>CM075473.1:23015000-24453750 GCA_037950665.1 Hypophthalmichthys nobilis
GGCAGTTTTCAGAGCTGTTGAAAGTTAAGAACGTGTTCGTCTTCAATTATTTTGAGTAATTTGTTTACTTGCCAAGCCTATAAACAACATAACTGTATTGAGAGCTGGTGAAGTGAAACTCTATATGTTTCATTACATTCCAGCTTCACTGGCAACCAGAGGGTGTAATTACAATGTGTTTAATGCATGCTTTTGTGCTTGGACAAATTGTGACAAACATGCCCCAGATTGTCTCACACTGAACTGAACTGTTACCAGATGAACCAATACTAGACAGGTTGCCATTAGTGTAGCCACACACTTTTCTCAGAACATTATAATTTGAATCATGTGAGAACATGTGGGTAAAACACGCTTGTGCTGCTCTATAATTAACGATGAAGGACGACTGAAGAGGGGGAAGTGAAGTGTGCATGAGAGAGCCGGTAAGAGTCATGCAGGAGAATTTATACCTCTGTACATTATGTGTATGAGCAGAACATGCTGTTTAAAAGACAGAAATGAAGATTTGCTCTTTGTTCTCCATGTCACTCCATTTTAAGACTAAATTCATCCTATAAATGACTTCCACGTGTGAAACACAAAAGACAACATTAGAAAATCTTGGCAGCTCTTTTCCATAAAACAAAATCTGAAGGTTATTTATAAGGCAAAGCTCCAAAATGACAAAAAAGCACCTTAAGACAAGAGTATCAAATAATTTTGTTCTGTATTTTCTGTTTTCATTTTAGTTAGGGGGCTTTCACACTGGGCTTGTTTGCCGCGGTCCGAGCCCGGGCGCGATTGTTCCTGGTGCCCCCCGCAGTGTCAAATTGATTCTATCGAACCCTGGTTCATCTTACGTCATCACAGACGTGCAAGGCGCATGACAGAAAACCGAACGCAGGTCAATAAATTGCGTTTTTTTTAATTAATGTGGTGCTATTATAGTCAGCAGAGTAAATGACACTTGTGTTTACTGTATGTGCACCACACGTAGATGGTTTTCCGCTGTTTGCAAGCAGCCTATTTTGAGGAGACAGCTGATTGCCATTCATTTGCCACTCCGACTGCACTCGCAAAGCGCGAATACACTGCAGGCTCATTCCTGCTCGAATCCAAGATAAATCATCAACACTATCATCTCTTACTAGGGATGGGCATTTTTGGCGATTTTTCATTTCGATCATCGATATGTTTCAAAAACGAGTAATCGAGTACTCGGGGGCCGGGCGTGTGCAGGGGGCGGGGCATGGCCGTCATGGAGATAATGAAAATATCTGAAGAGTGTTATGAAAATGAATGTTAAAAATAAAAATATGACATGAAAACCTGTCTGTGAAAACATGAACACAAGATTAGAACACTGTTAGATTATGATAACGATGCAGCAATGTTATTAAGAAGCATCTAAAAAGGAATAGCGGAAAAGGAATAGTTATGCCAATAAACTGAAGCCCATTCTACGACACATCCTGTGATATTAATCAGATAACTCAGATACATAACATAGACGTAACATTACAACTTGTATCTGCAAAAAGAAGATGCAAATGCCAGTGAACTTTAAATTACATGCTATAGCGAGAGAGAGACAGAGAGAGAGAGAGAGAGAGAGAGAGAGAGAGAGAGAGAGAGAGAGAGAGAGAGAGAGAGAAAATGAGAAAAAGCACATTGAGATTCGTGACAGGACAAAGTTTGAGCGTGTCCGAGCAGAGAGAATTGTGCTTGTGAATTACATAGATGCGCTCTCGAAATTAACGAAATAGAAACTGCCTCAAATGGACTATAAAAACGAAAAGAAAGCCGTGTCTGAAGGCTTCAATCGATTTTTATTGGTTGAAATGAAATGAGAATATCTTGTGTTTTTCCGTGGGTGCTCGGCGCCTATGCTGATGATTATTGTTAAATTAATTATGAATATAATTCAAAGAATATTCTCAGCACAAGATAAAAGCTTGGCACTGCACAGCTTGCATTGAACTGTATTTTCAACTATTTTGTCAAAGTGAAGCCAGACATTCTCTCTCACGTCTTTTGACGCATGCTGTGGCAAGCGAAACAATCAGTGCTCTGGGCGCCGCCCAAAGTGCTGCTATAACCAATCAGAGAAAAAATAAAAAATACATTTCGATCATCGTTTACATGATCGATCGTCGCCGTCACGGTCGAGCACTCGAGTACTCGATCGCTGTTGCACATCCCCATCTCTTACATGTGTTTTATTTAAGTAGATAATAGAGATGCACCGGTATGATTTTTGGGGGCCGATACAGATTTTAACAAACAATTATTGGCCGATACCGGTATTTGTCACTTCCTTCTCTTTTTGAAATTGTGTCATCAAAATATAGTATTTTGATCATGTTTTAAATAAGCAAAGTTCAAAAACACCTGCATTAAAATATACTAGCAGGGTTTATTGCTGCATCATCAAATAATTTGTAATGAACATCAATTGGATCCATTTAACATTCAGCAGGCCTACATAAAGACAACAGAACAAAGATATATATGAAAAACAGTGCTTTTTAGATAGGTTTAAAAGTTTTCATGGACAGAAATAAAGTAAACAAATGTAAAATAGCACTGCATAATCTTCACTGTATAAGTTAAATACCTATTAATCCTTCTTTATTGTAACAGACTTTATTGTGATTAATCTTCTCATTTGTTTTTGTATACATTTTAATATTTTGTCTAAGTTTAAATATGTATGAGATATGCACTAAGGCAGGATTCACGCAGTTCTTTAGAGTTATTTTGCAGATTTAAAGTTTGTCCGTTTATTAAGCACCCCTGAAAAGGCATACGATCTGTATTTATTTATTTACTGTTAGTTGTAATAAGTGTTTTATGTAATTCGCTGTATGTTGATGATAATGCAATGGAGAGAGAGAGAGAGTTTAATACGCACTTCTTGTGCTCTGTAATGTAAATCTCTCAAATCTGAAAACACAAGAACCAATGCCCTTCGGCCTTCAATACACTCTTTTAGTCATCGTATGGAAAAGAGCTGCTTGGACATTCTGCCTCAAATCTCCTTTCATGTTTCAGGATAGCAAGAAAATAATATTGGTTTTTCATTTGTGGGTGAACTATTGCATGAAAAAGATCATTTAACAAATATGCATTAGTAGAATCTTAGAGGACTAAACAGGAAATGAAGACTACGGTGTGAACTACATCTACATTTCTAGATGATACAATACCACACTAGACCCCGATCTGTTCACTCCAGTCATCTCTCTCTACACTCACCTACTTTGCGGATTTCATGCTCTACTAATCAGACACACCGAGATAGAAATACAAGAGCCTAATTTTCATACCAGAGGGAGCGGGTCTACAATATGCTGCACATGTGAACTTCATATAGAATATGAGTGACATTTTAGCTGAAGTTTGCCAACCAATAATGCATAAATGCTGCAAATTTTTGGACTTTTACAGTTCCACATGCAGGGATTTTAGGGCAAGGATTTATGTAATAAATCAGTTAACAAAGAGAGCCAAAAAAGGCTCATTCATACCCGGCTTACAGCCTATTAGTTTTCTTCTTTGGCCATGGACCACATAGACTGATCTGTCTGAACAGTGCTTTATTAAAATGGTAGTGTATGCACGAAATGGGAACACATTAATACACATCCTTATCCTCAACTTTTAAGAAAAAATAGCTATGCACTATGTCTTCCAATTATGGCAAATAAAAAATAAACATTTGAAAAAATGGTATCTGATTTTTTTTTTTTTTTTTTTAAATAGGGAAGCAAGGCAATTTAAGTAAATAGAAATGACCTGACAATGTGGCAAGAAGTAAAGTCCTCGCATTGCTTTCAGCTAATATTTCACAGGAGATCATTAATCTAGACAAAAGATAGGGCACTTTATTCATTATTTCACCGATTATTCAGTGATTATCATCAAAAGAATAACATGCACACCACTAGATCGAGCTCTTTGTTGGCTTAACGAATCGTCAAAACTACACCATTTTCCTTTTTCTTTTTCTTTCCGCAATTATTTGTTTAAATATCTCACTACTTCTGGTTAGTCCTCTTGGTCCCAAAGAACTGTTTATGTCATGTGATTATCATTCAATTTAAATGTCAAGTTTTGGTTTGGTAAGTTTTTACAGAGTTCTGCAGGGAAAAGCTTTTGCTTTTTAGCCATCATACCCAAGTTGAGTGTTCAACCTAAAATGAAATGACAAATCCTGCATGACACTGACAAACCAGGAAAATAGGTCACTGAAAGTGAAGAGTCCTATGTCCAGACAAAACATCAGAGTATGCAAACTATCCATCTGTAATACCACAAGGATATGAATCGCACAGGGAAGACAGCGCTTCTGATCATTCAACAGAAGAAGGTCAAAGAAAAACATCCCCCGGCTGGTTGTGTAACAGCTAAATGACATGTCTTCTCAATGCTTGATTGTTACTTGGACAAAATCTCTCTATGGAAAAAAGCACTTCAGGAAGCAAATGACAAGTTCAGTGATTCCTAGTGGTTCTGAACTGGTGAGTCATGAACCAAAATTGGGTTGTACATCTGTTCTGATAGGGCCACAATAAACAAAAAACAACAATGCTAAAATCAAATAACAAAATGCAACTACCCATATAATCAGACTTATTTAAAATAACCAAATGAATAGGCTCTTCAACTTTTAAAAGGAAAGAGAAAATGCATTTTAATAACTCTTATGTCAAAGGTTATGCATCCACTGTCCAATCAAATTCTATGGGATTTAAGTAATGTGACGTGTAGCCAGGTATGGGGTAAACTGCATTTCACCCATCCAAGTGCACACACACACACAGCAGGGATTATTTAACACACACACCCAGAGCAGTGGGCAGCCGTTTTTGCTGCGGCACCTGGGGAGTTAGGTGCCTTGCTCAAGGAGTGGAAGAGAGCACTGTTCATTCACTCCCCCACCTACATTTCCTGCCAGTACTGAGACTCGAAACAGCAACCTTTGGGTTACAAGTCCGACTGTTGAAGATGAGGGCATATCACAACAACCCGTTCATGTTGGCATCTGAGAACAGATGAATTTGTTGATAAAGTGGGGAAGTTGTGGCCTAATGGTTAGAGACTCAAACCAGCAACCTTTGGGTTACAAGTCCGACTCTCTAACCATTAGGCCACAACTGCCCCACTTTATCAACAAATTCATCTGTTCTCAGATGCCAACATGAACAGGTTGTGATATGCCCTCATCTTCAAAAACGATACACAAAACTACTCAAGGTAATAAGAAATATGACCCAGACTACATTTAACTTGCTTCAATAATAAACATGGTTTTTGTCGACCACAATGTTTTGTGCAGAAAATTATTGGTTGCCAAGTGAATGAAACGACACAACAAATACTCATACCTACAACATGATAAATAATTTAAATAATTTCTAAAAATGATACTTGTTTCATGTAGCAATTCCTCAATACCTAAATTCAAGCTTCTGCCCCTTTTTCCTTCTTTTTATATCTTTCTCTTGACTGACCTCTCTGAGCTGTTGCATTTCCATCTTAAGGGCTTCATGTTCTTCTTCCAGCTGGCTGTGTTTGGTCTTCAGAGCAGCGCTCTCCTCCAGAACAGCCAGGCCGTACCGTGCAGCCTGTAACTTCTCCTCATTGGCCTCCTGGAGTTCTGCCGTCAGTCTCTCCACCTCTGCTTCAAGCCCTCCTCCTCCGATCCCCTCCACCTCTCCATCGCTCTCCTCCAGCATCCTCTGCCCAACCTCAAGCTCCAGCCGAGAACAGATACGTCACTCCTGTCTCGTCATCCTTGAAGTGAGCAAGAAGACATATGGACTGTAGTTATGGACAGTTCACACCTAGAATGATACTGGTAACTAATGATAAATATATTAGCATCCACACCAATGGACTAATAAGCACTCTCTGCAGTCATGTCTGCTGTTTCAAACGTGTGAGCTCTTTAAACTCTGGTGGATTCTGTTTGGATGTTAATGTTTTTATTCATCAGCTGGAAAAGAAAATTCTGATAGTGACTCCATTGATATCATTACTCTGTGTTGTTGTTGTATTCCCTATTCTTTGTAATAATTAGGTTTGTTTTTGAAAGAAGTCTCTTATGTTCAACAAAACTGCATTTATTTGATCAAAAATACAGTAAAAAAAAAAAAAAAAAGTAATACTGCTAAATATATTTACAAAAAGTTTGGGGTCAGTAAGAATTGCATGTTTTTGTTTTTTTTATTTTTTGTTTGCTTTGTCCCACAAAGGTGATACCCAAAACTTGGTGGTAGTGTAAGAAAATTTAATTAATACTGTTATTCAGCAATGATGCATTAAATTGATCAAAAGTGACAGTAAAGACATTTATAATGTTACAAAAAAATTATTTAAAAAAAAAAATGCTGTTCGTTGAATTTTCTATTCATCAAAGAATACTGAAAAATAAGCAGTAAAAACTGTTTTCAACATTTATAAGAAACATTAATAATTGAGCACCATATCAGCATTTTAGAATAATTTCTGAAGGATCATGTGACACTAAAGACTGGAGTAATGATGCTGAAAATTCAGCTTTGCCATCACAGAAATAAATCACATTAGAAACAGTTATTTTACATTAATTACTGTTTTAAATGTTTTTACTCTATTTTGATCAAATAAATGTAGCCTTGGTGACCATAAGAGTCTTCTTTCAAAAACTTTTTTTTTTAAATTGTAATTATTCAGAACTTTTGATCTGTAGCATATTATATATATTAGTATATTATTACAGAATGGTGATCACTGCTGTTCTTGGTCCCCATCCACTTTTACTGCATTGAAAAAGAGCAGCTTTGACATTCTGCTAAACAGCTCCTTTTGTGCGCCACAAAAGAAAGAAAGTAGTGTTGGTTTGGAACAACATGATGACAGCTAAATCATTTTTGGGTGAGCTATCACTATCACATTTACGATTTCGAATGTGTATTACTATCAGTCCTAACGTAATGAACCAATAAGCTTCTTCAAAACCAACTGCACAGCTCAAAGACTTCAGATTTAACATTATTATGAGATTATCAGAGCTGCTAATCTGACATTCAATGAGACGGTTTGCCATCAGACCAGCAGGACAGCCGAATGAGATTTGCTCTAGCAGCTTAAAAGACTTTTACACTTTCACTCTAGCCAGCTATGAGTCTAATGACATGATGGTTTTACGTGGATTATTGAACGGACAGCTCACCCAAAACTGAGCATACGTCATCGTTTACTAAACATCATGCTATTTCAAACCTGCATGCCTTTCTTTCTACTGTGGAGCACACAATGACAATGATAGTCCGAGTCATCGTTCACTTTAATGGTGGCGGAATGTCATTTTTGGGTGAACTGTCCCTTTAACATCATCCAATATGTCTGTGTAAACCGAGTGCTTCAAAACAAACACTGACAGTTCCTCCTTCCTCATATATTAACACAAACAGTGCCGATTTTTGGATTTAGGCTCAGGTTTTGTCAAAAAGCGCTATATTTGGTGGCTTACAGACATTTTTTAGTTCAGGAAGTATTTTTAATGCATTTTATTATACTTTATTACAATAGACGAACTAGGTTGGTCAGGGTACGACAGCTTTTTGTTAGTAATAATAGGTTGTTTTCTAAACCTTTAGGGTTTTTTTACAAGGTGACTTTGAAATTATCAAAACATTAGCTAGTTTGTCAATAGTTTGTGGTAGCCATGGTGCTAACATATAAAAATGTTACGGTTTTCTTGGATTTAGCTAAAGGTTACAAAACATTTTTCCTGTCATTATAAAAGTAGCAAATGTTGCCTAAAAATGACCAACCGTCCATTATTTGAAATCTCTGTATAGGCTCAATACATCCGCCTTATGTCTTCATTTGCTACAAGGTTAGCTGAGGAGAAATTGTCAGCTGGCGCTGGCTAAAGATAAGAATGTCGCTTTTAATCGTCTCTTACCTTTAGATTTGGTTGACAGAATCATACAGTAAACGGATGAAACATGAATTTGAGCTCGAAGGAGATCAGCCCTTTCCTTGCGCGCGCTCCAGAAGTCAGCCGTTTGAATGAATGCACGAGCACAATTCTGAAGAGCAGCTCAACAGCCAATGACGCTCGTCCACTTCCGCCTGTCTTAAAGCGCACGCTCGCGCAGCTTCAGTGAACATGTTACAGCGGATGTGGTTCTGCCGCTGAATAGAAATAAGATTAAGTTGTCACGTAGGATACCGTCGTGAAAGCTTTAAACGAGTATCTGTTTTACTCAGTTTTCCTTATTGGGTGTCTTAAATTAAGTACTGTAACAACCAACAAAGTACCAGTAAATCTAGGCCTCCCTACCACTGGCACTGATAAACTGCACTGGCAAAGAAGGCCACAAAAATGTTTACTTTTTGTCATCATTCCTCAAATAACTATCTGTCAAAAAATGAGATGTTAATCATACATTGTTCATGCAACCAAATAGTTATCAAAACTGACAATTCTTGTTTTTTAATGGAATATTGCAGTAGCCTATGTATTATAAGTTATTTTCTGTGCATATCATTATTAATTTTTAATGCAACCTTGTAAACTTTAATAATACAAAAAGAAAAAAAAAAAACTTGTGACACCTCTTAGATAAAGACTAAAAAGAATTGATAATATCAGTGATGCCCTCTGTGTGTCTATTTTCCCTTTTCCAGTACACCAAAACGACATCTGGTGGTTGAGGATGGTAAGTGCAAACAGATATTCACTACATAGCCTGCAAGTGTGGGTATATCTGCAGGTTGGAGGAGTAATGAGCGTGACGAAAGATCTCACATGAACAGCTGTTCAGCTGAATAGTGACATCAAGTGTCAAGTACCAATTGTGATGGCATCATCATATTAGCTAGTGCATATCAGTGTGGCATCCAGCAGCATAAGTTCACTCAATTTTTTTAAATATAAATATAGATGTAATTTCAGTAGTGTCAATTGCTATATGGCAGCTGCTATGCAAGTTTTAGCTCCAGCTCTGAGGCCAAATATGTGGGTATCTGACACTGTGTTTTATGTCTAACTTATGTTTTAGCCACTTTGGGCGGTTCCACAGGCATCTGCTGGGCAGCTGCTAGCCTAAATAAGATGCCAGTTTTCATGGCTGGTGCTCCTCCCCAACTACACTGCATGTCATAATACTGCAAAGTATTATTGTGCAGGTTAGCTTATCATCTTTAGTGAGGACTAAACGTGCTAGTCCTTCAAAAATGACTAACCAACCAATACTATCTTACAATCTGCTCCACATCACTGAAACACCTTAAAATATTGAGCCCAAGGAAGATAAACAGCAAAACAGAGGAAGATGTAAAAGATGACGTCTATGTGTGGAGCTTCCCATGAGCGAATTTCAGGGAAAGAGACTGGGCATTGCCCATTACTGTGGGAATCCAAGTTTTAGGCTTCCACACTGCCCCTAAGTTTAAAGGTCAAGGGTCATCCAGTAGCTGCCCTTACAAACAAACCAAGAACGTCAGTATCATGCATGGCAGAGATTTCCATTAATGTAAATGTAAGACCACACATATAAGAATAACAATAAAAAAAAAATGACAATAAAGACATTTATAATGTTACAAAATATTACTATTTCAAATAAATACTGTTCTTTTGAACTTTCTATTCATTAAGAGAATCCTTTAAAAAGCAGCACAACTGTTTAAAACAGTTGTTACTTGAAATCAAATCAGCATATTGTAGTGATTTCTTAAGATCGTGTGATACTGAAGACTGGAGTAATGATGCTGAGAATTCAGCCTCACATAAATAAATGACATATTAAATATAATACATTTTAAATAATAATAGTATTTCACAGTATTACTGTTTTACTGTATTGTTGATCAAATAAATGCAACCTTGGTGAGTAGCTGAGACTTAACATTAAAAAAAAATCTTACCAACCCCAAACATTTGAATGGTAGTGTGTATGTATAATGAGATATTACATTAATCAGTGATTAATGTGATTAACAAACACATTTTTTTTCTTACAGTATCCATTTTTTTGCATTTATCCTTTGTGATAACTATTTCCAAATAAATAAATTAAATAAAAAATGGTCCATACTTCTATATATATACAGGTGCTGGTCATATAATTAGAATATCATCAAAAAGTTGATTTATTTCACTAATTCCATTCAAAAAGTGAAACTTGTATATTATATTCATTCATTACACACAGACTGATATATTTCAAATGTTTATTTCTTTTAATTTTGATGATTATAACTGACAACTAAGGAAAATCCCAAATTCAGTATCTCAGAAAATTAGAATATTACTTAAGACCAATACAAAGAAAGGATTTTTAGAAATCTTGGCCAACTGAAAAGTATGAACATGAAAAGTATGAACATGTACAGCACTCAATACTTAGTTGGGGCTCCTTTTGCCTGAATTACTGCAGCAATGCGGCGTGGCATGGAGTCGATCAGTCTGTGGCACTGCTCAGGTGTTATAAGAGCCCAGGTTGCTCTGATAGTGGCCTTCAGGTCTTCTGCATTGTTGGGTCTGGCATATCGCATCTTCCTCTTCACAATACCTCATAGATTTTCTATGGGGTTAAGGTCAGGCGAGTTTGCTGGCCAATTAAGAACAGGGATACCATGGTCCTTAAACCAGGTACTGGTAGCTTTGGCACTGTGTGCAGGTGCCAAGTCCTGTTGGAAAATGAAATCTGCATCTCCATAAAGTTGGTCAGCAGCAGGAAGCATGAAGTGCTCTAAAACTTCCTGGTATACGGCTGCGTTGACCTTGGACCTCAGAAAACACAGTGGACCAACACCAGCAGATGACATGGCACCCCAAACCATCACTGACTGTGGAAACTTTACACCGGACCTCAAGCAACGTAGATTGTGTGACTCTGGGACCCTGATTTCCATAGGAAATGCAAAATTTACTTTCATCAGAGAACATAACTTTGGACCACTTGGCAGCAGTCCAGTCCTTTTTGTCTTTAGCCCAGGCGAGACGCTTCTGACGCTGTCTGTTGTTCAAGAGTTGCTTGACACAAGGAATGCGACAGCTGAAACCCATGTCTTGCATACGTCTGTGCGTAGTGGTTCTTGAAGCACTGACTCCAGCTGCAGTCCACTCTTTGTGAATCTCCCCTACATTTTTGAATGGGTTTTGTTTCACAATCCTCTCCAGGGTGCGGTTATCCCTATTGCTTGTACACTTTTTCTACCACATCTTTTCCTTCCCTTCGCCTTTCTATTAATGTGCTTGGACACAGAGCTCTGTGAACAGCCAGCCTCTTTTGCAGTGACCTTTTGTGTCTTGCCCTCCTTGTGCAAGGTGTCAATGGTCATCTTTTGGACAACTGTCAAGTCAGCAGTCTTCCCCATGATTGTGTAGCCTACAGAACTAGACTGAGAGACCATTTAAAGGCCTTTGCAGGTGTTTTCAGTTAATTAGCTGATTAGAGTGTGGCACCAGGTGTCTTCAATATTGAACCTTTTCACAATATTCTAATTTTCTGAGATACTGAATTTGGGATTTTCCTTAGTTGTCAGTTATAATCATCAAAATTAAAAGAAATAAACATTTGAAATATATCAGTCTGTGTGTAATAAATGAATATAATAAACAAGTTTCACTTTTTGAATGGAATTAGTGAAATAAATCAACTTTTTGATGATATTCTAATTATATGACCAGCACCTGTATATATATATAAGTTTCGTCTGCTCACCAAGGCTGCATTTATGCACTGTATATAAACATACATACTGTACATTCATAATATGACAAATGTAGTATATGATAGATGTGTGGTTCTCTGAAATATGTTAATTTATAATGATTAATAATTAATGTGTCATATTCTTTAACGATATACACAGTTCACAGATTGTGATCAGCATTTTTTTCCATACATCCACAACCTTCAGGACCACACAAAGATGATTTTATTAATTGAAGCAGTCTTAAATCACTGCGTTCCCCTGGACCGAGGGGTCACTCTGTTCAGGGACCATTTATCAGAAGGGGGGGTGAGAGGAGAGAGGAGGTTTGTGTCAAGGTCAGAACAGAGCATAGGAGAAAAAGTATAAAAACACTGGAAGGAGGAAAGTCTCTCAAGCACAGCAATAGCAGAGAAATTTGTGGAGTCGGGGCATTAGACGTGTGGCACATAGTTTTACACCGTGATTCAATCCATCTGTAAGAATGAACGTGCACTGCTTGACTGTTCTAGTTCTGTCACTCTCAGCAACCAGCGCACAGGCCTTATGGAGGTAAGTGAACACACTCAGTGGAGAAGGACTTCCTTCTTGACAATATTTGCAGTTCCTTTTCTGTATCGTACAGGCTTCTGTAAAGCAAAATGTCTACTTCATCATGTTTTACTAAAATAATACAGAAGAAAGAAGTCATAAAGCGCACCATTACAAAAAAATATGTTATAAAAACGTTTTGCTAGTGTTATCATTAATTAATGAAAGCATTATTTCTGGATGTTCTTTGAAAATGTCCAGTTTTTTTAAATGTTTAAAAAAATTCTTGGTTATAAGAACATTAAGGGAACATTCCATTTTATCATTTTGCAAACATTATGGGAATGTTAATTTGAACGTTCTCTCAACATTCTGAAAGTAACATTTTTTAAAAAAGTTAGACGAACTACCAATTAAAATATTTCAGAAAAAGAAAAAAGTTCCATGAATGATGTATAAATATGTTTTTGTGCTAACGTTCTGAGAACATTAGCTATTAAAGACCAGATAACATTAAACGAACATTCTATTAATGTTACTGGAATGTTAATGTGGTTATATCTTTGAGAGAACCTTGCCAGAGCATTAGCCAAAGTTCTGTGAATGTTCCCTGTTAACTGGGAGGCTGCTAGGGGATCTGTGGAAAATTAGTGGGTGTAAAAAAAACACTGTCAACTTAATTCAAAGTAATTTTTTCCCAGGAATATTTAATTAATTTGCTTTGACATTAATACAACAACAACATAAAAACCAATTATTTAATTTGAAAATCAATATATTGTCTTTAATATCATAAAATGTCACGCATCAGTGGGTCTTTGTACATATATAGCTGCTTTTATATTTTAGGAAAGAAGTTATTTGAAAAGGAATCATCATATTTGGGGGCCTTTGGCATAAAAAATACATTAAAACCCCCAAAATAATCTGGTATTACAAATTTATTTTATCTCAAATGTTTAAATCAATATAAAACATATGCTAAATATCTGTTGTAAATGGTGTGGCTAAAGAAAATATATTTTTTATATGTATTCGACAATATTTAAATAACGTAAATATATTTAGATATAAATACACTCATCAGTCACTTTATTAGGTACACCTAGCTAGTACCGTGTTGGACCTTCAGAACTGCCTTAATTCTTCATCGCATTGATTCAACAAGGTGCTGGAAACATTCCTCAGAGATTTCGGTCTATATTGACATGATATCATGCTGCAGATTTGTCGGCTGCACATCTATAATGCGAATCTTCCATTCCACCACATCCCAAATGTGCTTTATTGAATTGAAATCTGGTGACTGTGGAGGCCACTGCATAGGGTGAATTCAGGTTGAATAGAACACTTTTTCCTAGGCATCTCAATGGCAAAAAGTGTCCCAATCAACCTGAATTCACCCCTACATGAGTTCACTGCAGTGAACTCATTGTCATGTTCAGGAAACCAGTTTGAGATCATTTGAGCTTTGTGACAAGGAGCGTTATTATCCTGCTGGAAGTAGCCATCAGAAAATGGATACACGGTCAACAACAATACTCAGGCAGGCTATGGCGTTTAAGTGATGCTCAGTTGGTACTAAGAGGCCAAAAGTGTGCCAAGAAAATATCCTCCACACCATTACACCACTACCAGCCTGAACTGTTTTACAAGGCAGAATGGATTCATGCTTTCATGTTGTTTACGCCAAATTCTGACCCTGCCATCTGAATGTTGTTTTTCTATCAGCTTGAACCAGTTTGGCCATTGTCCTCTGACATCTGGCATCAACAAAGCATTTTCACCCACAGAACTGCCACTCACTGGATATATTTTCTTTTTTCAGACCATTCTCTGTAAACCCTAAAGATGTTTATGCATGAAAATCCCAGTAGATCAGCAGTTTCTGAATTACTCAGACCAACATCCATGCCCCATTCAAAGTCACTTAAATCAACTTTCTCCCCCATTCTGATGCTCAGTTTGGTTCAACAGATCATCTTGATCATGTCTACATGCCTAAATGCATTGGGTTGCTGCTATGTGATTGGCTGATTAGATATTTGCGTTAACAAGCAGTTGAACAGGTGTACCTAATAAAGTGGCCAGTGAGTGTATATACAAATGAACAAAATATATGAGGAAAACTATGAAATGTATTGAAAATAGGCTATATTTATATAAAATATATTTTAAATTGTATTAATTTTGAAATGTTACAAAACATAAAAATATCTGTTTTTGCCATATATGGAGTATCTTTTTGACTTAAATTAAAATGATTTAAAAGCTAACTTCATTTTAAATCAGGTAAAATGATAAAATGCACTACTCTGTATCCTGTTATTGCTGTTTTATCAGTTGTAAAACATAATAAATGTAACACAAGACACTTCTCTCTTCACTTCTCAGGGTAAAACTGAAGAAAATGCCATCCATACGAGAAACCCTCAAGGAAATTGGTGTCACACCAGCTCAAGTGTTTTCTGAGATTATGCCAAAATATGATGAACCATCACCCACTAACGGCACAGCTCCAACACCTCTGATCAACTACTTAGATGTAAAGCAGAGTTAAAAATAGAAAAGATCCACAATTTTGAGCATGATTTATAATTGTAATTCTACTGTCTATGTCTCTTGTTTTTCAGACTCAATACTTTGGTGAGATTAGTATTGGTTCACCAGCTCAGATGTTCAATGTTGTGTTTGACACGGGTTCTGCCAACCTCTGGGTTCCCTCACATAGTTGTTCTCCTTTATACACAGCCTGCTGTGAGTGATTTGCTAAAAGAAATCATATAAATCTAAGATATTAAAAAGTCATTGTATTATGTATCTGTACTTTTAACCTGCTTTTTTGTCCTACAGCTCAGTCTTCCTTTTTTCATTTGTCTCTTAGTCACACACAACAGGTATGATGCTTCCAAATCCCACACGCATATTTATAACGGCACAGGGTTCTCCATCCAGTACGCTTCTGGAAACGTCCGGGGATTTCTGAGCGAGGATGTGGTTATAGTGAGTAACAAAAAAAAATACATTTATTTATGAATGTAAATCATTGGGAATGTTTAGAAATGAGACAAGAAATGAGTTTAAAGGGAATATCTTGATGGAAATAGCTAAGGTTTGTTTGATATATATAGATGAAATATATAATTGACCGCAGTATGATTATACAATTAGTAATGTGATGGAAAACCAGAACCGTAATTTGCATACAGTACTTGACTGAGCTGTTTGACCCTTGACCTCAAACATCTTTAGGTAGGTGGTATCCCGGTGGTGCAGGTTTTTGCAGAAGCCACAGCTCTTCCTGCGATCCCGTTCATCTTTGCCAAGTTTGACGGAGTGTTGGGGATGGGCTATCCAGATGCAGCCATTGATGGAATTACACCTGTGTTTGATCGCATCATGTCTCAACATGTTCTAAAAGAGAATGTCTTCTCTGTGTACTACAGCAGGTGAGCATCAGCATTTCTTAGGGTGAGCAAATGGGGGCATTAGGCAAAGTGAGACAAATACATGTCATGATTATATACCTTGTCATTTTTATTGCCACAAGAGCTGTGCATGGCTGTGATTCAGCTGTAGGTAATCACATACATGATATATGGCTACAAGTGTGATATTGCGTTATATTGATATATAGTTCGACGGCACGAGTGTGTAAATAAATAAGAAACAACAACGGATTGTCTTTAAAACCCTCTTTTGTGAGGAACTATTTTCTTTCCGCCATGGATTTATATCTCAAGTTGACAGTTTAACAGTTGAGCCTGAGCCTCCGTTACTAATTCTAAAATGTCACTTTAGAACTAGTAACGAAGAAATGTTGAGTCGCTTCATTGAAACTCACTGTAATATGTAGAGTATTATGAGAGACAGATCGCATGAGCTGATATTCTTCAGGTCAATCTTATATTCATAATCACAAAATCAGTTTGAATGTCCGTTGAGGGAAGTGATATCTTTGTCCTTTTAACATTTAAGAGGATTTCTCATGACAATGCTAGTCAATGCATTTGTCAGTTGTGTTTCGTAAGATGGTGTTTAAGTAAAAACAATGTCCTTGTTTCCTTGTTTCAGTCCATTTTGATATAAAAGTCTTTGCAACTGACTGACTCATTCATAAAGACAGTCTTTACCACCATCTTATGGTGTATTAATGTAACTCACTGAAGTCGAAATGTGGTAAAAAGTCAAAATTTTGGGAAAACTGACTCTCTCAATACCAAAAAATGGCATGTTATCTATATAAAATATTATTTATTGAACAATAATATTTAAATTAACAACAATAGCCATTATAACAGCATAAGAAGTAAAATAGGAAATGAAAACAAGAAAACAGTTCAGTCAAACATACAAAAGCAGCACTTAGTGCAGGATTTAATTTCAATGTAAATGAAGTCATGAAATTTAATATAGCCCTTAAGCCAAATCTATAAGCTCTGGAACAAGTAATAGATTAATAACACCAAAGATTGCTTGTTTGATATACCCAAATGAATACCTCATGTTTAAACACTATCTACATAAGAGCCAGCGGCAAATTCCCAAAGGACTGGCAGAGATGAAGCTGTTCTCTGTGGGTACATGAGCGCTAAACGGTCGCTGACAGCATCTCCGAAAGCGTCAAAACAAATTTTCAAAGGCACCACATGTTTACATTTAAATCTGAGGTCTAAACAACTACATTCTTGCCTAAAAAACTCTTAAAAGTACATTCCGTTACAAAATAACAGTAGTATCAATAAAAATATGGTGGGTTTGGTCATCCACCATGATACTCGCTGTGAGAATGCTGACAGCAGAGTGATTCAAACGATGAAACGGTTCCTGTGGCAATTCTAGTAGAATATCTCATGGCTGGAAAGACCTCTCAGCCATTCAGAAGCTGCATCTGAATTGGGATCTAGATATATTTACAGACCATTTGTTGCAGCTCAGAGGTGGCATTAATGCATTTACACTGCAATCACAATTGCATTAATAATGCCATGAGATTAATGGGCTTTAAATGGATATAAAAGTGATAGTCTGAAAAAATGAGAATTCTGTCATCATTTACTCTCCCTCACATGGTTTCAATCTTGTATATCTTCCTTTCTTCTGTGTAACATTAAAGGAGATAATTTGAGAAATATCTCAGAATTTTTTTTTTTTTTCATTCAATGGGAAGGCAAAACAGTTTGGTTACCAACATTCTTCAGAATATCTTATGCTGTCACTGTACATTGTAACACACTGTACACAATCTTTTTGTATCTAAATAATACAGTTGCAAGCCGGTCTGTTACTAGTGCATATCATTGTATGTATATGTATCCATAAGGGACCCAACACGCATCCCTGGTGGAGAGCTGGTGCTGGGGGGCACAGACCCGAATTACTACACTGGATCTTTCCACTATATGAATACCAAAGAGGAAGGCAAGTGGGAGGTCATCATGAAGGGGTAAGAATATTATCATCATCAATTTTAAAGAACAATAATGATTTCTTGCTATGTAGCTTTTTCTGCCGTTCTACATCTGCTTTACATCACAGTTTTCACAAATACTCCTGGTTGTAATAGATATCCTATATCAGTTTATACAAGGTTTCCGGTAGCCATCCGTTTTTAATTTTGAACAGAACCTCAAACCATTTCCAGAGAGGTAATCAATCCTTGCCCTGTGTCCTTTAAAGGAATAGCCGACCCAAAATTCAATCATACACCCATCCTTATGTCGTACCAAATCCATATGACTTTTCTTTTTCATCCTTGGAACACAAGAGGCGAATTTTTGAAGATGACAGCGCTGGTTGCCCTTTTCCATTTAAGTTTAAAAGCTTATAGACACAAAAGCACTATAAAAGTATCACACATGTATTTGTATAACTTGAGCATTATATTTCAAGCCAATAATAACAAATAATAATAGATTTAAGCCTCCCCAAAAGTGGGTAAACTACCTACTTACTCAGGTAACTTTGAGGTTAAAGTGATTTTTTTTTTTTTGGCAAATAATGCATTGCAGTCTCTTTTTAATTTCCACAGTAATACTTTGTTCTTCTGCAGAGTGTCTGTGGGGGCAGATATGCTGTTTTGCATGGACGGCTGTTCTGCTGTGATTGATACAGGCTCCTCCTACATCACAGGCCCCGCCTCCTCCATTTCCATTCTGATGAAAACAATCGGGGCCATTGAACTGGCAGAAGGAGGGGTATGTTTAGCTAACCTTACGGACATTCCTTAAAAATCTGTCCTTATTTAAAAAGGTGTAAATATAATCTTTTAATAATAATAAAATGGGTTTGAGGGATTAAGCTATTCTTTTTTCCGAGCCAAAAATATGAATCCACTGCTTAGCAATAGAATCTATGGAAACTGAAGAAGCCAAAATTTAAGCTTTGAAAACAATATGAAAATATGAAATATGAAAACTCTAAATCTCAGCAGTAGTGTCAAACATTCAAACTTCTCTACAGCTATAAAAATAAACAATGTGTTCCAGTTGCACACAAACAGAAAGCGCATTATGCATGATGGACTTCAGCAGAGGCAATTGATTATAAGTTAGTAGAGAAATGATGATAAAACTCAACACTTTCACACTGCAAACCAACTTAGGATGATTGATCATGCACAGATATATGAAACATGGCATCCCATACACATCTCATATACAAAAGCTATTGTGAAACTACTTCTATAGACAACGCAAGATGAGTTGAGCATTAAAACCTGTTTCTTATTGTTCTGTTTCCTTTTCCTGTTGCACAACTCCATGGGAACAGCTGCTTTGGTCTATCATTTTGGCTGTGCCTCATAAATAATGTCTGAAGAGCAAATGAAATGATTGAAGGCTGATTTTTTTTTTTTTTTTTTTTTTCCATCGCTGATGTGGTTAATAATAGGCCTATTTAATGTGTAAAATGCATGTGTTTCTTTCCTTTCAAGTGTGAAGTTTCGTGTCATTTCATTTTTGCAAAATGATGCAAGATTGTTGTCTTTGTGTGGTTTTAAAGCCATCATTCTCTCTCTCTCTCTCTCTCTCTCGCTCTGTTTACAGTATACTGTGAGCTGTAATCTGGTCAAGTTGTTGCCCACTGTGGCTTTTCATCTTGGTGGTCAGGAATATTCTCTCACAGATGAGGACTATATTCTCTGGGTGAGGACTTTATATGTATTTATTTTAAATAATGGGTTGCATATTAAGTAACATGTCACATTTGGTGGTCAAGTCAAGTCACCTTTATTTATATAGCGCTTTTTACAATGCAGATTGTGTCAAAGCAGCTTTACATTGATAACTGGTATATCATTTTGGCTGCACAGCAGCTCTTAAAGAATGCCGGCAGATCAAAGCACTGTTGAATATCAAATGTCAAGTCAAATGTCAAGTGTCCCCAACTAAGCAAGCCAAAGGCGACAGCGGCAAGGAACCCAAACTCCAACAGGTGACATCAGATGGCAAACAGGTGGCAAATAGACTTCTGTGTTAAAATGGAGAAAAAAACCTTGGGAGAAACCAGGCTTAGTCGGGGGGCCAGTTCTCCTCTGGCGAACAGTGCTTTGTTACGATTCAGGTTGCTATCATATGTCCGATAGGATCGCAACATTCAAAGTATTTATTCCAGTTCAGTCCAGTTGAGGATCGTATTCATCACACCGGTATGGACGGTTTGTTGAGGAACTGTGCCACTGGCTGTTGTGTCGATGAGGCCTTCACAATGGATGATCTAGTTGACTCAATCTCTGCTGATACTTCTGGGCTGCGTTGTGGTCGTGTCAAGGTGCCGGTCCTCGGTCTCACCTGGATACGGCCCGGATCTGGTTGACTACGGTAAACCTCGGGATAAACAGAAAGACTAATATTAGCATAGTTGCCATTCTTCTTCTGATGTAACGAGTACATCTGGTGTTATAGGAAGTGTTCCCGGTTCCGGCTGACCTAATTTATGCAGCCTAATAATCCTTTAACGGATTTGAAAATATAAATTGATAATGTGTTATGTGTATGCCAGGTTAAAGAGATGCGTTTTTAGTCTAGATTTAAACTGACAGAGTGTGTCTGCTTCCCGAACAATGCTAGGAAGATTGTTCCAGAGTTTAGGTGCCAAATAGGAGAAGGATCTACCGCCTGCGGTTGATTTTGATATTCTAGGTATTATCAGCTGGCCTGAATTCTGAGATCGCAATAGACGTGAAGGACTATAATGCTTTAAGAGCTCGCTCAGGTACTGGGGAGCTAAACCATTTAGTGCTTTGTAAGTAATTAGCAAGATTTTAAAATCTATACGATGTTTAACAGGAAGCCAATACAGTGTTGACAGAACTGGGCTAATATGGTCATACTTCCTAGTTCTAGTAAGAACTAGGAAGCATTTGGACGAGCTGTAGTTTATTTATCAAGCGAGCAGAACAACCACCCAGTAGAGCGTTTCAGTAATCTAGCCTTGAGGTCATGAACGCATGAACTAACTGTTCTGCATTTTTCATTGAGAGCATATGTCGTAGTTTAGATATATTTTTAAGATGGAAGAATGCGGTTTTACAGATGCTAGTAACATGGCCTTCAAATGAAAGACTGGTATCAAAGAGCACACCCAGGTTCCTAACTGACGACGAAGACTTAACAGAGCAGCCATCAAGTGTTAGACAGTATTCTAGGTTATTACGTGAAGAAGTTTTTGGTCCAAAAATTAGAATCTCTGTTTTTTCTGAATTTAGAAGTAGGAAATTACTGGTCATCCAATTTTTTATATCAGCTATGCATTCTGTTAATTTTGTTAATTTTCATCAGGGCGCGAAGAAATATAGAGCTGAGTATCATCAGTGTAACAGTGAAAACTAACGCCATGCTTCCTAATGATATCTCCCAAGGGTAGCATGTACAGAGTGAAAAGCAACGGTCCTAGTACTGAGCCTTGCGGTACTCCATATTGAACTTGTGATCAATATGACCTCTCTTCGTTTACTACTACAAACTGATAATGGTCAGATAAGTATGATTTGAACCATGACAATGCAATTCCACTAATGCCAACATAATTTTTGAGTCTATTTAAAAGAATGTTGTGATCGATAGTGTCAAATGCAGCACTAAGATCCAGTAACACTAATAGAGAGATACAACCACGATCTGATGATAAGAGCAAATCATTAGTAACTCTAATGATCTAATGAGAGCAGTCTCAGTACTATGGTACGGTCTAAATCCTGACTGGAAATCCTAACAGATACTATTTCTGTCTAAAAAGGAACATAGTTGTGATGATACTGCCTTTTCTAGTATTTTTGACAGAAAAGTGAGATTTGAGATCGGCCTGTAATTGACTAATTCTCTAGGATCAAGTTGTGGTTTTTTAATAAGAGGTTTAATAATAGCCAGCTTAAAACTTTTTGGTACGTATCCTAGTGATAAAGATGAATTTACGATATTAAGAAGAGGATCTATGACCTCTGGAAGCATCTCTTTCAATAGCTTAGTCGGTATAGGGTCTAACATACATGTTGTTGATTTTGATGATTTAATAAGTTTAGACAATTCTTCCTTTCCTAAAGCAGCAAATGAATTGAATTTTTCCTCAGGGACACTACAATGCACTGTCTGACGTGATACTGTAGTAGACTGTTGCATAGTTATAATTTTTTCTCTAATATTATCAATCTTGCAAGTAAAGAAGTTCATAAAGTCATTACTGCTGTGCTCTTTGGAAACATCAGAAGTTGAAGCTTTATTTCTTGTTAATTTAACCACTGTATCAAATAAATACCTAGGGTTGTGCTTATTTTCTTCTAAAAGTTTTGAAAAAAAAGGCAGATCTAGTATTTTTTTAAGGCCTTTCTGTACTCAATCATTCTCTCTTTCCACGAAATGCGAAAAACTTCTAGTTTTGTTTTCTTCCAGCTGCGTTCCATTTTTCTGGCTGCTACCTTTAGGGCCCGAGTGTGCTCATTGTACCATGGCATTGGATTAATTTCCTTAATCTTTTTTTAAACACAAAGGAGCAACTGAGTCTAATGTGCTGGAAAAGACAGAGGCAATAGTTTGTTTCAACATCGAGGTCTTCTAAACTGTCTGGTATGCTAAGGCGATGAAACTGATCAGGAAGATTATTTATAAAGCGATCTTTAGTGGTAGAAGTGATGGTTCTACCATATTTATGGCAGGGAGGCAGTTTAGCTGCCTTGACTAAATGTAGTATACACGAGACTAGATGATCTGAGATGTCGTCAATCTGCTGCAGAATTTCAACGGCATCAATATCGATTCCATGTGACAATATTAGATCTAAAGTATGATTACGACAATGAGTGGGTCCTGACACGTGTTGTCTAACTCCAATAGAGTTTAGAATGTCTGTAAATGCCAATCCCAATGAGTCTTTTTTATTATCTACATGGATATTAAAATCACCAACAACAAGGACTTTATCTGCAGCTAGTACTAACTCCGATAGAAAATCAGCAAATTCTTTGATAAAGTCTGTATGGTGCCCTGGTGGCCTGTATACAGTAGCTAGCACAAATGTCAACTTACATAATGTTACGTAAAGCACCATCACTTTGAAGGAATTATATTTGGAAGACTTTTGACTAATACTGTAAATATTGCTATAAATTACAGCAACACCTCCCCCTTTGCCTTTCTGACGAGGATTGTGTCGATAATCATAACCTTGAGGGCTAGACTCATTTAAAGTAATGTAATCATCTGGTTTTAGCCAAGTTTCTGTCAAACACAGCACATCTAGATTATTGTCTGTGATAATATCATTTACAATAAGTGCTTTTGAAGAAAGGGATCTAATATTTAACAACCTAAGCTTTATCATTTGTTTATCATTATTATCTCTATTTTTTATTTGTTGAACATCAATTAAATTTTTACCATTAAATGGGTTTGGAAGTTTTTTGTTTTTACTAATTCGGGGTACAGACACAGTCTCTATGTGATAATATCTAGGTGTAAGAGTTTCTATGTGTTGGGAATTATCTGACTTCTGTAACGTGAGGCAGCTAGCAGACGGTGGTGCTAAGTGATCAAAGGCTTTAATTTTCTCCTCATGTACACTGACTTGAGATGCAGACAGTTATATCAGTAGCCTGATAAAGCTTATTTATTTATGGAGACGATCGCCTCATGACCAGATGTTTCTTTCTTCTTTTCCTCAGTAACCTCATGTTATTCGTTTTGCTTGTGTAATAAATTTATCATGGTTGACTATCATGCCTTTTGTGGGAAGCCTAAAGCCGGTGTTGTGCCGAATTTCGACCCCCTGCCAAATTATTACCCCCCATTGAATTCGCTACTTGATTGCCTAATCTTAACCCCACCCACCCCTAATCCTAACCCCTACCCCTAAACCTACCATGGGGGTAATAATCTGGCAGGGGGTCGAAATTTGGCACAACACCAGGTTCGCACTGTACAATTTTGGGCACAATTTGGCCGTCTGAGACAAATGTTGAGAATCCTAAAAGAGTTCTCTGATCCTAGGCCAAAATCTGAAGTCTTTGATCGCTAGTTTGAAATGTTCGCTGACAGCCAATTAATGACCGTTGCGATCAAGTTTTACCTCCAACGAAACTGAATGAATGACAACTGAGGTCCCACTGTGTGACATGGCTTATAGCGAGGATCATGTTCATACAGTCTGACAATCAACTGTTGTGAAGGATTATTATAAATCGTACAATGTGCACCTGGCTTTACCCACACCACTTGGTGTTAGTTAGTAGAAGCAAAATCCCTTTAAGGCATGTAATTTCACTTGGTGGCCATCTTTAAAATGCCTCTCTGGCAGCTATTTCAGTAATGCAAATTCATCAAACATCAAATTGTCCAAAGCTGTTCACCAAGCTTACGATTACATTGGTTACATTTTGAAATTACAAATGAAATTTGACAACAACTGTCTCATAAATGTTGTTTTTTAAATGCTGAAATTATAACACAAATCTGCATTTTTCAGTCAATGCACATGTGCAGTCATAAGCGAGAGTCTCAGAACACTAACTGTTTTTATGGAGGGCGTTATAGTGCCCACCCCTTTTACCAACATACCATCAATTAAAGGGTTAGTTCACCCAAAAATTCTAAAAAATTCAAAATTCTGTCATTAATTACTCACCCTCATGTCGTTCCACACCCGCAAGACCTTTGTTCATCTTCGGAACACAAATTAAGATATTTTTGATGAAATCCGAGAGGTTTCTGACTCGCCCATAGACAGCAATATAATCAACACTTTCAAGGTCCAGAAAGGTAGCAAAGACATCGTTAAAATAGTCCATGTGACTACAGTGGTTCAACCTTAATTTTATGAAGTGATGTGAATACTTTTTGTGCGCAAAAACAAAACAAATATAATGACTTTATTCAACAATATCTTCTCTTCTGTGTCATTCTTCTACGCTGTTTACGTTCAGTGCTTCCAGCTTGTACGTCAGAACGCCGGCTCAGTATTGTGACTAGGGCGTTCTATATTCCTGGGATGCTGACACAGGAGCCGGCCAATAATGAGTCGGTGTTCTGACCTAGAACCTGGAAATGCTGCACTGTGTCTACGACATGAGGGTGAGTAATTAATGACAGAATTTTCATTTTTGGGTGATCTAACCCTTTAAGTAAGCAATAAGGTATGCAAGGCTGTGCTATATAGTGAATAAGTCGTATCGTGAATAAGTCACAGCACTAGCCTCGAGTACCTTATTGCTTTTATAAAACAGTTACCACAAAATACAAATATTAAAGCCAAAAATATGTATCAATGCAACTTTCATGAAGTAAAATCACTAAAATCCTTCCTTCCACCAGAAAAAATGGTCCCTGACCGTCAACAGCAACAGAAGTTACATTATTACGCCATTAGATGGCGGCAAAGACTGTTTTATGAGTGTGTCAGTCAGTAGCGAAGACTTTTATTACATTGAAAAGACTGAATTGTTGTGAACATGGAACCAGGCGCAACTGACAAATGCTTTGACTAGTGCTGTCAGTCATGGGAAAACCCCTTAACTGTTAAAAGGACAAGATAATACATCAGACTTTTAAACAGATTTTTTTTTATTGTGAACATAGGACTGACCTGAAGGAAAATGCTAAATCTGAATGCAGGCAATAAACTCGCTCAATCGATCTCTTTCTCACAATACTCTTCTAGTTCTACATAATACTGTAAGCTTCAATGAACAATATCAATGAGAACAAACATATGTTTACCTTGTTAAGAGTGGTTGCTAAGGGTGTTGTGTAGTGATACACAGGACCGTTGGGTGAAGCGGTCATAGCCGTGTTTTATCGTGAATAAAACACAGCTATTGACCAATCAGAATACAGGACAGGAGCTAACCGTTTTATAACAAGTTTTATTTCTTTGCAGCATTACTGTGTAAATGTGATGTTGACCTGGTGCCATGAAAATTTTAAAAACTCCCTTGCCTCACATGATTGAGACCCAGGTAGAGGCCAAGCTGATGTTGTGGTATCTTTCACAATTTCTCTCAGATGATATTTTACTGGGGCACAGCAGAAAAAGAGTCTAGAGGTGCCCTAAATTCACTTAAGCTTTGACTGAAGTGTTGTTTTCATTATTGCTGACTCTGTACTACACTGTCAATCTGGCATTTTATTTAGCATTAAAGTCTGGGATCGATTTCACTAAGTGGAATGACTTTTTTCATTAAATTCAAAATGCCTCATGTTGTATTTGCATGTGGTTTTCCAGATGGCTTCTAAAGTGCATCTGTTTCGAGATTCATCAGTCTGTTACATTTATATGGACTTGCATTAGCTTTTCTAATGTCTCTCTTTCTTCTCCTTACAGCAGTCAGAGTTCGGGGAGGACATCTGCACTGTCACGTTCAAAGCGTTGGATGTGCCCCCCCCTACTGGTCCCATCTGGATACTGGGTGCAAACTTCATAGCTCGATACTACACAGAGTTTGATCGGGGAAACAATCGCATTGGCTTTGCTCGAGCAGTCTGACAAACCTGGGTTTTCTACTATCCTAAAATCTTATTGCTATCACATATACACAACAACATATTGGCTATATGATCTGTCACATTAATAGCAGGTAACCTAAGTTACAGATTCCCTTGTGAAAAAGTAGTAGACTTTAGCATACTTTTAAAAAGAGTACTTGTTATGGGAATAATATAATTTAAAAGAATATCCTTAAGTATGAACTGAATGTAATGTTTTTGGACTCACACTTGCATGTTATTTACAATTCATTTAAAATGTATTATAGTTTAAATTTATAATAAATGCAATTAATTGAATTTAAGAGTATTTTGTTGATGCACAAGTATTGGAATTAAAGGGATAGTTTACCCAAAAATGAAAATTATCCCATGATTTACTCACCCTCAAGCCATGGTGTATATGAATATCTTCTTTCGGATAAACACAATCAGAGATATATTTAAAAATATCCTGGCTCTACCAAGCTTTAAAATGGTAATGATGAACGTGGAAGCGCAGAGGATAGAGCACGACAAGAAGTCTAAAGAGAGAAATTTTAAAGAGAAATGTCAGAGGATTTCAATGTATGAACTTCAGTTTGTTGCCCAGTCCTATTTGCTTAAACCACGAAAGACATCTAAGCTTACCCTACTCCTACATCCTGCATCATATCGCTTCAGGGGTTACTCATTTGGCGCTCAAAGGCGACTTGCGCAGTATTGCTACCATTGTCTGCTGGAAGCTAGTTATTTTAATTTATAAAGTTTTAAATATGGATATTTTCCTAACAAAAATCCATCGCTTTGGAGCTCTAGAGCCAGGATATTTTTAAATATATCTCTGATTGTGTTCATCTGAAAGAATGAGAGAAAATGAGAAAGATGAGAGAATGTTATTTTTGGGTGAACTATCCCTTTAAGTACATATTTATATGTAATTTCATAATTGTCGTTGAAATATTTTTAAAGTTACTGCTGAATGTACTGACAAGCATTTTTGTAAAACTAAAATATACTTTAATGTCATTTCTATTGAAATTTGTATGTCATGTATGTATTTAATTATATTTTTACACCTTTGTAATGATGAAGTTGCAATTTAGTACATTTAAACTATATTAACTTTAAATGTAGTCACACTATACACTATATATCAAAATTATAAACAAGTACTTTACATGTGCTTTAGTATGTTAGTCAACATATCTTACTGAACTACTGATTAATAAAAAAAAAAAGGGTAACACTTTAGAATACTGTTTCTTACTTACTGCATAACTAATAAGGAATTACTGAAGAACTAATAGGTAATTCTTCATTAACACTTAAGTCACTACTGTTAACTACTAAGGAAGATGTGCTAACTAATCAGTATGTAATATAATTTTATGATTATGTTAAGTAACAGTTAGCTAATCAATAACTAATGAATTCTGTCATACCTCCTGAAGAACTACTATTAATTATCTACTAATTAAGGTTCAAGAAATATAACTATGAAGTAACTACTAATGAACAGAAAATTATTCATTTCATGATTCAATTCAAAATTACTTAAATTTACAACTACTTTGTACTACTTTGTTACAGTCCATCACTTATTATTATTATTATGGAAATTAAATATGCATTTATATGCTGCATAATGTACTGCACTCCCAAAAAGACTCATTACAACAAATTGTTCAGAAGTTTTTGCCTGTATGGTGAATAACTTTGTGCACATGTTCTGGTAAGAAATCAGCTTTGGAAAGGAACCCCACCCCCGCTGCCTTGCCATAACTATCCAACTTACCACAGATATAAAATGTTTTATTTATTTATCCAAACGCTGGGATGAGGCTCTTGAGTCATGTTTGGGTTATTTTTTCAGTGTTGGGTAGTTTTTGTGTTGTTATTGACCAATATATATATCTGAGTCAGAATTATGTGGTAATTATTTATTAATTACTAATGGGTTCCTTAAATCTTCACTTTAGAATACTGGGTTACACTTTTTTAAGGTGTCTTTGTTACACTGTTATTATATATTTAAGTGGTAAGTAATATTAAGTAACTACATGTACTTACTATAGGGTTAGGATTAGAGTTTAGGGTTAACTGTATGTAATTATGCATAATTTATAGTTATAGTAACTACATGTAACATATGTAACAATGACACTGTAAAATAAAGTGTTACCGAATACTATTTCAAGTAATTCCTGCAGAATTATTAGATAATTCTTTATGAATTGCTAATGGGTTCCCTATATTTTCACTTTGGAATTCTATTTTCAGGGTCTAAGCAAGCTAATTCCAGCAGAATTATCTAATAATTATTTATTAATTACTAATGAGTTCCCTGTATTTTCACTTTAGAATACTATTACAGGTTCTAGGTAATTCCTGTAGAATTATTTGATAATTCTTTATTAATTACTAATGGGTTCCCTGTATTTTCACTTTCCCTCAGTCATTGCCTTACATACTGGAATTTAGTCAACGGTAATGTGATATGCTGAGGAAAACAGACACACTTACAATACTGTATGAAATATAAAAACTAATCTGAGGTTAAGTTGGTTATGGCAAGACATTTAGAGTGGGGGTTGGGTTCCCTTCCGAAGTTGATTTCTTACAGAACATAATCACAAAATAATTATTTACCACACAGGCAAAAACCTCTATAAAATTGATTGTATTTATTAATAATGCATTCTCATAATGCTACTACTGATAACATTAGTAAATAAGAAAGGGCCACAACTCATTGTAATTGTGTTTGACTGTTAGTAGTTACTTCATAGTTATTTTTCTTGAACATTAATTAGTAGATAATTAATAGTAGTTCTTCAGGAGGTATGACAGAATTCATTAGTTATTGATTAGCTAACTGTTACTTAACAAAATCATAAAATTCTATTACATACTGATTAGTTAACACATCTTCCTTAGTAGTTAACAGTAGTGACTTAAGTGTTAATGAAGAATTACCTATTAGTTCTTCAGTAATTCCTTAATAGTTATGCAGTATGTAAGAAACAGTATTCTAAAGTGTTACCAAAAAAAAAAAAAAAAAAAAAACATAATAAAACATGACATTACAAAGTGCACTTTTTAAAAGTGTATTTAAATTGTTTTAAGAAGCATAGTCATGAAAGTGTACTTTAAGTACACTTAAGTGGTCTTTAATTTCATTAATATTATATTATCTGCAAGTACAGTTTTTTTTTAAATACACTTAAGATTCGAAATACTCTACAAGTGCACATTCAGTACAATCAAGCACACTTCTTGTGCCATAAGGTCAGAGGCCAGGGCTGATATTGCTAAAACTCAATCTGAAGTCTGACTTCAGTAGGAATTTATTTGCACATTTATTTTCCCACGATCCATAAGTGAATTAAGATAGGAGGCTGTTCTTCAATCAGCAAATGTACTGTCTTCTGTCAGTAGTGTTTTGCAACACCAGAACAAATGGGTTTATAATGTCTTTTACGAACTAGCTCAGACAGAGAAAAAAATAGACAATGCAGCATTCCCTTGAGCAACACTTTGTGGGTTTTATTGACCATGACATTTGGTTTTAGTTTTAGCTGAATGTGTATTAATAGCTTTGAAAAGAGGAGTAACTCAAAAAGGCACACCCTTTGGACTTCTGCGCCAAAAAAGTTATAAAACCAATTATAGTTATAAAATATATTTATATAAAAAGTTATATAAAATATATTTACAGTTACATAAAACAATCAGTGTCAACGAAACCCATATATCCAAGAAATCCACTTGCATTTAGATTTTCCATTACTATAATCACCATGTATAAGACATTAGATATTGTTGTTGCTAATCTTCAAAAGATGCATTATGAACTGGTTTCACATGTTATTATTACTGTCATACAATGTGTGAATAATGTGAACACCCAATAAACCAAAAACAACTGGAGTGTTTTTAGTTGGCAACACTTCTTTCACCTCTCAGAACATCAGAATCCAAACACACATATGAGGCGCATATGAGGTAAGCCAAAGGTCAGGATGGATGGGGATAAATGGGGGATAAATATCTCTTAAAATGTTTACCCCTTTTGACCATCCTCATTTTTTGTCCCGGTATGTACTCTGGAAGCTGTTACAAAACCCCAAGACTGATGAACAGCCATGGAACATCTTCATTACTATGGCGCATTCATCTAAATAAACATTGACTGAAGACATTCCCTGGTTCTTATTTTTGATGTTTTTGTCTCTCTGTCCCAGTCTGTGCATGTTTAGAAACTTGCTTGTCTTGCAGCGTTTCTATTGAGAAAGGTTGTGAAATGGAATGCAAGATGTGATCTCCTGCTGTTACAGTCACGCTGAAAGACGCCTTCCTCAGCAGGAGCTACAGATTTTATCACTATCTTTCTCTCTTTTTCTTATTCTCTCTCTCTTCACACATTCTTTAGCTGGTTTGTAGAGTTATCATCACTGCTGTCAGTTTTGAAAGAGGTTATATCAGCTATAACATGTTCACATCATACAGTGTATTTTATTAGATAAAATATTAAAATAAAAATTTGGTTTCAAAATGTTTTAGGGAATATTGTATTAATTGGTTATCAGTTTCACTTTTCTCTTCAGTGTCACTTTTCCTCCTGTTAGTCTTTCATAGTATGACTTTACCTAAAAAAAAAAAAACAGTTACTCAATGACATTATCCTCCAGGAAGTGACATCATTTTTGGTGGGAAAACAACAGCACAGTTTAATAAATTCTGGGATGTTTTGTGGTATTAGATTGTTTTTTTTACTTTAAATAGTGTGATAAAATAACTTTCTCTTTCACTGAACTATATTACAGTTTAAAAGTTAGGGGTAAGTATGATTTTTTTAAAGAAATTAAAACTTTTAATCAGTGAAGATGCATTAAATTGATCTAAATTGACAGTAAAGACATTTATAATGTTATAAAAAGGTTTCTGTTTAAAATAAATACTTTTGAACTTTCTATTCATCAAAGAGTTAAAAAAAAATGTATCATGGTTTCTACAAAAATATGTTTTCAACATTGATAATAATTAGAAATGTTTCTTGAGCACCAAATGAGCATATTAGAATGATTTCTGAAGGATCATGTGACACTGAAGACTGGAGTAATGATGCTGAAAATCCAGCTTTGCCATCACAGGAATAAATTACATTTTAAAAGCAAGATAGAAAACAGCTTTTTAAAATTGTTAATAAAATTTCACAAGATTACTGTTTTACTGTATTTTGATCAAATAAATGGAGACTTGGAGTGCATAACATTAAAAATGTACTCAAACAGTATGTTCTTTTACAGGTTGAACAAATCAACTTATTTTCTCAGGTCAAAAGTGGCTTGTTGTTTATCATTTCCACCAGACAGTAAGAGTGAAACTTAAGTAGACAAAAACCTTGCTGAAATACAGGACAAAAGCAAAGCATAAATGATTTGCTTTGACAAGCATTTTTCAAGAAACACAAAAGAAGACACTAAAGAACAATAAAGATAAGAGTCATCTGAAGACAAATGTGATGAAATTTGCCCTAGTGTCACCAAACAGGCAGACACTGGGCATTCATCCACAACATCCTTCCATTGTTCCTGTATTTGTCCTTCCAAAAAAAATATAACTAAAGGTCTCATCTGAGCTATCGTAACCCGCATTTATTGACTACACTGCTAAATTTAAAAGAAGCTCACTGATATCTTCCAAATTAGATGGTAGATATGCTGTTTAGTCCATTCATGTGACATTCCTAAAGGCATATTCCATTTTCAAAGGCACATTCCGGGAAAATATCAAGCATAGGTTTATCCAAATCATATTGAAATGTAATAATACATAACATTTACATTCCCTTCCCCTTAAGGCAACTCCATTCATGAAAGGGTTAGATAGTAGATCTAACCTCACAGTCAGTCTTTACTGGCTTTTGTTCAAGGTCAGATATCTCATTGTCAGTTTATTGTTGGTCATATCCTCAGTCAAGGTATTTTTGAATAAAGACAGTAACTCTTCATTAGTTGTGAAGAAGAAGTAAGCCGTACACACCCCCTGTTATATGCATGTGCATTCCTTTATTTAAAAAGTACTTGATAATGTAAAAATTAATACTTTCTCCAGGAATGTTGGGTTGTTCAGTCAAAAAAGAGAACCAAATGCGCCTTTTGTTTGCAAACTGATAACTTCAGTGCCCTAGATCAGTTTGTCCTTAGATCAAGCACACATGCAAGACATATGATCTGCTCATCTCATGCTCAGAAGTGCTTAACACAGCATTCTGTGTCCTTCTCATTTGCAAGACTGGAAGAAAAATGTTTATATTATATTATATTATATTATATTTATTATATTATATTATATTATATTACAAGATGTCTGGTACAGTTTACCAGACATTTTTCAGTTTACCAGATTACAGTTGTCTGGTATTGTCTGTGCTTAGTTATTTATTAAACTTTGTGTTATTTTTAAAATCATCTTCGTCTTCATTGGATATAACATGACAGAATACCAAACCCTCAGAAATGAGAAAAAGAATGGACATTGCATCTATTAACGTTGCCCCAATGAGGGACAATAGAAGTTTGGATGGAGCAACAGTTTTCCTATACCAGAGTGGCAGAAAACAGCTATACTTGGAGGAGTTCCTTGACATCTGCCATTGTACCACCTGGTATACATACATACGACAACATCTGTTTAATAGAGGGATCTCGGTGGGGTCTGAATGAAGATCTCCACTTTATCATGCCCCACGGCGATCCCTGCTGGACACTGGAGGCTTACATCAACTTTGCACTGTGGGTGAATGATCCGCATTTACAGTGGGCAAAGCGGAGGATGACAGCAGCATCTCATAGACATCGCACAACCAGACACAGACCTCAGCCCACCATCACCCCTCACCACGGAGACAACTACGCCAGAGGCCCCCGCAGATGGAGAGCTTCCGCCCACCATGGATACAGAGCCTGTGATGACAGCACCAACTTACGCCCCAGAACCGAAGCCCCATTGTGAGTCTGACCAGGGGTGTGAGCTGGCAACAACTGTCCCAGAGGGAATATTGGTGGAGACTGATACTGGTGAGGACTCGTACAGACTGAAACACTGTGATACTGCCTCCCACCCTGAGTTATTTATACTGTCATCATCATTGCTGGTTTTGTCCAGGTCAGAGGCTGAATCGTCGGCCTTTATGAACTTTAAATTGTTGTCAGTAATCCCGTCCAGCCTCCCTCTCCCACCGCCACTACAGAGCTCATCCAGTCCTTCAGCCCTGCCTAAGCTGGATGCCTGCAGCCCTTCAACTTCTCCTATGATGCTTTGTGGTGTTGTAAAGCCTCAGGTCATGCCGAGCAAGAGGATCCCTCAGATCCGCCTCCTGCCTCTGATCCCTTTACTCCACCTCGGCCCACGACCTGTCGGCTCCGCCTTGGCTCCTCCCACCCTCGGCTCAACCAGAGAACCTCGGCCTTATGGCTCCACCGGGTTCCCTCGTCCCTCCGGCTCCACCTTGATCAGTTGTCATCCTTCCTGTGCCACGGACTTGCGCCTTCTGCTGCGCTCCGTCTCTCCACCCTTACAGCTTCAGCGAGTTCCTCGGTCACACCGGCTCCGCCTCAGTCCTTGGCCACTCAGGTTCCACCTCGAACGCTCACCATCATGGCTCCTCGTCCCTCTGGCTCCACCTTGATCAGTTGTCATCCTACGTGCACCACGGACTTGCTCCTTCTGCTGCGCTACGTCTCTCCACCCCTACAGCTTCAGCGAGTTCCTTGGTCACACTGGCTGCGCCTCAGTCCTCAGGCACTCAGGTTCCACCTCGGACACTCACCATCATGGCTCCTCTCTCCGTCGACTCTGCTGTGGTCTTCTACATCTGGTCACTCCACATCAACTCCATGGATGCTACCACCATCGGCTCCTTCCTGGTTTCTGCTTCCTGCTCTCACCATCCCTTCACCTGCTCCTCTTACCAGCCCTTCACCATCTCTTCATCCTCCTCCAAAGCCCCCACCTTCCTCCCTCACCTCTGTTTTTTTTTTGTTTTTGTTTTTGTTTTTGTTTTTTTATGGCGCAAGGTCGTGCCTTCTGTGAGGGGCATTATGTCACAGACATTCAGTTATTTTTGTATTAGATTTATTTTCATGGACTTTTAGTTTGTTTTCATTAGTTTCCTGATTTCCTTTGTCTAGCTTTTTCACCACTTATCAGTTGTCATGGTGATTCATTTGACCTGCACAGGTGTTTGTCATTTTACCCTCATTTACCATGTGTTTAGTTGCAGTCTTTTCAGTTCTCAGTTATTATACTATCGTTTAGGAATGGACAGGAGACAGCGTGCGTGTAACATATGACTTTACTAAAAACTCTCTCCCCCGCGCATACCCGCGCATGCGCACATTACACATACGTAACATCCTATCAGTACATCTCCCCCTTTTAGCTAAATTACTCCCTGAACCCAATGCATGAACTCAACATAGCATTGCCTATTAAATTCTCATTCAGTCCATTCTTCTCCCTTCTTTTTTTTCAGAAAAAAAAAAAAATCAATCTCTGTGGGAAAAACACAAAAACAAATATTATTCAATTATTACTATTTTCAACAGAAGCAGGGGAGATAAAATGAGAATGGAGAGCAACAAGTCACTGCTCTAAAGGTTCAGTCTTAACGGTGGTCTGATCACCCTGCCCACTCTGCTTCTAACACAGTCCTGAATCTCTCTTGGCTGTGAAGGAACTGCTCTCAGGTGGGAACAATGTCTTCTTAGACTACCAGTCTGCCCTTCTACGATGTAGGAACGTGGAGTATCAGCAGGACTTGTGACTCTGCCTGGATTTGGTACATTCTTAATCCAGACTGACTGTCCCGTCTGTAGAACAGGTTTTATTTGTGCTCTGTGGCGTTTGTTGTACCACATCATCTGTTTTACCTTCAACTCTTTTTCTTTTCTTTTGAAAGTGTTGAGGTTTGGCCACGCTGGTTTCAGTGTGGATGGACTCACTGGGAGAGTGGTTCTGATGTTCCTTCCCATCAAGAGTTGAGCAGGTGAGGCTCCTGATGCTAATGGCGTGGCTCTGTAAGCCATAAGTGCTTTGTGAGGATCCTCGCCTTTCTTCAGTAGTGTTTTAACAGTTCTCACAGCTCTTTCTGCTTCTCCGTTGCTTTGAGGATAATGCGGGCTGCTGGTCACGTGATGGAAATCATAGTCTTTGGCGAAGTCAGCAAAGTCTGATGCTGCAAACTGTGGGCCATTGTCTGTGACCAGAATCTCTGGGACTCCGTGACGGGCGAACATCGCTTTGAGTTTCTCCATCACTTGTGTTGTTGTTGTCAAAGTGAGTGAAGCAACTTCTATGTAGCGTGAATAGTAGTCAATCAACAGGATGTAATTACCTTTGTTCCAATGAAAAAGATCTGCTGCCACTCTCTGCCATGGTCTTGAAGGTAAGGGAGTGGTCAACAGGGGCTGTGGGTGACTGTAGCTGTTTTTGACACATGTTTCACACTGACTCGCTTTGTCTTTCTTTTGCTTTGTTATACCTGGCCACCAAACCGACATTTGTGCACGTGCCAAGCACTTAGTGATGCCTTGATGTCCCTGATGCACCTTCTCTAGGACATCTTTCTGCAAACTGCCAGGAATCACAAGCCTATTTCCTTTCATCAGCAAGCCCTCCGCAATGAGCAGATCATGTCTGTATTGCCAGAATAATGCTAAATGCGGTGGAGCAGTCTTTTTCTCCTCCCATCCTGTGCGTACAAGAGAACTTAGCTGTCTACACACTTTGTCCTCTTCCTGAGCTGGCAATTGTTGAATGACATGATCAACACACACTTTAACCTCTTCTTCTTTTTTTAGGTCTGCTTCAGATGGATTATCTTTGAATGGAGCTCTGGAGAGCGTGTCCGCCGTGATAAGGTTTTTTCCAGCGATGTGCATGATCTAGAAGGAGAACCGCAGAAGACGTAGACGAAATCTCAGTATATGCGGAGGTAGGTCATCCAGCAGTCTCGAGCCTAGTAGACTGATCAATGGCTTGTGATCAGTCCTGACCACAAAATCCAGCCCAAGAAGGTAGGTTTGAAAGGTTTCACAGGCCCAAGTAATTGCCAGTGCCTCCTTCTCAATTTGTGCGTATCTTTTCTCCGTAGGTGTCATGCTTCTTGAAATGAACGCAACAGGTCTCCATTCCCCTTCAGGCTGCAGCTGGGATAGTACTCCACCAAATCCAAAGAAAGAAGCATCCGCTGAAACTCTTGTCTGTCGATCTGGACAATACTGTGCTAAAACTGCCGGAGAACTGAGCTCTTGTTTCACTTTTTCAAAAGCTTGCTGTTGTTGTATCCCCCATGTCCAGTCATTTTCGGATTTAAGCAGGTCTCTGATAGGTCCTGTCAGCTTTGCAATGTTGGGAGAGAATTTTCTGATGTATTTCACCATGCCAAGGAATCTTTTGACATCGGCTACACTTTTAGGCTCTGGCATCTGTTTTATGGCTTTTATTTTGTCTGGGTCAGCTCGTATGCCATCTGCACTGATGATGTGTCCCAAGAACCTAACTTGAGGCACTGCAAATTCACATTTCTCGTTCAGTGTCAGACCATTCTGCTCCAGCCGGTTCAATACCTTGAGAAGTCTTGCATCATGTTCTTTGTGTGTAGCACCGAACACCAGGATGTCATCTGCATGGCACAACGTGCCCTCCAGGCCCTCGAGCATCTGTGTTAACCGTTTTTGAAAGTGTTCTGGTGCCGAGGAAATGCCAAATGGAAGGCGGTGAAAGCAGTACCTTCCATAAGGCGTAATGAAGGTAGTGAGGGGGACCGAGTCTTTATGTAGAGGAATCTGCCAGAATCCAGCAGTAGCATCCAACTTAGAGAATTTTCTTGCCAGGCTGAGAGAACCATGTTTCCTCTCTGAGTACATGCTATCTGGTATGGCTGTCACCGCTGCTCCTGTGTCAAGTTTAAAAAGAATCTGTTCGCCTTTCTCTGCAATGGACTTTTGCCAAACATCAGTTGAATTCTCAGACGTAACAACTCCCAGGAACACAGTCTCGATGCTATCTGTCTCTTCACGATGATATATTTCGTCCAGCCTTTTCTTTGTTTTGCAGACTGCTGCAAAGTGCCCTTTTTTCTTGCACTTCCTACACTCTGCATCCCTTGCTGGACAGCTGTTCAGTGAGTGTGCTTGTGGCTTACCACATCTGCCGCATCCCTTGCTGGCTTCATTATATTTGGCCCCATCTGGTCGCCTTTGTGGTCCTTTTTGTGCATATTTTGGTTTTACTTTCCATTTTATCTTGTCCATGTTTACCTCTTTTGAGTCACTGCTTGTTTGTCTTAAGATCGTCTGCTGCTTTTTTATTTCTTCATTTTGTCTTATCTTTGTGACTGCTTTGTTGAGTGTGAGTTCGGGATCTAACTGTAATCTCTCTGACAGTGAGTGATCTCTTATTCCAACTACCAGCCTATCTCTTATCATTTCCTCTTGAAGAACTCCATACTGGCAGTTTTCTGCTAGTTTATGAACTGCAGTAATGAATGTTTCAGCTGACTCTCCCGGTTCTTGGCACCTCTTGTTGAATTTAGCTCTTTCATAAATAACGTTGTGCTGACATACGAAGTGTTTCTCAAACGCTTCTTTAACTCTGTCATATTTCTTCCTGTCTTCTTCAGACAGAGCTAGTGTGCACAAGATATCATCAGCTTTATCTCCCATTGTGTAGATAAGCGAATTTACTTGATATTCTTGGCTTCTTTCGCCGATCCCCGCCGCCAAACGGAATCTCTCTTACCGTCTAATCCAATTTGGCCAGCTGCCAAAATCACTGAAGTCGAAGTGTTCAGGCGGGCTTATTGAAAAGAGTGTATCCATGTTAAATGTTCACCTTGATGCCGTTCTCTGTTGAATCCTCTTGTATCGTCTCTTATTCCGTTGCTTTTTCTTTGCCGTCTTGGTGCTCACTCACACTCCATATCTGTGACGCAGCTGCAGGTGTCGACGCGTGGACTGGATTATTTCCTCAAAACTTCACTTACAAACTCTTAATCTCACCGATCTGGTGCGGATAGTTGTCATCGCTTGGAACGCGAGGTAAGTCCGCTTCTGACACCATGTTATACTATCGTTTAGGAACGGACAGGAGACAGCGTGTGTGTAACATATGACTTTACTAAAAACTCTCTCCCCCGCGCATACCCGCGCATGCGCACATTACACATCCGTAACATCCTATCAGTACATCAGTTGTCTGGTATATGTTGGTATGAGTTATTGATTAAACTTTGTGTTATTTTTATAATCATTTTCATCTTCATTGGATATAACATGAAAAATATACTTTATAGAGAACGTTATGTTTGTGTTCCCCTTGCTAGTTTGTTTCTATGGTTACTTATTGATTATTTGATTATGTTCACCTGTTCCTCACCTAGTTTCCTTTGTTTGTGTCAGGTATATACACTCAGTTTCACTTACTCTTTATCAGTTCTTGTTTGCATTATACATTGGTCCTATTGTTCTTCAAGTGTCTCCTGAGTATGTAGTTTTGTTTAATAAAGACTTTATTGTGACAAGCAGGGCGAGGCAGAGAGCCATGGGAGTGGAGTGAGGCCGGTGGAGCGACTGTTGCAAGCGACACCTGTGAGTCACACTGGTCTCGAGTCCCATGGTGGAGCTCCGGAAGGATAAAAGGAGGAGTGACAACAGTGAAGGATAAGAGAAGACCAGGCCTGGGACTTTATGTTGTTGCTTTGTTTTCATTTATGCGGCAGACATCTGTGAGGGGCTGCCGCTTACTTTCAATTTGTTATTTGTTTGTTTGCCTCCTCCTCCTCACTCAATATGACCTTACCATCGAGGACCATACCAGTGCATTCCTGGACCTAGCCTACCAAGCATATGTAACAAATGTCCACTGCAAGTAAATTTGAACCCATGTGCAGCTTTATTTCCCAAACATAATCAAACATAAAACAAAGACTTGGCTTGGCATGGCTTGGCTAACATGGACTTGCCAAAAATGGGTTAGACGAACAAAACTAGACAAGAGAACAAAGAAACATGAGGGCTATTTATACAAAGAGACTAATGACAAACAAGGAACACTTGTGAACAATCAAGACAATGACCCAATCAGAAAACAGAACAAGGAAAACACATGACTAAAACAACCAATGACAACATGACATTCACAAGGGGGCACAAGGCAAGAACACATGAGGAGCAAAGGAATCACATGACATGGGAGCACATGGCAAACATAACAAACATGGCAATGAAACATGAAGCATAAACATCAAAATAAAATATGAAACATGAACATGAAACATAACACCAACACAAGACATTACAGAATCCCCCCCTCTAAGGGTGGCTCCCAATAGCTAACACAATCCAAAACAAGACATAGTCCCGGAGGGTGGTGGAGCAGAGGTGGTCTTGGGGGAGGGATGGAGGGCCAGGCCCGTGCAGGGGGACAGGACCTGGACCACAGTATGGCTTTGGTGGGCCTGGGTCATGGAGCAGATGTGGACCAGGTGGACCTGGGCCGTGGAGCATGGGCGGACCTGGGCCATGGAGCATTGAGGGGGCTCTGGTGAGGCGACCATAATGGCTGGAGACTCTTTCATAGCAGGCATAACGTAAGGAGGCTCTGGCGGTGCAGCAATGATCGCTGGAGTCTCAGGTGTGGCGGCCATGACGTGGAGAGGCTCTGGTGTGGCGGCCATGATGTGGAGAGGCTCTGGCATGGCAGCCATGATGTGGAGAGGCTGTGGCGGCCATCTTGGTTCATGACTCAGGTGTGGTGGCCATCTTGGCTGAGGGCTCATGTGAAGAGACTTAGGTGTGGCAGGCATGACGTGAACAGGCTCAGACTTGGCAGGCATGACGTGAACAGTCTCTGGCTGGGCAGGCATGATGTGAACAGTCTCTGGCTGGGCAGGCATGAGGTGAACAGTCTCTGGCCTGGCAGGCATGATGTGAAGAAACTCTGGCTTGGCAGCCATCTTGGCTGAAGACTCTGTTATGGCGGCCATCTTGTCAGAAGACACAGGCGTTGCGGCCATCTTGTCAGTTGCTCCTCTTCCATCGTGGGTGAGATGGAGGAGAAATTTACCAGCCACTCGACCATACCGAACATCCACGGACTATGAGCCAGATATCAGCGCAGACCCAGATCCTGAGCCTGAGTGATTCGCTGAGTGACCAGGTGCAAGAGCTGGCACCAACGTACGTCCCTGTGGGAGTGTTAATGGTCATTAATGGCATGGGGTGGAGCCTTGCCCACAACTGAGGAAGGGTTTCTAGATCTGGTCCCTATGGGAATAGATGATGACATTGAATATGTCAGTTCCCAATGCCTCCAGTCTCTGCTGGTCCCGTCCAGATCTCTTTCTCTTTTGTTGCTGCTGGTCCCATCCAGATCTCTTTCTCTTTTGTTGCTGCTGGTCCCGTCCAGCTCTCTTTCTCTTTTGTTGCTGCTGGTCCCATCCAGCCACCTTTGACGCCGCTGGTTCTGCCCAGTCTCCTGTATCCTTTGTCTCTGCTGGTTTCACCCAGGTCCCAAGCTTCCTTGTTGTCATTTGATTCACCCATCTCCCAAGCTTCTTCATTGTAGCTGGTTCCACCCAGCTCCCAAGCTCCTTCGTTCCCACTGGTCCCGCCCAGCCTCCCACTCCCTCCTCCTCTGCAGATTCCATACAGTTCCTCAGTCCTGCCTTCACTGGCTCCCTTCAGCTCCTCAGCTCTTCCTTTGATTGCTCTGCCCAGCTACTCGGATCCACCTTTGGTCTGTCTCAAACTTCGCCTTGGTGTGAGGATTCCCTCACTCCACCCCAGGCCTTCGAGCCCTAGACTCCACCTCGGCCTGTCAACCAATCGTCTCCTCCTTAGCTCCACACTTCCTTTACTCTACCGTGGTTCATCATCCCTTCGGCTCCACCTTGGTTAGTCATCACCCTGGTTGTGCCGTGGACTTCTGCGCCTCCAGCTATGCCTCGTCCCTTCACCCCTTCGGCTCCATCGGGCTCCTCCTTCCCTCCGGCTCTACCGTTGTCCTTGCTTCCATCAGCTCAATCTGCCAAGCCCCAGATCCATGTTGCTAGTTTGTTTCTATGGTTACTTATTGATTATTTGATTATGTTCACCTTTTCCTCATCTAGTTTTCTCTGTTTGAATCAGGTATATATACTCCCCATGTTTCAGTTTCTCTTTTTTGGTTCTCATTTGCATTATGTGTGGTTTGTGTTACTCTTATTGTTCTCCAAGCGATCTCCTGAATGTTTTGTTTTGTTTAATAAAGAATTTGTTTTGGAAAACTCCTTTCATCTTTATCATGTGTCTTGGCAAAGACAGCATGACAGAACATAAAGTGTTAAATCATACTTGCAGTCAACATTAAATATTACCAAGCCATCGGAAAACAGTTGTTCTTTCATGTTCCATGGAGCCCTGGAAATACCAGAATTTATGATTGACACCTTGTTCTTTAATCTCGACCAAGCCTGTGGTGAACACAGTCTTTTCCCCTCTCTTGAGAGCAATGACTTTTGCTCTGACAGTTAACATGTTAAGATGTCTCTCAGCATGCTTCAGAGGGTACAAATCTATCACAGGAACATGGAGAACATCTAAGCATCAGCATGTCAAAAAAAGAAAAGACAAAAATGGTGTGAGAACAGACCACAAACAGGTAGATAGGTAGATAGATTTATAGTTGAGTGAGTCTAGGGACACTAGAGTCATAGGGGGTTTGTGTGAGGGATAGAGAAATATCCTGAGGCTGAAATCCAATAATTGCTTTTGTCATGTTTAATGCATATGCCATGTATTTAAATTTAAAAAGACATATTAAGCAGGAAACCTTGCTTTCATAAAGCCATTATGAAACATGAGAACGTAAGAAAGTGAGAGAGGTGTGGGCATGAAAAGGCGGAGAAGAAGTTAATGAAAAAGACAAGGAGGGGGTAAAGGGAAGGGAAAGAGAGAGTTCCTGTGAGAAAATTCACTAGGCACTAGTTGTTTGACCATTGTTCCATGCTTGACAAGAATGTGCATTAAAGTCAATGTCTGGGTCAGTGTGCTTTAATTTAGATGGTGGATGGATTCTGTTATGAGCTTTTGTGTCATTCTGCTTCAAGTCTTCACAGCAAAACATCACCTGGATCTGCTCAAATGCATCTAATTGAGGATTGTAATCTTCTCCTGCTGGATCGGTGAGCCAGATGAACAACCCTACACCCCTTCACTTCTACAAAACCAAGGTAGGCTTGAAGTTCTTCATATGGTCCTTCTAAAAGCTGGAAACACCTCCCTTATTGATTTTATTCTGAATATACAAAAGACATGTTATCGTTTTCTGGAGTACAATTTTTTTTTACTTTGTTAAGACGATTCAGGGGAGAAGAAGTGGTGGTGTTTATGCATTTCTTTGCTCCAGGTTTTCTCATATTTCGCATATTCTCAAAGATGCTTCTTTTAGTTCTTTTAATTTTCACATTCATGGTGACATCACCACATCCACTGATATGATATATCTGCTTGTGCTACATTTTCAATAGAGATTCAGTTTACATTTCTGCACAGCTAAAACACATTTTTACTAATAGCTTAAGATAAGTTTCTTTTTTGTATTAATTGGCAGAAGCGTGACTGGACTGTGGTTAAATAAATCTCTGCAGATGAATCTTGATCAGGATAGAACAAAAGTTATTGTTTAGTGTATGCTGGCTGTTAAAGTTATGACATTCCTTGCTTCAAATAAAAAAAATATCAAAAGAAATTTCAAAAAGATGGAGCAGATGTAGAAATGTCAAAAGCAGCAGGATCCAGTGCTGATAGAGAGAAGGAAAGGAAGTTGAAGAAAGAAAGAGAAAAGATATATTGGTAGTGAGGGAAGACAGCTGCCAGTGACATACCTGGCAAAAAAGACAGTAATTCTTCATTTTGATTTTCCAACAATGAGCTCAACTTGCAAGAAAAAGCTTTCATGACAGTAGTTGGAAGATAACAGTGAAAGGTTCTCACCTTTTATATTCATGTATTGATTATTTCATATATAATTTATTTTTATTTCATTTATATTTTATAAAATATATTAATTCAATATTAATTCATATTTATATTTATCAGACAGTCCTCATAAGAAAAAAATGCTTATTAAAATATTTTCAAAATCTAAGCATGCAAAATGATTTCTGTGAGGGGTAAGAAGAAAAGTCCCATGATGATAGAAAAACAAACCTGTGTGTGTGTGTGTTTTCTTTGCTTGTCACTATAGGTGAAGAATGTGTGTGTTCTCATGCTACTGTGTGTTCCCCTCTCCATGATGGACATCCCTGGTCCTTGCAAACATGCCATAACCATGGACCACCTGAAACAACTAAAACAACTGGTGAAGAATCACATCTCAATAAAGCTTCAAGGGAGCTTTGATTTCAAATGTAGCACATCAAACGTAGCATATCTCCTAACTTTTCGGCTCATGTCTTTTTACTCTTCAGATTAGTAACCAGTTGCGGACTGGCTGTTCAATCACATATACATTCATTGAGAGAAAACACCTGGTAAGAGTGTCTTTAAACATTATCTTGCTCTGCTTTTATATTAATGTTTAAAAACAGGATTGTGCTTTTTCCACAATACAAGATTCTATTCCAAGGTCTTCTGTTTTGAATCTGGCCTTGGAAATGCATCAGCGTTGGAGGTGTGTTTTAGATTAGATGGTCACTCCAAAGTGTCATCACTAATAGATAAGATTTCCGTTGTGGCATCCATGACATGGTTGAATTCAGCATGCATTTTGATGTAGATTTTTGATGTCTCTGTTGGTACCATTTAGTATATAACAGTCTTTTTATTCTGTAGACAGTCCGAACTTCTGAACTTTGGTTTAGGTTCTTAAATCTGAAGCATTTAGTCAATAGTAACATATTACGGTAATCAGTGTTGGGGGTAACGTGTTACAAGTAATGCAAGTTATGTAATCAGATTACTTTTTTCAAGTAACCAGTAAAGTAATACATTACTTTTAAATTTGCAACAAAATATCTGAGTTACTTTTTCAAATAAGTAACACAAGTTACTTTGTTACAAATGCTTTTGATTTTCCCATTTATTGACTGAAAGCTCTCCTGTCCTATGTTGAGAGAAATCAGGAGTAAGTGCAGAGGTGTTGTATGAGGTGTGCGCTGTGTAAACATGATGGTTAGTTCTAGTCTAAATGTCAGCATTTACTCATTTCACTTGCACAACAGATCCAGTATTCCTCAAAATAAATAAATACTGTAAAATGCAAACTCAAAATATTACACAAACCTGCAATACTTACGTATGTTAAATAACACAAATATACTTTATGTATTTAATCTCACTTTATTAACCAATGTCTTTGCTGACCTTTGATGAACCAATTCAACCATATTAATAAGTAAAGTGTTTAACTTTCTTCTCCTGCATCCTATTCTTCTGCATTCCAGAATGACAGCATAGCTGAAAGGTTTGTTTGAGATGCGCCCTCTACTGTACAGGTGTGAATAAACATTACCTTTAGCCTGAGGCTTTCACTTGTGAAAGGGACTTTACATTTGCCAAAAATGGAACTTTTGTTTGTTTGAATTTTTGTTATTAAGAAACAAACAAACAAGTCTAGCCTGGGTGAGAAAAAGTAATGCAAAATTAATGTGTTTTTCCATAAAAAGTAACACAATTAGTAACACAATATTGTAATACATTACCTAAAGCTTTTCCCAACACTAATGGTAACACTTTACAGTAAGGTCCCATTAGTTAACATTAACAAACAATAAGCAATACATTTGCTATTTTTTTAATAACATTAGTTAGTTCATGTTAGCACAGATCCATTAAATAATATTAACAGGTACATTTTAATAATGTATTAGTAAATGTTGAGGACCTACTTTATATTAAGTGTCTATAAGTACTATGTAATAACATTTAAATTAATCATTTGATACAATACGTTCATTGTGTTTATACAGGTTTTTACTTTTATTTAAAAAAGTACCTCTATTACCTATTATTAAAAATACCTTATTCAAAAAAATACAGCTGTAATTACAGTGTTGACCCTTCCTTTATGCCTGAACACACCCTGAAACCTAACCAGACCACCAAACATGTCCCTAACCTTACCCGTATCCCACATCAATAGCAGAAAAAGTATTTTGCAATACAACATGAACACATTGCATTGTGCATTGTACCTAATAATTTATTTTTTTGAAGTACATAAGCTCGGTCACAATTCAGAGGCTGCAAATTAATGGAAACTTATTGTAAAGACTTACCCATATTACAGAATATGATTCACAAAGTACAATACGTTGATATCAGCAAAGCCAGCTGCCTGATCTCTTTTGAAAGCAAAGTGAAGTACAAGTGCTAATGTGCCAGATTTTGTTCTCCGATTTTCTCTAAACCTTTTCTTACCCATTCTTCTTCTTCTTTTTTTTTTTTTGTCTTTTAGAGCATGGTCTGTTATGTGAAGGCTACTCTGCCAAGGGTACTTGAACTGTTTAACGTCCACTTCAAATACATGCGGGGCTCAGGAAGTGCTCAAGCAGTGGTCTCCATACAGAACCTCATTCTCAACATCTACTCCCAAAACTGCATACCTTCACTGAATGAAGAACTGGAGGTGTGTGCATTCACACTCACATATCTTGATCTCAGTCTTAACAAGGTTCTCTAGGCTACCTTAGAATTAGTTGATGAATTGTTATGAAATAACAACAACAGAAAAACTATTATTTGTTAACACTTTACAATAAGGGTCAGTTTCACTCTTAAAAATAAAGGTTCTTCAATGGCATCGATGGTTCCATGAAGAACCTTTAATGTCCATGGAATCCTTCCACTGCACAAAAGGTTTATTAAAGTGGTAAAATATTCTTAAGTTTATTAAAATGTTTTTTTACAGTACATGAAGTTCATCGCTGTGAAAACCCCTTTTGGAACCTTTATTTTTAAGATGTAATTAAGTAAGCAATAAGGTACAAGAGGCTGTACTGTATCGTGAATAAGTCACGGCTGAAGTGCGTTGTTAGGCACAACGTGAAGCGGAGTGCCTGCAACCCCTTCAGCCGTGACTTATTCACGATACAGCACTAACCTCGAGTACCTTATTGCTTTTATAAAACGGTTACCACACAATACAAATATTAAAGTCAAAAATATGTATCAATGCAACTTTCATGAAGTAAACTTTCACTAAAGCCTTCCTTCCGCTGGAAAAAATAGTCCCTGACCGTGAACAGCAACAGAAGTTCCATTATTCCAACATTAGATGGCGGCAAAGACTTTATCAGTGTGTCAGTCAGTAGCGAAGATTTTTACATTGAAAAAACTAAATTGTTTTGAAAACGGAACAAGACGCAACTGACAAATGCTTTGACTAGCTCTGTCAGAACCCCTTAACTATAATACATCAGACATTTAAACAGATTTTTTATTATGAACATAAGACTGACCTGAAGGATAATGCTAAATCTGAATGCAGGTAATAAACTCGCTCACTCTACCTTTTTCTCACAACACTCTTCTACATAATACAGGAGGCTTCAATGAACAATTTCAATTGAGAACATACAGTTTACGCTGCTAAGAGTGGTTGCTAAGAGTGTTGTGTAGTGATACACAGAAAGCGGTCATAGCCGTGTTTTATTGTGAGTAAAACATAGCTATTGACCAATCAGAATCAAGGACAGGAACTAATCGTTTTATAACATAAATTATTACACAGCTCTCTGGAATACTCTATTCTGGTCAATGGTTGCAAATTTGATATTAAACAGATATTGAACTGTTGTCTAAAAATCAAGTAACCTACAATTTAGGCATAACTTTTAAATGAAAATTGTTTCAAGCAAAGCCACATTGGTTTTTGAAGGAATCAGATGACTAAATGATTCAAAGACCCATTTGTTCCTAAATGAATCAACCGTTTTGAATGAATCGGTTGAATGATTGATTCAAGGACTCTCTTATTAAGATCTTTATAAGACACTTTATAAGTATCATTTAATATTTCTATATTAAAAATGGTGTATTTCAAAACAATCCCTTGACATTATTTATGCAATTGTAATTGCAGTGTAGATACATTCATGCCACCTCTGAGTTAATCACTGTGTATTTTCATTTGCTTAATAAGTGCTGTAGAAGAAGGCTTCTTCACTGCAATAACTATTGTTACTGTATATAATCTTTATGTAAGGTGTTATCCACTTTAATAGCATTTAAAAAGTATAGTTACTGAGCAACATTTTAACACATGGAACTTTTAACATTAAAAATCTATTGGTAGGCTGTAGAAATGAACATTTTCCAACCAAGATTAATTAATGGTGACAAAGTATTGTTCACTGGTGGTTCATATTGGAAATAAATGTTGTGATGTTATTTCCATCAATTTGCATCAATTTTTAGTCAAGATCTTTTACTGACAATGCAAGAGGTGAGCACTCTGTAAAGTCTCCTCCAGCACATCCCAAAGACTTTCAATGAAATTAAGGTCTGGACTCAGAGGTGCCAATTCATGTGTGAAAATGATTCTTCATGCTCTCTGAACCATTCTTTCACAATTTTAACCCTGGTGAATCTTGACATTGTCATCCTGGAATATGTCTTCCTACGTGTTTGTTTAAGAAATGAAAAGCTACACACTCCATCTTTAAGGGTTAAAAGAACCATTGCCAAACATGTAACATGCTAGAAACATAATAATCACTGTAATAATGATCCACATATTCTTAAGTATTTGCCTATTAAAATCCAAACAGTGACTTTTTTTTTTTTTTTTTTTTTGTCCGGGCAGTATATTTGACCACCTTATTGTAAAGTGTTGCCTTTAAAGGATTAGGTTGCTAGACAGAGAATCTTGAAAGCCTACATTTCATCTGACAGTCTGATATGGCAGCCTGGCAGGTCTGCTTTATTTTAGTCTGCACAACTGGTATTGCATAAATCACAGAGGCACTTCAAGAGTGTTTGTATATATGAGTTTAGTCTTTTTGAGTAACCACAAACAGATTTTAAATGCTCAGGGGTCACATTTCAGAAGTAGTTCTGTCAGGACCTCTATAGTCAAAGATTATTGACAATAAGCATACAGTTTGGACTGGCGGTATGGTTCTGTTCTGGACAAGAACTCCCTGTGCATCCATGCAGCCTAGCATAAGAGCAGGGAGGACAGTGATAACCCCCCTTAGGGTGAAAAGAACAGAACAAACAGAAAGGTATGCAGATATCATTAATGTTCTTAATGACAATAATTTAATTTAACAACATGATTCAAGAAATTAGTCTGATTCGAAGAGGTATATAAAAGGCCAAGTCCTGACTGGACGAGAGGAGGAGCTGGGGATGGAGGAGGGTAATTAGCTCCTGAGCAACACAATAAAGCTGCTGATAATACTGAACCTATATATAGGGATGCTGAGATAGGCGTCGTATTCATATAGGTAGACGTCGATCAGCTGAGAGTCAGCTGATACGAGCTTGACTAACATGACCTTCCAGAACTAACGCTACGCTTTATCAGTCTGGAGTTGGTTGTGTTTTCTATATAATATTGCTCTAATATAAAATGAAAGGCTAAAACTGATCCACTCTTTGATGAAATATTCAGAAACATCACTCAAGCACATTTTAGTCCATATCTTTGATCAAATCTGCACTCCTCATACATTCTTGTCGTGAGAGCAACAGATCTCCAGTAAAACCCTTAGAAGTCCTATAATGAAAGCTAGATGTCTGAGGATATATTAGTTTCCTCTTAAGCTTATAAAGCTAGTTAAGCATTGTTGATTGGTTTACTTACAACCCTGTCAAATTTGTAGACATTTCCATTTATTAAAAAAAAATATATATAGATATATATATATATATATATATATATATATATATATATATATATAAATTCAGCTTAAGAATTTTTCCATCTGGCAGCTGGTGTCGTATATCATGTGCGTGAGAAGTCATGCTGTTACTTTGTCATACTTCTAATGTGAAAAGGGCCTCTGTACCTGTGTTCAACACTGTATTTTCTTTTATTCCCAATAAGGAGCTTTTAGTGATTTATTGACAATGCCATTACTAACTGAAACTACATGCACAATAGTGTGGCATGAGGCAAAAACTCTTTTTCAGCACCCTCTTCATCAAAATAATAATCTCTCATGGAGCAAAGCATGTGGATTATGGGATCCACTCAAACTACACTTAAGGAAACATTTATCTCTAGCTTTGCTGAAGATAATACTGAAAAGACCATTTGTCTTTCTTGACTTAACTTATATAAGCTTATGGGATGCATTTCCAACATTAAATCATACGGATTCCCCCTTTAGAGCAGAGGAGGAAGCATACTGAGGCCAATCTATGAACCTGCTATGTACTTGACAATTTGAACTTCAAAAGTTTTTATTTTTCATGTATAAATTCAGCTTTGGTGATCATAAGAGACTTCAAAAATATAGGGAAAAAATCTCATCAACAACCAACTTTTGAATGGTAGTGTATAATGCACACTATGATAATGCTACATATACCGTATTTTAAATATTTATTAAATTCTTTTATATTTTTAAAATTGATTTTTTGTTGGTTTATCTTAAACATTTAATTCTTTAAAAAAAATTAATTGTCATCATTTACACATATGACTTTTTTTCTTTTGTGGAAGACAATGCAAGGTCTTTTCCATGCACTTACAACATTCAAGCTTCAAAAAGAACACACAATCACTATAAACGTGTCATGAAAGTAGTCCAAAAGACTCACATGTACAATATCCAAGTCATCAGAAGCTTGAAACAAACCAAAATTAATTCATTAATCTTCCCCTCCATTGGTTGACTGGATCATTGAGTCATTTGAATGTGAGAACCGGATGATTTGTGAACAAATCATTCAGACAGTTTTCGTGAACTGTACTAACAGATTCATTAAATAGATCTGAAGAATCAAAAGAATAATTAATTCTCCAAACTTACACCACTACTTCCCCAAGACTCAATCAGAGTTTTAACTGATATCAAGATATTTAGTGAACGATGACTTTTAATTTAATTTCTTCTCCTCAAACGAGTCATATCTCTTGTGAAAAGGAAGTACACTTTAGCATAAAAAGAGTACTTAATAGGGATATATTTTAAAAGAATATACTTAAATATAATATTTTCAGACACTGAAATCCATGCTAATTGCAATTCAATGAAAATGTATTATAGTTTTAATATTAAAATCAGTTAGCTGACCTTAAAAGTGCTTTTTTGAACCACTTAAGTCTTAAGAACATATTTATTTGTAATTTCATAATTACTCCTATTGTTTATATAAAGTTTACTGCTGGATATGCTGACAAGCATTTTATTTTAAACTGAAATATGCTTTGATGTCATTTCTATTGAAACTTGTATGTCAAGTAATTCAATATTTGTAAGTGCACGTTTGTTAAGATACTATTTATGTAAATATTAACTTTACACATAATTTGAAATAACACACTATGTTTAAAATTATAATCAAGTAGGCTGCTTCACATGTGTTCAAGTAGGTATTCAACACATCAAAATAAATATACTTTAAAGCAGGAAAGAAAATATTTAAACATAATGGTTAGAAATGTACTTATGGGGCCAGATTTACTAACAGCTTGTGTCAGCGCAAACCCTCTTCTTTGGCGTTAAAAAACTACTGTCGGGATTTACTAAAGACACGCAGTGCAAAATTAGCGCTGAAAAGGCATGCACTGAGTTGTTTTTGCGGCTGACCTTATTGCATATGCATTTGAAGGAGTTTCCACGCAAAATTTATGGGAGGAGAGTATTTAAATGAATCACGCAACGCGATTTACTAATGTTTGCGCTAGTCATTTTACTGGTATTTGCGCCATTATTTAACATCCAAAAAAAGCATGTCTTAACCCATTATGCGACATGGCTGCAATTGTTGCTTGCATTGGCCATTATGTAAATGATTTGACTGCGTCTGCGTTCTTTATTTTGGGCGTCAGCAGTAGAATTGCGCTCTCAAGCTAATTTGCCCCGTTTAATAAATCTGGCCCTAAAACTTTTATTTTGACATGAAGTGTACTTAAGTGTGTTAACAAACAGTCATGCAAGTGTATATTCTCTTTAAGTATACTTAAAGAGTGTACTTAAAGAGTGGCCTTTTTTCATTAATGTTATATTATCTTCAAGTATAGATTTTTTTTTAAAATATATATTAAATTTGAAGTACACTAAAAGTGCACATTCAATACAAGTAAACACACTTCTTTTTCACAAAGGATGGAACGCATTTATGATACTTTGATGGTACTTTTGTTTTCTTTTTGAAGCTTGAGAGCTTTGTGTCCCACTGAAAAAAAAAGAGAAAGTCATGGTTTTCAAACAACATGAGGTTGAGTAGATGATGACAGAATTGACATTTTTATGTGAACTATCCCTTTAAGATCCACAATGTTAAACTACATCTCTCAGTATTTATTTTTGGTGTTTGCTTTCACTCTGATTCTCTGCAGGAGGACCCCGTAGCATTCGAGAGGCAGTACAATGAGACTCCTGTCCAAGCACTTCAAAGAGTCGAGGAGGTTCTGTCCCTCTACTTGCACCTCATCTCATCCACTAACACTTCTGTTAACTGGACCTGCGAGCAAGAGTATAGCAGCAATGTATCCCCTACTGTGACACCGTTAACCACTAGCACAGGTGAATGCACACACACATTCATTCATTCATTCATTCATGAAAAAGAAACAGGTACACTAGTAAACTGTAGGCAAGACTGAGATGATTTTCAAACACACACACACACACACACACACACACATCCCTCCAGCAATGATTAACGCCACATGTTTGTCCTTTGAAAGAGGCTGCGGTGGGATTATTCGGGCAAGATCCTCAGGGGTCCTCCAGCGATGATTTCTACAGGCTGGGTTTCATTGTGGTCTCCATCTGTGGAGGATTTCTTTTCCTACTCACTGCCTACTGCCTCCTAGAGAGAAAGGTATGGCATTCCTCCATAAATGTAGACATAAATGCCATATGGGCATTTTTATTTGGGTCCAAATCTTTTTATGTACACAATATGTTAATAATGTGATAAGTTTCCATGGTCAGACAGGCAATGTCCTTCATGCTCTTACATGCATTTGACCACTTGTCAGCAGCATTTTATATGTATAAAGTTACCTGTTCTGGTGCTTTTGTTGACATATGACAGGTAGTGACAAACATTTTTGAGTTATTTCAAAGGCTTGGCAAGATTCTGATGATGAAAGACCACCAGCCAGCACAATGTGCTTCACCTCAATCTGGTATTGATTTGTGATGGTGTGTGTCTAATGCTATTTACGCTATCTAAAACTATTTACAGCACCCTTCATTTTGAAATGAAATGACAAGACTTATGTGATGACAAAAAGTTTAGATTAGACACTGGGGCTGTGTCAGAAATCACATACTCTCTTGAGTAGGTACTTATTTTGAAAAAGTACTTTCTAAACTACTTTCTGAACTAAGTTCTAAAAAAGTGAATATGTGTAGTATGAATGTAATCTGGACGTATTACTTTCGCCATGTTGCCATTTTTATGTGACCAGTGTTGGGTGTAATGCATTACTAAGTAATTAATTACTCTAATTACTTTTCCCTTGAAAAAGTAAGGTAATATTGGGGGCAGTCATGGCCTAATGGTTAGAGAGTCAGACTTGTAACCCAAAGGTCATGGGTTCGAGTCTCGGTCTTACCCACAACTGAGGTGCCCTTGAGCAAGGCACTTAACCCCCAATCGCTCCCCAGGTGCCTCAGCAAAAAAATGTCTGCCCACTTGATTGTGTGTGTACAATACTCAAAAAAATTCTAATGTAAAACAACAGTGGATTTAACATAAAAGTTTAATGACTAATGTTAAAATGTTTTTAATGTAACTTTCTCCCTTTAAAAACTTTGGTCAGTTCAAGAATTATTTATGCAATTTTATATTATTTATTTGAAAGAATTATAAGAGCAGTTTCATGTCTATCCTTGTATTGTTCAACTGGTTGAGGTTGATATGGGATTAAGAAAGTAGTTATGAATGCCATACTTTTTAGAGAGAGTACACTTACAATTACACTGTTGTAATTAGTAATTAATTACTTTTTATAGTAACTAACCTACCTACCTACCAGCATCAGTTGTGTCGCTTCACTGCCATTTACAAATCCTCTCCTGTGGCCTCATGGGATAGTAAAGTGTCCATCGTATCCACACTTCAGAATCTCGCCAGAAGTAGAAAGTCATTTGGGTATATTTTGCGTACTCTTTTATGAGTACTGTGAATTCGGACACACTTCTTTGATCACATACTGTTTTTCGCCTACTATATAGTAGAGAAGTACGCCATTTCAGACACAGCCATAGGTCAGTTATTTAGCATACTAAAATGTACTCTTGCAGTATATGCTAGTACCTGCTGATGAAAAGCAGCCCCACAGCATGATGCTATTATCACCTTACTGAAGTTCACTGTAGAGTTATAGAGGTGTTGCACCACAGTGTGACTGTGAATTCTGGCTTAAAATATATATATATTTTTTATCTTAATCTAATCAAAGAATCTTTTCCCACTTCGGAGTAGTGAAAAAGAAATGCACTTAATTCTATTAAATGTGCACTTGTACTTCAAATCTTAAAAGTATAGGCCTATATATTTTTAAAATCCATACTGTATAGATAGTATAATGTCAATGAAATAAAAGGCCACATAGAAAGTACATGACTATGTTTCTTAACACACTTAAGTACACATTGTAATGTCAAATTAAAAGTTTTACTTTTAAGTACATTTTAAATCATTATGTTTAAATAATCTTTTGTCATGTTTTAAGAAGTAGACTTATTTTGATGTGTTCACTAACATACTAAAGCACAAGTAAAGTTCTTGATTATAAATTTGTATGAATTTAAAGTTAATGTATTTTTTACAACATAATTACAAATGTGTAATAACAAATATTTAAATACAAGACATACAAGTTTCAACAGAAATGCATTAAAGAATATTTTAGTTTATCATAAATTCTTGTCAGCACATTCAGCAGTACATTTTAACCATATTTAATGGAAGCAATTATGAACTTACATATAAGGTGTTTATTAAGATGTACTTAAAGGGTTAGTTCACCCAAAAATCAAAATTCTGTCATTAATTACTCACCCTCATGTCGTTCTACACCCGTAAGGCTTTTGTTCATCTTCAGAACACAAATTAAGATATTTTTGATAAAATCCGATGGCTCAGTGAGACCCGCATTGAATTTACACTTTCAAATGCCCATAAAGCTACTAAAGATGTATTTAAAACAGTTCATGTGACTACAGTGGTTCAACCTTAATGTTATGAAGTGACGAGAATATTTTTTGTGCGCCATGAAGCTTTGAAGCTTTACGTATCTTTTGTATCAAAGCAGTGGTTTGGAGCGTGTATCAAACTGCCAAACCCTTATGATGTAACGAAGACTCATTTACAGAAATCATGTGACTTTGGCGCTCCGAACCACTGATTCGAAACAACAGATTTGTAAATCTTCAAAGCTTCATGAAGAGGTTATTTGAAATCGGCCATCAATTTGGTGCACAAAAAGTATTCTCGTCGCTTTACAACATCAAGGTTGAAACACTGTAGTCACATGAACTGTTTTAAATATTTCTTTAGTATTTTTCTGGGTGTTTGAAAGTGTAAATTATCTTGCTGGCAATGCAGGCCTCACTGAGCCATCGGATTTTATCAAAAATATATTAATTTGTGTTCCGAAGATGAACGAAGGTCTTACGGGTGTGGAACGACATGAGGGTGAGAATTAATGACAGAATTTTCATTTTTGGGTGAACTAACCCTTTAAGTACTACTAAAGTGGGTCAAAAAAGAGACTGTAAAAGTTAAGCTAATTGCAATTGATCTCAGTGGCAGTTGCTTGGCTGGCACATGCAGTTTTTTGAGCCGGTCAAAACTACTCACAAGTTTGGAACTACAGGAAAAGATTGGCTAATACATACCAAAACTGCACACACTTGTCCGTTTAGCATGGTCCCATCAGCCCCAGCTGGTAGATATTTTAACCACACCATCTGGCAGTAAAAGAATTCTTCTCCATAGACAGTCATTGAAATAGCAATGTTTTGCCAGAGGCCAATTTTTGTAGGCCTCTTAATAGTGTGAAATGGATTTGAAATGGATATTTATCCCTGTTGTCTGTCTTGTTGAAAATTAACACTGGAGCCAGAAATAGCTTGATCCAAAAACAAACAGACTTTTTCTCATATCTTACATTCATCATTAGGTCAGCTATAGTAGTTTACAAACTAGTACATTGAACCTCACACTTAATCAGTAACTGGTTTTAAAGAGAGTAACGAAAAGCGAGAAGTAAAAAAATTAAAAAAGTATCTGTTGAATATGTAACATCACTCATGCATGTAATTTCATCTGTAATTCTGTTTCCACAACAGAGGCTGCAACGCCAGCTTCACAGAATGAGAATGTCATCAGACTGGGGGTAACTTTGTGTTTTATCTTACTATTATCATGTACATTTTTTTTTTTTTTTTTTTTTTTTTTTTTTTGCTGTACAATGTTTTAATGTTATCATACATATATATTTGAATGCTTTGTATGAACAATGACCTAATATGTCAAAACTATGCATATAGCAAAGGAATATCAAAATGTCTCTTTACAGATTACAAGTTGTCGAAAATTTTGAAATCCAAGAGGAAGTATGTAAGTATTTGATTATTAAATTTTGCTTGATTTTGCATCAATGTCAAAATTGACAATAAAAATAAATAAATGCCTCTATACATTCCCCAGTACTTAGAAATTGTGAGATATAAACTCGCAATTACGAGTTATGTTAAGTATAGAAATGTAATACATGGTTTAGTGGTGCCCTAAATTTAGGTAGGGCAGATTCTGGGTCTTAGTGCTAATTTAACCATTCTATAAGCTTTATATTCTAATCGCTGAACACATCAGACACACTTTTGGCAGACTTCTAATGTCCTTGCATTATTCAGCCTGAGGGTGGCGCTCTAATGATGATTGACAGACTTTAGTACACATGACAAATGCATAGAATACCATCAATACCCGTTCACATGTCGCGTCTAAAAATGCATGGAAAGCGCGGCCACGCCACTTTTGAATTAGTATTTATTGCTTCCGATTGTTGTTTTAGAATATTTCAAGTTGTGTAGGAATTTTAGTGAGGAAAACAAAGTCTTGTCTATTCTCAGAACAAACATAAAACAAAGACAATAGAACTACTGTATACAAAAGCTATTCACATGAGCATGTTTAAATTCAAGGGTTTATACTCTCAATAATTTGATACGCTACTCCACACAGGAAGAACAGACATGCCAACTAGTTACCAGTGTTGGGGAAAGTTACTTTTAAAAGTAATGCATTACAATATTGCGTTACTCCCTAAAAAAGTACAACCAGAATTCTGGAAATGTTAGGATGTTTTTTTTTTAATTTGAATAAAATGAAAACTAAAAGACTTTCAAATCACATGAGCCAATATTTTCTTCACAATAGAACATAGAAAACATAACAAATGTTTAAAGGGAGAAATTTTATACTTTTATCCACTAAATGAGCTCATTTCAAATTTGATGCCTGCTACAGGTCTCAAAAAAGTTGGCACGGGGGCAACAAATGGCTGAAAAAGCAAGAAATTTTGAAAAGATTCAGCTGGGAGAACATCCAGCAACTAATTAAGTTAATTGATATCAGGTCTGTAACATGATTAGCTATAAAAGGGATGTCTTAGAGAGGCAGAGTCTCTCAGAAGTAAAGATCGGCAGAGGCTCTCCAATCTGTGAAAGAATGCGTAAAACGATTGTGGAATACTTTAAAAACAATGTTCTTCAACGTCAAATTGCAAAGGCTTTGAAAATCTAATCATCTACAGTGCATAACATCATCAAAAGATTCAGAGAAACTGGAGAAATCTCTGTGTGTAAGAGACAAGGCCAAAGATACCCGTGGTCTTCGGGCCCTCAGACGACACTGCATCACTCATCGGCATGATTGTGTCAATGACATTACTAAATGGGCCCAGGAATACTTCCAGAAACCACTGTCGGTAAACACAATCCGCCGTGCCATCTGCAGATGCCAACTAAAGCTCTATCATGCAAAAAGGAAGCCATATGTGAACATTGTCCAGAAGCGTGGTCATGTCCTGTTGGCCAAGGCTCATTTAAAAGTGTTTCAAAGTGGAAAAGTGTTCTGTTTGACATTCTTGTTGGAAATCACGGATGCCGTGTCCTCCGGGCTAAAGAGAAGGGAGACCTTCCAGCGTGTTATCAGCGTTCAGTTTAAAAGCCAGCATCAATGATGGTATGGAGGTGCATACAGTATGGGCAGCTTGCATGTTTTGGAAGGAACTATGAATGCTGAAAGGTATATAAAGGTTTTAGAACAACATATGCTCCCCTCCAGATGATGTCTATTGCAGGGAAGGCCTTGTGTATTTCAGCAGGACAATGCCACCTTTTACAACAGCATGGCTTTGTCGTAGAAGAGTCCGGGTGCTGAAGTGGCCTGCCTGCAGTCCAGATCTTTCCCCTATAGAGAACATTTGGCACATCATTAAACGAAAAATACGTCAAAGACGACCACGAACTCTTCAGCAGCTGGAAACTTATATCAGGCAAGAATGGAACCAAATTCCAACACCAAAACTCATAACCTCGATGCCCAGACATCTTCAAACTGTTTTAAAAAGAAGAGGAGATGCTACACCATGGTAAACTTGCCCCCGTCCCAACTATTTTTGAGACCTGTAGCAGGAATCAAATTTGAAATGAGTTCATTTTGTGCATAAAATTGTAAAATTTCTCAGTTTAAACATTTGTTATCTATGTTCTATTGTGAATCAAATATTGGCTCATGTGATTTGAAAGTCTTTTAGTTTTCATTTTATTCAAATATAAAAACGTCCCAACATTTCTGGAATTTGGGTTGTAACTAATTGCATTACTTAGTTACTTTTGTATGAAAAGTAATGCGTTACATTACTTTTGCGTTACTTTTTCTCACCTGGGCTGGGCTTGCTTGTTTGTTTTTTAATACCCATACAGACGAGCCGTGGCTGGTTTGGTATTTGACAAAATGGACTTTGGGTAATGTTAATGTACATAAATTCAAATATTATCTTCAGCACATGATCATTTGAGATCATTAGAGGTCCGATGGCCTTGGAAGGACATAAAACATGTTGAATACTGTAAGCAAGTGATAAAAAACAAGGACCAAAAAAAAAACATAAACTGGGGAACTGCAAGGAGGTTCATGACTGAAGGTTCTTGATGAAAAGCTAATAATTAATTAAATTAAAAAGTTTAAATAAAAATAAATAAAATTCATTTTAAAATAATAACAATCAAAATAAATCACTAAAATGTGAAATGAAATATAATTATTGAAGGTTGTGCTTGAAATAAATAGGTCAAATGGGTTTGGCTGACAATATATACACCGATGAGTCATTACATTATGACCACCTATCTAATAACCTGTAGGACCTCCTTTAGCTTGCAAAACAGTTTCCAAGCGACAAGGCATTGATTCGATGAGGTGGCGATAGGTCTCCTGGGGTATCTGGAACCATACTGTCAACAGCACGTCGAACCACAAATGTTCGATTGGGCTCATGTCAGGCCAAGGCATTAACAGAAATTCACCACCATGTTCCTCGAACCACTCCTTGTTGATTCTGGCAGTGTGGCATGGCATATTATCTTGTTGGTAATGGCCACCACCAACAGGGAACAAAGTTGCCATGAATGGGTACACTTGGTCTGCATCGATGTTCAGATACCTGACAGCTATTGGAATAATGGGGCCTAATGTGTCTGAAAACCGCTGCTCAGCAGTGCATCCAGTTGCCATAGCCTCCGTTGGTTATCAACGTATCCACGCTTGGCCTTTGACATGATGCACCAGGAATCTTGATTCGTTAGACCAAGCCACTTTCTTCCAAACATCCATGGTCCAATCTCTGATCTTGGGCCCATTTCATGTATTGTTGGCGATGATGTGCGGTTAGCATGGGTAGCCGGCCCATACACAGAAGGATGCGATGAACTGTGTGCTGTGACACACTGCCTTGGTCACCACTGTTGTAGCTGCTAGTGATTTGTAATGTAATGTAATGGCTCATCAGTGTATATATATATATATATATATATATATACACAAATCAAGCCTTTATATATATATATATATATATTTACTTTTTTTCTACTAAGTTCTGTTAGCATTCAGATTGTTAACATTCTGAACAATAACATATTGCGCATTACAGTATGTGCTCATAAACTTAATTCTCTTTTCTCATCTTTCGTAGACCAGATGACTGACCGACGGAAAGCGTTTGGCTCACACCTCTCCACTGCCTTCTAACTGATTTGAGCTTCCTGGATGCTCACAAGAGATCACAAACAGTGAAACACTTCAGGAAGACCACAACCGTAACAACACCTGACAGTGTTTCCAACATCAGAGGAAACAGACTTAAGATATACTTCTGATTTGTTGACATAACTCATACACCTTGGACCTTGTACATGTGTAAATATGCCTTTTATTACAAACATCTATTTCTGGACTACTGGAAAAGTCAAAGTATTGCATGCTAAGTAATGCTACATTTACATCAATCCACAACGCACCTACTGTAACAAAGAAAATCAGTCAATCCTAGTTTGTTTTATAGTTGTTTTCAGCTGTCAGTCTGCTATAATGCTGTTATTGTTCATATGTGGGCAGTATGTTACAGTAAAGGCTTCATTTGTTAATACAGAAATTTCATTCAATTTCCATATATATATTATTTTATTTTAAAGACATTCAGCATTGAGCTAACATTGTCAGAAAACAATTATTAGGCAAAATACTCAGATAACACTGTCTCGCATATCTGGCATATTTTCCAAAAAGAGGTCAAAAGGTTATCTTCCTTTTTCTTCCCCAGTGACATGCTGATATGAAAATGCTGTTTGAGCTGACAAAAACATATTTTACAAAACAGATTTATTTTAAGAGAGCGATTTTACTTGTTTATATTTAGATTAAGTTTCGTACACTCTTAAAAATAAAGGTTCTTTATTGGCATCAATGGTTCCATGAAGGACCTTTAACATCAGTGGAACCTTTCCGATTCACACAAGGTTATTTATAGTTTAAAAACGTTCTTTAGATTATTAACCAAAAGGTTTTTTGGTGAACCAAAAATGGTTCTTCTATGGCATTGCTGTGAAAACTTGCTTTTGGAACCTTTAATTATACAGTATATAAGTAAATAGTGTATGGGAACTTTGATGTGGTTTAGGACAAAGCCACTCAAAACCAAAATCCACGCAGGATGGCATAATATCTACTATAAAGGAACAGAAGAAAACAATTCCAGACCATGAATGTTTCCGGGCGACCTACTTGAGCGTTTTGATTTGCATTTTGTTTCTGTCTGGAGTGTGTGTCACCATTTGGCTTAGCTTTAAACACTCAAAGGCTTCTCTCGAAATCAAAAACAAGGAAATGTGGTGGAGATTTTTTTCGGACGTCTGCTAATAATTAGAACAAGCCAGTTATTCAAGTGAAAAGGAAGAGCTTTTGTTTAGCAGAAAAACAGGACTTAGCTTCTTGTGAATGAGATTTGAAGGCCTGCTCTAAAGATGCTGAATGGGCATATTCACAGTGTAATGCGGTAGTCCAGCACACTTTACACAGAAAGATCCAAATAAACAGTCTTTAATAAATCAAGGAACATTGAGGAGCAGGAGTAAAGTTAACATGCACTACACTTAACTAAAGATGACACCGAACAATGAACAGAAAGAACTGAGGACTTAAATACACACACGAATGATTAACTGAACAAGAAACAGGAGCGCAACTTAATAGGTAACCATGACAATTAATGCTGTGTCCCAATTCGCCTACTTATATGCCCTAAAAGTACATAAAAGAACCTACTTTTGAGTGTGTAGCAGAATATCAGGCAAGCTTTGGGATATACTACTTCATCATAATTGCATCTTGTCATAGTTCAAATCCTCCATATTAAAATAAATTTAATGGTGCATTCACACCAAGTCGTAATTACTGTAATTACGAGATTTCAACCTGTAAAAAGCAATCACATCCTTGTAGAGCTTGTAATTACCAAGCTATAGGAAGTTTCTGAAAGCTCCTACTTGTATCACCTGATCATTGTTGCCATAAAAACAGCTCAGAGTAGAACGTCATGTGTTGTCATCTCGAAAATTGCAGTAATTACGACATGGCGCGAACGTAGCATAATTTCCTACCATATCGGAGAAAAATGTAGTTGTAAATGTAAATGTAGAATACTTTTTGTGCACCAAAAAAGCAAATAATGACTTTATTCAACAATATCTAGTGATGGACGATTTCAAAACACTGCTTCATGAAGCTTCGAAGCTTTACGAATCTTTTGTTTCGAATCAGTGGTTCGGAGCGCATATCAAGACGCCAAAGTCACGTAAACCATTGAAATTTCTAAACACGTATTACGTAAAAAAAATACTGAAATCACGTGACTTTGGCAGTTTGAGACACGCTCTGAAAATTGTGCCAACCAACCCCAGTTCTGCAATGAATTCTTTTTCTTTCCCACACTTTTCTTTTTGCCACTCTTCCCAATGTCAGCCTTCATCACAGATGTATGTGAACATCAAAGTCCTGTTTTTGATAACCGCTTGTGTTTTCCACATTGATTTTTCCTGGAGAGCATTCCTGTTCTGCTAGTCAGTTGTCTTTTCACAAGGGAAAACCATGTTTGGCTCTCCATTTATTGCTCTCCATTAGGAGACTCTGTTGTTGACCACGTCCTAATCTCCTAGTTTCAAACAGACTTCTGGTAGGCTTATGCCTAAAAGGCTATTTTGGATTGACACTGTTTTGTTTTTCAAGCTGCCCAGAAAGCACAGAATGAATGACAAACAGCCAAAAATATTCCATATGCATGCACTTATGCAAATCAGCACAAATGACTAGAAAGAAACTTAAGATGAGTGTCCTAAATGTTATTTCAAAACATTTTCAGACAGACAAATGTGGTTTTGAAGTTTTTCAAACTCTTACCACGCACTTGACCAGCCTGAATCATATCAGACTCACAGCTCCCTCTAGAGATCTTTAACATTATTAAACACAAAGCTGTTTTACACAGCGGTTAGTTAATTAGATTTTATAAAAAGGAAGTGGCCTCTCACCGACAGATTTTTTGGGATATCCGCATTATTTTTAACGTAAGAGCGACCTTTTTTACGTTAAATGTGCAAGGCTTACGGCGTCAGCCACTTCCAATTTAGCTGTACAAAAACAGTGTGCTGTTTGATTTTGCAAACTGGTATTTGTTATTATATTATTTTAATTCATTATCGTAATCATAAACACACTGGCCTGTAGAGCAAACTTTTGTTATTCTTCAAGTTATTTACCTAATGCGGCTAATCTGAAGTCTCCCACATTCAGTTTAAATAGTTTACTCCACGTTGAAAAGCAAGATGAATAATCGATTTGAACAATATTTAGTAGCTACTGATACCCTTGTGAAAAAAAGTATATATTTTAAAAACCTGTGCTTGCAGGTAGGCTACACCTTAAGAAAAATATGTTTTTCCTTAGCCTACTCTGATAGTGTATGAAGAAAATATATATATGTTTTTATTGAACTTTGAACATATTTTGTGAGAAAATAAATCATAAAAGTGGTTTGTTTGTTTGTTTGTTTAAAAATCTTATAAATGTTTGAGGTGGCAAGGTGGGCTTTTTACCCCACACATGGGGTAAAAGGCTCACCATGGGGCAAAAGGCATAAAGTAGCCTATTGATACAAATACTTTAGCGAAAATGTTTTTAATAATGTCTACAAAATTATTTTAAAAAAGTAAGGCCCCAGTGTGGGCCCCAGTTAGGTTGTCCATTATTGTTGGGGGCCCCATAAGGGTGTAACGTGGCTGTTTTAGAAAATAGCATGTTGGATCCAGATGGAGTTTGAGAGTGTATTTAAACAAAACAACAGAGGTAAATCCAGGCAGAAAACACAAGAGTCCAGGCAATGTAAAAGATAATCCATACAAGGAATGTCAGGAACCAAAGCCAAGTGCACAAGATACATCTAAGTAGGACAACACCAGGCAAAGAACATCAGAAACACTGGGGTTTAAATACACAGGTTAACAAGGGGCTGACAAAGGACAGGTGTAGGTGATTAGTTACTATGGCGACAAACAAGGGTAACTATGGAAACAAATAAGGAAGACAATGCAAAAAGAGAAACAGGAACTAAACACATGAATGAACACAATCTGAACAGAAAAACACTTAAACTAAAAAGTCTTTAAACACAAGACAGGGGAATACAGGCTGGAATCATGACAAAACCCCACCCCCCTTAAGGAGCGGATTCCAGATGCTTCTCATGCAAAGGGAGGTGGAGCGAGGTGGAACAGGGGGAGGGATGGAGGGAGTTACAAATGGCCTTTATGGCCGTCACAGAGGGTTTAGAGAAGGCCTCCTTGGCCAATACAGGACAGACAGAGAGTTCATAGACAGCCTCCGTGGTCATATCAGGGCAGACAGGAAGTTCTTGGACGACCTCTGTGGTCGTGTCAGAGCAGAAAAAAAGTTCAGGAGCGATCGCCACCGCCTCGGGAGTAGCTGTAGTGGTCGCCACCACCGCATTGGGAGGAGCTGAAGAAGTTTGTGTGGCCAAATACACAAGATGGCAGCTGCCAGATGGAAGCTCAGCTGATGGTGGACCTCCGGAACCACCAGAACTGGGACCAAGTGGACTACCGGACTCAAATGCGCTGAGACCACTGGACTTGGGAACACTGGACTCAGATACACTGAGCCCCTCGGACTTGGGACCACCGGACTTGGGAGTGCTGGAATCTGTGGTAGGCCAAGCTCTGCGGCCACCAGAGTTTGAGGCACATAGACTCCCACCGAAAAGTATTTAGAGAAAGGGGACTCCTCTTCCTCCCCCACAGTTAAGGAGGAACCACTCAACTGGAGGGCATAGTCCAGAAACTAAAGCGTCATGTAAAATACTTGATTATAATTTTTAACAGTATTTGATATTGCATTTAAAGTTAATACATTTCAACTTAATTAATGTAACATTTAGATAAAAACTATTCAAGTGAGGTTAACAATTAGCCTACAACCAAAATAAAAATAAAATTGTCCATCTAGATTGTAAAACAACTTTGAATATAACTTAATAATAGTAATCATAAAACAATTAATAAATGTAATTAGCAATAGTAGTAGTAGTAGTAATATAATAAAAATAGTAAAATAATCATTATTAGGATGGAAACAACTGAAGCTGCCTCTACTCTTAACAGTTTTTCAGACTCACTGAGATGATGCAGATTGACTGGCAGACCATAAGGTTTGTCTAAGGTCTGGCCGATTTAATTTCACATTTGATTTACTATCACAGATGAGAACAGGATCCCTCAAAGGCAGTAGCAGAGACACTGTGCCAAAAAATGTCTTGGTTGCTAATGTTATGTCATGGTCTGTGGGGTTCTGGACACTTTACAGAAGTCTCACAGAACTCCAGTCTGCTGGTCCACTGAGGGATGACGTAAAAGCTGAACATTTTGAAAAACATTGTGTCCTCTTTCACTGGATGTTCTATAATCTACATTCAACCCACACTGAGGTTTTTCTTTTTGACACCTGAACCTTTTCCTTTGTTGTTTTAGATGCTCGCATGACGTTTCTGCAGCCACTAAATCAATGTTTCTCAATGTTTCTGGTCCTGGAGGTCCAAAAAGAACATATTTTGAGAAATATCTTCTTTTGTGTTCCATAGAAGAAAGAAAATCATACATGTTTGGAATGACCTGATGTTGAGTGAATAATGACAGTTTTCATTTTTTGGTTAACTATCCCTTTAAGTTTATAAGAATTATACACCATTATGCTATGGTCTGTCTGAATACTTGATTCTGATTGGCTGAAAGGTTTATTGCATAGGCATTGCAGCACATCCACACATATACGATATATGGCTCACACAGAAAACAAATCGCCGCTACTTTCATTTAGCCGGGACACATCCCATTTGATATTTTGTTGTCTGGGAAAGTTGGAATAATGCCTATGGCTGAGCTGGTTTATCCTGTGATTGGGCAGAAGAGTAGAGAAGAGATTTGTCAGATTTGAGCGACCACCTGAGGCAAATTCCCAAGGTTTCAGTGCACCTCAAATAAATCAAATTAACCAGCTACAAGATATGCAATATTTCATTAAGCCCCAAAGCTCCATTATGGGATTCTGGAATTGATTGACTCTTGAGTTGTAATTACAGTGAAGTTAATAGAGGGCTACATTTCTCCAATGTTTATATCTTTTGAGATTAACATTTAGCAGAGTTTTATATTAAACTGTTGTCTCTGATTAAGGTTAATATTAAAGTTCAAGATGCAATACAATAACTCGCTGCACCTTTGAAATGAGTAAAGGAGTGCAAGTTTATTCAAGAGTGTGCAGAGCTGTCATCGAGATTCTAGATAAAGCATGGCTACTTTAAAGAAGATAAAAGATAAGATCGTTTTGATTTTATATTGTAGAAACACAATTTTCATTTATTTACTGGTAAACATGTTTTTGCTAATTTTGGATAGCAGTTTTTAATATTAATGTTTAGAAAAACTATCAAGGTTTGATCTTAATATTTTAAAATGTAGAAAATAGCCATGTCATATTAATAGTGCTTTAAAGTCGGCATGAAACAGAAATTCTGAGTCTTTTCTTCCCTATTGTGAGGTATACAAATGAAACGGCTTCTCGAACAAAAAAAAAAAGTAGGGCGGAACTTGATTTCGTCCATCGGGAATTAATTGGATCGTTGGATCATTGTGGTTTGCTATTGCTGTGATCAGAGAAGAAATGTCACTGCAAGAGGGAGGGGAAGTTATTTTGATTAAAGATTATGAGGGAACATGAATTAAAATATATATTAAGATGTGCATGGATTGTTTATAATAAATACTGCATTATTCCATAAAACAACAACAACAACAAAAAAAACAACAATTTGTTCATTTTGATTTCATGGTGACTTTAAAAGGATAGTTCACCAAAAAATGAAAATGCTGTCATATATTCACCCTCATGTGATTCCAAACCCATATGACTTACTTTCTTCTTTCGTTTTTCTGCAGAAGATTATATTTTTTGATATTATGTTGGTAACCAAACAGCTTTGGTGACCACTGATTTCCATTTTATGGATAAAATAAATAAGTAAATAAATAATAATAAAATATATATATATATAATTCCACAGAAGAAAGTCAGTCATATGGGTTTGGAACAACATGGGGTCATTAAATGACAGAATTTCCATTTTTGGGTGAACTATCCTTTTAATACAAAAACATCATTATTCAATGAACACAAACTACCAGCTCCCTCTAGAGGTGTTCAGGATATCTACCAACACATCATAACATCATGAATACAAAGACAAAACTCATTTTTACACAGTGTTGTGAAAGTCTTTTAATCGTAGAAGATTTTAGAAAAATCAATTCTTGATTATGAAAAGTTATAAATTCAATGTTGTTTTAGAAAGCTAAACAGCTCGAGTAGACTCTCCAGAAGAAAAAAAAAAAAAAAAAAAAAAAAAACATTTTTTTGGTTGTCTTTTGTTGCTTAAAAGTGAAGAACCAGAATGAAAAATGAACCAATAGCTCACAACACAATGTCTGTCTTGAAAAGATGAAGACAGAGTGAAAATTTTCCTTGACTTGACGACCAAACAGCTGAAGAAACCTTCTTTCTATCCTTACAAAAACAAACAGAAAGACAGTCAAATACCTTTAAAAAAAACCCAGAATCTTCAAAACTGGTTTTCAGGAGTCAAGAACTCATCTAGAGAGGGTGACGGATGTTACAGGTTTTCACTTATCAATATACCACTGTACATAAAGCTGAGAGCTGGTCTGAAGTTTGCTTTTGCCATTACGAGACTGAAAATGCTGTCCAACTGTGAAATCTAACTTCATACATTAAGTGGCCCTCAGTGACAGGACTGTCTCAGCAGTTCATTTGGGAAGGAGTATGGATGCATTGGGGTTCCAGATGAAGCAGGGTCAATGGGTGGCGGGGGTCCGAGCCAAAGCGATGGGCTGGATCACCGGTGCATGGGCCTCAGGAGCTCCGTGGCTGTGGCAGCGTCTGGAAACAGGTTATGGTATGTAGGGAGGGGCACGTAGGCAGCTGTGATCATTTTACCTGTAAAAAGGAAAGAGATTATCATTAATGTCACGCATAGCCCATGCAAGGCAGTCTATTAAAGAGAAAAACTTTGAAGATGGGAGAAAATGGGACAGGTTTACCTGCAAACCACCGCCCGTGCAGAGCGCTGACAACAGCCATTGCTACTGGGATGGTTGGACATTTTACATAAACATTTCCCTGCCAAACAAGAGCAAGAGTGAGCATTTGTCATATTGGGGAAAACAAGAAAGGCTTTGATCATCTAGAGCCCAAAAATGTAAGGGTGAGTCTCACAAAAACATAAAAAATTCATGTATGTGTGCGTATATTTTTTGTGCGTGTGTGTGTGTGTGAGACTTGCCCTTACATGTATGTATGTGTGCGTGTTTATGTATGTATGTATGTATGTATGTATACAGTGATGAGCCACAACATTATGACCAGTCATAGGTGAAGTAACAAGACCGCATATTAACCCACCTAATGCATTTACAAAAAACAACCAAAAAAAAAAAAACCAAACAAACCTGTGACTACAAATTTGGATCCGGTGAAACGTAAGCTTAAGTCATAACTTAATATTTTTCAAGTAAAACCATACTGTTTATAAGTGCAAAAAAGTGCAACATTTTCTAAAGGTGCAGTGTATAAATTTTAGCGGCATCTAGCGGTGAGGTTGCGAAATGCAATACAGAGAAGCTACGGTGGCCAAAACAGGACAAATATGCCATCGTCTGAGACAGCAGATTAGCTAGTCAATCAAACACGCTCTGTAGAGCAGTTTGTCCATTTAGGGTTACTGTAGAAACATGTCTGCGCAAAATGGTGACTTAACATGTAAGTAGACCCGCGGTATATGTAGATATAAATGGCTCATTCTAAAGGTAATAAAAACATAACGGTTCATTATAAAAGGTCTTTATACACCACTGAAAACATAGTTATGTATATTATATTGCATTTCTGTCAATAGATCCTTAAAAATTTACACATTGCACCTGTAAGTTTTGAATGTTATGTTTTTACCATGCTATTACTTAATTTACCTCTTTTTATTAATTTTTTTTTTTAATTCTTTGAAAATTAAAATGTTACAAAAACCACAGCAAAAACCAGTCTGATGAAAGAATATATATTTTATCAATAATTATGAGAAAATATATTTCAATATATATATTATTTTATGAAATTTATAAAGTACATAAGAGAATTACCAGTATAAACTCTATTGATTCAATGGATTTAATTAAATTCCTTTGAACTTAAAACAAAAGTCTAAATTTATGAACACTACACATTCTTTTTCTAACAAAACACCAAAACAACATCAATATTACTGAATTATTGAAATTACTGAATTATTGACACTGAATTACTGAATTATTTTTCATAGAAAATATATTCATTTTACTTGCATAAACTTACTTTCAGATGAAAACAGACTGAATGAAGGATTTTTATGCTGCAATCGTTCACCATTAGGTGGCAGCAGAGTTCAATGTGAAGTTCTTTTTCAAACCCTCTTTCCTTTTTCAAATTTAGACTGTTTGGTCAATGAACTTTTTATCTACAAACAGTCATTAATGTAATTTGTCATTTTATTTTAATTTCAGAATTATTGTGCCTAGTGGGAAGGAAAAAATGTGTATGCGAGTGTAGGACAGTGGCTGAAAGTATTTTACAGAAGTAATTTGAGACAAATCAAACTAATAGATGTAAAAATAAAAACAAAAAACATTTAAATAAATAAATAAATATAATTACATGTGTAAAGCCATAGTTCACGTTCAGGTCAAAACAGACCCAGATGCAAAAGTTAGCAATTTAGTTTAAATCATTATATCGCTTACATTTTTTTTTTTTTTAATTCTGAAAATAAAATAAAGTCTTAAAAGATCCAAAGTTTCATTTTTGTACTAAAAATTATGGATTTTTTGTATTGTGAGCACTTCTTGTGTCTATTTGCCTCATCATGACGACTTGCTTGTTATATTCCTGACTTGTAAGTCGCTTTGGATAAAAGCGTCTGCCAAATGAATAAATGTAAATGTAAATGTAAATTTTTCTGTACCTCTTCTGGGTCAAAATGAACCCAAATGCATTAGGAGGGTAAAAGGTGGAAAGAGATCTGACATGATTTTACCTGGATTCAGTTTTTATATTTTAAAAAGCTGCAATTTTGACAGGGATATGTAGACTTTTATAGCCACTGTATAAAGGCGATCACTTACTTGAGCAGAGTTCTTGTCGACATATATGTGAACAACTCCTCCATGTTTTTTGCACTCTTCGATGACATCATCCCGTATCTCCATGTCCCAGCCAGGTTCATTTTCCCTACAAAGCAATGCATCAAGAAGTTTCTTTTAACCAAGATACATCTTATTTGACATCACATTCACCATGTCATCAAAGAAAGTTTTAATAATTAGTGCAACTCACGTCTGTGGACTGAACATGTTGGAGAGCTGTAAACAGTGTGTGGCCAGAGGCTGAGTTGGGAGGTTCATAGCTTGGTTCATCCCCGGATTGGGAATAAGAGGAGGTGCGGCTGAGGCTGTAAGTGGCACAAACACACAAAAAAACTGTCACTACCACAGGTAAGCAAAGCATCAAATGCTCTTGAGAACGACTGTCACTAGTCACAAAATTTTGCTGTAAGCCTTCTGTAGAACAAATAAATGGTCAACAAGCTCTTTGGATTTGGATTTGTCGAATCTCCTCCAGAGGCAAATTCTCAAGACCTCAGTGTACTTCAAATTAATCACATCAGCCACATAGGCTACGTTCAGACTGCAGGCAAAAGTGGCCCAAATAAGATTTTTTTGCTTACTTGTGACTCAGATCTGATTTTTTTTTCTAATAGTGTGAACCACATGGAGTCTAATCTTTCTGATTCTGATTTGGGCCACTTCCATATGTGGTCCTTGAACAGATACAGGTCTGATATTTTGCAATGAGACTTTGGTCTGAACAGTCATATTGGAGTTCATGTGACTGTTTACTTCATTTAGATCAAGGCATTTAGATGAAGATACACAGCCCATTCAACTCAATGGATTCTAAGATAGGAATATAAAAATGACTCAAAGACACACCATTTGCCAGATTTCCAAACGCCACAGAACCACTCATCTGTAAAGCCTGCTTGGCAGCAGCAGGAATCTGCAGTCCTGTACCTATAAACATCCCAGAGACACATTTCAATGAGTACAAAACAATGCAATATCATTTGGAATAAGCAATACACAAGTAGTTTCAATCAGTCATTGGCACATCTGAGAGACAGTAACACGCAGGGTTCAATCTGTACCTTCTGCGAGTCTTGCCATCAGCTGAAGGCGACCCGTCGTGCCCAAGTCAATGCCAGTTCTCTCCAGCTCATCATTGTCCAAAAAGGAGCTGGCCGATGAGGCATCCGAACGCTCGGTAACATGACCCACCTTCATTGGCCGCCCCGCAAGCTCAAAACCATTTAGCTGCTCCAGGGCTTTTTTAGCACATTCTGCATCTGCAAACTGCACAAACAGATATCCAATCAGCATGGGAAAGGTGAAATAGGACTGTCCTTGTCTTTTTTAAATGAAAGTCAGAACATTTATATATAAAAAAAAGCTGGAAAAATTCAAATAATCACAGTAATGACCTCACAACTAGGGCTGAACGAATAACTAAAATCCGAAACCTCAATTATTAAATCACAAAGGTAAATCACAAAGATTATTATTATTATTATGGTAACACTTTACAATAAGGTTCATTAGTTAACTACATTTGTTAACATGAACTAATGATGAACTGCACTTCTACACCATTTATTAATCTTTGTTAATGTTAATTTCAACATTTTCTAAAACATTATTAAAATCAAATGTTGTATTTAACATTAGTTAATGCACTGCGAACTAACATGAACAAACTATGAACAGCTGTATTTTATTATCTAACTTTAATAAAGATTAACAAATACAGTAACAAATGTATTGCTCATGGATAGTTGTTAGTTAATACATTAACTAATGTTAACAAATGAACCTTAATGTAAAATGGTACCATTATTATTATGTAGTCATATAAATATATAAACAGACATTTTGGCCAAACTGTGCAGCTCACAAACAAGCACAGCAAACCTGGAGATTTTAAAATATATATATTGCTTTATACACTGCAATCACATTTTTATTAGAAAAACTGCAATTATACTCTTTCCTCAAATCGTGCAGACCTACTCACAAACACAAAGGACCAATAAGTAAGGATCAGAATTTTCAACTAGTCATCCACTGTCATATATATATATATATATATATATATATATATATATATATATATATATATATATAGAGTATATGAACTCACTGATATGAAGCCGTATCCTTTCGACCTGCCCGTCTCACTGTCCATCATTAGCTGGATGCCCTCAATCTGAAATGACAAAAATAACATTCTCTCCATGTTAGTTTTATCCTGGTTTAACTGCTTATGCATGCAAAACCAATTCAAATGCCAAACACACCTTTCCAAATGGCTCAAAAATGCCCCTGAGCATGTCCTCAGTTATATTGAAGTGCAGGGAGCCAACGTACAGCCGCATGGGCCCTGCACCACCTCTCTGGAGCATGCTGGCCATGGCTGCGGCCCTATTCTTCTCAGCCTGAAATATGCAAACAATTCAACAAAATGATTTTCATGTATTGGATTAGTAAACAGACAGTGGATTTTCATTGTTGATGCTCTGACCTGCGAGGCCTGGACTATGATAGGCACTCCCAGAACTCTCTGCCCCGTCAGGCCGATTGCCAGCGGTACTGATGTGGCCTCCACAAACTCAATGTAGGCAATGCCCTTTGACCTCCGAGAGTTTCTATCTGAGATCATCCTCACATCACGGACCTTAAAAGATGGATATAACAGCTCTCATGTGTTGTATCTGTCATTTAATATCAGTAAATGGGGAGAAAAAGGGATCACAACCAAGTGTGCTTTAATCTGGGGCATCATACTTTTCCCACTGCAGAGAAGAATTCTTCCAGATCTCTGGGTCTAATTCTGGCAGCAAGCTGCATGCAGAACACTGTACGGGCATCTCTCTCTTCTGGGCTTAGATTATCTATCGGTTGCCTGTTTGAAGAAACACACAGATCATCAGCCACTGAAACACAAGTCATTCCCTCTGGAAATAAAGGCAAATTAATCTCTGATGGACATTCCCACAACATAAGCCATTCTGTAATCATAAATAAAGAGCATAGCCATTTGATAAAGGCTTTCATGTATAATAAAAACTATTAGGTTTGAATTCATATCTCTTCGCCAAAATATATTGCAATGACAATAATAATCATGTTCTGAGTTCTGTATAATCCAATACACAGTTAATCTAATCTTATTTTTGTAATGTCTCTCAGCCATCTCTCTTTCTACAGTCTCTTCGAATCTCCCTTTTGCTCACTCTCTCTCCTTCCCCATTATGAGTGGACACTGCTGATTGGCTACGTGTGTTGTGGTGCTCGGTCTGATCCACTTTTAACAGCGTCTCTCAGAAACCGCTAACAATAAGTTATATTATACTTTTTTCATATCAGGCCAAATATAGATCTAGATAGCCCTTAATTTTGATATCAAATCAGATTTTGTAGTAAATCTGATACTAAATTGAGATCAACTGTTTGGAAGTAAATCAAGTTAAAGGATTAGTTCACTTTCAAATGAAAATTACCCCAAGCTTTACTCATCCTCAAGCCATCCTAGGTGTATATGACTTTCTTGTTTCTGACGAAGACAATCAGAGAAATATTAATAAATATCCTGATGCATCCGAGCTTTATAATGGCAGTAATGCGCTACCAAATGAGTATGAGCTGAAGAAAGTGTCTCCGTTGACATCCATCCATCATAAACATATTCCACGTGGCTCCGTAGGGTTAATAAAGGCCTTCTGAAGCGAAGCGATGCATTTGTGTAAAAAATATATATATATATATATATCCATATTTAACAAGTTATGAAGTAAAATATCCATTTTCCACCAGACCGCCTATGGAGCCACATGGAACATGTTTTTGATGGATGGATGTGGATGGAGACACTGACTTTCTTCAGCTCATACTCGTTTGGTAGCGCATTACTGCCATTATAAAGCTCGGATGCGTCAGGATATTTATTAATATTTCTCTGATCGTCTTCGTCAGAAAGAAGAAAGTCATATACAGTAAAGCTTAGGGCAATTTTCATTTGAAAGTGAACTAATCCTTTAATAAATTTAACATATAATATACTATAACAATTACATTTTTTTCTGTTTATGATTTTGAATAGAACAAAAACTTTTTAAAACATTTTCATTTCAGGCCAAATGAACTGTAATATACTCTATTAAAATGACATTTTTATGTATGTGTTCTTTTTATTGATTATTTTGAAGAATTCATTTAATCAATAACACATTAACGCAGTTTATATCAAGTTTACCAAGAGCTGTATACTTGATGTACAGTATTACTGCGAGATAGAAGGTGAACAGTTAACCTCTAACACCTTTTAAAAATAACTGCATCCGCCACTTTCAGTTCCCATTCTTATTTTAAGTGCACCATGGTGGCAGATTTCGCTTATCTAGTGTCATTTAAAATAAAATGGCTTATGGAATAACTTGTGGAAATACTTCAATACTTCAGTACCACAGCAGAGTGTGATGAGTGTCTCACCTGACGGGGCTTTTGTCCTTCTTAAACGGGCTTTTGCTCCGAGAGCGCCTGCGACTAGAATCAGAACATGTCATCAGTCTGTGTTTATTACCCAACCGTGTATGATTACTCAAGACAAACACACACATTCAGCTCACAACAGGCAGCAAGAGTCACAGATGAGATCACCTGTGTTTGGTGAAATGTTGTGGGCCGGTCTTCCCTCCGGGACCACCATTTAATTTCGGCCCCATACTATGACATATAAAACAAGGGTTTGTCTCAGTGTTAAACCAGTCAACTTTTAGCCACTGTGGCCATGCGAGGACTACTACATACTGGTGCAAGGGGGCAGGTATCCAGTGAAAACCAAATGTAGTTTTAGTCAAGAAAAAAAAAAAAGTTATACAGGTAAAAAAATCATTTCACAGAAAAAATGATTTATAATAATGATAACCCAAATCAGACCTAACATGAGCTGTAACGTTGTGTGAATATATTGGCTTTGGTAGAAGACAAGTGTGATTTTAGATTCTTTAGAAATCATAATAAATAACCGAATTCACGTGGGGAACTACACTACCCATAATCCTGAATGGAGATCCTCCTTAAATCCACCAATCAGAGATGACATTGCTGTTACCATGAAAACAAGAACCATGGTATAAGAGCTGAGCAATCAATAAAATTCTATTATATTAATCAATATTTTTTATATATATTTGTTAATATTATTATATATAGAAAATATATGGAAAAAAAATACTTCAGGAACCATGGTGACTGAAGAAGTAGGCAATCACTGTTTGCTCTGTAAGAACATTACAATTGATATATGATATGATTGATATGATATATGATATGATATATGATACCCCAATGGGGAAAAATACTTCTGGAACCATGGTCAATGAGGGTGCTTTCACTTTTTCAATTGCTTGGTCCGAACCAGAGCCCGATTGCTCCCCTGCCCCCATCCCCCACTGTTCTCTGTTCACATAATTTTATTTGGGTCCCAACAATGGTACGCATCAAGCTGCAGCCGCGTACCCATGTTACTAAGTAATGGCTATGAAGGAGAAGGTGCCAAAATGGATATAGTTGCTTGTATCACTTTTGTTGTTCATTTTTAACCTTTGGTTCTATCTGCATGAATGTACGGCAAATGTTCTAAAGAACGCGGGAGACCGTTTCTGCTGAAGGGGGACAGAAATTAGATATACATTCTCTCAGCTTGGAGTGCGTCAGTGAGGACACACACAAACACAGTTTTATCGTTCAGCATTCACATCCTCCAAACGAACCAAATTCTGAAGTGCTAGTGTGAAAGCACCCTGAAAAAGTTCTCTATAAAGGCATGCTAAGTAATGTGACTCCATTTGGCCAATGAACTTGTGGTTACGGTAGCCCCCATGAACCAGAACACAGTAGGCCTGGATAGACGTCATCTCCCGGTTTTCTATTTTCAGAAAAAGCATCTCCAAAAATACAGCAAAATTCTCACTTCAGCAATGTGCCATAAATGCAAGATTAAAGTACTTCTGCATTCTTAACAAAGCAGATGCACATTAAGCAAGGCACTGGCCCCATTTTAGTTACAACAAACTATGATGTGCTTTCCAAATACACAACATGTAGCAATAAATTCAAATTGGCCAATGGTCTGTCTTAAGGGATAGTTCACCCAAAAATTTAAATTCTGTTATCATTTACTCACCCTCATGTAGTTCAATACCTGTTTGATTTCTAATCATCTTTGAAACTTATTGAGCTCATCAAATACGGTAAATGAAATCTCAACCATGCTTGCTTGACACATGAGAACCAATGAGATTTGTGCAATTAATCATGTAAAGCCGTACTGTCTAAAGACATGGTTTAAACCGCTCGATTCATGTGGATTACTTTTATGATGTCTTTATGAACTTTTTGAAGCTTGAAAATACTGGTTACGTGAGCTTTCAATGGAGGGACAGACATGATACTAAAAATATTAAAAATATCTTCATTTGTGTACTGAAAGTATTATGGGTTCGTAACAACGTGAGGGTGAGTAAATGATAACAGAATTTTCATTTTTGGGTTTTTACAACCCTGAATTCCGAAGCGACAGCCGGACATTTGACATTTGATGTCGAACAGGACATTTGCTTTGTCCTGTTCTTACAGTCATCCATTTTAAACCCACCAAACTTGAACACTACAAAGACAAAAGCTGCACTTAGAAAAATAAGATATAGCTCTTAATTGAATGATCAGGGGTTAAACTCACAAGGGGCTTTTGCGTCCACGATAACGTCCACCACGATCCTTGCTGCGGGATCTTGAACGTTTGCGCTCTTTGCTTCGTGAACGCCTTCGCTCACGGCTGCGGCTCCTGCGTCGTTCTCGGCTCTTCTTGCGCCCCCCACTTCTACTCCTCCGGCGGCCTGGACTCGGACTACGACTGTTGCTGCGTCTTTTCCTACCGGGGAAAAGACCCACAATTTCATTTACAAAAAAAAAACTTAAAAATTAAGATGAATGAACAGAATACAGAGAGTTTTTGCTTACTTTTTGCTGCGTTCCTCATTATGACCATTGGCGCTAGAAGACTTGCTTTCACCCTGAACAGGATTGACAAAAGAACAACATGAGGATGGAGAGGAAACACTGGAAGTGGAGAGGGGAGGGGGATAAGAGAGAAGACAGAAATGCTACTATTGTTGGCTCCTTCATGATAAATTGCTTGGTTTTCCTCATTTTATCACTTTGGAGAAAAGCGTGTGCAAATTGAATATAACCAAATGGTCTGTTCTTCATAAGATGTTGGCTGGGATAGTCTTCAACTTTTGAAGCTATCAGTTAAGATCAAGGTCTTTACATGTTTTTTTTTTAGAGGACCCTCAGGGTCGTAGTATAGGTACCCTGCTATTTTAAGCCTAAGTCTTGCTGTTGTCATGCTATAGAGATGCTAAAGGTCATTCCAGAGTGGAGGCTGTCAGTCCATGTGATCTTCTCCAGTTAGCGCTGTTGGACTGTGAGAGCTCGATGCCATCTCTGTCTCACAGCTTGTCCTGAAGCAGACAGGGATTTACACGGCTTAGTCATATCGCCTCCCAAAAGACACCGCATCAAAGTCAGCCAAAAAAGATACAACTTAAAGCCTCATAAAAAGATTTTCAGGTTTTTTTCCTGCCTCATTTTGACAACTATGAGTGGCACTTATTTGTTGTTAATTAGAAAAGCATAAAAATTCTATTTATATTTAATGATAGAAATGATTATTGGGTGATTCAGTTTTAAAGGGGTCATGAATTGAGAAATCAAATTTCCCTTGATCTTTTAACATGGAAGAGGTCATTTCAGAAGTTTCAGAACTCAAAACTTCTTCTTCCAAAAACAGCTTTTATTGAAACCAAGCTCCGAAAACAAGTCATTTCGGATTTTGTCACATCATGACGTAACAGTGCGATGAAAGACCTCCTCTGCAGAATCAGATCAACGCCTACATCTACATCATCACATCTTTGGCCCTGCCCACTGGCGCATTAGTGAGATGAGAAGGAGAGAAGATACAGGATTACTGGACTAAAAATAACATTACCATCCAAATGATACTAATGCTAGGAAAGTGCTTATTTATTTTCAACTATGTAAATGTCTTAATAGAGCATTGTTTGTTTGGTACATTTTGGATTCTTAGGTAAATTAGTCACAATTTCGGCGCAGCTTTGCAAACAATATGCAAGTAACCGTGTTAATTCTAATGCCTAATCTGTGATCAGTGATTTCTGATATGTAATGATTCATGTACAGTCACGACGTTCTTTGTCTCAAAACTGTTTATTGCTGTTTATGCGTCAGTAAATCAAGCCAGTGACTAAACAGTCAACTTGACATTGTTTCCCTTAGTAGCATGAAAGCAATGTTATTTAATTTGTGATTAAATTATATACAGAAATCGATCAAAGAACGCTGCCTTTATAATCGCTGGAGCTGTCAATCACACAGTGCAATTTTATCAGTGACTGAGTTCTGGACTTTCGCCAAAACTCCCACTATGATCAATGACGCTGTCTACACTGCACAATGAATCTCTTTTTTACATAACGTTTGCACTGTTAGTCATGATAAAAGCATTTTGAGAGTGCAGAAATCGAGTTGCACTGCATTAATGCGCTCAACAGACATGTCAGTCATATGCTACAATGCTGCAACCTTTCATGCCACGGCAGTACATTCAAATATAATGCTTTAAGCAACACTTTTCACAATTACTTAATCTCGACAACTGTAATAGTAAAAACGTGGTAAAGGGTTTCGAGAGAGTGCCACATGTAATACTTGTTTCATATGCAACTATGTTGGCTAATCATAGAAGTAGGCATTTACACTTAAGTCTCACAGCAGACAAGCCCCTTCCAACAAAGCATCCAAATCTAGAGTAGAAAATGGCCTTTTATTTTTAAATTATGACCATTTTTGATGTAAAACTCATATTAACATTATAAGTGCACCTCAGGAAACATTATAAAAAAAATGCAGTTCATGACCCCTTTAAGATAAAGAGATATTACTAAAAAGGGCATGCACAAACCAACGATTTTAGAGACCATCACAAGACTGGATAGAGAGACAGTATTCATATTTACAAACTTAAAATTAATTTAAAGGAGAATTGGGGTCAGTAAGTTTTTTTTTTTTTTTAAGAAATTAGTTCTTTTATTCTGCAAAGACCTATTAAAGTGTTCAAAAGTGACAGTAAAGAGATTTATAATGTTACAAAACATTTCTATTTTTTTTTTTTTTTTTTAATTATCAAAGTATTACAGCTTTCTCAAAAATTTTAAGCAGCACAACTGTTTTTAACATTGATAACAAAATTTGTATATTTCAATGATTTCTTAAGGATCATGTGACACTGAAGACTAGAGTAACAGGTGCTGTTAGCTTTAAGCTTTGCCATCACAGGAATAAATTACACTTTAAGTATATTAAAATGTCAAACAGTTATTTTGAATTGTAATAATGTTTCACAATATTACTGTTTTTACCATTTTTTTTAATCTAATAAATGCAGCCTTAGTGAATATAAGACACTTCTTTCAAAAATATTTTTAAAAAAACATTAGCGACCCCAAACTTTTGAAAGGTAGTGTACATATTTATGCCACTCCATTGGTTTCACCTTCAACAGATTTTCACTCATGGTGACATTAGTGAAAGGTGAATACTGTCTCTGCTCCATGTCACATTATGTTTCATCTATTGCCATTCATTCGCCGTTCTGAAACCGAATAGATCTGATGGTGTAAGGTGGCGGTCTATTTGTTTTTTTACCTAAGGGATCAAAGTACATTAATACATTGCGCAATTACTACCTTACTTTTTTTCACAGTTCACACTGGAATCAAAGATGTATTCAGGGGAGTAGAGGTGAGATATCATTAGGCAAGTCTATAAAGAGAGATAGACGGGCATTTATTTGTAATTCAAGATATGACACTACACAACATAACTCTCTCATACACATCTCTCATTCAGGCACAGACAACAAATACAGGGTTTCTAAGTAGCCATATGACAACACAAGGAGTTCAGTTTCACACATTTCACATAATTTAAATTCCATCACCCACCCATGTTGTTCCAAACCTGAATTACTTTCTTTCGTCTGAGAAACATAAAAGAAAAAACTCTGAATTTCTGCAATTGAGCACTGGGACTTAATGAGCTAAAAAAAATAATAATAATGCAAAATCAACATAAAAGTAACATAAGTACCTAATAAAACTAGCAAAGGGTGAATCATAACATTACAAACTTTGTAAAGAAAAAAAAAAGTATTTCAAAATCAGACAAAAAAAAATAAGGTACTTAACTGCTTTAATGAGGGAAAGAACTACAATCCCATGAAGCATTTGTGATGGAGATATATATAAAACTGATGTTGACTATATATATAGAAACTATATATTTTAAGTTTATTGCAAAATATTAATACATAGACAACTATTTAAGTAGTTACAGGCAGTGCTTCATGCTACAGAGCTCTTTTTGGCGTGATTCTATGATTGGAGGAGATTTTTTGCAGAATCATGGGTAATGTAGTTTTTCCACCAAGAATTCCACTTTTCATGATTACTTAAAATAACGCAGGCTGATGGCTTAAACAAAAGCATATACCACCGAATGACAAGCTCATAGCAGGTCTGTTTTTAAAAATCAATTTCCCTATGGAAAAAATAAATGGGAATTTTACTTACGGAACCCGACTGTTGGGCCTGTTTACACCTGGTCACTTCATGCGTTTTCTCTGGTCAGATTGTGAAAAGGCCAGGTATAAATGCAGAACAATCCGAAACACTTTCGAGACCGATTTAAATCCAATCACTTCAGGAGGTGGTTTGAGACGCATTCCAAACTGGACAAGTGTAAATGCATTTGGTTGTTGGAGCCACATGTGTAAATTTTACTCCTCCCAAAATGTTAAAAAAATAAACGTGTGACAGCATGTTATAGCTACATATGACAGCGCTACTGCAAAACAGATGAGTAGCTGAGTATCTCTTCAGCAAGCTGACATGCAAACTGCCGCAAATGAAATTGAAAGTAAGTCGCAGACGCTTAAAACACAATAATCTTCATTAAAAGTAGTGAGACTAAATTATCTTACCAGTGCTGATGCCGTTCTCTCTCTCCTATTGCGGTCTTTGATCTTGAAATTAGCAGATGATAAATGAAATGCAGCTCATATCTGTTGCCTTCGTTGAAGTGAACTTGTTAAATTTGCATATAGCGTGGGAATTGAATATGGGATTTATATCCGTTTTGCGGAGACACATTTGTAGCCAAGTGTAATGGAACCATTTTAACAGATCAGATAGCTATCCGATCAGTAAAAACAAATGAAGTGACCAGGTGTAAACAGGCCCTTAATGTATACATATTTTTATGGTGCTTTTCACCTTTTTTGAAGCTTGAAAGCTCAGTCCTCTTTCGTCGCTCTTAAAGGTATAGTTCACCCAAAAATGAAAATTCTGTCATCATTTACTCACCCTCAAGCTGTCACAAACCTATATAAATTTCTTTTTGGAGGAAAAAATACTATGGCAGTCAATATTCTTCAAAATATCTTCTTTTGTGTTCAGCAGAAAAAAGAAATTCAAACAGGTTTGGAACAACTTGAGGGTGAGTAAATTATGACATTTTTGGGCGAACTAGCCCTTTAAGAGTAAGGCAGAGTAATCTTCAGAATTTGTCATTTTGTGTTCCTCATAAGAATTAAATTCATATGAATTGGAACAACGTGAGAGTGAGTAAACAGTTTTTCATTTTGGGTAAATTAATTATTTAAAGCCTACAAAAAATTGAGATCCGGCAACTTCCGGTCGTCCACCAACCCACCTTCTTATAAGGAGCTTCCAGCATGGCCTCAACATCGAAGTCATCCGCCATTCTGACCTGCTGTAAATGGAAAAAAAAAAAAAAGCAACAAGCGGTTTACAAACATATAGTTCATGCTTCTATTTTAGTACTTCCTACATCGATAAAGCAATCAGAAAGATAACCATCTTACAGTCGAGCTGCGGTACTGCTGTTCTTTAAATAACACGCTCGATTCTGCAGCAAACGCTCTCGATGCACAATAACAGCATTACATAAGCAGCTAATTTATACGCCACACTCATATTCTGACTGACAGCATACTGTAAATTATGTAATACTTACATTTAAATCTGAACAAACCTCGTAATTAGACCAAGAACTGCTTTTGGCAAATATTACCTGGTTTTATTTAGGACTCCGGTTGTCGTCGCGACCTCTGCTACGCGCGCGTGAAGTTTGACACTCAACACAACTGCAAAAACAAACAGTCAGATCCGCCTATAGACGAGCAACAAATACACCGAACAATCATTCAAACAAAGAAATAACGATGTATATATCAGTGGTTATTTAAGAAGCTCAGTTATGTTTGTCATGAGGTTTCCCCCCACAAGACAACTTCCTGCTTTCCCCAAAATGGACGCTGATAGGGGGCAGGGTTTCCTATCGTTTCGTGATGTAGATAAAAGTCAAGGAGCATTTCGAGTTTCTATTTTCGAGTGTAGTTATACTTACAGAATTTGCAGTGCTTTTGTTTCTATGAATACCTTCGTTGATAAACCTCTGTTATTGAATAATTCCCACATGAATTACAGAAACTAGCGTTTTGTAAACACGGGTGGAGTCATTTCATAGCATGTAGATATCAAATATAATATATGAATTAATGTCATATATCTGTCATATATCCTTAATATTAATGTAATATATATAAAATTATTGTAATATTAATCTAATATTATATAAATGTAATATATAGGCTCTAGTTTTCTTATGTTTCTTCCTTATTATCTGATTATTATTATCTTTCTCCCTATTACATGATAAATATTTTAAATTAGTTAAATCCTTATTATTAAAATACCCTGGCCAGCTGAAGTCAAGATCAAATAGGTAATCTAATGTACCTGTTTTTGTTGTTGTTGTTTTAGACGCTGCTTTTGTGTTTCTGATTCTATTGGACGAACAGCCTGTCACTCTTCAATGTGAAAGATGACGTCACTGTTCACGCTGCCAATCACCTTGCAACATTCCGGTATAAATGCCCGTAATTTACAACCCTCTCGACAGACAGACAGCTTTTTATTATTATTATTATTTTTTATTATTATTTTTTTTTATTTTATTTTTTTGTGTGTGTGCGCTTGTTTCGTTGTTGGTGTGCCCGTATACACTCCCTTGTTAGCTTGAGTTTGTGTTCTTGTTTATTGCAGTTGCTGGAGTTATTGTATATGTGTGTACTAGACCGAAATGTGTTAATATTGTGGATGTAGAGTGTACAGTTTTGACACACCTGCGTTTGTTCTGTCTCTCCTCTCAAGTCTGGCTGGAAAGGAGGCAGCAGGTTATTAGGTCGAGCGACATACACTGATGGCACCAGATAGGAACGTCCAACTAGACACACTAGGTTTAGGAGAGAGTGCCACCCCCCTCTATGTTTTGTTTATTTGGATAGAGTAGTTTAGTTAGGGTGTTTTTATGCTGAAGAACTTTCTACATTTTCTTTTGATGATAGCTTAGTTTGTTTTTATGTATTTATTTATTTGCACCTTTAGGCTCGCTCCCACCTTAGCTTGTTGATGTATTGTTCTTATTCGTATCTTGTAAATATTGTAAATATTGTTTCACCTTTTCACTTTGTACATAATACTTTTTAAATTGAATCATCTATATAGCCTACTGTCTCCTTTTACAGACATACCTCCACCACTCTTGTATTTAATATCAGGCTATATCCCCATTTACCCCTAAGTAATATTTCCCAACATCTACGGCACGTAACCGTTTTAAACATTAAAAAGTCATATTCAATTTATTTCATAATTAGGCCTATTGTTACCCAGACAGCCACAATAAGGTCTTGTACATTAGCTACTAGTTAAAGTGTTAGCGTCTCTCATTCACATAGACCATCAACACGTATATAGAATGGATAAATAAATAAATTCAATTCAATAGCAGATATCCAAAACAACCGAAAAAAATCACTTTCACAGCTCCTCTCCTCTCCATTTTTAATGAGGTTATAATTCATGTATAACTGACATATCAAGCAGTGTCATCAATCAGCATCTAAATTCTGATTTTCCATATCACATGATTTTTTTTAACTGCATGCATTTATATCCTAACTTAATATACTTAATATGCGTGTGTGTGTATCTGTCTAAACAAACGGATAGAAGATATAGTGCATGACCCCAAAAAATATAATCAACCTGTTAATTTATAACTTTTCATCAAGATAACATTATCACTTGTAAATGTAATGTACTTCATATTTCAGATTTTGAACTGTTTAACTTTGGTACTGCTTTATCTTTTGTCAATGAGGGAGGCGTTGCTGCCGTTACTCAATGAGAAGATACAGGCTGCGCTCAAAATACTAAAAAATTGCTTGCAGATAATATAATATTAATGAAATAAAAGGTCATTTTAATGAACTTAGAGTATACTTTCGTGACAAGACACTTAAGTACAAAACTTGTAATAAAAATGTCAAATGTTTTACATTTAAAATACATTTTAAATCATTGTTTTAATAATGTTTTGTCATGCTTTAAAGTATACTTATTTTGATGTGTTGACTAACATACAAAAGCACATGTAAAGGTAATATTTTTACATGCACCATCTTGCAATTTGCAAATGTGTAATTACAAATGTCTAAATACATGACATACAATTTTCAATGTAAAAATTACATTAAAGTATATTTTAGTTTACTGCTTATATGTCAGTGGATTCAGCAATAAACTTTAACCAATTATGAAATTACACATAAAGATGTGGGTCAAAATAACATTCTAAAGTTTAGCTAACTGCATTTAATATTTAAACTAATACATTTTCATTTAATTGCATATAACATATTTCCAAAAACATTACATTTAGTTTGCAGTATTTTCTTTTAAAGTATAATATTTCCATAATCAGTATTCCAAATTGTACCTCTATTTCACAAGGGTAATCTAAAATTTATAAATGGAAAATTGATTAATTGGTATATAGAAATATTTATGATTCATAAAAAATATCTAAATACATAATTTTATCAAAATCAAGTATACACTTTATATATTTCAATACAAATACAGTATATGAACCTTATCCCATCAAATATTAAAATAAACCATTTTTTGGGTAAATAAAATCACCATTTAGCAAGTTACACAGTACTCAATTCTAAAGTCCATAATATTTTATGGTCTAGTCCAACATTGAGATTTATTCCTCCTATTTAATGCTCTTGTCAAACATCAGTCTTTTTCAAGTGCAGCTTTTTTTCATTCAGCATCAGTTTTGTTTGTGTCTCTGAGAACGCAAGACCATACATCCTGTTGCCCATTTACGCAGTTGTAATCTGGAGGAACGTCAAAGAAGAGCTCATCATCAAAGCATCTCTCATCACTGGGGGAAGCCAGATACGGTAGCTTGAGAACTACACCAGTCAGCAAACCGCCCACTGCCGCCGCAGCAATGGTCCCGAACACGGCAGCCACCTGAAAGAGAGCCTGTTCCTGTGCGCTCCGACCCAAGCCCGCTTCCAGGTCCGGGATCAATACCTGCAACTCCGCTAGCAGAGGGTCTCCTTCTGGAGGTGCCCGATGAGAGAAGGTCTGGTAGAGACTGGGGCCGTACGTTTCCTCAGTCGCCACCAGGATGGCGCAGATTCCTGCTAGGCTGGAAATGAGCCCCGTTAGGCCGTGCAGGTTGTGTATGCCACACTGATCCTGCAATCGCAGCCGACGCGCCAGGAAAGGGCTTAGGTATTTGTACCCCAGCATGCACGCAATGCATCCCAGGATCCCCAGTACAAAAGCAGCGGCTGGCGAAATCATCATGTCCACTGAGGCTCCAACAGTTACACCACCGGCCAACGTTACATTCTGCACATCGGCCATGCTGATCTTGCCATTCTTGCTGAGCATGCTGGACAGGGCAAAGGCAGTGATCGTGGAAGCACTGAGACCTATGAACGTGTGAAGGACGGCTCGGTGTTGGTCGTCACCCTTGAAGGTCAGCGCTGAGTTGAAAGATGGCCAAAACACCCAGAGGAACAGTGTTCCCATCACAGATAGCAGATCCGACTGGTAACTTGTCACCTCTTTTGGGTGTCCTTCGTTTAGACTGGGTCTGTATAGGACAAAGGTGACACCCAGTCCAAAGTAGCAGGCAAAAATGTGGATGAGGATCGAGCCACCAGCATCGTTGATCTTCAGGTATTTCAGGACGGCCCATTCTGTGACACCAAACGCAGGGATCTCGAGCAAGGCCATCACCTATAAACAATACACAAATGTAGAATGAGGATGTGTACTATGTGCAAATTTTCATTTATTCATTTAGCAGATGCTTTTATCCAAAGCGACTTACAAATAGGGAATATAAGTGATTCATCTTATTGACATAAATGTACTAACAAAAGTGTGACACAATTGAGCCATCCCAAAACTTAGTGTGCTGCTTACATAGGTGGCATTTTAAGGCTTCATAGGTTTAATCCAAAAAGTTATCTTATTTATTTATTGCATCTTAGGATGCTTCGTTTAACCAAGTTCTAAGGCAGCATCGAATGCATCTATGCGAAGAACACAATCCCAGAATGCATTTAACCAAGCCAAGTGAAAAAAAATAAGTGTGCACTTAAAGGGTTAGTTCACCCAAAAATGAAATTTCTGTCATTCCAGTCCTGCAAAACCTTTGTTCATCTTCGGAACACAAATTAAGATTTCTTTTTTTTTTATCCCCCATAGAAAGCAACATACACTGAACAAAATTATAAACGCAACATTTTTCATGAGATGAACTCACACTGATTCATAAACGCTCCGAAGCTTAATGAAGCAGTGTTTTGAAATCGGCCATCACTACAGTTGTTATTTTGTTTTTTTGGCGCACCAAAAATATCCTCGTCGCTTTATAATATTAATATTGAACCACTGTACTCACATGAACTGATTTTAATATGTTTTTAGTACATTAATGGATCTTGAGAGAGGAAATGTCATTGCTGGCTACGCAGGCCTCACGGAGCCATCGGATTTCAACTAAAATATCATAATTTGTGTTCCGAAGATGAACGAAGGTCTTACAGGTGTGGAACGGCATGAGGGTGAGTAATAAATGACATTATTTACATTTTTGGGTGAACTAACCCTTTAATCTAAGTGCTGTTTGTGAAACCAGGCCAGATGTACTTAAAGGGATAGTTCACCCAAAAATGAAAATTCTGTCATCATTTACTCCCTCTCAAGTTGTTCCAAACCTGTATAAGTTTCTTTGTTCTACTGTACACAAAGGAAGATATTTGGAAGAATGTTTGTAACCAAGCAGATCTTGCTCCCCATTGATTACAATAGTAGGAAGGGAAAAAAATACTATGGCAGTCAATGGGGGGCGAGATCTGCTTGGTTATACAAACTTTCTTCCAAATATCTTCTTTTGTGTTCAGCAGAACAAAGGTTTGGAACAACTTGAGGGAAAGTAAATTATGACATAATTTTCATCCCTTTAAGTCTTACTTAAGTGGGTCAAAAACACTCTAAAGTTTAGCTAATTGCATTTAATATAAATTTAAACTATAATACAACTTTATTTAATTGCAATTAACATTCAATCAAGTATATGAATACAATACATTCAATTTATATATCTTTTAAAGTATATTATTTAAGTACTTTTTAATAAAGTATTCTAATGTACTTCTTTTTTGCAAGTTTAGCAACATATTAACAGTTTATTTCACACAGAGATGCTTCCGTAGGGAACTCCCAATAATGGTTGGGATGCTGCTTTAGAAGGAAGATGCTTTTGGCAATAAGCAGTGGACTCTGAATTGAAACTATTCACAGTTTTTGATCCATGGCAGATTTTTATCACATAAAACAGGTGAATATCTACTTTTTGTGAATATAATATAATATAATATAATGAATGTGAATGTGAATGTTCACCACATCTGTATCTTTTTAGTGAAACAGTGTAGCAATGGATAATGGAAAATGTTGCAGTCTCTAATATCAAACCACCTGCTGCAAAAATGATAAACTTACCAGGAGTTGCACAGGGCTCGTCTTTCCCAGAACTGCTCCAAAAGAGATCAGCACAACGGCACAGGCAAACTCTGCATTGATCAGATTCAGCACACCAAGATGAATCTTTCCATCATAGTAAAATTGAAAGAAGCCCTGGACCAGAATGGCCCACTGAATGGTAAATGTGGCAATTAGGAAGTTAAACACCATTCCACCAAAACCATAGCGGCGGAAAAAGGCCAGAAGGCAGCCGAATCCAAGAAATATCATCACCTGAATGTCAGCAAAAAAAGGATAGTTCTGATACAATGAATTCTCCATGGGCCGTGTCTGGTTGTTCTGTAGAAGTGCATTAGCATGATCATCATATGTCACAAAGACAACATAGAGGACCACAATCATGACCTCCAATGCAAAAATTAGTGCAGGGAGCCGCACACGCAAATTTGTAGAACTCTTCTTCATTTTGACTGTAACTGAGCACAGAGCCAGCACTCCTGCCTCCTTTCTCTTCCAGTGACACTTATTTATTTTATCTACTGTAACCTGATAAGCAGAAAGCTGTCCATTGGCTAAAACATGAAGTTACATCATCCACATGCTGCTTAAGCAAAGGGGAAGCCAGCTGCACTTTGCCCTTAGTAATAACCATTCCCAGGATTTAATTACTCAGCAGTTTTTTAAACTTCAACAAAGGCTGTGGTATAGACCCAGTTTAAATCATCATATCACAAAAGAATGATAGATAGGGTGAGGAAGACATAAAGACACTCATTAACCTGTTTATTGCAAAGATCAGTGGCACAATCAGTGACAATCAAGATAGAAGCTGCTGGGTTCAGAATCGGAGCAATGCACTTTCAACAGCGTTTCACATTATTGTTTCCTAATAGTGCTGATAACACAGAACAAAATGATCTGCTCATATGCATTTAAAGGGTTAGTTCACACAAAAATGAAAATAATGTAATTTATTACTCACAGTCATGTCGTTCTACATCTGTAAGACCTTCGTTCATCTTCGGAACATAAATTAAGATATTTTGATTAAATCAGATGGCTCAGTGAGGCCTTCATTCACAGCAATGGTACTTTACAAATCGAATCAGTGATTCGGAGCACCAAAGTCACGTGATTTCAGCAGTTTAGCCATTTGATAGGATATCCGAGTCACTGATTCGATTCGTAAAGCTCCGAAGCAGTGTTTTGAAATCGGCCCATCACTATATTGTTGAAAAGTCGTTATTTTGTTTTTTTTGGCGCACAAAAATATTAAGATAGAACCACTGAACTTTTTAAAATATGTTTTTAGTACCTTTATGGATCTCGAGAGAGGAAGTACCATTGCTGTGAATGCAGGCCTGCACTGAGCCATCGGATTTAATCAAAATATCTTAATTTGTGTTCCGAAGATGAACCAAGGTCTCACGGGTGTGGAACGAAATGACGGTGAGTAATTAATGACAGAATATTCATTTTTGGGTGAACTAACCCTTTAAATATGCAAACGTTTCTAATTTGGAAAGCCAGTGATGTTTCAATTAAAAGTTGTTAATGATGATGAAGTCTTGAGAGTAAATGGAAAATGTAATCAGTGTATAAGTGTTTATTTTTTAATCTTGTTGAGCTTCAAGGAACGTATTGTAGAAGCTTTCAACTGTATGATTGTGTATGTTAACTGGAGAGCATGTTCATCAATGCATGATTATTCAAAGAATACTTTTGCCCTTATAGATAGAGACATGATAGATAGATAGATAGATAGATAGATAGATACTCTTCAGCATGCTGTTCATGCTGATCTTTATTAGAACAAACAGCACCTCTATGTCTGTATTATTCAGATTATATTCAGTGTATGTAGATGCAAGAAGTCCTTGAGACTATTTATGGGACACATTGTTCTAAACATCTTGATCCTCGATGAGCCCTTTTCACAGACTGTGATGACATGTTTCCATAGTAATTAAAATCATGAATATATACCGTTTTTTTAAAATATATATTTTCTTTTCTTTTTTTTAAATAATGTACATTCATAACACTGTACTTTGTTTTCTTACCTTAGCATTAGATTACAGAAAACTGGTTAAAGCTGCTCCAAGGGTGTTTCTAATATAACGGCTGAAGGAAGTGACGGAAAATTGAAAATTTTTCCCTCATATGACCAAAGAAATCAGTCTGTCTATATTTTTTTTCTCTTTTGGAAAGTCATAGAAACACCATTGTGGGTTCTTTCTTTTGCTATCGAGGCAAATGGGAACACAATTTATATTTGTTGTAGTGTCCATTCACCACTGTAAAAGTTTACCCTATAATGACTTCTGCTACTGAAACCCATAATTGTAAAAACAGTCCATTTTGGCAGATCCCTTTTTCAAAAACAACTTAGATTGCATTCAAGGTATATTACTTTCTTTCTTAGAAATTAGTTAATCCATTCCCTGGGAATCAAACCCATGACCTTGGCTAATGCCATGCTCCAATGTTTGAGCTACAGGAACACTCTGAAATTTAAATGAAAGAACTAAAGGATTGCAAACACCACAACTTATAAATCTGAATACACTATCTAGAAAAGTATGTTTTTTATTATAGCCGTGCTGACATGTTTGAGGAAAAATATATGTGAAACTGCACATACCTGCCTTTGTTAACAGTTTCAGGCAAACATATTAAATATGTTATGTTGACTTTTGTTTTTTTCTCATCAACATTGTAAAATTTCAACTGAACAAGCACATTACAGGTACATTTGTTTAAACATATTAACACTTTGCATTAAGGCAGTATCTGTTTACACTGAGTGCAAATAGCCAACGCTGTTGGCAAAGGCTAGTTTCACTATTTCCACCCACCATTGATCAGATATTTTAACTTTTAACACAAACAGCATATTACTTGTATTTACATTTTGTTGTTCACCTATCACTATAACAGTAGATAGCAGCCACAGGCTGGAATACAGTCATTTTACCCTCAAATGGCATTAGCCTAACTAAAATTCTGTCATTAATTACTGTAAGACATTCATTCATCTTTGGAACACAAATGAAGATGTTTTTGATGAAATCTGAGAGATTGACAGCTACTCAACTACCACTTCAAAAAGTTCATAAAGAGATTGTAAAAATAATCCTTATGAATCAAGCAGTTTAGTCCAAATTTTCTGAAGAGACATGATCACTTTATATGATGAACAGATTGAATTTAGCCTTTTTCCACATATAAACATTGTCTTTTTATGTAATTCAAAAACATGGAGTTCTTCAGATAGTAGTGAAATTTCTCTTTATATGTCATGAGAATGGGAATATTTGGAGTTGAACTGAACTTCCTTATGCTGCAGTATCATTTATTATTTCACAAAATACAACAGCATCACACACTGTGTACTGAAATTAGATGATAGGAAAAGGGCCGGTTATTTATATCAGTCCAGTATGCCATCCTCAATGTTCTTTTATTCAACTAAGAAACAGAATAAAGCAAATATTAAAAAATGGGTCTGAGGAACATACATCAAGTGAAATTTGATTATTTATTTAGTTTATTAAGTTGAGGATAGTCCCTCGGTTATCCTGAATTAAATGTTTTAATAAAAACATTACATTTCTGAGAAGAAAACTCTCACTCAAGACTCCACATCATAATGTACATTAGAATAAACAACCAATGATTTCTTTCACTTACAAACGAAAACACAAAAATAGTTGTAATAAATGACTTGAACTTTATTGCATTTTGTGCAGACAAGTCTATAAAATGGTCCAGAGAAACCATTATTCATAGAACATAGAAGCTTTTGACAAGATAAAACAATAATTTAAGATATCTAGTTTAAATATATTTTCATATAACACAATTGAGACACAATGTTCTATTTATTTTTAAAATATTAAACTTGCATGGACACACAAATTAAACAGCTAGGCTAAGATAACTATAATGTGTCATATATTTACAAAAGCAACTGCCACGGTTTAACCTCTCTTTTTCCAATAAAGTGATATGTCACAGAGTCATATACGTAAAGAAACAGAAACACTCCACCTTTTTCCCCGTTACAGTCACGCTCACAAACACGCACCACTGTGACTCCTTGTGAGAACCGAAGCAGAAAACATAAAGCACATCACTAATCAAAATCACTTGTCTTTGGATCTACACTGACTACCATACAAAAAAGTGTCAAACTGCCCTCCTATGGAGAAAGTAGAAATGTCAGCTGTGTAGAAACGTTCTTGTACACACTGTTGGGAAAGTTTCAGAAGCATCAGAAGATGTACGCTGCCATTAGAAAATCAGAATCAGTGTTTAAAAATTGGAGGTGAGGGCTGGAGATTTTCGGTTAAAACACCAACATGCTGAAACGGGTATCAGGAGCACTGAATGAATGATGAATAACTTCTGCCAGTCTAAAGTAACTGCAAAGCCCCTTCTATCTGGTATATCCCAAATACACAGGATAAATCAACTGTGGCAACTTCTCTTCCCATTGATTAACTTCATCAAGTCTGGCTAAACAGCCCATTCTACATGAGTCAGCATTCTCAATATTGCATTTGAACACATTTTCATACACGCCGCTTCAGCAATCACTCTGAAATAATCATTAGCACATTCTGAAACACCTGCAATTTCAAATTCAGTTCGCTGGTTATTTTATAAGCCCTGTTAGTTGACTAGTAAACTGCGTTATAGCAGTATAGAGCGCAACATCTGCTGCCACTTTTTCAGCGCCGTTGGTTCCTGAAGTATTTTTTCCATTCATTTTTCCCATAGTGATTTCAAAAAAAGTCTTCATTAAAGCAATATGAGCCATGAACCAAGCCAACCAGCTACGAGGTGAATCATAACATTACGAGCTTTGGTTGGAAGCAAAAAAGTATTTGAAAATCAGATAAAAATACAAAAGGTACAAGACTGTGTACTTAACGGCTTTAGTGAGGAAAAGAACTACAATCCCATGAAGCATTGCAAACAGCATAATCAAATTAAAAACAACGGAGAAATATTTAAATCTATAATATATTTAATATATATTGAAATGTATGAATATTTTGAGAGTGTAGGGAGACTGACTTGATTACATCATGCGCAGTGCTTAATGGGAGTGGGTGAGGTTGTTTTGACTCTCTGATTGGTGGAATTTTCTGTACAGCATCATGGGTAATGTAGTTTTTTTACCACAAATTCCACTGTTAAACACAATTATTTTAAAACTAAGTTGAAATAATGTGAGCTGACGGCTTCAATTAACAACCTTATTGATCACAGTAAGGTGTCTTTAAAGGTTTACAAGTTATTGTTAAAAATCAATTTTCCTATGGAGCAAATAAATGGAGTTTTTACTTCTGGAACTAGACTGTTGCAGTCTATACCATTGTTGCAGGATAGTTACACGTCAACGTTGCATAAAAAACATTATAATTCATCTATATGCATTCTAACGCTGCATTCACACGGGGCGTCGGCGTCAACATCTCATTTACTTGAATTGTGGGTTCCATCATGTCGCTTCGTGGCAGAAGTTGAAAATTTCCCAACTTTTCAAACGCCAACGCAGGCGTCAGCCAATCAGATCGCCATATGCAAATACCCTAAAGCAGTCGCTAGCCAATTGCGTTCATGCAACACCGGAAAGTAATGTGATTGGTCGTTTTCACTACAAACGTCGCGTCAGCACCAAGCTTCAGACACCCCCGACTCCCTGTGTGAATACAGCATAAGGGCACATTCACACAGAACACGTTTTTCCATTCCACTGCTCTACTTTTCCATTATTTTTCAATGTAAACACGTACTAGACAAACGTCTTTAACCATTGCGCTTGTGTCTCGCATCTTTTGCAACGTCTTGTGCATGACACGGCATTCTAAATACACAGCGCTCAAATTAAAATGAGTTAAAACGCATATCTAGACCTTACGCTTTTTTTTGTTCTACTGACCTGCGTCTTGTGTTTTTAACAGCAAAAGCATGTTCTGTGTAAACCAACCCTAAGGGGCCATTCACACAGAACGCGTTTTTCCATTTCACCGCGCTACTTTTCCATTGTTTTTATATGTAAACATGCGCTAGATGGATGTGTTTGACAGTTTCGCTCATGTCTTTTGCAGAATCTCTTGCATGTCGCAGCGTTCTAAAAAAAGTTAAAATAAGTTATTCTCACTAGACCTTTTTTTCTGCTCCACTGACCTGCATCTTGTGTTCTTCTTAAAAGCAAATGCGTGTTCTGTGTGAACCGGCCCTAAAGGTGTTTATTTCAGGTTCCCTACAACAGTGCTCCACAGCGAGGACGTGAAATAAGAATAAAAATACCAACAAATGTGATTGAATGTAAATATGTGAGAAAGAAACTGAATTTTCACAGTGCTTTTTTCTAGTTATGCTTTGGCCAATTTGGGGTGACTTTGAGTTTACCGCCCCTTTTAGGGGAAGATAAGGAACGACATGCTAAACAACACAAGGTTTATGACACTTCTTTATGTCTTCAGCCTTGGGGAAGGATAAGACAGATCTGATAAAATGATATCGAAAAGCCCTTGGCATCAATGTGAATTCAATTCAGATATTTTGTACGTCATGATGAACGGGACTTCAGACATCACTGTCATCTGCAGAAAATCTCTGTTATCCAACAGCCAATATGGCTTAATCGCAACATTGTCCCAGCATATTTTTCTTTGCATGATTTTAAATAATGTGGAAAGTTCTCATAAAACTGCAAGTCACCCTGGCAGATACGGAAGCTCTGATTTCAATACCTATACCACTATAAACAATTCAGTAGAAAGTAATTTTAGATCCTCAAAGAACTTGCTAAACTGTAATTGCATAGGACTCCAAAGAAGCCAAACTCGTCTTTTGTGTTGTAAATTCTAACATATACGGTACAGCAATGCAAAAAGTTCCTTCAGATAAGATTACCATTTTAGTACATAAGCAATAAACTTGGAAGAATTATGATAGTTAGCACTTATTACATACTTTGCAATTTTTGTTTTGGATAAAAAAAGATCAGTTGAGCATAACTAGAATACTGATAGATCACTTCTATGAACTTATAGACCACAACCTTTACACACTACCTTTCTACTACAAGTGTGAACTTTGACATGACCACATATGAGGAAAGATGAGGTATGCTTGAATAGTATAAGGACAGACTGGCGGTCTAAGTCGTTTTGCCTGTCTTTGAGTTGTAGTACTCAAAACCCTGTAAAACATTTGTGAAAATTATTCACAACTCATTTGGGCGTCTGAATGTAAATACACTTTCGATTTAAATGCAAAAAAAACATCTATAAATATTGTTTTTTTTTTCTTTCTTTTTTAAGTCTTATGTTTTGGGGGAGTGCAATAATATATTTACATTTTAATGAAGGTAGCAGCAACCTCAGCACAATTTAATTTTAAAGTTTAAAACATACATTTAGTTATTTTCCTTTTTAAGTCTCACAGTTACACAAGACGATATTTTACTAGTCTATTTAGTAATCTAATATATTCCTTTTTTTCATTGTTGCAATTTTACAAAAAAATAAAATAGTTCTTTAGATAAATGTTTTTAATATCTTCTATTTCTACCACACATGAACTAAATAATATGCTCGTGCTCGTGAATTGAACAGTCCGCATCAGTCGCTCACAGATGCTGCTTAAATGTAGCAAATTAGTGTCGTCTTTACAAATGTAAAAATAAACGAAGATGTCAGACATTCGTGACAAACATTAGACATGATTTTAAAATGCTATGCAGTTAAAATATGCTTTTGTTCACGCATTTGATAAGGTGAAAAAGGATGATTTCATTAGAATAAAACTGCATCTGCAACTGGTAATATCAGACACATGATATGTTTTGATGCCGTGACCCAGCACTGTCCTTTTCTATATGAAAATGCAAAGATTGGTTTGGTTTTTTAAAAATGTTTTTCCTCTCATATGGCACGATTTATATTTTGTGATTTGGCAAGAGATGTACTTAAATACCATGTTTTTCCATGATTACAATCAATCGAAAATTGCTGAATGAATAAATAATCTTCTTTGTAAATAAATATTTGAAATATAAATACTAATTATTTTCTATTTACATTCCCTTAAGATATATATGTAATTCTACTATTAAATGAGATTATTCAGGATTATATCTTTATGGAATATTTGAACTGTATATGGGTTTTCAATTATACAGCAGTTCTGTTTAGACTCTCCACAGTATGTACACATGTGTGACTGAGCAATATAATTCATGTCTGCTGATGATATTTTTCCATTTCATGGATCAAGTGAACATATTTGTGAAAGAAACATATCCATCAACCCTCCAATATTATAAAACCCCTTTAAATCTACTCCAGTACAAACACACACACACACACACATGCACACAAGCGGTTCAGCCCTCTCATATCGTACAGTATATGACTCTTAAAAGGCTGATGTATTCAGAGGACATGCAGATGGTCAAGGGCAAAGCTGATAGTCATTGATCCAGCAGTGCTTACATTAAACACTGGCTCACATTAAACCCTGGTCAATTCTGTCCTTGGTGTAAAAACACACCTCAGACAATTACGTGGTACACTGGAAGACTTGTTTTCAACAAAGAAAGACTCCGCTCTATTTACCCTATGGTGAACAGTAAAACAATGGAGTGACAATATAGGAACAAAATATAAAGCCTAAAAGGGCAGTCACACTAGATTTTGAGTTTCATTCACTTACTGTACATTCATATGTAAACGAACATGGAAGAACGCAGACTTGTGTATATACTTCTTTCAACGAATTATAATAGTTTGAGCTGCCTGTTCAAAAATAGCAATAAAATGGTTTGATTTAAATGTCATATTCATATTAAAACATGGAGGAAACTTAGTTTGGGAATTTTTCATCATCCGTATACAGTACCATTCAAAAGTTTGGGGTTGATAAGGCTTTTTTAAAAAGAAATTAATACTTTTATTTAGGAAGGACACATTAAATTAAACAAAAGTGACTTTTACATGTATTACATGCATTTTTAAATGTATCATGGTTTCCAACATTGATGATAAGCAGTAGGATCATGTGACACTGAAGACTGGAATAATGGCTTCTGAAAATTCAGCTTTGCCATCACAAGAATAAATTATATTTTAAAATATATTAAAATAGAAAACAGCCATTTTAAATTGTAATAATATTTCACTGTTTTTATTGTATACACTATGCAGCCTTAGTGAGCGTTTACTTCTTTTAGAAACATTAAAAAACCTTATCGACCCCAAACCTCTGAAGTTTACATACAAATTTGAAAGAAGCTGGATGGTTTGTAATGCTCACTGAAAACCTTTCAACATTTAAAATTGACTGTTTTTGAGGTTCACAGAAAATAAATAAATAAATATAAAATTGTTGTTTCGCATGCTTAAAATCTAATGTGACTGCCCCTTAAAAGTATTTTGTTAAGATATATATAATATTAGATAAAGTTTAGATGGATCAGAGTATTTGGTCAGGTGTCACTGGAGAACATGTGGTTTTGGAAATTAGTCAGAATGTCGTAATAAAAACCAACTTGATCATTTACTGATCTAAGTGTGATGTAAGCTATTGAGTTTTTGAGGTGAGAATGAGGCCAATAAGAGGAATACAGATTGAATGACTGAAGGATTAAACTTAATAATAATGTGACATCTACTAAGCTGGTGTCTTTTTAGACTATGTAGTGCAAAGTCATCTGATATGTGCTGGGGCGTTATTGCTCATGGTGTAGGTAAGGGTTACTGGGATGTTCTGTTTATGCAGTGAGGGACAAGAGGTGAGGAATATTTGGTGGTTGAGCTGAGCCCCTCAAGAGTAGATGGTAATGACCTCACGTCCACCTCCACGCACGAGCAGGACCCTGTTGAGACCTTCAGTCAGGACCTCGAGGAACTCCATGTCTGTGTGTCAGAAGTTAAGAGGCAAACTTTGACATTTACATGAAAGCAGCACTGTCATACACAAGCAGGAAGTAACTTCACTGTAAAAAGTTTTAAGTCAGATAGACAGATGATTTTATTTTAGAAGAAAAAAGGATACAGTTCTCTTCTCCAGTGCGGTTCCTAGGAGGTCCAGGCATGTTTAGCAGGACTAGTTTCGCTTCTTGTGACTTCTTCACGATGACCTCGTTGAGCTTCTGCGCATGGTGCATGCGCCTGACATTCGACTGATTCCTGTATAAAACATCACACGAAGAGCACTGCAAAGACTTTTTTGTGAATGTGAGGTTTCTTTATATGACTACATTTTTATCATATTTCTGCTTATCAGAGAGATATGAAGCGTACATTCATATGTGATAATTAAGCGTGCCATGTTTTTTAAATAATCTGAAGGAAGTAGCATTGGTGTTATCTTGAAAGTGTACTCACAGGTTCTCCCATTCCCTGAGGCATGAGCAAAGGAAAATAATGGTGAACAACCCAGTGAACAGAGAAATACAGGAACAGCACAAATTCAACCGCATTTTAAAATGAACATAATTAAAAAACAACCTCAATTACTTTTTTAACCATAACTACAAAGGTAAGGATGTGCCATTGCATTTATCAGGTGATTATTGATCAAAAAACATTGTCAAATATGTATTTTTAATTTCAATTATATATATATATATATATATACACACACACATTTTATTTAAATCAATTTTAATTTATTTATTTTATTATTATATCATATTTACATTTTAAATTATTTAAATGATTTATTATTATTTATTAATATTTTTCTTTCATTATGTCTTCATTATGTATTTCAGTATGTCATTATGTTCTATTGTTATACATCCAACTAACAAGATCGACAAACAAAATGATTCAGAAATGAATAAATGTTATTGACCTTGAAAATAGCTTTTGTAATTCTTTGTGAATGTGTAATTGAGTTTTATTAATTAAAGTGTCAAAACAATGATCTGGTATTCCATGGACAAATGTTCCATAAGAAAAAAATATCTTAATTAGCATTGGTCTATAGTTTTATTATTATTATTATTAATGAAATCAGTGTCAGTATCACAAATACCAAATCTCTATGCAAAGGTTTCACTAACATCTCACTCTCAACTAATGACAATGACTGAATATTTCCTTTTTTTACTCCAATCTCATTTTTGATTGATTCATTATAGCTGACACAATATATACGTATTAGAGACCGTCATTATCTTGACTCACGGTTTCATGTTGAACATATCCTTTATGTTTTCAGGGTTGGCCACAGCTGGGTTATTGGTCTTCTCCATTTCGTCCGTCCAGGTCATCTGCACCTCCTCTCCGGGGCTCATGGCCGCTGGTGTGGGAGCAGTAGGGGAGGTGGGGCTAGTGGGGGTGGGGGTGGCATTTTTTCCCTGAATGAGTTGAACCTGTCGAGGACGGGAGAGACGGACAGACTAAGAGAAGGGTAAAAAGAGTGAGAGGGTAGAAAGGGATAAAAAAAAATAAGAAGTGAGAATTGTCGCATTTCTGGTAACTTTGTTTTCAGAAGGATAAAGAAAAAAGATAGGAAGAGAGGGAGAGAGAAACACTGCCAGGGTGTTAACAGAAGGGAACGATTTTCTAGTAGATAATGACTGAGAGAAGAGAGAGAATGGCAAAAATAGAAAGTGATAAAGAGATGCTATCTTCATGGCTGATAGGTCCATGTTATCATCTAATCGGCCAGAAGGAAGAGCGTGATTAGCTCAAATAGAAAACAAGCACTAAGTCACACGCTTGATGGATAAATGCATAGGGAAAAAAAAAAAAACTGTGAGAAAGCAGCTACCTCCTCCTCGGGTTTCTCTTCGCCACTTCCTGTCACAGACTCTTCAGCGATACTCCTCTGGGGGTGCAGGTTTGAAGGGTTCTTTCGCCGAATAGAGCCACGAGACACATCTGTGATGCTCTGAATCTGAAGAGACAACATCAGAGCTGTTAGACTGATTAAAACGGCTAGATTTATACTATTTAACTATTATGTATCTAATTAAATATTGATGTCTGTTGGAATAAACCTTGTGAAAATTAAGTGTGCTTAAAGGGTTAGTTCACCCAAAAATGAAAATTCTGTCATTAATTACTCACCCACGTCGTTCCAAACCCGAAAGACTTTCGTTCATCTTCGGAACACAAATGAAGATCTTTTTGATGAAATCTGAGAGCTTTCTGTTCCTCCATAGGCAGCTACGCGACTGACACTTTGACACTTCAAAAAGTTCATAAAGAGAAAACTAATCCATATGAATTGAGCGGTTTAGTCCAAATTTTCTGAAGAGACACGATCACTTTATATGATGAACAGATTCTTTTAGAATTTAGGCTTATATTCACATATAAACATTGATCAGCGAACATAAACAGAAGCTCAATCAAACCTGCGTAACACACGAGAATGAACCTCACTGGCTCTCACACGTCAAGCAAATATGCCTAAGCTTCTGTTTACCATAACTGATGTGTGAGTTGATGAATGTTTATATGTGAATAAAAGCCTAAATTCAATCTGTTCATCATATAAAGTTACCGTGTCTCTTCAGAAAATTTGGACTAAACCATTCAATTCATATGGATTAATTTTACGATCTATTTATGAACTTTTTGAAGCGTCAAAGTGCTTGTCACGTAGCTGTTTATGGAGTGACAGAAAACTCGTTTTCCGAAGATGAATGAAAGTCTTATGGGTTTGGAACGACATGAAGGTGAGTAATTAATGACAGAATTTTCATTTTTGGGTGAACTATCCCTTTAACTGTATTGAATGTGCACTTGTAGTTTACTTCAAAGTATATTTTAATTTGCAGATAATAATGAAATAAAGGTAACTTAAGTGCACTTCAAAAGAGTACACTTTTAGGACTGTTTTAACACAGTTAAGTACACTTTTAAAAAGTGCAATGCAATAATGTAATTACATTTCAAATGTAATTATATCAAATTAAATGTTTTACTTTAAAGTACATTTTAAATCATTATGTTTTAATAATCTTTTGTCATGCTTTAAAGTACACATAAAAGTATATACGATGAAATAAAAGGCCATTTAAGTGTACTTAAAGAGAGTACCCTTTAAAGACTGTTTATTTACACACTTAACTATACTTTTAAAATGTGCATTTTACTCGAAATTTAAATCATTATGTTTTAATAATATTTTGTCATGCTTTAAAGAAGTACACTTATTTTTATGTGTTGATTGACATGCTAAAGCACATGTAATGTACATGATTATGATTTGAACTGTAGTGTTTTTTGATATTACATCAAGAAATTTTAAATGTACTAAATTGCAACTTCATTATTACAAATATGAAATTACAAATCTATTTAAATGCATTAAATTACACTTAAGTTTCAATAGAAATTACATTAAATATATTTTACCACAAATGCTTGCCAGTACATTCAGCAGTACACTTTAACCATATTTCAAAGACAATAAAATTGTGAAATTAAAAATAAATATATACTTAAGTGGGTCAAAAAGCACTCTGAAGTTCAGCTAATTGCACTTAATATCAGTTTAAACTATAAAGCATTTTCATTTAATTGCATTAACATGCAATTAAGTTTCAAAAAAACATTATATAGTATATAACACTTATAGTATATTCTCTTAAAATATATTATTTTCATAATAAGCGCTTTTTAAAAAATGCTAAAATTTACTTCTTTTTCACAAGGGAAGACCATTCTGTGATTTGTCTGGATCTGTGGGAGCATCAATACCTCTCTCTCACGCTCGTTCTTGGTAAGATGCATCTCCTTGAGGATTTGCGATCGCTGCTCCATCACCAGGGTCTTCTCGTAAGTGTAGGCCGAGATGTCGCTGTCATGCTTGAATTAAATGAACGAACATGTTAGAATGATGGTCGCCAGTATCAACTCGTGTGTGAAGAAAGTGTGTTTGTTCCTCACCATTTCAACCACCTCAACCTCAGCATCGAAGCGCAGGTGATAGAGGAACGTCATCAGGTCTTTTTTCATCTGAATGCTGTTGTCGTCCATCTGAGCCACAGTGAAGATACGCATCTTGCACTTCCTCCACACCTACAGTTGAAGCACAGTAATTGATTGCCCAGTATATTAATGAAGTTAGTATATCATTCAAACACATGAAATGAATGCGGTCTCTGTTTCGTTTCCTAGTGTGTGGCCTTACTAGGCAGCAACTGATTTAAGGCACTGAAATGAAACTTTAATTGTAACACTTTACACAATGAATTCCTATAGTGTTTGACGTTAACATGTTGCTATGCTAACAGAAACTCACAGATAGCAGATAAGCACAACAACAACTACATAGCACACACAAATATTGGGTGAAATAGAGTTATGTCTATTTTTAACATTTTTTTAGTATTGAATTAAAAATAGTATAACATACTTAAATATTTAAATTGAAATGTTCCTCAATGGCCATCTCTGAACAAGAAATGTATGGTCCTTTTGGCTAACTTCAATAACTCTGCCCACCATTGCTCAGGCTGTAATTGCTGTAATTGTGTACGTGTGTGTGTGTGTGTGTGTGTGTGTGTGTTTGTGTACCTTGTGCTGGCGCAGAAGAAAGGGAAGGAGCATGAGCATGCCTCCGTCATGGACAATCCACCACACGTCAATGTAGCCCTCAGTGAAACGCTCTCCATTTGACGGATATGCAGAGATGTTCTTCGGCACCATCAAAGCCAACTGAGCTGCGGTGGTCTCCCTAACAATCTCTGTGGGGGAAAAAAACATAACAATATTGTTGTGACCCTGAGTGTTCTCCTTACCTGTTGGTTTCAGATTGTGGTCACTCCCCATGTTTACTGATAACTAGAGGAGTAGAGTATATAAGGGCTCTGGGTTTTCATTTGGGTTAGCACTCTCTGTGGGATAGTTCTCTCAGGAGCGGCTCTTGACCAGAATGTAACATCTCATTGATTTTTTTTTATATATATATATACATTTCTTATATCATGTAGCTTTTTTGTTTTTCCTTTGTTTCTTTGTTTTCCCTAGACTTATGTTTATTATTTGTGGTTATGGTTATATTTGTGACAGAGAATAAAACAATTTGTATTCATTAAACACTGGTATGTGATCCCTTTATGTTGGGGGTTGAAACAAATCTTTTGTTTCGAAGCGTGTATCAAACTGCTAAAGTCACGTGATTTCAGTAAACGAGGCTTCGTTACGTCATAAGTGTTTCGAAATTTCAATGGTTAACCACTAGGGGGTGTGACTTTGGCAGTTTGATACATGCTCCGAACCACCGATTTGAAACAAAAGATTTGTAAAGCTTCGAAGCTTCATGAAGCAGTGTTTAGAAATCGAGATATTGTTGAATAAAATCTTTTTTTGGCGGGTTTTTTTGGTGCACAAAAAGTATTCTTGTCGCTTCATAACATTAACTTTGAACTACTTTAGTCATATTTACTGTTTTAAATATGTCTTTAGTAGCTTTCTGGGCATTGAAAGTGTAAATTATCTTGCTGGCAATGGAGGCCTCACTGAGACATTGGATTTTATCAAAAATATCTTAATTTGTTTTCCGAAGATGAATGAAAGGTCTTACGGGTTTGGAACGACATGAGGGTGAGTAATTAATGACAGAATTTTCATTTTTGGGTCAACTAACCCTTTAACAGGCTATGGTAACAATTGCAGGTAACCACATTTTACACTGTAACAAGCTTCACCCTGAAACACGCAGCGCATATACACTATATTGCTAAAAGTATTGGGACACCCCTCCAAATCATTGAATTCAGGTGTTCCAATCACTTCCATGGCCACAAGTGTATAAAATCAAGCACCTAGGCATACAGACTGCTTCTACAAACATTTGTGAAAGAATGGGTCGCTCTCAGGAGCTCAGTGAATTCAAGCATTGTACCGTGATAGGTTGCCATGTGTGCAATAAGTCCAAAAAAAATTTCCTCACTACTAAATATACCACGGTCAACTGTTAGTAATATCATAACAAAGTGGAAGCAATTGGGAACAACAGCAACTCAGCCATGGAGTGGTAGGCCATGTAAAATCACAGAGCGGGGTCAGCGCATGCTGAGGCACACAGTGTGCAGAAGTCACCAACTTTCTGCAGAGTCAATAGCTACAGACCTCCAAACTTGATGTGTCCTTCAGATTAGCTCAAGAACAGTGCGTAGAGAGCTTCATGGAATGGGTTTCCATGGCCGAGCAGCTGCATCCAAGCCTTACATAACAAAGTGCAATGGAAAGCGTCGGATGCAGTGGTGTAAAGCACGTCGCCACTGGACTCTAGAGCAGTGGAGACGTGTTCTCTGGAGTGACGAATCACACTTCTCTGTCTGGCAATCCGATGGACGAGTCTGGGTTTGGCGGTTGCCCGGAGAACTTACTTGCCTGACTGCATTGTGCCAAGTGTAAAGTCTGGTGGAGGGGGGATTATGGTGTGGGGTTGTTTTTCAGGGGTTGTGCTTGGCCCCATAGTTCCAGTGAAAGGAACTCTTAATGCTTCAGCATACCAAGACATTTTGGACAATTTCATGCTCCCAATTTTGTGGGAACAGTTTGGGGATGGCCCTTCCTGTTCCAACATGACTGCGCACCAGTGCACAAAGCAAGGTCCATAAAGACATGAATGAGCGAGTTTGGTGTGGAGGAACTTGACTGGCCTGCACAGAGTCCTGACCTTAACCCGACAGAACACCTTTGGGATGAATTAGAGCAGAGATTGTGAGCCAGGCCTTCTCGCCAACATCACTGCCTGACCTCACAAATGCGCTTCTGGAAGAATGGTCAAAAATTCCCATAAACACACTCCTAAACCTTGTGGAAAGCCTTCCCAGAAGAGTTGAAGCTGTTATAGCTGCAAAGGGTGGGCCAACTCCATATTAAACCGTACAGATTAAGAATGGGATGTCATTAAAGTTCATGTGCACTTAAAGGCAGGCGTCCAAAAACTTTTGGCAATATAGTGTATTTACTGAAATAAATGACAGACTTTGCGATTTGATAAATCACGCAAAGCCATACTGCAAATTAAATTTTATTTCAATTTTTATTACTAGGGCTGCATGATTGCCCTAGTCATTCACATGCATGCAGTTAATATTCATCTATGAAGATATCTATGTATCCTTTATCACTGTTTATCATCACTCATAACAGGCAGAACTGTGTTATCATAAGCAGTAAATCTACGCTGGCACAAAAGTCATGAAAACACGGGTAAAAAGGTCATCAACCAGATATGAGAGATCTTTGCCTCACTGTCTAAACTAACCCACCATATATGAAAATCCATGTCTAGTCTTTTGTCTTACCAATAAAGTTTCTGCAACGGTGGTGCTCCTCAGCTTGCTTCCAGTTCTTGGGGAAGCTGACCAGAACCGCATTGTGGCGGAGGCCACCTAAACCTCCAGCTTGGATCAGATGTGAGGTGGCGTCCCGCAGGTTAGAGGAGATCACTACCTGACTGAATCCCTTCACCTTCTCAATCTCCATCAGCTTCCTTAGGGACTGAGAGAGATGAAGGTTATTAGTGTCTCATTTCATGTAAGAATGGATCATTCATTGCCTCTTGTGTTTGGCTTGAGTTGTGTGTGTGTGTATGCATACTTGGTCTGCTTTCTGTGCCTGTGGTTGGTTGTTTAAATAGGTGCCCTCCACACATGCTCCCACGATGGTCAGGCCTTTGCCTGCTTTCAGTTGATTGGTCAGCGACAGCAGTCGAGGTTGCTCTACATTCTGCTCTCCATCCAAACCCATAAGAACCAGAATCTGGGGCCTGGAATATTGATAACATTTTGAATTATGATTAACATTTTAATTCATTCTCAATATTTTGGAAGAATGTAGTTTGACACGTGACAACCATATACTTGTTCACAGGAACAACTTGTTTGATGTGTTCACAGGCATATTAGTGATCCATCACTAACCTCCAGTTTTTAGTGTGAGGAGGACCTTCCTCCAGCCTCATCAGAGCATAGCGGGCGGCACTCAGAGAGATGCCACGTATTCCATCGCCCCACTCTTTCTCTGCCCTAAAAAGACGAACACACAACCATATTGGATTTTGTGATGGGGCTTAGATATTTTATTGATCAATTCCAAATTTTTAGTTTAGTTTGTGTGGATCAGGGGTTTTCAAACTACTGTCTTAAATTATAACTTTACAAGATTATATATTACACATTTAACATGATAATTTGGTGATATTACTATTTTGTTTAACGTTTTAAAGACACAAAAGGTCAGAAATGATGAGATTACAATTTTTCATTCTTTTGACATTGACACCAGTTTCTAAAAGAAATAAAAAATAAAGGTGTACACATTTAATATTATTAATAGATATTGCTGTCAACCCAATCAAATTATAGTACTGTTCAAAAGTTTGGGTCTATATATATCTATATTTAAAGAAATCAATACTTTTATTCAACAAGGACATTCAATTTATCAAAAATGACTGTAAAGACATGTTACAAATTTCTGTTACAAAAAATACTATTTTTTACACTTTCTATTCATCAATTGATCCTAAAATAAATATTTTCACAAAGATATTAAGCTGATATCAACATTGATAGCAATCAGAAATGTTTCTTGAGCAGCAAATCAGCATATTAGAATGTTTTCTGAAGGATCATGTGACACTGAAGACTGGAGTAATGATGCTGAAAAAAATACATTTTAAAATATATTCAAATAGAAAACATTAATAATGGTAATAATATTTCAAAATATTACTGTTTTACTGTTTAAAAAAAAAAAAAAAGCTTTGGTGAGCATTAAAAAAAATCGTACCAACCCCAAACTTTCAAACATCATTGTAAATACTCTGCAGATAATATTTTAATCATTTACTTTAGCTTTAGTACATCATAACAGAGAATATAAAATCAAATATTTGAATTCTGGAAACATGCTATATTTATAATAGTTAATATTTATCTCAAACTGTACAAAAGGGTCTTTATACAGCATACCAACATAAAATTCTACCATTATATTTTAGGAAGAGGGTCTTTTGTAAGGATCATCTTATTTGGGAGGCCAAGTGTTAAAAACCTCTGGATTAGGTAAGAATCATTAATCCGTGTCTTCCACTAATAATCATCTAAAACTATATACATTTATTGTGAATAATTACTCGGCCACATTCATCAAGCCTTTAAATAAATCCTCTAGCAAAAAAACTAAAAACTGTACAGACAACAATGCCTTTTCTGCCAAGAGTGAGATTGATCTAGGTTGTGTGAAAATCATTAGGTTTTTTTCTTTTTTTTGTCGAGTCACTTCCCCCTGAGGCTCATTTAGGTTCGCTTACCCACAGAATTCGATGTACTTGTAGATGCAGCCGGCAATCCCCATGGCAACAATGGCGTAGTACCAGGAGCACAGGAACATCAGGGTGAGACACAAGCTCATGCCCAAGAGTGACAAAGCCCTGGAGAAAGATCATAGTCTGTCTCATGCTCATTTGTCCAGTTAGCAATTGCTCACAGTTACATAATTTTGGTGTCAGGCAGCTGTGTTTATACTAATTATGATAACCGCCACAGGTGAGTGTATTCTTAGCGGTGGAAGAAGGACTTAATTATGTGGTGTGATGTCTGTAGCCTTCGCTTTAACATTAAAGGTTACAAAAGACTAGACTTTTAACTTTCATCCACTCAAACCAAAGATACTTTCCGTCACTGACGCAAACCTAAGGGAGCAGGAGTATGTGTGTGTTTGTGCATGTGTAATTATATACCAGTGGTAGAACTTAAAGCGTGGCCTCCAGTTCGGGGTCCTGAGGAGTGTCTGCAGCGCACAGGCCAGGTTTACAAACATGTAGCACATGAGAAAGAACCTGTGAGGAAAAACAGAGCCAAACTTCATCAGTATATGTAATATTGAGGAAATACTTCCCCTTGGAAGTTTTTATGCTTTGTTTTGCAGCAATGAACCACTATTTATTTACTTATTTACATAATTTTTTATTAGCCATTGATTAACAGAAATATATTTTATGTCATACTGAAAACAAATTGTCTTTTATTAGAGTTACTGAACACAAATTAATAATTTGCATAAGTATTTAGTCAGCATTAGATATTTTTTTTAATTTTAAACAATATTTATATTATTATATTAAAATAATAATATAATTAAAGAAAATATTATTATTATAAATAATATTTTTTTTTACCATATTTTATTGATATTCAGAAGAGGAAAAAAAGAAAAAGAAAAAGGAACAAGAACAGAAGAGAAGGAAAAAAAAATGAAAGCACAACAGGGTACAATATAGTATGCACTGTACAGGCACCACACTAGTAACACACAAAAGCCATAAAAAAATGGTACAATGTTACAATGCATATGCACTGACATTAATTGAAAATCACTAATTAGCCCATTTTTAACTAACATAAATAAGTTTAACCAAGCTGGAGGCCGCCCAAGGGAATCCAAGAGAATGTAGAAAAACCTTGTCATAAAGGTGCAGTAAGTGATTTCTGAGGATCGGTCTAAAACCTGGAACACACCAAGCCGACGGTCGGCCGTCGGGCAGTTTTTGTTTGTCGGCCGACTAAGGTTTCTCAGTGTGTTCCGCACCGTCGACTGAAGTTGGTCCTCGTCTGCTTTTTTTTGGCCGATTCTACATGTTGAATCGGAGCCGGAGCTCGTCGGTCAGTCGGGCCATCTGATCATTCTGATTGGCTGTTCAGCTACTGCCACCTGCTGGTACGGAAAGGCATTTCTTCTTACGCAGGTGCAGAACTGACGTGCTACTTGGCCGTCGGGTGTTGAGTGTCAGTTTGTTGTGGCAGGACAACTTTGGACCCAGACGCTGCCGACGTGAGCCAACCCTGCAGTCTGCTTTCATCGCCACTAGTTCGTCGGCGTCGGCTTGGTGTGTTCCGGGCTTAAGCACCACAACACACTTGTAGCCAATCAGCAGTAGGGGGCGTGTCCACTAATGATGGGGGAGGAGAGAGAGTGAGCAAGAGGGAAATTTAAAGAAAATTATTCCTCCCCCCATTGATATAGTATTTTTTTTCCAACTATGGTAGTCAATGGGGGGTGAGATCTGCTTGGTTACAAACATTCTTCCAAATATCTTCCTTTGTTTACAGCAGAAGAAAGACATTTATACAGGTTTGGAGCTACTTGAGGGTGAGTAAATGATGACAGAATTTACATTTTTGGGTGAACTATCGCTTTAACATTAGAAAAACTTTCCAGCACTGGAGAGACCTGAAAATGGGAAGGCCTGAAAATGGATGCCAAGGTTGGGTTGTTTCTGTTCCATATGTGAGTAACATTGGCTTTGCTGTTTCACAGAACCAAGATATGCTGTTGTTGTAATGTTAACTAAGTGTCATTGTTTATCTGGAGCTGGTGTGCTGCTGGTGACTAACAACAAATTCTTGATTGTATATACTCTTGCGTACTGTATATTCACTTTATGTTATTCCTTTTCGTTCGTTCTTCATCTTTATTTTTCGCAAAACATTATTTTGCTTTGCTTCAGCTATGATAAAGAGACAACCACTCTTGCATCGTGCATTGTGGGGGCGGAGCAATGAAGGGAGGGGCGTGTTTGTTTGTGTTGATTTCAAATGTCAACAGTGCATCTCAGAAATCACATACTGCACCTTTAAGGAAACTGTTGGCTGGGACTGCTAGTGAGATCTCTCACTACTCATTATGAGAGAGCTCAGTCGTTCCATGGATATAATTTTAACATTTTCCCTGTACAACTGACTCACAGTAGGAGGCTTGGTCTTGATCCACTCGAGTAAAACACATCTTCTTGCAACTAAAGGAAGCTTATGTAATAGTTTTTGGCATGTATTTGTTAGTGGAGTTCCTACTGAGATATTCGATAAAACAAATCCAGCACCATTTTTATCTCCCCATTAAAAATCTTACATAATTCTTTTGTTATTTTCCCCCAAAATGTATATTAAGGGGCACTGCCACACACAATGAGAGTAAGATTCCACCTTTTTACATTTGACACATCGAGGAGACAGTGTATAGTTTATATAATTTAGAAACTGAGGTGTAAATTGAAGCCTGTGAAGAATCCTGTCTTTTTTTCCCCAGAGACTCAGTTTTCCAATTTAAAAATAATATTTTTAAAAATATTTTAAAATAATATTTTTTATTTTAAAATATCATTATATAAAATATTTATTTGTTATATTAAATTAAAATATTTATTAACATTTATTTATATAAAATAATATAATTACAGAAAATAATATTTTTAAATAATATATAATAAAACAAGTAAAATAAGGTCTGTAGTAAACCAACGCTATCTCACTAGGTCTACGTATTTTACAAGGTGGCTAATTCGTACAATTTGTCTAAACCCCAGTGATGGGTAGGTTTAGGGGCAGGGTTAAGGGTAGGTAATTCGTACGAATTCATATGAATTTGACAACTTGTAAAATATGTATGATTTAACAAAAAACGAAGAGCGAGGTCGTACGAATTTATACGAATTAGCCACCTCGTAAAATACTTACAAATTGCTCTGAGATCGGGTTGGTTAATCATAACTTGATGATACTTGAACGTTTTGTTCTACAACATAAACTGCACACAACATCAAGTTATGTTTACCACATAAAACCCCATTATAAAAACCCATAAGAAAATCTCGAGGGAACCACTGGAGAATTATTCTTCTGGGTTTTGGTGACTTCCCTGTAGCACTCTATTGAAGACTAAGCTTTTGGAATATAGGCTATTCAGCATAGTGAAGAAGTTTTATTACAGCAATAGTGAGTGGAAACTGTTTATTGCTGTTCTTTCTCTGGGAATCATAAATAATAAGGTGCGCTGTGAGCATTTGGGTAGTTGCTTACATAGACAGAATGGGTGCGACTGAATCCAGAGAGGCGATGAGGATGCCAATCTCACAGATGCAGGCCGTCAGGAGGAGAGCCCATGTAGGTTCACCGTTAGCTTTGCCATGACCAAACACCTGTAAAATGAAGAAATACCACTTAGTATGATCAAGTATCGAAACATCAACAGAGACATAATCAAAGGGCAAACATATACATGTACCCTGAGGAAAGGAATGATGCCATCACGGGAGATAGCTTGAAGGAGGCGGGGCGCTCCTGTCAAACTCTGAAGCCCCGCCCCACAGGTGGAGAAGAAGGAGCCAAACACAATGACCCAGGGTGAGGGCCATGCCAGGGTGCCAATAACCAAGTTACCGTTGACGCCTTCCCCAAATCTGTGTTTTGAACAGTGTTGATATTGTTTACTAATAGTGTTAAAAATAATTTTCGAAACAATAACTGAAATAAGGCTGAAATAAAATATAAAAATTTGATATAATTTTTAAATATTTATAAATATAAAATGAATAAATATAAATTTAGATATAAAACTTAAGCTTAAAAAACTTAAAAGAAAATTAGAAATTAACAGAAATAAAATAAAGTTGAAGTTGAAGTACTAAAATTACTAAAACTTAAAAAACACATTACAACTAAACAGAAATATTTAAAGACTAATAAACATGACAAAAGTACATAAAAAATTACTAAAACTTCAACTAAAATTCAATTTAAAATATTTTACTTTAAAAAAAGTTTTTATGTGGAAATTATTTTAATTAATTAAAATAAAATCTTATTTAAAATAATAAATACTATAGCAGTATATAAATAATACTAAACACTGGTTTAAAAATCAAAAAATACATTTTTTTAATGTGGAAATTATTTTAATTAATTAAATTGAGCTGAATTGTAATGATTGTAGTTGAATTTTGAAATTGGAGGCTATACTGAATCCAAAGTAAATCAAAAGCAGAACTAGTATTATTACAGTTAAAAAATATTAAGAAAAACTATGATACTATATCAGTGATGCTAAAATAACCCTGAGTAGAACAACAGACTCACTTGTCCCTCAAAACGACTCCATCCACACAGGCTCCGAACAGAATCACACTAGACATGTCTGCGAGAGCAAAAATGTAGGAGAACAACACAAAGCTCCTATTTCAGCTATTTTACCACAGATGAAAAACATCAAGTCTTATCATTTTATCATTGTTGTTGGATATCTAATTACACTGTATTTTGTATATTTCAAGATGTGCAGTTCTGCACTGTGTGAAAGTCATGGGTCATTTATTTAAGCAAAGCTGTAAAGGATACAGATAAAGGAGGTGGTTGTGATGGCCAGGATGGTACCAATAGGGATGGACTTCTGAGCATCCTGCAGGTCACCAGAACGGTTGGAACCAGCCATGATACCTGTGACACACACACACACATTATATCTGGAAGCTCTGGTCAGTTATTGCTTAGATTGAAGGTAATAAATGTCATAAGAACAAAAAACATCAAACTTTATAGAAAATAGAAGAAAAAAAAAATCATTTGGATTGGATTATTTAACAATATTGTTTTTAATTGTTAGTCATTTAATTTTAATTCAATTTATTTTATTTTATTTTTTTCTTTATCCAATGAAAACTGATTTTAAGTAATAATTAAAAACAAAAATATAGATTCATAAGTCCGATTCAAATTAATGTGACTATACATGTAAAATATGGCAATAATAAAGTATACACACAAACAAAAAAGTAAACTATACATTTCTATTAATAATTTCCCTAGTAGGTAGTTATTGAACTGTTGTACTGACCTGTGACAGAAGGGAAGTAGATCCCAACCAGCAGGGTGAAGAAGCTGGTGATGTCAGCCAGGACATATCGGTTAGTGTTGGTTAGTGGGGCCTCAGGGTCGAGTACTGCCGATATACCCCGTTTCTCTATGAATGAATTTTTCTCCGCAAACATGCTGAAAAGGTTTTCTGTGAAGAAGAAAAAAGATTCACAATTCTTTTTTTTTTATGTAATTTCAAAACAAAATTACATCAAATACAGAATCAGTACATGTTTTGAACATCAAAGCTAAGCAATAACATTACTGGTATACTCAAGCATTTCAAATACGAAATTTGTAAAATAGTACAGACATTTTTTGAACATCAATCATATAACATTTCAAATAATTTGAATCTGTGTTGAAACAAGTTTGATACAACCATCAAAATAAATATCAGGGAAGAACAAAACAAGTTTTTTTGTGTGTGTGTTTTTGAAATTCTTATGCTAACCAAGGCTGCAATTATTTGATCAAAAATACTGTCAATAGAGTACAGCAAATAATAGATAGTTCACCCAAAAATTAAAATTCTGACATGAATTACTCACCCTCATGTCGTTCAAAACCCATAAGACTTTTGTTCATCTTTGGAACACAAATGAAGATCTTTTTGATGAAATCTGAGAGCTTTCTGTCCCTCTACGCAACTGACACTTTGATGCTTCAAAAAGTTCATGAAGAGATCGTAAAACTAATCCATATGAATCGAGAGGTTTAGTCCAAATTGTCTGAAGAGACTCGATCGCTTTATATGATGAACAGATTTAATTTAGGCTTTTATTCACATATCAACATTCATCAACTCACACATCAGTTATGGGAAGCTCAAGCATGTTTGCTTGATGTGCGAGAACCAATGAGGTTCATTCTCGTGTTACGCAGCACTTTTGAGCTTTCAGAAGAGGTTTGTTCTTGTGCCTCAAGCAGGATCGGTTGAGCTTCTGTTTATGTTCACTGATGAATGTTTATATGTGAATAAAAGCCTAAATTTAATCTGTTCATCATATAAAGCGAACAAGTCTCTTCAGAAAATTTGGACTAAACTGCTCAATTCATATGGATTAGTTTTATGATCTCTTTATGAACTTTTTGAAGCGTCAAAGAGTCAGTTGTGTAGCTTACTATGAAGGGAAAGAAAGCTCTCAGACTTCTTCAAAAATATCTTCATTTGTGTTCCAAAGATTAACAGTCTTACAGGTTTGGAACGGCATGAGGGTGAGTAATTAATGACTGAATTTTTATTTTTGGGTGAACTAACCCTTTAAAGTATTATTTATTTGAAATAGTATTAAAGTATCAATGTCTGTAAGTCTTGGGGGTTTCTAACCTGCCAGGATGCCACTGGTGACTCCAGGGATTCCCTGGATCTGACTAACATTGTTGTTGGTGAAGTAATCATCGCAGGTGGCGTTCAGGAACTCAGAGTCACAGAAGGATCTCCAAAGCCTGGTGGTGACCGTGACATTTCCCTGCTCTATGGTCTTGGCACAAATGTCAAACCCCTTTGACAGAAGAGTTCGGTTCCCGAGCACACACACCCTAAACAGGATAAGGTCTGTTTGAATATGGACGCTCCTGAAATGTATTCTGTACCCTAAAGGAACATTCTGAATGCAAAAGCTTCTACTTACGGAAATTCAGGTGGATCAAAAGATGTCTTGATGACCCCAGCGTAGACGGCGAGAATGGAGAGGATGACGCAGGCGAGGAACACAAGGGCCAACTTATTGACGTACTTCACACCGACAAAGACAACTAAAGACATCAAGGAGAGCACGATGGTACCGTACACACGCATGTTATTCAACAATGCTGCCTCGGCCTCTGATCCCTCCAGACCCTCCATCTTAAATATGGCAGCTGGTGGAACAATGTAGATCTACAAAGAAAAATAGTCAAGAAAGATTCCACTGGTTTATATTGTGTAAAAATGTACGAGTACTGAATATAATCATTTTCATATTTAAAACTAATTCAACCTACAGTTCTGTTCATAAGTTTACATACCCCTTTCAGAATATGCAATATTAATTTTAACAAAATTAGAGGGATCACAAAAATTGGATGTTCATTTTTTTTAATACTGTCCTGGATAAGCAGTTTCACAGCGGGTGTAAACTTTTGAACAAGATCATAATATGCACATTTTTCTCATTTTGTTTAAAGATTTTTTTTTCATTTAACACTGCCCTTCAGAAGCTAAATGTGATATTTACATGTTTCACAGATGACAAAATAAGTACAATTCACTCCGATCATCCAGTTTCCAAAAGCGTACACCCCCCGGCCGTATTAATAAATGTGACTTGACTTGACATATGAGCAAAACTGTATTCAGAGTATAAATAAAAATAAAAATTGTACATTCAACATCAAAAATCTAACTGTGCATTCACACCGCTGCCGGCGAGAGCATCAAAGTGACAGGAAGTCATTCATTTTCAATGTGAGCAGGCGGCGAACACCGGCGAGAGCGGCGTGGCGCATCTTGGACGGTGAGAGCGTCGAGGAAAGTTGAAGTCAGGTCAGCTTTATGGTAATGAGCTATGACGCAGTTCAGCGGCAACCAATCGGAATGTAGAGGTCCTCGCTTGAGAGGATTCCGATTGGTTGCCACAACTTGTCATTCACTTTGACCCTCCCACCGGCGGCGGTTTGAACGCACAGTACAGCGTTGTTGGCAGGGCAGCCAGGGCGAATTTTGACGCTCTCGCCGGCGGCGGTGTGAACGCACAGTAAGAAAAGAGATGCTAAATAAAGTAATTTACAGTTTGTACCATTGTCTGCTGAAATTTGGGTTTAATTAGTTAAATTAATGTCAGATTAAGCAAAAACCAATGAAAAGTACCAGCAGGATTTCGATGCAGCCCAGGATGTACATGGCCCCGGCAAAAGTGGTGCCCAGGTAGAAACATATACCAACGGCCCCACCAAACTCTGGCCCCAGTGAACGAGAAATCATGTAGTATGAACCTCCAGCTATAAGTACACAAACAAATTTGTCATTAATCATGCACATCTAAAGAGTTAAATAGAAAAGCATTTTACACCGTCATCATACTTTTCTCCTGTTGCAATGTCAATTCGACACAAGTGACACATCTACAGGCTATTGGTATTTTAAATAAACACAGAGACAGACATGCATCCACATAAGGGAAACACACAGTTATGAGTCCGGAGCTGATCTCAGCACAGTTGGGAGCTGTACTGCGCACTGCAGCTAACTACCCATGAAGAACAACAGGACAGCCGTCCTCTGGGCATCTGCACACATACACAAACACCGGGAATTCAGCTCACCTGGCACAACTCCATTGGTGGCAATAGCACTCATTGAAATGGCAGTCAGCATAGTCTGTAAATAGAGTAAATAAAGATCAATACAGAGGGGACAGTGAGCGACAAAGTCAAGAGGCCTCCAGTGAGTCGTGAAAGAAAAATGTATTTATTAGAAAATAAACATTGAGCACATTAAGAAGCTATGCAGGGGGATTTTTGACTAGTTTAGCTAATTCATTGGCTGTAGGGGGGAAATAATTTTGTCCCTTGCCCTCATGAATTGAAGTGACGGCCCTGCATAAAGAATTACAGAATTGCATTCTGTAATTATGTTGCACCATTAACGGTGATGTGTCATTTTTTGGATGCTAATTAAAAGCTTTACAATGAGGTCTCATTTGTTAACATTAGTTAACTACATTATTTAACATGAACTAACAATGAACAGTTCTTGTACAGCATTTAATAACCTTTGTTCTAGAGTGGTGCCGGGATGATGTTAAAATCCAGGAGACTAATTCGCCAGTGTGTAGCAAATTAGCTCAAAATGGAAATATGAATAATTAATCATACATTTTATAATTAATTATAAACATTTAAATCAGTTAATCAAATTAACTTGATGTAGCTGAATTAATATTACATTCAATTAATCTGTTCGGCCAGTGAACACTTAGTATTGATCATCTATCAACTCTCCAGAAAAGATATTTCCCATCGCCACAGAAAACTAACACTTTCTTAGCATGTAGCTGTGATAGTAATCGTTATCATTGAAATTGGTTTATAAGCAGATCAGAATCAACACGCAAGAATATGCACAAAGTTTTATTTAACTAAATCACGAACACATACCTAGACTAAACACACACACACACATACAAATCACGCATACACAGGAAATGAGAGAGTGGAAATGAAATTAAACCGTAGCATAACAGGGGAATGAAGCTATGAAAAGTCATTTAACCAGCTGGAAGAACCACAACTTTCTCAATATAAAGCACCTTTGTTAACAAAGGGGTTCACAACTTAACATTAAATCGCCGTTCAGTGTTCAAATGTATGATACTTGCAAATGCCTTTCCGGATATGCGAGCGTCCGGATATGCAGTCTCGGGAGAAATTCTTGATGATGAACTTGTGTTGTTAATTTGACCCTGTTGTCGAGGAAGTTGCGCATGGCCTGAAGGTGAGTTGACCAGCAATCAGTAGAATCAGCAAGAACAATTAATTAGTGGCCAGGTTTTCTATTTCTATTGACCGAATGTATGATTCTTGTGGCCTGTACATTTCTGATCAGGCACTATCTCCAAAGTGTCTTTGAAATGTATGTGGGCATCAAATGGTGGTAGTTCTCAGTGGGGGGGCCCAGACATTACGGTGTCTGCATGTTATGAAGATTGACTTTTACAATGTCTATTACACACAAAACGTAAGTATCATCAACGTAAGCTTACCACAGACTTATTTCACTCAGAATTTGAAAAAACCCATTGGAAAATCTCGAGGGAACCACTGGTGAATTAGTCTTCCAGGTTTTGACATCATCCCTGCTGCACTCTATTACATGGCTCTCTGAAATGCTTGATTCTGATTGGTCAGCTGCAACATTCCAAGGTCAGTTATTTCCCAATAATGTCCATTGTCAATAGAAATGCTATATAATGACCGCTTATCTGGTTATTTTAGGTCGGCGCTTCTTTCATGTCTCTTGTTTCACACCGCGGACGCGCTCTGTTTCGTTTCATTCAGACATTCAATAAAAACAGAAGACTTCAGTTATTAATAGTAGGCCTAGGATAATGTTGGCAAAGTGTTTGTCTTGCTGCTAGAACAATTTAATAGATTACACTTAATAGATGTAATAGATTATAAGACACTTTACACTTTAATAGATTATAAGATAATAAACAGGTAAGATTTTAAAACAGCTGATTCTCAAATCAATATTTAATGCCTTTGTCATTATTTATGGGGTGGAAAGCTATGTAATAAGTAATATGACTGTACATTATCCCTTTAAATGCCATCTTGTTTAAACTTATTAGTTCATTGAAATAGAAAACTTTTGTAACAATGTAAATATCGTTGCTGTCACTTTTGATCAATTTAATGCATCCTTGCTGAATAAAAGTATTAATTTCTTTCAAACTTTTAAACGGAAGTGTACTTGAGCACATTTTACACTCATGTGACTTGTATGATATTCGATAGACTCAAATTCTAAAATAGGAAGCTAGAAAATGATTAATTTGAAAACACTTACTATTTACTGCCAGCGTAGCCAAGACTGAAACAAACCTTGTGAATATGACTAGTGAGTGCGGGATGACAGAATTATTCTGTGAGTGTGAGCATATCTGCTGGGGTTTGGCAGGGTCAAAAGGGCATGATAGGGGATTTATGGTTGTAGAATCTAAAGGGACAGCTTTCAGCTTTTTTATATCAAACAATATTAAAACAGATATGACAGAAGGGGAAAGAGCTCAGAGAGGGACAGCACTGCACATTCAATTACATAATACTGCTCAAACTCACTCTGAAACAGAATAGCGCAGCAAATATTCACTAATATGTGACACAATCACACACAAAATGCATGCAAACACGCAAGCCACCAGAATCACCAGCAGCAGAGCGGCTTGTGCTTAACTGGCAGCTCTGAAATCAAACACTTCATGTAAGCATTTACATTCTTGGCAGAAATTCCGTCTGGCACGTTCACATACCGACTTACCAAAGTGACTTACAACAAAGCGATTGTATAACTGTAAGCAATCTTCAGTTAAAGGTGCAGATGGGTAAAAGGAAACCTTAAGCTCTCGAGAGGGAGTCTCTGGGGGTCTTGCTGCATAATGGTAATAAAACATTCTTTTTTCGAGGTTTGAAGAGACTTTTTTGTTGGTGTAGATGCTATTAAGTGCATTCAGATATGAAGGATAGAGATGCTATTTGAGGAGTATTAATGTTTGAGCTTGGTGTAACGGAGTCTTGCAGCGTCTGTGCATGTGAAGACTGACCGTGGAGCAACACATGAAGACAATGGCGAAAGTTCCCAGGACGCCTCCAACGCCCACCAGCCAGGTCATCCTGAGGAAAAGGATCACCCCCAGGATGTTCTGCATACATGGCAGGTACACGCCCATTATCGTGCCCATACGTGGAGCCTGTCAATCAAACAATCAACCAATCAATAATCAGGACACCACGTAAATCTATTAACTGGTACATGCTGCTCAATATAATTCACAGACAGCATAATTAAAAGGCCATTTTGTGTGCTTGTCAATCAACATCCACCCAATCAATAATTACATCCATCAACATACACATGCTGAGGTTCATGAAATATTTATCCCATGATTACTTGCAAACACTGACTAGTTAAAGCTGTAATTGATGGTGCAGTGCAATATTTGTCCTGAAGGATAAAAATTATGGATATTTTCGTCAGTTACGGCTTGTTAAATCTAGCATTCTGCCCGCTTTAAATCAGACGCAGAGATAAAGTGTGGTAAGACTACATTTGCATAAATGAATTATAGCACTTATAATTAATAATGATAATTACTGAGAGAGTAAGAGAGGAGTGTGTGTGTGTGTGTGTGTGTGTGTGAATTACCTGCTTCTGTTCAGCAACTTTTTACTAATAGTGAAGCTGCGAGTTTCAAAAACTTCAAAAACAGCTATGTTACCCACTCGTTGCTGAGAAATATAATGTAGAGTTTCAGTAGCGAAGCTATATTATTAAAAGATGCAGGGCAGCGTTGATAAGTTTCTGTGCTCCTGAATGTTTCTGTGTGTGCAAGTGTGTGTGTGAGTTTCAACGAAAGCAGTGCACTATTATAGAACATTGATTAAACTTGCTGGAACTATCTGTGCATTAAACAGCTTTAATGCACACCTTCCAGCCAATCAGAATAGAGTATTCAGAAAGACTATGGTATAAAGCACAATACAGATCGTTTCAAAGCAGCTTCAAAGCAATAAACAGGAAAATAATAGTATCATTGATGCAACTTTCATCAAATATTCACAAATTCTGCTGTAAATCAGCTCTAAAAAGATAATAGTGTCATTATTCAGCTCAAGTCTGTTTAGAGTTGATTCAGTTTAGTTTAATAATGTTAATGTTGCAAAATTCGTCAATTGTGAAACAAATTTGATTCTGCTATAAAGCAGCTCTACGGAAGACAGAAGTGTCGTCATCCAGCTCAATTCAATTTAGGTTTGTACTCATCCAAAATAAGGTTCAGCAGTGATTTGGCAGTCTGTAGAGATACTGGAAGACTTTTTATGACCTGCACAGTTTTCTTGCGCGCCTCCTCGTTGTTTTCTGCCTCCTCATGCTCTTTACTGCCTTGCGTCAGGTTGGAGTAGTTGGCGAGGCTGCTCAGCAGAGAAGATACCATAGGACTGGTGTCCATCTCCTCCTACAAAACACACACATACAAACAAAGGTGAACCTACATTCACATACTGTATTGCAACCCTTTGAAACACTCATTAACAAATCTGCACTACCTCAAACAGAGCCATGTTTTTCCCATCATACTGCTGGCTTTTCTCTACGTCACTGGTGCTGCTGTTAATAAAGGGGCTGCTCTCCTTGGATGTTGCATCTCCTGTGAACATACATGAATTAAACATTGGTGTTTATTATCATCTGCAATAGAGTACTTTGACAGTGGTCCCAAAAAGTATTTGGACACTTAAAAATATTAAAAATATAAGGTTGTTGAACACAACCATTCAAAAGTTGTGAGAACTTCATAAACTGTTACAAAAGATTTCTTTCCAATAAATGTGGTTCTTCTGAACTTTCTATTCTTCAAAGATTCCTGAAAAAAAAAAAATGATCATGGTTTCCACAAAAATATTAACTGTTTTCAACATGGATATAACATCAAATATAACATCAAATAATAAGAAATTATTGTGTTTCATCAAAATCAACATCAAGTAAAAACAACAATCCATGTGCAATTTCTCAGACATTGTTCCCACTGGATCTGCTTACATATAAGATCACTGTCATTGCATTAGCATATAATACTAAAGAACAATGTTGCAGTGGTATCATCAGATTTACGCCATAAGCATATTTGGTTTAAAATGTTCTCTGTCCTCTGTTAGAGTGCTTTGCCTCACAGTATTTTGCAGAATGCCTTTTCACATCTCACATAAACTGTGCTGTGTACAGTAGGGTAACATGGGGGTTAGATGTGTTCTTTCAGATGGACAAGAAGTTGTAACGACAACTATAATTTTATTGTAAATTGTATAATATTTTGAAGTAAAAAGATAAAATTAGACCCTTGGTGTAAGAAGACCTATGACCAACCAAGGGTTTAATTTGATCTTTTTTATTTCAAAATAAAAACTATAACCTTTACTCCACAAATCTAAAAACATTGATGTGTCCACAGATCCCTCATTAACAAATAGACACAAAAAAAAAACTTTGATATTCAACATAATACAGTGTCATAGATCACTATTTCCCAGAGACACAAAATTAGATCAATTACCCTCAAAACTGTTTTTGCTGACTAAATCTCACATATGTTGATATTCAGATGAATTGACAACATTAAAAATAGCGTAGCCATTCATCAAAAGTGCTGAGATGCAATTTTGTGCTAATTATGGTCAGAAGAAAAAATGAATGTGGTGGTGGGGGGTCCATCTTGCCCCAGAGGGCATCTTACCCCATGTTACTATACAATTATTCCAAGTAGTTACAACTTCTTGTCCATCTGAAAGAAAAGAACAGGAAGGGGGTGGATAAATGCAACTGTAAAGAAAAACAGCAGTGCATCAACATGGAGCACTCCTTAAATATCTGTGTGTGTGTGGGTGAGGAATTCCAGGATTTCTACATACTCTTCCATAGCAACAACCCGGTTCTGAGCCTATTTTTACACTACCGCTTTCAGCCGCACATCCTTTATCACAGGAACCTTTGATCGGTTAAATCTGAAGTAGCGCAACATACACCCTCACAGGTTCCGAATGCTGTTGTGTCCTATAAATACGTCATGGTTCATTAATTGTGTGTATTTCTAAATTGTAGTGCGTATTGTAATTTCTTTAGTATGCTGTCACCTTCCCTGCCTTCTCTAACATAATTATATGTGGGAGAATGCTCATTAAATGGCCAAGGGAATCCTGCCTCTTAGCTTGCCCGGTTTAATCTGATGTATTAGTTTAATTAATCAAGCTTCCTGCTTCGTACATTTTAATTTTCACAGCATTTGCCTGCTTATTGACCTGCGAACCTATGACCTTTAAACACACAATTCGTCACCTTGTAATTTCATCTGTCACCACTAAATCAATACACCACCAAAGCCTTGTGCTTTCAACAGTTTAAAATACAAGGACACACACACACACACACACACACCAATTATGCAACACATTGATAGACTTGCGTTTTTTTTAACAGTTTTCAAACAGTTTTATACCAAGCAGAATTAATTTAAATGCTTGACTGCCTTTGAAAAAAAAAAAAGTAAAATTCATTTATACGGGCCTTTAAAAATTGCATAATAGAAAGTGCTATTGCATATTATTAAAGAAGATAAAATGAGTGGGTCTATGAACACATTAACCTTTAAAGGATCTCCAAAAGGACATGACAAGAAGACGCATGGTGAAATTTAACACAATAATTTCATATTTATATACAGATATATAGTCCTCGAATCCTTTAAAGCCAATATAAAAGCCAATTATTTCATTTAAGTGTCCTTGGTCTCACAACATTTTAATCATCTTACTTTTTGGTTTATAACTTGGTTCCTACATGTAATTATATGAAACTGTAGTGCGTTTTCTCTCTAATCTTGGCTAAAACTCCTACTTCTGGCTCTCTTGACACACACCATCCCATAACCCCAGCAGACTCAAACTGTAATAAGCAATAATGAGAAAAAGATTGGGTTTACAGATTAAGATGGATCCTAATCTTTGACATCTTGTGTGGTGTGTGGTAAAATTTATAACAGAAGCATTTGGTTCATTGTTACAATCCCCAGAAGAGACCCTGAACATCGCTATGCCTATTACAAGGTATCATACAGATATCAAAGAGGGGATTGTATACTGAGGAGGTCTGCTGATTCTGCCCTGCTGTCGATTCGAATGTCTCTGGTTTTGCAATGCTGCAGAGGTAAGAGCAGGACAAAAGACAGTAGCTGATGATTGTACTCCACTGCCTTTTTATACACTTCTTTATTCTTGGCCTCAGTCCGTATAAATAACATCAGCTCTCTTTTCTGAGACATGGGTTATTATTCTAAAGCAACACAATTTATTACTTATATACTAATATCATATGTGATCAAATTACATAACATACTATATGTCTACAGCCGAATCACAGCCGCAGTGATGGAACCGCAACACGTCTTCAACAGTATCGTTGCTGAATGAATCAGTGTTTTGAACAAAAAGATTGAGTGAATGATTCAATGACTCCCTCGTAAATTATACGAAACGCTTGAGTGAATTATTCAAACGACTTACCCATAAAGACCGTCATTTGTCATCACCTACTGGCATAACTTGCAAAGTCACTGAAAAATCCCCTTCACTACAGAGAGTCTGTTTGGAATGTGTTTAAAGATCAGGGTGTGCAATATCTATCGTCTACTATTTTATCATAATTATAGTTTTAACTGCTTTGACGTCACTACTGGGAACTTATTATTAACGGAGTTATTAATAAAGTCTTGTAAATGCAGTTTATTTGCATTACCGGGTTATTGTTTTGCATGTAAACCGGGACAACATGTAATTTCAATAAGCTGATTTTTGGGAGTTATCAGCATATTGGTGTGCATGTAAATGTGATCAGTCATACTGATTTTATAAAACAGTTTTTACAATAAACAATAAGTTAACACTTTTTGTGTCACATTTTAGACACAATATTCTTTTTGCTTTATTTTGTCAACAAAAAAACTGTTTTTCAGAACCGTGTTTTGAACGAATGTTTAATTACTGATTCAATGTCTGAATAAATCAGCAATTTAACTGAATCATTTGAATTAATGACTCAAATGACTAAACTCATTATTTACTTATTTTTTATATACATTTTAGTTACACATTTAAAGCATGATTTAGTTTTTTATCATTTCATAATTAAATATTCAAAAAAAAAAATCTCATAGCATTATTTATGCAGTGTAAATACATGCAGGACACCTTTGAGTGTGCCCTTGAACAAGTCCCTTAATGCCATGTTGCTTCAGGCAATCTGTTCCTAGGTGTACTATAAGTTAACTTTTTTGGAAAAGAGCATCAATAAAATGATAAATTAGTAGTGTCAGTGATATTTCCAATAGCAAATATAGGTTAAATTATTAGTGCCTCAGTCCATACTTGTAGCACTTCAAACCAAACAGTCCCACTTGCATATCAGCATGGGCGATTAGCATGATGAGTCAGTAAAAGCATACAGCAGATCAAGGAATGAAATGCATGTTAACTTTATGCATATTATATATAGAGAGCCCATCAAAGACTAAATATGGCAAAATGTGTAGGCTGAGTAAAGCTTTACTGAATGCAACATGAGCCTGATGTTCTACACTACAGGACTTTAAACGTTGGCAGATCGCTGTGCTGTTCAGACTACGTGACTTGCTGTGGAGTCTTGAAGTCGTTGTGATGTTCACACTATGTGACACAACGTAAATGATCTGCAACAGCAGGTTACACACTACATGAGCTGACAACAACTCTGTCACCCAGTGACTTTATTTGAAAATGGAAGTTGGGAGGATATTAGATTAAATTTTGAATTCAGTTTAATTAAAATTAAAATAACCCTTTCACACATAAGTTTAAAACATTCTGGCTGATCTACCAGAGTTAAGGAGACTGTTATTTTAGAATGTTTCCCTTTATTGTTTCCATGACGACGTGTCATGTTTGTCAAGTGACACACCGCGGCCAGCCGGCCACACTATATGACAGATGTATTGCTTTTCTCACCATGTCATCAACTATCTGATATTCCGATTCTCAAATATGTGCAAGTGAGTGTTTTGTCATTTAAAAACCTATGTAATGACCTTGATCTTAATATATAGCATGAATTCATCCATTTGTCCCGAAATACATGTGGCCGGTGAACTAGGAGAACAACAGAATGAGTGAGCTTTATAGTTTCTTACACAATGTGTATCTGATATGAATCAACGTTGGCAAATTATATTTGAATGGATTGTTATTGCTGCTTCCATAGACATCAGTGTATATTACATTGGCTGTTGCGTCGCGACACGTGACACCACAGGATATTGAGTCGGCTGAGAGCTCCAGATATTTAGCATGCTAGATATTTGTCTAGCATGATATGCGTCAGCGAGCCTCTTTGATGTGTCGTTGGGTAGTTCACACATAAAGATTGGCGAGTGCCGATCACCCGCTGATTTTCCCCCAATCACAGCCCGACCTGTCGGCGAGCTCGTTAACCTGCTTAAAATCCTGTAGCGTAAACTTGGCATTAGCTTAGCAAGCCTTGTGAGAAAAGAGTACTTAATATACTTATAAAATATTTTAACTTTCATTATATAACCTACATTTTTAAAATTATATTTTTTATTATTTATTATATTACCTTTTCAAAAGTATTTAAATACTTAAGTGTGATAAGAATGATAACAGTGTACACCATTTAAGTACACTTAAGTGGCCTTTTATTTCATTAATATTTAAGTTTTTTAAAAATATACTTTGAAGAAATGAAGTACACTACAACTGCATTCAATACTTCTTTTTTTCCACAAGGGACTAGTTACTGATTAGTTGTTTGCTGCCTTTTACAATGCTAACAATTAAACCAAGTTTAGCAAAATACACTATCTATTTTCAGAGTCATAATCATAATGTCTGACTTTCATAGTTTGGCTGTTTGTTAAATGTGCTTTTGCACTATAGCTCAGAAATATTTTAAAATGAATTCTGGACTAATGGTCTGTGTTGAATGATAATTGTAATAGTAATAGTTCATAGCTTTACAATTTATTTTAAAAGCATATAAATCGAATATATAAAACAATAATAAAACCAAGCAATAAAAAGTTAAAGCCCCAGTGTACCATGAAAAAGGAAAAATACAAAAACGACAATAAACAGCCATGTTGCTCAGATACAGCTGTTATTATGGGAATGTTCGGTGAAATTAAAACAGCACTGCACTCATTCCCTCTAAGCACCTTTGCCTTTCTATAATCCACAGTTTTAAAATCTGCTTTTTAAAGCCCATTTTAGCCCATGACATCAAAATAATCTGCTTTTTAATTTTTAATGTTTTGCCTGCCCTTTTCTCTTTTCATTTTTATTTGTGTGGTCAGATTGTGTCACGTTTAGTATTTTCCATATCAGAACCACACTTCATAACATTTATGGTGTGTATAGAATCCATGTGCTGACGCTTGTGACAAAAAAAAGTACACTTTAGCATACTTTTTTTAAAGAGTACTTATTATGGATATAATTCAATATACTTCAAGAGAATATACTTAAGTGTGTACTTCTAAATGTACTGTAAAGCACTTTCTACACTTAGATGGCCTAAGTAATATTACGTTATCTGCAAGTACAGATTTTTTAAAAAACAAAAAACATATATATATATATATATATATATATATATACACACTTCTAAGATTTGATGTGCACAATCAACACATTTAAGCACACTTCTTTTTCACAAGGGGGTATTAGCCCAAATGTGGAGAACATGAAGAATTCCAGAAATTCTGATAAACCCAAAGTCCAGAAGTGGGCAAAAAGTGGGTCTATGTGGAGCATTAAGATCAGACCATCAAGCTGCAAAGAGTCTAGTTTAGCTGATCACCAGAGATCCGAGCCATTTCGGGTCCAGGCCCCTTAAGTTTTCAAGATTTGAGAGTCTATATTCCCTAAGGGTCCTGGTGCATGTCATCTTTGTCAGTTCCTGAATTGCTTCAACCTTTATCTAACTGAAGGAGAGAGAGCAGGTGTTTGAGAACCCACAGAATTGGTTAGCTCGTGTCCTGTGCTCCCTGAGGCTGATTATATCAGACTCAGCCACTGTGTGGAGCTTCCTCTATTCCCTTCAAAACTGATCAGCAGAGATAGCCAGCCTGAGACAGAGGGAGTGGGATGGAGGTTTCAGTGTACTAAATGCATGGAAGGTTTGTAGTGGGCTGAGTAAGGGGCAACCAAGAAGCAAATTTGATGAAAAACAATCTTTCCTTTAATACTGTACATTGCTGCTGGCCAGTGGGCAGTCGGTCATGTTTTTCATCCCACTCCACACCTCCTTCATTTTGTTTTAAGTTTGCAGTCACACTTGTGCTGTTATCATTTCTTCCCTTGCTTAAGTACCATTTTCATGCCTTCCTGCATCCTCTTTGCCCTCCTTTTGTCTTCAGACATTCTTTTTGCTCACCAGGTCCTTCAGATCTTAAGTGATTCATGTTTTGTTGTTAGGGAAACAGCACTATCCACAGTAAAGTACCTCAGTGTCACTGTATGACTCACAGAACACGTCTTATTCGGTTTACTTCAAGTACTCCTGTAAAGACTCCTCTACTTCTGCTTTGCCCTGGTGGTAAAAGGCACCTGTTATATGGTCAGTTTGCAGTATGCTTCACCCAAAGGTCCTATAGAATTGTATACTATAATAATGAGATGTATTTTATATGCTTAACTGTTCTCTTATACATTCACATATACAGTGCAATCCCAAATCAGTGTTATTAACATTAACAACAGCTCAAATGAAGTAAATGAAAACATTTTTGATACTTGGACTATTATAAAACTTTTGAAAACTTGCCTACAAGAAATAAAAATTAAACTGAAATTTGAGCTCTCAGACAAAAAGAAAAAATTAAACTATAGTTGCTACACTGAGGAAAATTAAACTTTATAGCCCTTGGTTTCTTCTGTTGGGTGTCAAGTGTTGTCTTTGTGTTACAGAGCTGTTACGTAGGTGTTTCTCTTTGTATTTTGTTCTCGAATGATCTTTTTCTTGGTTATTTAAATAAAAAAGCTGCAGACTAGATGTACGCTTCAACTTTTCCTTGACTGAAACGTTACAGAACAGCCACAGTACAGCTCATCCTCCTCACCCAGGATGAGCGCTCCCTCGAGGACCACATCAGTGTGTTCATTTTCCGGATGATTCCCTAATCGCTTTCTTTGTTGCTGAACTGAATGAACCGCTTAAGTCTCTCCTTTTTGAATTTCCTCAAGGGATGCTATCTCCTATCTCCACCTCCACTGCCAGTCCTATCCGGTTCACTTCCTTTGCTTCTTTCCAGCCTTGGCCCCACCTCAGTTGATTCCTCCTTTGCTGGTCTAGCTCCACCTCTTCCATTGATTAGGCCCAGTTCCCTGGCTCTGTCTCCTCCGCTGGTCCTGTCTGGGTCCCAGGCTCCAACTTCTTCGCTGGTTCTGCCCAGTCACCCTGGCTCTGTCCCCTTGCTGGTTTCACACTGTTTGCTTCTGCTCCGCCAGCTTTCCTTGGCTTTCTGGCTCTACTGGCACAACCACAGTCTCCTGGCCAGTCAGTTCAGCCGCAGTCATCTGAAGGGAAACTTTAAAGTCCTGACCCTCTGGCTCCACGTCAGCTCTCTCAGCCCATTTTCCTCGTCCCTTCGACCCATTAGCTCAACTGTGGCTTGTCATTCCTCTGGGGTCCTTTGTCCTTCCGACTCCGCCTTGATCTGTCGTCACCCTGGCAACACCACGGACTTCCAGGTGTACAGCTGTGCCTGGACCCTCTAATCCTTCGACTCCAATGGGGTTCTCCATCTCTGCCACCTTCCTTCATCCCTCCGGCCCAGCCTCAGTCTTATGAGCTCCCAGCTCCACACAGGTCCTCTGATTCATTGTGACCTTCAGCTCTAACTTGGTCTCCTAAGGCTCCACCATGGGTCTCCATCTCTTCGGCTCTGTCAGGGCTTTCCACCCCACCAGTTCCGCCGCAGACTGTGAACTGGGTGTTCCTCCTCTTGGGGATTCTTATCCTCCTTCCCACCCCCTGATATCCATCACCACCTCCTCCCTCCACTTTGGTGTTGTTTTGGTTTACGCTGTGTCTTGGTTAGTTTACTTAATTTACTTGTATTTATAGCCCTTGGTTTCCTCTGTTGGGTGTCCAGTGTTGTGTCCTTCTGTTTGTTTCTCCTTGTTGGATTGATATTTTGTTCTTGGATTATCTTCTTCTTGGTTATTTAAATAAAATAGCTGCAGGTCCGATCCACGCTTCAACTTTTCGTTTACTGCAACATTACAAATGGAGCTATTGAACAAAGAAATTGATATAGAAAATATTAAAATATGATCCAGAACCACCAGATAAATCTTACTAGCTGAACATTAAAAAAAAAGTCAGCTCCTTAGAGGTTCTTTTCATTCTCTATTTTCCACAATGACAACCATATCCAGTCTCTTGAGAAGAAATCAATTACATTGCATCACTTTTGGGTTATGGCCAAAGAACTGATCTTTGTTTACTGAAAGAGGGATTGTATTTCAGAAACCTATTTATTTTGTTTTATAAACAGCACTCTACTCTACTCTTTCTGTATTTTATGCCAGCAGCGTTAAATGATATCCCTTTTTAATCATGATGGCACTCAGTGCAAAACAGCTTCCCTCAGGACAAAGGCCTTTGTCTAGTACATGCAGAGAGTGAAACAGCACTCCTTGCCCTGATAACCCAGAATTTGCTTGCTCAAATTATCCTCCACTTTCAATCCAAAGAGCCAATCATCACACCAGTGATCATACCGGCTGGGTGTCAGATGTATTAGAATCAAGGTTTCTTTAAACCCATGACAAGCATTTTCTATTATGATCCATCATCATATTGTATGATTTGTATTCTCAAAGCACAAAAAAACCTTACAACTACAACTTATTTCAAGGTTTTGATCATTGTTTTTAATTTGAGAAGTCTCTTTATAGAAACCATTTATCTTATTTGAGAATTTTCTAAGAACTCTCCAAAGCTGGAAGACACTTTTATCCATAGCAGCCAACAATGCATTAAAGACACATTTCATCAGCCAATGCATTCCCTTTGAATCGAAATCATGTCCTTTTCATTACCAATATTGCGCTCTACTAGTTGTGCTACAATAACAAGCTATTCGGTCTAAGTTTTATCAGATCTAGACAAAAAGCGGGGGCAGAACATAGGGATAGCATCAGGGTCAATCCTGGAACAGGCAGAGTCAAAGAGAATAACCCAAAAAGGATTAAGCTCCAGATTCCCTGTTTGTTATGTGAATGGCCTTTTCACTACAATATTAGGTCACATCCACTAAGTCTTGCGTAAAGACAGAACAAAGAGAAAAGGATAAGAAGAAAAGAAACCAACGACTGGTACAAAAGATATTGTTGTTAATTAAATACCTGCTGATCCTCAGATTCAGAAGTTCTGATGATAAAAGACAGTTAAAGACCTGAAATATTAAAAGTGGAGTCACATGATGTCTGCTCATAAGCTGAAATAAGTCCTGAAAACTTGGCTTCATTTTAGAGAAAACTGACAAGAGAAGGAATAAAGGAAGACAGAGAAATAGAGACATTATGAGAGAAAAGCTTAAGGCATGTCACCTCTCCTTCACAGTTTTCAAGTGTATTTAATACATCAGAAATTTGCCTAGATTTGAAAAGGTGACATTTCTGTTTTGGTGTGCATCTTATATATGCTTTTTCTCTCAGTAGTTGGACTGAAGCATTTATCCTCAAGCCAAAAGTGCTGATTCACTAAGCTGGCATTGGTGACAAAGAAAGTAACACTATGCCAACTGGCTTAATCTAAACAAACTTAATGGCAGAAGGCTTTCATGTGGGCAAAACATAACAGTCTGAATTCACAACCACAGAATTTGACATATGGTGGAAATTTGATTGAGAAGCCCTTCTGAGAGAGCAGACCAGCAGCCATTTATCTAATGTTATAAGCTCTTCTGTGAATGTCGTGAGGTGGCTCTACATTAGTGGTTTACAGCCAAGTGCTGACTGATCTCACATAGCTAGACATTTTACTAGTGTGGTGGTTTTCAATAAAAAAAAAAAAAAAAAAAAATCATACTGCATCTATTTTGGCAAATGTAATCTTGAGCACCAAACCAGCATGTAGAGTGGTGCAGGGATAACAAATTTGTGTAGGCCAAAACCCGAAAAATAGCATTTTAACATTCCAATTCCATTGTCCTGAAGTCTATGCGCCCTATTTTATGGTCTGAAGCGTAGATGCACTTAGGTTGTGTTCAAATCCACTTCTGCTAGTTTAACAACGGGAAAAATGGTCCAAAAGGGTTGTACCTAGTCTCTTAATGAGTCATGAGTGTGTTTTGGGCGTAACGTGCAATAAACCAATCATTTCCCATTCCTTTTAAAAGCCAGGTGCGCTTGCGCCATGGCGGATTTGCTATTTACATGCCTGAATATAGACACCCTCAACCTGACGAGTCAGTTTAAATACATGTGTGTATTGCCACGATTGTTCAAATAATTAGCCATTTTCTTTTATCATTACTGCAAATAGTTAATTCTGAGAAATGCAATGACTATCCATTATGAAATGTAGGCATTTTTATCTTTATGTACACAATAATAATCTTTTACATTGTAATCCTTTTATTTTTAATATTTGCCATGTTTGTGTGCTGCTGCGTGTCCCTGTGTGTGTAATAAGCTGAGTGTACGTGCATCGTGCACCCACCTATAGGCGCATATTACTAACGCGCCCTTGAAATGACAAAAAATAAATAAATAAAATACGGCGCCATTGACTTTAGATCAGATTTTTGTTGGTCAATGGTGCAGTCGTTTTCAGCTGCCTCAAAATAGCAACACGCCAACAATGCACCTGAACACATCTAGTTTTCAGACCAGCACACCCATGGGCGAACAGTTGGGCGCAAGTGGATTTGCTATTCAAACAACATGGCGCAGGATGGGAAAATTATAACTGCGTCGGGCTGAAACTAGCAAAAAACACTTGAAACACAAAAAACCTGGATTTGCATTGCGCCAGGGGTATAATAGGGCCCTATGTCTTTACTGTCTCTTTTCATAAATTGAATGCATCCTTGTTGAATAAAAGTATTAATTTCCAAACTTATTCTTATGTGCTCTGATCTTAATCTACATCACAATTATAGACAAACACAATCTGACTAAACTCATAACACACAAACAGTTGTACTTTTCACAATTTATTGAAGACATTGGCAGGGCAGGCTGGAAAAAAGTTATCCTGAGCTCTGCTATTAAACTAATTCAGATGCTGTGGCATAACCTAAAGAGGGCTGTGTTATCAAGACAACTCAAAAATACTGATAAACTAAAACTGGTTTGTGTGGAGGGATGTCCATATTTGCAAGTCTTATAAACAGCTACAGGAAACATTTGGTGGCGATATTCTTGTTAAAGGAGGATCTACAATTAAAGGGTTCACTTGCTTTCTTCACCCTACACTGTAAACGATTACTTAATGTGAAAAGTTTGATTATTTGTGTGTTAGTTTAGTCAGATTGCGCTTTTCTATAATTGTGAGATCAAGTAAAGTTTTATGAGCAATCAATGCAGAAATCAAAATATTTCACATACAACAAATATATATATGTTCTTTCATAATACTTGTCTGTTTGCAGTGTGCTATTAAACTCAAAGTCAAAGGGTTCTGTGCAACAAAGGCAAGCATTGTTGTCAAAATCTCTACTCATTCACAATCTTTGACCTCAAATCCTTTGTGTGGTGAGTGTGAACATTATTGACATAAACCTTCATGTTCCCCAAGAGAGCACACCACCAATTCAGTGACTCAAGGCTTACATAATGACTGTCCAGACCACAAGTCAGAAGCGCAGAGAGGACCACAGCTGTGTGTCTGCAGACCATAGCCAAAGGCAGTGCTGCAGCTGCGGCGTGTGTGACGTTCTGCAGAGATCCTTCAGCAGTGCTATCACAATGAATGTGATTGTGGATCAGTTTTTGTTTTTTGTGTGTTCACATAGCGAAACAGACAATATAGAATATGCATTTGTGTGTATATTTATTTGTATATTCAGTGACTACTGTTAGAGCATGGAAATAGTAATTTGACTGATGGGGAAAAATGTATATATTTAAAGCATTATAAGTTGTTGTGGTGGGTAAAAGTGAGTGCTAAATGTAATATGTACATACAGTATCTCACAGAAGTGAGTACACCCCTCACATTTTTGTAAATATTTTATTATATCTTTTCATGTGACAACACTAAAGAAATGACATTTTGCTACAATGTAAAGTAGTGAGTGTACAGCTTGTATAACAGAGTAAATTCAACACACAGCCATTAATGTCTAAACCGCTGGCCACAAAAGTGAGTACACCCCTAAGTAAAAATGTCCAAATTGGGCTCAATTAGCCATTTTCTCTCCCCGGTGTCATGTGACTTGTTAGTGTTACAAGGTCTCAGGTGTGAATGGGGGAGCAGGTGTGTTAAATTTGGTGTTATCGCTCTCATTATCTCATACTGGTCACTGGAAGTTCAGCATGGCACCTCATGGCAAAGAACTCTCTGAGGATCTGAAAAAAAGAATTGTTGCTCTATATAAAGATGGCGTAGGTTATAAGAAGATTGCCAAGACCCTGAAACTGAGCTGCAGCACGGTGGCCAAGACCATACAGCAGTTTAACAGGACAGGTTCCACTCAGAACAGGCCTCGCCATGGTTGACCAAAGAAGTTGAGTGCATGTGCTCAGCGTCATATCCAGAGATTGTGTTTGGGAAATAGACGTATGAGTGCTGCCAGCATTGCTGCAGAGGTTGAAGAGGTGGGGGGTCAGCCTGTCAGTGCTCGGACATTACGCCCCACACTGCATCAAATTGGTCTGCATGGCTGTCGTCCCAGAAGGAAGCCTCTTCTAAAGATGATGCACAAGAAAGCCTGCAAACAGTTTGCTGAAGACAAGCAGACTAAAGACATGGATTACTGGAACCACGTCCTGTGGTCTGATGAGACCAAGATAAACTTATTTGGTTCAGATGGTGTCAACATGTGTGGCAGCCACCAGGTGAGGAGTACAAAGACAAGCATGGTGGTGGGAGTGTCATGGTCTGGGGCTGCATGAGTACTGCCGGAACTGGGGAGCTACAGTTCATTGATGGAACCATGAATGCCAACATGTACTGTGACATACTAAAGCAGAGCATGATCCCCTCCCTTCGGAGACTGGGCCACAGGGCAGTATTCCAACATGATAACGACCCTAAACACACCTCCAAGACAACTACTGCCTTGCTAAAGAAGCTGAGGGTACCTAAACCCTATTGAGCATCTGTGGGGCATCCTCAAATGGAAGGTGGAGGAGCGCAAGGTCTCTAACATCCACCAGCTCCGTGATGTCGTCATGGAGGAGTGGAAGAGGACTCCAGTGGCAACCTGTGAAGCTCTGGTGAACTCCATGCCCAAGAGGGTAAAGGCAGTGCAGGAAAATAATGGTGGCCACACAAAATATTGACACTCTGGGCCCAATTTGGACATTTTCACTTAGGGGTGTACTCACTTTTGTGGCCAGCGGTTTAGACATTAATGGCTGTGTGTTGAGTTATTTTGAGGGGACAGCAAATTTACACTGTTATACAAGCTGTACACTCACTACTTTACATTGTAGCAAAGTGTCATTTCTTCAGTGTTGTCACATGAAAAGATATAATAAAATATTTACAAAAATGTGAGGGATGTACTCACTTCTGTGAGATACTGTATATACACTATATGGCAGAAAATGTTTTGCAATTTTTAAAGCATTAAATTATGATGCTTAAATATATTGCAGTATAGTTGAAAGACTGTATTCAAGTTGGGAACATGCTTACTATGCCTAAAAATGCTTTTTATTATGCAGTTCAGAAAGACTGAAACAATTATTTTGGAGTTCATTGGGGGACATGGTTGATATTGCTTACTCAACTACTACAGACCTACAGAATCACTACAGGTCTATAATGCTCAATACAGATCTATAAAGTTGTCTACTTACCCGAGTGACTTATTAGAGGTCTATAAGATTCACTAAAAATCTATATGGTTCACTACAGGTATATAAGGTTCTCTACTGAACTGTACACTTGTGAAAAAGAAGTACACTTTAGCATACTTTAAAAAAAAGAGTACTTATGGAAATAATGTTTAAAATAAAAGAATAAACTTAAGTGCAGACTGAATTTAATATTTTTGGACAATTGCATGTTAATTGCAAATAAATGAAAATGTATTATAGTTTAAATTAATATGAACTGCAATTAGCTGAATTTTAGATTGCGTTTTTGACCCACTTGACCCAAGTAGGAGGTAAGTACATTTTTAAATGTAATTTCATAATTACTTCTATTGTATTTGAAATATGGTTAAAAGGTACAGCAGAATGTACTGACAAGCATTTATGGTAACTAAAACAATTTCTATTGAAACTTTTATGTCATGTATTTAAATAAATTTGTAATTACACATGTATAATGATGAAGTTGCAATTTAGTACTTTTTAAATATATTTACTTTGAAAAGTAAATATACTTTGGGTGTGTTATGTAAGTCTTTCATTTGAAAGCCACATTTCTAGCATTTGTAAAATCACATTTTTCCATCTTAATATATTTAATATATTATACATATGCTCTCAATGACAACTGCAGAAAAGTTGCATTCATGTATCCATGAGCTCAAGGCTAAATTATTGTAATGCTCCACTGGGTAGTTGCCCTGTACGCTTAATAAACAAACTCCAGCTGGTCCAAATTGCAGCAGCTAGAGTTACTAGAACCAGGAAGTATGACCATATTAGCTCAGTTCTGCCAACACTGCCTCCCTATTAAACACTGCATACATTTTAAAATCTTGCTGATAACTAATAAAGCCCTGAATGATTTAGCTCATCAGTACTTGAGCAAGCTCTTTTTTCTTTTCCTATTTAGCACCCAAAATCTGAAACAGTCTTCCTTGCATTGTTCAGGAGGCAGACACACTCTGTCAGTTTAAATCTAGATTAAAAACATCTTTAACCTAGCATACACATAACACACTATCACATTTCTTCAAATTCAAATCCGTTAAAGGATTGTTAGGCTGCATAAAGTAGGTCAACCAGAACTGAGAACACTTCCCACAACATCTGATGTACTTGTCTGTCTCATCCTTATCCTGAGGTTACCGTAGTCAGCCGGATCTGGGCCGGATCCAGATCAGATGGTGTACCTGCACCTAGACATGACCACAACACAGCCCTGAATGTCAGCAGAGACCATGTCCATAAACTTGTGATGCAGCCTTGAATTACACCATATTCGTTTCACTGGCCAAAGGAGAACTGGCCCCGCGGCTGAGTCTGGTTTCTCCGAGGTTTTTTTTTTTTCTTTCTCCATTTTGTCAACTGATGGAGTTTGGTTCTTTGCCACTGTCGCCTCTGGCTTTCTTAGTTGGGGAAACTTAATATTTAATAATATTATTGATCTGACTGGACTTACACTATAGGATAAAAACTGAACTGAGCTGGATGATGAAATCACAGTTTTTTTGCAGAACTGCTTGAATTGGACTAATTTAATACCTGATGATCTTTTAACAGAACTGAATCAACAATGAACTGACTTCTGCTAAACTGCTTTTTTTTTCTTTTTAAAGCTGCTTTACAGTCGAATAGAACTCTGTTTGCATCATTGAATCATTTTCCTGTTGATCACTGTTAAGCTGCTTTGAAACAATCTGTATTGTATAAAGCGCTATAAAAAATAAAGGCGAAAAAGTGCACTTCTTTTTGGGTATGGCTTACTGCAAATCTACAGTATAATATTTAGCACAGACCCATATGACTACATTTCTATAAGGATCACTACAAATCAAATGGAGCTTCAGATAGGTACAGTAATAGCACAATTCAATGTTATAAATAAATGACACTAAATAAGTAGCAGATTGTTTAAAACACCAGGGATAGATAAGCACAGGTTGTGTCTCTCACGTGGTAGATTTATCACAAAATGGACAGTTTACACTAGCTTTCAAAGGCTTTACTAGAAGTGTGGCTCACTAGGATTATCCCACATGCAGCCACATACAGAGTGGGTGACCGTGGCATGCTAGATATTGCATTAATTTCAGGAAATAGGCCACCTGAACGTAAGCACACATGCACAAAGGCACGCTCAGACACAGCCACAGCTGTCAGATTAATTTCTGCAGATATTTTCCACCCAGGATACTGACACATGAAGTGGCGCATAGCTGCAAAGGTGCTGCTGTTGGCCTGAGCAACATCTCCCTCCCTCCTTTTCTCTGTCTTCATCTTCCTCCCACTCTTGCTCCCTGTCGCATGCTCTTTGATGAAATCCCCCAGCTGTCTCACTCTCCTCACACTGCAGTCTGCCAGCCACGTATCCTCTTCAACAGTCGAAACGCACCTTTCATAGACACTCCTTATCTGAACAGATTCATGGCCATATAAAAAGTCCCTGCTGTCCTGAAGTGATGTGAATACTGTAAGACATTAGTGCTCTGACGCAGCAATTTTTTAACACTTACAGCAGAGAACGGTCCAGTGTCAAATCTGGATGCTGAACATTCTTTAATGTCTAGGTTCATCGGTCCCAAGACTTGCATGGACTTAGAGATGACACAGCATGGGAGTAAAGGGGGAACAGTCATTCTGAATTAAATCAATGGTTGCCAAAGGACAAGTAAAGCGTTGCCAGGGAACAGGTTGCTTAGTAACAACAAAGAGTTGACTGGTATTCAACGGCTTAATCACAACATACCTTCACTATGTCAAACCGCGTCCTTCACAGGAAGGTTAAACATTCACCCTGAGAACATTTATTTGCAATAAATTATAGCTTAAAAGGGCCATATGGTACACTTTTTCTCATTTGATTTTGTATAGCATTTTATTAGCATGGTTGAAGAAAGTAGAAAGAGTGCCTACACTCTAAAAAATGCTGGGTTAAAAACAACCCAAGTTGGGTTGAAAATGGTCAAACGCAGCGGTTGGGTTAAATGTTTGCCCAACGTGCTGGGCAGTTTTATTTAACCCAACTATTGTTTAAAAATTACTATATAGCTGGCTTAAAATGGACCCAAAATAGGTTGGAAATTAAAAAATCAGACACATAATTACTAGAGGCAACAATAATAATCAAAAGGTGAACATTTATTAATAAGCAATTGAATAAATGTTTATTGTTTAATTATTATTTATTAAATGTATTAGTAAATATTAATTTATTAAACATTTTAATAATTGTTTATTTCCAACATACTTTGGGTTTATTTTAAGCAAGCAATACAAACTACTAAGCAAGTTGGGCAAACATTTAACCCAACCGCTGGGTTAAAACAATTCAATTGTTGGGTTAAAACAGCCCAATTGCTGGGTTTGTCCATTTTCAACCCAACTTGGGTTGTTTTTAACCCAGCATTTTCTAGAGTGTAAAGATAAAATATATAATATTATCGTTTAAGACTTCTATATGGACACTACTCTTCAAAAGTTTTGGAAGGTAAGATTCTTTTGCTCACCAAGGCTGCATTTATTTGCTCTAAAATACAGTAAAAACAGTATTATTGTGAAATATTATATTAATTTAAAAAAACAGTTTCCTATTTTAATATATTTTAAAATGCATTTTATTTCTGTCATTTTTCAGCAGACTTTCCTCCAATCTTCAGTGACAAATGATCCTTAAGAAATCATTCTAATATGCTGATTTGCTGCTCAAGAAACATTTCTTATTATTGTTAATGTTGAAAACAGTTGTGCGGCTTAATAATTTTTTTGGAAACTGTGATACATTTCTTCAGGATAAATCTCTTTGATTGATCCTCCCCACTGCGATGGCCGAACCTCCCATATATATTTAAAAATTAACTGGTAGTTTATTCTTCTGGTGTCTCTGAATAATCTATCCTACATCTTATTACTTCATCATGACTGGATGGCCCAAGTAGCTGAATACTGAATGGAATTGATATGCAGATGTGGGCAGTCTGTTAAAGAAAAACTGTTAAAGAAAAACCCGCTGCTCAACAACTCCATTTAAACTATATTTAAAATGCTATATGATTGTGCATTTGGACATACTTAATAAAGCCGTCCTAGTGCTGTAACTCAAGGGCAGGGACTGATACTGTACAGGCAAACTTTAAATCAAATCAAAGTCTCTCCAGATCTGATATACAGCTATTGACACCCACGGACAGCTATTAATACAATAAGCCAGGCTGAGATTCTCTCCCTCCCTCTCTCTCCCACAGGGTCACTCTTAGTGAGGATCAGATTTAATCTCCCATAATGGCTCGTCTGGCACTGACTTCTCATTCTCTTGCAGTCCATTCCACCACCTCTCATCTCCTATACACTGTACATTCTATTCTATTCTATTCTATTCTATTCTATGCTCCAAATGACAAATAACACCACAGAAATAGCATAAAAGGTAGTTCATACAACATAAACGCTTTAAATTGTCATCATTTACTCAATAGCTTTATGTGATGAACAGACTGAAATTCAAGTTTTAAGATCTATAGTTCATGAGGTAGCAAAAGATCTATGGATCATTGAAGCAGCAATGTCCAATTTGTGAACAAAAAATCTTTCGAGTCAGATCTTTTCAATTAATCATTTGATCCAGTTTTTAAAACCAAGCTGAATGATTCATTGATGAATCAAATTGATTCTGAGTTGGTTTCAGCTCATTGACTCAACGGTTTGACTGAAAATGTTCTTTTGAGTCATATCTTTTTAAGTAATCATTTGATCCAGTTCATAAAACCGAGCTGGGGTGCATTTCCCGTACAACGACATACCTCGCTGCTTCACTACCATAGTACAATGCATCGTCGAACAAATCAACTAGCTAGTCATGACTGTTTCCCGAAACCATATTGTCGCAAACCTGTCTTTCAGCCTCGTTGGTGAGTGATGTTACGCAGGTGTACAAGAAGTAATAACTTCTTTAAATGAATCCGTTTGAGATTGAATAAATGCTAGATTTTACGGACATGGCATCTGAGGACTAATTCTAATTTTTCTCAGTTATTTTGCTTTATTTCCAGATTCAATCATAGGCTCATTCTTATGTACAAGAGCACATACGCACATGCACACTCTTCAGAAACAGTGCTTAAAATCTCTTGACAAACTAAAATATGAAAATGATGTGTATATATTCGAAATAAAAGATATACATTGTACTTAATGTCAGCTTGCTTATCTTGCTCAAGATAAAGATTTATTAAGTCAACATGTCATAAAAACAAGAAGCTGTCGTTCCAACCACACAAGTTTGCAATGTAGTTTGCGAATGTTCTTTGAACGATGGTTTCGGGAAACACCAAATCATTGAACTATGTTAGTAATGACGGAATGTGCGATGTTAGTTGGCTAACAATGCTTTTGGGAAATGCACCCCTGAATGATTCATTGATGAATCAAATTGATTCTGAGCTGGTTTCAGCTAATTGACATTTTGAGTCATATCTTTTCGATTAATCATTTGATCCAGTTCATAAAACCAAGCTGAATGATTCTTTTAAGAATTTAATTGATTCTGAGTTAGATTCAGCTCATTGTCTCAATGATCTGACTGAAAACATTCTTTTGGATCAGATCTTTTCGATTAACCATTTGATCCGATTCATAAAACCGAGCTGAATGATTCATTGATTAATCAAAATGATTCTGAGATAGGTTCAGCTATTTGATTTGATGATCTGATTTAAAACATTCTTTTGAGTTAGATCTTTTCAATTAATGATTTGATCCAGTTCGTAAATCTGATCTGAATGATTTATTGATGAATCTAACTGATTCTGAGTTGGGTTCAGCTCATTGACTCAATGATCCAGTCACAATGGTTAGCAGCCCAGCAGAGGAGAACATTAGCAGTGACTTGACATCAAAAAGAAATTATCTGTTGAAAATGTTTCTAAATGTCTGTGTTTGGGCCTTTGCACATACTTATGCTCCCATATTTTCTTATCTATCTCCAATCCCAGGTTTGGTTTCCACATGGGTAATCTGGATCAGGACTCCTGAGAACCTAATAATAGCATGAATGTAGATACATGTATGAAGGCAAGATATGTGACCTTCACCTTGACTTGATTTAGACATTTCTCCAGATTAGTTGGTTCTAGGTCTGTAAGTCCTTGTCCCCAGGCAGTACGTATAAAACTCAAAATTTGCAAGCATTTTTTTTTTTTTATTTAGCATCTAACAGCATCTTTAGCATCTTTTCTCTAGTGATGCATGCCGGAATTCTCCAATTATTTTGATTGCATAAACCCTACCCTATTCTTATAATCGACAAGCTTGCATTCAAATCTGCCTCCATCCAGTCAACAACCGTTGAAATGAACCAAGTCCCCATCCTTCTTTTCGCTAATCCGCTAATCTCTTGGATGTATGTCAAAATATAAAAAAGAAAGGATCTGACGCTACTTCCATTATATCGCAAATTAAAATATAACTTTAAATTTGCAATGCAAGTGTGCAAAATTCATATGCACAACCTATGATATTTTTATGATACATTATGCTGTTTTTGTCTCAATGTTGAACTATCCCTTTAAGCTTACATTAAAAATCAAACATAGACAAGTTCCTCTTTTATTAAAATGTTAAAATACAAATGCAAAATGCATCTGTAATCTCATGCCTTAGACATTTTTGATGATTAACTAATATGCAGTCCAACAGAGAGATAGAGTACCTATCTCTATAGTCATATTGTTGAGGGGTTCTTTCAGGAAGGCATCGCTGACCCTCACAATCCATACACCAGCACACATACACACACACACACAAACACACACACCTATCTCTCTAGAAAGTTCCCTAAAGTTTAAGCTCCCTGTATAAACCCCCAGGAGAGTCGCACTTACTGTAGGACAGTTTTTATGACAAGATCCTTAATTGCGCATACAAGCACACAAGCAAACTACGTACACATATGTATACACTCAAAACTTAGCTTTTGTTGTTGTTGTTGTTGTTGTTGTTAAATTGGACACATGAATGTATGAAAATGTTGGAAAGAAATTAACTCTTGGTTCCAATTCAATAAATAAGCAAACAGAGTCAGTGTTGATGCCATTCAGCTATGCAAACACAGATCTCTATCTTTCTCTCTACATGCAGTCTGACCTACATAGTGGAGAACTACTGCCTGATGGTGCATGCAGCTGCCACAAGAATCCACACATACACACACACACAATCAGATACGCATGCAATGCACCAGACGTGTATTCATGCTTAAAATCCACATGATTCATTCAGCTTTTTCAACACTGCCGTGATTCCTTCAAACATAAAACATTCTGCATGGAGTCACCTATATATATATATATATATATATATATATATGCATGGAGTCACCTATATATATATTTATTTATATCAGGTCAGGTGACTCCATGCAGTGTTTTATTCAGCATGGACACATTACATTGATCAAAAATGACAGTAAATACATTTATAATGTTACAGAAGATTTATATTTTAAACAAATGCTGTTCTTTTCAACTTTATATTCATCAAAGAAAAAATGCATCACATTTACACACTAAAAAATAAGCAGCACAAATGTTTTCAACTTTGATAATAATAAATAATAATAAATGTTTCTTGAGCACTAAATCATCATATTTGAATGATTTCTTAAGGATCATGTGACACTGAAGCCTGGAGTAACTGCTGCTGAATATTCAGATTTGCCATCACAGGAATAAATTGCATTTTGCAACAGGAAACAGTCATTTTAATTAGTAATAATATTTAACAATATTACAGTTTTTACTGTATTTTTTGATCAAATAAATACAGTCTTGGTAAGCATAAAATACTTCCGACCACAAACAGGCCTATAAATGGGCCGGCCTAAGGATCTCTGAACTTTTTTCTCTTTAAATCTTTGTATAATTACTTGGTGTATTTAAATATGATTTTTTTTTTTTTTCAACAAGAGGCCCACTGAGAAAAGTCCCTGTGTTCCCTATGGCCAGTTCATCCCTAAATACTACACAAATGACCTTTTTTAGAGCAGCAGGTTATACTGACATTAAAGTGTTCTTAGGTCAGACTGGTCTAAGATAGACCTGCATTCTGCTACTTAAAAGGCCAGCTTACAGAGATCAGCGCCCGTACACGGAATTCCAGCCAGCAGAGCGGCTATTAAAAGTTCGTCCCACAGAGTGGGAGAGTAGGACAAAGTGTTAAGAGCCAATACTGGCAGACTTCACCAGACTTCAAAGGCACATGGTGTGAAGACAGTCCTGTAAAAAGAGGACATGTTTTGGGACAAAACACACACAGCTTCTTTTCGCACACGGGATGGGACATCATATGTCACTGTCGTGCGGATGAACATGTCAACTGCCTTGAAACCCCAGGCAAAGCTCCGCTTAGAAATCTGTTTCTGTGTCTGTGAACACGTGCCATGTCATAAATCATCTTGCCCTTGGAGATTATGTTGTCTTTATCAATACAGTCATTTGTATGCCACACACAAAGCTGTGGAAAAGGTCAATTAAGATGACTGAAGATCAAACTTTCATACAATGTTAATGCTGACTGCAAAAAGTAATTACTAATGACATTATTATTGTGTGAAATCTAGCATGATTTTTGCTGATTAGAGCAATATGAATGTCAAGGTCAAAAAATGTAAAGACAGTACAATGATTTTACTGTTAGTTAAATGGGGGAAAAAAACAGAATGTTTTAATAAAAATCATTCCCTAAACATGCCCATATACAAACACTTATATGAGACAATATTGAGAAATAATTGGCAAAAATGTGGAATACTGCTGTTGCTTTGCATTGCATGGATAAGCCAAGAGCAAAAATTGACTGACATGTGTAAGCTGACAGACCATCATTTTCTCATAAATAAAATATATGGAATTCATGGCATTGTTTGACAGAGGAATGAAACGTGGAAATCCATCAATTCTACAGCAACAAGAGACCTGCTAGGCTATATTTAAAGAGGATAAGAGAGTACAGGGGACTGTGGACCAATGCAAATGGAGAACAGAACTGAGAGAGACATGCATGAAAACCGGATGAGGGATTTAGTACAGTTCCAGATGAGAAACGGGGATCCTCACCCAACTTAGAAAGGAGAGAGAGAGAGAGAGAGGAAAAGAATAGGAGATTAAGAGAGAGAAATGGAGAAAGCACACAGTGCGCTCGGGGTGAAACTGACTCATCCAGCACTCACAAGGACAGCATGTACCATTTCTTCACTTCCATGTCTACTCTGAAGGTGATCTCTTGTTCTCACCAGTGCATGGATAAATGTGTTGCTTCCACTGCTGTATAGTCCTGACTTAAGGTGCGTTCACAATAGTGTAGTGATTTATGAAACACTGCACACAGAAATCTCTTTCAAACCAAGCAGCTTTCTGTTGGTCAGTGCAGCCAATTCATCTGAACAACTTGAACCTGATGCTAAATCGACATTGGGAAATCATTCACACTTATACGTCATTCCCATTCACAAGGATTCCTATTGAAATGACTGGATTTTGCCTGCAACAATTCACCGAACAACGGTAAATGTGACCACACCTTTAGGTGGTTAATTAGGAATGCTCTGATCGATAATCACATTCTATGACTCGATCGGTAGTCACTAAATTTGGCTGATCTCACAAACCGATCACAATTTGATGATGTAAAACCATAACAAATTGCTCCCGATGGGCATGTAAACAGTAGACAGATGAGGCTTTTGCACCACATTCTGCTTTGTAACTTCGCGAAACATTAGTAAACCAAATCGCACATCTTTGTTTAGAGTAGGCTGTCTCGATTCAAATGAGCCCACACACAACATAAGATGATACATAAATCTTGAGAAAATCCTCAGAGTGACATGACATGCTGCTTGGCTAAAGCTATAGGACTTCTGGGATTTGATTGCGTCATGATTATGACGCAGTGATTTCCAACGTCATTTGAAAGTTCAACCTATACCCTTAAATAGGGCACTATTTGAAGGGACAGTCATTTGTAGTGGTAATCAAAACCATAGTGAACGTTATCGAGCGCAATCATTCAATCCCAAAATGCACCACAATAACAAGTGTACAACTGACGTACCCTCAACGCCTAGAGAATACCCATAAATGCACTGTGAGGAATTCCTGCATCTCACCAGAAGATAGCGCCGGCAGCCGTTCCGGTGCACTCAGTGTCTCAATTCGCTCACTTGTTTTCATTCACTCCTTCAAGTGGACTATATTAGTGGAGTAATGTAGGGAATAGAGAATGAAGGCATATGGGACGATTTCGAACACAGCTTGGATCTCGGGTATGGTGGGTAGGAACTTTGTGTAGAGAACAATCAGACACTGCTTTACAGCTGGAGTGTGTTTGGATTGGATTGATCACTCAGATTGACAGGTCTTGATTTACCCTGTGCCCTAGAATAGGAGCACACAGCTGAAACGTCGCTGGAAGATCATCACTCATCAACCAGGATCTTATAACCAGGGCCGTTGGTAGCAGGGCGAAAGTTGTTGACGGTTCTATGATTCTAGGGACCCCCAGTCATAGGATGACAAGAAATCTGTAGTCAGCTGCAAAAATCCTGATTGGAGCACCCCTAAACAAAGGCTAAGCATTCCTGTAGTCCAAACTGTTGGGTATGGCTTATGATTCCCAGGGAATGCATGATAAAATGTAGACCTTAAATGCAATATTAAGTCACTTTGGATAACAGTATTTGCGAAATGCATGGATGTACACTAAAGGTTCGAAAAAATATGTAATTATATGTAAAAACAGTTTACAATTTACAAATACAAAAGTTCAATATACAAGAAGTTAATATTGAGTGACATACATTTTAGACACAATATTGCTAGTTACTTTGTGCTGATGCTCCGCAAACCTAAATAGCTCCAAACAAAGCCACTGCTGAACCTTCAGTTCAGCTGAAACTTCAGTTTAATTAATGATTCAATGACTCAGTCATTAAGACTTGTTTAATTCCTGAATGAACCAGCAATTTTAAAGAATCACTTTAGACAATGATTCAATGACTCATTTCATTCATGAACGCATAAGCGTTTTTGAACAAATCAGTTGAGTGAATCAGCTGAAATAATGACTCACTTATAAAGGCAATCACTTGTCGCCACCTACATGGCATAACAATGTAACCTGCAGAAAGTGTCACTGAAACATCTGTCCATGCGTTTTCCCGCTATCCCTGTGTCTCGGGCATGGAAACACACTGGATGAATGGCCAGTCCATCACAGGGTTCACAGAAAAATCTGCATCACTAATGCACAAACTGAAAGTCTGTCTGGAATGAGCAAAAACAGACAAACAGATGATACAAACAGAGAAACTCCCAGCGCTATTGGGCTGTTACATCAGCACTCTTAGAATGCTGCTCAATCAGATTCAAGGACCAGAACTGCAGACCTATCTATCTAACCAGAAAACAGAAAAGATGGGGGAACAGAACTAAGAATTTGAACTGGCATCATCTGCTTGAGCAAGACAATGTATACCACAATGTTGTACACCTCTCTCTCTCTTTAATATTCACTGCGGTTATGCAAGACTAATTTCATTATTTTTTCAATGCCACTGTGTTCTCTGATTTGGCACTTCAGACTGAAACTTAATCAATTCTTAACTCACAGCAGGAAGGTGACAATAAACAGAGCAAACACAGAGACCTCACTGGAGCCGAGACATTTCCTCCACCCATCAGAATTCCCAGACAGACTTCATTCTTCTCAATACAGTGGACACAAATAAAGAGACACTAAGGGTATACTTGTGTACGTTGCTTGTTTAAAATGGTGCAGATTAGCAGCGCTACACTCCGTAATCTGCAGTAACACAAGGAAGAGATGTGCATGTAAGTATCACACTCACTCTTCTGTGGACGTGAGTGTTCATGCATAACCAGCACGTCAAATACAGAGAGTATGTGCTGCCAACTCTCTATGCTATGTTCACAACTTCACACATTCAGTGTTTGGGAATGACAAACATATTTAGAAATAGGTGGGACTCTTCAGTATGCAAAGTATGCTGCTGCTGCATGAATTGGCATACAAAAATCCCACAGCAGATCTAGAAGGGTGGAGCTGGTGGAGGTGGAGGGTTTCTGAGGAACTACAGGAGCAGCTTACAGTGAACACTGAACCTAGCGGTGGGCGAGATGACCAAAATCTTATATCACTATATGAGTAAATATATTTCACGATAATGATATATAGTTATATTTGCTTTACATAAGGTTTTTATGAAATCAGAATTGTTAATACCAATTTCAATATCACAAAAAACTAATACTAGCCTAACTAACATAATTTAAACAAAAAAAATCTCAAGCTTATTGAAGACAAGTAATACAATAATTATAAGCAATTGGACAAAAAACTACAATAGAACAGTGACAAATTAAATTGACCTACCTGTAAAAATTCAAGCACTAGAAATAAGAAATACTACATAAATTATATCAAGTATTCAAATGTACAAAAAACAATGCATAGTCTTTACTGTGTAAATTAAATATACATTTATTATTATTAAGTTATAAAAGTGATTCAGTGAAAGATTTTCTCTCTTTCTTTGTTTGATTAACATTAATGACAGACTGCAGGCAGGTATATTAGGCTGCTGTCACTTTTAAGACCGAATGCACAGACCATTATACTGATACACATGCGTTTTCTTTCTCAACTATTTACGTTCCCTTAAGACATAACAACTGTGTTTAAGAGGATACTCGCAATGACGGGCATTTTGAAACATAAATCTGCATATTTGACCGTTTAAACGCAATAAGGCGCCAAAAAGAACTCAGTTCAGTACCCAAGCGCTGTATCAGCAGCAGCTTTATGTGCGTGCGCTAAGAAACAGCCTCTCAGACAGAGCATATATATTAAAATGAGTTCTCTTTCACTGCTTATTGTGCTTTAACAGTTTAAAATCACTTGTTTTTAAACCGCAAGTTTTAAAATGATAAGCTTCTGTGACGGCACAGTATGGCAACGTCACATGAACGTAACCGTGATAGAGTCAATAATCCAAAATCTACCAGTTGACAAATTTCTACTGGTCTATTGTGTCTTCTGGTATATTGGCCACCCCTAACTGCACCAGACTATTTAAATGTTGAGCTAGCAATCTCATTGGCTGCACAATCAGCAGAGGCCAATCAGTGCATGCCATGTAGGAAATTATGTGAATGCTATGGTGACTTTTGTATATAGTATATTAAAAATCATACTAAACGAAAGGTACACTACTGAACTATAATTTCTTGCAGTCAGTGGAGGAAGACCCAGGACTATCACTATCACTAGGACTATCACTCTTTACAACCAAACGGTGTGAACACTATTTAACCAACATGTGATTAACCTTCTGACAACTTGTGTCTCACTGGTCTCTGATCTCCTCTTTTCTCTTCAGACTGTTGTTCCTGTTCTTTTCTTATGTCTCACCTAACACTAACAGCCTCTGCCCTCCCCTCTGTTCTCACCCTAAAATGGCTTCCCAGGCACCTGCCAGAGACAGCTGGCCACGACAACTTAACAAAACCATCCATCAAGGGCAAATACATCAGCAGGATTACAGGAGGGCATATAAAAATCCTTTATGTGGCATTAGGGAAATATTCTTATATAATGCATGGTCTTTTGCAGTGACATAATACTCACTACACTGCCACAATTACATAAGAACTACATCCCCCTGACCCTAAAACACATGAAACACACACCTACCCCAGGAATTATGTTTGCAACAGAATACTATCTGACTACCTATGCTGCCTATTATTTAAAAATGAAACATACACAAATTATATATGAACTCACTACGTCACATGTGAATGATGTCATCTTATGAAATAGTTATGTTGCAGTTAATTTTGTTTTGTCTAATAATGAGTCTCAACCTTTGACAGTCCAATCAATACTTAGCCAAGTTGTGAATTTTAAATGGAATGACAGGAAAAGGAAATTACTCACACAACATTAATCCTCACACATTTCTGAATGGTACATAAGCCTAAACATACAAAACACAAATGCATTACAATAAGCTGCTATAAAAGACAGTAGTCACTATAAATACAACTGAAATTTTCAAATGACACATTCATAACCTAATGTTCTTAAAAGATAAACTGCAACCAATTATCACAACAGTCTACTTGTCGATGAGCGCAATAGCTCAGAGCTAAGCCAGATATTTTTGTTAATAAACATCCGACACAGTCTCTGCATGGATCCTGTCTAAACAATGAGCTGACAAGAAATACATTTTTGTTGCTTGTCTTTTTGTTTCTTGTCATGATTGTGGCAGCTTGTGAATCAGTCACACTCACACTACTAGCTTTAGGTGCTGTGATTTGATTGGCTGAGAGGTGTAGCTGTTGTTGACACATGACATGTTGTTTAAAGCAATACATCAAGCAGATCCACTAACCGTACTGTATCTTTATCCAGGCAATGCTGCAGTTATAATTAACCAGCAGTAAAGTGTAGTAGTATTTATTAGCCTCTGTGTCTTATAAATATATCTGAGATTTTACATGCCTGACAATTCTGAATATACTTTATGAGGTAACATTGTATGGTGCACTTAAACAGCAGAATGTATGACTAAATTTATAGTCATGGTTTATTTAAAAGTGGAGTATTACGACTTTATGAATACTCTATGTTTTGACATAACTTACAGCTTCTGGCAGCTCCTTTTTTTTTTTTTCAAAGAGTGAGTGTGTCATGGTATTATGTTGATGGCTCTGTCTGCCTGCATAGAAATGTTTTGTAAGGTAACCTAAAAAGACAAAATATTTTCTACTTGACTGAATTAACTTACACCAAAGAACATAATTTTTAAGGGTCATGTCAGCTAAAAAAATTGTTGGTTCGTGACATATATGTGAACACATGATAGAATAATGCTTATAGCAAAGCCTGAGCAATTAAGTTTGCTTAAAGAGGCCATTTTATGCCCTTTTACAAAATCTTGATATTGTTTTTAGGGGTGTACTAGAATAGGTTTTCATGATTGAATATTCAAAAAACATTATTTTACATTGTTGCACCTCTCTTCCCAGTCTGTCAGTAACGCTGTGTTTAGTTCCTGTCTCTATGAAGCCCCTGCTTCCGAAAAGCACAATGTGCTCTGATTGGTCAGCTGGACTAATGTACCGTGATTGGTCAACCGCTTTGAGATTGTTTCAGAAATGTCATGCCCTTACCATAAATGCAACGCACTACTGACGCAACTCAACCAGGTCTTGCCCCTTTTTCACGTATGCCTTGGATTGGAATTATTTAAGTGGGGGATTTTGTAACTTGTACATTCCCAGAAGAAAACTCAAGACTACAATCGAGGCATTTTAGGGAGTTCAGAAACAGTGTTTAATGATATAATAAATAACTCCCTTTTTCATGCTCAAACAGCAACATTACACACTAAAGAAAGTTTAAAATGAAGAAAGCATAATAGGCTCTCTTTAAGAACAAACAGTTCTCTCTTGTTCTAGTGTGTGATTGGTTTTTGAGGACAGCTAATGCTCTAGATGTTCCTAATTTAGGGTGGACCTGCTATGTTTTAATGTCTTCATGTGTCTGCGGCTGTTAAAACAGGTCTATGCCATCTGGCCTGATGTTCATTTGACCTGAGACTTCACCACAAGGACAAGCAGCCATCACTGTACACTCTCTCATCTTTTCTGCATATTGAGAGGATATATTTTTTCCATCTTTCTGTGCTCCTCTTTTTACTTTGCTCATGGTAATCAAAATGCAGTATATAAAATTAATCCACCCATCTCTAATTAATTGCTAATTAATAAATCTCTTGGACCACAATGATATCTTTGACAGTGTTCATAATCTTGTGTATAGTTTGGAGCTGTGATGTGATAGGGTCTTCATGTAGTGCCTCTAAAGTCAATCAACAATCAATTTCCTTCTGCCTTGAATCCAATTTCTCAACTAATCTAGTCCAGGCTTCTTCCTTGCTAACAAATGCCAAAGATCACCGGTGTCATAATGCAATCAGAAATCCCAAACCTCATTATCCACTGAGAGAAAACACCTAGGGTCCGGTGTGTCCGGCTACTTTCTGAGTGATGTAACTGCACTGTCATAGTGACTGTCATTATAATGAACATTATCAGTGAAACTGCTGAAGTTCGATACTGGTAACAACATGATGACACTATGTTTATCAAACCTAGCTATCCATAAGAGAAGTCAGCATTTCACACAGTGCAGCTTGGGTGTTAACTGACAAATCATTACACAAAAGAATGATATTCTCTCCACTGAAAGTGCAGCTGACAATCTTTGAATTTTAAGATTTGAAATGCTGTCATATAGTGTTAGTAGCCAAAAGTTTTGCACCGAATAGTTCGAGGAACTCAGTTATAGGAACTAGCCACTAGGATAGTCCCCCGAGAACTAATTTCTCCCCCGGCCCATGTTCCTGGTTGCATTCGCATTTCATCCGGGAATAGGAACTGTGAAGCGGCTGATAGTGGCGTCTTTAAGCACGGCTTTTTCAAACGCTAAAAACCGGTGGATGGAAGACGCCGTGATCGGAGCTGTGTTTGTTGAGTGTCGTGGGTTTCGTGATAACGGAGATGGAATGTAAATGTATAATTTACGTGACTGAAAGAGCAAAAAGTGGGGCTAAGAGACGAAATCTCTTATGACAACTTTCAGTATTACATAACATCGAGGCGGAGAAAAGAACACAACCCTGCAGACAACAGGAAAATGCCGTTATCACTGTTTTCAGTGTGTGAAGTAAATATGTTCACAAGGCTTTTTAAATATGCCGGGGGCCAGTGTTTGACATGCGTTTGACCAATCAACATACACTCAAGTCACTGATAGTTCCTATAGTGCTGGTTTAGACCCTATTCTGAAGTAGGAGCTAGTTTAATTCCCCCAAAAAGAGTTCCTAGAACTAAAATCATTCCTAGTTCCTGCAGTGCGAACATGGCGAAATCCGGGTACTTCACCCAATAGTTCTAGGAACTATGAAAATGCTCCTCCAGTGCGAAAGCCCCTATTTACAACCAGCCATGTTTTCTATGTCAATATGATTGCAAGAAAATAATGTTTTTTGATGCACAGCTTTTCAAAGAATGCAGAATTGTAATATTTTAAGTGGGTTAAACATATGATCCACTCATTTAAAAAAAAAAATCTGGATTAGACAAGATAATTATAAGTAACATGATTCAGAAAATTCATGCAAAGCATCTGTGTAAACAGTATAAACTTATAAAACAAAACTTTAAAATAAAAACATTTAGGCTGTAAAAGGTTGAAATAATTGTTCTTTCTTTCTTTCTTACTTACACATGTTAACATAGTGAGTTCCATTTTAAACAACCAACCATGGTGTCAATGAAGTGGTACTTGGTATTTATTGTATATAAAGTTATTTAAATGTAACTACTTGAATGTAATAAATACATTCAATATTGTAAAATTGAGTTGAAACTTAAGAGAGAACTGTGTCTGCTTTGTATTCCTCTGAAAATAAGAATGACAGAACAAGACTGTTTTGGGACAGTTTTATCTGGTGAGCTACCAAGCATGAATTTTATGACCAAATAGACATTAGCACCACTGCAGTACTGTCCCTACCCCCTGATAGGAGGAAGAGAGAGAGAAAATTCAGGGCAGCATTGGACTTTGAAGGAAGCGAGGCAGAGAGAGAGGGAGAGAGAGAGACCCTTTGAAAAGAAGCAAAAGCTATAATGCAGCAGTCTGCAGCCAGCTCCACTCATGTCTACACAAAACAGATCAGTCCGTCAGTAACAGAGGGCCCAGAATGGGTGTGCATTCATAATGCATGCAATCACAGACTGTTTCAGAACCACGGAGAGCTCCGCTGATACTAGCAGCTCAATCAGCAACAATTTCAGCACCACGGACAGAGTCTCTGCTAGAACCACTGCAATCCGATCATGACACTTGTATTACGGTGCATTTAATAAGGGAGCTGCTCGTTTAATTGCCTCAACAGATGCCATATGTAACATATGAGTGCATACACACGCATGCACAAAACGTTTCGCCACTCATAATGAGTGCAGGTTCTGCTGTACTGCAGGGGGTTGATAAGAACGCATGTGAGAGGAGGTCAGGTACAAGCTAATTTAATTCCTCCTCACAGGCTGCAGCTGTACCTGTAGGCACGAAGCTCTTTTAGAAACTGAGATCTTGCATCTGAGACCCCCTTTCCCTTTTTAAGAGGTTACGACATGAAATGCACCTAAGGTCTGCTTTTGATAAGACGCTCCAATTATTCCAATTATTCTCGAGGATCTAAGACACAGGGAGCCAAATCCACTGCCTGTGGAAACAAAATAAGATTAAGCAACAAACAGATAGACAGAAAAAGAGCTTGATTGAGGCAGGTTGTGTCAACCCCTACATTGCAAAAAAAAAAAAAGAACTGAGGAAAAAATGGAAGTAAGGTAAAGGTAAATTTTAGCCAGGACCATTTGTTAATTTTAACCCTACAACACAACAAAATGCACTGCAACATTCAAAATAAACACCTGTGAAAAAATTCCTTCATATTAACACTGTACATTAGGCCTGTCTTTACAGACTTTTCGTAGAGTGCAAGGAGGTGACAACACTGGACCATCCACACACACACACTGCTGTCTGTACTTCCTCAGACAGAAACAGAAAGCATTATCATTCTCCTCACAGCAACCTTGCAGCACGAGCGTTTGCCAAAGCTGCATACACACCAACACACACACACACCAACACACACTCAAGAATTCCCAATCATATCATTCCTTCAAAGCTTTCCTCTTTTTTTCTTCTTTACACACACACACACACCATCATTGATTATGATAGTACACGATTATTTGCGCTCCTATACTGATGTCTTGTATCTCCCCCCAAACACACACTCACAAGCAGTTATTAGTCATTGGTGCATGTTTGGTCTCTATTACACACACACTACAGCTTGAACTGGTATCATAACCAGTGACCGGTAAAAAGGCACATTTGCTCATCATCTGCGCACACACACTCCCAATTGCAGGATCAGACCACTCACCCTGACTGTTGGGTCCCCCGTCTCCCTCTTCGCATTCAGTGAGGTTGTTGAGCATTTTGGAAGATCGAGCACAGATCCCCTGCTAATGCTAACACTGCTGTTGTGTCCACCAGCCTCACGCGAGCACACACACGGATGGAGGAGGAGAAGGTGGTTCTCTGCCTCTCTCCTCTCAAGAAAGCGAGCAGTGCTGTGCTTCAGCAGACTGGAGTCCTCTCTTGCCGTTTGCTGCCTTGCGTATTGACTCTCTCTCTCTCTCTCTAGGAGGAGGGGTTGGGGGGACAGAGAGGCTGCAGGGACGTAAATGATGGAATGCTTAAGAGCACTTTTTTTTTTTTTCTCTCAAACACTCACACTGCATGTCGTCTCTCTGCTTCTCTCTCCACTGTGTATCCACAGGCTGCCTGTGCCTCACCATTATATTCACAATGCAGTGATCAGGATTTGCCTTTGCTTACCTTTACCATGCTTTCTGTTAGAATTTCTATGACATCACCATGTCAAACTGTGTTCATATCAGAAATAAGTGTTAATAAGTGTAATAAGAGTTTCATTCTCAGGTGGATGTTTTCCTTGAGAATTCACTACCCAAAAGAGCTGTAATGCGGATTTTTTTTTTTCTTTTTTTAGGAAAATGCGAATAGTGTTTGTCTGTGCAAGGGTGTAACGGCTGGTTGCTAGGTCATTGCTAAGGTTGCAGAGTGGTGTTAATATGTGGTTGCTAGGGTGTTCTGAATGGTTGTAAAGGTGTTGCTATGCTGTTGATAATCTTTTCTGGCTGGTTGCTAATTTGCAAGTCTGAAAATTAGAGATTTTTCTATTTTTGCCCTTCCTTGCTGAAAAAAGCAGCATAGCTTGTTGCTAGTATTTGTTTTAGATGGTGATTTAAGCCCTCACTTTGGTTCTTCTCAATGTCCTGTATTGTCTTTACATGTGTGAAGCTGTTATGATGATTTTGCCTTCTGGATTGCCTTATTTGACCTTTGTCTTTGAAACTGCTGCAATTTAGATCCTTAGCTCCACTTCCCTTGCCTGCACCATGATAAAATACAGGACCACACATGGATCTAGCAGCAGCCTTCATGCCCCTTGCCTGAGAATGCCAACCATGCCATGCCCGGATAGGACCCAGAGCCACAGCCCGCTGCAGACCCAAAGCCAGCCGAATCTGACCAGGTGTGTGAGCCAGTATCTATGTTCATCCCTGAGGGAGTCCCTGTATAAGCTCCTGAATTCCCTGATCTCCTCCTACTTTCAAGCTCTGTCTCCACTGCTGGAGCTGCCCAAGTCTCCTTTGTTGCTGCTGGTACTGCCCAGCCCCAAGTCTCTATCATTGCCATTGGTCGCACCCAGCCTCAAGTCTCCTTCATTGCCGTTGGTGCTGCCCAGCCTCCCACTCAATCCTCCTCTGCTGATTCCATGCCGTTCCTTGGTACCACCCCTACTGGCTCCCTTTAGCCACTCGGCTTCTCATTTGGTGGCCCCATCCACCTCGGATCTGCCTTGGAGCCAGTATCCAGCTCCACCTTGATGTGAGAATCCCATAGCTCCAACTCAGGCCTCTGAGCTCTGGACTTCACCTTGGCCTGTCGACCCATTGTCTCCACGCTCCCTCGGCTCCACCATGGTCCGTCATCCCTCAGGCTTCACCGGGATCCTTCATCCCTCCGGCTATGCCTTGGTCAGTCATGACCCTGGTTGCGCCACAGACTTCTGGGCCTCTGGATGTGTCTCGTCGCTCCACCGGGCTCCTCCTTCCTTCTGGCTCCACCGTTGTCTTCACTCCGGCTTTGCCCTGGTTGTCCCGTAGAGTGTGCAGTTCCTCCTTGGCCCTACTGTCTATCGGCTTCACCCTGGGTCTTTGTCTCCTCTGCTCTGTCTGGGTCTCTAACTCCATCCAAAGTCCCCTTGGTTCCAGCAGGACTCACCACCGAGGCTTCACCCTGGCTCCTTCCTCCATTGGTTCCACCGTGGGCCTTCATTTGAACACCGCTCTGGGTCGCTAACCTGGCTCCTCCCTCCATCATGTCCTCCTTGGTCTCTCCCTTAACCGGCTCCTCCAGGTCCCTGTCCACCACCAAAACCACATCCCTCCCATCACTGTTAGACTGTCTTTTACGGTGCGAGGATGCGCCTTCTGAGAGGGTGAGTATACTGTAATGTTTAAGTTCTATGTGTGGACTCTTATATTGTTTTTCCTTTGGTTCCCACGTTCCCTTCCTGTGTTTAGTTCCTGTTCCCTTTGTGACAGTTTCTAGTTGGTTTCTATAGTTACTCATTGGTTAATTGATTATGTTCACCTGAGTCTTGTTTGGTTCCTCGTTAAGCCATGTATGTAAGCCCATGTATTTAAATTTTTGTTCTTCTCTTTGTCCCGTATTGCCTTTACATGTTTGAAGCTGTCACACTGATTTTTGTATTCTGGATGTGCTTCTTTGTTTTTGTAAATAAACTACAACTGCTGCAATTTAGATCCTCTGCTCCACTTCCCTTGCCCGTATAGGCTACTCAGCCATAACTCAGCGTATAGACTACTAGCAAGCTCTTTAGTCGCCATTCTCGTTTTGGGTTGGTGCATAGATCATCTCTTCTTCTTCTGCTCTTTTTCCTGTTGTGGCAGTTAGCAAACAGTGTTGCATTACTGTGTGCGCCCCTCTGGATTGGAGTGTGGATCACTTCTGACTGACTGTATGTATCGTCTGACTGTATGCACCGAACCGTGATGTCTGTACCGTGGCGGTTCGAGACAAATACATGCACCATTACACCCCTACATTGTATACATATCATTTGTTTATTTAAAATTGTTTTTTTGTTCATTCAGGATACCTAATGAATTAACTAATGTTAATTGAACCATGTGAACCAAGTTTTGCCTTTCTTTTCTAGAAAACTGAGTTTGATATTAAATCACATAGGGATATCGATATTTTAACTCTGTCATTTCATGAAAAACATCAATCTAACACCTCGACATTTTACCTTAATGTTTCTATATGTGATGAAATACTTATGAGGCAAAAGCCATGCAAGGAATAATTGCCAAAGGCTTTTACAGGCTCTATGTCAAGCTACAGGTTTTGGAATGCTTGTGAGATTAAGTGATGTAGAAATCTTGCTTTCTGCTGTCTTTTATACACACTTTCCTTCTGACCTCAGAGGTAAACTCCACTGAGTCTTCCTTTCTGAGAGCTTTCTATAAATACAGAGAATAAATTAAGGTATAGGAGATTTTAAGGTTTTTTTTTTTCCAAAGTGCAGGATGGTGAGAAAGCACACACAGGAACAAGGAACACACAAATGGTAGAACACATAAATGATAGAATGCACTTACGGATCTGCTCAGAGTCAGAGAGGGGGGAAAAGAGAAACATTGATGGATAAAAGCTACTGTGTGAAGCTGGGGAGGACAAAGTATGTATAGAAATATGGGGCTTTGGAACAGGCATTAAATGTTTATATAAACATGTATAATATCTCATATGTGCATGTACAGTAGAGTCCAAAAGTATAATCCCAATTTAATTTAAAACCTAGAAATAAACAGAATTTTAAAGAAAGAAACCTCACTTGAGTAATAATAAATATAATGAATAATAAATATATTTGTATTAAATATATCTGTATTAGATATATATAAATATATCTGCTTGAAATATATCTATATGAATAACATGATTATCAGATCAAGCAGAGTTCATGCAGCTCAAGTCATTACAGCATAAGGGGGAATGTGTACTGAAATGTTAATTTTTAATTAAATGTATTAAAAATTGACAAATGTTCTACCAAATAAATATGTAATGTAATCTGAATAAGAGAGACAAAGGGAATCAGAGAGAAAAAAAATGAACCAATGAACCTTCTGCAGATATGTGGTACCAAGTTCCAGAGTGAAGAAGAGGAGATAAGGTTTTTAGAAGTAACATGCTGGCCTGGCTGTATTCATGCAGGGAATCTCCACTGAGACTGGCACTTTTTCTCCTAAAAGCATTTAAGTGCGGCATTTCTGCTATTTTTAGCATCAGTAGCCCCAGAAAACAGAAAATGTTTCTGAACTCCAAAGATTTCTCTGTGATTAAAGAATCTGTTCTCATATCTGTCTATATTTTTAAAGCGTAAAGACATATTTCTGGATATGGCTCTAATAGCATGGCTGGGAAAAAAACTTTTGACTTCACCGTAAATTGTATGTTTGCCTAAATCCTTGTCAAAAAAAGTATAATGCTGTTTGTTTGCATGTTCATGATCTTAGTTTTTAGAAAAAGCTCAAATTAAAAATTAAAAAAGAAAAAAAGTTAAATATCTCTCTTTAGGAAGAGCCCAAAATATCAGTTGAAAACTGCATTATATTTCACAGTCACTGCACCATTTCACCCAATTAGGCATCAAATACCTCAAAATAATGAGTTCTCTAATGATATAACACAATTTAGGGGTCATTAATAATATTTGGCAAATGCTCTGGTAATTATGTGCAGATGATTAGTGTTAGAAAATTAAAAATGTTAATTATGTTTGACAATGCTAATATTTCCTCATATTGATCAATTGCACCCTTGTAAAAAAAGAAATACACATAAGAAGTCTTAAAAAGAGTAGGCTACTTCTTACAGAAATAATATACTTTAAAAGAACATACTTGAGTATGAACTGAATAATGTTTTTGGATACTTAATTGCATATTAAATGAAAATGTACTGTACTATAGTTTAAATTTATATTTAATACAATTAGTTGAACTTGAGTACTTTTTTTTTGATCAACGCAAGTAGGACTTAAGTACATCTAGATATTATTTCATAATTACTTCTAGTGTCATTGAAATATGATGTGTACTGCCGAATGCACTGACAAGCATTTATGGTAATCTCAAATATAGTTCTATTGAAACTTGTAGGCAATAAGATCTGACAAAAGATGATTAAAACATAATTATTTAAAATGTACTTTAAAGTAAAACTTTTAATTTGACATAAATGCAAAGTACATTTTTTAAAAGTATTCTTAAGTGCGTTAAGAAACATGAAGTGTACTCATTTAGTATACTTAAGTGGCTATTTATTTCATTAATGAAATACTGCAAGTACAGTTTTTTTAATGTACTTTAAGATTTGAAGTACACTACAAGTGCACATTCAATACAATTAAGCACACTCCTTTTTCACAAGGCCAGTCAATGTTATTTATAGACAGGCTATTCTCATTTATCAGAAACGTTCAAATAATACCAGAAGCTGAAGTCTTCTAATAGTCACAGAAGCAAGGCTGACAAAATATTTGCTGCTTCCCGGATTAGCAAAGATCTTCTGTGCTGTGCAAACTGAAAGGCGTGGTCCAGATGTGGACCGACCTCCTCATGTTTGCTGGAATATGAAATTCCTGCCATGATTGACATTCAGAATACCATTTTCATCTGAGCCAAGCGGCTTTTGCGCTTAACCCAGGGGGCACCTCCCATCTTTACGCATACACATATACACACAACCCTCACAGACTGCAAAAGCTGACCTAATCCACAGATTAAGGCCATAGAGAAATGTTGCAATTTGCTTTTTCATTTCAGCTAAAAATGAAACAAGAATGTGAGTCATCTCGCTGGATTTCACAGCATAAGACATGGGTATGAGTTCCTAATAAGCTATGACTATCCTTCATTGTACATTTGCTTTGTGCTTACCAGTTTGGGATTCTCTTTTTTTTTTTTTTTTTTATCAAGGCTAGCCAGAGTTTTAATGGAATTGAACTGAACTGTCCATTTAGCCTCAGGACAACCAAGGACATTTCCTGTGTACTGGGATTATAGAAAGCACAAGGTTCACCAGCAGCTGCACTGGGGTGAAGATTAAAATCGGGGGCAGAAAATGACCTTTCCGGTGACGATCATTCACAAAGTGCTCTCTGGTTATCATTTACTGATATTGCGTAAAGTGAAATGCCAAAGGACAAGATGGAATTCCAAGAAATGTCTGAATCTCATGATGTCATGATTTGGCTTCAAAGCTTTTTAGAGGTTTACATGGATGGTAATTGTATTAAGCTTATAATTTTTTAAGTAAATGTTTAAGTAAAGGACATTTGGTACATTTAGGTACATTTGACATATTTACAGTACCATTATACACTGATAAAAATGAATCATTGAGGCTGTAAGTGTAAAAAAAATCATTTTTTACAAATAAATCCTACTTGGATAATTTGAGTCGCTCACTTAATTTGGATTTGTAGCAAAAACATATTTTGTATAATTATATATCGCACTTCTTATCCTGAGTAATCTAGACAAGGCTTTGTAGACATGTGCATTTCCAACATACTATTTAAGTTACATTTATTAAAATATTTACTGCTGGATTTGGCTGATCCAATGAACCCTTTTCACATGCTGATGACGTATTTTTCCATATTGCAACAAATGTATCAATTTTTCTCATATTTCATATATTAGGGTAATTTTATAACAGCGTTAAGGCATGACTGTTGTTGTTTCGCACCGCACCACAACAGCTTGAGGTGGTCTACACTGAAAGCATCAAAGCAAACTTTCCAAATCCATTAGTTCTGCTGTTGGAAGCTTCGCAACTGCGTAGATTACCTCAGGTATACTACAAGGCATACATTAAATTACTTGCTCATCGTGCTGCACCGCATCCATCTGCATTTCTTGCTTTTGACGCATCACGATGCGCTGCTCGCATCTTGCTGTCATCTAGTCTTTATTTATTTCCTTGTTTGGAAAAAAGTCATGGATTTTTGTCACAACTTAATTTTATTGTGTACAATCTACTTACTGGGGGTAAGGAGATTTTTAGTTCCCAGAATGCCTTGCATTGGATTTAATTGGAAGAGAAAATGTTGTATTTATTACGCTCAAAAAATAACTCATTGAACAAACTTAATTGAATTGAGAGCAGGAATTCCATCCAATGAGTGCGCACAGCCTAAACACAGGCGCCACTCTCCTGCATAATGGTAACCACAAAATTCAAAAACATTACAGAAACTCCTCTAAATGTCCAACATAACTGAACATTAAACACTAACATAAACTAACAAAATCATTCCCTTTATAAAGTAACACATAAAATAACACTTTAATCCCTAAATTTACTCTCCTAATGCAGTCCCTTGCAAAGCATGCTGGGAACTAGGGATCCACTGCCCAGTTAGTTATCAACATTAATTTGTGCGTTTCAGTCAGCAATGTTAAGTTGACTGAACAAACACTAAGTAAAGCTGACAATACTCATTTTTAGTAGAAACAATGCAGTTAAATTACGTTTATGTAGTTACATGAGTTTTTTTGAGATCAATGAAAGTTCATTTTTTTGAGTGTCGTTTAATGTTCTATTAAGTTGGGACTTAGAAAAGTTTTTGTTATGTTGGAGTTTGGGGTTACCGTCTTGGCGAGGAGTGGAGCCTAACATTGAGAAAACTTAAAAGTTTAAGGCAACCAGCTGGAGATTTTTGAGTTTTCTCCACTTGTTGTATAACAAGTTCAATTTACAACAAGTTGAGAAAACGCAAAAATCTCCTGCAGCTGGTTGCCTCAAACATTTAAGTTTTCTCAACTTTTGAATTTTTACAGTGTAGGCACAGTGCATCATGTGAAATGCTTTACTCAATGAGTAACTGTTTATGGCAGTATTGTGGTTCGTCTCTACTGCATACTGCTAATTACATATAGTGAAATAGAACAAATGCATGTTGTACGCATGTTGTAAGTGTTTTCACTTGAGTTTTTTTTACATCTAATTTTATTGGTGCTTACTCAGTTGAATTATGTATGAGTGGTGTAAAGCGTGCCACCACTGGACTCTGGAGCAGTGGAAACATGTTAAGTGTCTGTTAAGTGACAATTCACGCTTCCCTGTTTAGCAGTCTGATGGGCGAGTCTGGGTTTGGCAGATGCCAGAAGAACGATACCTACCGGATTGCATTATGCCAAATGTAAAGTTTGGTGGAGGAGGGATAAAGATATGGGGCTGTTTTTCAGGGGTTTGGCTAGGCCCCTTATTTCCAGTGAAGGGAAATCATAATGTTTCAGCATATAAAGACATTTTGGACAACACTATGCTTCCAACTTTGGGGAAACAGTTTGGGGAAAGCCCTTTTCCATTCCAGCATAACTGTGCCCCAAAAAAGCAAGGTCCATAAATACATGGTTGGATGAGTTTGGTGTGGAAGAATTTGCCTGGCCCACACAGAGCCCTAGTTTTAATTATGTTAATGTTAAAATCCAAATATATTTAAGCACATTGTGTGAGTTTGGGTTTGCATATGCGTTTTTGGTGCTAAGTCTATATGTTACAATAACCTGTCCCGACAGGTCTTTACAATACAGGTATGATCGTAGCTGCAGAACATATTAATTTTATTGTGTACAATCTACTTACTGGGGGTAAAAACAGCTCAGAACATATTGACTTCACCTTTTGCTATAACCTCAGTCTGCAACCGTTATTGGCACTGCAGCGAGAACTGCTAAGATTTATGAGCAGCTAGAGCAACGATTTAAAAGAAAAGACAGAAAGAGAAATTGAGCCTGTCCTGAATGCACCCCTGGAGGATGTCAAGGGCATATTGAATCTTTCATTCCACTTTTGCAGGTACTCTGACCTTAAATTATGTGTTATCTGTTGCAAAGAAAAAAACTGCTAAGTGTGCTGCTTAGTTATTGGCAAGGATTTGTGCATGTGTATTTGGGAGATCAGTCTGAAATGCGATTTTCACTCACTGATGCCTGAATCAACATGGCAGCATGTATCCATGTCTTACCCTGACACCTAATTCAATACGATCCATCAATCCTTGAACTCATCATGTGAGCTCATACAATTTTCCTGTTTTATTGTTTCCGTAGGCAAGCAACAGCAAGGTCATGGGTTCAGTTTCCAACATATGCTGATACAAAAAACATACCTTAAATTTGCTTTAAACATCTTCCAAGTTAATTTGGAATATTTATCCATTGAAGTTTGATCAATCTAATGAATATTAAATGCCTCTAAACAAGATAAAAAGCTTTGGGATAAGATTGTAAATATTACACTCTTAAAAATATTGGTTCCAAAAGGGGGTTTTCATAGCAATGCAACAGAACTATTTTTGAATCCAAATAACCCATGTTAACATTTCTTTAAAAAAAAAAGTTTTTTTCTTAGTGTGACAAATATTTTAATAATCTGAAGGACTTTTTGCATTAAAGAACCTTTTGTGCATTGGAAAGGCTCTAGAGATGTTAAAAATTCTTCATGGAACCATCAAGAACCTCTATTTTTAAGAATGTATGTGTTCCGTTTGGGTCTAAAGAATCTGACCTCTGTAAATTACCTTTTGACTCAAACTATTTACATAATTTTCAAAATTACTGATGTTCTTGTGAATCACACAAACCACCTTATTAGGAAACAGTGACAATTTATAATCTGATATAATTTGTTAGCATTTGTATTTTGATAATACAGACATTTATTGTAATGCATATTATGTATATTATGTATCTTGTTTCTTGTTATGTATCTAGAAGGCTGATAGTCACAAAATAAACAGGATCCTTGTGCATTTTCTCAGCCATTTGAGTCACACTTAGTTTGTAGAAGTGCTTCATCTCGCAATTCTGAACATTTTTCTCAGGATTTTTAGTTTACATCTAACAATTCTGTTTTTATTGTTTGTTTGTTTCTGCCATGAAATAAAAATAATACAACTTTTTTCTGTAAATGCGAATTTATATTCCACAATTCTGACTTTTTTCTCAGAATTGTGAGATATAAATTCGCAAAAGAAAGGTAAGTCGCAATTATAATTTTTATTCCATGGCGGAAATAAGCTTCCATAGGATTTGTACCACAGCAGCAGTAAGGAGGGTTTTCTCAAAGGCTTTCGGTTTCCCTGAGAGTTATATCACCCCTCAACAAAAGACCTTGGGAGATTTTAACTGTAATGGAGGATACACATAGTGCAAGCATTAGCAATGCATGTTTTAATCTTGAACAATGAATAGGAAACCGTGTTCACACTAAACCTACAGAGAAAAAAATATACAAAACAAAGAGGCAGATTGAAAGTTATAGTAAGAAAAAAGCATGCATGCATATAATCTAGCAGTAATGAACAGGCATACATAAACCAAAACATTACACAGCATGTCACTAACTCATAGTGGGGGTTTTAAAAAGCTGTTTTTGAGAAATGTGTCTCTAACTGTATACAGGACTGATGTGATGCCAGTTCAGATTACTCTATGATGCTTATATAAAGAAAATATTTTTGTGTCTTTTATTAGTGTGATCTGAACAATATATCCATGTCTACATTTGTCTATAGTTGAGTTTGCTGTATTATTTATGGTGTATTCAAGGATATAACTAAAAATTAAAAAGGTGGCCAAATGTAAACATTTAAGAATCTGTTGTTTAATAACCATTATAATAATAGACAGTAATTCCTGGTGAAAAACTTTACCCATGATTCAGCAAAGAAATCTCCACCAATCACAGAATCACTATATGCAAATCGCACCAAAAGAGCTCTGTAGCACCCGTCCACTCTAATGAAGCACTGTGGATGATGCACTGAGACTACTTAAAGATGCTGATATGCTTTGAATGCTACAGATTCACAATCTGATTCTGACTTGTGATGCAGCCTGAATCATAATCACACCATGTTTGTTTGTTGGCCAGGGGAGAACTGTCCCCTGAACTGAACCTGGTTTCTCCAAAGGGTTTTTTTCTTCATTTCTGTCACCTGATGGAGTTTGGGTTCCTTGCCACCGTCATCTCTGGCTTGCTTAGTTGGGGACACTTAATATTCAGCAATTTTACTGATTTGACTGCACTGACACTATTGGATGAGAACTGAACTGAGCTGGATGATGATGGATGATGTTCTGTTTTCTGCAGAGCTGCTTTATAGTTAAATTGAACTCATTTCATAATTGATGTACTTTTGGGAGATCACGTGACCTACTGACAGAGATGGCCGCTTGAGTTTGGAGCTCCCCTACTCAGCACTGATAAATCATCCGTTCAAGTTGTAGCTTCGGTATAAATCAATAATACCTGCTCCGTGAGTTTGCTTATCAGTGTTTGATGGCTAAACGTCAGCTTTTACAGTCCTCTCTGGAGAAAAAACGGCCGAAAAAAAACAGACAACGAAGCGTTGCGCAGCATGGTGGCAGACGAGCTAAAGCTACAGTTTGGTATCGTTCGTGAAATCTTCAAGGAGGAATTTCAACCTGTTGCTGAAAGAATCGGTTTCTTGGAGAGAGAGATGAAGTTAATCAGTAACAACTTTGATAACATTCAGTCAGCGGTTCGGAAAGTAAAGCAGGATTCGGCCGACGTTAAGCTAGCCGTAGAAATGCTACAAGACAAGATGGCGAGACTGGAAGATAAGAGTCGGCAATACAACATTCGTCTCGTTGGCCTTAGAGAAGGGGCTTCGTGCAAACACAGCAACCTCAGTGGATTCCTTCGCTTAAAAACAAATCAGTCGAGATAGAAAGGGCGCATCGTATTTACACAGCAACAGAAAAGGCCCGCGAACACTGATCTTTAAACTACTACGCTTTCAGGACAGAAATGTGATCCTCAAAGGAGCCCGATCCGCCGGTCCAGTACTTCAAAAAAGCTGTTCGCTTCTTTTTTTTCCCCGACTACAGCAACCAAACCACCATGAGAAGACGTGAAATGAATCAGGCTAGGAAAAAACTCACGCAGCTTGGGATCCCTTCCGTCATGATTTACCCCTCTACGATTAAGGTGACACATCGCGGATCAACCTTCTGCTGGAAACGACGGCCGAAGTGGAATCCTAAGCTTCCCAGCACCAGGAATCCGCACTGCCTCTGTACGTATCTGAGGACGAACCAGCTGTAATGTTAATGGACACCGGCCCGCAAACCATAGCAACTGACTAAAAGACTGGCTCATTTAAAAGCCTGTGACGTACATCGTTTTCAGAATAGACATTTTAAAATAGCCTCATTTTCTTCATCTGTAAAGAAAAATAAGGGGGTTTTGATATTGGTTGCCCGGCGCCTTCCCTTTTCTATACATTGTTCGAAGAGTGATGCGGATGGTCGTATTACATATGTAATTGGTTCTTGGTCCAATATTAAATGGGCTTTTGTCTCAGTGTATGCTCCGAACGAATATGATAGCGCGTTTTACCAGCAACTCATCCATATCATATTGAGTCTTAATGGCTATCACCTTGTTATGGGGGTGACTTCAATGCGGTCCATAACACCTCACTTGATAGATCCTCAAAATCTCCATCTGACCCGGCTGCTTCAAAGTTATTTAACAAATTCATAAATCAAGTAAAGGTATGTGATGTATGGCGGCTGAGAAATTATGGTGTTAAAGATTACACATTCTTCTCAGCCCGCCACAAGAGCTATTCGCGTATTGATTATCTGCTCATATCATCCGCCTGTATTCCATTTGTTGACAACGTAGATATCCTACCTATCCTCCTTTCAGATCACTCCTCAGTAACTTTGTGTCTTCTTCCTTTCACTGTCTCCTCTAGATGCAAACGTTGGAGATTTAATACATCCCTTCTTCGGGATCAAAAATTTCTATCACAGCTATGTTCCTCCATAGTAGAGTTCATTAAATTTAATAGTAAATCTGCTAAGAATCCCCAGTCTCTATGGGAGGTGACAAAATGTTTTATAAGAGGGAAATGTATTGCCTTCTCTTCCTTTCAACAAAAATCTAGAAATATCCGCAAAGAACAACTGGAGAGACAAATCCGGGTGGTGGAACAGGACCTCAAGAATACTTACTGTCCAAGGAAGGCAGATGAACTACGTGCACTTAAATCTGCACTGAAAGGACTACTCTTACATAGAGCTGAATTTAAAATGCACCACACAAGGCAGTCGTATTATTTTAATGGTGAGAGACCAAGTAAATTATTAGCGCTACGGATTAAACATATGGAGGCTAGAGCAAATATATATAGCATAAAGATTGAAGGCATTCTATATACCCAGCCAGAAGAGATCAATCAAATTTTTAAAACCTTTTATGAACAGTTGTATACTTCTGATACCTCTGCGTTGTATCAGCAATGTATTTCATTTCTTGAACAGTTTCATCTTCCCAAAATTGATGAGTGTTGTCATGATATACTTAATAACCCTATGTCACTTGAAGAATTAAAATTTGCATTGGACTCTATGCCAAAGAATAAAGCTCCAGGTAGCAACGGAATTAATTAATTTCTGTGGTCTGGGATATAGTGGCGCCGCTTATTCTAAATTCATTTAACTTTGCAATTGAAAATGGAGCCCTACACAGGGACCAAAATACAGCTCTTATCACTCTCTTACTTAAAAAAGATAAAGACCCCTTGGAATGCGCTAGTTATTGTCCTGTCAGTTTAATTACTGTTGATGCAAAACTTCTTGCCAAAACTTTAGCCTTTAGGCTAGATAAATGTATAAATAAGGTCATTAATTATGATCAGTCTGGCTTTCTTAAAGATCGCTTTGCGTCAGATAACATCAGATTATTACATATCATTCACAGATCCAGCTCCTATTCAGCTTCCTCATCCAACTCTCTATAACAGTTGTTCAGCTTCGTGTACTCACTGGTCCTTTTGCGTCTCCATCTTTCTCTCTTGGTCGAGGTACTCGTCAAGGCTGTCCATTATCGCCTTTGCTTTTTACTCTGGCAGTGGAGCCATTGGCTCAAGCGGTACACCAGTCTTCTGCTATACAGCCCATTATATGTGTTAATACCTTACATAAAATCTCTCTTTACGCTGATGATATTTTGCTCTGTCTCCAATATTTCTGTGTCCTTCCCTGAATGTTTAAATCTTTTCAACATATTTGGTAAGCTTTCAGGCTATAAAATCAATTGGAATAAATCAATTTTAATGCCACTTAATGATGCAGCAAGACAAGAATCAAGCAGCCTACCCCCCTTGATCCCTATAGTCAATCAATTTACTTATTTGGGTATCACAATATCAATTCTCTTAAACAAGATCAAGGAGGACTTAGATAGGTGGTCCCCATTATGTTTAGCTCTACATGGAAGAATAGCTACCGTTAAAATGAATGTCCTTCCTAGGGTCAATTTTCTATGTTGCCATTACCACCACCTGAATGTTTCTTCAAAGAGCTCAACGTGGCTATTTCTAGATTCATATGGAATAAGAAAAAACCCAGAATCCGGCTTAAGATAATGCAACGTAGGAAACTTGATGGGGGTTTGTCACTTCCGGACTTTAAATTATATCATTTAGCATTTCAAATAAGAACACTTAAAACCTGGGTTAACCCCAATTCTCTTGTTCCTTGGCGAGATCTAGAAGCGAACATCACCCTACCTGTTCCCTTACGAGATCTCCCGTTTTCAAGTATTTCTAAAAACTCTAAGAAAAAATATGGACCCACTCTTGAAAATTCTTTTGATGTATGGAAAAAGGTTGAGAAAATAATGGGAGGTCCTTTTTTATATACAAGTACAACACCTTTATGGCATAATAACTGTTTGCAAACTGGAAAAAAGCCCTTTGTCTATAAAGCCTGGTCTGATTGCGGTATTCACACGTTCAATGACATTTTTTGTGAGGAGGGCCTCAAATCATTTCAAGATTTATGTAAAGAATTCTCCTTACCGGGATTTTCCTTTTTCTTATATTTAAGACTGAGGTCAGCTCTAAAGGCCTTTGGCATTCCCTGGACTGCAAATATACTTCCACATCCCTTGTGGAAGTGGATGGACTTTAACACCCCCTCAAGTGGCTTAGTCTCTAAAGTCTATAACTCTATTCTCTTTCAGCAGTACTCCTATATACCAGCTATTTATTCCTGGGAAAAGGAAGTAACAACCAAACCTGACTGGGATGTTGTATGGGCCAGATGTTTCATTGCATCTAAAAACCTGGCGCATCAGATGATCCACTATAAACTTATTAATAGGGCTTACATCACTCCAAGCTTATTGTATAAAATGAAGATCAGACCTGATCCTTATTGTCATCTATGTAATAATTCTATAGTAGGTTCATATTTGCATATGTTCTGGGAATGCCCTAAGGTGGTACCTTTATGGTCCTTTGTATGTACGGTCCTCTCTGATATCTTACATCTAGAAATACCTCTGGACCCCTTGATCTTCCTGCTCTTAGATGACTCTACACTTCAGCTAAATACTCATCAAAAGAGGATCTTATTGGCTGCAGGTACTGCTATGGATTAAACCATCCACCTCTTCTACTTACATCTGGCTTTCTTACTTCAGAGACCTTGCTTGAGGGCACCACTGCTAAACTCAATGGGGCTAAGGACAGAACTATTCAAAGTTGGACAATAACAGCGGAGATGTTGTTAGAAAAACTAAAACCTTGACTTCCTAATTATGTGTACTTGTTTTATGTATTATGTATTTTTTATGTATTTTATTTTGGTTTGGGTAATTTTCATGGCATCTGTATGTATATAGTTTATTGAATCAGTCATAATATCTCTGATGCAGCTAAAATTATAATAAAAAGTTAATAAAAAAAAACAAAAAAAACAAAAAAAAATTGATGTACTTTACACATCAAAATGAATCGACGCTGAACTGATTTCAACTGAATATTGACTGTTTACTATTGGCTTTTTTGAGTTATTTGAGCTTTTTTGAGTTGAATTCTGTTCACATCATTGAATCATTATTTTCCTGTTAATCACAGTAAAGCTGCTTTGAAACAATCTGTATTGTATAAAGCACTACATTAATAAAGGTGAGGACTTGAAATCTTTGTACATTTACACACACACATACAGTATTGTAACGTGGAGTCAGAAGTCATGGGATCCATGTGCAGCTTTATTGTAGATAATCAAAGTACAACAGACAGAGGTAAACACCAGCAACAGCAGTAGGCAAGGCAGAATTGTAACTAAGAGACAGACACAGGGTCGGGGCAGGCAGCAAACCGAACAGGTAATATCCAGATAAACAGGCAGAAGGTCAATTGGGCAGGCAGCAGAACGTCAAAACAGGATAAACAAACCAAGGTCATACACGAAGAAACAATACACATGAAAGAACGCTCAGAAATGTCAGCCGTGGCAAAACAAGACTTCGCAGTGTGTGAGTGTGTGTGTGTGTGTGTGTGTGTGTGTGTGTGAGGCCGAATTCGTGACAAGTATATTCCTATAAATCATTAAATATGTTGTTTCTATATACAAAATCAATATCTTTAAATCAATACATTTATTTTTATCTGTAATTTTTAATTCAATTATGTCATTGGCAATGCTTATTGGGATTGCAGTTCTTTCCCTCATTAAAGGGGTCATGAACTGAGAAATAAAAATTTTTTTGATCTTTTGACATACAAGAGGACATCATGTAAGTTTCAGAACAGCTTATATTGAAGCCAATCTCCCAAAATGGCAGGTTCTTGAAAGTGCCACTTTATTACATAATAGTGTGGCTAAACACCGCCTCCACAGAAGAAAATCAACACCTGCTTCTACATCACTGCATGTTTAGCCCCGCCCAATGATTCGCGCCGAGAGAGGAAAACGCAGGTCTACACAGAAACCAAACGATAAAGATGACTCTGATCCCAAAATTAGGAAGAGTGGATGAACTTTATTTTTTAATAACAGTAATGTCGCACCACACAAGTGTGAGTAACTGTTTTTATTATGTGGTCACTATTGCTTTGTCTGTTACAGATAGTTTGATATGTACTGAGTGTTTATACTGTAGCGATTTGCTGTTCTTTCCTGTGCTTCAGTGTTTATGGGGTTAACACAGGGATACCTACTGACCTCAGCCACTTGCTGTAAACCTGAATGAAAGCTTAATGAGCGAGATCTTCTGTTTTGTCACCAGTAAAGGGCCAGAGCGCAATTAATCAGCACAAATGTACGACATGATGCGCTCTTGAATCAAAACAATAGATCTCTATGGAGATATGTCTATGCAGTAATGTTTCGTTTTCTTCAAAACGCGACATGGCAAACCACAATGTATACGTTTGTCACTTTATCAACAAGGATGAATGATGAAGAACGACAACAAATGATGGTGCATTCATTCATAATTTTAAATAAAATGCCACAAGCTGTCAATCATAGCCTGTGGTAATTTAGTACAAACTTTGTTTGCCACGACTAGGACTTTTGAAGCATGTGTAATAAAACGCATAAATGTTTCACAATGTTGGCAGATGTTTTAACTATGTAACAAGATCTTTTTCAAAACAATTCCAAAGGCGGGAAGTGGAACATTTTAAAATGCACGCTATTACCCAATCATAGCATTGGGCGTTTACATCCAAGTCTAGCGTGTTGCACGCCCCTCCAAATTAGCTGTTTTCAAAGAGAGAGTCAAAAATGGGATAGAAATTAGCTTATTACTTCTAAATTAGGATTTTTTTTGATGTAAAACCTTAATAACATAAGTAGACCTCAGAGAACATTATAAAATTTAAAAAAGAAAACGCACTTCATGACCCCTTTAAAGCCTTTAAGTATACAATCCTGTACAAGAAAGAAAGAAAGAAAGAAAAAGAAAAGGTCTGATGTTTTCGAGAAAGACATACTGTACTGTGTGTGCGTGTGTGCGCACAAGAGAGTTGAGTAATGAACAAAGACTAGTGTTTATAAATAGATCAAGGAAGGAAGGAGTCCTGGCAAATAAATTATGCAGTAGGGAGCTGAGGCATATTCAGGATGACAATTATGTCCACATCCAACAAACACCCTAAATGTGTCTCTATGAGTTTTTTTGTAGCAACTGAAAAAAAAAATCCTGAAGTCAAAGGCCATTCCTTAAAACAGCAACTAGATATATTGAAAATTAAGGGACCAATTAAGAACAGCTCCTGTCCAGAAATGTATCCAGGTTCTTCCTCAGCCATAATATGCAAGTATATACAGTATATACTTAACATACAGCAGTTCAGAATAGGCATGAAACACTAAATCATGTAAGCCAGAAACCAAAACCATGGACACAACAGTAAAACATGACAATTAAATTAAAGTTTTATTTGTTTTAATTTTTTTTTTCTGCCTATATCTTGTCAGGGTTATGTTGGGTTTAGTTGTCTTTTTGTTTCTGGGTTTCCATTTCTTGTGCTTCATTGCAGTTTAGTTCTGTCTCCTTGGTTACTTGGTCCTTGTTTGTTACTACGGTAACAAACAATATTCTTGTTTAATTGCCTGTTTGTCTTGGTACATAAATCCCTGTGTTTACAGTTGTCTTTGTTGGTTATCGTATTTATCTTGTGTGTGTTAGTGCTTATTTACACCGATCAGGTATAACATTATGACCACTGACAGGTGAAGTGAATAACACTGATTATCTCCTCATCACGGCACCTGTTGGTGGGTGGGATATATTAGGCAGCAAGTGAACATTTTGTCTTCAAAGTTGATGTTTTAGAAGCAGGAAAAATGGGCAAGCATAAGGATTTGAGTGAGTTTGACAAGGGCGAAATTGTTATGGCTAGATGACTGGGTCAGGGCATCTCCAAAACTGCAGTGGTCAGTATCTATCAAAAGTGGTCCAAGGAAGGAACAGTGGTGAACCGGTGACAGGGCCATGGCTCATTGATGCATGTGGGGAGCGAAGGCTGGCCCGTGTGGCCCGATCCAATAGATGAGCTACTATAGCTCAAATTGCTCAAGAAGTTAATGCTGGTTCTGACAGAAAGGTGTCGGAATACACAGTGCATCGCAGTTTGTTGCGTATGGGGCTGCATAACCGCAGACTAGTCAGGGTGCCCATGCTGACCCCTGTCCACCACCGAAAGTAGCAAAAGAACAGTGAGCATCAGAACTGGACCACGGAGCAATGGAAGAAGGTGGCCTGGTCTGATGAATCACGTTTTCTTTTACATCAAGTAGATTGGTGGGTGCGTCACTTACCTGGGAAACACATGTAACCAGGATGCACTATGGGAAGAAGGTGGATGCAGTGTGATGCTTTGGGCAATGTTCTGCTGGGAAACCTTGGGTCCTGCCATCCATGTGGATGTTACTTTGACACGTACCACCTACCAAAGCATTGTTGCAGACCATGTACACCCTTTCATGGAAATGGTATTCCCTGGTGCCTCTGGCCTCTTTCAGCAGGATAATGCTCCCTGCCACAAAGCAAAAATGGTTCGAGGAGCACAACAACAAGTTTGAGATGTTGACTTGGCCTTTAAATTCCCCAGATCTCAATCCAACTGAGCATCTGTGGGACGTGCTGAACAAACAAGTCCGATCCATAGAGGCTTCACCTCGCAACTTACAGGACTTAAAGGACCTGCTGCTAACATCTTGGTGCCAGATACCACAGCACACCTTCAGGGGTCTAGTGAAGTCCATGCCTCGATGGGTCAGGGCTGTTTTGGCAGCAAAAGGGGGACCGACACAATATTAGAAAGGTGGTCATAATGCTGTCATAATGTAGGACTCCCTTCTCTGGTCTCTGTTTTTCCTCATCCTTCCGTCTCCTTTTCTCTTGCCTCATCTGCCCTTACCCCCAGGTGCTCTGGACACCATGACGGCCACCCCCGGAAGGGTGGGTGCCCCCGCCTGCGAATGGCGACGGAAGTATGTGGCAAGCAGGGTTGGGCCGAGATCCGTGGGAATGGAGCGAGGCAGGTGGCACGAATGCTAATGAGTAGGCCTGTCGCACGATATATGGACATGACCTCGATAATTCAAAATGTCACCGACATTTTGCCGATCGTGCTGCCTCTGTCATCTCGTCTGCTCTCCGAGGCGAAAGCAGGGCTCAGGCAGCTCCTTCATACACATAGCTGATATTGACAGGCGGAAAAATGTGCCATTCGAGTCGTTATAGTGTTTTCCTGACAACTACAGACAGTTTGGAAGAATAAGTGCAAATGCACTCAGTTTCCGCAATCCACTGGTGTAAATATAAACATGACAGCGCGCAATGGTGCACGCTCACAGCTAGTTTCAAACAGGACGCGGCAGTCGTGAGTGTCTAGTTCGTTTTCATAGGGAACGCGTTTTTGCATTCCACTGCGCCGTTTTTCCATGGAAACGTGTTTGTTTGACTGTTGCACTCGCGTCTTTCGCAGCATCTCGTGCATGACGCGGCGCTAAAACGCGGTGCTCAAGTTAAAAGAAGTTTTTCAAACACGCCTCAAGAAAAACAGATACCTCAACAGGCCAATCTGACTGCTAAATCTGTGTCTTTGTTCATATGGACATCTGACAAAAGCGTGCACCCTTACTTTACTGAGAAAATAAGGTCAGGGAAAAACCTGTAGATGGAAAATCTCCATATAAGTGCCTTTTGTGTGTTTGCAAGTGTTTTTTTCTACTTGTTATTTTGCAGTTTTTTGTTAGCAAAGGTGTATTTATTATTTATTCAACATTATTTTTTTTTGATGCTTCAATTCCAGTATCTAAATATTCTTAAGAGTTAAGTTCATTGTCATTTGAAAGTGTGTAGGCCTACTTGCATTATTATGCTGTTATATTATGATTATATATTCAGTGGAATAAAATGGTCTTAAAATGACAATAATATTGCATATCGCAATTATTTCTGGGGCAATATATCGCACAACAAAAGTAGTTATCGTGACAGGCCTACTAATGAGCATCACCTGCACACCACACCGGTCTTGAGTCTCATGGAGGAGCTCTGGAAGAATAAAAGAGGAGTGACGACAGTTCAAGATGAGAGAGGACCAGGCCTGGACTTTATGTTGTGTTTTATTATGTTTATATGCAGCAGTTGTCCATAAGGGGCTGCCACTTTATTTCCGTTTTATTATTTGTTTATTTGATGATTAAAGTATTATGTCGAACATTCACCGGTGCCCGCATCCTTCTTCTCTTAACAAAAACCTCTTTAAAATAATATAAACAATCATTTTAAGTACATTATGTATTATAACAAATGCCTGCCGAGGGCTCCAACGGCCTGGTGTTGTTACACTTTACAGCAGATCAAATCCTTGTTTAATATTGGCCAAATTATATTTAATTCAAATGTCCACATCGTTTTAAATATTTGACCACTTCTTTATGCTAGAAATGCTACAGCCACTGTAATTTCTTGAACAAGAATATGTGGACATCAAAACATGCAAACTCCTTGCGAGGGATTAAACTTTAATTTTTATTTTTTTATTTTTATTTAACAGTTAGTTTGCATATTTAGAAACATACTGATGTATTCTCCTGTGTTGCCATAGGTTTATAAATGATTTACCTTACAAATCTTGTTTCCAGATGAACATTATAAGCAACCCAAACTCATATGCAGAGATGCTATGAGACGCACGTAACCTACAAGCATGTAAATAATTATTGTGCATATATATATATATATATATATATATATATATATATATATATTAAACCCACAGCGTATATATTTATTTAATTGAATAGCAGCCTTTGTGAATTCACAATAGTACTATGCTGTAGAGTATGGTTTTTAATTGGTTTAGTACATTGTGCAGCCTTAAAACGGTCTAATAATGTGGTTCACGGATTCTCGTCTGTGGAATGCACCACTTCCTGTATTTTGTTGGTTACTCGACATGGTTAAATTGCAATTGAGGATTTTTTAAAATCGAGTACTCCAATTTAATCAAGGAATTGTGACAGACATAGATGACATCCTTGACCAGATGCTGATAGTGAAGGAGGGTTTGAATGACTGATTGAGTTCATTGATTACACCTTGTGGGTATGCTTCTTCACCATTAAAGGGTCAGATCATGAAGAATTAGAATGAGGACCCCTTTTATCAGTATATGAGCTGTGAGTGTAGACCCAGTCTCCCTCTCTACTGCAGTCACGTTGAGCATGAATATTGCATGTGAACGTTGAATGCCCCATTTGTGAATTTTTATGTCATTACCACGAAGGCTGGTAGTTATTGCAGATCCTGTAATTCATATGAACTGCACATATGTCCACGTATATCATGCAACCTTATAATGACCTTGTAAAGATTATAACCGTTGCATCACTGCAGTAAATCCCACTGATTGTGTGCGTGTGTGAGAATAGTGATGGCAAAACGATGCTTGCTCACTCTCGCCAGCCCAAACAGCTCCTAGCGAATGCTCATTATGCAGTAACAACCTTTTAAATCATTATTTATAAAACAAAACATCACCAGCACTACAGCTATTTAATGTATGTTGTTGTGATTCAGCTGTGTGCAGACTGGCATAATCACATAGCTAAATTAACACCCTCAATCACAATGGGTGGAAAGTACTCATAAATAAAGCAAGTAAAATCTATATGAACCCTCTTTAATTAATGGCCGTAAATTTTTTACAACACTTTGCAAGCTGCAAAACATGAGGGCTAAAGGCAGATTCACTAAAGAGGCGTTCACACTGACCATGATTTGCAGCTGAATGGACATCATTCTTGTCAAAATCTAGTTTAAAAAACTATTTGGTCCACCCTTTGAATCAAGTGCATCCATTAGCTCAAATAACTAACAGGGAATGTTTCCATAACTTTCACTAACGTTATGTAAAAGTTATGTAAATGTTAGAAAAAAACATTCCTAAAATAATGTTTTCATAGTTAAAATACATTCTCATAACGTTGAGAGGAAACATTCTTAGAACAACATTGTTGGAACGTTCTTATGATGTTATTTGTACTTGACTGATGTTCTCATAATGTTGAGCGAAAATGTTCACATAACAACGTTCTTGAAACGTCTTTATCATGTTATTTGTACTTGACTGATGTTCTCATAATGTTGAGCGAAAACGTTCTCATAACGTTCTTGAAACGTCTTTATGATGTTATTTGTACTTGACTGATGTTCTCATAATGTTGAGTGAAAACGTTCTCATAACGTTCTTGAAACGTCTTTATGATGTTATTTGTACTTGACTGATGTTCTCATAATGTTGAGCGAAAACGTTCTCATAACAACGTTCTTGAAACGTCTTTATCATGTTATTTTAACTTGACTTATGTTCTCATAATTTTGAGAGAAAACGTTCTTAGGATAACATTCTCAGAACATCCTTTTAATGTTATTATTATTTGCTGAATGTTTTCATAATGTTATCATAATACGTTCTGAGTACAACGTTCATGAAACGTCCTTACAATGTAATCTGTACTTAATGAATGTTCTCGTAATATAGAGAAAACGTTGTAAGAACAACGTTCATGGAACGTCCATACAATGTTATTTTTACTTAAAGAACATTCTCATAACATTGAGAGAAAACGTTCTTAGAACAACAGTGTCGTAACGTCTTTGTGATGTTAATAATATTTGCTATATGTTTTTGAAATGTTTGTTGGAAGTTCATCTAACTTTTTTTTTAAATGTTACTACTTGTTTGATAAATAGAACTGAAGAGAACATGAAGTCACAAGACACATTCATAAGGAACAAATAATGAATGCAAGTTGTATATAAAATATACAGGCAAGCAGGAATAATACATCTCAGCTAAAAATATGTTTTTAGAATGTTTTGATTACATTCCCATTAAGTTATTCCTAAAATAAATATTTTTTTAAACATTTAAAATATCCAGTTTTTTAAACATTATATATATATATATATATATTTTTTTTTTTTTTTTTTTTTTTTTTTTTTTTAAATAATACACTATAAGGTCTCTCTTCAGCCTGAAGCATCACTGTAAAATGACAATGTTTGAAATCCAAAAACTTATATGCAGAAAACAATTTTGTTGTGTTTTCTTTTTCTATGGTGTTGTTTTCCACATCTTGTTAGATTTGACTTGTGTGCTGTCTAGTTGTATGTTTGAGTTTGTGTTCTTTTTTCCCTTGTTTAACTTGGTGGGGTTGTGTTTTTGGTTTAGAAAACGTAACCTTTGCTCTTTATGATTCCATGTTTTGGACAGTATACTTCCCAGAGACTCTAACACAGTTAGTGTACTACTACAGTAAAATGTGAATCTTAAAGTAAAGTCATATCTGTTATTTTTGTATTCAAATATTTGATGCACTTACTTTATACTCCGGAAAAATGTAAACACTCTGGAAACATGTGCCTTAACAGTTTTTGGTACTTAAACATTCTGTTACTTTGAAATCCATACATGTGGCTGTATTTTTATCACTTGAATTTATATAAGCATAAATTTAAACTGGGCAGTACAGTGGCTCAGTGGCTCAATGGGTAGCACTGTCACCTCACAGCCAGAAGGTCCCCGGTTCGAGTCCCGGCTAAGCCAAAAGTTAGCAGGTTCTCTGTGTGTCAGTGTGGGTTTCCTTCAGGTACTCCAGTTTCCACCACAGTTCGAAGACATGCAGCAGAGGGAAGTTAGCAAGTGTCTGTGTGTGAGCCCGGTGATGGACTGACCATCCGTTCATAGTGTTTTGAACGTTCAGAAAATATTACAAAATAACGTTTTCATAACATTTCCAAAATGATAGAATGGAATGTTCCTCTAACGTACACATAATCCAAGAAAAAACATTCTTGATACATTAAAAAACTGGACGTTTTCAATGTTTAAATAACATTCAGAAATAACGTTTTCATAACTTAATGGGAATGTTAGCAACATATTTTTGTTAGCTGGGTATTCAGTGTCTGATTAAATCAAAATTGCTTTATGATGTACGTGGTCTGAACCATGTTAAACAACCATGTATTTAACCATGTATTTAACCTAATAGTATTTCTATACAGATCAGAAAATTAAACATTTCTCATTGTTTATGGCTGCGCCAAAAATCGTGTACTGTTGAGCATGTACTCATTTGAATTTAAATTTACTTCACGACCATTGAAAAAGTACGTTCTATGTAGTACGAATACGTGTAGTATTCGAATTTGGACGTACTACATCTGCTATGTTTTTACTGTCACACGACCTACCAGTGTCAGTTACGTCCCTTCAACTCCATTCACAAATCCTCTCCCATGGCCTCATGGGAAGATAAAGTGTCCATCGAATGCACACTTCAGAATCTCGCCGGAAGTAAGTCATCCGGGTACTTTTCGCCTACTGACATACTACTCTGTTCGCATACTGTTTTTCGCGTACTACATAGTAGAGTAGTAGTCGATTTCGGATGCAGCGTATATTTAGCTTGTGTTTTGCAAGCTAGCTATTAAGCGTACTAGCTTAGCGTACTTATAGCATAGTATGCTAGCTTAACCTACCCTTGTGAAAAAGAACTACTTCACCAATCAGCATACTTCTAAATGTATTACTTAGTATCAAATAACTCTGAAGTTATAATAAAGTACTTTACTTCTATATGAATAAAGAGTGTATGTACTGAAAAGAAATTACAAAGACTTGATTTAAATACTGTGCTGTGCTAATTTAGTGCATTTGGCAGGATTTTGAGCTGCAAAAGTGATGCAACTGTTTACTGAATTCACCTCATAGTAGTGGGAAGACTGTTGATGCAGCATTCATCTAAAAGCCCTCCATCTCTGTCAGATTCCCCTCAGTGAGAATGAGCGAGCAGGTCCAGGCACATGTGTATAAAGGTGAACTGCATCCATCATCTGGAACTGCTGCAGTGCAAGAAGACACATTAGTTACAGTGGCGGTGACCAGTTCAGGCCTGTCACAGGCACTAATGCCTGCAAAATTATACCAAGAGCCGCATCACTGATGAACACATGGTAGAGCGGTTACTAGAAAGCATTCGGCAGCAGAGCATGGGCTTCACTTTGAATGGGTGGGGGGCATTTCAAAAGGTAGCTACTGCAGCCTCAGGGCCAACATGGGCGAGCTGAGGAGGACTGACTTCCCCTCAAGCCATGCAGATCCTTAATGGAGGACACCACCAGGGGCCTTTTACATGAATCATTCATGACCCATGAACACTGCACCACGACTTCACACCTCTCCGCATGCACAAACATACACATCTGCATTTAAGGGTACAGCACTTCTTACACAGTAAACTGCCTGTTAATTCTATGTATTTGTGCTTATTGTGTTTATTTGCAGTTGTAAGGTAGAAACTCACTGGCACCCTAAACAAAGACTATACATATAGAAAGACGGTTCACTGCTATTAGTTATGAATGGGAGAAACTGCAACGCGCAATATGGCGGAATACGTCCCACCTTCTAAGTAAAAGAGCCAATCGCTGATTGATAAAGTCATTGCGTCACTGCAGCTGCCGTTAGAAGCTCCGGTTCCCATAGAAACCTGAGACTCATGCTTAGGACTGCACATACGCATTGGCTATGAGTTCGCTAAGCAGTTTTTGAGATTCCAGGATTCCCCCATTCAAATAGATATGACTTGGAAATAGCTGCCCGGAGGCATTGCAAATATGGTTAAATGAGCTTGTAAGGCCCGCCCAATCGGCCCAGCGGCGGTTTCCCACAGGACGGGGAAGGTTTCTTGCGCGTTCTGTCTTTTCAGTGTGGCAAAGTATTTTAATTCCAATTAAACGTTTATCTGACTCCATTTTATTATGACCTCGAATTTAGATTAGAATGCCAATTGATCACTGACAATTTATATGATAATTTATCTAGACATTTGATTATTCTATTTAACTCTATTTTTACTCTTATTGTACTCATTCATTCTGTTCTCAGAGTCGCACACGGTCCTCGCACCAGCTGTTATGCGGGCCCAGGATCACAAACTCGCCAGTCTGATCAATAACCAGAGGTTATGGCTAAAGCAATTTAACAATGCTGCCCATGCTTGTTATTGTTAAAAGGTACCCATGTAGCCCCATACAATCGCCTATATAACAACTTAGTTAAAGCTCCGACAATAATAAGGGGTTATGACCAGTACTATGAGGTAATGTCGCCCCTCGATAGTAATTTATCTGGCCCCATATAGTTAATAATATAACTATATAACAACTTAATTAAAGCAGAGGCAATGACCAGAGGTTATGACCAGTATTGGTGTATTATGCGATTGCATAACAACTTAGTAAAAGTCAAGCAGTTAGTCAGAAATCTAGAATCTCGCCAGATGTGCCCCATGCTCCATACAATCTGAGATCTAGTATGTACTTAACCCTGGTCGTAGATTTGCGGTAACAACGGATACATCGTAATCTACTGAAGTCAATAATTTCAGACTAAGTCAGAATAAAGCCAAATGTAACAATTTATTAGTCAGGTAAATGTATCATGCCAATTACATAATCAATTCAAAGATGATCAATACAAAACATCAAATGCTCAGAAACAGTAAAAAAGATGCATACCTGACATTTGAAAAATACACATTGCTGAGTGTCCTGGACACTCAGGAATGTAGGCTGATCTGATTACAGAATCGCCCTGAGCCTACTGCAACATCTCTTTAAATACTCAGACCAAGACAGAAACTTCTTTCAAATGGAAACATAAGTTCACAATGGGAATTTGCATTAATCAGGGTCCTAGAGTGAGTAGTTTACACCTTTTGGGGACAGAAGTCCATTTGCATGAAATATCTCTAAAATCTCAAAACCTTTATTACCTTCTGGTTTACTTCTGTGGGAATGAGACCTTTGTACCAGTTGCACTGAGACATTTCAAATGATACCAAACAAGTATAGCATTGTGTGATAATTGTTCACATTAAACCTAGGGATGCACCGATCTGATACTCAGATCGGGTATCGGCTCCGATACTGCCATTTTTGCCGGATCGGGTATCGGCCGGATGGGACCGATCCAAATCCGATATTGTGCGTGTACTATTCTGTGTTATTGTTAAGTTCCACAAAAGGCACAAAAACATTAAAAAGCACCATATAGTTTCCGTGCACTATATTCCAAGTGTCCTGAAGCCATTCCATAGTTTAATTTGAGGTACAGATAAATATTTAAGTCCTTAAATTAAAGTTCACGTAAATGCCTCCCTCCGCTGCGGCTGTCAGTCATTCTCCATTCAGCATTCAAACTGCGTGTCGCGTTCAGTTACGACAGTCAACACATTGATTCATCTTCTCCAAGATGAATCAATGTTTCTATTATTATATTTCATCTGTAGACAACGATACCGGTAATACAAAACGCATCAATACATCTTTACTTTGATGCTTCATGATGCTGCAAGCGCATCATTCTGCACACGGGATGCGCATTTGTGCCGCTCTATATGGGAGCCGTTCATATTCAAATATTTTTGTGCAATGAAAGATTGTTAATAGCATTTTTTGTTCTGTCCTATCTATCATATGTTGCTGCCTCATTAAAAAAAAAAACTCCGCTATAAAGAAATGTCTTTTAATTTTGTAGTATAGCCTATATTTATATATATATATATTTAGTTTATGTCTTGTATGACTCAAACATTCATGAAAAACAAGTAATGAGTCATGGATGAAGGAATCAGCTGGACTCCTGTTTATTTTGAATGTCTACCAAGCTAGTGAAGCTATTGGTTTATTTACAGTTGTTGCACTGATCCACAATTATTTAATAAATAATTCACTACATTTGTGTCTGTTTGTTATTTTGTTTTACAAAGTTAGGAAAGTAATGTTTAAGTCAAGCCTGATGCCTTGTACAAAAGAATGATCCCAGTTTCTTCCACACAGTGAGGCATACAGTTTATTAGGTAATTTAGCACTTTTTTATTATTACTTGAATATCGGATCGGTATCATTATCGGCCGATACTAAATTCCAGGTATCGGAATCGGTATCGGAAGCAAAAAAGACGGATCGGTGCATCCCTAATTAAACCATATAGATTTTGGGTGAATTTCAGGTAGAGAGAAGAGATGGGGGAAGAGGGAGTGAAGGAAAGGAAATGTAGATTAAGGCAATGCTGAGGTGTGATTGCGTCTCGGATAGGGATGCTAATTTTGCAAGACAGAGTTCCAATGTTAATTTCCTTTGTTTTCTCAAAGAGTAGCCCTCTCTTGGTCCAGATAGTCCAGCATCATAGTCTTACAACCTTGTGACACATGAACTGAACTTTAAAAACTCCAAAAGAATTTGACTATGCATTAAAAAAATAAGTCTAATGTGCTCACTGAATCAAATTGTTTATTTGGTTAAAAATACAGTAAAACAGTAATATAATATAAATATTATTACAATAAATAAAATTGTAAAATATTATTACAATTCCAATTAACTGTTTTATATTTTAATGTATATTCAAAAATGTAATTTATTCCTGCACTGGCAAAGCTGAATTTTCAGTCAGTGTCACATGACCCTTCAGAAATCGATCTAATATTATGATTTGCTGTTCAAGAAACTGGGAACAGTTGCGCTGCTTAATAGTTTTGTAGAAACAGACATAGTTCAGTGAAAGTTCAAAATAACAGCATTTATTTGAAATAGAAATAATTTGTTACATTATAAATGTCTTTACTGTGACTTTTGACAATTCAGCATGAAAGACCTGAACTATCAGTTTTGTAAAATAATTTAAGACCCTTAAAAAAATAAAACATTTAATTAAAAATGACAAAATGAATAAAAGACAAAGAGGTTTATATATATATATATATATATATATATATATTTAAAGGACAAACTGACTTAATACAGTGCAGTAGGTTTACAGTAAACTGAACTGTTTTTGAAATTTTTCAGTCATGCATGTACTCATACCTATGGAGGTATGTATGTATGAATTTTTTCAAGACACTTAGTCACGACAATTAGTCAGGCTTTGGGAGTTCAGCACGAGATTTCTGTCAGGCAAAATGAGGAAAATTAAAAGGATATGATTGAAAGCTCAAAGCAATTATTTTAAATATCACTGATGTTTATATCTGAAGTAAAACATTTTTAAAAAAAAAGCTACAGAATAATGTTGTTGTCTGGTCATCTGGTCTGGATGGCTGTCCAGCCGTCAGGAATTATCTTTGACTCAAGAGCACCAACCCAAACAGTACAGGGGCCCAAAACCTGATCTCTTTGCTTTAGGCCATTTGATTTGACTCTCTCTCTCTCTCTCTCTCTCTCTACATTTTTTTACAATCATTTAAGCAGTTTTGGGAAACAGACAAAAAAAAAAAAACATAAATGTTGTAATCCATTTTGTCCAGCAATCCTCTCGGCACCACAATCATAATCTGCTGGATGGATGAGAGGGTGTATATCTCTTCACCTCACTGTACCTCTCTAATTCCTATTGAAAACGTCAGCACTGCTAGTCACCAACATGTGTTTTGGATATTTTTTTTTGCTGGTGCTTTTTTTTGCTGGTGCTAGAATCGTAAAAGTATATATTTAAAAAAAAAACTGTACTTACAGAGACTATTAAAGTAATAAAAGGCCACTTAAGTGTACTTAAAGAGAGCACGCTTTCTTAACCCACTGCAGTACACGCTTAAAAGGAGCACTTTAGAATTCACTTCAAAGAGCATTTTAAATCAATGTTTTAAAATCCTGTCATGCTTTAAATAAGTACACTTATTTATGCTGTGTTGACTAACAAAGCACATGTAAAGTGCTTGATTATAACTTAAACAGTAATGTGTAGATATTACAATTAATATATTTTAAATGTACTAAATCGCAGCTACACCATAATTGTGCAATTACAAATATATTTAATTATATCATATGACATACATGCTTAAATGGAAATTACACAAAGTATTTAGTTTAGCCTACCATAAATGCTTATCAGTCAGTGGCAGATCCAGAAAATTATTTATACTATAAATATTTTTCTGCCCTGACTCACAAGCATTGTAAATATGCATAGCAAGACAGTATGCATAGCAACATCCTAACAACCATCCAGAATACCCTAGCAACCACCTAGCAACACTTTATCAACCACCCAGAGCACCCTATCAGCCGCTTAGTATCTATCTATCTATCTATCACACATTTTAAGATAAGACTCTGACAAGCAAACATAAATTTGTCTTTCATGTATTAACGTAGTTAATGAAAGATTCTTACCTAACTCTGCAATTAGTTTCCGTCATCGGGATCTTCTTATAATTTATTTCGTTTTATTTATTTATTTTCTGAATTAGCCAAATTCCGAAAATCTGTAATTTTCCGACTCACGATCAAACGTTAAAACAATCAGTTTGTTCGTGAATTTGGCTGTGTACTGTTTTTGACCAAAAATAATAAGAATCATATAAGACTACATTAGGCTCAAATTCAATTGTGAAAAAGATGTAAACTAAGCATACCTTTATTTAACTGTAAATAAACTAAGCCACTTTATTGTGGGTTGGCAGATATTGTGGCAAAAAAGCTTGTTTAAAGGTGCAGCTACCACTCTGGTAGATCCGCCAGTAGCTGGGTGGGATTCGGTAATATTTCAGTCCCCCAGACTTTTTAAAGTGGTGGTTCACCAAAATGTTTGTCCATTATAATGTATAAAAAATTATAGCATTTTAATAATTTTTATAATAAAATAATGTATTATTTCTATTGTACAATTTGTACTTTGAAAATAACTGTCAGGGACACAGATGGAGGCAGGCAGGTAAGTGTTAAACAGGTAGTTTATTTTGAACAGAGGCACGGACACTGGCAGATGGAGAATGCAGGTGAGTGAATGAACAAGCACATTGGAACAGTCACTTAGCTGGAGTGTAACAGATGATGTCTTTGTAAGGATCAACGGGGGATGGAAAACAGACGATGGAAGACAAACGGAAGAGGATAAGAGAATCTCAGGTAAGGAGTCCAGGTACGTGAGATATAGCTTTCCATTGACAAGACCAGACACTGTGGTGCAGGGAGTGAGAGTCCTTATAGTGTGTGTTTGGATGAGCAGATGGCTTGCAGGTGCAGGTGAGGAACCAGAGGATGCTGGGAAATGGAGTCCAGGGAAGGTGAGACAGACGGTGATTGTGACAATAACAAAATGTGGACAGTGTCTATAATTTTTGGCAATATAAGTAGGTTTAATTTCTTGTGAAAAATGCATTTCCAAAAAATAAATTAATAAATAAATAAAAATGTGGGGCTATTTGATAAAAACAGACTGTTATCTCCCTCACTTTGAACTCAGCCCAGTCTCTCCAACAATTCTCTGTCTATAATAATTTAGACTCAACCCATATGTGACATAATTGACCAGAAATAACATCTTTCAGGTCTCTTCAGCAGTGGCGCAGAAGATGCTAAGTAGTATACTTTTTATTCATATTTATGAAGAGTATTATATTCAGGGAGGGTACTGTCAAGCTTAACAACTCAACCCCATCACATAAAATTAAGATGGAAAATTAATATTTTTCAAAATTGTATTTTAATCCATAAGTACAATGTACTTATTTCATTGCTGCCATATATGGGCTACTCTCCTACACTACATGAGGAGCAGTGGCCATTTTGAGCAAAAACTTCAAATCCATCACACTCAACCCAGTCACATATATTTCTCATTGTTTCGGTGTTGAAAACTTTTTACAGGGTTGAGTTTTTCACTTCATTAAAAATAATTTTCATGGTTTCAGTAAAGATATACTTACCAAAATCATGACAACTCATATTTTTGTTATAAATAGAATAGTTGATGTAATGTGTCCACTTAAACATTGACAAGCATCATATGTCAGAAATGGCAGCCACAACAGCAGCAGAAAGTGTTGTGCATGCAGATATGTTGTTCCAGAAAGAAGGGCACAATATGAGAGAGAGACAAATATTAATAAAATGTGAAAATGATCATAAATGTTACATTTGTAATTATTAAATTGTTATAAGGGACACATGAGCAGTAAGTAGATGTTTGTTTTATAGCAAGTTTTGTGTAAAATCCTTTTTAAACCATTCAATTTTGACTGTTTTTGGAATTGGAATTTGGAAAAACTGAAAATAATAAAAGGTCTTTAATTACTGAGGTGGGAAAAAATGATTTGCTGGAGGTTTGATATATGATATGGGGTATTAAAAAAAATAAAAATAATTATATGTGCTTAAAAAAAAAAAAAAAAAAAATCCAAGTTGAAATACTAATGAATCCCAGGAATGACCCAGCTATACAGCTATACATAGCCTACACTTTAAACATATTTCAAAGACAGAAGTAAATAATGAAATTATATATAGCCTAAAGATGTAGGCCTAGCCTACTACATATAGACCTATAATACATTTTCATTAGGCTAACTGTGAATAACATGCAATTAAGTGTCCAAAAACATGCATTCTATTTGCCCTAAAATATTCTTTTAAAGTAGGCTATAGCCTACATCCTTATAGCCTACTCTTTTAAAAGTATGCTAAAGTATAGTTCTTTTTCAGAAAGCCGTGATTGGTCAGCTTTCACTGTCTCACAGATTTATTTTAAGATTCAAGCAGCATAATTTTACACATTTGAAATCTGTAGAGCTAATATGGATATGTATAGAGCTAATATACTGCATTAGCTCTTATGGACAATTGTGGGTAGCTGGATGTAATGACCATGATAGATATTTTTGTAGTAAGTGTATTTGGGTATTGTAAGTGTACGGCTATGCAGCAGCAGCATCCACGAGGACAGCGAGTGTCCCAGAGGAACTATCACTGAATGGAATTCCCTCGCGCACAACCCCATATTAGTGTGCGCATGGGGTCATTTAGCGCATCAGCTGACCGGCGGAGTGCTGCTCGAGCTGAGGAAAGCTGCAGCGCATCCGCACATGCACAGAATACCAATCAGCTCTAGTCACCCTCCTCTCTCTCTCTCTCACTGTAGCTATTGGTGAAAGTGACTCCATAGAATCTCCTAGAAACCTATTCAACGTATGTTGTCACAGTATGAAACTACCAATACAAAAAAATGCATAAATATATAGGCCTATTATTACATAGCCTATATAGTAATTGTTTCATATTATAACATTGGAATCCTTGGCTCAAGACAAAAAAAATGTACATACAGTATATAATGATAGGTGACAACCTACCTCATATAATTTACTATTGGTCAATGATCTTTTTCTTGTGAAATAACGTTGGCAAAAAGTAGGCCTGTGTCTATATAATATAGGTATGTCTCCTACAATTCTTTTACAGAATGCATTATAGCCTTGAACTCGGGTATAAGATCAACTTACAGCTTTCAAGTTGATATCTGATCCCTTTACTTGTTGACATGTAGCGTGTACTGGGCCTCAATGTCTGAGAACATTCAAATCCTCCACTGCCTGTCTGTTCCATTATCCTCTTTGTGTGCTGAGTCCTTTGATCACCCTTTAGCCATAATCATATAATACTTTCAAAGGATGCCACCTGCTGGTTAATGTTCTGAATGATGATCCGTTGCAATTCATATAATTCAGAAAATCTCAACTAATTAATTGATCAAAATCATGTGAATTCAATTAAATCAAATTCTGTGAGAGATATGCAAATATCTGTACGCAACTAGCTTTTGCTAATGCGTTCAGCTGTCAGTGCTAGTATGCAGTTTCAAGATTTAAAGAAATAGCATGACTGGATTTCATTTCACCTGCTGGCTTTATTTTGGCCAAGCATCGGTTTATATCCCACAGGCAACACAAAACCTTGATCTTTTTTCATGGTCAGGAATATCTGATGACGCGGATTACAAGCGAAACCATTCCAAGAGTCAATGTTTCAGGCTAAGCTTCTTAGGGAGACACAGAGGGCCGGTGCCAGAAATGATCTTTTTTGATAGATTAGTGCCTGTGGCAAAACTGGACTTGATAGACTTGATAACAGATGCACACATGTGGCTGTTGCAGGAAGGCTGTCTTTTCCTTGAACCCAGAATACAGTAAGCATAGCATTTAGACAGTAGAAAGTAGTAGAAAGTCTTATAAGATGAGAGATCTTTCAGATTTTTTCATAGTCCCACCCCAAACTTTTTTTTAAAGAGTCAATATTGAAATGCAGCAATGGTCAAAAACTGCAGCAATGTTTTGAGAGCGCCTACAAATAGCTTGTCTCTGCAAAATAGCAACTTTTGTGACCAAGAGCAGCCATATTATATATTTCTTCTGCTTGAAGTGGTTTTATAGTATGTAGTATAAAGCATTTAATTATTATTTACAAAACAATGTTGGGTTTTCATGTATTATGGGGGCATTCCATAGACATTATATTGCACAAACTGTAAATTCTATTCCCCACCCAATCACAGAAAACTTTCTGCATTTTCACATTTTCAAAAAAACATCACTTAATATGATTTATAAGCTGTTTTCCTCATGGGGACAAAAAAAAAGTTCACAAGGTCAAGGATTTCAGATATTGCCGAATTTGTGGGGGCATTTTATCCCCATAATGTAGGGTTTAACAGGAACAAATCACACATACAGGTTTGTTTAGCTATTTTAGTGAGGGCATTGCATAGACTTCCATTGTAAAACACTAAAGTTAAATAAATCACATTTTTCACAATGTATTTCACAACAGAAGTGAGGACATTTGGTCCTCACAAGTATAGTCAAAACACAGACACACACGCCCAAACACGGACACACACAGTATCTTTAATATATTACATCATTTTGAAATTAAAGATGCAATGAGAAAATGATTTAGTAAAGTCAAAAAAAAATTGTTCATCAAAATTTACAATTATGATATAGTAAAAAAAAAGTCAGCATTAAACTTAAGCAGATATTGGGATATAAACATTTGTCAGCTAACTATTTTTGATATCCTTCAATACCCCTAAAAGGGAAGTTCATCAATATCTTTTATTGTAAATCAGAGTTGTCAGTTGTAGTTGTTTCCTTTAATGAAGAAAAATGTTCCAGCAGCCTCAAAGTCAGACCCACTCCACAAAACACTGCTGGACCAACACTGGGCATGACAACATCCATTTCTGAAACACACAAGCACATGTCCATGACATTTACCTTTGATATCATGCAAAGGTCACAGAATATGAGTCTGATAACCATTGAAACTGCACAAAAACTGCCTCAGGAACGCCATGTTTTAGTTTCAGAATTGTTCGAGAGCTTTGCGGTACACAGTAGAGCTGTAAATGTCTCCCTCTGCTGGCGTGAACTTCAGATTGGAGAAGATGTTGAAGGTGCCATTGTTCTTTTTTGTCCAGATCTATGATAGGTGAAGGGGATAGTCCAGTCACACCACAGATTAAGGTGTTCTCAACATCCAGCACCACATCATCTTCTGAAGTCAAGTCATCTTCATTTATATAGCGCTTTTCACAATACATATTGTTTCAAAGCAGCTTCAATAGGAATAGATGGAAGCCTCAGGTCTTCATGACATTTTTATTCAAAACTGTGAACTTCGCCAAAAAAAGCAACTAGTTTGCAGTTATGACCATAAATGCATGTCAGTACATTCAGCAGTACACTAACCATATTTCGAAGACAACAGAAGCTGGGTTATTATGAAATTACATATAAAGATGTACTTAAGTCTTATATTTAAGTGGGTCAAAAACACTATTAAGTTTAGTTAATTGAATTTAATCATTTTAAAGTTCATTTTTACTTGTGTGTCCTAAAATGATAACATTAAGTTTGCACTTAAGTAGGCCTATGTATTTTTTTTTTAAGTTCGCCTAAACTATTTCCTTAATAAGTGTCTGTTACTTTTTTAACTTCTTATACATTCATCACATTACAAATTTGATTACTTTTCACCTCTGCCTTACCTGTTTGCTCTGTTGGTGTCAGGCTTTGGCTGCGTGAGATATGTGCAGGAACACGAAGAATAAAATAAATAAAATTTTTGGGTGAACTAACCCTGGATGCACCGATACCATTTTTTAAGGACTGAGTACGAGTACCGATACTTTTTTCTAGTACTTGCCGATACCGATGCCTATACATTTATTAATCTCTCTCTCTCTCTCTCTCTCTCTTTTTTTTTTTTTTTTTTTGGTGATGTTGCAGTTTTCCAAGCACACACAGTGTGACTAATGAATGTAGGAGAGCTTCTTTATTATTACTCTAATGAAAAAAGTAATAATTTTTATGTGCTTGTCACAAACTTAAAGAACAAAAATTTCACAGTGTCCAATAACTTTCAAAGGGCATAATTACCAATGTTGTTAAAAAGAAATTTACAAACAAATTACAAACAATACAACAAATACTATAGAGATACAAATTAAATAAACTTGTTTTTCAGATACAGTAGGTTTATTTACCATGTATACATTTATTTAACATATTTTGTTTTATTAACATTAATGATAAATATAGGCTATGGTCCCTTTTAGACCGAATCCATGGATACTGACACATATCCTGTTTTCACCCAAATGTTTACGTCCACTTAAGCCATAACCGACTGTATTTACGTGAGATACTCCACACGATGGACATTTTGACAACTATGTGTGCATTTGACCATTCAGGCGCAAGGAGAACTGATCGCGCGCTGTCTGAGAGAATGGGATCGCGCGCAAGAAAAAGAGAGCGAGAGCGCGCGAGAGGGAGCGCTTCTGGTCTGTCATTCAGCGCGATTCCGCCTATCCCGCCTTCACTAATCCATAACGAATTGTGATTGAAAGCATGCAGTTCGCAATGTGTGGGTTGTCATCATAAATTTGAAGTATTTCCACTCCATTGAGGCTGACATTGTTTCTGCTGCTGCCGCCGGTGTCTCTGTGCACGGAACATTCTGTTAGTTACGTCACGTGAGGTATCGGTCTTTGGTATCGGGGGTATTTTTACGAGTACGAGTACAAGTACATGAGCTTGGTATCGGTGCATCCCTACTTTAAAGTGTAAAAATATTATATAAATAGTAAAATATAAGTATGATGTTAAATTTAGCTACTTAAAGAAAACTATATTTATACACGAAAAACTGGACCAATTTTGTAGTATTGAAATAGTGCACACAAGTAAACTAGTTTATTGATAGGCTATTAGTAGGCTATACTTACTTCATTAAGTATAGGCTACTTAAAAATATACTTGAACTTTACTTGATAAAATGAAATATACTGAAATATAGCCTACTTTGTAAGGGTATTTTGCAAATGTCTTGAATAAAATTCTTTTAAGTTACGATGCTTCTCTTTATCATTTTCTCTTTTTTTGCTGTTATGGCCTAAACACTTTAGCCTGTTGTCCAGATAGATTTAATTACCTTAATTATAAAATTTTCTAGCGCTGTTTTTAAACGTCAAACGTATTTGTGATGTATGTCTAAAATCAGGGATTAAAAACTGTTTTTTTCCTTTTCGTTTCATGCTTAGCAAAAACGGTAGGCTGTTTTTTTTTTCTTTCCCCGGTCTCCTTTCCAAATGTTAAACAAAATAAAAATGACTAGGGCATACTTTATTTATTATTATTATTATTATAGCTATTTATTTTTTACTATGGTTATCATAGATATTTATCATTTTTAAATTATTTACATCAAAAACTATGAAAGCGTAAAGAACATTCTCGTGCATTCATTTCATAAACCATAGAGAAAAGGAAGCTTACAAAACAAAGCATGCAGTTTAAGACAATATTAAAGACAATTTTGGTATTCAGTTAATTGTTTTTATTTCCAGAGTCTTCTTCTTTCCAACATCTTGTCTGGTATTTCGCCATCTTTCTTCTATAGCATATTGCATAGGTTTCGCTAGGTTTGGTCGAAGTGGGGAGAGAAAAAAAAAAAAAAATCACTCTCTCGCTCTTAGACACGTGACAAACAGAGCTCGAGACACGTTCACAAACACAAGTGAGCTGGTACTCAGAAACGACGGAGCGGGTTTGTTCTCACAGAATAGTTTTTAACTCGTAACCACGATTAACTACAGATAAAGACTTTTGAGAGATTAATGTCATATCTCTGACATGTTTTAAATAGGGTTCATTCTCTTTTTTTTCAGACTTGTCCAGTGATTTTAAACTGTTGAAGAAAATGATTCACACGTTTATTTTGTTCTGTTTATTTTTTTTTTTCAGGATTCTTTGATGAATAGAAAGTTCAAAAGAAAATATATTTTGAAATATAATCTTTTGTAACATTATAAATGTCTTTACTGTCACTTTTGATCGATTTAATGCATCCTTGCTGAATAAAAGTATTAATTTCTTTAAAAAAAAAAAAATAAAAAAAATAATAAAAATAAAAATTCTTACTGACCCCAAACTTTTGAACGGTAGTGTATGTAATGTTACAAAAGTTTTGTATTTCAGATAAATGCTGTTCTTTTGAACTTTCTATTCATCAAGGAATCCTGAAAAAAAAAGTACACAACTGTTTTCAACATTGATAATAATCATAAATGTTTCTTGAGCAGCAAATCAGCATATTAGAATGATTTCTGAAGGATCATGTGACACTGAAGACTGGAGTAATGATGCTGAAAATTCAGCTTTGATCACAGGAATAAATCACTTTATAAAATATATTCAAACAGAAAAGTTATTTTAAATTATAATATAATAGTTCACAATATTACTGTTTTTACTGTATTTTTAATTAAATAAATGCAGCCTTGGTGAGCAGACAAAACTTCTTTTAAAAACATTAAAAATCTTACCGTGTCCAAACTTTTGACTGGTAGTGTGTGTATATATATATATATATATATATATATATATATATATATATATGCATTATTTAATTAAAAATACAGTAAAAACAGTAATATTGTGAAATATTACATTATAATTTAAAATAACTTTTCTGTTTGAATATATTTTATAAAGTAATTTATTCCTGTGATCAAAGCTGAATTTTCAGCATCATTACTCCAGTCTTCAGTGTCACATGATCCTTCAGAAATCATTCTAATATGCTGATTTGCTGCTCAAGAAACATTTATGATTATTATCAATGTTGAAAACAGTTGTGTACTTTTTTTTTCAGGATTCCTTGATGAATAGAAAGTTCAAAAGAACAGCATTTATCTGAAATACAAAGCTTTTGTAACATTATATACACTACCGTTCAAAAGTTTGGGGTCAGTAAGAATTTTTATTTATTTATTTATTTATTTTTTTGAAAAGAAATTAAAGAAATTAATACTTTTATTCAGCAAGGATGCATTAAATCGATCAAAAGTGACAGTAAAGATACTGTAGTGTACACTGGTAGTGTGTGTGTATATATATATATATATGACTGTCTGAATTGTGTCTAATTTAAACCTAAGTGTTAAGAACAAAGCAAAGAAATCTGTTACTCACCATATGTGAACAAAAGCAGCAGAGTGATGGAGGGGAAATGATTGTTACTCATATTCCTTTGGAATTTGTGAGAAAGTCAGGGTAAAAAAACAACAACAACAAAAAAACTGATCTGATCTATTGATTCTTTCTCAAATCTAATTGAATAAAATTGATTAATTTAGCTCATGTGTGGTAACACTGATCTGATCCTGGGGCTTTACAGGCACAGGTGTTGTTCCATCTGGTCAAGTGAAAGTATAATAGTAGTCATGAGACTAAAAGAGTCTCATGACAACTATTAAAAGAGTTGTATAGCTACAACCTTTGGCTTGCCAACCCTTAATGCCCATCTCCTTACAAGGCATCCCACCTATAAGTTCTGTTATTACTGAACAGTTTCATTACAGGGTTAGTTTTGAACTGCATTTGTTATTGAATTATGCATTATCTTTGAGATTCCATTCCTTATAAGAGCTACAGTTTCTCTGTCTCGTTATAATTTGGTCCTGGTACAAAGTTACTTGGGTCCTGGGTGATATTTAAAAAATCCCAAGAACAATTAAAATCATTCATGCTAAAAATCTTTTTAATGAAGTATTTTGGTACTTTATATTGTGTTCCTTCACAGGGCTGTAAACAACAATTTTGTTTTTGTAATTTATTTTGTGTGAAGGCCGGTAGGGTTTATGTGAACAATATAAAAAGATGCTCTTTCATATTCTACACATACACACACAGGAAAAACAAAAATGCATGATTGCAGAGAAACTTTGAGCGTGAGGTTGGTCATCCTGTTGGTCAAAAAGAATAATAAAAAAAAAGCAAAAATGAAAGATTGTACTCCTCAGTCTACCTCGTTTATTATTTGAGCACTTTTTTTTTTTCTTTTTTTAACCAAATTTTTTTTTAATCAATTTTACGTCATAAAAATCTACCACCAGCAACCTTAACTACATGAAGGCAGACAAGATAACAAGAAACAACCACACCAGCGGTTATGGAGGCATATAAGAAGTGCTGCATTAATAAAAAAAATAATTTAATAAAATGTGAGCATAAACAATGTATGTGATCTCACGAACAAATGTCACTAATGCATCCTTGTTACTGTTTATATACTCAAATTATTTCTGATAAATACATAAAATAATTTGTTAATTAAAATGAATGTACTTATTGTGTAATTTTGTGGTGCTGCTTGTACTATATTGTTATAGATAGGGTTAGAGTAAGAGTTATTGATTACTTATTACTTGAATGTAAAATGTGTAACAAGTACACATTACATTAAATACATATAGGGAACAATGAAAACAAAAACACAATGAAACTTTAACATAACCCTGACATACAAATGAGGCTTTTAATCTCAGAAACACGAAGTACAAACAAGCCAGTTATATCCTTTGCAAAAACCACCAGAAAGCCAGATGCCACTATAGGGTCAGAGTGGAATCACAGCTCAACACCATCTCAAGGAAGATAATTAACAACTGCTGCCTCTACTGCATGAGGATAGTATATTTTATGTTCACTTTGAGGCAATCAACACCTCACAGCATGCTCAGTCTCTGTAGTGGACATAACCAATACTTCTGATGGATGAATATCTGCAAGGTTGCAGGTCCAGGTGGCATCTGGGCCATCTCCTCAGAGCATGTGCAATACACCTAGCTGGTGTTTTCATAGACATTTAATCTCTCTCTCTCCCTGTTTGTGGTCACCATGTTTGAAAATGTCCACCAATGCTGGGGTCATAAAGCAAACGAGACAAAACAAAAACAGCACTCAAACTGAATTAAATGCCATGTCAAACCAGAATAACCTGTTAAAATAGCTAGTGCCCTGTTGCTTTGAGAGGCTGATCAGAGATTACATCTGCTCTGTGCTGCCTGTCTCACTAGACTCAGTTCAGTTTTCATACTGTGGAAAATGGTAAAACCTTCACACTACACACTTCTCTCTCCCATCTTGATGACAGAAACACTGAGAATCCTGTTCATTGACAGCTCAGCATTCAATATCATAGAGCCAGCTCCAAGTGCAGCTGGATCTCGGACTACCTGTCAGACAGACATCAGGTGGTCAGAATGGGCAGCAAGACTTCTTCCCTAGTGACCCTCAACAATGCACTCCCTGTACACCCACAGCTGTGTGGCCACACAAAGCTTCTGTGTCGCTGGACGGTGACGACAGGACTCTTATGACAGGACGGTGGTAGATCTAATCACCAGTGAAGATGAAATGGCAAGATGAGAGGAAGTGTGTACCCTAACACTGGTACCAGGAAAACAAACTGTTACTCAATAAACCCAAGGAGCTTGTGGTGGACTTCAGGAGACAAGGCATAAAGCACACCCCCATCACCATCGAGCAGTTTAACAGCTTCAAGTTCTTCAGTGTTCATATCACTGTGAACCTCACATGGTCCATACACACAGAGTGGAGAAGACTCAGCGTCTCATGAGTACAAGCATCCTGAGATCATTTAACACCTGTACCGTGGTATGGGTACAGCACATCTTCCTCCAAGCCATCACACTTCATACCTGCAATACCAAGACTGTGTTCCACTTTAAATTTGCATGAACTTCCACTGTGGATGTCTTTGCTTCCGTTGTATGAGTGCCTACTATTGGTTTCAGTTATGGGTTTAAGTGCCAACTGGTGTCTGTTTTCTGTCTAAAATCAAAATAATTAGTGCAATACGTTTATAACCAGAATTTTCAATACACTAATATATTGCACATACTATAACCTTAAAGGGTTAGTTCACACAAAAATGAAAATTCTGTCATTGATCACTCACCCTCATGTCGTTCCACAACTGTAAGACCTTCGTTCATCTTCGGAACACAAATTAAGATATTTTTGATGAAATCTGAGGTATATTCTTGTCCATAGACAGCAATTTAACCGACACTTTGAAGGTCCATAAAGGTACTAAAGACATTATTAAAAAAGTCAATGTGACTGCAGTTGTTCAACCTTAATTTTGTGAAGCGACGAAAATACTTTTTGTGCGCAAAAACAAAAGAAAAATAATGACTTTATTCAATGATATCTTCTCTTCTGTGTCATTCTCATACGTTGTATCATATGAGGCCTTCACTGTGCTTACTGCGGCGACCATTTAAGGATGACAAGGAAGAGGAGATTGTTGAAAAAAGTTTTTTTTGTTTTGTTTTTGCACACAAAAAGTATTCTCTTCGCTTCATAACATTAAGGTTGAACCACTGCAATCACGTTGAGTGTTTTTTAACGATGTTTTTAGTACCTTTCTGGACCTTGAAAGTTAAATTGCTGTTTATGAACGAGTCATATACCTCTCGGATTTCATCAAAAATATCTTAATTTGTGTTCTGAAGATGAAAAAGGTGTTACGCACGTGAAACAACATGAGGGTGAGTAATTACTGACAGAATTTTCATATTTGGACTGTTCTCCCAGAGATTTCTACTGTGTACACCTCCCGCTGCCTGCGCAGGACATACAACATCATAATAGACCGGTCACATCCTGCACACAGTCTGTTCCACCTGCTGCCCTCGGGTAGGAGGTATAGGTCCCTTCAGGCCAGAACCTCCAGAATGGTCAACAATTTCTATCCCCAGGCAGTCAGACTGCTGAACAAACACTGTCCCCCTCTCCCCCTCTCACTCACTTAAACTGTAGTTATTATGCATCTTCCAATAACTGCAATAACTGAAAACTGGACTTTGCATTGCTGCAGCACACTCAACTATACATATTTTTCTGGTTACTATAGTTTATTTATCTTATGTATTACATTCCATGTTTGTCACATGTTGTCCGGGTTATATACTGGGCTATTGTAGATCTTTTGCACTTCATGAAATCGATTGATGCTCTAATGTAATCTCATTGTATTTTTACAATGACAATAAATGTAATAATTATAATTATAATTAACTAACCCTTTTAAAAAAGTAGCTCTATTTTAAAAGGTTTAATCCACAATAAGCTTACTATGGCCAAGAACTGCCCACTTAAGAGAAGTTTGTGTTCGTATTGTTTTTATCTGCTGTTCATCTGAAATAGATCATACAACAATTGTAGGTTGGTTTTTTTATAGTTAACCAAAACTAAAACCATGAAAAACATTTTTGTTACTTAAAATAAAATGAACATTAAATACTTTTTTTTTTTTTCATTTAGTTGCCAAGGCAACTTTTTTTTTAATATTTATTTTAACTAGATAATAATCTAAAATAAACTTAACAGTAAAATAGCACTGGTTTGTAGTACAAAAATGAAGAAAGAGGGGCATTTTGTAGCCACTGGTTCTAGCCATTTACTCCAATTTCTAATGGGTTTTATTAGAATTAATAAACAACAGTCCTACCTCGAATTTTTGAACCATTGTGTGCTTTAAAAATGCACAAGTTGACTTCTGTTCAACATTCCTTAAAGTTCAGCTGTAATTCACTGCCTGTGACAGTGTATACTTTTCTTCTACAGATGCTTGGCAATAGATCATTATAAAGATGACAATCAAGAGAGGGAGGTGTGGTTACTTCTATCTGCTAAATTGGAATGACAAACTAGTGCTTAAGTGACTGCCGTCATGTCACGCTCTGAATGAACCTGTGCATTATAGCTGTTATTGAACTAGGCTCTTTTGAGGCAACATTATGCTGAGTATGAGATTAATTTAAGAGATCATTCAGAATGAAATCAGATTTGTTTTATTGATGATGTTGTTATGGTTGGACTAGATATTATTTAAAATGTTACAGCAACATATGGCTCTTCTGAGGAGATGTCATCTGTTATTTCTTCTTGCCTGGTTTGGGAGCTTTATCAAGACCTTGTACATATTTCCGTGGGATCTGATAACGATCTGTCATAAAAGAGAAAATTTGCACACACACATAAGCAAAAGATTGCAGGTACAGGTATAGGCTGTCATATTGCACTGTACTATACTGTACCTAGCAGCAGTTTGCCAACATGTTGGACCTGGTTACCCTGGATCTGCACCAGGACTCTGTTTTTGGCCCCAGGGGACTCGTTGAGGACACAGCTGGCCTGAACCTGACGCTGCAGAGTGTCTGCTACCACAGCTGGATCTAAACCAAACGCCTCCAGATTCTTAATTACTGTAACCTTAATAAATGGGAGAATGAGTGACAAAACTTTATTTCACATTAGACACAAAAGGCAGTCTCTTTCTAATAATATTGAAAAAAAAAAAAAATAGGGCTGTTTACAGTGGCCACAAGATATATTTTCACATTTAAAAAAAGAGCGACGGCCATTACATTTCTCAAAAAAGAACGGCTCTTGTTAACACCTTAGCAAGGGGAACACATTCACTATTAACTATGATTTTTGGATGTAGAATATGGTCATGCATTAACATGCGCTTTATAAGTACTAATAAACAGTCAATATGCAGGCTAATAAGCAACTAGTTAAAAGTGATAATTATTTCCCATACTGAAGTGTTACCAGGCTGTCAATAGATACTTTTTTTTTTTTTTAAATTGCGATTGATCACGATATAACACACAAAATGAAAGGATTAGTTCACTTTCAAATGAAAATTATCCCAAGCTTTACTCACCCTCAAGCCATCCTAGGTGTATATGACTTTCTTCTTTCTGATGAACACAATCTGAGATATTTTAATAAATATCCTGACGCATCCGAGCTTTATAATGGCAGTCAACAGGGGTCATGAGTATGAGCTGAAGAAAGTGCTTCCATCCACATCCATCCATCATAAACGTGTACTCCACATGGCTCCGAGGGGTTAATAAAGGCCTTCTTAAGTGAAGCGATGCGTTTGTGTAAAATATCTAGCTTCCACCAGACCGCTTTCTGTATTCATTGTACAAAGAAAATGTAAAACTCTTGCAATTCAAAAAGCTTACGATACGTCCTACGCCTTCCCTATTCAACTTACGGAAAAAGTGTAACTGGCGTAGTGTACTCTACTAGATATTTTAATTCATAACTTGTTAAATATGGATATTTTTTTTTTACACAAACGCATCGCTTCACTTAAGAAGGCCTTTATTAACCCCTCAGAGCTGTGTGGAGTACACGTTTATGATGGATGGATGTGGATGGAAGCACTTTCTTCAGCTCATACTCATGACCCCTGTTCACTGCCATTATAAAGCTCAGATGTGTCAGGATATTTATTAAAATATCTCAGATTGTGTTCATCAGAAAGAAGAAAGTCATATACACCTAGGATGGCTTGAGGGTGAGTAAAGCTTGGGATAATTTTCATTTGAAAGTGAATAATCCTTTAAGCATACACCATGTATTATTTAACATGTTCATTTTGTCATCATTTGCTATATCCAGCAAAGTAAACCATCAGATTTAAGATCTCACAAAATATTTTCTGCAAGCTTTTTTCCAAGTTAAATTTAGGTTTCTTGGGGGACTCCAAAAGGACACCAAATAACCAAATGATATAAGGAGTCAATATAATTAATACATTTATGCACTCCAAAGCACCCATAGGGAATTTTTTTTTTTTTTTAAATCAGAATTCAGTGTACAGTATATATACAGTGCAACAGCAAAGAGCTTGTTTACATTATATACAAGTCAAGTTGCTATACCGAACAGGACCTCATGTTTGAGTATTCTTACTGGTTTGCTTTATCCAGGCGAGAAACATAGTTTGCGTATCATCTGGCCATACAGCCATGGGATGTTTTGATGTTCCGTTCAGTCTATTTCACACAGCACGATGTGCGAGGGCTTGCACACTTCAGAGACAATGACAGAATATGACAGAGCTTGTGTTTTAAAGCGAAACACACACGGGAAAGAATAATTCACTGAAAACGCAATGTGAGTCTTTACTCTCTCTTCCATCATTTCTGATGTAATCAGCCTGGTTTTCTTTACATTAGCACTGCTTTGGACTGATTGTCTGAATGAATTTGCTTACTGGATCATTGGACTGAACATTTCCCGGAGTTTAGTGGCTTAAAACAAGTTTAGCGGCTTAAAATGATCTGATCGCATACGGCGAAGACAAATCGGGTTAAATGGTTAGAATAGAAATTTCAGCCTACCAGGGTCACAGGTACTTGTGCCATTGTAAATGTTCAGTTATAAACTCCCGACTTCTAAGATCATCTAACTGCGTGACGTAAATTATATTAATGATGCAATTTCACATGCTTCAGTAATTTATTTGCGTTAAATTATTTTTAACGTGTTAAGGATTTTGAATTAATCGCACGCGTTAACGTCGACAGCCCTAAGAAAACTCATTTAGATTTTATATGATAAAACAACACTACCATACACTAAGATTTAAACAAAAAGAGAGAGAAATTAATACTTTGTTATAAAAGATTTCTATTTCTTTACAATTGCTGTTTTTTTTGTTTTTGTTTTTTTTACTTCTATCCATTAAAGAAAAATGCATTATGTTTCCACAAAAATATTAAGCAGTACAATTGATTTCAAAAGTAATAATAACAATGTTTCTTTATCAGCACAAATCAGCATATTAGAATGATTTCTGAAGGATCATGTGACACTGAAGACTGGAGTAATGATGCTGAATATTCAGCTTTGCCATCACAGGAATAAAATATATTAAAACAGAAAACAGTTATTTTAAATTGTAATAATAATAATTCACAATATTACTGTTTTTACTGTATTTTATTCAAATAAATGTGGTCATGGCTTCCTTCAAAAAGTAAATATCATCAAGATAAAAAGTACTGTGAGACTTTCTGGTTGTTAGAAGTTAATGGATCATGTTCATAATTAATGTGGTGAACTACACATGTGGTTACTCTGACAGGACACTTCAGAAAACTGACTTCATGTATCCACTAAAAACACCATGACACCAGTTGGTTAAAAGTCAAACTGGCTCAGAAAAGTGAAGTTAGTTCTGAGAAAGATAACACTTGATTTGATATTGTGTTATGTAATAAATCATATTCATAGATTTGCAGCTTAAAGGCACAGTATGTAAGTTTCGCCGCTAGAGGTCGCTTATTCAAAACAATAAAGGCGCTGAGAATGAACATAAAATCATGGGAGTTGTCATCTTCACCTTCACAGATTGTTCTCCAATGGAAAACAATTCGACGGGACTCAGGCAGAAATCATATTCATGGGTGAGCTAATGTATTCAAGTATTATTAAAGTCACTGTGGAATGAAGCAGGGTATTTTACTGTGGTATTTTATGTTGATGTTTTTATTATGCTTACTACTGTATATGCCGCAGATGGCCGTTGCTGCTCTTTTCACTTTGTTGCTCGTTTATTAAGATTAAAGTTACGTTTACTGTTGGCCTCTTGAACTTGAACTTTGTTAGAGGTATGTTTGAGCACTTACATCCACATTGTTTTATTTCATTCTAATAGAACAGTCACAAGTGCTGAATTACTATCCATACAGGTCACTTTATCTGACAAGTTAAAATTGTAGGCTAACTCAGCACTGTTTTACTTAAGCTATTAAATACATCTCAGTGTGCTGAAAGTTGTTATAATGTTACTCTGTGCGTTCGCTCGGTTGCTGGTATGAGACACTTGTTGCACACTGCAGAAAGCTAGATCGATATTAGAATATCATATTAATAAAAGCTGACCTGTGTTCCTAAATGGCATGCAATTAATTTTAAAATATATTGTAATGTGGAGAAAATGCAGTATTACCGTTACCACAAATAATGCTCTTTCTGATTATGCTATGTTAGCCACTTGATAGTGTGTTGTCTGAGGCATGGTACAAACATGTTAAGCCTCGTACACACCAGGATGATTATCGCGCGTGCTTATCGCCAGCGTTTTTCAAGATGTTTTTCGTGTTCATTCCCAAGCGATTTTCACTGGCAATGCGCCGAGGGAACGTGCAAATTCGCTCCCTGACACTATATGGTGCTTATGCTTAGTGCAAGTGAACGGTAGTGCTAATAAACATATTTATGAATTAGACATTAATAAAATTAAAGATGATAAAAATACAGATATAAAATGACATATATGACATATACATGACATGAGGAGATGGTAGTCAAAAACGGTAGTGCAAATAAGTTAATAAACATTTATGAAATAGACATTCTCAACTATATTTCTTGAATAAAAAGAAAAAAAAACAGAAATAAAATGGCATATAATACACATCTATTGGTGTGGCCAAGAACTGGCAGAGCACTCATAGTTTGTAGGGGTCTTCCTCTTCCTTACTTCCTCATCTTGGTATCAATATGTGCACAGCAAGACTGTTTTGTGCTTGAGCGCCACCAAGTCGTGTTTTACTGTAACTTCAGAAGCTCCAGGCACATGAACAAAAGCGCCAGTATTATTGTTTGTAATGCGGCACGTCAAACCAAAAAAACTAATCCGAGGCGTTTTTAAAAAAATGATGCTTTTATGCCTGCCGTTTTGCGCGTCGGTGTGCACACTCACATTGGCGCCCTTTGTTTAGTCGTGGGGCGTTAAACGTCGGCGAAATAATCGTCCCGGTGTGAACAAGCCTTTACTCACGGCAAATCAAGAATAATACTATAACAATTATTAGTTTTCTGTTGATAAAGGTATCCAAACACCTGTCTAATAAAACAATGTATTAAAGGGGTCATGAACTGCATTGTTTTATTGTTTTAGAATGTTTCCTGTGGTACACTTATACTGTTCAAGTTAGTAATGATTTTTACATCAAAAACTGTCATCATTTTGATATAAAAGGCAATTTTCCTACCCCGATTTTAGACCTCTGATTTCAATGCTCTGTTTTAAGGGGCATGTCTGCTGTGAGACTGCTGTGATTGTCTAACATCTTTGCATATGAAATAGCTAAGTATTACATGTTTAACTCTCTCGAAAACTTTTAGTATGTTTTTACTATTACAGCTCTCAAGGTTAACTAATCATGTAAAGTGTTGATTATATTTAGCAAAATACCTCACAAAGCCTGAAGTCAAGATGACGAAACCTAAAGCGAAAAAAGGGGACCAATCGACCAATGTGGACGAGCAATTGGTGGAGAAGCAAACACTAACTGAACAAGTGGCTAGTGCTACTCCTAGCGACAAGACCGTGGCCTTATCCCCTATTTTGGCGGCTATCCAAGCTATAGATAAGTCGATGAATGACAGATTTAACTCCATTGAGAATACTTTATCGCAGATGCAAACATCACTCTTCAAAACTCATTCCTGCATCTCCGAATTGGAGGGTGGTAGAACCGAACATGAGAGCCGAATCTCCGTGCTAGAGACTCACTGCCAGGAAATCGCTGCGGCCAATAAAGCCCTATACGCCAAGCTTGATGACCTGGAGGGTCGCTCCTGATCTTCGGACTGTAATGTTACCCTAGCCAGTTGGAACGTACTATATTACGTATATTACGCTATTGAATATATACGGACCAAATTATGACGACCCATCCTTTTTCTGTAAAGTTTTTAATCTCCTGCCCAATCTGTCAAATACTCATCTAATAATCGGCGGTGACTTTAACCTGGTTCTAGATCCCATTTTGGACAGGACCCCTGTCCGTTCTGTGGGTCACCTTCCAAATTCCACCACCACTCTAAACGAATTAATGAACTCACTTGATTTACTTGATATTTGGAGGTTAAAGCATCCGACTGACAAGCAATATACTTTTTTCTCACGTTCACAACTCATACTCTAAAATAGATTTTTTCCTGGTCGACTTTAAGGTTGCCTCATGTGTAACTGCAATGAAACGCAATAGAACAATTTCAGACCATTCTGCGGTGACCATTTCCCTTGACCTTTTTGAAATAAAGCCTAATTATAGCTGGCAATTCAACCCTACATTACTCCTCGATTCTCATTTTTCCCAGCGTGTCATAGAATGGTTAGATGACTATCTCGCGGATATGTCCGATTCAATGCTGTGGGAGTCACTTAAGGCGGTATTAAGGGGACACATCATAGCATATGAATCCGGGTTGAAAAAACAAAGGAAAGCATGCCTGTCAGTAATTGAATCTTCTCTTAATCAACTTGAACATTTAATCTGCAGACCCTGAAGTGCTCAAAGAGATTACAGCATTAAAGCTAGAGTATAATTCAATTCTTTCCAATCAAGTTAATAATATGCTAATAAAAATAAAACAAAAACAATTTGATCTAGGGGACAAACCGGACAGGCTGCTCACATGTCAGCTGAGAAGCATTCAGGCTAATAGAGCTATTCATCAAATTAGGAAAGAGGATGGGACCCTAGTGACAAACCCCAGAGACATCAATGAGCATTTCAAATTTTATGAAGATTTATATGAATCTCGGACTTCCATTGCCCCTACAGCCCTTTCTTGCTTCCTTCAATCACTACATCTCCCTAAATTAGATGATGCAGAACCAGACGCCCTTAACGCAGAAATAACTTTAGACGAAATATTTCAAGCCATCACATCTTTCCCTAACGGTAAAGCCCCTGGACCCGACGGCTTCGGAATTGAATTTTACAAGAAATATTCTCAGAAACTTGCTCCCCTGATGCTGAGATTATTCAACCATTCTATTGGCAGTCAAGAATTTACACAATCAATGTGCGATGCCAACATTTCTTTAATTCTTAAAAAAAGGGAAGGAGGAAACGGATCCATCATCATATCACCCCATAGCTCATCTGAATTCAGGTCTTAAAATTTACACTAAGATTCTTGCAAACAGATTAAATAAATGTATAACAAAAATTATTCATTCTGATCAGACCGATTTCATCCCAGGGTGCTTTTCCTTTTTTAATGTGAGATTCTTAATGAACATTCTATACTCAAAGCATGATTCTCTCTCGAATGTCGCCATCTTATCTCTGGACGCTGAAAAGGCATTCAACCAAATCGAATGGAATTATTATTTCAGTGCTCCAAGAGTTTGATCTAGGAGAATCATTCTCTCTATGGATGAAAATGCATTATGCCAAACCCAGGGCCTCAGTGCTCACTAATTTATAAATCATCACAATTCATGCTGCATAGAGGCACTAGGCAGGGGTGTCCACTTTCACCCCTGCTTTTTGCCATTGCTATAGAACCCCTCGCGGCTGCAATAAGAAATAACCCACTTATTTTATATCCCAAGATAGGTCAATTAGACCATCATATATCTCTCTACGCCGACGACATTATTCTTTACCTTGTTAATGCAGAGTGGTCCATCCCACCCCTATTAGATTTGTTGGACTTTTGGAAAGTTCTCTGGTTACTCTATAAATTGGCAAAAGAGTGAATTTATGCCCCTAATGAACAATATTGACCCAGGCTTTATACAAAACCTACCTTTTAAAATCGCAGCGGATAGTTTGAAATATCTGGGGGTCACTATGCCAAAAAATGCAAAGGACATATATAAATTAAATTACTTAACTATGCTAGAGAGCTTGAAATGTAACTGTAAATGAAAATGTAAACATCTATCAAATGTCAAGGATAACAGTTTAAAGGTTTGACCCATTCCACTGGCCTAGAAATGTATAACATTATAGAAAACATGTATAAAACTGAAGGAACTGATGTAATTCAAGGTTGTAAAATCATTCAAAAACAATTTATTTTTCTTTTTTTTTTCTCTTTCTTGTCATTGTCTTTTTGTACTGTTCTACATTGTCTTAATGCCAAAATAACATAATATTTAAAAAAAAAAGAACAACTAATATAAAATAAAAACGATTTACAGTCGCAAGCATATGCGAGATTCTATGTATAACACCTGTTTGCAGTGTTGAGCAATGTAGCCAATCACAGACATATCTGTTGATTTCTGAGACGCAACATGTTAGAATCCTCTCACCACTCAAAACGCCAGAGTTTTTATTGCAGTGCTGAAATTTGCGCGCTCACGAATCCTATTATTATAACACACGAAGTGTAAACATTATGAAAGATTCATTGTTCATATATTCATTGTGTTATAAAATAGCTTTGTGAGATCGCGATGAACTGAGATGTCAGCTTTTTAGTCATAAAGGGAGCGCTCTTTGCGCGCATTCTGACATACCAATGCATGCAGCAGCTTTTTGCATGCTGGGATGTTGGGGCAACACAGAACTTAATATTTCATGGATGTACGGACAAAAATCTATAATCTACTTTTATGCGGGATTTTGCAGGCAGGAGCAGGACAATTTAACACTGAAAAATCCATCCCGTGCAGGTCTCTACTCTGACTGTACATGAATCATTACAAATCAGAAATCACTGGTCACAGATTAGGCATTAGAATTAACACGGTTACTTGCATTACTGTCGAGTCCATGTCGTAAATGTTTGCAAAGCCTACTCCAAAATTGCGACTGATTTACCAAAGAATCCACAGTGAAATGTACCGCATAAAAAAAAATTAAAAAAACATTCACATTGTTGAAAATGAATAAAATAACCACATTCCTAGCATTAGGATCCAAAAGGTGTTATTTTGGATATTCAGGATATTCTTACAGTATGATGACCTCTTATATATCAAAAACTCAAGGAAAATTTGATTTCTCATTTCATGACCCCTTTAAAGCTACTTTGGTGTTTCCATGGTTTCTACAGAAGGAAAGGTTAGCATGGGTATGACGTCATTGACAGGCGATGCAATGACGAGGGTCGTTACACAGATTAACAATTGTTCTACTGGTTTTTGGGTATTTTAATCCAAAAATCTTACATATTGTGCCTTTAAGCATCCAAATATTTTTTTGGGAGCAACTATACATAGACATGTTCTTATAATGGCTTCATACCTTCTTATTGGATCCCCTGGAGGCTACAGTAATGTCTATAGGCTCCATCTGTCCTTTCTTAACCACAGGAGGCTGACCTGGAAACAGCACCTCATGGCACGCCTGCATTCTGATGAGAGTCCTGCAGGATCATATGGTCATTCAGTGAACTTACTATTAAAAGCAAAAAACATTATTTTTGTGTTATTTCTGTCTACAGTGGTTACTTTAACACATTATCTTCAGAAATATGAATCAGAAACTAAGGCAGAGCATGTGTAAGGCTGGGAAAGGCATCCCCTGGGCACAGACTTGAGACTAGCCTGGAATTTTCTCACTCAAACGACTGCCTGCTGCTGCTTCTGATTGTTTTTATAGGGAAAAGCTGCCCATAAATACTGGTTTTCTACATAGTAATAGCATATTGGCGAAACATATTTGGCAAACGTCCAGTGCGTATCTGTGTCTGTGCTCTGGAAAATGTCAAAGGTTTCTGTTTTTGCAGCGTTGAGCAATGTAGCCAATCACTAACATATCTGTTGATTTCTTGAACGCAATGGCCAATCAGAGGTGTTTAAGTCAGCACTGAACAAAAACTGCATGCTCGCAAATCCTCTCATTATAACAAACAATTATGTAAAATAGAGATGCATTGTGCAGTCAGAACGGAACTTTGTGAGATAACTTGGAAACAGGCCGCCATCAACTATTTTAATGTTGAGTACACTAAAGTCTACGGTAAACTTCAATATGCTACAGACGTAGGCTACATATTTTTATTGCTATTTGGTATGTATTGTTTTTATTATTATTGTGTTTTTGGTGCAATTAAAGAGCTTTTGTGACTTTGTTTACGAAGTGAAACAGACCAAGTTCTATATTAAAACATCAAGATAGTCCATCCTACAACTACACCAAAATATTATGTATAGGCATAATGTTTTGGTGTAGTTGTAGGATGGACTATCTAGATGTTTTAATATAGAACTTGGTCTGTTTCAATAATAATAAATATGGGATGTTATTGTTTTGGTGAATTTCTGTTTCTCAGATCATAAAAAGTGTGCCCCCCTATGAAAACAAAAAGCCCCCACCCCCACCCCCATTCTATATGTTCTGGTGACAGCCCTGCTGCACATGACTAATTTACTTTGACATCTATAAAGATATATGTACTGAGCCGGTGTACAGACGTAAACACGGAAGCACTGCACTGCATTCATTATGTCAACTGCATAGAAGACTGATATAGAAGAGAAGAAATTGTTGAATGAAATCGTTATTTTTGTTTTGTTTTTGCGCACAAAAACTATTCTATTTTAACAATGTCTTTAATACCTTTCTGGACCTCAAAGGGTGCAATAACGTTGCTGCCTATGTGTGGTTCAGAAACCCTTGGATTTCATCAAAAATATCTTAATTTGTATTCTGAAGATGAACAAATATCTTACGGTTTGGGAAGACATGAGGGTAATTAATGACAGAAATTTCATTTTTGGTTGAACTAACCATTTAAGACAATTATGTGCTTCTTGTGAAAAAACACACACATAAAAAATGATGATATACTTTATGCATTTTTACCTGCTAAAGAGGTCATCCCATTTTAGTGTCTCCACTTCATGGTACTCAGACTTCTCCAGCAAACAGTCACAAAGTGTAGGGTTAATGTTAACATAACTGATGAACAAGAGAAGAGAGGAAGTCACTTCAGTCCAAACCTTGTGAAATCTGCACCAGTATAGTACTAAAACCATGCAGTAGTTTGCATAGATCCATATGGTACTTCAGCTCACTTTTTGTTGGTTTCATGGACGAGATCATTTTTCTTTACATAATCTGTGATGATATTCCTCACTTCACTGGCCTTTAGAGGCGTTCCCTTTCTGAAACACAAAAAAATGCTCAAAACCTGAACACTCCCACTAACACACTTTAAAAAAAAAAAAATCAACAAAATGTTTCCACTCGTTAACTTTTTCTGGGCATCCTGAAAAAGAGGCTCCAGGCGTGCAGTGACCCCATAGAGTTGTGTGATTTCAGGGGGTTGGTATGGGATCTCACAAGCCCCGTTCCCTTCCACAGACTCTTTCTCTGGCCCACAATCCTCTGGTGTGCTGAAAGAACACAATCTGAAAAAGTAGAACAACTTGTTCAAGCAAACAGCCAAACCAAGAACACTTGCTGGACATTAACAAACATTTTCTATTTCTGTTATATTATGTGCTTTTTTTTTTAATTTCAATTGTATTAAAATCATTTTTAAGCTTATGAATGAGATATTAATAGTGAATGGTTTGACTGCTTACTCAGGGTTCCTCCAGTCAACTTCCACAATGCTCTCCACACCTTTACTCAGCTCCTTCACCTGAACCAGACTGTGATCTCTCTGCATGCACAACAGAAACTTAGACAGCTGGAAAGGAAGAGAGAAAAGTTGTGACCTACTAAATCAAAGATAATAAGGCTACACTGACATTGACTAAAACCTCACAATCTGTGACCAGTGTACCTTTTTATAACTTGATTTCTTGATATCTAGTTGCTTTCCTCTAGGACTGTGGGGAAACAAGTAGAGATTGTGACATTATACATACACACACACACACACACACACACACACACACACACACACGCAGATCCAAAAATGGTCCATATTCATGCATTTTATTCATATTTCACATTAATCATTTAATCATGTATGGCTTATGATTTAGCAATATTATTTTTTCATTTCATATAATTCATGTAATCCTACTTCATATATTAGCCCTCATCATATATTCAAGTAATTACTCCTTATTTTTGCTCATTTATGGTTATTCTTCATTGTATCTTCTTTTATCTTTTCAAGTATTCTTGTTTGAGAGTATGTTTGTTATATTCAATTGTTCTTCAAATGTTCCAATGTGACAGGTTGTTGACACTTGTGGTTAATACTGGATGCCTGCCATGTACTGCAGAAGCAATGATGTTCTCAGAATTTGTGCTCATTTGAACATTTTCCTGCAATAATATTTTGTGCACGACAGAAGACTTGATATTTGAAATGTGCAAACTTTGCGTTCCTGTTGTTCTGAAAAAGTGATAAATCCACATCTTGGGTGGTTATTTTTGACTTTCTGGTTAATGTTAACTGTCCCGGAACCAGGCACAACCAGCCACGATTCTTATAGCAGTAAAACATAAATTACTGACACAACGGAGAGTTTAGGCTGACTTTTCTTATCTGTCCAAACAGACCTTTAAGAGGGATGTAAGTTTTTCCTATGCTTAACTGACCTTGGTCTTTGTCAGTGGGCCTTTTTCTGCTCTCTATTCTTCTGGCACGCCAGCTTTTGATATCTTCTGACAAAGATTGTTTTATTGTTTTGCATTACCACCTCTGAGTCAATTATTCCGCTTATACTACGGTTACCACACCTCAAGACATTGTTCCGATGTTGTATTTCAAGACATTTGTCAGGTTTTTGTCCTTAAAACACTCTTGTGTGTGGGACTAATTTCTTACTCATCTCATCCCAAGCCTCTGTTGCTAATTCCAAAACGTCATTTCAGAACTAGTAACGAAGGAAATAAAGGCAAGACGTCAGAAGATTAATATTAAAGGCAAAATTACCAGCATGACACCATGTGCTTGCTCAGGAAGGTGCTGGTCAATAGTGGGAGGTCTGACTTTTTGACTTTAGTCTTAAGTGCATGGAGGAAACATTGCAGCAATAACTCATCCATCTGCTCTGTAATAAGAGAGACATGAACGTCAACATACAGAAAACGCCTACAAAAAGGATATGTGACAAGAAGTCAAAGACATTTCACCCTGTGGAGATATAGATTCGTGCTCTTCCCCGTCAGTGTCTTCACCCTCTTTATCATCAGCTGGTTGTTCCTTCAGCACCTCATGCTCATCCAGCCTCAGCTCCTGCATGCTCTGACAAGATGTTTCCACTGCAGCAGATTCAGAGCCGCCCTTTACCTCCTTCTCTTTCTCCTCACATTCCTCTCCCTCTGTTTCTCCCTCCACCTGTGCTGGAGAGTTTGTGACCGGTATAACCGGAGGATGTGTCTTATCACCAAATGCCCTACACAGAATTTGAGAAAGATGTCTGTAGAAAGTTAATCTGATGCATAATTGATGTTATATCATCTAAAAATGTAAACTATATTATTACCCAGTGATTAGGGCTGGGTTGAAAATAACATTTTTGATTTTCATTTTGATGAACTGATTTCAATTCTTAAATCCCAGAAATACATTTTTTTTGGCTTATGCTGTTTTCATTTGATGAGTGAACAAAACTTCACTAACCATTATTTGTAGCGTGCCTCCCATTCAATAAATAATGTTTTGTGCTTTGCTACTTTTGATATGAAACAAAGGTTACACTTTTTTGATGGTCCACTTTAGACACTCTACTAACCACAAGTAACTTTGCAACTACATGTCAAATAACTCTCATTAAAGTATTAGTAGACTGTTAGATTAGAAAGAGGTATTAGGGTTCGGGTTAGTAGAATAATTTCATTTCCATCTCTTCCAAATTACAGTAATTATGGAGTGAACACAGCATAAGCTTGTTGTTTTGGTTTATTTAATTAAAAATACAGTAAAAACAGTAATATTGTGAAATATTACAACAATTTAAAATAACTGTTTTCTGTTTGAATATATTTTAAAGTAATTTATTCCTGTGATCAAAGCTGAATTTTCAGCATCATTACTCCAGTCTTCAGTGTCACATGATCCTTCAGAAATCATTCTAATATGATGATCTGCTGCTCAAGAAACATTTATTGTGTACAATTGTACAAAATATTTGTGTACAATATTTTTTCCAGGATTCTTTGATGAATAGAAAGTTTAAAAAAACAGCATTTATTTGAAATATAATCTTTTGTAACATTATAAATGTCTTTACTGTCACGATCGATTTAATGCATCCTTGCTAAATAAAAGTATTAATTTCTTTTCAAAAAATAAAAATTAAAATTATTACTGACCCCATACTTTTGAACGGTAGTGTATATAATGTTACAAAAGCTTTGTATTTCAGATAAATGCTGTTCTTTTGAACTTTCTATTCATCAAGGAATCCTGAAAAAAAAAGTACACAGCTGTTTTAAACATTGATAATAATCATACATGTTTCTTGAGCAGCAAATCAGCACATTAGAATGATTTCTGAAGGATCATGTGACACTGAAGACTGGAGTAATGATGCTGAAAATTCAGCTTGGCCATCACAGGAATAAATTACTCAAAATATATTCAAACAGAAAACAGTTATTTTAAATTGTAATAATATTTCACAATATTACTGTTTTTACTGTATTTTTAATTAAATAAATGCAGCCTTGGTGAGCAGACGAAACTTCTTTTAAAAACATTAAAAATCTTACAGATTCCAAACTTTTGACCGTAGTGTGTGTGTGTGTGTGTGTGTGTGTGTACATGAATATGAATATGAATATATATATATATATATATATATATATAAACAAACACACACACACACACATTTAGACTAAACGGGACCTATTATGCCCCTTTTATTTGGGTGTAATCAAAAACATGCCGTTTTTGTGTGTGTCCCTTTAAATGCAAATGAGCTGCTGCTGTTAATCTCTTGTGCAAATCCAGCATTAAACTGACCATCGTTTGTGAAGCAGTCTGGTGTTCTGATGAATAATGCTACCTATTAGTGGTGTAATGTATGTTTAAGGGAGTGTAATGTATAACGTGGTTTTTTTGTTGTTGTTGTTCTTGTGTGGATTAAGTGCATGTTGATTGTTGTAAACAGAGATACTGTCATGCAAGAAAAATTACAGACTCGTCTGACAATAAAGTGCTATATCATTATCATATTATCTATCATTATTAGATTGTGCTATCAACACTATATTTGCATTGTGCTACCTACTGATAGCAAAAATCTGAGTGGGTAGCACAAATCGTCACACCTGCGTAAAATGGTTTGTGCAAATATATAACACTTTGCCGACTTTGTTCGGCACATTTCCTTCATAAATGAAATTCAACCACGGTGTCTTCAGTGGCTCAGATGCCAGGAATCTATGGAGACTCTTCATGTTCACTGGTATCAGAGATGTTCACGAGTCTATTATCTGGAGTGAGGCAAGTCTGAAGTCTTTAAGCTGGAGTCTATGTCTGGAGTCTTTTGTCACGAGTGCGAGTCGAGTCTCGAGTCATTAAAAAAAAACAATTTTATATAGACAAAATAATATGACCTTTCTATCATCTGTTTTGTTTGAAATTAAGGTCTTATGGTGTAAGGGATAATGCACATCCAGCTTGTTACTTTATAATCCATTACAATGTACAAAACAATCGTCCTGGCAACACAAGTAGTCATTTTTAATACAGTTGCTAAGTGGACGCAAGATGGCGCCAGTGAGTCACGGTCCGTTATACAGCAGTTTGTTATGCAGCTTCGTTGTTAATTGTCAGAAAATATCAAAACTCAGAATGTTTTTAAGTCAATAGAAAACTGTACGCATGCTGATTGCGATACGTTAAAATATGAGCTTTAAGTAATAACTGGATTAACATGTCTTTCTATCTCTCGCTTATGGATACGCATTAAGAAAGAAAAAAGCTGCATATACTATGAAAAGATTGATAAAATGAGGTGCTAGGTTTAAAGGCTAGATTTTTTTGTTCATATTTTAACAGGCTGGCAATCCAAATGAGCCATGCAGCTATACCACAGTATAATAGCTAGCTGTGTGAGTTAATGTGACTAACCTTTGTGGATGCTATGTCTCATAAAATTTGATGTTGCCACTCCAGTGTCTTTAATCATTTTCCTGCATTCTGTGCATCTAAACGATCTGACATGTTAATAAACCAAAATGAAAGAACATAGCATGATAGCTCCTGTCATGTTTCATGGGACTCTTATGACACTTCGGACTTTATGCACATTACACACATCTGTGTTCTAACTTGATTGCTACAGTGAGAAACAGAAATGGCGGACTGCTGCGGCTCTCTCAGGGCGCTGTATATGCTAATAGGACAGATCGTCACCAGTCATGGGCGGGGCTTTCCCCTACTCTTACATAAGAGTAGAGGGGAAATCTAGAACCGTGCATTTGGAGAAGCTGTTTATGATTTATAGGGATTATAAAAAAAGGAGTGGGTGGATTTTTACCATTATAGGCTGGTTGTTTACACACATCTGTGTTCTAACTTTATTCACATAAATATATTCACATAGGGTGATATATAATACATTGCATATCTCTACTGCTTGATTTTTTTATATTGTTGCAAAACGCAAACATTATCGCCCAGCTATAATTTGCAAAATGCAACTATAAGGCATAAAGATATTAAGATATAACATTAATGTCATGATTTTCTGTAAACTATACAAATAAATTTGACTTGAGGAAGTGGTGGGAAATGGAAGTCTAAATGAACAAAGACAGAACAATGCTGTAATGTAAAGCTCACCATAGCTGGTCCATGTATGCGTGTAAAATATTCACTCCTTTCCCCTTCATTCCACTCTTCCTCATCTCAGCACTCGACACAGCTGCTGTCCCAACAGCCACTGGTGCCCTTTAACACCAAAAAGCCACAAAATAACCTTGTTTTCATGCATGTTACCCATAAGAGAATATTATTTACAAGCATTTTTAATAATGAAGGCTCCACATCTCAACATCATTCAAAATGCTACAGACGCTGCTGATGCTGATGAGTAAGAATAGCCAACTCCAGTTTATAATCGCAATAACAAAAAGTTGCAAATCTTTATCCAGTTGTGGTATCTTTCAGATCATTCAAGATTTTAAGTCTAATATGAATCATCTGTGACAGTGAAATGTGGCGGCATGCCCAGTGTTACCTGTTCATTACAAGAGTGACAGCACAGCAATCGCCTTGATGTACCTCAGGAAGGCCACTAGCGGATACCACAACACCAGGCAACATGAGATCTGCAGGAGAGAAATGAGTTAGACGTGTTCTCTGAGATACACTGATGCACACTAACAAACAGGTGCTGACCTGCTCCACCAGATAACTTCTGCAGGACAGGTGGCCACGTGGTGAATGCCGGTAGCATTATGGGACATCGCCACAGTGTGTACACTAAGAACAACAGGCAAAAATTAGCATAAACTTCATCAGCATTCACAACAAAGACTGATGGTGAGCCGCAGACTCACCTGTTGGGAACAGCTGTTTCTCCAGCTGAAAGAATATGGGATTTTTATGGAGGACATACAGAGTGACTGCATCTCCTTTATGTGCATAAATCTTCACAATATTCAGCTCTTCTTTATTTGGGATGAGCTCATTTAGTTCCTGCACTGACAGAGAAGGAAAAGCAGCTGAGATATCTGTTCTCAGCTTCCTCCTGTATGGGCAGAAAGGACCACAATGACAAGGCATCAAAATAAATGCAGTAAGTGTGTGTGTGTGTGTGCATATATTAAAAAACTAAATAAAATCTCATTCTAAGACATTGAAAATGCTGAAAATTACATAATTATCTGAAAATCATGGGAGAAATACTGCTTATAATCATGCTAATATTAAGTTGTCTCTTAACAACTAAACAAATTTATCTTGAGTTTAGAAACTCTCAATATTCATATGTATAAACAGACATTTCAAAAGGGAAAATAATCACAGGGTTTGACTAAGATGTTCTTTATGATGTAGATAAATCAATGCAAAACAATGCAGTAACAAGAGCAATACAACAATAGTCTATTATAAAAGGGCATTAAATAAATAAGAAACATATTTTTGTAAGGCATTTTATGTAAAGATACAGTAGATGATCTCGAATGAGTAAAAAGAAAACATACACACAATATACTGTAATAATATATTATTCACAACATTTAAGCCACATATTATTCAATATTAAACCTGACATTGATTCCTGAAAATACAATGTGCACGAAGCAGGGTTCAATAAACCTGAATTTGTCTAGACAGTTGATGATTTACTCAATACTGAATCAGATTTACTTTGCAAGTGTATCTCTTTTAACTTATCTTTAAAAATGTAACTGTTGAATACCTGTCAGATCCCTTGATAACGGTGTTTGATTTCACACGAAACGCTTTTGCAAACATCTTGGTATTCTGATGAAGTATTTGCAAGAAGCCGCTTAAAATCACCTAACGAACTGTTCTCTAATTCCCCATATTATTAAAAAAAAACTATTAGAGTAATTCAACCATCTGCTGTGCTCTGAACACCATGCGTGTGCAGCGCCGAAACATGTCCGACGGGAAATTACCGGCGTCTGTTGAAGTGACCGCCAGACTTCTGAAAGTAATATCATTCAAGCTTTTAACTGATTTATATTTTTAAAAGAAAAATATTAACGCATTATGACTTGTCAATTTTAAAGGGATATATTACCCAAAAATAAAAACTGTGCATTATTTAGGTATACTCAACGTCATTTGTATTTCCAAACCTCCTCTTCCGTAGCATAAAAAGATGTTAAGCAGAATTTACGGACTATAGAAGCTAAGTAAAAGATAAAACTTTTTATATCTCGCAGTTCGGACTTTATCACTCGCAATTGCGAGTTTATATCTCACAATGCTGAGTCAGAATGGCAGTATATATATATACACAAAAAAGTGATATAAAACAGTGATATAAAAATTACCTTTTTTTTAAATTTTTTATTTAGAGATGTCTGTGTCTACTTTCATGCAGGTAAATATATTCAAACCAGCCTTGTTAATTGGATCCTTTTAAAATCCTTTAAGCTGGTCTAAAGAAGTCTTCACTGCTGCACAGACAGAGATGAACACAGTCTACCACTATGTTAGATAATACAGAAAGTAAAAATGATTCAGTGCTTTCCAGTGAGCAGCAAGAGAGTCAACATGATCAGATTGGCACTGTGCCTCCAGAGTCGGCACTGAAATCCTCCCTGAAGATAAAGAAGAAAGTAATAACTGAGGAGTATAAGCTTGCAGGACAAGTGCTCGGGATAGGCATCAATGGCAAGGTCTGGGAAATATTCCAGAAGAAAAACGGAAAACACTATGCCTTAAAGGTAGGCTATCTATTTTGTTCATGCTTATTTGACATATTCATATCCGAACTATACATTTTGAAGTGAATTAAGAGAAGGTAAAAAGGGTGAATGTTTCTAATCATCAGTGTCAATCTTGGTTACAATTACAGTGTTATGACTGATAAGGAGCTACGAGTTATTCACTGTTCATTAAATTAATTTCTCTCCTGCTTATACTCATACTGTACATGGTCCCTTATGAGTCCATGTATCATTAAGTTTTGAGTTTCCTCATAACCTAAACGCTTTGGTAAATGGGATTTGGTATTCCTGAACATTTCCACACTATAAAAATATCTATATATAAAAACTCATATCTTAAAAACTAAAGGTGCCTCAGATATTGTATTGTGTACTCAATGAACTTTGAATATTTCAGGTGCCTCAAAACGTTTTCCATTATGGTTAGTGGAGGAGCTATTAACAGTCTTTTCAGTTCTGCCAGGAACTATGTGGGATCCATTAAGCTATAGACTTTGTAAATTCCTTAGAAAACTGCCAATATATTCTCCAAGGGCTCTGCCAATGTGGTAATTTGAGAAACCCCAAATATAGCCTCAATAATCTTTGAACTTTTGCCCATACTGTATATCCCCTATGAAAACTACACTCTTAAAAAAAAGTTCCAAAACCGTTTTTTCACAACTATGCCTTAGGAGAACCATATTGGGATCCTCAAAAAAAAACTTTTACAGTTCTTAAAAGAACAATGATTTTCTTTGTGTAAAGAACATTTTAAAAATTTATAGAACCCTTTTCCACTATAAAGAATCTTTATCTTGTGCATTGAAAGGTTCCATTGGGGTTCTTCACGGAACCATTATCATCTGCCCTGTTAATGCCATTGAAAAATGACAAATATACAAAATCAGAATCAGAACCAGAAAAACTTGTCAATATGTGTTTGATGCTGGAATTAGTACATTAGGATCTGTTAAGCAGTAGGGGTGGAAATTCCACACAACACAATATTATCACGATTCTTAATACTTGTAATCCCAAGCCCCCCCACAAAGCAGTAAATACAGAGGGTCCATTCTAAGAGAAAACAGAATCATTTACAGATGTGCTGAGTAACATGCATTGCTGAGAGTAGGTTTATCCAGACAGAATGCTAGGGACTCTCTGAGGTTGAGATATTTCAGGACATACTGCAGGACCTCCAATTTACCCACAGTAATAGGGGGTCAAGCATGTTCCAATAAATTCAATAGAGGCAAATGAGCAAAAATCATTCCATTATTTTAGACTGTGAATTTGGCTGTTCTTGATGCTCTTCGCTCACTTTCAGATGTTGCGGGACACCCCTAAGGCTCGACGGGAGGTGGAACTTCACTGCAGGGCATCAAGCTGCCCACGTATTGTAGAAATTGAAGATGTCTTTGAGAATTACTACCAACGCAAAAAATGTTTGCTTCTCATCATGGAGTGGTAGGGCTTGTTAACACACTTTGTCATAAATTGGTATTATAACAGGCCAGATAAAAGTGCCTTCAAATTCTAAATTTAAACAGTATGGAGGGGGGAGAACTCTTTCGCCGCATTCAGGAACGTGGTGATCAAGCTTTCACTGAAAGAGGTACAGATCAAACACATACACTCATTCAAACACATATACTCATTCAACTCCATTGATGAGAAAACAGTGAACACATCCCAGTTATTAATTCTATATTTTTTGGTTTTTCCTTTTTTTCCCCCTTTGACTCCACAAATTGAGTAGAAGCCTCAGAAATAATGAGAAGCATAGGAGAAGCTGTTGAGTTTCTGCATGGTATTAACATTGCTCACAGAGACCTCAAGGTGAGCTACTGTACAGCCATCATTATGCATCAGCAAACAGCATTATATTATTCTGTTCAAAAGGGGGCATTTCTTTTTTTAAAGAAATTACTACATTTATTCAACAAGGATGCAATATATTGATCAAAGGTGACAGTAAAGACATTTATAATGTTACAAAATATATAATTGTTTCCACACACACACACACAAAAAAATAATTAAAAAAATAATGCTCAACAGAAATGTTTCTTGAGCATGATTTCTGAAGGATCATGTTACACTGAAGACTAGAATAATTGCTGCTGTAAATTCAGCTTTGGCATTACAAAATAATTTTATAATTTAATTAATTATAAAATACATATATTTTTTAAATATATTTAAACAGAATACCGTTATTTAAAATAGTAATAATATTTCACAGTATTACCATTTTTACTGTAAGACAGCTTTTATATCTGGTTTACTCAAATGATCCTTTGAATTTAAAACTTAACCTTTTTGATAAAGGACAGAAAGATGACACATGCAAACATTGCTGAATGGTTAGTGTTAAAAGGCTGAGGTTCATGTTGAAGAATAATTAAGGCATAACTTCATTATACCTATACTGCGACTTTGTAAATTTGCTTGTATTCCTGTGGACATTTGGTCTATCCTATGTGTTATGTAATTGTTGGATCCTGCAGTGGATTCCAATTTAAAATGTAATCAGTTAGATTTGTGACTTTAATTTAACATGGGAATTTAATCACCGCATTAAACCTTGCAAATAATGTAACTACAGATACATTTTAAAAAAGATTTATGGAAGAGCAGTCATTCTGCAATCTTATACTTGCTCACTGCTGGAAGCCAAGAGAATACAACATGTACTGATCATATAAAAGTGGAACCATTTTTAAGACAATTTCAAACCCCTCCTGAAGGTTTTCCCCATTTATTACTTGATGAGTCCTATAGTATTAAAGCTTCAAAAAAAAAAAAAAAAAAAAAAGATAATGAGAAATTAGTTTCTATCCAGGTGCTTCTATATATATTGATAGTTAACAATGTAGGACTTTTACAACACACATCATAAAGCTAAATTCCCATGCATATAAACACAAGAATCTTTTTATATTTAATTTTCAATCTTCTCCTAATTGGCAGCCAGAGAATTTACTGTACACATCAAAACAGCCGGATGCCCAGCTCAAGCTTACAGACTTTGGATTTGCCAAAGAGACAACATCAAACAACTGCTTGACCACCCCGTGCTATACGCCTTATTATGTGGGTAAGAAGACAAGTCAGTTTCAAGTTTCATTTGGTATCATAATACAAGGACTCTAAAGTGAATCCTTCTCTTTTAGCCCCAGAGGTGCTTGGTCCAGAGAAATATGACAAGTCATGTGACATGTGGTCATTAGGAGTCATCATGTACATCCTGTGAGTGGGAACATTCTGATTGCTATAAAATATTCTTTATTGCCATATATAGTTCCATGAAGGACCCTTAACATCCATGGAACCTTTCCATTCCACAAAAAGTTCTTTAGATTATAGAAATGTTCTTCACTTGAAGAAAAATTGGTTCTTCTAAAGGCACAATATAACATCCAAAAACCATTAGAACAATATATTTTGTTGACAAATGTGACCCTGGACCACAAAACCATTCATAAGTCACACGGGTATATTTGTAGTAATAGCCAACAATACGTTGTATGGGTCAAAATTATCAATTTTTCTTTTATGACAAAAATCATTAGGATATTTAGTAAAGATCATGTTCCATGAAGATATTTTGTAAATTTCCTACCGTAAATATATCAAAAAATTTATTTTTGTGAGTGGATATGCTTTGCTAAGGACTTCATTTGGACAACTTTAAAGGCGATCTTCTCAATATTTTGATTTTTTTTTTGCACCCTCAGATTCCAGATTTTCAAATAGCTGTATCTCGGCCAAATATTGTCCTATCCTAACAAACCACACATCAAAGCTTATTTATTCAGCTTAAAAATCTTAAAGTTTTGTGGTCCAGGGTCACAAAGTTTCCAAGAATGTTTAAATCCAGAAAAATAACCAATTTTATCCAGGGCACGGATCATTTCCGTGAGTTGCCTATCAATGACATCATACCTGCATTACCCCTGGTTTCTGGTTTTATTTTATAGAAACCATGGAAACACCAAAGACGCTTTAATATATTATGTGTTTTATTAGACAGGTGAGCAACTGTTTGGATGGATACATTCATCAACAGAAAACTAATCATGTTATATAGCTCAACACAGCAAGTCTTATTGTTCAAATCTTGAGCGAACGCAGAGTAACACTATAACAACTTTCAACACACAAATGTATCTAATATGATAAAACAGCGCTGCTTTACCCCACATACGCTTGAGCGGAAGAAGCGGAAGCAGCGACTGCGGCATAGTAAAAGTTCCGCTGCTCTCGAGATGCGTGTCGCGCTCGTCTCTCATTAGCAATCACTCTAGCGGCAGAGTTTCTGCTTGCACAACACTCGGCCCCGCTCTGTTTCATACTACAGTAATGTTAATAATCTCACCCGTATACATGATTTCTGCCCGAGTCCTGTCAGATTCTTTTCCACCGGCTGTAGGCGTGAAGACAACACCTCCCGTGATTCGGCGAAATCAAGGCCTCATCAAGCTACGCATTTGTTTTGAATAAGCGACCTCTAGATGTGAAAATTTACATATTGTGCCTTTAAGAACTAAGAAAAAGGTTCTTTGGGGAAGCCAAATTCAAAGTTCTGTCATGAAACTCTGGCGCAGGCTAATAGGTCCTTAACTCAATTTGCTAGCAATCACATTCTCTATAGGGCACAACTGATTGGTTCCTGTTGCATCAGCAGCCAATGAGCTTGCTGCTCAACTTTCAAATACTTGGTCAGCGTTTGCTGTAGCAGCATGCAGTGCACTTTCAGGAAACCTCCACCTCCCCCAGCTCGACCTGTGTTGATCTGCTATGGGTCATTCATGTATGCTATATTGTGCAGCAGCAGCATGTCTTACGTTCTTACAGCAGCATGTATGTATTGGCAGTAGCAAGTCCTATACTTTCTCTGCAGCAACAGCAATAACAGCAGCAGCGTAGCAGATCTATTCTGCCAATACCAAACATTTTAACATTGTCATATCCATTACCAGGCCAAATACTCTGAGAGTTGTCATGACAGAAAATGGTTCTTCTCTGGCATTGCTGTGAAAATGAAACTTTTGGAACCTTTATTTCTTAGAGTGTATGTTACTGTGTTTTAATTCACAATATGCTCTTAAGGTTAAAGGTACAATATGTAAGATTTCTGTCTGCTAGAGGTCGCTAGAGGCCTATTCAAAACAAAGGCGTAGCTTGATGACTGCAAGTTTGAGCACGGAATCTTGGGACATGTGGTCTTCACATCACAGCTGGTGGAAACAATCGGGATAGGACTCGGGAAGAAATCATGTTCATGGATGTGATTATTAACTGTAGTATGAAACAGAGCAGGACCGAGTGTTGTGGGAGCTGAACGAGGCCGCTGGAGCGATTCTGCTGCTCGTGAGGCGTGTGTTGCACAACTTTTATTATGCCACAGTCGCCGGCACCGCTTACGCTTTTCCGGTCATGAGTATGAGGTAACACAGCTCTGTTTATTATATTAGGTACATTTGAGTGTGTTAAAAATTATGTTATTAACGTTACTCTGTGTGTCCGGAGTCTTGGTTAAAATTGCAATTTTCTCACGATTTACAAATAGTTGGAAAATTTGGGATACTGTAAGTACTCAAGTGAACAAAATATATAACACTGGCCTAGTGGTTTTTGGATATTTTATTGCAAAAATCTTACATATTGCACCTTTAAGGTTAAAGTATACTTTATTGTCCCTGAGGGAAATTTGTCTTGGGCTCAACAATACAGCCACTACATCACATAAAACATATAATAAAAATAGCAAAATAACAGCAGCAACAACAACACATACATTACAAAAAAAAAAAAAAAAAACATACTGAAGTGTTTTTAGTAGCTTAATAGCAGAAGGTTTTAAACCAGTTTAATCTGCATCTTGGCTTAATCTGCATTTTAGGTTGTGTGGATATCCACCATTCTACTCAAACCATGGCTTACAGCTCTCACCTGGAATGAGAAAACGGATACGGAATGGCCAGTATGAATTTCCAAACCCTGAATGGTCACAGGTGTCAGAGGAAGGTAATTTTACAACACTTATAATGGTGCATTTTGTTCAACATTACACACATACATTATGTGATAAGACATTTTTTTCACTCTACAGCAAAGCAGCTCATTTGCCAACTGCTGAAAACAGATCCTACAGAGAGAATGACCATCACAGAATTCATGAACCATTCTTGGATCAATGTGAGCATTAGCATTTTAATGTTTGATTAAACAGGCAAAGGTCTTTTATAATATAAATTATAAAAGAGTACACAAGTAAATGGCAATTAAGGCCATGTTTTTTGAGAATTCATTTGCATGCTGATTGATAAATTATAAATTATGGGGACAGTGGTGTTCATCATAACATTTTGCTCTTATATGATCATTTTTACATTTAAAGTTTAGTAAGAATATTTAATTTATGCATCTTTCTATGCAGAAGTCAATGACGGTTCCTCCGACACATCTGCACACGAGTCGAGTCCTTATGGAAGAGAGTGATGTCTGGGATAAAGTCAAGGTCTGTTTTCTGTTGGCTATCATATATTCAGACATGAAAACAAAAATCAAATATTTAATGAAACAGACTACCGTTCAAAAGTTTTTGGGGTTAGTACAAGCATCTGCAAGAATGCTTAAAATTATACATTTCTTTACAGTCACTTTTGACCAATTTAATTTTATTTTTATTTCAAACAAATGCTGTTCTTTTGATTCATGAAAAAAAGTATCATTATTTTAAATAATAATAATACTTTAAATAATAATAATACTTCACAATCATGATATTACTGTTTTTATTATATTATATATTACATTGCTGAACATAAAATAATTTATTACAAAACATTACAAAATCTTACCAACCCCAAACCATTGAACAGTAGCGTATGAATCAATAGTCATAATTTTCTGTAATTGCTTTTGGTAAGTCTGTTGTGTGTGTAAATGCACAGGAAGAGATGTCTAATGCCTTAGCAACAATGAGAGTGGACTACGAACAAATAAAGATCAAAGCGATCGAGGACTCGTCCAATCCTCTTCTTTTAAAGAGAAGAAAGAAAATGGCGGCTGCAATGAAAGAAGAACCAGGACTGTGAAAAACAAATACATATGTGGACATCTGTAGGTCAATAATTGGAGAATAAGGAAAAAAAAAAGTACTCTTTCATGCCATTTATTCTCCATTTATCATTCAGTGTTTGCAGTTATAGCCTGAATAATGTCTGGAAGGATGTTTGAGGTGTTCCAATAGGTCTGATTATGATTTTATGTGCGTTTGAAGTTTTGGTTCTTAAAACAGATTTAAGGCCTGATGTGCACACATACACACTGTTTCAAAGTCTGGGATCTGTGAAATGTTTAAATGTTTTTGAAAGAAGTCTCTTATGCTCACCAAGGCTGAATTTATTTAATCAAAATACAGTAAAAAAAAAAAAAAAAAAAAAAAAAGTAATATTGTGAAATATTATTGTCACGTGTATGTTCTGTTTTGGTTTAGTTCTAGTTCCTGTTTCCATTGTTCTCATTGATATTTTTTTTTTTCAGGATTCTTTGATGAATAGAAAGTTCAAAAGAATAGCATTTATTTGAAATAGAAATCATTAATTTGTTTGAATGTTGTTTGAAAATAGTATCCAGTTTATCATTCACTTTTTTAACCAAGCATTAATGCTTGTTTTGTAATGCTTGCTGTGTTTGATACTGCACACGTGTGCATTATGTTAGCATCCTGTTAAAAAGCGAACTGATCAAAAACTAATAAACAGCAGCCTAAACCATTACATCACAATGTTATATAATACACATCGGTATGCATTATTTAAATCAAGTATGAATTAATCTGCATTAAGCTCAAGAAATGACTGCTGGTTAAACATTCCCTTGTGACACATGAATGACTAATTGACTCCATATGAGTACTTTCCCCTTTATGTTTGTTCAGCCATCATGACATCATTAAATGCACCATGGTCTTTTACAAAAACAAAAACACATTAATATGGTTATATAAATATTTCCAAGTATTCCGGGCATTTCTTAATGTGATGGAAATGATTTGCAACACCTTCCATTCATTAAGACCATTTAAAATGCTCGCAGTGGTCCATAATGGGTTCTTAATTTTGAATCTTTTGATATTTATGGTTTGCCTGTTTTGTTTTTGTAAGTTATATAATAAAGTTTTAGCTTTTATGATTGCTAGCCAATAGTTAACAGCAAGAGATCCGGTTGTTTTATGTTGACATCACTCAAATTCATCATGTTTTAACTACATAAGGTATTTGTAAACAGTATAGTTCAATGATAAGGAACCCTGTAGAACCACTGTAATTTAAATCAAAGATAAAACATGCCGATCATACTAAGTCAGATGCCCTAGAAATGCATGCACACAAAGGCTCATCCTGTGTAGGGATAATGATAAGGCAGGGGTCCCATCCTGACAGAATCTATGAAGCCAGGCTGTTAAAATGCAGATGTTTTGGCTTCTCACACATGGCACTCATACTCACAAAGCCTCAGGCACAAAACACAGCATAACATGTTGGTGAGGCATTAGACAAAGGTTCACTGTATTGGCTTTGCACTGAAGGGCTGTGCAACTGTATTTGTTTATTGGAATGTGATCTACTGTATATTAAAGTGGCTCTACGAGGTACAAGGTACAGTTAATGTTTTTTGTTGTGTGTGTAGAAATTAGTGCATGTGTAATACAAACATTCATTATGTGCTAGGATGATGATTTCATTTCATTATCTTGAAGTTTGCATGCAGCATGATTTTTTATTTACTCTCTCTCCACATCTTTTCTATACTTTTCTCATTCCAAAGCAACTGAAGCACACACAAAAGACAAAAAGACAGTGAAAAGTACAGAGGCTGCAATCATAGGTATGTGTTTAATCTTTATTTTAGCAGATATGTTGCATGAAAGCCAATGCATTTATGATAAAAATGTACTTTTTTTACTGAACAGAATTGCATTTTTGTTTGTCCATGCAGTTTATATATACTTGACTTTAACGGTATTTTATTTGATCTTTCTCTCGTTTTAAGTAAATTTAATCTGCTCTGAAATGTAGTTACTTAAACTTGAAGGGTAATAACAATGTAAAAAAATGGGAGAGCAAATGTTGGTAACACTTTATTTTAAGGCATCTTTGTTACACTGTAATTATATATTCAAGTGCTGAGTAATATTAATGAACTACATGTACTTACTATAGTGTTAGGGTTTGGTTTGGTTTAGGGTTAGTTGCATGTAATTATGCATAATTTATAGTTATTACTATAGTAACTGCGTGTAACATATATAACAATGACACTGTAAAATAAAGTGTTACCCAAAAGTTTATATAGCTTAGTTATTTCTAATCAACATAAAAATGTCTTTATGATTTTGATATTATTCATGGGTTTTGAAGATAATATAAAGTGGGACCTAAGTGTCTTTAACTACTATGTACTAACATTTAAATGAATAATTTAATTCAATGCACTTATTGTGTACATTAATTTTTTTTCATGGTACTCATTTAAAAAAAAAAAAAAAAAAAAAAATCCTGAATGTAATTAATTTCTGTAATCAATAATTACACTGTTGAGCCTTCCCGGTTACCCCTTATTTTAAGGTGTCGGTGTTTTGCAATACAACATGAACAACACAATAAGTAAATTGTATCTAGCAATTATTTTGTTTGATATAATAGTTAAAGACACCAAATATAAAGTGTGACCCATTTGTCTGACAAGTTAGTCAGTTAGACACATCCATAAACATATGCTTAATCCATAAACACAATACCCCCCTCATTAAACCAAATTAATACCGCAATGCATGTTCAAACAAGAATGTAAGCAGACATATTACTGTACATTATTGTAGTGTTTTTAATATCGCCCAAAGAGGTGAATCTGTCACCAGCAGATGATTTATCAATCATCCTGTAAACAGTACCGAAGCTTCCCTTAGGCAAAACTCACTTCTCTCCCCAAAGGAAAAAATTAGATAACATATGGCATACTTGCCCAGACCTGAGAGAATTTTCATGATGTCTGTTTTAACCAGAACTCTGCTCTGACAGATATAAAACATAGCACATGCAAATAAAGATGATGATTTCTTGTAATAATAGTTTGTATATGGAAACAATTGTCAGGAAGATATAAGATGCATGTCTGCGCCTTGATGCTTGTGAGCTGTAATAATGTTCTTCGAAACTGTTTATATGTAACACAAGGAAATGTGCCTATACTGACTGCATATAGTGGGGCCAAAAGTCTGAGAGATGGGATTTTAAACTTTGAACATTCTAGAATAAATAAATATTATATCATGAAATAAAAAAAAGAATGTTCAGGGTCACTAATCAATCAATCAATCAACAATTACCCTCGCACACCTGCAGGTGATAGATAGGTGCGTAGGAAAAAAGACCAAAAACAAGTCAAAAATCAAAAACGCAAAAAATCCCTCACACTATCAATACTTGCACACGTATCAAAATAGCTTTATTCACCACATTTCTGTCCCTTGACCTTAATCAGGCATATACAAACAATCTATTCAAACACAATCTCATTTAAAATCAACATATGACCAATCACTGTGATGATCCATCATTACCAATCACAATCAGTAATACATCATTGTATCTCCATCATCATATAACAGGGTTACATTGAAAAAATTTGGTGTCTATTTACACTAAGTGCAAATAGCATCCCTTGTTGGCAAACGCTATTTACACTAGCTCCGCCCACTAATGTTTGGTTGGGCCAATCAAGTTTAAAAAAAAGACGCGTGGAATTCAACGTCTTCAGTGGTGCGGCAGCAATGAGTAATGGCCCTATCACACAGGAGGCGGAATACACTGCACTATGAAACCATGTATTTCAATGGCTTGCGGCGTGTGGGGACGATTTGTTGCTGCGTCAACCGGAGCGCACCATTGGCGAGCTTGCGCGCACGCTGCAGTCAAAGTTCAAAATAGTTCAACTTTCACTGCTGCGCTCTGTGATGATTACCCACACGGCCAATAGAAATGGGGCATCAAATGACTAGACGTATAGAACTCACGCTAGAAGTTTGTGAAAATTCCGCCTACTTTGCTCTGGCCAGCATAGCGCAAATCGTTTTGTATCTGAAGGGCTGCGCTGAACCCATCGGCAAGTGCAGCACATTCCACGTCCTGTGTGAAAGGGCAATAAGGCTTGCAGACCTGGCTTTTAACGCGATCAACGCGGGTTTGAATACGCCTTTTGCCGAGCTCCCATTTACGTTCAACAAAAATGAAAATAATGTTTAATAATATTAAAAGCGAAAAAGTTTATTGGGTTGGTTAGGGGAAGGTGTAGTGAGGGTTTTATTCTCCCAATAAGACAGCATCCATTTAATAATCATTTACACTCAATGATATTGTTGCATCCTGTTAAAGTACAAAAATACTGAGGTGCAAATAGTATCTGCCAATATAAACTATAGATAGCATCTAATTACTAGCCTATTTATTCTTAATGCAAAGAACTGATACATTTAGCCTACATAGTGTAAATAGAATCTATCATTATTTTCACCTAGTGTAAACAGCATATCGCTAAGAAAATACTGCTATTGTCACTTAGTGTAAATAGCATCTATCACTATTTGCACAGTGTAAACGCTGCCTTGAAAATTTACATATTACATGAACAAATAGATAGAGACAAAAAGGAACATCAAAAAATTATCACTTTATAGCATCACACTGAACAGTTCTTCATCGTTCATGTCCATAGACTAATCAAAAAGTAAATAAAATGTGACACTGATCATGTGATTGTTTATGCAGTCAAATGTTCTTTCTTCATTGAAGCAGATGCTCTTTAACAAGATCATCATCATCAATAATAATAACAATAATTATTAATTATTATAGTAATAATATTGTTAATGATAATTTCAATAATTTGCATTGAAAAAATATGAATTTACTATGAATAAATTGAGTGTGAATTACATATAAAAACATGCAAAAAAACTAATTTAATTATAAAATTAAATAATATAAAAATAATAATAATGGTAACTATTTGGTAATAATTTAAACATTTTTAATTAAGAATTGATTATGAATCATTTATAATGAAAAAAATAATTTAATTATAAACATTGTTAAAAAAAATAAAAGAATTGTTATTTGATAATAATTTAAAGAATTTCTATTGAAAAATTATGAATTGATTATGAATCATTTCTAATGACAAATTACTAATTTAATTATTAAATTATTAATTTAAAAAAAAATTAAAAATGTGATTTTCACTAGTGGTCTCAGAAAGTGTATTTGCATTTGTATTTGTGTCCTGACAGGCAACTCATAGTGACAATGAGAGGCTGGATTTTTCTGCTTTTGCTGGCAAGGCTTGTCGATTTTTCCACGACACAACAGACCAACTCTTTGACCTGGCTGAGTTATCTGCGCAACCGAGCCTACAGTCATGGTTATGGCCGTAGTCACAATAACAATTTCGGCTCTCTAAGAACAGAGGATGAGCCTTCTGTGCTGGACTGCCCTTTGGAGTGTGAATGTCCTTTTACCTACCCCAAAGCAATGTACTGCAACAACCGCAGGCTACAGCACGTGCCATTCGTACCATCTCATATTGAGTATGTATACTTGCAAAATAACCAGATCACAAGCATCACAAATGGCGTCTTTGATGATGCTCCAAATTTAGCTTGGATCAGCATGCACACCAATAAACTGAGCTCTGACAAGATTGGTGAAAATGTCTTTGCCAAACTACCCAACCTTGAGCGCCTCTTTTTACACAACAACAACCTGAGCCGTGTTCCACAGGGTTTACCACGTTCCCTACGAGATCTACACATGAATCACAACAATATTTCAGTAGTTCCGGTCGACTCTTTCCGTGGAATGAGCAACCTGACGGCCCTACATCTCCAAATGAACGCCATTGAAGACCTCGGTAATGCACTTGAGGGTCTGCTATCCTTGACTCTGTTAGACTTGCGAGGGAACCGACTGAAGAAGATTCCAGAAAGTCTGCCGCCAAAGCTGAGCCAACTCTACCTTGAGTACAACCGTATATCCAGCATTCCTGCTGACTTTCTGAGCCAACGGCCTGAGCTGCGCTTTGTACGGCTGTCCCACAATCAGCTCACTAATGGGGGAATTCCAGCCAGCGCTTTCAATGTCAGTACACTTGTGGAACTCGATTTGTCCTTCAACAAGCTGGAGAGGATTCCCACTATCAGTACCAGTCTGGAGAATCTGTATCTTCAGGCCAACAAAATCAAAGGTACAGAAAACACCTGGAAACACCTGGAAATGTTACACATAAGACCATAAGGCATGTCAGAGGCTTATTTCCAATCTTCTCCTGAAGAAACCTACAAAAAATATTTTTTGAAAAATATCACATCTCCAAAAAAAAAAAATAATTTGTTTCACACATTTCATGAAAACCTACTGCTTTCCCACTAATGTACTGCTCTGACAGTTTTTACCTACATTGTAGTATTTGACATGGTCATTCTGATGCAAACCACTGATGTTCCCATTTAGGCACTGTTTGTGTTTGGATAAGACAATAACATACTGCTTTCCCTACATTTCACAGAATTTTCAGTGAGCAGTTTTTGCAGAGTTGTGGACACAAACAACTACTCTAATCTGCGTGTACTGCGACTGGACGCCAATGAAATCAGCGCCCAAGACATACCAAATGAAGCTGTGCTCTGTCTGCGTCTGGCAACCAACATCGACTTGTAGGCCTGGCAACAAGTCATCCACAGTAACCTCCAGTCATATGACCATTGACAACATCTTGCAAATAAAAGTTTAGGTATCATTTGTATTATCTATTTGATAGTCATGTGATTTTGGCGTTTTAATTAAAAAAAAAAAAAAAAAAAAAAAAATCGCCCTACCAACAGAAAATGCTAGGGTAACAATTATAACATTATAAAATCATTTAATTTCTTTAGGTGTGAACAAGCCTTTTTAAATGTAAATTTCTGTTTATATCCATTTTACTTCTCAATCAATAATGACAGGAATGTTAAATGTAGGTGTGATGGGTATGCAGTAAAATGTAATGATTACCCAGCTAACAGGGAATGTTCTCAGAGTTATGAGCAAGCATTCTTCCAATAATGTTAACAGAACATTTGTTCAAACTTATCCGTTTAATAATGTTCTAAAAATTTTAGCACAAAAACATTATTTATACATTGTTCATGGAACTTTTTTCTTAAACATTTTAGTTACATGTTCGTCTGTTTTTTTTTTTTTTTTAATGTTACTACTTTTTCAGAGAACATTCAAAAGTAACATTTCCATAATGTTTGCAAAATGATAAAATGGAATGTTCCCTTACTGTGTTACTGTGTGCATAACCAATAAATAAATAAATAAATAACATTAAAAAAAAAAAAAAAACTGGATGTTTTGAAAGTTTAGAGATCATTTAGAAATAACGTTTTCAACTCAATGGCAATGTCAGCAAAACATTCTCAGAACATATTTTGTTAGCTGGGTAGTTGCATGAAGCCAGTGTACTTGTATACTGGGTGCAAGAGACATGATTATTTTATTATTATTTTAAAATATAGTAAATGCATGGTACAAATAATAGTAAATGCATGGAACAAATAATGGTGTTGGTTAGGAAACTCTGGGTCTTTGCTATGTAATTATATGTCATGATTTCTGGCAGTGGAACAAGATAATATGCCTGAAAGTTAAGAGCATTGAGATGACAATTTGAGAAGTTAAATGAGGATGACCAAAAATATAAATGCGTGAAAACTGAGGAAAGTTAAAATTTAGAAATTCAATTCCTCTTAGAATGTTATGAAGACCTTGAGAAGCTCTTTGCAGACTTTCTGGACCAAAACAGTCTATCTACACTACAACCTGGCCAAAGCTTGCATCACTGCCATTGCAATTTATCTAATAACAATAAAATCTATGATAAATAAATAATAGGGGATTTCTTTCTTTATTTCTTTCTTAAAAAAAGAGGAATTTATTTTATAAACCTCGCCTTGTCACAGTAAATATGTTTATGGTGATGCATTGTTACTTGGGAATTTTTGAGCTATCTTTAATGAGATGAACTTTAACGTTTCCCCCTGAGAATGTGCTAATCCCAGTCATATTCATTAGCTTTAATAAACAGCCTTGACCTTCAATGAGAGCTGAGGGGAGCTGGCTCCGCGAGGACAGTGTTAACATTAATTACTGGAGATGAGTTTGTCATACACTGCCCAAATGAGCTGATGAAATGTCAACACAACCTGGCGGAACATGAACATTCAGTTTAAGTCCTGCTCTGGGGTCTCTGAGCAGTCACACCGAAGAGAACAACTTCACCCAAACATTCAATTCCAATCCCTATAAACCTTTTGAATTTGATTTGAAGTCAACATTTAAAGTCAGTGTAATTAACTGACATTACTGAAAAACTGTGTATAACATGAAAGCTGCTCTCCACCATTGCTAAACCTCTAATTTGACAAAAATGGAGCAAATATCAAAAATCTAAAAGTGCAGAGCTCTCTAGATAAATGTTGTTGAATAAAAATACTTGTTGATTCATGTGTTTGTTTAGCTACTGAGGAGAGTACAAATTATTCAAATATGTTCAGATTAAGAGGTGCAAAAATGTGAATACACCTTGAATACAGTTGCTAGTGCCTCAGAGAAAAAAAAAAAACTAAAAGGTAATTCTGACTTTCATATACATCACAAGAGCAGATGAATATATATATATTTATACCATGGTCTGTCTGAATACTAGATTCTGATTGGCTGAAAGGTGTGCAATAAATAAGCAATATCACACTTGTATCCATGCAAAATTGGCTGTATATCAGCACAGCTGTGATTCGGCCATAGGCACGAGACAGCCGAGTGCCGTAGCCAATAACAGTGTGCTGATGTACAGCCATATTGCACAGCTACGAGGGTGATATTGCGTTTATGCAACAGTTCGACGGCACGAGTGTGTAAATAATTAAAAACAACAATGGAGTGTCTTTAAAAATCCTCTTTCGTGCAGAACTACTTCCTTCCATCACGGATTCAACACAGTTAAGAATATATCGTCAGTGTCAGGCGGAAACCACATAACTTTACGCCCGTATGTAGGTTTTTACAAATATTTAACGAATGAAAAGGATTTTAAAGAGCTTGTGACAAAACCTCGTAACTCCATTGGATCCTCAAACGGTCAGTCAAACCTCATAAACCCTCCCCACCTCTATCGTGAATGAAGTGCTGCACGCAGTTTGGAGATCTCAACTTCTTTGCAAAGTACAGCGTTTTCTTTGCTCAAGAAACACTGTCTATAAAGGCTAATGTTTTATGTATTTTTATAAAACCATTAGTTCCTGTCCTTGATTCTGATTGGTCAATAGCTGTGTTTTATTCACGATAAAACACGGCTGTGACCGCTTCACCCAACGGTTCTGTGTATCACTACACAACACCCTTAGCAACCACTCTTAGCAACGTAAACTGTTTGTTCTCATTGATATTGTTCATTGAAGCTTACTGTATTATGTAGAAGAGTATTGTGAGAAAGAGATCAAGTGAGCGAGTTTATTACCTGCATTCAGATTTAGCATTTTCCTTCAGGTCAGTCCTATGTTCATAATAAAAAATCTGTTTAAATGTCTGATGTATTATCTTGTCCTTTTAATAGTTAAGGGGTTTCCTGTGACTGACAGCACTAGTCAAAGCATTTGTCAGTTGCGTCTTGTTCCGTTTTCAAAACAATTCAGTCTTTTCAATATAAAAGTCTTCGCTACTGACTAACACACTCATAAAGACAGTCTTTGCCGCCATTTAATGGCGTGAAGATGTAACTTCTGTTGCTGTTCACGGTCAGGGACTATTTTTTCCAGCGGAAGGAAGGCTTTTAGAAAAAGTTTACTTCATAAAAGTTGCATTGATACATATTTCTGGCTTTAATATTTGTATTGTGTGGTAACCGTTTTATAAAAGCAATAAGGTACTCAAGGCTAGTGCTGTCTAGTGTAGCCAATGTGCTATGCTATATAGAGGATGTACAGTAAGTTAAATACAGCCTTGATATTAAATTATCAAATTTAACATAGCACAATTTGATTTGCTCTGGAACAAGTAATGATTAATAAGACCAAAGACTGCCCATTTTATGTACCCAAAATAAGACACAGCAGCAAATCCTCGAAGCACTGACCAAGATGAAGCTGTTCTCGGCGCGTACAGACCGGCTGCTGATCGCCTGGAGCTTGCATCTCCGAAAAAGTCTAAACAAACTGTAAAATGTGCTATGATTAAATATGAGTCACATATTTCAGGTCTAAACAACTACATTCTCGCCTAAAAAACTACAGTTCTTGGTACAACAAGTGTAGTATTCGCAAAAAAAAATACGGTAGATTTGCTCGGCCACCATCACAGTCGCTTCAAGCGGAGTGATACAAACAGTGAAAAGGTAGGAGTGCTGTTATCACTAGAATATTGCATGGCTATCAGCCAATCAGACTCGAGAACCAGAAAGAACTGTTGTATAAAATGCACAGGTAGTTCCAAGTCAGATTACGCACTACTTGCCTGATTCAAAGCAGGCAGAATGCTAGATCTAAGGAGCCATAACTGACAAAAACGGTCAAATATTGTGCTGCAAACATCAATAACAGCTTTAAGTTGTCAATGCTGGTAAATGACCATGGTATAAGCAGGATAATCCACAGCTAGCTGTGCATTAAAGAATTTTAATGCACTTCGTGGAGGCAACCACGAGGTTAGCCATGGATTAACCCTTCCATATATAATATTGATGCAATATATATACACAAATTTCTTCTCATTCAGTATGATACAAGAATAAATAGCTCATACTTGAGGAGGAAAAAAGCACCCATTTTATTGGCCCAAACGAAGCAAAAATATACAAGTTGGTGCAGTTGCTAATATTTATAAGATGAAATTTTGATAGCGTGTAATGTAAATCAATAAGATTAGCAGACTACTTACAAAAAAAGCATATAAATATCAGTTGTCTCTATATCTCTCAATAACATGGCTTAGTAAGATGATATTTAAATGCTCAGTTTTATGTTCAAATCTCTGTAGTTTTCTATTGTGGGGGCCAAAACATGTAATACAATGCAATACAATGACGGTTGAGAGATGTACTATAAACATTCTGTCAAGTTTTTGCAAACAGAACCCAAACGCTGAACAGCTAAGGAAGCTCAAAAAAGGTCTTTATTAACAAAAAATGTAAAAGCAACACACACACACACACACACACAGACACACAAACAAACCCTAACAAAACACAGGGAAAATTGCAAGTTACTTGTGGAGGAATATTGTTTTTGGTAATTACGTGAATTGGGCTCTGATGAATATGATGGTTTGAGGTGCACTGTGCACCCCTGCTTACAGACAATCAATTTGCTTTTAATGGACAGGACAGTAGAGATTGGAGATTGACAAGTATAGGGTGGAGAGAGGGGAATGGGATCGGCAAAGGACCAAGAGTAGGGATTCGAACATGGGTCGCCAGAAGTGCGGTTGTGCAATCAATTTTATCATAGAAAATGTCACAAGGATGTTATAGCTAAAAATAATAATAATAATAAAAAAAAAATAAAATAAAAAAAAGGAGTTTTGATCAAGCGTGCCACACGAGTCCTGAAAAGTAAAGCCAAAGAGTCTTGATCGCTTCCATGTGGCTAGAAGCAGTATAGGTCATAAACCCCGCCCTCTCCTTGAAATGTAATGGGACATGAATCAAATTACACTTCAAATTTTTTTTTCCCCAAAGACAATTTCTGTCATTTTAGTTGTTAGATATCATGCTGGTGTTAGATAAGATGTTCGTTCTTTAAAATTTTTTAGTTTTACTTTACTTTACTGTAATTTGACGCTATAAAAACGGGGGTGTGACGTCATGATTGACAGCTGAGATTGACAACTTCTCTGAGTGAAGTACTCACTGAAGCGCCAGCTGACTTTTTTCTGGATCTTCACAAGCTGATTGGAACTTTAACTTTAATTTCTACATTTCCATAACTGTTTATTTCATACCCACATAATGAGTGTGGGCGGAACATTGATATCGCGGCTCCACTTCATGATCACTACTGCGCAGACTCGGGCTCCAAGTACACAATGTGCAGACTCAAGTCTCAAGATGTCAAAGCCAGATTGGCACACTGGCGGCTTCAGTTACTACAATGGAAGAGAGTGAATGTGCATTGTCCATCTTTTTTTACAGTCTATGGTTTTGTCTCATTAAAAACAATCATTTTAAAATAATGTTGCAAAAGTTAGGCAGTGCTGATATTCAACATAATTGCTAGATGTCTTACTCTTTGAGCGAGAAAAGGGTTGGTTTAAAATGCTTTGAAATCTCAAAAATTATCGCCTTCTCTCAAAAGCCAATTCAATACTTGCCCTTTTTGCTCCTAAGCTCTTCTCTAAACATTTTTTTTAAACAAGGAATGATGCTCAGAAGCTCGGAAGAATTATTCACTGTTAGTTCCTTCAAGATTTTCCTATGGGGTTTTAGTTTTTCAATTTCAATTTTCTAATAAGTAACTAGATAAGAACGTTTGGGGTGTGAGTGTGTGCAGTTTACGTTGTAAAACAAAACATCAAAGTATTATCAAGTTATGTTTACCACAGATCTTATTTTACTCATGAATTGAAAAACCCCATTATAAAACCCCATAGGAAAATCTCGAAGGAACCAGAGGTGAATTAGTCTTGCGGGTTCTGACGTCATTCCTGCACCACTCTGTTAGTTTGACCCTATGGTTTGACCATCTTCTCTGTTTATGGACGTGACGTAACCATGCAAAGATAAATGATGTGAAACTGACATTTCCCGTGAAATCTGACCCTAGAGCTCAAATTATAAATCTGATTCACAAAGCTTCCTTTTGTGAATCAGAGTAAGACAGAGTCAGGTTTTGAATTTTTTTTAGGCATTGCTCAACAAAAATGTATTATTTTTGTTCATTTTTTTAACCCACAAGTCTGTACTGCAGCTTTATTTTCTTTTGAGAAAGTTCCATTAGCTTTCTCAGTTTAATGTATCCCATTAACTATTAAATACATTTTTTTTTATCATGGAAGGTCCTCCAGTAGACAGTCACCTGATTAAGATTAAAAATAACCAAAAGGTTAATTTGTTTTTAACTTGAGTGTTGTTTGCTTCAACTTCCTTGTTTTTATGACTTGAGGGACTCAGTGATGACATTATAGTAAAGCACATGAGAATATGGCAACACTCAAATTGCATATTCAACAATAATATAAGACCATATTTCATTTAAGCGCATCCAGAGGAACTATAGAGATTCCAGAGAAACACGTTCGACATATTTGATGTGCAGATCAGCCAGCTCAGACCAATCTTTTGGATTCTTCGATGTCATCTTAGCATTATCTACTGCAGAGTGCAAGACCTCCATTTTTTGTTTTAAGTGGTTTCCCAATTATAACTTGAATCATATTAAATTATTATTCAATTATAATTATATTATTATTACAGTTATATGATAATTATCAGGATATTTAAATGAAAAAAAAATCTTGACAGTTGTGAAATGAACAGTTCAGAATTTAACAAACGCAAAGATTTTTTTGGGGAAGCCGTTTTCAAAAACCTCACTGTGGTTTTATTTGCTGTCATTATCAATTCTATCAATAGCTTGCTGCTTTATACTTTCTTCAAGAATCCTGTCTTCACTCAGGAGCCCCGCTATATCCTCTACATGCAGCTGATCATCAATGACATCATCACACTGTCTGTCTGTGTGATTATGTTTGTGTTTACTTACTTAATACCAAACTTGAATGTTGCCATCTGCTGCATTTTCATCCTCATTGCAAGCAACGTCTTCAAAAACACGCCACTAAACCTGGCCGGCATGGCTATTGAGCGCTTTGTGGCTGTCTGCTACCCTCTACATCATGCACGAATATGCACTATCCAAAACACCAAAATCCTGATCGGCATCATCTGGCTGGTGGGAGCCCTGCCTGGCATAGTGGACCTGTTTGTGGTTTTGGCTCTTCGTCCACTCTCCTTCTTTACCACTAGCCGCATGTGCTTCCAGCAAAATGTCTTCAATTTTGAGTACAATATAATAAGCAGCGCTGTTTTAAACATCGGCTACATGTGCTCAGTGTGGGTGCTGCTCTTCTACACTTACTTTAAAGTGCTGTTCTCTGCTAAAGCAGCTGCTTCAGAACCAGCTCAAGCACAGAAGGCCAGGAGAACCATTTTACTGCATGGGGTCCAGTTACTGCTCTGTACACTGTCCCTGTTCACAACGGTCCTGGATGGGGCCTTAACGGCTCTCTTTCCTTACTATCAGTCAGTAATCTATTTCTGCACGTTCATTCTCACCAGCATTTTACCACGTCTGCTGAGCCCTCTCATATATGGCATGAGGGATCAAAAGTTTAAGAAGTACTTAAAGAGTTCACTGATGTGTGGCTCCGAAAAGAGAGCTATTGATCCTTCCGATTAGCAAAATAGTAATTTTCTTACTGCAGTTGCAAAAAAAAAAAAAAAAAGATGTAAATGATGTGTATTTCAGCATAGACATGTAGTAGATTATATAGTGATCAACATTCAACCAGTGTTACTTTGTATAAAATCCACAAATCATCAAAATTTAAAATTGTATTCAAATGTAAGATGACTCACAAAATATTTCTTCCATCTGTAAAAAAAATATAATTTTACATAATTATCCCAATATGAGTTCAATCTATAAAATAGATCTGTGTGTACCTTTAACTCATGCAACTTTTCTTTTAACCAACAAAGTGATTTTAGTGGATGAAGTCTGAGTCTCAGTTCAAGCAGGTTGTCCTAGCAGGGTAACCACACATGTAGTTTATCATGTTAACTATGAGCATGTACTTTTTGTTTTCAATTACTTTTTGTTGTAATTTTAAACAGTATATCTATTGTTCTATCAGTTAAAACAAACTTAAATTGTATTAAATGTTTTGCTTGAAAAGAGTGACTGTAGTCCCTTTCTTATATCAAATGAATGGCATTTAGTATCACTTTCTAAATTTTAACTGTATTGTACTTTAACTGTACTTTTAGGGACAATATTTATAGATTTATCTATGTAGCTATAAAGCCAGAAGGTATTTGCTTCCATAGTATCTTTCTTTACTACTAGCGGCTCTCAAGTATAGGTTCTGTCTGCCAGCAAAGGCTACTTTTGATTACAAAATTTTAACCTTCTAAAAACATACATTTGAAAAAAGCTACATTTGAAAATGTAACTTCTTACGATACAAAACATTAAAGTGACATACTGTTTCTTATAAGCCATTGCACAAAGTGAAGCTCTGACAAAAAAGGTCTAGCATAATTAGCTTTGTATAAAGACCTTTTTTTCTAAAGCTTCCCTTTGGGCAATGGCTTCTAAGCAACTCAAGCTGCCAACTAGCACAGTAACAACAAGGTGTATCTCATCATATTAACTATAAATATATTTCACAATACTTTTTAATTTCACAGGTCTTTGGCTGACCTAAAATGACAAATGGGACAGACCATGAAGACTTTACAAGTATGACTGCAGCAGCCATCGCAAGAAGGGCAAGTGCACATTAAGGCCACCATTTTGGACAAGAGCCATACATGTAGCTTGAGCAACTGTTTTAAGGAAGTGTTTCAAATCTGTATTGTATTATTGGTTGATATTAATGTGCTTCCAAGGCAAGTCAGGTTACTGTAACAATGGTATATATTAGAGCCATAAAATCAGACTAAAAGTAAAAATAATTCATGTCCAAATCAAAAAGCTCCAGTACTGTCGGTATGTCAGTAAAGCTCTACGATGTTTGACACAGTCCACCACTTCACATTTATATAGTGTAGAAATGCATATACTGCATGTACATGTATAAAAATTATATAAAAATAAACATACTGTCACGGGTGCTGGCAGGAAGCGCACAAAGACAAGATTCAAACAATATAGTCTTTAATCCAAACAGGAGAACTCAGGGAAGCAGACATAACGCACCTTAACATAGACGAGAATGGACAAAGAATGAGAGAGAACAGGGAGTACATAAACTGAACTTTTTTGAAAACTCTGGCCAGGGTGAAGAAACTTGGTTTTTAGAAACTCCGGTTACAGCGTTGTCGTGTAGCTGGTGAAACCGGAGATTTTGGCCAGTGACATCAGAGTGTGCGCTGGATGTCACTGGATGTCACATCTCTTTTGTTTGACGTCAGATTCTGCGCCGCTATCTCCTTTGTTTACATGAGGCGAGTCTGTGCAATGAAGGACATAGCCAAAATTTTGCTGCTAACAGGGCTTATACAGATACATGCACCGTTCTCCCATTATATTGCGGAACAATATATTATTTTATTATTATTATTATTATTTTATTTATTATTATTAATAATAATAATAATAATAATAATAATAAAATGCTTAATAAAATGACAATGTTACCGGAACCGGTAATAAACTTTTTTCCAGGCTTCTGATTGGCCAACATGGCTTTTGACAGCACATCATAGCGTGTTTTTGTGTTTTCATGTGGACAGATTTTTTAAAACCGTGCTTGTGTGGGTCACGCAATTTTTTTTTTTTTTTTTTTTTTTTTAAACGGAGGAGGAAAATACCTGTGTAAGTGTGGACTAGGCCTAAGAAACACAAAACAGCGGACATGTAACATACATTGTGTTACAATGGGTTCTCTTTCATCATCTCGTGTTCGAGATCCACCTATGGGAAGGGCATCCGTACCTGACCTCTGCAGAAGCATCCAATTGCACCAAGTTTGGCCAGACAGACAGAAGCGCATAGCTAATACCAGGTAAGGCCCCACCCCCTTACCTGAGAGCATATAATTCTCCAGTTGTCATTCGCTTCTCGCGACCTCTGTTTTATTATTCTCACAGCTCGTTGGATTATTTGCGAACGTTTGCATTTGTCTTCAGGGGGACATATCACTGATCAGCCTCTGCCGGGCGTGATCGTCTCGCACTCTATTATAGCTGTGTCATTCTGCAAGCCACCCACGCTGCACTTCTTTTTAGGCTGTCCGCCTTTCTCCTCGCTCGTTTCCTCTGTTACGGTTGCCAACTGTTTGGATTTTACGGTCACATTTCTATGGCACTCTCAAAATCTGCTGCTTCCTCCGGCGGTTGCCTTTCGCCGCCAGGGATTCTCACCCATACTGCGTAGTCTGCATGGGCCTCAAAAACGCGCAGGAAGCTCTGGAATTCCCCGAAAATTTTAGTCACTGCCTGACGCTTCCCAAGAAGCTCTGTCGCTGCAGACATGGATAGTGACAGACAGTGTGGATTTCGAGTAGTCAGACTCTGACGGGGGAAACAACGACGATGGCGCGCGCCCGGGGGACTCCCAGGGAGCGCCAACTTTGAATTGGGCTGACCAAGCCGAATCCGCTTTTCTTGAGGACATCTTAACGGGTGAACCCTCATTCGCAAACGAAAAGGTGAAAGACATGACGGCCCTCGGCATGGGTGACCCCCCCCGCCATCGAGCCCTCCATCGCCAGACACCTCAATCCTTCTCAAGGTGGGCTGCTCGCCCCTCCCAAGCCTGTTCTTCCTAGCAAAATGGACCGTTTCTCTGCGTCCATCCATCAGGCTTCCTTCAAGGCCTCAGCTTTAGCAGTTAGAGCCTTGAACGTTTCCTAGCTCCTCTTGGCTTACCAGGCCGAGCTTCTCGAGGACATGGGTCAGCAGTTGGAGAAAGGTGTGCCCCGCCCTCGCTCTGGAAGGAGATCGTCACCATCAACTATCTCGTTCTCCGTAATGCCCGCCAGGCTGTCCAAGCCAGCGGGCGTTCAATGGCTCTTTCCATCGTCGGCGAGCGCGCGCTGTGGCTCAATCTTTCAGGGCTCCCTGATTGCGAGAAGCGACGCGTCGTGGGAGCACCAGTTGAGGCCGGTCAAGCACTCTTCGGCCCTGCCGTCGCCCTTATGCAGCAGCGCTGTCACGACAAAAAGAAAGAGGATGAGGCTTTTAAGTTGTGCCTGCCCCGGAAATCAGTGCCGCGCCAGGTTCCCCCTCCACGGCCACCTAACCCGTCTACAGCGGGTCGTAATTTCCAGGGTCCAGTCAGAGCCAAACCTCGTGGGAAACCGCCAGTGCAGCACGGTAATCCCCCGCCTGCAAAACCGTGGGGGAAAATATCCTTTGCTGCGGCTAAGAAACCTCATAACTCCACTTCCTCTGATCACAAACACAAGCAGCCAGCCTGATGTACGGCCACGGGGGGCTTTAAGTCCGTGTTCGCGGGTGGACAGCCCACTGAACGCCTGCTCTGCCTTTCATATACCCCCGTTAAAGAAACGGAGGGTCTTTGTTGGCAAGGTAAGCCCCCCTTACTAATGGGTGCCCACCCTGTGTTCAAAGTGGTTTCACAGTTCCCAATGTTATATTGCGAGTTATAGGGCTAATGTCAGAATTGCAAGATATAAACTCATAATTTTGAGTTATAAAGCCAGAATTGCAGGATATAAACTCATAATTGCCAGTTATAAAGTCAGAATTGCGGGATATGAACTCGCAATGGAGATTTTTTTTCTTGCAATTCCGAGTTTAAATCTCGCAACTTTGACTTTTTTTCTCGCAATTGCGAGTTTACTGCATATCTTGCAATTCTGACTTCTTTTCTCACAATTATGAGATAAACTTGCAATTGTAAGTTATAAAGTCCAATTCTGAGGGGGGAAAAAAATCAGCTCACAATTATGACATTTTCTTAAAATTGCGAGGAAAAAAGTCAGAGTTGTGAGATATAAACTATAAACTGCAATTCTGACTTTATTTCTCAGAATTGCAAGTTTAAATCTTGAGTTGGTCATTATGGAAATGATCCAGCTGCGTCAGTGTTCTTTAATTTCCACATTGTCAGTAGATCATGCGTAGAACTTTCCACTCTCATCGGCGCTTCTCTTGGAATTGTGCTTTCACACTAATTTGCCCGGTTTAGTAAATCTGGCCCTAAATCCACTGTAGGCGAGTGAGTTAAGAACCCATGTGCAGTTTTTTATTTATTTTTAATTTTTTTTTTAATCGAACATGAACAAAATACAAAACAACAAAGACATGAGTCAAACATGAGCAGACTTGACCAAACTACTCACCAACAGCAGGGTTAATTAAATCCAATACACGACAAAGTAACATGGACTGTGTAACGTTCAGATATGCCTTCAGTCCTATTTGGCAGGTGTTATAAAAATACTTTCATATCATACAGATTCATAAATAACAATTAATTTGGAAAAATGCCTTAATAAAACGCTCATAAACCCCAAAATGACTGACCCCATCCCTGTTCTTTCAGAGCAGTTTATGATCAACAAACAACAAACAGTGTAAGTTGATTTCAATAAATATTAGTATTTATTACAATGATTTTCAGTATATTGATATAAAATTTAAATTAATCATTTAACAAGTATAAATGACTAAAGACTGACAAACAAAACATCAAACTGGCAGTGAGCAATTAAGGAAGATTGAATCCAAATTTTGGTTGACAGTTAGCTGAAAGTAATGCTCTGGCACCATCTTAGCGGTCAGAAAAATGTATAACACACAGCTGAAATGATTATCCAAATGCGCGATTTACAAACCTAAAGCATGATAAAAAAAAATAGTTTTCTCAAGAAAATGCGTCAATAATTCTGTAAATATGCAAACTTTAGACTAATGGGCATTGTTTTTAAAGCACTGACAGGAGTCACACGACAGCTTACGCGACTAAATAGGAATGTTTATTTCTTCTACATATAACGCGTATTGTTTTGATGTGTACTGACAACTTGAAAATGACATTTAATCATGGGCATTTCTTTTTTTTTTATATATATATATATAAAAAAAATCATTTCATGGTTTCTTAAGACTGAATAAGAATTTAAAACATTACAAAAATACATAGGCTCACTTCTTGCACTTTTACTTCACGTTCTTGGCGCTTTTTCTGTTTTCTGCTGTCGCACGGCATGATGCCTGAGCCGAAACATTTATTTAAAAAAAAACATTAACTATTACAACAAAATCCACATAACTCATCAAATGTTGAATCCGCATTCACATTTGCATGTTGAAACAAGTATTTAAAGACAGTAAATTGCCGTCATGTTTACGTTACACATAGATAGAGGAAGGGAGACCCACGCAACTTGGCACAGCCTGCTGTAAAAAGCTGTCACACATCTCAGTTCATCGCGATCTCACGCATTTCCGTAATAATCAGTGAAGCTGTTTACACTGCACAACGAATGTCTTACTTAGACTACATCGTCTACATTTTGTTTACGTTGTTCAACGCTGTAAAAACACGTTGTAAATAAAAACCTTTGACGCTCTCCAAAGTTACACCGCATAAATAATTTACAACGCAAAAGACAATATTAGACCATAATTCTTACCTGAGGACGACTGAAATCGGCACCAATTAATAACAAAGCATTGATTCACCAAACAGACAGCTGTATGATGATTTTCCTAAATAAACGCAGACGCCCCGCCCATATTGCAAAACGGACCAATCACGTAGGAACTCACCAACAGCCATCTTGCAGCAGCATTGGAACGTCATTTCGAATGTGACGTCACAGCAATATGCCCTTTATAATCAGACTCACTTTGCTCACTCTGCATCACTTGCAGTTAATTGCTCATTCTAGTGTTACTTTGCAGATCTTGCAGCTTCATACGTGGATTCTCACTTTGCACATCTTGTTGCCAGTTGCTCCAGTAAAGTGATACTCATTTGCACATCTGGCAGCTTACGGTAGTTACCACATTCAAAATGGTACTACTTACGTTACTAGGACTAACTGCTTTACTTCTGAGAGAAAGGAGAGAAGTCAAGAACGCCTACTCGGGTCAAGATGAAAAAGCTGACCAGAGTGATCCACTACCCGTGGGCAGCACTGATGGTAGGCCTAAATGAAATAAATGTCCATGTTATGAGAATGTGCAACACTTAGTTTACTAGTGTCTGCACAGGGCCTTACATTTTTATGTTTTGGAAGACAGTCAAAAATGTAGGGCCACAGTCGAAGTCTGGAACTTAATTTGCCAGAATACAATCAATGTATATGCACACGCATGAATTAAAAACTGAAATTTTACTACAGAATTCACTAATGGAACTTAATATAGGGCCTCAAGGCATGTTTAACTATTTTTAGTGGAAAGCAAGAATGCGTCCTGTGAGAATGCCATAATTTATAGCAAGCTTAGCTGCAGTATTTATTTATATGGTTATGTTGATGTCATTACCCTCTTTAGGTCAGACTTCTCAGCATATCACCAGAAGTCCAGAAGTCCTCCCTACTAAGGAAGAACCCAGTAGTCTCCCTAAAATTGATGATGACGACGCCTTTTATGATTTTGTTGGTGATGCATCTGAATGGAGTGCTGAGGTCCTCCATGCTCTCAACAGTGTCATGTGTGAGTTTAATGTCAAATCAATCGACATCCCCCAGGTTCCAGTCTCTGCTGTGTCAGACTGTATCGTCGACGTCCCACAAGCTTCGGATAATCCAGCAGTGGACACTGTGGCATCTCAGTCAAGCCAGCTGAAGGATAATGAGGAAACAATAATGGGTCAGTTTGCTACCACAACCCTAACATAACTCAACACACGTTTGATACAAGATCTTTTTGTTTTGTTTTACTCAGACACAGAACCATCAGCAGTTTGATGGTGTATACTTTAAATTGACTTTAATGTGCAATTTCTTTCAGGGTAGTTGATAACATGTAAATACACTTTTTTTAACATTCAACAAGATTTCATTTCAATTTGTATGTATGTATAAAGTGAAGTTGTATTTTACACGGAGAAAAATATTTTTTATTACATAAATAGTCCTGTAATGAGACAAATTAATTTGTAAATGCATAACTATCCAATGTAGTATCTCAATTAATGTATGAATTAGATAAATATTGCTTTAAAAGTTTTAGAAGTATGCCACTCTGTAGGACACCGCTTGACATTTCATGTCAACAACACTTATTTTTCTTTGAACAGACATCAATGCTTGCAGTGACAAAATCGGCATTCAGCAAAGGGAAGGCGGCTTTGGAACCATTTCTTCAGGGATTCGCTTGGATGATGGCCTAAATGTGAGTTCTTTTTTTACTTAAATTATTTGTATAGTAAGTTATTTTCCCTGTCTTATATTTGTATATTCTTATATGTACTGTATGTCAACAATTTAGAACACTTGACCCATATGACATGCTCTACATCAGGGGTGTGCAATCAACCATTAACCATTAACACCCCTGCTTTGCATGCTTAGAATTGAATTAATGAAAATTGACATGTCTGTCTCCATCTAACCATCATAAGAACGGTCTTTCTTCTAGGAGGGTTATTCTGAACCTCTTCAATTGGAGCTGCAACATCAGCACTGGAGGATAAGGAGAGAGATGGAGCCTCGGACAATGAGACTAAGTCAGACTCCAAGGTTCCTGAAGTTCCCGTTCCTGCTGATGACACACCAGAGGTTCTCAACAAAGTCCCCTCAGGCCTTTCTTTGCGACTGAAGAACTGGTGGGAGAGACACACATGGGAGATTCTCACTTGCTATGATCTCCTCATTCTTCTTCATCTTTGTTGTTTATCTGGGTCCGATGGCGCTGATGATGTTGATGATGATGCCGTTTCTGATCAAGTGCTTCCATCAGATCATCACAACTGGTTACAGAATCTATCACTGTTACCACATGCCATGGTTCAGAACCCTAAGCTTGTACTTCCTGCTGTGCGTGAGCTACTTCTTCAATGAGGAAAAGATCACAGATTATTTTTTCACTCTGGTGCAGAGGGAGGAGTCTGTACACATGCTCAGCAAATACCATCACTTAATTCCCTTTGCCCTGAACCTCGTAGGGTTCTGCATGGTTGTTTTGAGTCTGGTGAAGAAACTCTATCGTTTGCCATTCTGCATGTTCGTCTGGACTCATTTGACCGTGCTGATTGTGGCGATTCACTCAGACTTAATCATTCAAAACCTTTTTGAGGAGATGATCTGGTTTATAGCGCCCATCTCCAGTATTATTTGTAATGACATAATCGACTGCATGTTTGGATTCATTCTCAGTCGCAGCCTTTAACTTGTCTCTTAATAAGAAATGGGAAAGGTTTATCGGCGGCTTCCTCTCCAGGACGAGGGCGAGAGCCGTGAGAATGGGGCGAGGCCGGTGGCGTGATTGATGATGAGCGCCACCTGCACGCCACACCAGTCTCGAGTTTCTCACGGATGAGCTCCGGGAGCATAAAAGGAGGAGCGACGACAGAGGACCAGGCCTGGAGTTTTTTTTCCCTCTCTCATCTCTGTCGCTCCTGATGCTTCCGTCTCCTTTTCTCTCACCTCGTCTGTCCTTACCCCCGCTTTTAATTTTTTACTTTCATTTTATTGTTTGTTAATTTTATACGATTAAAAAGTTTGTTAAATGTTCGCCGGGTCCCGCCTCCTTCTTCCCTGTTCTACGAACTGTGTTACAGTTGTGTTGTAATACGACTGTCCTACATGGCTACAGTTTACTCTTACTCTGTGTGTCCACTGGAGTTAAAATAGCCACTCTCAACACTTTCACAGTGGACTGTGAGCCATCTGATCTCTTCCAGCTTCAGGACTTTATTATGGGGCACCAGCTCTATAAAAGCAGAAGTTTTGGCAGTTTGCTGGTCTAGAGCAATTTCATTTTTACTTTTTTAATTACTGCAGTCAGAGCACTGATTTGCAGAGTGGGAGAAGTTATTACAAGGTCACTTACAAAAAGAATACCTTTACGATCAAGCCTGTAGCGCTTCATCAACTCCCTGTCGTTATATCAAAATATAAGCTACATAACATAATACTTATACATAACTCCAATACATTTATATCTGTGTTGGAAAGTGTGTGGTCTCCTCACTGCTGCCATCTTGTTACTCCTAACTAGGTTTGGATATCTTAAATAAAGCACTCTTAAATAATTTAGGAGGGGAATTATTAAGGGAAGTATACCAAATCGTTTTGATGACAGACTTTTCAAAACAACTAAAACATCATTTGAGATGCTGTGCAATAAAACTGACCCGATGGTTAGACCAGTTATATAATCACATCCACTGTTGAGGCAAAGAGTTTTTTGTTGCACATTGAGGGATTTATTTGTAAATGTGTTTCCATAGTAGTTTATGCATGTCTTGTTATCGGTTAAAAAAAAATCTCAATTGAGCGCATAACTTTTTATGCACATTTTTAGAATTTATGCGCATCTTGCCGTTTCCATACAGCATTGGTTTTATGCAATATCCCAAAATGCGCATAAAAATAGGTGGATGGAAACATATCTTCTGACCTTGTGAGAGTGCAACTGGTCCTTTGGCATTTAATGATAGGGGTACATTTAACTGTGTAACTACAAACGTTAATTAAATGCAAATACTTTAAATGTAATTGCAGTGTACCAACATGTATGTACAATACATAAAAAGTAAATTGTATCAACAGGTTAAATATATAGTAGTTAAGGCCACCTAATATAGAATGTGACCTACCAACTATAAAATTGTGATTATTATAAGATCTTTTCTAACCATTTCTGAGGATGCAGGAAGACAGTTCATTGGAACTTGGGCTTGAACTTGAGCTGTAAGATGAGCTTCTTTTCATGGCCTCCATCTTTGAAAGGGGCAAAGATCCCAGGAAGCTCTACTAGAGAGAGAGAGAGAAAAAAAAAAAAAAAATGCAGTTGCAAGTATGTTATACAAAGGTAGGGCAATACTGCTTACTACATTGCAGTAACTGCAGCATTGTTTTTACAGTAATTCTTATTATTTTTTAGATTTTGCTAATGTTCCCATTAAGTTATGAAAACTTTATTATTGAATGCTCAAAATGTTTTTGTTTTGTTTGTTTTCTTAATTTCTTGGTTATACAAATGTTAAGGGAACATTCCATTTTATATTTTTGCAATGCAAACATTATGAGAATGTTACTTTTGAATGTTCTATGGACATTCTGACACAAGTAGGAACATTTTAAAAAAAAAAATGTTAGATGAATGTCACACTAAAACGTTTCAGGAAAAAACAGTCCTGAAGCATGACTTTTAAGCAAAACAAAACTTTTATTCAAATTCTGTATAGATTATAGAGCCTAAAGCGTGCAGAGAGTGCTCCCTTTATAATCACCAAAGCAGTGCTGGTCCTAGGCTACGGAAGCTTGTTTCTGCCATGAAATATACATATATATATATATATATATATATATATATATTAAAGATAACTGCGACTTATCTAACATTTCTGACATTTTTTCTTACAATTGCGAGTTTACATCTTGCAGTTCTGACCTTTTTCACAGAATTGCATGATGTAAATTCACAATTGCGAGTTATAGGGCTAATGTCAGAATTGCAAGATATAAACTCATAATTGTGATTTATAAAGCCAGAATTGCAGGATATAAACTCATAATTGCCAGTTATAAAGTCAGAATTGCGGGATATAAACTCGCAATGGAGATTTTTTCTTGCAATTCCGAGTTTAAATCTCGCAACTTTGACTTTTTTTCTCGCAATTGCGAGTTTACTGCATATCTTGCAATTCTGACTTCTTTTCTCACAATTATGAGATAAACTTGCAATTGTAAGTTATAAAGTCCAATTCTGAGGGGGAAAAAATCAGCTCACAATTATGACATTTTCTTAAAATTGCGAGGAAAAAGTCAGAGTTGTGAGATATAAACTATAAACTGCAATTCTGACTTTATTTCTCAGAATTGCAAGTTTAAATCTTGAGTTGGTCATTATGGAAATGATCCAGCTGCGTCAGTGTTCTTTAATTTCCACATTGTCAGTAGATCATGCGTAGAACTTTCCACTCTCATCGGCGCTTCTCTTGGAATTGTGCTTTCACACTAATTTGCCCGGTTTAGTAAATCTGGCCCTAAATCCACTGTAGGCGAGTGAGTTAAGAACCCATGTGCAGTTTTTTTATTTATTTTTAATTTTTTTTTTTAATCGAACATGAACAAAATACAAAACAACAAAGACATGAGTCAAACATGAGCAGACTTGACCAAACTACTCACCAACAGCAGGGTTAATTAAATCCAATACACGACAAAGTAACATGGACTGTGTAACGTTCAGATATGCCTTCAGTCCTATTTGGCAGGTGTTATAAAAATACTTTCATATCATACAGATTCATAAATAACAATTAATTTGGAAAAATGCCTTAATAAAACGCTCATAAACCCCCCCAAAATGACTGACCCCATCCCTGTTCTTTCAGAGCAGTTTCGCAGTCAACAAACAACAAACAGTGTAAGTTGATTTCAATAAATATTAGTATTTATTACAATGATTTTCAGTATATTGATATAAAATTTAAATTAATCATTTAACAAGTATAAATGACTAAAGACTGACAAACAAAACATCAAACTGGCAGTGAGCAATTAAGGAAGATTGAATCCAAATTTTGGTTGACAGTTAGCTGAAAGTAATGCTCTGGCACCATCTTAGCGGTCAGAAAAATGTATAACACACAGCTGAAATGATTATCCAAATGCGCGATTTACAAACCTAAAGCATGATAAAAAAATAGTTTTCTCAAGAAAATGCGTCAATAATTCTGTAAATATGCAAACTTTAGACTAATGGGCATTGTTTTTAAAGCACTGACAGGAGTCACACGACAGCTTACGCGACTAAATAGGAATGTTTATTTCTTCTACATATAACGCGTATTGTTTTGATGTGTACTGACAACTTGAAAATGACATTTAATCATGGGCATTTCTTTTATATATATATATATATATATATATATATATATAAAAATCATTTCATGGTTTCTTAAGACTGAATAAGAATTTAAAACATTACAAAAATACATAGGCTCACTTCTTGCACTTTTACTTCACGTTCTTGGCGCTTTTTCTGTTTTCTGCTGTCGCACGGCATGATGCCTGAGCGAAACATTTATTTAAAAAAACATTAACTATTACAACAAAATCCACATAACTCATCAAATGTTGAATCCGCATTCACATTTGCATGTTGAAACAAGTATTTAAAGACAGTAAATTGCCGTCATGTTTACGTTACACATAGATAGAGGAAGGGAGACCCACGCAACTTGGCACAGCCTGCTGTAAAAAGCTGTCACACATCTCAGTTCATCGCGATCTCACGCATTTCCGTAATAATCAGTGAAGCTGTTTACACTGCACAACGAATGTCTTACTTAGACTACATCGTCTACATTTTGTTTACGTTGTTCAACGCTGTAAAAACACGTTGTAAATAAAAACCTTTGACGCTCTCCAAAGTTACACCGCATAAATAATTTACAACGCAAAAGACAATATTAGACCATAATTCTTACCTGAGGACGACTGAAATCGGCGCAATTAATAACAAAGCATTGATTCACCAAACAGACAGCTGTATGATGATTTTCCTAAATAAACGCAGACGCCCCGCCCATATTGCAAAACGGACCAATCACGTAGGAACTCACCAACAGCCATCTTGCAGCAGCATTGGAACGTCATTTCGAATGTGACGTCACAGCAATATGCCCTTTATAATCAGACTCACTTTGCTCACTCTGCATCACTTAAAGTTAATTGCTCATTCTAGTGTTACTTTGCAGATCTTGCAGCTTCATACGTGGATTCTCACTTTGCACATCTTGTTGCCAGTTGCTCAGTAAAGTGATACTCATTTGCACATCTGGCAGCTTACGGTAGTTACCACATTCAAAATGGTACTACTTACGTTACTAGGACTAACTGCTTTACTTCTGAGAGAAAGGAGAGAAGTCAAGAACGCCTACTCGGGTCAAGATGAAAAAGCTGACCAGAGTGATCCACTACCCGTGGGCAGCACTGATGGTAGGCCTAAATGAAATAAATGTCCATGTTATGAGAATGTGCAACACTTAGTTTACTAGTGTCTGCACAGGGCCTTACATTTTTATGTTTTGGAAGACAGTCAAAAATGTAGGGCCACAGTCGAAGTCTGGAACTTAATTTGCCAGAATACAATCAATGTATATGCACACGCATGAATTAAAACTGAAATTTTACTACAGAATTCACTAATGGAACTTAATATAGGGGCCTCAAGGCATGTTTAACTATTTTTAGTGGAAAGCAAGAATGCGTCCTGTGAGAATGCCATAATTTATAGCAAGCTTAGCTGCAGTATTTATTTATATGGTTATGTTGATGTCATTACCCTCTTTAGGTCAGACTTCTCAGCATATCACCAGAAGTCCAGAAGTCCTCCCTACTAAGGAAGAACCCAGTAGTCTCCTAAAATTGATGATGACGACGCCTTTTATGATTTTGTTGGTGATGCATCTGAATGGAGTGCTGAGGTCCTCCATGCTCTCAACAGTGTCATGTGTGAGTTTAATGTCAAATCAATCGACATCCCCAGGTTCCAGTCTCTGCTGTGTCAGACTGTATCGTCGACGCCCCACAAGCTTCGGATAATCCAGCAGTGGACACTGTGGCATCTCAGTCAAGCCAGCTGAAGGATAATGAGGAAACAATAATGGGTCAGTTTGCTACCACAACCCTAACATAACTCAACACACGTTTGATACAAGATCTTTTTGTTTTGTTTTGTTTTACTCAGACACAGAACCATCAGCAGTTTGATGGTGTATACTTTAAATTGACTTTAATGTGCAATTTCTTTCAGGGTAGTTGATAACATGTAAATACACTTTTTTTTTTTTAACATTCAACAAGATTTCATTTCAATTTGTATGTATGTATAAAGTGAAGTTGTATTTTACACGGAGAAAAATATTTTTTATTACATAAATAGTCCTGTAATGAGACAAATTAATTTGTAAATGCATAACTATCCAATGTAGTATCTCAATTAATGTATGAATTAGATAAATATTGCTTTAAAAGTTTTAGAAGTATGTCACTCTGCAGGACACCGCTTGACATTTCATGTCAACAACACTTATTTTTCTTTGAACAGACATCAATGCTTGCAGTGACAAAATCGGCATTCAGCAAAGGGAAGGCGGCTTTGGAACCATTTCTTCAGGGATTCGCTTGGATGATGGCCTAAATGTGAGTTCTTTTTACTTAAATTATTTGTATAGTAAGTTATTTTCCCTGTCTTATATTTGTATATTCTTATATGTACTGTATGTCAACAATTTAGAACACTTGACCCATATGACATGCTCTACATCAGGGGTGTGCAATCAACCATTAACCATTAACACCCCTGCTTTGCATGCTTAGAATTGAATTAATGAAAATTGACATGTCTGTCTCCATCTAACCATCATAAGAACGGTCTTTCTTCTAGGAGGGTTATTCTGAACCTCTTCAATTGGAGCTGCAACATCAGCACTCGGAGGATAAGGAGAGAGATGGAGCCTCGGACAATGAGACTAAGTCAGACTCCAAGGTTCCTGAAGTTCCCGTTCCTGCTGATGACACACCAGAGGTTCTCAACAAAGTCCCCTCAGGCCTTTCTTTGCGACTGAAGAACTGGTGGGAGAGACACACATGGGAGATTCTCACTCGGCTATGATCTCCTCATTCTTCTTCATCTTTGTTGTTTATCTGGGTCCGATGGCGCTGATGATGTTGATGATGATGCCGTTTCTGATCAAGTGCTTCCATCAGATCATCACAACTGGTTACAGAATCTATCACTGTTACCACATGCCATGGTTCAGAACCCTAAGCTTGTACTTCCTGCTGTGCGTGAGCTACTTCTTCAATGAGGAAAAGATCACAGATTATTTTTTCACTCTGGTGCAGAGGAGGAGTCTGTACACATGCTCAGCAAATACCATCACTTAATTCCCTTTGCCCTGAACCTCGTAGGGTTCTGCATGGTTGTTTTGAGTCTGGTGAAGAAACTCTATCGCTTGCCATTCTGCATGTTCGTCTGGACTCATTTGACCGTGCTGATTGTGGCGATTCACTCAGACTTAATCATTCAAAACCTTTTTGAGGAGATGATCTGGTTTATAGCGCCCATCTCCAGTATTATTTGTAATGACATAATCGACTGCATGTTTGGATTCATTCTCAGTCGCAGCCTTTAACTTGTCTCTTAATAAGAAATGGGAAAGGTTTATCGGCGGCTTCCTCTCCAGGACGAGGGCGAGAGCCGTGAGAATGGGGCGAGGCCGGTGGCGTGATTGATGATGAGCGCCACCTGCACGCCACACCAGTCTCGAGTTTCTCACGGATGAGCTCCGGGAGCATAAAAGGAGGAGCGACGACAGAGGACCAGGCCTGGAGTTTTTTTTCCCTCTCTCATCTCTGTCGCTCCTGATGCTTCCGTCTCCTTTTCTCTCACCTCGTCTGTCCATACCCCCAGGTGCTGCGGCTGCCGTGACGGGTCCCCCCGGTGGGAGGGAGTAAAGCGCAGTCTTGGGAGTACTCCCCAGTGAGGGGCGATGGGGGTATGTGGCAAGCAGGACGAGGGCGAGAGCCGTGAGAATGGGGCGAGGCCGGTGGCGTGATTGAACAGCGCCACCTGGACGCCGCACCAGTCTCGAGTTTCTCACGGAGGAGCTCCGGGAGCATAAAAGGAGGAGCGATAACAATGAAGGATGAGAGAGGACCAGGCCTGGACTATTTATGTTTAGAGTGTTTTTCCCTCTCTCGTCTCTGTCGCTCCTGATGCTTCCGTCTCCTTTTCTCTCACCTCGTCTGTCCTTACCCCCGCTTTTAATTTTTTACTTTCATTTTATTGTTTGTTAATTTTATACGATTAAAAAGTTTGTTAAATGTTCGCCGGGTCCCACCTCCTTCTTCCCTGTTCTACGAACTGTGTTACAGTTGTGTTGTAATACGACTGTCCTACATGGCTACAGTTTACTCTTACTCTGTGTGTCCACTGGAGTTAAAATAGCCACTCTCAACACTTTCACAGTGGACTGTGAGCCATCTGATCTCTTCCAGCTTCAGGACTTTATTATGGGGCACCAGCTCTATAAAAGCAGAAGTTTTGGCAGTTTGCTGGTCTAGAGCAATTTCATTTTTACTTTTTTAATTACTGCAGTCAGAGCACTGATTTGCAGAGTGGGAGAAGTTATTACAAGGTCACTTACAAAAAGAATACCTTTACGATCAAGCCTGTAGCGCTTCATCAACTCCCTGTCGTTATATCAAAATATAAGCTACATAACATAATACTTATACATAACTCCAATACATTTATATCTGTGTTGGAAAGTGTGTGGTCTCCTCACTGCTGCCATCTTGTTACTCCTAACTAGGTTTGGATATCTTAAATAAAGCACTCTTAAATAATTTAGGAGGAATTATTAAGGGAAGTATACCAAATCGTTTTGATGACAGACTTTTCAAAACAACTAAAACATCATTTGAGATGCTGTGCAATAAAACTGACCCGATGGTTAGACCAGTTATATAATCACATCCACTGTTGAGGCAAAGAGTTTTTTGTTGCACATTGAGGGATTTATTTGTAAATGTGTTTCCATAGTAGTTTATGCATGTCTTGTTATCGGTTAAAAATCTCAATTGAGCGCATAACTTTTTATGCACATTTTTAGAATTTATAAGCATCTTGCCGTTTCCATACAGCATTGGTTTTATGCAATATCCCAAAATGCGCATAAAAATAGGTGGATGGAAACATATCTTCTGACCTTGTGAGAGTGCAACTGGTCCTTTGGCATTTAATGATAGGGGTACATTTAACTGTGTAACTACAAACGTTAATTAAATGCAAATACTTTAAATGTAATTGCAGTGTACCAACATGTATGTACAATACATAAAAAGTAAATTGTATCAACAGGTTAAATATATAGTAGTTAAGGCCACCTAATATAGAATGTGACCTACCAACTATAAAATTGTGATTATTATAAGATCTTTTCTAACCATTTCTGAGGATGCAGGAAGACAGTTCATTGGAACTTGGGCTTGAACTTGAGCTGTAAGATGAGCTTCTTTTCATGGCCTCCATCTTTGAAAGGGGCAAAGATCCCAGGAAGCTCTACTAGAGAGAGAGAGAAAAAAAAAAATGCAGTTGCAAGTATGTTATACAAAGGTAGGGCAATACTGCTTACTACATTGCAGTAACTGCAGCATTGTTTTTACAGTAATTCTTATTATTTTTTAGATTTTGCTAATGTTCCCATTAAGTTATGAAAACTTTATTATTGAATGCTCAAAATGTTTTTGTTTTGTTTGTTTTCTTAATTTCTTGGTTATACAAATGTTAAGGGAACATTCCATTTTATATTTTTGCAATGCAAACATTATGAGAATGTTACTTTTGAATGTTCTATGGACATTCTGACACAAGTAGGAACATTTTTAAAAAAAAATGTTAGATGAATGTCACACTAAAACGTTTCAGGAAAAAAAAACAGTCCTGAAGCATGACTTTTAAGCAAAACAAAACTTTTATTCAAATTCTGTATAGATTATAGAGCCTAAAGCGTGCAGAGAGTGCTCCCTTTATAATCACCAAAGCAGTGCTGGTCCTAGGCTACGGAAGCTTGTTTCTGCCATGAAATATATATATATATATTATATATATATATATATATATATATATATATATATATATATATATATATATATATTAAAGATAACTGCGACTTATCTAACATTTCTGACATTTTTTCTTACAATTGCGAGTTTACATCTTGCAGTTCTGACCTTTTTCACAGAATTGCATGATGTAAATTCACAATTGCGAGTTATAGGGCTAATGTCAGAATTGCAAGATATAAACTCATAATTGTGATTTATAAAGCCAGAATTGCAGGATATAAACTCATAATTGCCAGTTATAAAGTCAGAATTGCGGGATATAAACTCGCAATGGAGATTTTTTTTTCTTGCAATTCCGAGTTTAAATCTCGCAACTTTGACTTTTTTTCTCGCAATTGCGAGTTTACTGCATATCTTGCAATTCTGACTTCTTTTCTCACAATTATGAGATAAACTTGCAATTGTAAGTTATAAAGTCCAATTCTGAGGGGGGGGAAAAAATCAGCTCACAATTATGACATTTTCTTAAAATTGCGAGGAAAAAAGTCAGAGTTGTGAGATATAAACTATAAACTGCAATTCTGACTTTATTTCTCAGAATTGCAAGTTTAAATCTTGAGTTGGTCATTATGGAAATGATCCAGCTGCGTCAGTGTTCTTTAATTTCCACATTGTCAGTAGATCATGCGTAGAACTTTCCACTCTCATCGGCGCTTCTCTTGGAATTGTGCTTTCACACTAATTTGCCCGGTTTAGTAAATCTGGCCCTAAATCCACTGTAGGCGAGTGAGTTAAGAACCCATGTGCAGTTTTTTATTTATTTTTAATTTTTTTAATCGAACATGAACAAAATACAAAACAACAAAGACATGAGTCAAACATGAGCAGACTTGACCAAACTACTCACCAACAGCAGGGTTAATTAAATCCAATACACGACAAAGTAACATGGACTGTGTAACGTTCAGATATGCCTTCAGTCCTATTTGGCAGGTGTTATAAAAATACTTTCATATCATACAGATTCATAAATAACAATTAATTTGGAAAAATGCCTTAATAAAACGCTCATAAACCCCCCAAAATGACTGACCCCATCCCTGTTCTTTCAGAGCAGTTTCGCAGTCAACAAACAACAAACAGTGTAAGTTGATTTCAATAAATATTAGTATTTATTACAATGATTTTCAGTATATTGATATAAAATTTAAATTAATCATTTAACAAGTATAAATGACTAAAGACTGACAAACAAAACATCAAACTGGCAGTGAGCAATTAAGGAAGATTGAATCCAAATTTTGGTTGACAGTTAGCTGAAAGTAATGCTCTGGCACCATCTTAGCGGTCAGAAAAATGTATAACACACAGCTGAAATGATTATCCAAATGCGCGATTTACAAACCTAAAGCATGATAAAAAAATAGTTTTCTCAAGAAAATGCGTCAATAATTCTGTAAATATGCAAACTTTAGACTAATGGGCATTGTTTTTAAAGCACTGACAGGAGTCACACGACAGCTTACGCGACTAAATAGGAATGTTTATTTCTTCTACATATAACGCGTATTGTTTTGATGTGTACTGACAACTTGAAAATGACATTTAATCATGGGCATTTCTTTTTTTTTTTTTTATATATATATATATATATATATAAAAAAATCATTTCATGGTTTCTTAAGACTGAATAAGAATTTAAAACATTACAAAAATACATAGGCTCACTTCTTGCACTTTTACTTCACGTTCTTGGCGCTTTTTCTGTTTTCTGCTGTCGCACGGCATGATGCCTGAGCCGAAACATTTATTTAAAAAAAAACATTAACTATTACAACAAAATCCACATAACTCATCAAATGTTGAATCCGCATTCACATTTGCATGTTGAAACAAGTATTTAAAGACAGTAAATTGCCGTCATGTTTACGTTACACATAGATAGAGGAAGGGAGACCCACGCAACTTGGCACAGCCTGCTGTAAAAAGCTGTCACACATCTCAGTTCATCGCGATCTCACGCATTTCCGTAATAATCAGTGAAGCTGTTTACACTGCACAACGAATGTCTTACTTAGACTACATCGTCTACATTTTGTTTACGTTGTTCAACGCTGTAAAAACACGTTGTAAATAAAAACCTTTGACGCTCTCCAAAGTTACACCGCATAAATAATTTACAACGCAAAAGACAATATTAGACCATAATTCTTACCTGAGGACGACTGAAATCGGCACCAATTAATAACAAAGCATTGATTCACCAAACAGACAGCTGTATGATGATTTTCCTAAATAAACGCAGACGCCCCGCCCATATTGCAAAACGGACCAATCACGTAGGAACTCACCAACAGCCATCTTGCAGCAGCATTGGAACGTCATTTCGAATGTGACGTCACAGCAATATGCCCTTTATAATCAGACTCACTTTGCTCACTCTGCATCACTTGCAGTTAATTGCTCATTCTAGTGTTACTTTGCAGATCTTGCAGCTTCATACGTGGATTCTCACTTTGCACATCTTGTTGCCAGTTGCTCAGTAAAGTGATACTCATTTGCACATCTGGCAGCTTACGGTAGTTACCACATTCAAAATGGTACTACTTACGTTACTAGGACTAACTGCTTTACTTCTGAGAGAAAGGAGAGAAGTCAAGAACGCCTACTCGGGTCAAGATGAAAAAGCTGACCAGAGTGATCCACTACCCGTGGGCAGCACTGATGGTAGGCCTAAATGAAATAAATGTCCATGTTATGAGAATGTGCAACACTTAGTTTACTAGTGTCTGCACAGGGCCTTACATTTTATGTTTTGGAAGACAGTCAAAAATGTAGGCCCACAGTCGAAGTCTGGAACTTAATTTGCCAGAATACAATCAATGTATATGCACACGCATGAATTAAAAACTGAAATTTTACTACAGAATTCACTAATGGAACTTAATATAGGGGCCTCAAGGCATGTTTAACTATTTTTAGTGGAAAGCAAGAATGCGTCCTGTGAGAATGCCATAATTTATAGCAAGCTTAGCTGCAGTATTTATTTATATGGTTATGTTGATGTCATTACCCTCTTTAGGTCAGACTTCTCAGCATATCACCAGAAGTCCAGAAGTCCTCCCTACTAAGGAAGAACCCAGTAGTCTCCCTAAAATTGATGATGACGACGCCTTTTATGATTTTGTTGGTGATGCATCTGAATGGAGTGCTGAGGTCCTCCATGCTCTCAACAGTGTCATGTGTGAGTTTAATGTCAAATCAATCGACATCCCCAGGTTCCAGTCTCTGCTGTGTCAGACTGTATCGTCGACGCCCCACAAGCTTCGGATAATCCAGCAGTGGACACTGTGGCATCTCAGTCAAGCCAGCTGAAGGATAATGAGGAAACAATAATGGGTCAGTTTGCTACCACAACCCTAACATAACTCAACACACGTTTGATACAAGATCTTTTTGTTTTGTTTTACTCAGACACAGAACCATCAGCAGTTTGATGGTGTATACTTTAAATTGACTTTAATGTGCAATTTCTTTCAGGGTAGTTGATAACATGTAAATACACTTTTTTTTTTTTTAACATTCAACAAGATTTCATTTCAATTTGTATGTATGTATAAAGTGAAGTTGTATTTTACACGGAGAAAAATATTTTTTATTACATAAATAGTCCTGTAATGAGACAAATTAATTTGTAAATGCATAACTATCCAATGTAGTATCTCAATTAATGTATGAATTAGATAAATATTGCTTTAAAAGTTTTAGAAGTATGTCACTCTGCAGGACACCGCTTGACATTTCATGTCAACAACACTTATTTTTCTTTGAACAGACATCAATGCTTGCAGTGACAAAATCGGCATTCAGCAAAGGGAAGGCGGCTTTGGAACCATTTCTTCAGGGATTCGCTTGGATGATGGCCTAAATGTGAGTTCTTTTTACTTAAATTATTTGTATAGTAAGTTATTTTCCTGTCTTATATTTGTATATTCTTATATGTACTGTATGTCAACAATTTAGAACACTTGACCCATATGACATGCTCTACATCAGGGTGTGCAATCAACCATTAACCATTAACACCCCTGCTTTGCATGCTTAGAATTGAATTAATGAAAATTGACATGTCTGTCTCCATCTAACCATCATAAGAACGGTCTTTCTTCTAGGAGGGTTATTCTGAACCTCTTCAATTGGAGCTGCAACATCAGCACTCGGAGGATAAGGAGAGAGATGGAGCCTCGGACAATGAGACTAAGTCAGACTCCAAGGTTCCTGAAGTTCCTGTTCCTGCTGATGACACACCAGAGGTTCTCAACAAAGTCCCCTCAGGCCTTTCTTTGCGACTGAAGAACTGGTGGGAGAGACACACATGGGAGATTCTCACTTCGGCTATGATCTCCTCATTCTTCTTCATCTTTGTTGTTTATCTGGGTCCGATGGCGCTGATGATGTTGATGATGATGCCGTTTCTGATCAAGTGCTTCCATCAGATCATCACAACTGGTTACAGAATCTATCACTGTTACCACATGCCATGGTTCAGAACCCTAAGCTTGTACTTCCTGTTGTGCGTGAGCTACTTCTTCAATGAGGAAAAGATCACAGATTATTTTTTCACTCTGGTGCAGAGGAGGAGTCTGTACACATGCTCAGCAAATACCATCACTTAATTCCCTTTGCCCTGAACCTCGTAGGGTTCTGCATGGTTGTTTTGAGTCTGGTGAAGAAACTCTATCGTTTGCCATTCTGCATGTTCGTCTGGACTCATTTGACCGTGCTGATTGTGGCGATTCACTCAGACTTAATCATTCAAAACCTTTTGAGGAGATGATCTGGTTTATAGCGCCCATCTCCAGTATTATTTGTAATGACATAATCGACTGCATGTTTGGATTCATTCTCAGTCGCAGCCTTTAACTTGTCTCTTAATAAGAAATGGGAAAGGTTTATCGGCGGCTTCCTCTCCAGGACGAGGGCGAGAGCCGTGAGAATGGGGCGAGGCCGGTGGCGTGATTGATGATGAGCGCCACCTGCACGCCACACCAGTCTCGAGTTTCTCACGGATGAGCTCCGGGAGCATAAAAGGAGGAGCGACGACAGAGGACCAGGCCTGGAGTTTTTTTTCCCTCTCTCATCTCTGTCGCTCCTGATGCTTCCGTCTCCTTTTCTCTCACCTCGTCTGTCCATACCCCAGGTGCTGCGGCTGCCGTGGACGGGTCCCCGGTGGGAGGGAGTAAAGCGCAGTCTTGGGAGTACTCCCAGTGAGGGGCGATGGGGGTATGTGGCAAGCAGGACGAGGCGAGAGCCGTGAGAATGGGGCGAGGCCGGTGGCGTGATTGAACAGCGCCACCTGGACGCCGCACCAGTCTCGAAGTTTCTCACGGAGGAGCTCCGGGAGCATAAAAGGAGGAGCGATAACAATGAAGGATGAGAGAGGACCAGGCCTGGACTATTTATGTTTAGAGTGTTTTTCCTCTCTCGTCTCTGTCGCTCCTGATGCTTCCGTCTCCTTTTCTCTCACCTCGCCTGTCCTTACCCCGCTTTTAATTTTTACTTTCATTTTATTGTTTGTTAATTTTATACGATTAAAAGTTTGTTAAATGTTCGCGGGTCCCGCCTCCTTCTTCCCTGTTCTACGAACTGTGTTACAGTTGTGTTGTAATACGACTGTCCTACATGGCTACAGTTTACTCTTACTCTGTGTGTCCACTGGAGTTAAAATAGCCACTCTCAACACTTTCACAGTGGACTGTGAGCCATCTGATCTCTTCCAGCTTCAGGACTTTATTATGGGGCACCAGCTCTATAAAAGCAGAAGTTTTGGCAGTTTGCTGGTCTAGAGCAATTTCATTTTTACTTTTTAATTACTGCAGTCAGAGCACTGATTTGCAGAGTGGGAGAAGTTATTACAAGGTCACTTACAAAAGAATACCTTTACGATCAAGCCTGTAGCGCTTCATCAACTCCCTGTCGTTATATCAAAATATAAGCTACATAACATAATACTTATACGTAACTCCAATACATTTGTATCTGTGTTGGAAAGTGTGTGGTCTCCTCACTGCTGCCATCTTGTTACTCCTAACTAGGTTTGGATATCTTAAATAAAGCACTCTTAAATAATTTAGGAGGGAATTATTAAGGGAAGTATACCAAATCGTTTTGATGACAGACTTTTCAAAACAACTAAAACATCATTTGAGATGCTGTGCAATAAAACTGACCCGATGGTTAGACCAGTTATATAATCACATCCACTGTTGAGGCAAAGAGTTTTTGTTGCACATTGAGGGATTTATTTGTAAATGTGTTTCCATAGTAGTTTATGCATGTCTTGTTATCGGTTAAAAAAATCTCAATTGAGCGCATAACTTTTATGCACATTTTTAGAATTTATATAAGCATCTTGCCGTTTCCATACAGCATTGGTTTTATGCAATATCCCAAAATGTGCATAAAAATAGGTGGATGGAAACATATCTTCTGACCTTGTGAGAGTGCAACTGGTCCTTTGGCATTTAATGATAGGGGTACATTTAACTGTGTAACTACAAACGTTAATTAAATGCAAATACTTTAAATGTAATTGCAGTGTACCAACATGTATGTACAATACATAAAAAGTAAATTGTATCAACAGGTTAAATATATAGTAGTTAAGGCCACCTAATATAGAATGTGACCTACCAACTATAAAATTGTGATTATTATAAGATCTTTTCTAACCATTTCTGAGGATGCAGGAAGACAGTTCATTGGAACTTGGGCTTGAACTTGAGCTGTAAGATGAGCTTCTTTTCATGGCCTCCATCTTTGAAAGGGCAAAGATCCCAGGAAGCTCTACTAGAGAGAGAGAGAGAGAAAAAAAAATGCAGTTGCAAGTATGTTATACAAAGGTAGGGCAATACTGCTTACTACATTGCAGTAACTGCAGCATTGTTTTTACAGTAATTCTTATTATTTTTAGATTTTGCTAATGTTCCCATTAAGTTATGAAAACTTTATTATTGAATGCTCAAAATGTTTTTGTTTTGTTTGTTTTCTTAATTTCTTGGTTATACAAATGTTAAGGGAACATTCCATTTTATATTTTTGCAATGCAAACATTATGAGAATGTTACTTTTGAATGTTCTATGGACATTCTGACACAAGTAGGAACATTTTAAAAAAAAATGTTAGATGAATGTCACACTAAAACGTTTCAGGAAAAAAAAACAGTCCTGAAGCATGACTTTTAAGCAAAACAAAACTTTTATTCAAATTCTGTATAGATTATAGAGCCTAAAGCGTGCAGAGAGTGCTCCCTTTATAATCACCAAAGCAGTGCTGGTCCTAGGCTACGGAAGCTTGTTTCTGCCATGAAATTATATATATATATATATATATATATATATATATATATATATATATATATATATATATATATATATATATATATATATATATATATATATATATATTAAAGATAACTGCGACTTATCTGACATTTTTTCTTACAATTGCGAGTTTACATCTTGCAGTTCTGACCTTTTTCACAGAATTGCATGATGTAAATTCACAATTGCGAGTTATAGGGCTAATGTCAGAATTGCAAGATATAAACTCATAATTGTGATTTATAAAGCCAGAATTGCAGGATATAAACTCATAATTGCCAGTTATAAAGTCAGAATTGCGGGATATAAACTCGCAATGGAGATTTTTTCTTGCAATTCGAGTTTAAATCTCGCAACTTTGACTTTTTCTCGCAATTGCGAGTTTACTGCATATCTTGCAATTCTGACTTCTTTTCTCACAATTATGAGATAAACTTGCAATTGTAAGTTATAAAGTCCAATTCTGAGGGGGAAAATCAGCTCACAATTATGACATTTTCTTAAAATTGCGAGGAAAAAGTCAGAGTTGTGAGATATAAACTATAAACTGCAATTCTGACTTTATTTCTCAGAATTGCAAGTTTAAATCTTGAGTTGGTCATTATGGAAATGATCCAGCTGCGTCAGTGTTCTTTAATTTCCACATTGTCAGTAGATCATGCGTAGAACTTTCCACTCTCATCGGCGCTTCTCTTGGAATTGTGCTTTCACACTAATTTGCCCGGTTTAGTAAATCTGGCCCTAAATCCACTGTAGGCGAGTGAGTTAAGAACCCATGTGCAGTTTTTTATTTATTTTTAATTTTTTTAATCGAACATGAACAAAATACAAAACAACAAAGACATGAGTCAAACATGAGCAGACTTGACCAAACTACTCACCAACAGCAGGGTTAATTAAATCCAATACACGACAAAGTAACATGGACTGTGTAACGTTCAGATATGCCTTCAGTCCTATTTGGCAGGTGTTATAAAAATACTTTCATATCATACAGATTCATAAATAACAATTAATTTGGAAAAATGCCTTAATAAAACGCTCATAAACCCCAAAATGACTGACCCCATCCCTGTTCTTTCAGAGCAGTTTCGCAGTCAACAAACAACAAACAGTGTAAGTTGATTTCAATAAATATTAGTATTTATTACAATGATTTTCAGTATATTGATATAAAATTTAAATTAATCATTTAACAAGTATAAATGACTAAAGACTGACAAACAAAACATCAAACTGGCAGTGAGCAATTAAGGAAGATTGAATCCAAATTTTGGTTGACAGTTAGCTGAAAGTAATGCTCTGGCACCATCTTAGCGGTCAGAAAATGTATAACACACAGCTGAAATGATTATCCAAATGCGCGATTTACAAACCTAAAGCATGATAAAAAAATAGTTTTCTCAAGAAAATGCGTCAATAATTCTGTAAATATGCAAACTTTAGACTAATGGGCATTGTTTTTAAAGCACTGACAGGAGTCACACGACAGCTTACGCGACTAAATAGGAATGTTTATTTCTTCTACATATAACGCGTATTGTTTTGATGTGTACTGACAACTTGAAAATGACATTTAATCATGGGCATTTCTTTTTTTTTATATATATATATATATATATATATAAAAATCATTTCATGGTTTCTTAAGACTGAATAAGAATTTAAAACATTACAAAAATACATAGGCTCACTTCTTGCACTTTTACTTCACGTTCTTGGCGCTTTTTCTGTTTTCTGCTGTCGCACGGCATGATGCCTGAGCCGAAACATTTATTTAAAAAAAAACATTAACTATTACAACAAAATCCACATAACTCATCAAATGTTGAATCCGCATTCACATTTGCATGTTGAAACAAGTATTTAAAGACAGTAAATTGCCGTCATGTTTACGTTACACATAGATAGAGGAAGGGAGACCCACGCAACTTGGCACAGCCTGCTGTAAAAAGCTGTCACACATCTCAGTTCATCGCGATCTCACGCATTTCCGTAATAATCAGTGAAGCTGTTTACACTGCACAACGAATGTCTTACTTAGACTACATCGTCTACATTTTGTTTACGTTGTTCAACGCTGTAAAAACACGTTGTAAATAAAAACCTTTGACGCTCTCCAAAGTTACACCGCATAAATAATTTACAACGCAAAAGACAATATTAGACCATAATTCTTACCTGAGGACGACTGAAATCGGCACCAATTAATAACAAAGCATTGATTCACCAAACAGACAGCTGTATGATGATTTTCCTAAATAAACGCAGACGCCCCGCCCATATTGCAAAACGGACCAATCACGTAGGAACTCACCAACAGCCATCTTGCAGCAGCATTGGAACGTCATTTCGAATGTGACGTCACAGCAATATGCCCTTTATAATCAGACTCACTTTGCTCACTCTGCATCACTTGCAGTTAATTGCTCATTCTAGTGTTACTTTGCAGATCTTGCAGCTTCATACGTGGATTCTCACTTTGCACATCTTGTTGCCAGTTGCTCAGTAAAGTGATACTCATTTGCACATCTGGCAGCTTACGGTAGTTACCACATTCAAAATGGTACTACTTACGTTACTAGGACTAACTGCTTTACTTCTGAGAGAAAGGAGAGAAGTCAAGAACGCCTACTGGTCAAGATGAAAAAGCTGACCAGAGTGATCCACTACCCGTGGGCAGCACTGATGGTAGGCCTAAATGAAATAAATGTCCATGTTATGAGAATGTGCAACACTTAGTTTACTAGTGTCTGCACAGGGCCTTACATTTTTATGTTTTGGAAGACAGTCAAAAATTTAGGCCCACAGTCGAAGTCTGGAACTTAATTTGCCAGAATACAATCAATGTATATGCACACGCATGAATTAAAAACTGAAATTTTACTACAGAATTCACTAATGGAACTTAATATAGGGGCCTCAAGGCATGTTTAACTATTTTTAGTGGAAAGCAAGAATGCGTCCTGTGAGAATGCCATAATTTATAGCAAGCTTAGCTGCAGTATTTATTTATATGGTTATGTTGATGTCATTACCCTCTTTAGGTCAGACTTCTCAGCATATCACCAGAAGTCCAGAAGTCCTCCTACTAAGGAAGAACCCAGTAGTCTCCCTAAAATTGATGATGACGACGCCTTTTATGATTTTGTTGGTGATGCATCTGAATGGAGTGCTGAGGTCCTCCATGCTCTCAACAGTGTCATGTGTGAGTTTAATGTCAAATCAATCGACATCCCCAGGTTCCAGTCTCTGCTGTGTCAGACTGTATCGTCGACGCCCCACAAGCTTCGGATAATCCAGCAGTGGACACTGTGGCATCTCAGTCAAGCCAGCTGAAGGATAATGAGGAAACAATAATGGGTCAGTTTGCTACCACAACCCTAACATAACTCAACACACGTTTGATACAAGATCTTTTTGTTTTGTTTTACTCAGACACAGAACCATCAGCAGTTTGATGGTGTATACTTTAAATTGACTTTAATGTGCAATTTCTTTCAGGGTAGTTGATAACATGTAAATACACTTTTTTTTAACATTCAACAAGATTTCATTTCAATTTGTATGTATGTATAAAGTGAAGTTGTATTTTACACGGAGAAAAATATTTTTTATTACATAAATAGTCCTGTAATGAGACAAATTAATTTGTAAATGCATAACTATCCAATGTAGTATCTCAATTAATGTATGAATTAGATAAATATTGCTTTAAAAGTTTTAGAAGTATGTCACTCTGCAGGACACCGCTTGACATTTCATGTCAACAACACTTATTTTTCTTTGAACAGACATCAATGCTTGCAGTGACAAAATCGGCATTCAGCAAAGGGAAGGCGGCTTTGGAACCATTTCTTCAGGGATTCGCTTGGATGATGGCCTAAATGTGAGTTCTTTTTACTTAAATTATTTGTATAGTAAGTTATTTTCCCTGTCTTATATTTGTATATTCTTATATGTACTGTATGTCAACAATTTAGAACACTTGACCCATATGACATGCTCTACATCAGGGTGTGCAATCAACCATTAACCATTAACACCCCTGCTTTGCATGCTTAGAATTGAATTAATGAAAATTGACATGTCTGTCTCCATCTAACCATCATAAGAACGGTCTTTCTTCTAGGAGGGTTATTCTGAACCTCTTCAATTGGAGCTGCAACATCAGCACTCGGAGGATAAGGAGAGAGATGGAGCCTCGGACAATGAGACTAAGTCAGACTCCAAGGTTCCTGAAGTTCCCGTTCCTGCTGATGACACACCAGAGGTTCTCAACAAAGTCCCCTCAGGCCTTTCTTTGCGACTGAAGAACTGGTGGGAGAGACACACATGGGAGATTCTCACTTGGCTATGATCTCCTCATTCTTCTTCATCTTTGTTGTTTATCTGGGTCCGATGGCGCTGATGATGTTGATGATGATGCCGTTTCTGATCAAGTGCTTCCATCAGATCATCACAACTGGTTACAGAATCTATCACTGTTACCACATGCCATGGTTCAGAACCCTAAGCTTGTACTTCCTGTTGTGCGTGAGCTACTTCTTCAATGAGGAAAAGATCACAGATTATTTTTTCACTCTGGTGCAGAGGAGGAGTCTGTACACATGCTCAGCAAATACCATCACTTAATTCCTTTGCCCTGAACCTCGTAGGGTTCTGCATGGTTGTTTTGAGTCTGGTGAAGAAACTCTATCGCTTGCCATTCTGCATGTTCGTCTGGACTCATTTGACCGTGCTGATTGTGGCGATTCACTCAGACTTAATCATTCAAAACCTTTTGAGGAGATGATCTGGTTTATAGCGCCCATCTCCAGTATTATTTGTAATGACATAATCGACTGCATGTTTGGATTCATTCTCAGTCGCAGCCTTTAACTTGTCTCTTAATAAGAAATGGGAAAGGTTTATCGCGGCTTCCTCTCCAGGACGAGGGCGAGAGCCGTGAGAATGGGGCGAGGCCGGTGGCGTGATTGGTGATGAGCGCCACCTGCACGCCACACCAGTCTCGAAGTTTCTCACGGATGAGCTCCGGGAGCATAAAAGGAGGAGCGACGACAGAGGACCAGGCCTGGAGTTTTTTTCCCTCTCTCATCTCTGTCGCTCCTGATGCTTCCGTCTCCTTTTCTCTCACCTCGCCTGTCCATACCCCCAGGTGCTGCGGCTGCCGTGGACGGGTCCCCGGTGGGAGGGAGTAAAGCGCAGTCTTGGGAGTACTCCCAGTGAGGGGCGATGGGGGTATGTGGCAAGCAGGACGAGGGCGAGAGCCGTGAGAATGGGGCGAGGCCGGTGGCGTGATTGAACAGCGCCACCTGGACGCCGCACCAGTCTCGAAGTTTCTCACGGAGGAGCTCCGGGAGCATAAAAGGAGGAGCGATAACAATGAAGGATGAGAGAGGACCAGGCCTGGACTATTTATGTTTAGAGTGTTTTTCCTCTCTCGTCTCTGTCGCTCCTGATGCTTCCGTCTCCTTTTCTCTCACCTCGCCTGTCCTTACCCCGCTTTTAATTTTTACTTTCATTTTATTGTTTGTTAATTTTATACGATTAAAAGTTTGTTAAATGTTCGCCGGGTCCCGCCTCCTTCTTCCCTGTTCTACGAACTGTGTTACAGTTGTGTTGTAATACGACTGTCCTACATGGCTACAGTTTACTCTTACTCTGTGTGTCCACTGGAGTTAAAATAGCCACTCTCAACACTTTCACAGTGGACTGTGAGCCATCTGATCTCTTCCAGCTTCAGGACTTTATTATGGGGCACCAGCTCTATAAAAGCAGAAGTTTTGGCAGTTTGCTGGTCTAGAGCAATTTCATTTTTACTTTTTTAATTACTGCAGTCAGAGCACTGATTTGCAGAGTGGGAGAAGTTATTACAAGGTCACTTACAAAAGAATACCTTTACGATCAAGCCTGTAGCGCTTCATCAACTCCCTGTCGTTATATCAAAATATAAGCTACATAACATAATACTTATACGTAACTCCAATACATTTGTATCTGTGTTGGAAAGTGTGTGGTCTCCTCACTGCTGCCATCTTGTTACTCCTAACTAGGTTTGGATATCTTAAATAAAGCACTCTTAAATAATTTAGGAGGGAATTATTAAGGGAAGTATACCAAATCGTTTTGATGACAGACTTTTCAAAACAACTAAAACATCATTTGAGATGCTGTGCAATAAAACTGACCCGATGGTTAGACCAGTTATATAATCACATCCACTGTTGAGGCAAAGAGTTTTTTGTTGCACATTGAGGGATTTATTTGTAAATGTGTTTCCATAGTAGTTTATGCATGTCTTGTTATCGGTTAAAAAAAAATCTCAATTGAGCGCATAACTTTTTATGCACATTTTTAGAATTTATGGCATCTTGCCGTTTCCATACAGCATTGGTTTTATGCAATATCCCAAAATGTGCATAAAAATAGGTGGATGGAAACATATCTTCTGACCTTGTGAGAGTGCAACTGGTCCTTTGGCATTTAATGATAGGGGTACATTTAACTGTGTAACTACAAACGTTAATTAAATGCAAATACTTTAAATGTAATTGCAGTGTACCAACATGTATGTACAATACATAAAAAGTAAATTGTATCAACAGGTTAAATATATAGTAGTTAAGGCCACCTAATATAGAATGTGACCTACCAACTATAAAATTGTGATTATTATAAGATCTTTTCTAACCATTTCTGAGGATGCAGGAAGACAGTTCATTGGAACTTGGGCTTGAACTTGAGCTGTAAGATGAGCTTCTTTTCATGGCCTCCATCTTTGAAAGGGCAAAGATCCCAGGAAGCTCTACTAGAGAGAGAGAGAAAAAAAAAAATGCAGTTGCAAGTATGTTATACAAAGGTAGGGCAATACTGCTTACTACATTGCAGTAACTGCAGCATTGTTTTTACAGTAATTCTTATTATTTTTTAGATTTTGCTAATGTTCCCATTAAGTTATGAAAACTTTATTATTGAATGCTCAAAATGTTTTTGTTTTGTTTGTTTTCTTAATTTCTTGGTTATACAAATGTTAAGGAACATTCCATTTTATATTTTTGCAATGCAAACATTATGAGAATGTTACTTTTGAATGTTCTATGGACATTCTGACACAAGTAGGAACATTTTAAAAAAAAATGTTAGATGAATGTCACACTAAAACGTTTCAGGAAAAAAACAGTCCTGAAGCATGACTTTTAAGCAAAACAAAACTTTTATTCAAATTCTGTATAGATTATAGAGCCTAAAGCGTGCAGAGAGTGCTCCTTTATAATCACCAAAGCAGTGCAGGTCCTAGGCTACGGAAGCTTGTTTCTGCCATGAAATATATATATATATATATATATATATATATATATATATATTAAAGATAACTGCGACTTATCTAACATTTCTGACATTTTTTCTTACAATTGCGAGTTTACATCTTGCAGTTCTGACCTTTTTCACAGAATTGCATGATGTAAATTCACAATTGCGAGTTATAGGGCTAATGTCAGAATTGCAAGATATAAACTCATAATTGTGATTTATAAAGCCAGAATTGCAGGATATAAACTCATAATTGCCAGTTATAAAGTCAGAATTGCGGGATATAAACTCGCAATGGAGATTTTTTTCTTGCAATTCCTGAGTTTAAATCTCGCAACTTTGACTTTTTCTCGCAATTGCGAGTTTACTGCATATCTTGCAATTCTGACTTCTTTTCTCACAATTATGAGATAAACTTGCAATTGTAAGTTATAAAGTCCAATTCTGAGGGGAAAAAATCAGCTCACAATTATGACATTTTCTTAAAATTGCGAGGAAAAAGTCAGAGTTGTGAGATATAAACTATAAACTGCAATTCTGACTTTATTTCTCAGAATTGCAAGTTTAAATCTTGAGTTGGTCATTATGGAAATGATCCAGCTGCGTCAGTGTTCTTTAATTTCCACATTGTCAGTAGATCATGCGTAGAACTTTCCACTCTCATCGGCGCTTCTCTTGGAATTGTGCTTTCACACTAATTTGCCCGGTTTAGTAAATCTGGCCCTAAATCCACTGTAGGCGAGTGAGTTAAGAACCCATGTGCAGTTTTTTATTTATTTTTAATTTTTTTAATCGAACATGAACAAAATACAAAACAACAAAGACATGAGTCAAACATGAGCAGACTTGACCAAACTACTCACCAACAGCAGGGTTAATTAAATCCAATACACGACAAAGTAACATGGACTGTGTAACGTTCAGATATGCCTTCAGTCCTATTTGGCAGGTGTTATAAAAATACTTTCATATCATACAGATTCATAAATAACAATTAATTTGGAAAAATGCCTTAATAAAACGCTCATAAACCCCCCAAAATGACTGACCCCATCCCTGTTCTTTCAGAGCAGTTTCGCAGTCAACAAACAACAAACAGTGTAAGTTGATTTCAATAAATATTAGTATTTATTACAATGATTTTCAGTATATTGATATAAAATTTAAATTAATCATTTAACAAGTATAAATGACTAAAGACTGACAAACAAAACATCAAACTGGCAGTGAGCAATTAAGGAAGATTGAATCCAAATTTTGGTTGACAGTTAGCTGAAAGTAATGCTCTGGCACCATCTTAGCGGTCAGAAAAATGTATAACACACAGCTGAAATGATTATCCAAATGCGCGATTTACAAACCTAAAGCATGATAAAAAAAAAAAATAGTTTTCTCAAGAAAATGCGTCAATAATTCTGTAAATATGCAAACTTTAGACTAATGGGCATTGTTTTTAAAGCACTGACAGGAGTCACACGACAGCTTACGCGACTAAATAGGAATGTTTATTTCTTCTACATATAACGCGTATTGTTTTGATGTGTACTGACAACTTGAAAATGACATTTAATCATGGGCATTTCTTTTTTTTTATATATATATATATATATATATAAAAATCATTTCATGGTTTCTTAAGACTGAATAAGAATTTAAAACATTACAAAAATACATAGGCTCACTTCTTGCACTTTTACTTCACGTTCTTGGCGCTTTTTCTGTTTTCTGCTGTCGCACGGCATGATGCCTGAGCCGAAACATTTATTTAAAAAAAAACATTAACTATTACAACAAAATCCACATAACTCATCAAATGTTGAATCCGCATTCACATTTGCATGTTGAAACAAGTATTTAAAGACAGTAAATTGCCGTCATGTTTACGTTACACATAGATAGAGGAAGGAGACCCACGCAACTTGGCACAGCCTGCTGTAAAAGCTGTCACACATCTCAGTTCATCGCGATCTCACGCATTTCCGTAATAATCAGTGAAGCTGTTTACACTGCACAACGAATGTCTTACTTAGACTACATCGTCTACATTTTGTTTACGTTGTTCAACGCTGTAAAAACACGTTGTAAATAAAAACCTTTGACGCTCTCCAAAGTTACACCGCATAAATAATTTACAACGCAAAAGACAATATTAGACCATAATTCTTACCTGAGGACGACTGAAATCGGCACCAATTAATAACAAAGCATTGATTCACCAAACAGACAGCTGTATGATGATTTTCCTAAATAAACGCAGACGCCCCGCCCATATTGCAAAACGGACCAATCACGTAGGAACTCACCAACAGCCATCTTGCAGCAGCATTGGAACGTCATTTCGAATGTGACGTCACAGCAATATGCCCTTTATAATCAGACTCACTTTGCTCACTCTGCATCACTTGCAGTTAATTGCTCATTCTAGTGTTACTTTGCAGATCTTGCAGCTTCATACGTGGATTCTCACTTTGCACATCTTGTTGCCAGTTGCTCAGTAAAGTGATACTCATTTGCACATCTGGCAGCTTACGGTAGTTACCACATTCAAAATGGTACTACTTACGTTACTAGGACTAACTGCTTTACTTCTGAGAGAAAGGAGAGAAGTCAAGAACGCCTACTCGGGTCAAGATGAAAAAGCTGACCAGAGTGATCCACTACCCGTGGGCAGCACTGATGGTAGGCCTAAATGAAATAAATGTCCATGTTATGAGAATGTGCAACACTTAGTTTACTAGTGTCTGCACAGGGCCTTACATTTTTATGTTTTGGAAGACAGTCAAAAATGTAGGGCCACAGTCGAAGTCTGGAACTTAATTTGCCAGAATACAATCAATGTATATGCACACGCATGAATTAAAAACTGAAATTTTACTACAGAATTCACTAATGGAACTTAATATAGGGGCCTCAAGGCATGTTTAACTATTTTTAGTGGAAAGCAAGAATGCGTCCTGTGAGAATGCCATAATTTATAGCAAGCTTAGCTGCAGTATTTATTTATATGGTTATGTTGATGTCATTACCCTCTTTAGGTCAGACTTCTCAGCATATCACCAGAAGTCCAGAAGTCCTCCCTACTAAGGAAGAACCCAGTAGTCTCCCTAAAATTGATGATGACGACGCCTTTTATGATTTTGTTGGTGATGCATCTGAATGGAGTGCTGAGGTCCTCCATGCTCTCAACAGTGTCATGTGTGAGTTTAATGTCAAATCAATCGACATCCCCCAGGTTCCAGTCTCTGCTGTGTCAGACTGTATCGTCGACGTCCCACAAGCTTCGGATAATCCAGCAGTGGACACTGTGGCATCTCAGTCAAGCCAGCTGAAGGATAATGAGGAAACAATAATGGGTCAGTTTGCTACCACAACCCTAACATAACTCAACACACGTTTGATACAAGATCTTTTTGTTTTGTTTTGTTTTACTCAGACACAGAACCATCAGCAGTTTGATGGTGTATACTTTAAATTGACTTTAATGTGCAATTTCTTTCAGGGTAGTTGATAACATGTAAATACACTTTTTTTTTTTTAACATTCAACAAGATTTCATTTCAATTTGTATGTATGTATAAAGTGAAGTTGTATTTTACACGGAGAAAAATATTTTTTTATTACATAAATAGTCCTGTAATGAGACAAATTAATTTGTAAATGCATAACTATCCAATGTAGTATCTCAATTAATGTATGAATTAGATAAATATTGCTTTAAAAGTTTTAGAAGTATGTCACTCTGCAGGACACCGCTTGACATTTCATGTCAACAACACTTATTTTTCTTTGAACAGACATCAATGCTTGCAGTGACAAAATCGGCATTCAGCAAAGGGAAGGCGGCTTTGGAACCATTTCTTCAGGGATTCGCTTGGATGATGGCCTAAATGTGAGTTCTTTTTACTTAAATTATTTGTATAGTAAGTTATTTTCCCTGTCTTATATTTGTATATTCTTATATGTACTGTATGTCAACAATTTAGAACACTTGACCCATATGACATGCTCTACATCAGGGGTGTGCAATCAACCATTAACCATTAACACCCCTGCTTTGCATGCTTAGAATTGAATTAATGAAAATTGACATGTCTGTCTCCATCTAACCATCATAAGAACGGTCTTTCTTCTAGGAGGGTTATTCTGAACCTCTTCAATTGGAGCTGCAACATCAGCACTCGGAGGATAAGGAGAGAGATGGAGCCTCGGACAATGAGACTAAGTCAGACTCCAAGGTTCCTGAAGTTCCTGTTCCTGCTGATGACACACCAGAGGTTCTCAACAAAGTCCCCTCAGGCCTTTCTTTGCGACTGAAGAACTGGTGGGAGAGACACACATGGGAGATTCTCACTTCGGCTATGATCTCCTCATTCTTCTTCATCTTTGTTGTTTATCTGGGTCCGATGGCGCTGATGATGTTGATGATGATGCCGTTTCTGATCAAGTGCTTCCATCAGATCATCACAACTGGTTACAGAATCTATCACTGTTACCACATGCCATGGTTCAGAACCCTAAGCTTGTACTTCCTGCTGTGCGTGAGCTACTTCTTCAATGAGGAAAAGATCACAGATTATTTTTTCACTCTGGTGCAGAGGGAGGAGTCTGTACACATGCTCAGCAAATACCATCACTTAATTCCCTTTGCCCTGAACCTCGTAGGGTTCTGCATGGTTGTTTTGAGTCTGGTGAAGAAACTCTATCGTTTGCCATTCTGCATGTTCGTCTGGACTCATTTGACCGTGCTGATTGTGGCGATTCACTCAGACTTAATCATTCAAAACCTTTTGAGGAGATGATCTGGTTTATAGCGCCCATCTCCAGTATTATTTGTAATGACATAATCGACTGCATGTTTGGATTCATTCTCAGTCGCAGCCTTTAACTTGTCTCTTAATAAGAAATGGGAAAGGTTTATCGGCGGCTTCCTCTCCAGGACGAGGGCGAGAGCCGTGAGAATGGGGCGAGGCCGGTGGCGTGATTGGTGATGAGCGCCACCTGCACGCCACACCAGTCTCGAGTTTCTCACGGATGAGCTCCGGGAGCATAAAAGGAGGAGCGACGACAGAGGACCAGGCCTGGAGTTTTTTTTCCCTCTCTCATCTCTGTCGCTCCTGATGCTTCCGTCTCCTTTTCTCTCACCTCGTCTGTCCATACCCCCAGGTGCTGCGGCTGCCGTGGACGGGTCCCCGGTGGGAGGGAGTAAAGCGCAGTCTTGGGAGTACTCCCAGTGAGGGGCGATGGGGTATGTGGCAAGCAGGACGAGGCGAGAGCCGTGAGAATGGGGCGAGGCCGGTGGCGTGATTGAACAGCGCCACCTGGACGCCGCACCAGTCTCGAAGTTTCTCACGGAGGAGCTCCGGGAGCATAAAAGGAGGAGCGATAACAATGAAGGATGAGAGAGGACCAGGCCTGGACTATTTATGTTTAGAGTGTTTTTCCTCTCTCGTCTCTGTCGCTCCTGATGCTTCCGTCTCCTTTTCTCTCACCTCGTCTGTCCTTACCCCGCTTTAATTTTTTACTTTCATTTTATTGTTTGTTAATTTTATACGATTAAAAGTTTGTTAAATGTTCGCGGGTCCCGCCTCCTTCTTCCCTGTTCTACGAACTGTGTTACAGTTGTGTTGTAATACGACTGTCCTACATGGCTACAGTTTACTCTTACTCTGTGTGTCCACTGGAGTTAAAATAGCCACTCTCAACACTTTCACAGTGGACTGTGAGCCATCTGATCTCTTCCAGCTTCAGGACTTTATTATGGGGCACCAGCTCTATAAAAGCAGAAGTTTTGGCAGTTTGCTGGTCTAGAGCAATTTCATTTTTACTTTTTTAATTACTGCAGTCAGAGCACTGATTTGCAGAGTGGGAGAAGTTATTACAAGGTCACTTACAAAAAGAATACCTTTACGATCAAGCCTGTAGCGCTTCATCAACTCCCTGTCGTTATATCAAAATATAAGCTACATAACATAATACTTATACGTAACTCCAATACATTTGTATCTGTGTTGGAAAGTGTGTGGTCTCCTCACTGCTGCCATCTTGTTACTCCTAACTAGGTTTGGATATCTTAAATAAAGCACTCTTAAATAATTTAGGAGGAATTATTAAGGGAAGTATACCAAATCGTTTTGATGACAGACTTTTCAAAACAACTAAAACATCATTTGAGATGCTGTGCAATAAAACTGACCCGATGGTTAGACCAGTTATATAATCACATCCACTGTTGAGGCAAAGAGTTTTTGTTGCACATTGAGGATTTATTTGTAAATGTGTTTCCATAGTAGTTTATGCATGTCTTGTTATCGGTTAAAAAAAAATCTCAATTGAGCGCATAACTTTTTATGCACATTTTTAGAATTTATGCGCATCTTGCCGTTTCCATACAGCATTGGTTTTATGCAATATCCCAAAATGCGCATAAAAATAGGTGGATGGAAACATATCTTCTGACCTTGTGAGAGTGCAACTGGTCCTTTGGCATTTAATGATAGGGGTACATTTAACTGTGTAACTACAAACGTTAATTAAATGCAAATACTTTAAATGTAATTGCAGTGTACCAACATGTATGTACAATACATAAAAAGTAAATTGTATCAACAGGTTAAATATATAGTAGTTAAGGCCACCTAATATAGAATGTGACCTACCAACTATAAAATTGTGATTATTATAAGATCTTTTCTAACCATTTCTGAGGATGCAGGAAGACAGTTCATTGGAACTTGGGCTTGAACTTGAGCTGTAAGATGAGCTTCTTTTCATGGCCTCCATCTTTGAAAGGGCAAAGATCCCAGGAAGCTCTACTAGAGAGAGAGAGAGAAAAAAAAAATGCAGTTGCAAGTATGTTATACAAAGGTAGGGCAATACTGCTTACTACATTGCAGTAACTGCAGCATTGTTTTTACAGTAATTCTTATTATTTTTTAGATTTTGCTAATGTTCCCATTAAGTTATGAAAACTTTATTATTGAATGCTCAAAATGTTTTTGTTTTGTTTGTTTTCTTAATTTCTTGGTTATACAAATGTTAAGGGAACATTCCATTTTATATTTTTGCAATGCAAACATTATGAGAATGTTACTTTTGAATGTTCTATGGACATTCTGACACAAGTAGGAACATTTAAAAAAAAAAATGTTAGATGAATGTCACACTAAAACGTTTCAGGAAAAAAAACAGTCCTGAAGCATGACTTTTAAGCAAAACAAAACTTTTATTCAAATTCTGTATAGATTATAGAGCCTAAAGCGTGCAGAGAGTGCTCCCTTTATAATCACCAAAGCAGTGCTGGTCCTAGGCTACGGAAGCTTGTTTCTGCCATGAAATATATATATATATATATATATATATATATATATATATATATATATATATATATATATATATATATTAAAGATAACTACGACTTATCTAACATTTCTGACATTTTTTTCTTACAATTGCGAGTTTACATCTTGCAGTTCTGACCTTTTTTCACAGAATTGCATGATGTAAATTCACAATTGCGAGTTATAGGGCTAATGTCAGAATTGCAAGATATAAACTCATAATTGTGATTTATAAAGCCAGAATTGCAGGATATAAACTCATAATTGCCAGTTATAAAGTCAGAATTGCGGGATATAAACTCGCAATGGAGATTTTTTCTTGCAATTCGAGTTTAAATCTCGCAACTTTGACTTTTTCTCGCAATTGCGAGTTTACTGCATATCTTGCAATTCTGACTTCTTTTCTCACAATTATGAGATAAACTTGCAATTGTAAGTTATAAAGTCCAATTCTGAGGGGGAAAAAATCAGCTCACAATTATGACATTTTCTTAAAATTGCGAGGAAAAAGTCAGAGTTGTGAGATATAAACTATAAACTGCAATTCTGACTTTATTTCTCAGAATTGCAAGTTTAAATCTTGAGTTGGTCATTATGGAAATGATCCAGCTGCGTCAGTGTTCTTTAATTTCCACATTGTCAGTAGATCATGCGTAGAACTTTCCACTCTCATCGGCGCTTCTCTTGGAATTGTGCTTTCACACTAATTTGCCCGGTTTAGTAAATCTGGCCCTAAATCCACTGTAGGCGAGTGAGTTAAGAACCCATGTGCAGTTTTTATTTATTTTTAATTTTTTTAATCGAACATGAACAAAATACAAAACAACAAAGACATGAGTCAAACATGAGCAGACTTGACCAAACTACTCACCAACAGCAGGGTTAATTAAATCCAATACACGACAAAGTAACATGGACTGTGTAACGTTCAGATATGCCTTCAGTCCTATTTGGCAGGTGTTATAAAAATACTTTCATATCATACAGATTCATAAATAACAATTAATTTGGAAAAATGCCTTAATAAAACGCTCATAAACCCCCCAAAATGACTGACCCCATCCCTGTTCTTTCAGAGCAGTTTCGCAGTCAACAAACAACAAACAGTGTAAGTTGATTTCAATAAATATTAGTATTTATTACAATGATTTTCAGTATATTGATATAAAATTTAAATTAATCATTTAACAAGTATAAATGACTAAAGACTGACAAACAAAACATCAAACTGGCAGTGAGCAATTAAGGAAGATTGAATCCAAATTTTGGTTGACAGTTAGCTGAAAGTAATGCTCTGGCACCATCTTAGCGGTCAGAAAAATGTATAACACACAGCTGAAATGATTATCCAAATGCGCGATTTACAAACCTAAAGCATGATAAAAAAATAGTTTTCTCAAGAAAATGCGTCAATAATTCTGTAAATATGCAAACTTTAGACTAATGGGCATTGTTTTTAAAGCACTGACAGGAGTCACACGACAGCTTACGCGACTAAATAGGAATGTTTATTTCTTCTACATATAACGCGTATTGTTTTGATGTGTACTGACAACTTGAAAATGACATTTAATCATGGGCATTTCTTTTTTTATATATATATATATATATATATATATAAAAATCATTTCATGGTTTCTTAAGACTGAATAAGAATTTAAAACATTACAAAAATACATAGGCTCACTTCTTGCACTTTTACTTCACGTTCTTGGCGCTTTTTCTGTTTTCTGCTGTCGCACGGCATGATGCCTGAGCCGAAACATTTATTTAAAAAAAAACATTAACTATTACAACAAAATCCACATAACTCATCAAATGTTGAATCCGCATTCACATTTGCATGTTGAAACAAGTATTTAAAGACAGTAAATTGCCGTCATGTTTACGTTACACATAGATAGAGGAAGGGAGACCCACGCAACTTGGCACAGCCTGCTGTAAAAAGCTGTCACACATCTCAGTTCATCGCGATCTCACGCATTTCCGTAATAATCAGTGAAGCTGTTTACACTGCACAACGAATGTCTTACTTAGACTACATCGTCTACATTTTGTTTACGTTGTTCAACGCTGTAAAACACGTTGTAAATAAAAACCTTTGACGCTCTCCAAAGTTACACCGCATAAATAATTTACAACGCAAAAGACAATATTAGACCATAATTCTTACCTGAGGACGACTGAAATCGGCACCAATTAATAACAAAGCATTGATTCACCAAACAGACAGCTGTATGATGATTTTCCTAAATAAACGCAGACGCCCCGCCCATATTGCAAAACGGACCAATCACGTAGGAACTCACCAACAGCCATCTTGCAGCAGCATTGGAACGTCATTTCGAATGTGACGTCACAGCAATATGCCCTTTATAATCAGACTCACTTTGCTCACTCTGCATCACTTGCAGTTAATTGCTCATTCTAGTGTTACTTTGCAGATCTTGCAGCTTCATACGTGGATTCTCACTTTGCACATCTTGTTGCCAGTTGCTCAGTAAAGTGATACTCATTTGCACATCTGGCAGCTTACGGTAGTTACCACATTCAAAATGGTACTACTTACGTTACTAGGACTAACTGCTTTACTTCTGAGAGAAAGGAGAGAAGTCAAGAACGCCTACTCGGGTCAAGATGAAAAAGCTGACCAGAGTGATCCACTACCCGTGGGCAGCACTGATGGTAGGCCTAAATGAAATAAATGTCCATGTTATGAGAATGTGCAACACTTAGTTTACTAGTGTCTGCACAGGGCCTTACATTTTTATGTTTTGGAAGACAGTCAAAAATGTAGGGCCACAGTCGAAGTCTGGAACTTAATTTGCCAGAATACAATCAATGTATATGCACACGCATGAATTAAAAACTGAAATTTTACTACAGAATTCACTAATGGAACTTAATATAGGGGCCTCAAGGCATGTTTAACTATTTTTAGTGGAAAGCAAGAATGCGTCCTGTGAGAATGCCATAATTTATAGCAAGCTTAGCTGCAGTATTTATTTATATGGTTATGTTGATGTCATTACCCTCTTTAGGTCAGACTTCTCAGCATATCACCAGAAGTCCAGAAGTCCTCCCTACTAAGGAAGAACCCAGTAGTCTCCCTAAAATTGATGATGACGACGCCTTTTATGATTTTGTTGGTGATGCATCTGAATGGAGTGCTGAGGTCCTCCATGCTCTCAACAGTGTCATGTGTGAGTTTAATGTCAAATCAATCGACATCCCCCCAGGTTCCAGTCTCTGCTGTGTCAGACTGTATCGTCGACGTCCCACAAGCTTCGGATAATCCAGCAGTGGACACTGTGGCATCTCAGTCAAGCCAGCTGAAGGATAATGAGGAAACAATAATGGGTCAGTTTGCTACCACAACCCTAACATAACTCAACACACGTTTGATACAAGATCTTTTTGTTTTGTTTTACTCAGACACAGAACCATCAGCAGTTTGATGGTGTATACTTTAAATTGACTTTAATGTGCAATTTCTTTCAGGGTAGTTGATAACATGTAAATACACTTTTTTTTTTTAACATTCAACAAGATTTCATTTCAATTTGTATGTATGTATAAAGTGAAGTTGTATTTTACACGGAGAAAAATATTTTTTATTACATAAATAGTCCTGTAATGAGACAAATTAATTTGTAAATGCATAACTATCCAATGTAGTATCTCAATTAATGTATGAATTAGATAAATATTGCTTTAAAAGTTTTAGAAGTATGTCACTCTGCAGGACACCGCTTGACATTTCATGTCAACAACACTTATTTTTCTTTGAACAGACATCAATGCTTGCAGTGACAAAATCGGCATTCAGCAAAGGGAAGGCGGCTTTGGAACCATTTCTTCAGGGATTCGCTTGGATGATGGCCTAAATGTGAGTTCTTTTTACTTAAATTATTTGTATAGTAAGTTATTTTCCCTGTCTTATATTTGTATATTCTTATATGTACTGTATGTCAACAATTTAGAACACTTGACCCATATGACATGCTCTACATCAGGTGTGCAATCAACCATTAACCATTAACACCCCTGCTTTGCATGCTTAGAATTGAATTAATGAAAATTGACATGTCTGTCTCCATCTAACCATCATAAGAACGGTCTTTCTTCTAGGAGGGTTATTCTGAACCTCTTCAATTGGAGCTGCAACATCAGCACTCGGAGGATAAGGAGAGAGATGGAGCCTCGGACAATGAGACTAAGTCAGACTCCAAGGTTCCTGAAGTTCCCGTTCCTGCTGATGACACACCAGAGGTTCTCAACAAAGTCCCCTCAGGCCTTTCTTTGCGACTGAAGAACTGGTGGGAGAGACACACATGGGAGATTCTCACTTCGGCTATGATCTCCTCATTCTTCTTCATCTTTGTTGTTTATCTGGGTCCGATGGCGCTGATGATGTTGATGATGATGCCGTTTCTGATCAAGTGCTTCCATCAGATCATCACAACTGGTTACAGAATCTATCACTGTTACCACATGCCATGGTTCAGAACCCTAAGCTTGTACTTCCTGTTGTGCGTGAGCTACTTCTTCAATGAGGAAAAGATCACAGATTATTTTTTCACTCTGGTGCAGAGGAGGAGTCTGTACACATGCTCAGCAAATACCATCACTTAATTCCCTTTGCCCTGAACCTCGTAGGGTTCTGCATGGTTGTTTTGAGTCTGGTGAAGAAACTCTATCGTTTGCCATTCTGCATGTTCGTCTGGACTCATTTGACCGTGCTGATTGTGGCGATTCACTCAGACTTAATCATTCAAAACCTTTTGAGGAGATGATCTGGTTTATAGCGCCCATCTCCAGTATTATTTGTAATGACATAATCGACTGCATGTTTGGATTCATTCTCAGTCGCAGCCTTTAACTTGTCTCTTAATAAGAAATGGGAAAGGTTTATCGGCGGCTTCCTCTCCAGGACGAGGGCGAGAGCCGTGAGAATGGGGCGAGGCCGGTGGCGTGATTGGTGATGAGCGCCACCTGCACGCCACACCAGTCTCGAAGTTTCTCACGGATGAGCTCCGGGAGCATAAAAGGAGGAGCGGCGACAGAGGACCAGGCCTGGAGTTTTTTTTCCCTCTCTCATCTCTGTCGCTCCTGATGCTTCCGTCTCCTTTTCTCTCACCTCGTCTGTCCATACCCCCAGGTGCTGCGGCTGCCGTGGACGGGTCCCCGGTGGGAGGAGTAAAGCGCAGTCTTGGGAGTACTCCCCAGTGAGGGGCGATGGGGGTATGTGGCAAGCAGGACGAGGGCGAGAGCCGTGAGAATGGGGCGAGGCCGGTGGCGTGATTGAACAGCGCCACCTGGACGCCGCACCAGTCTCGAGTTTCTCACGGAGGAGCTCCGGGAGCATAAAAGGAGGAGCGATAACAATGAAGGATGAGAGAGGACCAGGCCTGGACTATTTATGTTTAGAGTGTTTTTCCCTCTCTCGTCTCTGTCGCTCCTGATGCTTCCGTCTCCTTTTCTCTCACCTCGTCTGTCCTTACCCCCGCTTTTAATTTTTTACTTTCATTTTATTGTTTGTTAATTTTATACGATTAAAAAGTTTGTTAAATGTTCGCCGGGTCCCGCCTCCTTCTTCCCTGTTCTACGAACTGTGTTACAGTTGTGTTGTAATACGACTGTCCTACATGGCTACAGTTTACTCTTACTCTGTGTGTCCACTGGAGTTAAAATAGCCACTCTCAACACTTTCACAGTGGACTGTGAGCCATCTGATCTCTTCCAGCTTCAGGACTTTATTATGGGGCACCAGCTCTATAAAAGCAGAAGTTTTGGCAGTTTGCTGGTCTAGAGCAATTTCATTTTTACTTTTTTAATTACTGCAGTCAGAGCACTGATTTGCAGAGTGGGAGAAGTTATTACAAGGTCACTTACAAAAAGAATACCTTTACGATCAAGCCTGTAGCGCTTCATCAACTCCCTGTCGTTATATCAAAATATAAGCTACATAACATAATACTTATACGTAACTCCAATACATTTGTATCTGTGTTGGAAAGTGTGTGGTCTCCTCACTGCTGCCATCTTGTTACTCCTAACTAGGTTTGGATATCTTAAATAAAGCACTCTTAAATAATTTAGGAGGAATTATTAAGGGAAGTATACCAAATCGTTTTGATGACAGACTTTTCAAAACAACTAAAACATCATTTGAGATGCTGTGCAATAAAACTGACCCGATGGTTAGACCAGTTATATAATCACATCCACTGTTGAGGCAAAGAGTTTTTGTTGCACATTGAGGATTTATTTGTAAATGTGTTTCCATAGTAGTTTATGCATGTCTTGTTATCGGTTAAAAAAATCTCAATTGAGCGCATAACTTTTATGCACATTTTTAGAATTTATGCGCATCTTGCCGTTTCCATACAGCATTGGTTTTATGCAATATCCCAAAATGTGCATAAAAATAGGTGGATGGAAACATATCTTCTGACCTTGTGAGAGTGCAACTGGTCCTTTGGCATTTAATGATAGGGGTACATTTAACTGTGTAACTACAAACGTTAATTAAATGCAAATACTTTAAATGTAATTGCAGTGTACCAACATGTATGTACAATACATAAAAAGTAAATTGTATCAACAGGTTAAATATATAGTAGTTAAGGCCACCTAATATAGAATGTGACCTACCAACTATAAAATTGTGATTATTATAAGATCTTTTCTAACCATTTCTGAGGATGCAGGAAGACAGTTCATTGGAACTTGGGCTTGAACTTGAGCTGTAAGATGAGCTTCTTTTCATGGCCTCCATCTTTGAAAGGGGCAAAGATCCCAGGAAGCTCTACTAGAGAGAGAGAGAAAAAAAAAATGCAGTTGCAAGTATGTTATACAAAGGTAGGGCAATACTGCTTACTACATTGCAGTAACTGCAGCATTGTTTTTACAGTAATTCTTATTATTTTTAGATTTTGCTAATGTTCCCATTAAGTTATGAAAACTTTATTATTGAATGCTCAAAATGTTTTTGTTTTGTTTGTTTTCTTAATTTCTTGGTTATACAAATGTTAAGGGAACATTCCATTTTATATTTTTGCAATGCAAACATTATGAGAATGTTACTTTTGAATGTTCTATGGACATTCTGACACAAGTAGGAACATTTTAAAAAAAAAAATGTTAGATGAATGTCACACTAAAACGTTTCAGGAAAAAAAAACAGTCCTGAAGCATGACTTTTAAGCAAAACAAAACTTTTATTCAAATTCTGTATAGATTATAGAGCCTAAAGCGTGCAGAGAGTGCTCCCTTTATAATCACCAAAGCAGTGCTGGTCCTAGGCTACGGAAGCTTGTTTCTGCCATGAAATATACATATATATATATATATATATATATATATATATATATATATATATTTTTTTTAAAGATAACTGCGACTTATCTAACATTTCTGACATTTTTTTCTTACAATTGCGAGTTTACATCTTGCAGTTCTGACCTTTTTTCACAGAATTGCATGATGTAAATTCACAATTGCGAGTTATAGGGCTAATGTCAGAATTGCAAGATATAAACTCATAATTGTGATTTATAAAGCCAGAATTGCAGGATATAAACTCATAATTGCCAGTTATAAAGTCAGAATTGCGGGATATAAACTCGCAATGGAGATTTTTTTTTCTTGCAATTCCGAGTTTAAATCTCGCAACTTTGACTTTTTTTCTCGCAATTGCGAGTTTACTGCATATCTTGCAATTCTGACTTCTTTTCTCACAATTATGAGATAAACTTGCAATTGTAAGTTATAAAGTCCAATTCTGAGGGGGAAAAAATCAGCTCACAATTATGACATTTTCTTAAAATTGCGAGGAAAAAAGTCAGAGTTGTGAGATATAAACTATAAACTGCAATTCTGACTTTATTTCTCAGAATTGCAAGTTTAAATCTTGAGTTGGTCATTATGGAAATGATCCAGCTGCGTCAGTGTTCTTTAATTTCCACATTGTCAGTAGATCATGCGTAGAACTTTCCACTCTCATCGGCGCTTCTCTTGGAATTGTGCTTTCACACTAATTTGCCCGGTTTAGTAAATCTGGCCCTAAATCCACTGTAGGCGAGTGAGTTAAGAACCCATGTGCAGTTTTTTATTTATTTTTAATTTTTTTTTTAATCGAACATGAACAAAATACAAAACAACAAAGACATGAGTCAAACATGAGCAGACTTGACCAAACTACTCACCAACAGCAGGGTTAATTAAATCCAATACACGACAAAGTAACATGGAAAAGCACTGTGTAACGTTCAGATATGCCTTCAGTCCTATTTGGCAGGTGTTATAAAAATACTTTCATATCATACAGATTCATAAATAACAATTAATTTGGAAAAATGCCTTAATAAAACGCTCATAAACCCCCCAAAATGACTGACCCCATCCCTGTTCTTTCAGAGCAGTTTCGCAGTCAACAAACAACAAACAGTGTAAGTTGATTTCAATAAATATTAGTATTTATTACAATGATTTTCAGTATATTGATATAAAATTTAAATTAATCATTTAACAAGTATAAATGACTAAAGACTGACAAACAAAACATCAAACTGGCAGTGAGCAATTAAGGAAGATTGAATCCAAATTTTGGTTGACAGTTAGCTGAAAGTAATGCTCTGGCACCATCTTAGCGGTCAGAAAAATGTATAACACACAGCTGAAATGATTATCCAAATGCGCGATTTACAAACCTAAAGCATGATAAAAAAAAATAGTTTTCTCAAGAAAATGCGTCAATAATTCTGTAAATATGCAAACTTTAGACTAATGGGCATTGTTTTTAAAGCACTGACAGGAGTCACACGACAGCTTACGCGACTAAATAGGAATGTTTATTTCTTCTACATATAACGCGTATTGTTTTGATGTGTACTGACAACTTGAAAATGACATTTAATCATGGGCATTTCTTTTTATATATATATATATATATATATATATATATATAAAAATCATTTCATGGTTTCTTAAGACTGAATAAGAATTTAAAACATTACAAAAATACATAGGCTCACTTCTTGCACTTTTACTTCACGTTCTTGGCGCTTTTTCTGTTTTCTGCTGTCGCACGGCATGATGCCTGAGCCGAAACATTTATTTAAAAAAAAACATTAACTATTACAACAAAATCCACATAACTCATCAAATGTTGAATCCGCATTCACATTTGCATGTTGAAACAAGTATTTAAAGACAGTAAATTGCCGTCATGTTTACGTTACACATAGATAGAGGAAGGAGACCCACGCAACTTGGCACAGCCTGCTGTAAAAGCTGTCACACATCTCAGTTCATCGCGATCTCACGCATTTCCGTAATAATCAGTGAAGCTGTTTACACTGCACAACGAATGTCTTACTTAGACTACATCGTCTACATTTTGTTTACGTTGTTCAACGCTGTAAAAACACGTTGTAAATAAAAACCTTTGACGCTCTCCAAAGTTACACCGCATAAATAATTTACAACGCAAAAGACAATATTAGACCATAATTCTTACCTGAGGACGACTGAAATCGGCACCAATTAATAACAAAGCATTGATTCACCAAACAGACAGCTGTATGATGATTTTCCTAAATAAACGCAGACGCCCGCCCATATTGCAAAACGGACCAATCACGTAGGAACTCACCAACAGCCATCTTGCAGCAGCATTGGAACGTCATTTCGAATGTGACGTCACAGCAATATGCCCTTTATAATCAGACTCACTTTGCTCACTCTGCATCACTTGCAGTTAATTGCTCATTCTAGTGTTACTTTGCAGATCTTGCAGCTTCATACGTGGATTCTCACTTTGCACATCTTGTTGCCAGTTGCTCAGTAAAGTGATACTCATTTGCACATCTGGCAGCTTACGGTAGTTACCACATTCAAAATGGTACTACTTACGTTACTAGGACTAACTGCTTTACTTCTGAGAGAAAGGAGAGAAGTCAAGAACGCCTACTCGGGTCAAGATGAAAAAGCTGACCAGAGTGATCCACTACCCGTGGGCAGCACTGATGGTAGGCCTAAATGAAATAAATGTCCATGTTATGAGAATGTGCAACACTTAGTTTACTAGTGTCTGCACAGGGCCTTACATTTTTATGTTTTGGAAGACAGTCAAAAATGTAGGGCCACAGTCGAAGTCTGGAACTTAATTTGCCAGAATACAATCAATGTATATGCACACGCATGAATTAAAAACTGAAATTTTACTACAGAATTCACTAATGGAACTTAATATAGGGGCCTCAAGGCATGTTTAACTATTTTTAGTGGAAAGCAAGAATGCGTCCTGTGAGAATGCCATAATTTATAGCAAGCTTAGCTGCAGTATTTATTTATATGGTTATGTTGATGTCATTACCCTCTTTAGGTCAGACTTCTCAGCATATCACCAGAAGTCCAGAAGTCCTCCCTACTAAGGAAGAACCCAGTAGTCTCCCTAAAATTGATGATGACGACGCCTTTTATGATTTTGTTGGTGATGCATCTGAATGGAGTGCTGAGGTCCTCCATGCTCTCAACAGTGTCATGTGTGAGTTTAATGTCAAATCAATCGACATCCCCCCAGGTTCCAGTCTCTGCTGTGTCAGACTGTATCGTCGACGTCCCACAAGCTTCGGATAATCCAGCAGTGGACACTGTGGCATCTCAGTCAAGCCAGCTGAAGGATAATGAGGAAACAATAATGGGTCAGTTTGCTACCACAACCCTAACATAACTCAACACACGTTTGATACAAGATCTTTTTGTTTTGTTTTGTTTTACTCAGACACAGAACCATCAGCAGTTTGATGGTGTATACTTTAAATTGACTTTAATGTGCAATTTCTTTCAGGGTAGTTGATAACATGTAAATACACTTTTTTTTTTTAACATTCAACAAGATTTCATTTCAATTTGTATGTATGTATAAAGTGAAGTTGTATTTTACACGGAGAAAAATATTTTTTATTACATAAATAGTCCTGTAATGAGACAAATTAATTTGTAAATGCATAACTATCCAATGTAGTATCTCAATTAATGTATGAATTAGATAAATATTGCTTTAAAAGTTTTAGAAGTATGTCACTCTGCAGGACACCGCTTGACATTTCATGTCAACAACACTTATTTTTCTTTGAACAGACATCAATGCTTGCAGTGACAAAATCGGCATTCAGCAAAGGGAAGGCGGCTTTGGAACCATTTCTTCAGGGATTCGCTTGGATGATGGCCTAAATGTGAGTTCTTTTTTTACTTAAATTATTTGTATAGTAAGTTATTTTCCCTGTCTTATATTTGTATATTCTTATATGTACTGTATGTCAACAATTTAGAACACTTGACCCATATGACATGCTCTACATCAGGGGTGTGCAATCAACCATTAACCATTAACACCCCTGCTTTGCATGCTTAGAATTGAATTAATGAAAATTGACATGTCTGTCTCCATCTAACCATCATAAGAACGGTCTTTCTTCTAGGAGGGTTATTCTGAACCTCTTCAATTGGAGCTGCAACATCAGCACTCGGAGGATAAGGAGAGAGATGGAGCCTCGGACAATGAGACTAAGTCAGACTCCAAGGTTCCTGAAGTTCCCGTTCCTGCTGATGACACACCAGAGGTTCTCAACAAAGTCCCCTCAGGCCTTTCTTTGCGACTGAAGAACTGGTGGGAGAGACACACATGGGAGATTCTCACTTCGGCTATGATCTCCTCATTCTTCTTCATCTTTGTTGTTTATCTGGGTCCGATGGCGCTGATGATGTTGATGATGATGCCGTTTCTGATCAAGTGCTTCCATCAGATCATCACAACTGGTTACAGAATCTATCACTGTTACCACATGCCATGGTTCAGAACCCTAAGCTTGTACTTCCTGCTGTGCGTGAGCTACTTCTTCAATGAGGAAAAGATCACAGATTATTTTTTCACTCTGGTGCAGAGGGAGGAGTCTGTACACATGCTCAGCAAATACCATCACTTAATTCCCTTTGCCCTGAACCTCGTAGGGTTCTGCATGGTTGTTTTGAGTCTGGTGAAGAAACTCTATCGTTTGCCATTCTGCATGTTCGTCTGGACTCATTTGACCGTGCTGATTGTGGCGATTCACTCAGACTTAATCATTCAAAACCTTTTTGAGGAGATGATCTGGTTTATAGCGCCCATCTCCAGTATTATTTGTAATGACATAATCGACTGCATGTTTGGATTCATTCTCAGTCGCAGCCTTTAACTTGTCTCTTAATAAGAAATGGGAAAGGTTTATCGCGGCTTCCTCTCCAGGACGAGGGCGAGCCGTGAGAATGGGGCGAGGCCGGTGGCGTGATTGGTGATGAGCGCCACCTGCACGCCACACCAGTCTCGAGTTTCTCACGGATGAGCTCCGGGAGCATAAAAGGAGGAGCGACGACAGAGGACCAGGCCTGGAGTTTTTTTTCCCTCTCTCATCTCTGTCGCTCCTGATGCTTCCGTCTCCTTTTCTCTCACCTCGTCTGTCCATACCCCAGGTGCTGCGGCTGCCGTGGACGGGTCCCCGGTGGGAGGAGTAAAGCGCAGTCTTGGGAGTACTCCCCAGTGAGGGGCGATGGGGGTATGTGGCAAGCAGGACGAGGGCGAGAGCCGTGAGAATGGGGCGAGGCCGGTGGCGTGATTGAACAGCGCCACCTGGACGCCGCACCAGTCTCGAGTTTCTCACGGAGGAGCTCCGGGAGCATAAAAGGAGGAGCGATAACAATGAAGGATGAGAGAGGACCAGGCCTGGACTATTTATGTTTAGAGTGTTTTTCCCTCTCTCGTCTCTGTCGCTCCTGATGCTTCCGTCTCCTTTTCTCTCACCTCGTCTGTCCTTACCCCCGCTTTTAATTTTTTACTTTCATTTTATTGTTTGTTAATTTTATACGATTAAAAAGTTTGTTAAATGTTCGCCGGGTCCCGCCTCCTTCTTCCCTGTTCTACGAACTGTGTTACAGTTGTGTTGTAATACGACTGTCCTACATGGCTACAGTTTACTCTTACTCTGTGTGTCCACTGGAGTTAAAATAGCCACTCTCAACACTTTCACAGTGGACTGTGAGCCATCTGATCTCTTCCAGCTTCAGGACTTTATTATGGGGCACCAGCTCTATAAAAGCAGAAGTTTTGGCAGTTTGCTGGTCTAGAGCAATTTCATTTTTACTTTTTTAATTACTGCAGTCAGAGCACTGATTTGCAGAGTGGGAGAAGTTATTACAAGGTCACTTACAAAAAGAATACCTTTACGATCAAGCCTGTAGCGCTTCATCAACTCCCTGTCGTTATATCAAAATATAAGCTACATAACATAATACTTATACGTAACTCCAATACATTTGTATCTGTGTTGGAAAGTGTGTGGTCTCCTCACTGCTGCCATCTTGTTACTCCTAACTAGGTTTGGATATCTTAAATAAAGCACTCTTAAATAATTTAGGAGGAATTATTAAGGGAAGTATACCAAATCGTTTTGATGACAGACTTTTCAAAACAACTAAAACATCATTTGAGATGCTGTGCAATAAAACTGACCCGATGGTTAGACCAGTTATATAATCACATCCACTGTTGAGGCAAAGAGTTTTTGTTGCACATTGAGGATTTATTTGTAAATGTGTTTCCATAGTAGTTTATGCATGTCTTGTTATCGGTTAAAAAAATCTCAATTGAGCGCATAACTTTTATGCACATTTTTAGAATTTATAAGCATCTTGCCGTTTCCATACAGCATTGGTTTTATGCAATATCCCAAAATGTGCATAAAAATAGGTGGATGGAAACATATCTTCTGACCTTGTGAGAGTGCAACTGGTCCTTTGGCATTTAATGATAGGGGTACATTTAACTGTGTAACTACAAACGTTAATTAAATGCAAATACTTTAAATGTAATTGCAGTGTACCAACATGTATGTACAATACATAAAAAGTAAATTGTATCAACAGGTTAAATATATAGTAGTTAAGGCCACCTAATATAGAATGTGACCTACCAACTATAAAATTGTGATTATTATAAGATCTTTTCTAACCATTTCTGAGGATGCAGGAAGACAGTTCATTGGAACTTGGGCTTGAACTTGAGCTGTAAGATGAGCTTCTTTTCATGGCCTCCATCTTTGAAAGGGCAAAGATCCCAGGAAGCTCTACTAGAGAGAGAGAGAGAAAAAAAAAAATGCAGTTGCAAGTATGTTATACAAAGGTAGGGCAATACTGCTTACTACATTGCAGTAACTGCAGCATTGTTTTTACAGTAATTCTTATTATTTTTAGATTTTGCTAATGTTCCCATTAAGTTATGAAAACTTTATTATTGAATGCTCAAAATGTTTTTGTTTTGTTTGTTTTCTTAATTTCTTGGTTATACAAATGTTAAGGGAACATTCCATTTTATATTTTTGCAATGCAAACATTATGAGAATGTTACTTTTGAATGTTCTATGGACATTCTGACACAAGTAGGAACATTTTAAAAAAAAATGTTAGATGAATGTCACACTAAAACGTTTCAGGAAAAAAACAGTCCTGAAGCATGACTTTTAAGCAAAACAAAACTTTTATTCAAATTCTGTATAGATTATAGAGCCTAAAGCGTGCAGAGAGTGCTCCTTTATAATCACCAAAGCAGTGCAGGTCCTAGGCTACGGAAGCTTGTTTCTGCCATGAAATATATATATATATATATATATATATATATATATATATATATATATATATATATTAAAGATAACTGCGACTTATCTAACATTTCTGACATTTTTTCTTACAATTGCGAGTTTACATCTTGCAGTTCTGACCTTTTTCACAGAATTGCATGATGTAAATTCACAATTGCGAGTTATAGGGCTAATGTCAGAATTGCAAGATATAAACTCATAATTGTGATTTATAAAGCCAGAATTGCAGGATATAAACTCATAATTGCCAGTTATAAAGTCAGAATTGCGGGATATAAACTCGCAATGGAGATTTTTTCTTGCAATTCCGAGTTTAAATCTCGCAACTTTGACTTTTTCTCGCAATTGCGAGTTTACTGCATATCTTGCAATTCTGACTTCTTTTCTCACAATTATGAGATAAACTTGCAATTGTAAGTTATAAAGTCCAATTCTGAGGGGGAAAATCAGCTCACAATTATGACATTTTCTTAAAATTGCGAGGAAAAAGTCAGAGTTGTGAGATATAAACTATAAACTGCAATTCTGACTTTATTTCTCAGAATTGCAAGTTTAAATCTTGAGTTGGTCATTATGGAAATGATCCAGCTGCGTCAGTGTTCTTTAATTTCCACATTGTCAGTAGATCATGCGTAGAACTTTCCACTCTCATCGGCGCTTCTCTTGGAATTGTGCTTTCACACTAATTTGCCCGGTTTAGTAAATCTGGCCCTAAATCCACTGTAGGCGAGTGAGTTAAGAACCCATGTGCAGTTTTTTATTTATTTTTAATTTTTTTAATCGAACATGAACAAAATACAAAACAACAAAGACATGAGTCAAACATGAGCAGACTTGACCAAACTACTCACCAACAGCAGGGTTAATTAAATCCAATACACGACAAAGTAACATGGACTGTGTAACGTTCAGATATGCCTTCAGTCCTATTTGGCAGGTGTTATAAAAATACTTTCATATCATACAGATTCATAAATAACAATTAATTTGGAAAAATGCCTTAATAAAACGCTCATAAACCCCAAAATGACTGACCCCATCCCTGTTCTTTCAGAGCAGTTTCGCAGTCAACAAACAACAAACAGTGTAAGTTGATTTCAATAAATATTAGTATTTATTACAATGATTTTCAGTATATTGATATAAAATTTAAATTAATCATTTAACAAGTATAAATGACTAAAGACTGACAAACAAAACATCAAACTGGCAGTGAGCAATTAAGGAAGATTGAATCCAAATTTTGGTTGACAGTTAGCTGAAAGTAATGCTCTGGCACCATCTTAGCGGTCAGAAAAATGTATAACACACAGCTGAAATGATTATCCAAATGCGCGATTTACAAACCTAAAGCATGATAAAAAAATAGTTTTCTCAAGAAAATGCGTCAATAATTCTGTAAATATGCAAACTTTAGACTAATGGGCATTGTTTTTAAAGCACTGACAGGAGTCACACGACAGCTTACGCGACTAAATAGGAATGTTTATTTCTTCTACATATAACGCGTATTGTTTTGATGTGTACTGACAACTTGAAAATGACATTTAATCATGGGCATTTCTTTTTTTATATATATATATATATATATATATATAAAAATCATTTCATGGTTTCTTAAGACTGAATAAGAATTTAAAACATTACAAAAATACATAGGCTCACTTCTTGCACTTTTACTTCACGTTCTTGGCGCTTTTTCTGTTTTCTGCTGTCGCACGGCATGATGCCTGAGCCGAAACATTTATTTAAAAAAAAACATTAACTATTACAACAAAATCCACATAACTCATCAAATGTTGAATCCGCATTCACATTTGCATGTTGAAACAAGTATTTAAAGACAGTAAATTGCCGTCATGTTTACGTTACACATAGATAGAGGAAGGAGACCCACGCAACTTGGCACAGCCTGCTGTAAAAGCTGTCACACATCTCAGTTCATCGCGATCTCACGCATTTCCGTAATAATCAGTGAAGCTGTTTACACTGCACAACGAATGTCTTACTTAGACTACATCGTCTACATTTTGTTTACGTTGTTCAACGCTGTAAAAACACGTTGTAAATAAAAACCTTTGACGCTCTCCAAAGTTACACCGCATAAATAATTTACAACGCAAAAGACAATATTAGACCATAATTCTTACCTGAGGACGACTGAAATCGGCACCAATTAATAACAAAGCATTGATTCACCAAACAGACAGCTGTATGATGATTTTCCTAAATAAACGCAGACGCCCCGCCCATATTGCAAAACGGACCAATCACGTAGGAACTCACCAACAGCCATCTTGCAGCAGCATTGGAACGTCATTTCGAATGTGACGTCACAGCAATATGCCCTTTATAATCAGACTCACTTTGCTCACTCTGCATCACTTGCAGTTAATTGCTCATTCTAGTGTTACTTTGCAGATCTTGCAGCTTCATACGTGGATTCTCACTTTGCACATCTTGTTGCCAGTTGCTCAGTAAAGTGATACTCATTTGCACATCTGGCAGCTTACGGTAGTTACCACATTCAAAATGGTACTACTTACGTTACTAGGACTAACTGCTTTACTTCTGAGAGAAAGGAGAGAAGTCAAGAACGCCTACTCGGGTCAAGATGAAAAAGCTGACCAGAGTGATCCACTACCCGTGGGCAGCACTGATGGTAGGCCTAAATGAAATAAATGTCCATGTTATGAGAATGTGCAACACTTAGTTTACTAGTGTCTGCACAGGGCCTTACATTTTATGTTTTGGAAGACAGTCAAAAATTTAGGGCCACAGTCGAAGTCTGGAACTTAATTTGCCAGAATACAATCAATGTATATGCACACGCATGAATTAAAAACTGAAATTTTACTACAGAATTCACTAATGGAACTTAATATAGGGGCCTCAAGGCATGTTTAACTATTTTTAGTGGAAAGCAAGAATGCGTCCTGTGAGAATGCCATAATTTATAGCAAGCTTAGCTGCAGTATTTATTTATATGGTTATGTTGATGTCATTACCCTCTTTAGGTCAGACTTCTCAGCATATCACCAGAAGTCCAGAAGTCCTCCCTACTAAGGAAGAACCCAGTAGTCTCCTAAAATTGATGATGACGACGCCTTTTATGATTTTGTTGGTGATGCATCTGAATGGAGTGCTGAGGTCCTCCATGCTCTCAACAGTGTCATGTGTGAGTTTAATGTCAAATCAATCGACATCCCCAGGTTCCAGTCTCTGCTGTGTCAGACTGTATCGTCGACGCCCCACAAGCTTCGGATAATCCAGCAGTGGACACTGTGGCATCTCAGTCAAGCCAGCTGAAGGATAATGAGGAAACAATAATGGGTCAGTTTGCTACCACAACCCTAACATAACTCAACACACGTTTGATACAAGATCTTTTTGTTTTGTTTTGTTTTACTCAGACACAGAACCATCAGCAGTTTGATGGTGTATACTTTAAATTGACTTTAATGTGCAATTTCTTTCAGGGTAGTTGATAACATGTAAATACACTTTTTTTAACATTCAACAAGATTTCATTTCAATTTGTATGTATGTATAAAGTGAAGTTGTATTTTACACGGAGAAAAATATTTTTTATTACATAAATAGTCCTGTAATGAGACAAATTAATTTGTAAATGCATAACTATCCAATGTAGTATCTCAATTAATGTATGAATTAGATAAATATTGCTTTAAAAGTTTTAGAAGTATGTCACTCTGCAGGACACCGCTTGACATTTCATGTCAACAACACTTATTTTTCTTTGAACAGACATCAATGCTTGCAGTGACAAAATCGGCATTCAGCAAAGGGAAGGCGGCTTTGGAACCATTTCTTCAGGGATTCGCTTGGATGATGGCCTAAATGTGAGTTCTTTTTTTACTTAAATTATTTGTATAGTAAGTTATTTTCCCTGTCTTATATTTGTATATTCTTATATGTACTGTATGTCAACAATTTAGAACACTTGACCCATATGACATGCTCTACATCAGGGGTGTGCAATCAACCATTAACCATTAACACCCCTGCTTTGCATGCTTAGAATTGAATTAATGAAAATTGACATGTCTGTCTCCATCTAACCATCATAAGAACGGTCTTTCTTCTAGGAGGGTTATTCTGAACCTCTTCAATTGGAGCTGCAACATCAGCACTCGGAGGATAAGGAGAGAGATGGAGCCTCGGACAATGAGACTAAGTCAGACTCCAAGGTTCCTGAAGTTCCCGTTCCTGCTGATGACACACCAGAGGTTCTCAACAAAGTCCCCTCAGGCCTTTCTTTGCGACTGAAGAACTGGTGGGAGAGACACACATGGGAGATTCTCACTTGGCTATGATCTCCTCATTCTTCTTCATCTTTGTTGTTTATCTGGGTCCGATGGCGCTGATGATGTTGATGATGATGCCGTTTCTGATCAAGTGCTTCCATCAGATCATCACAACTGGTTACAGAATCTATCACTGTTACCACATGCCATGGTTCAGAACCCTAAGCTTGTACTTCCTGTTGTGCGTGAGCTACTTCTTCAATGAGGAAAAGATCACAGATTATTTTTTCACTCTGGTGCAGAGGAGGAGTCTGTACACATGCTCAGCAAATACCATCACTTAATTCCCTTTGCCCTGAACCTCGTAGGGTTCTGCATGGTTGTTTTGAGTCTGGTGAAGAAACTCTATCGTTTGCCATTCTGCATGTTCGTCTGGACTCATTTGACCGTGCTGATTGTGGCGATTCACTCAGACTTAATCATTCAAAACCTTTTGAGGAGATGATCTGGTTTATAGCGCCCATCTCCAGTATTATTTGTAATGACATAATCGACTGCATGTTTGGATTCATTCTCAGTCGCAGCCTTTAACTTGTCTCTTAATAAGAAATGGGAAAGGTTTATCGGCGGCTTCCTCTCCAGGACGAGGGCGAGAGCCGTGAGAATGGGGCGAGGCCGGTGGCGTGATTGATGATGAGCGCCACCTGCACGCCACACCAGTCTCGAGTTTCTCACGGATGAGCTCCGGGAGCATAAAAGGAGGAGCGACGACAGAGGACCAGGCCTGGAGTTTTTCCCTCTCTCATCTCTGTCGCTCCTGATGCTTCCGTCTCCTTTTCTCTCACCTCGTCTGTCCATACCCCAGGTGCTGCGGCTGCCGTGGACGGGTCCCCGGTGGGAGGGAGTAAAGCGCAGTCTTGGGAGTACTCCCCAGTGAGGGGCGATGGGGGTATGTGGCAAGCAGGACGAGGGCGAGAGCCGTGAGAATGGGGCGAGGCCGGTGGCGTGATTGAACAGCGCCACCTGGACGCCGCACCAGTCTCGAAGTTTCTCACGGAGGAGCTCCGGGAGCATAAAAGGAGGAGCGATAACAATGAAGGATGAGAGAGGACCAGGCCTGGACTATTTATGTTTAGAGTGTTTTTCCCTCTCTCGTCTCTGTCGCTCCTGATGCTTCCGTCTCCTTTTCTCTCACCTCGTCTGTCCTTACCCCCGCTTTTAATTTTTTACTTTCATTTTATTGTTTGTTAATTTTATACGATTAAAAGTTTGTTAAATGTTCGGGTCCCGCCTCCTTCTTCCCTGTTCTACGAACTGTGTTACAGTTGTGTTGTAATACGACTGTCCTACATGGCTACAGTTTACTCTTACTCTGTGTGTCCACTGGAGTTAAAATAGCCACTCTCAACACTTTCACAGTGGACTGTGAGCCATCTGATCTCTTCCAGCTTCAGGACTTTATTATGGGGCACCAGCTCTATAAAAGCAGAAGTTTTGGCAGTTTGCTGGTCTAGAGCAATTTCATTTTTACTTTTTTAATTACTGCAGTCAGAGCACTGATTTGCAGAGTGGGAGAAGTTATTACAAGGTCACTTACAAAAAGAATACCTTTACGATCAAGCCTGTAGCGCTTCATCAACTCCCTGTCGTTATATCAAAATATAAGCTACATAACATAATACTTATACGTAACTCCAATACATTTGTATCTGTGTTGGAAAGTGTGTGGTCTCCTCACTGCTGCCATCTTGTTACTCCTAACTAGGTTTGGATATCTTAAATAAAGCACTCTTAAATAATTTAGGAGGAATTATTAAGGGAAGTATACCAAATCGTTTTGATGACAGACTTTTCAAAACAACTAAAACATCATTTGAGATGCTGTGCAATAAAACTGACCCGATGGTTAGACCAGTTATATAATCACATCCACTGTTGAGGCAAAGAGTTTTTGTTGCACATTGAGGATTTATTTGTAAATGTGTTTCCATAGTAGTTTATGCATGTCTTGTTATCGGTTAAAAAAATCTCAATTGAGCGCATAACTTTTATGCACATTTTTAGAATTTATCGCGATCTTGCCGTTTCCATACAGCATTGGTTTTATGCAATATCCCAAAATGTGCATAAAAATAGGTGGATGGAAACATATCTTCTGACCTTGTGAGAGTGCAACTGGTCCTTTGGCATTTAATGATAGGGGTACATTTAACTGTGTAACTACAAACGTTAATTAAATGCAAATACTTTAAATGTAATTGCAGTGTACCAACATGTATGTACAATACATAAAAAGTAAATTGTATCAACAGGTTAAATATATAGTAGTTAAGGCCACCTAATATAGAATGTGACCTACCAACTATAAAATTGTGATTATTATAAGATCTTTTCTAACCATTTCTGAGGATGCAGGAAGACAGTTCATTGGAACTTGGGCTTGAACTTGAGCTGTAAGATGAGCTTCTTTTCATGGCCTCCATCTTTGAAAGGGGCAAAGATCCCAGGAAGCTCTACTAGAGAGAGAGAAAAAAAAAAATGCAGTTGCAAGTATGTTATACAAAGGTAGGGCAATACTGCTTACTACATTGCAGTAACTGCAGCATTGTTTTTACAGTAATTCTTATTATTTTTAGATTTTGCTAATGTTCCCATTAAGTTATGAAAACTTTATTATTGAATGCTCAAAATGTTTTTGTTTTGTTTGTTTTCTTAATTTCTTGGTTATACAAATGTTAAGGGAACATTCCATTTTATATTTTTGCAATGCAAACATTATGAGAATGTTACTTTTGAATGTTCTATGGACATTCTGACACAAGTAGGAACATTTTAAAAAAAAATGTTAGATGAATGTCACACTAAAACGTTTCAGGAAAAAAACAGTCCTGAAGCATGACTTTTAAGCAAAACAAAACTTTTATTCAAATTCTGTATAGATTATAGAGCCTAAAGCGTGCAGAGAGTGCTCCCTTTATAATCACCAAAGCAGTGCAGGTCCTAGGCTACGGAAGCTTGTTTCTGCCATGAAATATATATATATATATATATATATATATATATATATATATATATATATATATATTAAAGATAACTGCGACTTATCTAACATTTCTGACATTTTTTCTTACAATTGCGAGTTTACATCTTGCAGTTCTGACCTTTTTTCACAGAATTGCATGATGTAAATTCACAATTGCGAGTTATAGGGCTAATGTCAGAATTGCAAGATATAAACTCATAATTGTGATTTATAAAGCCAGAATTGCAGGATATAAACTCATAATTGCCAGTTATAAAGTCAGAATTGCGGGATATAAACTCGCAATGGAGATTTTTTCTTGCAATTCGAGTTTAAATCTCGCAACTTTGACTTTTTCTCGCAATTGCGAGTTTACTGCATATCTTGCAATTCTGACTTCTTTTCTCACAATTATGAGATAAACTTGCAATTGTAAGTTATAAAGTCCAATTCTGAGGGGAAAAAATCAGCTCACAATTATGACATTTTCTTAAAATTGCGAGGAAAAAGTCAGAGTTGTGAGATATAAACTATAAACTGCAATTCTGACTTTATTTCTCAGAATTGCAAGTTTAAATCTTGAGTTGGTCATTATGGAAATGATCCAGCTGCGTCAGTGTTCTTTAATTTCCACATTGTCAGTAGATCATGCGTAGAACTTTCCACTCTCATCGGCGCTTCTCTTGGAATTGTGCTTTCACACTAATTTGCCCGGTTTAGTAAATCTGGCCCTAAATCCACTGTAGGCGAGTGAGTTAAGAACCCATGTGCAGTTTTTTATTTATTTTTAATTTTTTTTTTAATCGAACATGAACAAAATACAAAACAACAAAGACATGAGTCAAACATGAGCAGACTTGACCAAACTACTCACCAACAGCAGGGTTAATTAAATCCAATACACGACAAAGTAACATGGACTGTGTAACGTTCAGATATGCCTTCAGTCCTATTTGGCAGGTGTTATAAAAATACTTTCATATCATACAGATTCATAAATAACAATTAATTTGGAAAAATGCCTTAATAAAACGCTCATAAACCCCCCAAAATGACTGACCCCATCCCTGTTCTTTCAGAGCAGTTTCGCAGTCAACAAACAACAAACAGTGTAAGTTGATTTCAATAAATATTAGTATTTATTACAATGATTTTCAGTATATTGATATAAAATTTAAATTAATCATTTAACAAGTATAAATGACTAAAGACTGACAAACAAAACATCAAACTGGCAGTGAGCAATTAAGGAAGATTGAATCCAAATTTTGGTTGACAGTTAGCTGAAAGTAATGCTCTGGCACCATCTTAGCGGTCAGAAAAATGTATAACACACAGCTGAAATGATTATCCAAATGCGCGATTTACAAACCTAAAGCATGATAAAAAAATAGTTTTCTCAAGAAAATGCGTCAATAATTCTGTAAATATGCAAACTTTAGACTAATGGGCATTGTTTTTAAAGCACTGACAGGAGTCACACGACAGCTTACGCGACTAAATAGGAATGTTTATTTCTTCTACATATAACGCGTATTGTTTTGATGTGTACTGACAACTTGAAAATGACATTTAATCATGGGCATTTCTTTTTATATATATATATATATATATATATATATATATATAAAAATCATTTCATGGTTTCTTAAGACTGAATAAGAATTTAAAACATTACAAAAATACATAGGCTCACTTCTTGCACTTTTACTTCACGTTCTTGGCGCTTTTTCTGTTTTCTGCTGTCGCACGGCATGATGCCTGAGCGAAACATTTATTTAAAAAAACATTAACTATTACAACAAAATCCACATAACTCATCAAATGTTGAATCCGCATTCACATTTGCATGTTGAAACAAGTATTTAAAGACAGTAAATTGCCGTCATGTTTACGTTACACATAGATAGAGGAAGGAGACCCACGCAACTTGGCACAGCCTGCTGTAAAGCTGTCACACATCTCAGTTCATCGCGATCTCACGCATTTCCGTAATAATCAGTGAAGCTGTTTACACTGCACAACGAATGTCTTACTTAGACTACATCGTCTACATTTTGTTTACGTTGTTCAACGCTGTAAAACACGTTGTAAATAAAAACCTTTGACGCTCTCCAAAGTTACACCGCATAAATAATTTACAACGCAAAAGACAATATTAGACCATAATTCTTACCTGAGGACGACTGAAATCGGCACCAATTAATAACAAAGCATTGATTCACCAAACAGACAGCTGTATGATGATTTTCCTAAATAAACGCAGACGCCCCGCCCATATTGCAAAACGGACCAATCACGTAGGAACTCACCAACAGCCATCTTGCAGCAGCATTGGAACGTCATTTCGAATGTGACGTCACAGCAATATGCCCTTTATAATCAGACTCACTTTGCTCACTCTGCATCACTTGCAGTTAATTGCTCATTCTAGTGTTACTTTGCAGATCTTGCAGCTTCATACGTGGATTCTCACTTTGCACATCTTGTTGCCAGTTGCTCAGTAAAGTGATACTCATTTGCACATCTGGCAGCTTACGGTAGTTACCACATTCAAAATGGTACTACTTACGTTACTAGGACTAACTGCTTTACTTCTGAGAGAAAGGAGAGAAGTCAAGAACGCCTACTCGGGTCAAGATGAAAAAGCTGACCAGAGTGATCCGCTACCCGTGGGCAGCACTGATGGTAGGCCTAAATGAAATAAATGTCCATGTTATGAGAATGTGCAACACTTAGTTTACTAGTGTCTGCACAGGGCCTTACATTTTTATGTTTTGGAAGACAGTCAAAAATGTAGGGCCACAGTCGAAGTCTGGAACTTAATTTGCCAGAATACAATCAATGTATATGCACACGCATGAATTAAAAACTGAAATTTTACTACAGAATTCACTAATGGAACTTAATATAGGGCCTCAAGGCATGTTTAACTATTTTTAGTGGAAAGCAAGAATGCGTCCTGTGAGAATGCCATAATTTATAGCAAGCTTAGCTGCAGTATTTATTTATATGGTTATGTTGATGTCATTACCCTCTTTAGGTCAGACTTCTCAGCATATCACCAGAAGTCCAGAAGTCCTCCCTACTAAGGAAGAACCCAGTAGTCTCCTAAAATTGATGATGACGACGCCTTTTATGATTTTGTTGGTGATGCATCTGAATGGAGTGCTGAGGTCCTCCATGCTCTCAACAGTGTCATGTGTGAGTTTAATGTCAAATCAATCGACATCCCCAGGTTCCAGTCTCTGCTGTGTCAGACTGTATCGTCGACGTCCACAAGCTTCGGATAATCCAGCAGTGGACACTGTGGCATCTCAGTCAAGCCAGCTGAAGGATAATGAGGAAACAATAATGGGTCAGTTTGCTACCACAACCCTAACATAACTCAACACACGTTTGATACAAGATCTTTTGTTTTGTTTTGTTTTACTCAGACACAGAACCATCAGCAGTTTGATGGTGTATACTTTAAATTGACTTTAATGTGCAATTTCTTTCAGGGTAGTTGATAACATGTAAATACACTTTTTTTTTTTAACATTCAACAAGATTTCATTTCAATTTGTATGTATGTATAAAGTGAAGTTGTATTTTACACGGAGAAAAATATTTTTTATTACATAAATAGTCCTGTAATGAGACAAATTAATTTGTAAATGCATAACTATCCAATGTAGTATCTCAATTAATGTATGAATTAGATAAATATTGCTTTAAAAGTTTTAGAAGTATGTCACTCTGCAGGACACCGCTTGACATTTCATGTCAACAACACTTATTTTTCTTTGAACAGACATCAATGCTTGCAGTGACAAAATCGGCATTCAGCAAAGGGAAGGCGGCTTTGGAACCATTTCTTCAGGGATTCGCTTGGATGATGGCCTAAATGTGAGTTCTTTTTACTTAAATTATTTGTATAGTAAGTTATTTTCCCTGTCTTATATTTGTATATTCTTATATGTACTGTATGTCAACAATTTAGAACACTTGACCCATATGACATGCTCTACATCAGGGGTGTGCAATCAACCATTAACCATTAACACCCTGCTTTGCATGCTTAGAATTGAATTAATGAAAATTGACATGTCTGTCTCCATCTAACCATCATAAGAACGGTCTTTCTTCTAGGAGGGTTATTCTGAACCTCTTCAATTGGAGCTGCAACATCAGCACTCGGAGGATAAGGAGAGAGATGGAGCCTCGGACAATGAGACTAAGTCAGACTCCAAGGTTCCTGAAGTTCCCGTTCCTGCTGATGACACACCAGAGGTTCTCAACAAAGTCCCCTCAGGCCTTTCTTTGCGACTGAAGAACTGGTGGGAGAGACACACATGGGAGATTCTCACTTCGGCTATGATCTCCTCATTCTTCTTCATCTTTGTTGTTTATCTGGGTCCGATGGCGCTGATGATGTTGATGATGATGCCGTTTCTGATCAAGTGCTTCCATCAGATCATCACAACTGGTTACAGAATCTATCACTGTTACCACATGCCATGGTTCAGAACCCTAAGCTTGTACTTCCTGTTGTGCGTGAGCTACTTCTTCAATGAGGAAAAGATCACAGATTATTTTTTCACTCTGGTGCAGAGGGAGGAGTCTGTACACGTGCTCAGCAAATACCATCACTTAATTCCCTTTGCCCTGAACCTCGTAGGGTTCTGCATGGTTGTTTTGAGTCTGGTGAAGAAACTCTATCGTTTGCCATTCTGCATGTTCGTCTGGACTCATTTGACCGTGCTGATTGTGGCGATTCACTCAGACTTAATCATTCAAAACCTTTTTGAGGAGATGATCTGGTTTATAGCGCCCATCTCCAGTATTATTTGTAATGACATAATCGACTGCATGTTTGGATTCATTCTCAGTCGCAGCCTTTAACTTGTCTCTTAATAAGAAATGGGAAAGGTTTATCGGCGGCTTCCTCTCCAGGGCGAGGGCGAGCCGTGAGAATGGGGCGAGGCCGGTGGCGTGATTGGTGATGAGCGCCACCTGCACGCCACACCAGTCTCGAAGTTTCTCACGGATGAGCTCCGGGAGCATAAAAGGAGGAGCGGCGACAGAGGACCAGGCCTGGAGTTTTTTCCTCTCTCATCTCTGTCGCTCCTGATGCTTCCGTCTCCTTTTCTCTCACCTCGTCTGTCCATACCCCCAGGTGCTGCGGCTGCCGTGGCGGGTCCCCGGTGGGAGGAGTAAAGCGCAGTCTTGGGAGTACTCCCCAGTGAGGGGCGATGGGGGTATGTGGCAAGCAGGACGAGGCGAGAGCCGTGAGAATGGGGCGAGGCCGGTGGCGTGATTGAACAGCGCCACCTGGGCGCCGCACCAGTCTCGAAGTTTCTCACGGAGGAGCTCCGGGAGCATAAAAGGAGGAGCGATAACAATGAAGGATGAGAGAGGACCAGGCCTGGACTATTTATGTTTAGAGTGTTTTCCCTCTCTCGTCTCTGTCGCTCCTGATGCTTCCGTCTCCTTTTCTCTCACCTCGTCTGTCCTTACCCCGCTTTTAATTTTTACTTTCATTTTATTGTTTGTTAATTTTATACGATTAAAAAGTTTGTTAAATGTTCGCGGGTCCCGCCTCCTTCTTCCCTGTTCTACGAACTGTGTTACAGTTGTGTTGTAATACGACTGTCCTACATGGCTACAGTTTACTCTTACTCTGTGTGTCCACTGGAGTTAAAATAGCCACTCTCAACACTTTCACAGTGGACTGTGAGCCATCTGATCTCTTCCAGCTTCAGGACTTTATTATGGGGCACCAGCTCTATAAAAGCAGAAGTTTTGGCAGTTTGCTGGTCTAGAGCAATTTCATTTTTACTTTTTTAATTACTGCAGTCAGAGCACTGATTTGCAGAGTGGGAGAAGTTATTACAAGGTCACTTACAAAAAGAATACCTTTACGATCAAGCCTGTAGCGCTTCATCAACTCCCTGTCGTTATATCAAAATATAAGCTACATAACATAATACTTATACGTAACTCCAATACATTTGTATCTGTGTTGGAAAGTGTGTGGTCTCCTCACTGCTGCCATCTTGTTACTCCTAACTAGGTTTGGATATCTTAAATAAAGCACTCTTAAATAATTTAGGAGGGGAATTATTAAGGGAAGTATACCAAATCGTTTTGATGACAGACTTTTCAAAACAACTAAAACATCATTTGAGATGCTGTGCAATAAAACTGACCCGATGGTTAGACCAGTTATATAATCACATCCACTGTTGAGGCAAAGAGTTTTTTGTTGCACATTGAGGGATTTATTTGTAAATGTGTTTCCATAGTAGTTTATGCATGTCTTGTTATCGGTTAAAAAAAAATCTCAATTGAGCGCATAACTTTTTATGCACATTTTTAGAATTTATGCGCATCTTGCCGTTTCCATACAGCATTGGTTTTATGCAATATCCCAAAATGCGCATAAAAATAGGTGGATGGAAACATATCTTCTGACCTTGTGAGAGTGCAACTGGTCCTTTGGCATTTAATGATAGGGGTACATTTAACTGTGTAACTACAAACGTTAATTAAATGCAAATACTTTAAATGTAATTGCAGTGTACCAACATGTATGTACAATACATAAAAAGTAAATTGTATCAACAGGTTAAATATATAGTAGTTAAGGCCACCTAATATAGAATGTGACCTACCAACTATAAAATTGTGATTATTATAAGATCTTTTCTAACCATTTCTGAGGATGCAGGAAGACAGTTCATTGGAACTTGGGCTTGAACTTGAGCTGTAAGATGAGCTTCTTTTCATGGCCTCCATCTTTGAAAGGGCAAAGATCCCAGGAAGCTCTACTAGAGAGAGAGAGAGAAAAAAAAAAATGCAGTTGCAAGTATGTTATACAAAGGTAGGGCAATACTGCTTACTACATTGCAGTAACTGCAGCATTGTTTTTACAGTAATTCTTATTATTTTTAGATTTTGCTAATGTTCCCATTAAGTTATGAAAACTTTATTATTGAATGCTCAAAATGTTTTTGTTTTGTTTGTTTTCTTAATTTCTTGGTTATACAAATGTTAAGGGAACATTCCATTTTATATTTTTGCAATGCAAACATTATGAGAATGTTACTTTTGAATGTTCTATGGACATTCTGACACAAGTAGGAACATTTTAAAAAAAAATGTTAGATGAATGTCACACTAAAACGTTTCAGGAAAAAAAACAGTCCTGAAGCATGACTTTTAAGCAAAACAAAACTTTTATTCAAATTCTGTATAGATTATAGAGCCTAAAGCGTGCAGAGAGTGCTCCCTTTATAATCACCAAAGCAGTGCTGGTCCTAGGCTACGGAAGCTTGTTTCTGCCATGAAATATACATATATATATTTTTTTTAAAGATAACTGCGACTTATCTAACATTTCTGACATTTTTTTCTTACAATTGCGAGTTTACATCTTGCAGTTCTGACCTTTTTTCACAGAATTGCATGATGTAAATTCACAATTGCGAGTTATAGGGCTAATGTCAGAATTGCAAGATATAAACTCATAATTGTGATTTATAAAGCCAGAATTGCAGGATATAAACTCATAATTGCCAGTTATAAAGTCAGAATTGCGGGATATAAACTCGCAATGGAGATTTTTTTTTCTTGCAATTCCGAGTTTAAATCTCGCAACTTTGACTTTTTTTCTCGCAATTGCGAGTTTACTGCATATCTTGCAATTCTGACTTCTTTTCTCACAATTATGAGATAAACTTGCAATTGTAAGTTATAAAGTCCAATTCTGAGGGGGGGAAAAAATCAGCTCACAATTATGACATTTTCTTAAAATTGCGAGGAAAAAGTCAGAGTTGTGAGATATAAACTATAAACTGCAATTCTGACTTTATTTCTCAGAATTGCAAGTTTAAATCTTGAGTTGGTCATTATGGAAATGATCCAGCTGCGTCAGTGTTCTTTAATTTCCACATTGTCAGTAGATCATGCGTAGAACTTTCCACTCTCATCGGCGCTTCTCTTGGAATTGTGCTTTCACACTAATTTGCCCGGTTTAGTAAATCTGGCCCTAAATCCACTGTAGGCGAGTGAGTTAAGAACCCATGTGCAGTTTTTTATTTATTTTTAATTTTTTTAATCGAACATGAACAAAATACAAAACAACAAAGACATGAGTCAAACATGAGCAGACTTGACCAAACTACTCACCAACAGCAGGGTTAATTAAATCCAATACACGACAAAGTAACATGGACTGTGTAACGTTCAGATATGCCTTCAGTCCTATTTGGCAGGTGTTATAAAAATACTTTCATATCATACAGATTCATAAATAACAATTAATTTGGAAAAATGCCTTAATAAAACGCTCATAAACCCCCCAAAATGACTGACCCCATCCCTGTTCTTTCAGAGCAGTTTCGCAGTCAACAAACAACAAACAGTGCAAGTTGATTTCAATAAATATTAGTATTTATTACAATGATTTTCAGTATATTGATATAAAATTTAAATTAATCATTTAACAAGTATAAATGACTAAAGACTGACAAACAAAACATCAAACTGGCAGTGAGCAATTAAGGAAGATTGAATCCAAATTTTGGTTGACAGTTAGCTGAAAGTAATGCTCTGGCACCATCTTAGCGGTCAGAAAAATGTATAACACACAGCTGAAATGATTATCCAAATGCGCGATTTACAAACCTAAAGCATGATAAAAAAAAAATAGTTTTCTCAAGAAAATGCGTCAATAATTCTGTAAATATGCAAACTTTAGACTAATGGGCATTGTTTTTAAAGCACTGACAGGAGTCACACGACAGCTTACGCGACTAAATAGGAATGTTTATTTCTTCTACATATAACGCGTATTGTTTTGATGTGTACTGACAACTTGAAAATGACATTTAATCATGGGCATTTCTTTTTTATATATATATATATATATATATATATATATAAAAATCATTTCATGGTTTCTTAAGACTGAATAAGAATTTAAAACATTACAAAAATACATAGGCTCACTTCTTGCACTTTTACTTCACGTTCTTGGCGCTTTTTCTGTTTTCTGCTGTCGCACGGCATGATGCCTGAGCGAAACATTTATTTAAAAAAACATTAACTATTACAACAAAATCCACATAACTCATCAAATGTTGAATCCGCATTCACATTTGCATGTTGAAACAAGTATTTAAAGACAGTAAATTGCCGTCATGTTTACGTTACACATAGATAGAGGAAGGGAGACCCACGCAACTTGGCACAGCCTGCTGTAAAAAGCTGTCACACATCTCAGTTCATCGCGATCTCACGCATTTCCGTAATAATCAGTGAAGCTGTTTACACTGCACAACGAATGTCTTACTTAGACTACATCGTCTACATTTTGTTTACGTTGTTCAACGCTGTAAAAACACGTTGTAAATAAAACCTTTGACGCTCTCCAAAGTTACACCGCATAAATAATTTACAACGCAAAAGACAATATTAGACCATAATTCTTACCTGAGGACGACTGAAATCGGCACCAATTAATAACAAAGCATTGATTCACCAAACAGACAGCTGTATGATGATTTTCCTAAATAAACGCAGACGCCCGCCCATATTGCAAAACGGACCAATCACGTAGGAACTCACCAACAGCCATCTTGCAGCAGCATTGGAACGTCATTTCGAATGTGACGTCACAGCAATATGCCCTTTATAATCAGACTCACTTTGCTCACTCTGCATCACTTGCAGTTAATTGCTCATTCTAGTGTTACTTTGCAGATCTTGCAGCTTCATACGTGGATTCTCACTTTGCACATCTTGTTGCCAGTTGCTCAGTAAAGTGATACTCATTTGCACATCTGGCAGCTTACGGTAGTTACCACATTCAAAATGGTACTACTTACGTTACTAGGACTAACTGCTTTACTTCTGAGAGAAAGGAGAGAAGTCAAGAACGCCTACTCGGGTCAAGATGAAAAAGCTGACCAGAGTGATCCGCTACCCGTGGGCAGCACTGATGGTAGGCCTAAATGAAATAAATGTCCATGTTATGAGAATGTGCAACACTTAGTTTACTAGTGTCTGCACAGGGCCTTACATTTTTATGTTTTGGAAGACAGTCAAAAATGTAGGGCCACAGTCGAAGTCTGGAACTTAATTTGCCAGAATACAATCAATGTATATGCACACGCATGAATTAAAAACTGAAATTTTACTACAGAATTCACTAATGGAACTTAATATAGGGGCCTCAAGGCATGTTTAACTATTTTTAGTGGAAAGCAAGAATGCGTCCTGTGAGAATGCCATAATTTATAGCAAGCTTAGCTGCAGTATTTATTTATATGGTTATGTTGATGTCATTACCCTCTTTAGGTCAGACTTCTCAGCATATCACCAGAAGTCCAGAAGTCCTCCCTACTAAGGAAGAACCCAGTAGTCTCCCTAAAATTGATGATGACGACGCCTTTTATGATTTTGTTGGTGATGCATCTGAATGGAGTGCTGAGGTCCTCCATGCTCTCAACAGTGTCATGTGTGAGTTTAATGTCAAATCAATCGACATCCCCCAGGTTCCAGTCTCTGCTGTGTCAGACTGTATCGTCGACGTCCCACAAGCTTCGGATAATCCAGCAGTGGACACTGTGGCATCTCAGTCAAGCCAGCTGAAGGATAATGAGGAAACAATAATGGGTCAGTTTGCTACCACAACCCTAACATAACTCAACACACGTTTGATACAAGATCTTTTTGTTTTGTTTTGTTTTACTCAGACACAGAACCATCAGCAGTTTGATGGTGTATACTTTAAATTGACTTTAATGTGCAATTTCTTTCAGGGTAGTTGATAACATGTAAATACACTTTTTTTTTTTTTAACATTCAACAAGATTTCATTTCAATTTGTATGTATGTATAAAGTGAAGTTGTATTTTACACGGAGAAAAATATTTTTTATTACATAAATAGTCCTGTAATGAGACAAATTAATTTGTAAATGCATAACTATCCAATGTAGTATCTCAATTAATGTATGAATTAGATAAATATTGCTTTAAAAGTTTTAGAAGTATGTCACTCTGCAGGACACCGCTTGACATTTCATGTCAACAACACTTATTTTTCTTTGAACAGACATCAATGCTTGCAGTGACAAAATCGGCATTCAGCAAAGGGAAGGCGGCTTTGGAACCATTTCTTCAGGGATTCGCTTGGATGATGGCCTAAATGTGAGTTCTTTTTACTTAAATTATTTGTATAGTAAGTTATTTTCCTGTCTTATATTTGTATATTCTTATATGTACTGTATGTCAACAATTTAGAACACTTGACCCATATGACATGCTCTACATCAGGGGTGTGCAATCAACCATTAACCATTAACACCCTGCTTTGCATGCTTAGAATTGAATTAATGAAAATTGACATGTCTGTCTCCATCTAACCATCATAAGAACGGTCTTTCTTCTAGGAGGGTTATTCTGAACCTCTTCAATTGGAGCTGCAACATCAGCACTCGGAGGATAAGGAGAGAGATGGAGCCTCGGACAATGAGACTAAGTCAGACTCCAAGGTTCCTGAAGTTCCCGTTCCTGCTGATGACACACCAGAGGTTCTCAACAAAGTCCCCTCAGGCCTTTCTTTGCGACTGAAGAACTGGTGGGAGAGACACACATGGGAGATTCTCACTTCGGCTATGATCTCCTCATTCTTCTTCATCTTTGTTGTTTATCTGGGTCCGATGGCGCTGATGATGTTGATGATGATGCCGTTTCTGATCAAGTGCTTCCATCAGATCATCACAACTGGTTACAGAATCTATCACTGTTACCACATGCCATGGTTCAGAACCCTAAGCTTGTACTTCCTGCTGTGCGTGAGCTACTTCTTCAATGAGGAAAAGATCACAGATTATTTTTTCACTCTGGTGCAGAGGAGGAGTCTGTACACATGCTCAGCAAATACCATCACTTAATTCCCTTTGCCCTGAACCTCGTAGGGTTCTGCATGGTTGTTTTGAGTCTGGTGAAGAAACTCTATCGTTTGCCATTCTGCATGTTCGTCTGGACTCATTTGACCGTGCTGATTGTGGCGATTCACTCAGACTTAATCATTCAAAACCTTTTTGAGGAGATGATCTGGTTTATAGCGCCCATCTCCAGTATTATTTGTAATGACATAATCGACTGCATGTTTGGATTCATTCTCAGTCGCAGCCTTTAACTTGTCTCTTAATAAGAAATGGGAAAGGTTTATCGGCGGCTTCCTCTCCAGGACGAGGCGTAGCCGTGAGAATGGGGCGAGGCCGGTGGCGTGATTGGTGATGAGCGCCACCTGCACGCCACACCAGTCTCGAAGTTTCTCACGGATGAGCTCCGGGAGCATAAAAGGAGGAGCGGCGACAGAGGACCAGGCCTGGAGTTTTTTCCCTCTCTCATCTCTGTCGCTCCTGATGCTTCCGTCTCCTTTTCTCTCACCTCGTCTGTCCATACCCCAGGTGCTGCGGCTGCCGTGTGGGTCCCCGGTGGGAGGGAGTAAAGCGCAGTCTTGGGAGTACTCCCAGTGAGGGGCGATGGGGGTATGTGGCAAGCAGGACGAGGGCGAGCCGTGAGAATGGGGCGAGGCGGTGGCGTGATTGAACAGCGCCACCTGGGCGCCGCACCAGTCTCGAAGTTTCTCACGGAGGAGCTCCGGGAGCATAAAAGGAGGAGCGATAACAATGAAGGATGAGAGAGGACCAGGCCTGGACTATTTATGTTTAGAGTGTTTTTCCTCTCTCGTCTCTGTCGCTCCTGATGCTTCCGTCTCCTTTTCTCTCACCTCGTCTGTCCTTACCCCGCTTTTAATTTTTACTTTCATTTTATTGTTTGTTAATTTTATACGATTAAAAAGTTTGTTAAATGTTCGCCGGGTCCCGCCTCCTTCTTCCCTGTTCTACGAACTGTGTTACAGTTGTGTTGTAATACGACTGTCCTACATGGCTACAGTTTACTCTTACTCTGTGTGTCCACTGGAGTTAAAATAGCCACTCTCAACACTTTCACAGTGGACTGTGAGCCATCTGATCTCTTCCAGCTTCAGGACTTTATTATGGGGCACCAGCTCTATAAAAGCAGAAGTTTTGGCAGTTTGCTGGTCTAGAGCAATTTCATTTTTACTTTTTTAATTACTGCAGTCAGAGCACTGATTTGCAGAGTGGGAGAAGTTATTACAAGGTCACTTACAAAAGAATACCTTTACGATCAAGCCTGTAGCGCTTCATCAACTCCCTGTCGTTATATCAAAATATAAGCTACATAACATAATACTTATACGTAACTCCAATACATTTGTATCTGTGTTGGAAAGTGTGTGGTCTCCTCACTGCTGCCATCTTGTTACTCCTAACTAGGTTTGGATATCTTAAATAAAGCACTCTTAAATAATTTAGGAGGGAATTATTAAGGGAAGTATACCAAATCGTTTTGATGACAGACTTTTCAAAACAACTAAAACATCATTTGAGATGCTGTGCAATAAAACTGACCCGATGGTTAGACCAGTTATATAATCACATCCACTGTTGAGGCAAAGAGTTTTTGTTGCACATTGAGGGATTTATTTGTAAATGTGTTTCCATAGTAGTTTATGCATGTCTTGTTATCGGTTAAAAAAATCTCAATTGAGCGCATAACTTTTATGCACATTTTTAGAATTTATGCGCATCTTGCCGTTTCCATACAGCATTGGTTTTATGCAATATCCCAAAATGTGCATAAAAATAGGTGGATGGAAACATATCTTCTGACCTTGTGAGAGTGCAACTGGTCCTTTGGCATTTAATGATAGGGGTACATTTAACTGTGTAACTACAAACGTTAATTAAATGCAAATACTTTAAATGTAATTGCAGTGTACCAACATGTATGTACAATACATAAAAAGTAAATTGTATCAACAGGTTAAATATATAGTAGTTAAGGCCACCTAATATAGAATGTGACCTACCAACTATAAAATTGTGATTATTATAAGATCTTTTCTAACCATTTCTGAGGATGCAGGAAGACAGTTCATTGGAACTTGGGCTTGAACTTGAGCTGTAAGATGAGCTTCTTTTCATGGCCTCCATCTTTGAAAGGGCAAAGATCCCAGGAAGCTCTACTAGAGAGAGAGAAAAAAAAATGCAGTTGCAAGTATGTTATACAAAGGTAGGGCAATACTGCTTACTACATTGCAGTAACTGCAGCATTGTTTTTACAGTAATTCTTATTATTTTTTAGATTTTGCTAATGTTCCCATTAAGTTATGAAAACTTTATTATTGAATGCTCAAAATGTTTTTGTTTTGTTTGTTTTCTTAATTTCTTGGTTATACAAATGTTAAGGAACATTCCATTTTATATTTTGCAATGCAAACATTATGAGAATGTTACTTTTGAATGTTCTATGGACATTCTGACACAAGTAGGAACATTTAAAAAAAAATGTTAGATGAATGTCACACTAAAACGTTTCAGGAAAAAAACAGTCCTGAAGCATGACTTTTAAGCAAAACAAAACTTTTATTCAAATTCTGTATAGATTATAGAGCCTAAAGCGTGCAGAGAGTGCTCCCTTTATAATCACCAAAGCAGTGCAGGTCCTAGGCTACGGAAGCTTGTTTCTGCCATGAAATATATATATATATATATATATATATATATATATATATATTAAAGATAACTGCGACTTATCTAACATTTCTGACATTTTTTTCTTACAATTGCGAGTTTACATCTTGCAGTTCTGACCTTTTTTCACAGAATTGCATGATGTAAATTCACAATTGCGAGTTATAGGGCTAATGTCAGAATTGCAAGATATAAACTCATAATTGTGATTTATAAAGCCAGAATTGCAGGATATAAACTCATAATTGCCAGTTATAAAGTCAGAATTGCGGGATATAAACTCGCAATGGAGATTTTTTCTTGCAATTCCGAGTTTAAATCTCGCAACTTTGACTTTTTCTCGCAATTGCGAGTTTACTGCATATCTTGCAATTCTGACTTCTTTTCTCACAATTATGAGATAAACTTGCAATTGTAAGTTATAAAGTCCAATTCTGAGGGGAAAAAATCAGCTCACAATTATGACATTTTCTTAAAATTGCGAGGAAAAAGTCAGAGTTGTGAGATATAAACTATAAACTGCAATTCTGACTTTATTTCTCAGAATTGCAAGTTTAAATCTTGAGTTGGTCATTATGGAAATGATCCAGCTGCGTCAGTGTTCTTTAATTTCCACATTGTCAGTAGATCATGCGTAGAACTTTCCACTCTCATCGGCGCTTCTCTTGGAATTGTGCTTTCACACTAATTTGCCCGGTTTAGTAAATCTGGCCCTAAATCCACTGTAGGCGAGTGAGTTAAGAACCCATGTGCAGTTTTTATTTATTTTTAATTTTTTTAATCGAACATGAACAAAATACAAAACAACAAAGACATGAGTCAAACATGAGCAGACTTGACCAAACTACTCACCAACAGCAGGGTTAATTAAATCCAATACACGACAAAGTAACATGGACTGTGTAACGTTCAGATATGCCTTCAGTCCTATTTGGCAGGTGTTATAAAAATACTTTCATATCATACAGATTCATAAATAACAATTAATTTGGAAAAATGCCTTAATAAAACGCTCATAAACCCCCCAAAATGACTGACCCCATCCCTGTTCTTTCAGAGCAGTTTCGCAGTCAACAAACAACAAACAGTGTAAGTTGATTTCAATAAATATTAGTATTTATTACAATGATTTTCAGTATATTGATATAAAATTTAAATTAATCATTTAACAAGTATAAATGACTAAAGACTGACAAACAAAACATCAAACTGGCAGTGAGCAATTAAGGAAGATTGAATCCAAATTTTGGTTGACAGTTAGCTGAAAGTAATGCTCTGGCACCATCTTAGCGGTCAGAAAAATGTATAACACACAGCTGAAATGATTATCCAAATGCGCGATTTACAAACCTAAAGCATGATAAAAAAATAGTTTTCTCAAGAAAATGCGTCAATAATTCTGTAAATATGCAAACTTTAGACTAATGGGCATTGTTTTTAAAGCACTGACAGGAGTCACACGACAGCTTACGCGACTAAATAGGAATGTTTATTTCTTCTACATATAACGCGTATTGTTTTGATGTGTACTGACAACTTGAAAATGACATTTAATCATGGGCATTTCTTTTTATATATATATATATATATATATATATATAAAAATCATTTCATGGTTTCTTAAGACTGAATAAGAATTTAAAACATTACAAAAATACATAGGCTCACTTCTTGCACTTTTACTTCACGTTCTTGGCGCTTTTTCTGTTTTCTGCTGTCGCACGGCATGATGCCTGAGCCGAAACATTTATTTAAAAAAAAACATTAACTATTACAACAAAATCCACATAACTCATCAAATGTTGAATCCGCATTCACATTTGCATGTTGAAACAAGTATTTAAAGACAGTAAATTGCCGTCATGTTTACGTTACACATAGATAGAGGAAGGGAGACCCACGCAACTTGGCACAGCCTGCTGTAAAAAGCTGTCACACATCTCAGTTCATCGCGATCTCACGCATTTCCGTAATAATCAGTGAAGCTGTTTACACTGCACAACGAATGTCTTACTTAGACTACATCGTCTACATTTTGTTTACGTTGTTCAACGCTGTAAAAACACGTTGTAAATAAAAACCTTTGACGCTCTCCAAAGTTACACCGCATAAATAATTTACAACGCAAAAGACAATATTAGACCATAATTCTTACCTGAGGACGACTGAAATCGGCACCAATTAATAACAAAGCATTGATTCACCAAACAGACAGCTGTATGATGATTTTCCTAAATAAACGCAGACGCCCGCCCATATTGCAAAACGGACCAATCACGTAGGAACTCACCAACAGCCATCTTGCAGCAGCATTGGAACGTCATTTCGAATGTGACGTCACAGCAATATGCCCTTTATAATCAGACTCACTTTGCTCACTCTGCATCACTTGCAGTTAATTGCTCATTCTAGTGTTACTTTGCAGATCTTGCAGCTTCATACGTGGATTCTCACTTTGCACATCTTGTTGCCAGTTGCTCAGTAAAGTGATACTCATTTGCACATCTGGCAGCTTACGGTAGTTACCACATTCAAAATGGTACTACTTACGTTACTAGGACTAACTGCTTTACTTCTGAGAGAAAGGAGAGAAGTCAAGAACGCCTACTCGGGTCAAGATGAAAAAGCTGACCAGAGTGATCCACTACCCGTGGGCAGCACTGATGGTAGGCCTAAATGAAATAAATGTCCATGTTATGAGAATGTGCAACACTTAGTTTACTAGTGTCTGCACAGGGCCTTACATTTTTATGTTTTGGAAGACAGTCAAAAATTTAGGCCCACAGTCGAAGTCTGGAACTTAATTTGCCAGAATACAATCAATGTATATGCACACGCATGAATTAAAAACTGAAATTTTACTACAGAATTCACTAATGGAACTTAATATAGGGGCCTCAAGGCATGTTTAACTATTTTTAGTGGAAAGCAAGAATGCGTCCTGTGAGAATGCCATAATTTATAGCAAGCTTAGCTGCAGTATTTATTTATATGGTTATGTTGATGTCATTACCCTCTTTAGGTCAGACTTCTCAGCATATCACCAGAAGTCCAGAAGTCCTCCCTACTAAGGAAGAACCCAGTAGTCTCCCTAAAATTGATGATGACGCCTTTTATGATTTTGTTGGTGATGCATCTGAATGGAGTGCTGAGGTCCTCCATGCTCTCAACAGTGTCATGTGTGAGTTTAATGTCAAATCAATCGACATCCCCAGGTTCCAGTCTCTGCTGTGTCAGACTGTATCGTCGACGTCCACAAGCTTGGATAATCCAGCAGTGGACACTGTGGCATCTCAGTCAAGCCAGCTGAAGGATAATGAGGAAACAATAATGGGTCAGTTTGCTACCACAACCCTAACATAACTCAACACACGTTTGATACAAGATCTTTTTGTTTTGTTTTGTTTTACTCAGACACAGAACCATCAGCAGTTTGATGGTGTATACTTTAAATTGACTTTAATGTGCAATTTCTTTCAGGGTAGTTGATAACATGTAAATACACTTTTTTTTTTTTTTTAACATTCAACAAGATTTCATTTCAATTTGTATGTATGTATAAAGTGAAGTTGTATTTTACGGAGAAAAATATTTTTATTACATAAATAGTCCTGTAATGAGACAAATTAATTTGTAAATGCATAACTATCCAATGTAGTATCTCAATTAATGTATGAATTAGATAAATATTGCTTTAAAAGTTTTAGAAGTATGTCACTCTGCAGGACACCGCTTGACATTTCATGTCAACAACACTTATTTTTCTTTGAACAGACATCAATGCTTGCAGTGACAAAATCGGCATTCAGCAAAGGGAAGGCGGCTTTGGAACCATTTCTTCAGGGATTCGCTTGGATGATGGCCTAAATGTGAGTTCTTTTACTTAAATTATTTGTATAGTAAGTTATTTTCCCTGTCTTATATTTGTATATTCTTATATGTACTGTATGTCAACAATTTAGAACACTTGACCCATATGACATGCTCTACATCAGGGTGTGCAATCAACCATTAACCATTAACACCCCTGCTTTGCATGCTTAGAATTGAATTAATGAAAATTGACATGTCTGTCTCCATCTAACCATCATAAGAACGGTCTTTCTTCTAGGAGGGTTATTCTGAACCTCTTCAATTGGAGCTGCAACATCAGCACTCGGAGGATAAGGAGAGAGATGGAGCCTCGGACAATGAGACTAAGTCAGACTCCAAGGTTCCTGAAGTTCCCGTTCCTGCTGATGACACACCAGAGGTTCTCAACAAAGTCCCCTCAGGCCTTTCTTTGCGACTGAAGAACTGGTGGGAGAGACACACATGGGAGATTCTCACTTCGGCTATGATCTCCTCATTCTTCTTCATCTTTGTTGTTTATCTGGGTCCGATGGCGCTGATGATGTTGATGATGATGCCGTTTCTGATCAAGTGCTTCCATCAGATCATCACAACTGGTTACAGAATCTATCACTGTTACCACATGCCATGGTTCAGAACCCTAAGCTTGTACTTCCTGTTGTGCGTGAGCTACTTCTTCAATGAGGAAAAGATCACAGATTATTTTTTCACTCTGGTGCAGAGGGAGGAGTCTGTACACATGCTCAGCAAATACCATCACTTAATTCCCTTTGCCCTGAACCTCGTAGGGTTCTGCATGGTTGTTTTGAGTCTGGTGAAGAAACTCTATCGTTTGCCATTCTGCATGTTCGTCTGGACTCATTTGACCGTGCTGATTGTGGCGATTCACTCAGACTTAATCATTCAAAACCTTTTGAGGAGATGATCTGGTTTATAGCGCCCATCTCCAGTATTATTTGTAATGACATAATCGACTGCATGTTTGGATTCATTCTCAGTCGCAGCCTTTAACTTGTCTCTTAATAAGAAATGGGAAAGGTTTATCGGCGGCTTCCTCTCCAGGACGAGGCGAGCCGTGAGAATGGGGCGAGGCCGGTGGCGTGATTGATGATGAGCGCCACCTGCACGCCACACCAGTCTCGAGTTTCTCACGGATGAGCTCCGGGAGCATAAAAGGAGGAGCGACGACAGAGGACCAGGCCTGGAGTTTTTTTTCCCTCTCTCATCTCTGTCGCTCCTGATGCTTCCGTCTCCTTTTCTCTCACCTCGTCTGTCCATACCCCCAGGTGCTGCGGCTGCCGTGGCGGGTCCCCGGTGGGAGGAGTAAAGCGCAGTCTTGGGAGTACTCCCAGTGAGGGGCGATGGGGGTATGTGGCAAGCAGGACGAGGCGAGAGCCGTGAGAATGGGGCGAGGCCGGTGGCGTGATTGAACAGCGCCACCTGGGCGCCGCACCAGTCTCGAGTTTCTCACGGAGGAGCTCCGGGAGCATAAAAGGAGGAGGCGATAACAATGAAGGATGAGAGAGGACCAGGCCTGGACTATTTATGTTTAGAGTGTTTTTCCTCTCTCGTCTCTGTCGCTCCTGATGCTTCCGTCTCCTTTTCTCTCACCTCGTCTGTCCTTACCCCGCTTTTAATTTTTACTTTCATTTTATTGTTTGTTAATTTTATACGATTAAAAAGTTTGTTAAATGTTCGCGGGTCCCGCCTCCTTCTTCCCTGTTCTACGAACTGTGTTACAGTTGTGTTGTAATACGACTGTCCTACATGGCTACAGTTTACTCTTACTCTGTGTGTCCACTGGAGTTAAAATAGCCACTCTCAACACTTTCACAGTGGACTGTGAGCCATCTGATCTCTTCCAGCTTCAGGACTTTATTATGGGGCACCAGCTCTATAAAAGCAGAAGTTTTGGCAGTTTGCTGGTCTAGAGCAATTTCATTTTTACTTTTTAATTACTGCAGTCAGAGCACTGATTTGCAGAGTGGGAGAAGTTATTACAAGGTCACTTACAAAAGAATACCTTTCTGATCAAGCCTGTAGCGCTTCATCAACTCCCTGTCGTTATATCAAAATATAAGCTACATAACATAATACTTATACGTAACTCCAATACATTTGTATCTGTGTTGGAAAGTGTGTGGTCTCCTCACTGCTGCCATCTTGTTACTCCTAACTAGGTTTGGATATCTTAAATAAAGCACTCTTAAATAATTTAGGAGGAATTATTAAGGGAAGTATACCAAATCGTTTTGATGACAGACTTTTCAAAACAACTAAAACATCATTTGAGATGCTGTGCAATAAAACTGACCCGATGGTTAGACCAGTTATATAATCACATCCACTGTTGAGGCAAAGAGTTTTTTGTTGCACATTGAGGGATTTATTTGTAAATGTGTTTCCATAGTAGTTTATGCATGTCTTGTTATCGGTTAAAAAAAAATCTCAATTGAGCGCATAACTTTTTATGCACATTTTTAGAATTTATGCGCATCTTGCCGTTTCCATACAGCATTGGTTTTATGCAATATCCCAAAATGCGCATAAAAATAGGTGGATGGAAACATATCTTCTGACCTTGTGAGAGTGCAACTGGTCCTTTGGCATTTAATGATAGGGTACATTTAACTGTGTAACTACAAACGTTAATTAAATGCAAATACTTTAAATGTAATTGCAGTGTACCAACATGTATGTACAATACATAAAAAGTAAATTGTATCAACAGGTTAAATATATAGTAGTTAAGGCCACCTAATATAGAATGTGACCTACCAACTATAAAATTGTGATTATTATAAGATCTTTTCTAACCATTTCTGAGGATGCAGGAAGACAGTTCATTGGAACTTGGGCTTGAACTTGAGCTGTAAGATGAGCTTCTTTTCATGGCCTCCATCTTTGAAAGGGCAAAGATCCCAGGAAGCTCTACTAGAGAGAGAGAGAGAAAAAAAAAAATGCAGTTGCAAGTATGTTATACAAAGGTAGGGCAATACTGCTTACTACATTGCAGTAACTGCAGCATTGTTTTTACAGTAATTCTTATTATTTTTAGATTTTGCTAATGTTCCCATTAAGTTATGAAAACTTTATTATTGAATGCTCAAAATGTTTTTGTTTTGTTTGTTTTCTTAATTTCTTGGTTATACAAATGTTAAGGAACATTCCATTTTATATTTTTGCAATGCAAACATTATGAGAATGTTACTTTTGAATGTTCTATGGACATTCTGACACAAGTAGGAACATTTTAAAAAAAAATGTTAGATGAATGTCACACTAAAACGTTTCAGGAAAAAAAACAGTCCTGAAGCATGACTTTTAAGCAAAACAAAACTTTTATTCAAATTCTGTATAGATTATAGAGCCTAAAGCGTGCAGAGAGTGCTCCCTTTATAATCACCAAAGCAGTGCTGGTCCTAGGCTACGGAAGCTTGTTTCTGCCATGAAATATACATATATATATATATATATATATTTTTTTTTTAAAGATAACTGCGACTTATCTAACATTTCTGACATTTTTTTCTTACAATTGCGAGTTTACATCTTGCAGTTCTGACCTTTTTTCACAGAATTGCATGATGTAAATTCACAATTGCGAGTTATAGGGCTAATGTCAGAATTGCAAGATATAAACTCATAATTGTGATTTATAAAGCCAGAATTGCAGGATATAAACTCATAATTGCCAGTTATAAAGTCAGAATTGCGGGATATAAACTCGCAATGGAGATTTTTTCTTGCAATTCGAGTTTAAATCTCGCAACTTTGACTTTTTCTCGCAATTGCGAGTTTACTGCATATCTTGCAATTCTGACTTCTTTTCTCACAATTATGAGATAAACTTGCAATTGTAAGTTATAAAGTCCAATTCTGAGGGGAAAAAATCAGCTCACAATTATGACATTTTCTTAAAATTGCGAGGAAAAAAGTCAGAGTTGTGAGATATAAACTATAAACTGCAATTCTGACTTTATTTCTCAGAATTGCAAGTTTAAATCTTGAGTTGGTCATTATGGAAATGATCCAGCTGCGTCAGTGTTCTTTAATTTCCACATTGTCAGTAGATCATGCGTAGAACTTTCCACTCTCATCGGCGCTTCTCTTGGAATTGTGCTTTCACACTAATTTGCCCGGTTTAGTAAATCTGGCCCTAAATCCACTGTAGGCGAGTGAGTTAAGAACCCATGTGCAGTTTTTTATTTATTTTTAATTTTTTTTTTAATCGAACATGAACAAAATACAAAACAACAAAGACATGAGTCAAACATGAGCAGACTTGACCAAACTACTCACCAACAGCAGGGTTAATTAAATCCAATACACGACAAAGTAACATGGACTGTGTAACGTTCAGATATGCCTTCAGTCCTATTTGGCAGGTGTTATAAAAATACTTTCATATCATACAGATTCATAAATAACAATTAATTTGGAAAAATGCCTTAATAAAACGCTCATAAACCCCCCAAAATGACTGACCCCATCCCTGTTCTTTCAGAGCAGTTTCTGCAGTCAACAAACAACAAACAGTGCAAGTTGATTTCAATAAATATTAGTATTTATTACAATGATTTTCAGTATATTGATATAAAATTTAAATTAATCATTTAACAAGTATAAATGACTAAAGACTGACAAACAAAACATCAAACTGGCAGTGAGCAATTAAGGAAGATTGAATCCAAATTTTGGTTGACAGTTAGCTGAAAGTAATGCTCTGGCACCATCTTAGCGGTCAGAAAAATGTATAACACACAGCTGAAATGATTATCCAAATGCGCGATTTACAAACCTAAAGCATGATAAAAAAAAATAGTTTTCTCAAGAAAATGCGTCAATAATTCTGTAAATATGCAAACTTTAGACTAATGGGCATTGTTTTTAAAGCACTGACAGGAGTCACACGACAGCTTACGCGACTAAATAGGAATGTTTATTTCTTCTACATATAACGCGTATTGTTTTGATGTGTACTGACAACTTGAAAATGACATTTAATCATGGGCATTTCTTTTTTTATATATATATATATATATATATATAAAAAAATCATTTCATGGTTTCTTAAGACTGAATAAGAATTTAAAACATTACAAAAATACATAGGCTCACTTCTTGCACTTTTACTTCACGTTCTTGGCGCTTTTTCTGTTTTCTGCTGTCGCACGGCATGATGCCTGAGCCGAAACATTTATTTAAAAAAAAACATTAACTATTACAACAAAATCCACATAACTCATCAAATGTTGAATCCGCATTCACATTTGCATGTTGAAACAAGTATTTAAAGACAGTAAATTGCCGTCATGTTTACGTTACACATAGATAGAGGAAGGGAGACCCACGCAACTTGGCACAGCCTGCTGTAAAAAGCTGTCACACATCTCAGTTCATCGCGATCTCACGCATTTCCGTAATAATCAGTGAAGCTGTTTACACTGCACAACGAATGTCTTACTTAGACTACATCGTCTACATTTTGTTTACGTTGTTCAACGCTGTAAAAACACGTTGTAAATAAAAACCTTTGACGCTCTCCAAAGTTACACCGCATAAATAATTTACAACGCAAAAGACAATATTAGACCATAATTCTTACCTGAGGACGACTGAAATCGGCACCAATTAATAACAAAGCATTGATTCACCAAACAGACAGCTGTATGATGATTTTCCTAAATAAACGCAGACGCCCCGCCCATATTGCAAAACGGACCAATCACGTAGGAACTCACCAACAGCCATCTTGCAGCAGCATTGGAACGTCATTTCGAATGTGACGTCACAGCAATATGCCCTTTATAATCAGACTCACTTTGCTCAATCTGCATCACTTGCAGTTAATTGCTCATTCTAGTGTTACTTTGCAGATCTTGCAGCTTCATACGTGGATTCTCACTTTGCACATCTTGTTGCCAGTTGCTCAGTAAAGTGATACTCATTTGCACATCTGGCAGCTTACGGTAGTTACCACATTCAAAATGGTACTACTTACGTTACTAGGACTAACTGCTTTACTTCTGAGAGAAAGGAGAGAAGTCAAGAACGCCTACTCGGGTCAAGATGAAAAAGCTGACCAGAGTGATCCGCTACCCGTGGGCAGCACTGATGGTAGGCCTAAATGAAATAAATGTCCATGTTATGAGAATGTGCAACACTTAGTTTACTAGTGTCTGCACAGGGCCTTACATTTTTATGTTTTGGAAGACAGTCAAAAATGTAGGGCCACAGTCGAAGTCTGGAACTTAATTTGCCAGAATACAATCAATGTATATGCACACGCATGAATTAAAAACTGAAATTTTACTACAGAATTCACTAATGGAACTTAATATAGGGGCCTCAAGGCATGTTTAACTATTTTTAGTGGAAAGCAAGAATGCGTCCTGTGAGAATGCCATAATTTATAGCAAGCTTAGCTGCAGTATTTATTTATATGGTTATGTTGATGTCATTACCCTCTTTAGGTCAGACTTCTCAGCATATCACCAGAAGTCCAGAAGTCCTCCCTACTAAGGAAGAACCCAGTAGTCTCCTAAAATTGATGATGACGACGCCTTTTATGATTTTGTTGGTGATGCATCTGAATGGAGTGCTGAGGTCCTCCATGCTCTCAACAGTGTCATGTGTGAGTTTAATGTCAAATCAATCGACATCCCCAGGTTCCAGTCTCTGCTGTGTCAGACTGTATCGTCGACGTCCACAAGCTTCGGATAATCCAGCAGTGGACACTGTGGCATCTCAGTCAAGCCAGCTGAAGGATAATGAGGAAACAATAATGGGTCAGTTTGCTACCACAACCCTAACATAACTCAACACACGTTTGATACAAGATCTTTTTGTTTTGTTTTGTTTTACTCAGACACAGAACCATCAGCAGTTTGATGGTGTATACTTTAAATTGACTTTAATGTGCAATTTCTTTCAGGGTAGTTGATAACATGTAAATACACTTTTTTTTTTTAACATTCAACAAGATTTCATTTCAATTTGTATGTATGTATAAAGTGAAGTTGTATTTTACACGGAGAAAAATATTTTTTATTACATAAATAGTCCTGTAATGAGACAAATTAATTTGTAAATGCATAACTATCCAATGTAGTATCTCAATTAATGTATGAATTAGATAAATATTGCTTTAAAAGTTTTAGAAGTATGTCACTCTGCAGGACACCGCTTGACATTTCATGTCAACAACACTTATTTTTCTTTGAACAGACATCAATGCTTGCAGTGACAAAATCGGCATTCAGCAAAGGGAAGGCGGCTTTGGAACCATTTCTTCAGGGATTCGCTTGGATGATGGCCTAAATGTGAGTTCTTTTTTTACTTAAATTATTTGTATAGTAAGTTATTTTCCCTGTCTTATATTTGTATATTCTTATATGTACTGTATGTCAACAATTTAGAACACTTGACCCATATGACATGCTCTACATCAGAGTGTGCAATCAACCATTAACCATTAACACCCCTGCTTTGCATGCTTAGAATTGAATTAATGAAAATTGACATGTCTGTCTCCATCTAACCATCATAAGAACGGTCTTTCTTCTAGGAGGGTTATTCTGAACCTCTTCAATTGGAGCTGCAACATCAGCACTCGGAGGATAAGGAGAGAGATGGAGCCTCGGACAATGAGACTAAGTCAGACTCCAAGGTTCCTGAAGTTCCCGTTCCTGCTGATGACACACCAGAGGTTCTCAACAAAGTCCCCTCAGGCCTTTCTTTGCGACTGAAGAACTGGTGGGAGAGACACACATGGGAGATTCTCACTTCGGCTATGATCTCCTCATTCTTCTTCATCTTTGTTGTTTATCTGGGTCCGATGGCGCTGATGATGTTGATGATGATGCCGTTTCTGATCAAGTGCTTCCATCAGATCATCACAACTGGTTACAGAATCTATCACTGTTACCACATGCCATGGTTCAGAACCCTAAGCTTGTACTTCCTGTTGTGCGTGAGCTACTTCTTCCAATGAGGAAAAGATCACAGATTATTTTTTCACTCTGGTGCAGAGGGAGGAGTCTGTACACATGCTCAGCAAATACCATCACTTAATTCCCTTTGCCCTGAACCTCGTAGGGTTCTGCATGGTTGTTTTGAGTCTGGTGAAGAAACTCTATCGTTTGCCATTCTGCATGTTCGTCTGGACTCATTTGACCGTGCTGATTGTGGCGATTCACTCAGACTTAATCATTCAAAACCTTTTGAGGAGATGATCTGGTTTATAGCGCCCATCTCCAGTATTATTTGTAATGACATAATCGACTGCATGTTTGGATTCATTCTCAGTCGCAGCCTTTAACTTGTCTCTTAATAAGAAATGGGAAAGGTTTATCGCGGCTTCCTCTCCAGGACGAGGGCGAGAGCCGTGAGAATGGGGCGAGGCCGGTGGCGTGATTGGTGATGAGCGCCACCTGCACGCCACACCAGTCTCGAAGTTTCTCACGGATGAGCTCCGGGAGCATAAAAGGAGGAGCGGCGACAGAGGACCAGGCCTGGAGTTTTTTCCCTCTCTCATCTCTGTCGCTCCTGATGCTTCCGTCTCCTTTTCTCTCACCTCGTCTGTCCATACCCCCAGGTGCCTGCGGCTGCCGTGACGGGTCCCCCCGGTGGGAGGGAGTAAAGCGCAGTCTTGGGAGTACTCCCCAGTGAGGGGCGATGGGGGTATGTGGCAAGCAGGACGAGGGCGAGAGCCGTGAGAATGGGGCGAGGCCGGTGGCGTGATTGAACAGCGCCACCTGGACGCCGCACCAGTCTCGAGTTTCTCACGGAGGAGCTCCGGGAGCATAAAAGGAGGAGCGATAACAATGAAGGATGAGAGAGGACCAGGCCTGGACTATTTATGTTTAGAGTGTTTTTCCCTCTCTCGTCTCTGTCGCTCCTGATGCTTCCGTCTCCTTTTCTCTCACCTCGTCTGTCCTTACCCCCGCTTTTAATTTTTTACTTTCATTTTATTGTTTGTTAATTTTATACGATTAAAAAGTTTGTTAAATGTTCGCCGGGTCCCGCCTCCTTCTTCCCTGTTCTACGAACTGTGTTACAGTTGTGTTGTAATACGACTGTCCTACATGGCTACAGTTTACTCTTACTCTGTGTGTCCACTGGAGTTAAAATAGCCACTCTCAACACTTTCACAGTGGACTGTGAGCCATCTGATCTCTTCCAGCTTCAGGACTTTATTATGGGGCACCAGCTCTATAAAAGCAGAAGTTTTGGCAGTTTGCTGGTCTAGAGCAATTTCATTTTTACTTTTTTAATTACTGCAGTCAGAGCACTGATTTGCAGAGTGGGAGAAGTTATTACAAGGTCACTTACAAAAAGAATACCTTTACGATCAAGCCTGTAGCGCTTCATCAACTCCCTGTCGTTATATCAAAATATAAGCTACATAACATAATACTTATACATAACTCCAATACATTTATATCTGTGTTGGAAAGTGTGTGGTCTCCTCACTGCTGCCATCTTGTTACTCCTAACTAGGTTTGGATATCTTAAATAAAGCACTCTTAAATAATTTAGGAGGGGAATTATTAAGGGAAGTATACCAAATCGTTTTGATGACAGACTTTTCAAAACAACTAAAACATCATTTGAGATGCTGTGCAATAAAACTGACCCGATGGTTAGACCAGTTATATAATCACATCCACTGTTGAGGCAAAGAGTTTTTTATGCACATTTTTAGAATTTATGCGCATCTTGCCGTTTCCATACAGCATTGGTTTTATGCAATATCCCAAAATGCGCATAAAAATAGGTGGATGGAAACATATCTTCTGACCTTGTGAGAGTGCAACTGGTCCTTTGGCATTTAATGATAGGGGTACATTTAACTGTGTAACTACAAACGTTAATTAAATGCAAATACTTTAAATGTAATTGCAGTGTACCAACATGTTTGTACAATACATAAAAAGTAAATTGTATCAACAGGTTAAATATATAGTAGTTAAGGCCACCTAATATAGAATGTGACCTACCAACTATAAAATTGTGATTATTATAAGATCTTTTCTAACCATTTCTGAGGATGCAGGAAGACAGTTCATTGGAACTTGGGCTTGAACTTGAGCTGTAAGATGAGCTTCTTTTCATGGCCTCCATCTTTGAAAGGGGCAAAGATCCCAGGAAGCTCTACTAGAAAAAAAAAAAAAAAAAATGCAGTTGCAAGTATGTTATACAAAGGTAGGGCAATACTGCTTACTACATTGCAGTAACTGCAGCATTGTTTTTACAGTAATTCTTATTATTTTTTAGATTTTGCTAATGTTCCCATTAAGTTATGAAAACTTTATTATTGAATGCTCAAAATGTTTGTTTTTTTGTTTGTTTGTTTTGTTTTTTTTTAATTTCCTGGTTATACAAATGTTAAGGGAACATTCCATTTTATATTTTTGCAATGCAAACATTATGAGAATGTTACTTTTGAATGTTCTATGGACATTCTGACACAAGTAGGAACATTTAAAAAAAAATGTTAGATGAATGTCACACTAAAACGTTTCAGGAAAAAAAACAGTCCTGAAGCATGACTTTTAAGCAAAACAAAACTTTTATTCAAATTCTGTATAGATTATATAGAGCCTAGAAAGCGTGCAGAGAGTGCTCCCTTTATAATCACCAAAGCAGTGTTGGTCCTAGGCTACGGAGGCTTGTTTCTGCCATGAAATAAAAAATTTAAAAGATAACTGCGACTTCTCACATTTCTGACTTTTTTTTCTTGCAGTTGCGAGTTTACATCTTGCAATTCTGACCTTTTTTCACAGAATTGCATGATATAAATTCACAATTGCGAGTTATAGGGCTAATGTCAGAATTGCAAGATATAAACTCATTATTGTGAGTTATGAAGCCAGAATTGCGGGATATAAACTCGCAATGCAGATTTTTTTTTCTTGCAAAATCTCACAACTCAATTGCGAGTTTACTGCATATTTTGCAATTCTGACTTCTTTTCTCAGAATTATGAGATAAACTTGCAATTGCAAGTTATAAAGTCCAATTCTGAGGGAAAAAAAGTCAGCTCACAATTATGACATTTTCTTAAAATTGCAAGAAAAAAAGTCAGTTGCAAGATATAAACTATAAACTGCAATTCTGACTTTATTTCTCAGAATTGCACATTTAAATCTCAGATTTCTGACTTCCTTTTTCAGAATCACACAATTCTGACTTTATAACTAACAATTGTGAGTTTATATCTTGCATTTCTGACTTCACACACAAAATTTTACTTTTTTTCCCTTGCAATTCTGACTTCATTTTGTAAACCGGTTAACACAGTGTGAAGGAACATATTCTGCACAAGTGCTGGGTCATGTTTCAACCCTGACTCGTCTTCTTGTGACACAAAGAAAATGTCCTGCCTCAAGTCAAGCACACATATGAGGAAACTTTGGGTGTTTCTTTTGCATGTTGTGATTCTGCAGTCAGCTGCTTGTACAACTCAGTGGCATTTTCTCTTGGCAATGGGAACGGAGGATTCGTCTCAACATTGGTAAGGTAAAATCTGTCTTTCCTTCTAAATAGCTACGTAATTGAAGGCCTGGTGTAATGGCCTGAATAACTGAATCAACACTCTCTTGCTCTGGGTAACCACCTCTATCCTCCAGCTCCACTAGTTCCCTTTGTAACAGATGATTACAAGGCTGACTAGATGTTTGCTACATCCTCTGCATGGATTTCAAGGAATTAACTCAGTTCAATTAACTTTTCTCTTGGCAATATATACAATCTCTTGCCAATTTCTTCCTGAATGTTTTGCAGAGCATCCATCTTTACTGCAGTGTTTCAAAGTGACTATAGCTGTGTCCCAATTCAGAGGATGCATCCTTCGAAGGACTCGGACATCAGGCAGCATCCTTGGAAGGCCGCGAAGGTCGGACTGTTAAATGGGACGGTCTAGCCTATGGAGGGTTGTTTAGTTCTGCCTTGGTACTTTACTAAACTGCTCCACAACTGGGTAGTTAAGGGATGAATGTCACTAGGTGGTTCCTGCTGATCAAGGGGGATGAATATGAAAATTTAAAATGAAAATCTTCATTTTATAATCACTATTAAATAAAAATGTATTTACTCTACTTTGAATTTGTCCATGAGAGGGTGGACTGCTTGCAGTTCATTTATAAAAAGTGCTGGAGGTGCCTAAGGTCTCCTTAACACAACAATTAGGAAGTTAAATGGAAAATCTCAGCTTTTTATTTTGAAGTCTCAAAGGCACTTTCTGGTGATTTTGACCCAGTAAATATACATAAATAGACGTATGTACATTTTCAAACAATAATATGGGAGATGATGGACAGTGCAGGGGAGGAGAGGGACCTCATTTAATTTTAAAAGGGACCTAATTTAATTTTGTGCCTTGTCAATTTACTGGTATTTCTGCCATTATTTACCTTCCCCCCAAAAAAGCATGTCTTAAACCAGATGCTAATTTGCACTGCTCTTGGTAGATTGAGTTGGTCATTATGGAAATGATCCAGCTGCGTCAGTGTTCTTTCCACTTTCATCTGCACTTCTTTTGGAATTGTGTTTTCACGCTAATTTGCCTGGTTTAGTAAATCTGGCCCTAAATCCACTGTAGGCGAGTGAGTTAAGAACCCATGTGCAGTTTTTTTAAATCCTACATGAACAAAATACAAAACAAAGACATGACTCAAACATGAACAGACTTGACCAAACTACTCACCAAAACATTAGAAGTGACTCCTGATGAGGAGGAATGGGCACTGACGCCAACCCCCACACAGGTTTACAAGTTTCTAAGTAAAGTGAAAACTCACTAGCCGGCAGGCCCGGATAACATCCCAGAATGCATGCTCAGACTATGTTATCAGTCAATTCAAAGGAAAGACCTACAATAAATACAAAAACAGGAAGTTGCAGACTAAACCTCAGGGTTTAAAACAGCACCCTCTAGTGTTTACACTGGGTATGCTGCAACACCAACATGACTGAGCTAAAGAGAAGCACTTATTCGAATCAGGAATGCTTTTCTTTGTAGTCATCTAAAGGGGCTCTTTAAATGTAAGGGATCTGAAAAAAGTGGATACAGGGGAGTCAGTCAGCAAATATTTACCCCAACTTGATAGCACTTTCTACTTTGGCCGAAAAGAAAGATGCTAAAGTTAGAGTAGATATCAAATGATTCTCAGTCAAAAGGGCAAGGATGTGAAAATGGGTTGCTGAGAAGGATTCAAAATAGTGTCCAAATGTTGTTAGCACTTAAAGGTACAAGTTGGAGGGAGTGGTATGAAGCAGACCTACATTAAATACAAAAACAAGGGCTGTCAGGCCAAGCCTCTAGGTAAAACAGCACCCTCTAGTGTTTACACTGGGTATGCTGCAACACCAACATGACTGAGCTAAAGAGAAGCACTTATTCTTTCATAGATTTAGGAATGCTTCTTTTTGTAGTCATCTAAAGGGGCTCTTTAAATGTAAGGGATCTGAAAAAAGTGGACACAGGGGAGTCAGTCAGCAAATATTTACCCCAACTTGATAGCACTTTCTACTTTGTTTGAAAAGAAAGATGCTAAAGTTAGAGTAGATATCAACTGATTTTCAGCCAAGAGGGCAAGGAAATGAAACATGGCTGCAGAGGATGCAAAACACTGTCCAAATGTTGCTCCAAGTTGTTAGCACTTAAAAGTTGGAGGGAGAGATATAATGGTGCAACCATATTAGGTACACTGAGAAATGAAATTCCATAGAAAAGACGTTGAGTTTTGCCTGTAGCTCACTTCCTCATTAAAACTACCCCAAAGAGAAGCACTTATGAACACAGGACCAATCAATGCTCCCATTTGAAGTAATCTTAATGTGTTGAACTCTCTGATTAAATGACCATTGCATGGAGAACGCAGTGTTGAGTTCCAGAAGGTCCTGAAGCACTGATCACTTGAAACTACCCCAACAAATAGCACTTACCAAATACAACAGACGAGTCAGTGCCATTGTGAGGGTACCGATAGTGACAGTAGTGGCAGCTGAAAATCTTGTCCACTGTATAACATGAAACTCGGTGGGACTGGACGAGATCATTTGTAGTCAGAGATGTTGCCTGCATTTAGGAAGAGCTGGTCTGAGGCATGTGGTTTACCAGCACCCAATTTAAGGGTGTCCATGCCCCCTTTGCTATGCTATGGTCGTTGACACTCTACTTTTCTGTGAAGCCCATCAAGTTTTGATTGCCGTGTTAACATCTTTGGAACGACTCAGCATTTTTCAGCATGGGTGGACTTTTTACACTTTTAAAGCACTTCATGCAAATGCAACAATTATGAACTTTTTCCCCTAAATTAATCAAGAGTCCCTTTAAAAGGAAAGACCTACACTAAGTACAAACACAGGAAATAACAGACCAAACCTCTAGGTTTAAAACAGCACCCTCTAGTGTTTACACTGGGTATGCTGCAACACCAACATGACTGAGCTAAAGAGAAGCACTTATTCTTACATAGATTTAGGAATGCTTCTCTTTGTAGTCATCTAAAGGGGCTCTTTAAATGTAAGGGATCTGAAAAAAGTGGACACAGGAGAGTCAGTCAACAAATATTTACCCCAACTTGATAGCACTTTCTACTTTGGTCGAAAAGAAAGATGCTGAAGTTAGAGTAGATATCAAATGATTCTCAGTCAAAAGGGCAAGGATGTGAAAATGGGTTGCTGAGAAGGATTCAAAATAGTGTCCAAATGTTGTTAGCACTTAAAGGTACAAGTTGGAGGGAGTGGTATGTAGCAGACCTACATTAAATACAAAAACAAGGGCTGTCAGGCCAAGCCTCTAGGTAAAACAGCACCCTCTAGTGTTTACACTGGGTATGCTGCAACACCAACATGACTGAGCTAAAGAGAAGCACTTATTCTTTCATAGATTTAGGAATGCTTCTTTTTGTAGTCATCTAAAGGGGCTCTTTAAATGTAAGGGATCTGAAAAAAGTGGACACAGGGGACTCAGTCAGCAAATATTTACCCCAACTTGATAGCACTTTCTACTTTGGTCGAAAAGAAAGATGCTAAAGTTAGAGTAGATATCAAATGATTCTCAGTCAAAAGGGCAAGGATGTGAAAATGGGTTGCTGAGAAGGATTCAAAATAGTGTCCAAATGTTGTTAGCACTTAAAGGTACAAGTTGGAGGGAGTGGTATGAAGCAGACCTACATTAAATACAAAAACAAGGGCTGTCAGGCCAAGCCTCTAGGTAAAACAGCACCCTCTAGTGTTTACACTGGGTATGCTGCAACACCAACATGACTGAGCTAAAGAGAAGCACTTATTCTTTCATAGATTTAGGAATGCTTCTTTTTGTAGTCATCTAAAGGGGCTCTTTAAATGTAAGGGATCTGAAAAAAGTGGACACAGGAGTCAGTCAGCAAATATTTACCCCAACTTGATAGCACTTTCTACTTTGTTTGAAAAGAAAGATGCTAAAGTTAGAGTAGATATCAACTGATTTTCAGCCAAGAGGCCAAGGAAATGAAACATGGCTGCAGAGGATGCAAAACACTGTCCAAATGTTGCTCCAAGTTGTTAGCACTTAAAAGTTGGAGGGAGAGATATAATGGTGCAACCATATTAGGTACACTGAGAAATGAAATTCCATAGAAAAGACGTTGAGTTTTGCCTGTAGCTCACTTCCTCATTAAAACTACCCCAAAGAGAAGCACTTATGAACACAGAACCAATCAATGCTCCCATTTGAAGTAATCTTAATGTGTTGAACTCTCTGATTAAATGGCCATTGCATGGAGAACGCAGTGTTGAGTTCCAGAAGGTCCTGAAGCACTGATCACTTGAAACTACCCCAACAAATAGCACTTACCAAATACAACAGACGAGTCAGTGCCATTGTGAGGGTACCGATAGTGACAGTAGTGGCAGCTGAATATCTTGTCCACTGTATAACATGAAACTTGGTGGACTGGACGAGATCATTTGTAGTCAGAGATGTTGCCTGCATTTAGGAAGAGCTGGTCTGAGGCATGTGGTTTAGCAGCACCCAATTTAAGGGTGTCCATGCCCCTTTGTTATGCTATGGTCGTTGACACTCTACTTTTCTGTGAAGCCCATCAAGTTTTGATTGCCGTGTTAACATCTTTGGAACGACTCAGCATTTTTCAGCATGGGTGGACTTTTACACTTTTAAAGCACTTCATGCAAATGCAACAATTATGAACTTTTTCCCCTAAATTAATCAAGAGTCCCTTTAAAAGGAAAGACCTACACTAAGTACAAACACAGGAAATGGTAGCCCAAACCTCTAGTTTTAAAACAGCACCCTCTAGTGTTTACACTGGGTATGCTGCAACACCAACATGACTGAGCTAAAGAGAAGCACTTATTCTTACATAGATTTAGGAATGCTTCTCTTTGTAGTCATCTAAAGGGGCTCTTTAAATGTAAGGGATCTGAAAAAAGTGGACACAGGGGACTCAGTCAGCAAATATTTACCCCAACTTGATAGCACTTTCTACTTTGGTCGAAAAGAAAGATGCTAAAGTCAGAGTAGATATCAAATGATTCTCCGTCAAGAGGGCAAGGATATGAAAATGGGTTGCTGAGAAGGATTCAAAATAGTGTCCAAATGTTGTTAGCACTTAAAGGTACAAGTTGGAGGGAGTGGTATGAAGCAGACCTACATTAAATACAAAAACAAGGGCTGTCAGGCCAAGCCTCTAGGTAAAACAGCACCCTCTAGTGTTTACACTGGGTATGCTGCAACACCAACATGACTGAGCTAAAGAGAAGCACTTATTCTTTCATAGATTTAGGAATGCTTCTTTTTGTAGTCATCTAAAGGGGCTCTTTAAATGTAAGGGATCTGAAAAAAGTGGACACGGGAGTCAGTCAGCAAATATTTACCCAACTTGATAGCACTTTCTACTTTGTTTGAAAAGAAAGATGCTAAAGTTAGAGTAGATATCAACTGATTTTCAGCCAAGAGGCCAAGGAAATGAAACATGGCTGCAGAGGATGCAAAACACTGTCCAAATGTTGCTCCAAGTTGTTAGCACTTAAAAGTTGGAGGGAGAGATATAATGGTGCAACCATATTAGGTACACTGAGAAATGAAATTCCATAGAAAAGACGTTGAGTTTTGCCTGTAGCTCACTTCCTCATTAAAACTACCCCAAAGAGAAGCACTTATGAACACAGAACCAATCAATGCTCCCATTTGAAGTAATCTTAATGTGTTGAACTCTCTGATTAAATGGCCATTGCATGGAGAACGCAGTGTTGAGTTCCAGAAGGTCCTGAAGCACTGATCACTTGAAACTACCCCAACAAATAGCACTTACCAAATACAACAGACGAGTCAGTGCCATTGTGAGGGTACCGATAGTGACAGTAGTGGCAGCTGAATATCTTGTCCACTGTATAACATGAAACTTGGTGGACTGGACGAGATCATTTGTAGTCAGAGATGTTGCCTGCATTTAGGAAGAGCTGGTCTGAGGCATGTGGTTTAGCAGCACCCAATTTAAGGGTGTCCATGCCCCCTTTGCTATGCTATGGTCGTTGACACTCTACTTTTCTGTGAAGCCCATCAAGTTTTGATTGCCGTGTTAACATCTTTGGAACGACTCAGTATTTTTCAGCATGGGTGGACTTTTACACTTTTAAAGCACTTCATGCAAATGCAACAATTATGAACTTTTCCCTAAATTATTCAAGAGTCCCTTTAAAAGGAAAGACATACACTAAGTACAAACACAGGAAATGGTAGCCCAAACCTCTAGTTTTAAAACAGCACCCTCTAGTGTTTACACTGGGTATGCTGCAACACCAACATGACTGAGCTAAAGAGAAGCACTTATTCTTACATAGATTTAGGAATGCTTCTCTTTGTAGTCATCTAAAGGGGCTCTTTAAATGTAAGGGATCTGAAAAAGTGGACACAGGGGAGTCAGTCAGCAAATATTTACCCCAACTTGATAGCACTTTCTACTTTGGTCGAAAAGAAAGATGCTAAAGTTAGAGTAGATATCAAATGATTCTCAGTCAAAAGGGCAAGGATGTGAAAATGGGTTGCTGAGAAGGATTCAAAATAGTGTCCAAATGTTGTTAGCACTTAAAGGTACAAGTTGGAGGAGTGGTATGAAGCAGACCTACATTAAATACAAAAACAAGGGCTGTCAGGCCAAGCCTCTAGGTAAAACAGCACCCTCTAGTGTTTACACTGGGTATGCTGCAACACCAACATGACTGAGCTAAAGAGAAGCACTTATTCTTTCATAGATTTAGGAATGCTTCTTTTTGTAGTCATCTAAAGGGGCTCTTTAAATGTAAGGGATCTGAAAAAAGTGGACACAGGGGAGTCAGTCAGCAAATATTTACCAACTTGATAGCACTTTCTACTTTGTTTGAAAAGAAAGATGCTAAAGTTAGAGTAGATATCAACTGATTTTCAGCCAAGAGGGCAAGGAAATGAAACATGGCTGCAGAGGATGCAAAACACTGTCCAAATGTTGCTCCAAGTTGTTAGCACTTAAAAGTTGGAGGGAGAGATATAATGGTGCAACCATATTAGGTACACTGAGAAATGAAATTCCATAGAAAAGACGTTGAGTTTTGCCTGTAGCTCACTTCCTCATTAAAACTACCCCAAAGAGAAGCACTTATGAACACAGGACCAATCAATGCTCCCATTTGAAGTAATCTTAATGTGTTGAACTCTCTGATTAAATGACCATTGCATGGAGAACGCAGTGTTGAGTTCCAGAAGGTCCTGAAGCACTGATCACTTGAAACTACCCCAACAAATAGCACTTACCAAATACAACAGACGAGTCAGTGCCATTGTGAGGGTACCGATAGTGACAGTAGTGGCAGCTGAATATCTTGTCCACTGTATAACATGAAACTTGGTGGACTGGACGAGATCATTTGTAGTCAGAGATGTTGCCTGCATTTAGGAAGAGCTGGTCTGAGGCATGTGGTTTAGCAGCACCCAATTTAAGGGTGTCCATGCCCCCTTTGCTATGCTATGGTCGTTGACACTCTACTTTTCTGTGAAGCCCATCAAGTTTTGATTGACGTGTTAACATCTTTGGAACGACTCAGTATTTTTCAGCATGGGTGGACTTTTTACACTTTTAAAGCACTTCATGCAAATGCAACAATTATGAACTTTTTCCCCTAAATTAATCAAGAGTCCCTTTAAAAGGAAAGACCTACACTAAGTACAAACACAGGAAATGGTAGCCCAAACCTCTAGTTTTAAAACAGCACCCTCTAGTGTTTACACTGGGTATGCTGCAACACCAACATGACTGAGCTAAAGAGAAGCACTTATTCTTACATAGATTTAGGAATGCTTCTCTTTGTAGTCATCTAAAGGGGCTCTTTAAATGTAAGGGATCTGAAAAAAGTGGACACAGGGGACTCAGTCAGCAAATATTTACCCCAACTTGATAGCACTTTCTACTTTGGTCGAAAAGAAAGATGCTAAAGTTAGAGTAGATATCAAATGATTCTCAGTCAAGAGGGCAAGGATGTGAAAATGGGTTGCTGAGAAGGATTCAAAATAGTGTCCAAATGTTGTTAGCACTTAAAGGTACAAGTTGGAGGGAGTGGTATGAAGCAGACCTACATTAAATACAAAAACAAGGGCTGTCAGGCCAAGCCTCTAGGTAAAACAGCACCCTCTAGTGTTTACACTGGGTATGCTGCAACACCAACATGACTGAGCTAAAGAGAAGCACTTATTCTTTCATAGATTTAGGAATGCTTCTTTTTGTAGTCATCTAAAGGGGCTCTTTAAATGTAAGGGATCTGAAAAAGTGGACACAGGGGAGTCAGTCAGCAAATATTTACCTCCAACTTGATAGCACTTTCTACTTTGTTTGAAAAGAAAGATGCTAAAGTTAGAGTAGATATCAACTGATTTTCAGCCAAGAGGGCAAGGAAATGAAACATGGCTGCAGAGGATGCAAAACACTGTCCAAATGTTGCTCCAAGTTGTTAGCACTTAAAAGTTGGAGGGAGAGATATAATGGTGCAACCATATTAGGTACACTGAGAAATGAAATTCCATAGAAAAGACGTTGAGTTTTGCCTGTAGCTCACTTCCTCATTAAAACTACCCCAAAGAGAAGCACTTATGAACACAGGACCAATCAATGCTCCCATTTGAAGTAATCTTAATGTGTTGAACTCTCTGATGAAATGACCATTGCATGGAGAACGCAGTGTTGAGTTCCAGAAGGTCCTGAAGCACTGATCACTTGAAACTACCCCAACAAATAGCACTTACCAAATACAACAGACGAGTCAGTGCCATTGTGAGGGTACCGATAGTGACAGTAGTGGCAGCTGAAAATCTTGTCCAATGTATAACCTGAAACTCGGTGGGACTGGACGAGATCATTTGTAGTCAGAGATGTTGCCTGCATTTAGGAAGAGCTTGTCTGAGGCATGTGGTTTACCAGCACCCAATTTAAGGGTGTCCATGCCCCTTTTGCTGTGCCATGGTCGTTGACACTCTACTTTTCTGTGAAGCCCATCAAGTTTTGATTGCCGTGTTAACATCTTTGGAACGACTGAGCATTTTTCAGCATGGCTGGACTTTTTACACTTTTAAAGCACTTCATGCAAATGCAACAATTATGAAAACTTTTTCCTAAATTATTCAAGAGTCCCTTTAAAAGGAAAGACCTACACTAAGTACAAACACAGGAAATGGTAGCCCAAACCTCTAGTTTTAAAACAGCACCCTCTAGTGTTTACACTGGGTATGCTGCAACACCAACATGACTGAGCTAAAGAGAAGCACTTATTCTTACATAGATTTAGGAATGCTTCTCTATGTAATCATCTAAAGGGGCTCTTTAAATGTAAGGGATCTGAAAAAAGTGGACACAGGGGACTCAGTCAGCAAATATTTACCCCAACTTGATAGCACTTTCTACTTTGGTCGAAAAGAAAGATGCTAAAGTCAGAGTAGATATCAAATGATTCTCCGTCAAGAGGGCAAGGATATGAAAATGGGTTGCTGAGAAGGATTCAAAATAGTGTCCAAATGTTGTTAGCACTTAAAGGTACAAGTTGGAGGGAGTGGTATGAAGCAGACCTACATTAAATACAAAAACAAGGGCTGTCAGGCCAAGCCTCTAGGTAAAACAGCACCCTCTAGTGTTTACACTGGGTATGCTGCAACACCAACATGACTGAGCTAAAGAGAAGCACTTATTCTTTCATAGATTTAGGAATGCTTCTTTTTGTAGTCATCTAAAGGGGCTCTTTAAATGTAAGGGATCTGAAAAAGTGGACACCGGAGTCAGTCAGCAAATATTTACCTCCAACTTGATAGCACTTTCTACTTTGTTTGAAAAGAAAGATGCTAAAGTTAGAGTAGATATCAACTGATTTTCAGCCAAGAGGCCAAGGAAATGAAACATGGCTGCAGAGGATGCAAAACACTGTCCAAATGTTGCTCCAAGTTGTTAGCACTTAAAAGTTGGAGGGAGAGATATAATGGTGCAACCATATTAGGTACACTGAGAAATGAAATTCCATAGAAAAGACGTTGAGTTTTGCCTGTAGCTCACTTCCTCATTAAAACTACCCCAAAGAGAAGCACTTATGAACACAGAACCAATCAATGCTCCCATTTGAAGTAATCTTAATGTGTTGAACTCTCTGATTAAATGGCCATTGCATGGAGAACGCAGTGTTGAGTTCCAGAAGGTCCTGAAGCACTGATCACTTGAAACTACCCCAACAAATAGCACTTACCAAATACAACAGACGAGTCAGTGCCATTGTGAGGGTACCGATAGTGACAGTAGTGGCAGCTGAATATCTTGTCCACTGTATAACATGAAACTTGGTGGACTGGACGAGATCATTTGTAGTCAGAGATGTTGCCTGCATTTAGGAAGAGCTGGTCTGAGGCATGTGGTTTAGCAGCACCCAATTTAAGGGTGTCCATGCCCCCTTTGCTATGCTATGGTCGTTGACACTCTACTTTTCTGTGAAGCCCATCAAGTTTTGATTGACGTGTTAACATCTTTGGAACGACTCAGTATTTTTCAGCATGGGTGGACTTTTTACACTTTTAAAGCACTTCATGCAAATGCAACAATTATGAACTTTTTCCCCTAAATTAATCAAGAGTCCCTTTAAAAGGAAAGACCTACACTAAGTACAAACACAGGAAATGGTAGCCCAAACCTCTAGTTTTAAAACAGCACCCTCTAGTGTTTACACTGGGTATGCTGCAACACCAACATGACTGAGCTAAAGAGAAGCACTTATTCTTACATAGATTTAGGAATGCTTCTCTTTGTAGTCATCTAAAGGGGCTCTTTAAATGTAAGGGATCTGAAAAAAGTGGACACAGGGGAGTCAGTCAGCGAATATTTACCCCAACTTGATAGCACTTTCTACTTTGGTCGAAAAGAAAGATGCTAAAGTTAGAGTAGATATCAAATGATTCTCAGTCAAAAGGGCAAGGATGTGAAAATGGGTTGCTGAGAAGGATTCAAAATAGTGTCCAAATGTTGTTAGCACTTAAAGGTACAAGTTGGAGGGAGTGGTATGAAGCAGACCTACATTAAATACAAAAACAAGGGCTGTCAGGCCAAGCCTCTAGGTAAAACAGCACCCTCTAGTGTTTACACTGGGTATGCTGCAACACCAACATGACTGAGCTAAAGAGAAGCACTTATTCTTTCATAGATTTAGGAATGCTTCTTTTGTAGTCATCTAAAGGGGCTCTTTAAATGTAAGGGATCTGAAAAAGTGGACACAGGGAGTCAGTCAGCAAATATTTACCCCAACTTGATAGCACTTTCTACTTTGTTTGAAAAGAAAGATGCTAAAGTTAGAGTAGATATCAACTGATTTTCAGCCAAGAGGGCAAGGAAATGAAACATGGCTGCAGAGGATGCAAAACACTGTCCAAATGTTGCTCCAAGTTGTTAGCACTTAAAAGTTGGAGGGAGAGATATAATGGTGCAACCATATTAGGTACACTGAGAAATGAAATTCCATAGAAAAGACGTTGAGTTTTGCCTGTAGCTCACTTCCTCATTAAAACTACCCCAAAGAGAAGCACTTATGAACACAGAACCAATCAATGCTCCCATTTGAAGTAATCTTAATGTGTTGAACTCTCTGATTAAATGACCATTGCATGGAGAATGCAGTGTTGAGTTCCAGAAGGTCCTGAAGCACTGATCACTTGAAACTACCCCAACAAATAGCACTTACCAAATACAACAGACGAGTCAGTGCCATTGTGAGGGTACCGATAGTGACAGTAGTGGCAGCTGAAAATCTTGTCCAATGTATAACCTGAAACTTGGTGGACTGGACGAGATCATTTGTAGTCAGAGATGTTGCCTGCATTTAGGAAGAGCTTGTCTGAGGCATGTGGTTTACCAGCACCCAATTTAAGGGTGTTCATGCCCCTTTTGCTGTGCCATGGTCGTTGACACTCTACTTTTCTGTGAAGCCCATCAAGTTTTGATTGCCGTGTTAACATCTTTGGAACGACGCAGCATTTTTCAGCATGGCTGGACTTTTTACACTTTTAAAGCACTTCATGCAAATGCAACAATTATGAACTTTTTCCTAAATTATTCAAGAGTCCCTTTAAAAGGAAAGACATACACTAAGTACAAACACAGGAAATGGTAGCCCAAACCTCTAGTTTTAAAACAGCACCCTCTAGTGTTTACACTGGGTATGCTGCAACACCAACATGACTGAGCTAAAGAGAAGCACTTATTCTTACATAGATTTAGGAATGCTTCTCTTTGTAGTCATCTAAAGGGGCTCTTTAAATGTAAGGGATCTGAAAAAAGTGGACACAGGGGACTCAGTCAGCAAATATTTACCCCAACTTGATAGCACTTTCTACTTTGGTCGAAAAGAAAGATGCTAAAGTTAGAGTAGATATCAAATGATTCTCAGTCAAGAGGGCAAGGATGTGAAAATGGGTTGCTGAGAAGGATTCAAAATAGTGTCCAAATGTTGTTAGCACTTAAAGGTACAAGTTGGAGGAGTGGTATGAAGCAGACCTACATTAAATACAAAAACAAGGGCTGTCAGGCCAAGCCTCTAGGTAAAACAGCACCCTCTAGTGTTTACACTGGGTATGCTGCAACACCAACATGACTGAGCTAAAGAGAAGCACTTATTCTTTCATAGATTTAGGAATGCTTCTTTTTGTAGTCATCTAAAGGGGCTCTTTAAATGTAAGGGATCTGAAAAAAGTGGACACCGGAGTCAGTCAGCAAATATTTACCCCAACTTGATAGCACTTTCTACTTTGTTTGAAAAGAAAGATGCTAAAGTTAGAGTAGATATCAACTGATTTTCAGCCAAGAGGCCAAGGAAATGAAACATGGCTGCAGAGGATGCAAAACACTGTCCAAATGTTGCTCCAAGTTGTTAGCACTTAAAAGTTGGAGGGAGAGATATAATGGTGCAACCATATTAGGTACACTGAGAAATGAAATTCCATAGAAAAGACGTTGAGTTTTGCCTGTAGCTCACTTCCTCATTAAAACTACCCCAAAGAGAAGCACTTATGAACACAGAACCAATCAATGCTCCCATTTGAAGTAATCTTAATGTGTTGAACTCTCTGATTAAATGGCCATTGCATGGAGAACGCAGTGTTGAGTTCCAGAAGGTCCTGAAGCACTGATCACTTGAAACTACCCCAACAAATAGCACTTACCAAATACAACAGACGAGTCAGTGCCATTGTGAGGGTACCGATAGTGACAGTAGTGGCAGCTGAATATCTTGTCCACTGTATAACATGAAACTTGGTGGACTGGACGAGATCATTTGTAGTCAGAGATGTTGCCTGCATTTAGGAAGAGCTGGTCTGAGGCATGTGGTTTAGCAGCACCCAATTTAAGGGTGTCCATGCCCCTTTGTTATGCTATGGTCGTTGACACTCTACTTTTCTGTGAAGCCCATCAAGTTTTGATTGACGTGTTAACATCTTTGGAACGACTCAGTATTTTTCAGCATGGGTGGACTTTTACACTTTTAAAGCACTTCATGCAAATGCAACAATTATGAACTTTTTCCCCTAAATTAATCAAGAGTCCCTTTAAAAGGAAAGACCTACACTAAGTACAAACACAGGAAATGGTAGCCCAAACCTCTAGTTTTAAAACAGCACCCTCTAGTGTTTACACTGGGTATGCTGCAACACCAACATGACTGAGCTAAAGAGAAGCACTTATTCTTTCATAGATTTAGGAATGCTTCTTTGTAGTCATCTAAAGGGGCTCTTTAAATGTAAGGGATCTGAAAAAAGTGGACACAGGGGACTCAGTCAGCAAATATTTACCCCAACTTGATAGCACTTTCTACTTTGGTCGAAAAGAAAGATGCTAAAGTCAGAGTAGATATCAAATGATTCTCAGTCAAGAGGGCAAGGATGTGAAAATGGGTTGCTGAGAAGGATTCAAAATAGTGTCCAAATGTTGTTAGCACTTAAAGGTACAAGTTGGAGGGAGTGGTATGAAGCAGACCTACATTAAATACAAAAACAAGGGCTGTCAGGCCAAGCCTCTAGGTAAAACAGCACCCTCTAGTGTTTACACTGGGTATGCTGCAACACCAACATGACTGAGCTAAAGAGAAGCACTTATTCTTTCATAGATTTAGGAATGCTTCTTTTGTAGTCATCTAAAGGGGCTCTTTAAATGTAAGGGATCTGAAAAAAGTGGACACGGGAGTCAGTCAGCAAATATTTACCCCAACTTGATAGCACTTTCTACTTTGTTTGAAAAGAAAGATGCTAAAGTTAGAGTAGATATCAACTGATTTTCAGCCAAGAGGGCAAGGAAATGAAACATGGCTGCAGAGGATGCAAAACACTGTCCAAATGTTGCTCCAAGTTGTTAGCACTTAAAAGTTGGAGGGAGAGATATAATGGTGCAACCATATTAGGTACACTGAGAAATGAAATTCCATAGAAAAGACGTTGAGTTTTGCCGGTAGCTCACTTCCTCATTAAAACTACCCCAAAGAGAAGCACTTATGAACACAGGACCAATCAATGCTCCCATTTGAAGTAATCTTAATGTGTTGAACTCTCTGATGAAATGACCATTGCATGGAGAACGCAGTGTTGAGTTCCAGAAGGTCCTGAAGCACTGATCACTTGAAACTACCCCAACAAATAGCACTTACCAAATACAACAGACGAGTCAGTGCCATTGTGAGGGTACCGATAGTGACAGTAGTGGCAGCTGAATATCTTGTCCACTGTATAACATGAAACTTGGTGGACTGGACGAGATCATTTGTAGTCAGAGATGTTGCCTGCATTTAGGAAGAGCTGGTCTGAGGCATGTGGTTTAGCAGCACCCAATTTAAGGGTGTCCATGCCCCCTTTGCTATGCTATGGTCGTTGACACTCTACTTTTCTGTGAAGCCCATCAAGTTTTGATTGACGTGTTAACATCTTTGGAACGACTCAGTATTTTTCAGCATGGGTGGACTTTTTACACTTTTAAAGCACTTCATGCAAATGCAACAATTATGAACTTTTTCCCCTAAATTATTCAAGAGTCCCTTGAAAGACATACACTAAGTACAAACACAGGAAATGGTAGCCCAAACCTCTAGTTTTAAAACAGCACCCTCTAGTGTTTACACTGGGTATGCTGCAACACCAACATGACTGAGCTAAAGAGAAGCACTTATTCTTTCATAGATTTAGGAATGCTTCTTTTTGTAGTCATCTAAAGGGGCTCTTTAAATGTAAGGGATCTGAAAAAAGTGGACACAGGGGACTCAGTCAGCAAATATTTACCCCAACTTGATAGCACTTTCTACTTTGGTCGAAAAGAAAGATGCTAAAGTTAGAGTAGATATCAAATGATTCTCAGTCAAAAGGGCAAGGATGTGAAAATGGGTTGCTGAGAAGGATTCAAAATAGTGTCCAAATGTTGTTAGCACTTAAAGGTACAAGTTGGAGGGAGTGGTATGAAGCAGACCTACATTAAATACAAAAACAAGGGCTGTCAGGCCAAGCCTCTAGGTAAAACAGCACCCTCTAGTGTTTACACTGGGTATGCTGCAACACCAACATGACTGAGCTAAAGAGAAGCACTTATTCTTTCATAGATTTAGGAATGCTTCTTTTGTAGTCATCTAAAGGGGCTCTTTAAATGTAAGGGATCTGAAAAAGTGGACACAGGGGAGTCAGTCAGCAAATATTTACCCCAACTTGATAGCACTTTCTACTTTGTTTGAAAAGAAAGATGCTAAAGTTAGAGTAGATATCAACTGATTTTCAGCCAAGAGGGCAAGGAAATGAAACATGGCTGCAGAGGATGCAAAACACTGTCCAAATGTTGCTCCAAGTTGTTAGCACTTAAAAGTTGGAGGGAGAGATATAATGGTGCAACCATATTAGGTACACTGAGAAATGAAATTCCATAGAAAAGACGTTGAGTTTTGCCTGTAGCTCACTTCCTCATTAAAACTACCCCAAAGAGAAGCACTTATGAACACAGAACCAATCAATGCTCCCATTTGAAGTAATCTTAATGTGTTGAACTCTCTGATTAAATGGCCATTGCATGGAGAACGCAGTGTTGAGTTCCAGAAGGTCCTGAAGCACTGATCACTTGAAACTACCCCAACAAATAGCACTTACCAAATACAACAGACGAGTCAGTGCCATTGTGAGGGTACCGATAGTGACAGTAGTGGCAGCTGAAAATCTTGTCCAATGTATAACCTGAAACTCGGTGGGACTGGACGAGATCATTTGTAGTCAGAGATGTTGCCTGCATTTAGGAAGAGCTGGTCTGAGGCATGTGGTTTAGCAGCACCCAATTTAAGGGTGTCCATGCCCCCTTTGCTATGCTATGGTCGTTGACACTCTACTTTTCTGTGAAGCCCATCAAGTTTTGATTGCCGTGTTAACATCTTTGGAACGACTCAGTATTTTTCAGCATGGGTGGACTTTTTACACTTTTAAAGCACTTCATGCAAATGCAACAATTATGAACTTTTTCCCCTAAATTAATCAAGAGTCCCTTTAAAAGGAAAGACCTACACTAAGTACAAACACAGGAAATGGTAGCCCAAACCTCTAGTTTTAAAACAGCACCCTCTAGTGTTTACACTGGGTATGCTGCAACACCAACATGACTGAGCTAAAGAGAAGCACTTATTCTTACATAGATTTAGGAATGCTTCTCTTTGTAGTCATCTAAAGGGGCTCTTTAAATGTAAGGGATCTGAAAAAAGTGGACACAGGGGACTCAGTCAGCAAATATTTACCCCAACTTGATAGCACTTTCTACTTTGGTGAAAAAGAAAGATGCTAAAGTTAGAGTAGATATCAAATGATTCTCAGTCAAAAGGGCAAGGATGTGAAAATGGGTTGCTGAGAAGGATTCAAAATAGTGTCCAAATGTTGTTAGCACTTAAAGGTACAAGTTGGAGGGAGTGGTATGAAGCAGACCTACATTAAATACAAAAACAAGGGCTGTCAGGCCAAGCCTCTAGGTAAAACAGCACCCTCTAGTGTTTACACTGGGTATGCTGCAACACCAACATGACTGAGCTAAAGAGAAGCACTCATTCTTTCATAGATTTAGGAATGCTTCTTTTTGTAGTCATCTAAAGGGGCTCTTTAAATGTAAGGGATCTGAAAAAAGTGGACACAGGGGACTCAGTTAGCAAATATTTACCCCAACTTGATAGCACTTTCTACTTTGGTCGAAAAGAAAGATGCTAAAGTCAGAGTAGATATCAAATGATTCTCCGTCAAAGGGGAAGGATATGAAAATGGGTTGCTGAGAAGGATTCAAAATAGTGTCCAAATGTTGTTAGCACTTAAAGGTACAAGTTGGAGGGAGTGGTATGAAGCAGACCTACATTAAATACTAAAACAAGGGCTGTCAGGCCAAGCCTCTAGGTAAAACAGCACCCTCTAGTGTTTACACTGGGTATGCTGCAACACCAACATGACTGAGCTAAAGAGAAGCACTTATTCTTTCATAGATTTAGGAATGCTTCTTTTTGTAGTCATCTAAAGGGGCTCTTTAAATGTAAGGGATCTGAAAAAGTGGACACAGGGGAGTCAGTCAGCAAATATTTACCCCAACTTGATAGCACTTTCTACTTTGTTTGAAAAGAAAGATGCTAAAGTTAGAGTAGATATCAACTGATTTTCAGCCAAGAGGGCAAGGAAATGAAACATGGCTGCAGAGGATGCAAAACACTGTCCAAATGTTGCTCCAAGTTGTTAGCACTTAAAAGTTGGAGGGAGAGATATAATGGTGCAACCATATTAGGTACACTGAGAAATGAAATTCCATAGAAAAGACGTTGAGTTTTGCCTGTAGCTCACTTCCTCATTAAAACTACCCCAAAGAGAAGCACTTATGAACACAGGACCAATCAATGCTCCCATTTGAAGTAATCTTAATGTGTTGAACTCTCTGATGAAATGACCATTGCATGGAGAACGCAGTGTTGAGTTCCAGAAGGTCCTGAAGCACTGATCACTTGAAACTACCCCAACAAATAGCACTTACCAAATACAACAGACGAGTCAGTGCCATTGTGAGGGTACCGATAGTGACAGTAGTGGCAGCTGAAAATCTTGTCCAATGTATAACCTGAAACTCGGTGGGACTGGACGAGATCATTTGTAGTCAGAGATGTTGCCTGCATTTAGGAAGAGCTTGTCTGAGGCATGTGGTTTACCAGCACCCAATTTAAGGGTGTCCATGCCCCTTTTGCTGTGCCATGGTCGTTGACACTCTACTTTTCTGTGAAGATCATCAAGTTTTGATTGCCGTGTTAACATCTTTGGAACGACGCAGCATTTTTCAGCATGGCTGGACTTTTTACACTTTTAAAGCACTTCATGCAAATGCAACAATTATGAACTTTTTTCCTAAATTATTCAAGAGTCCCTTTAAAAGGAAAGACCTACACTAAGTACAAACACAGGAAATGGTAGCCCAAACCTCTAGTTTTAAAACAGCACCCTCTAGTGTTTACACTGGGTATGCTGCAACACCAACATGACTGAGCTAAAGAGAAGCACTTATTCTTACATAGATTTAGGAATGCTTCTCTTTGTAGTCATCTAAAGGGGCTCTTTAAATGTAAGGGATCTGAAAAAAGTGGACACAGGGGACTCAGTCAGCAAATATTTACCCCAACTTGATAGCACTTTCTACTTTGGTCGAAAAGAAAGATGCTAAAGTCAGAGTAGATATCAAATGATTCTCCGTCAAGAGGGCAAGGATATGAAAATGGGTTGCTGAGAAGGATTCAAAATAGTGTCCAAATGTTGTTAGCACTTAAAGGTACAAGTTGGAGGGAGTGGTATGAAGCAGACCTACATTAAATACAAAAACAAGGGCTGTCAGGCCAAGCCTCTAGGTAAAACAGCACCCTCTAGTGTTTACACTGGGTATGCTGCAACACCAACATGACTGAGCTAAAGAGAAGCACTTATTCTTTCATAGATTTAGGAATGCTTCTTTTTGTAGTCATCTAAAGGGGCTCTTTAAATGTAAGGGATCTGAAAAAAGTGGACACGGGAGTCAGTCAGCAAATATTTACCCCAACTTGATAGCACTTTCTACTTTGTTTGAAAAGAAAGATGCTAAAGTTAGAGTAGATATCAACTGATTTTCAGCCAAGAGGCCAAGGAAATGAAACATGGCTGCAGAGGATGCAAAACACTGTCCAAATGTTGCTCCAAGTTGTTAGCACTTAAAAGTTGGAGGGAGAGATATAATGGTGCAACCATATTAGGTACACTGAGAAATGAAATTCCATAGAAAAGACGTTGAGTTTTGCCTGTAGCTCACTTCCTCATTAAAACTACCCCAAAGAGAAGCACTTATGAACACAGAACCAATCAATGCTCCCATTTGAAGTAATCTTAATGTGTTGAACTCTCTGATTAAATGGCCATTGCATGGAGAACGCAGTGTTGAGTTCCAGAAGGTCCTGAAGCACTGATCACTTGAAACTACCCCAACAAATAGCACTTACCAAATACAACAGACGAGTCAGTGCCATTGTGAGGGTACCGATAGTGACAGTAGTGGCAGCTGAATATCTTGTCCACTGTATAACATGAAACTTGGTGGACTGGACGAGATCATTTGTAGTCAGAGATGTTGCCTGCATTTAGGAAGAGCTGGTCTGAGGCATGTGGTTTAGCAGCACCCAATTTAAGGGTGTCCATGCCCCCTTTGCTATGCTATGGTCGTTGACACTCTACTTTTCTGTGAAGCCCATCAAGTTTTGATTGACGTGTTAACATCTTTGGAACGACTCAGTATTTTTCAGCATGGGTGGACTTTTTACACTTTTAAAGCACTTCATGCAAATGCAACAATTATGAACTTTTTCCCCTAAATTAATCAAGAGTCCCTTTAAAAGGAAAGACCTACACTAAGTACAAACACAGGAAATGGTAGCCCAAACCTCTAGTTTTAAAACAGCACCCTCTAGTGTTTACACTGGGTATGCTGCAACACCAACATGACTGAGCTAAAGAGAAGCACTTATTCTTACATAGATTTAGGAATGCTTCTCTTTGTAGTCATCTAAAGGGGCTCTTTAAATGTAAGGGATCTGAAAAAAGTGGACACAGGGGAGTCAGTCAGCGAATATTTACCCCAACTTGATAGCACTTTCTACTTTGGTCGAAAAGAAAGATGCTAAAGTTAGAGTAGATATCAAATGATTCTCAGTCAAAAGGGCAAGGATGTGAAAATGGGTTGCTGAGAAGGATTCAAAATAGTGTCCAAATGTTGTTAGCACTTAAAGGTACAAGTTGGAGGGAGTGGTATGAAGCAGACCTACATTAAATACAAAAACAAGGGCTGTCAGGCCAAGCCTCTAGGTAAAACAGCACCCTCTAGTGTTTACACTGGGTATGCTGCAACACCAACATGACTGAGCTAAAGAGAAGCACTTATTCTTTCATAGATTTAGGAATGCTTCTTTTTGTAGTCATCTAAAGGGGCTCTTTAAATGTAAGGGATCTGAAAAAAGTGGACACAGGGGACTCAGTCAGCAAATATTTACCCCAACTTGATAGCACTTTCTACTTTGTTTGAAAAGAAAGATGCTAAAGTTAGAGTAGATATCAACTGATTTTCAGCCAAGAGGGCAAGGAAATGAAACATGGCTGCAGAGGATGCAAAACACTGTCCAAATGTTGCTCCAAGTTGTTAGCACTTAAAAGTTGGAGGGAGAGATATAATGGTGCAACCATATTAGGTACACTGAGAAATGAAATTCCATAGAAAAGACGTTGAGTTTTGCCTGTAGCTCACTTCCTCATTAAAACTACCCCAAAGAGAAGCACTTATGAACACAGAACCAATCAATGCTCCCATTTGAAGTAATCTTAATGTGTTGAACTCTCTGATTAAATGACCATTGCATGGAGAACGCAGTGTTGAGTTCCAGAAGGTCCTGAAGCACTGATCACTTGAAACTACCCCAACAAATAGCACTTACCAAATACAACAGACGAGTCAGTGCCATTGTGAGGGTACCGATAGTGACAGTAGTGGCAGCTGAAAATCTTGTCCAATGTATAACCTGAAACTTGGTGGACTGGACGAGATCATTTGTAGTCAGAGATGTTGCCTGCATTTAGGAAGAGCTTGTCTGAGGCATGTGGTTTAGCAGCACCCAATTTAAGGGTGTCCATGCCCCCTTTGCTGTGCTATGGTCGTTGACACTCTACTTTTCTGTGAAGCCCATCAAGTTTTGATTGCCGTGTTAACATCTTTGGAACGACTCAGCATTTTTCAGCATGGGTGGACTTTTACACTTTTAAAGCACTTCATGCAAATGCAACAATTATGAACTTTTTCCCTAAATTATTCAAGAGTCCCTTAAAAGGAAAGACATACACTAAGTACAAACACAGGAAATGGTAGCCCAAACCTCTAGTTTTAAAACAGCACCCTCTAGTGTTTACACTGGGTATGCTGCAACACCAACATGACTGAGCTAAAGAGAAGCACTTATTCTTACATAGATTTAGGAATGCTTCTCTTTGTAGTCATCTAAAGGGGCTCTTTAAATGTAAGGGATCTGAAAAAAGTGGACACAGGGGACTCAGTCAGCAAATATTTACCCCAACTTGATAGCACTTTCTACTTTGGTCGAAAAGAAAGATGCTAAAGTTAGAGTAGATATCAAATGATTCTCAGTCAAAAGGGCAAGGATGTGAAAATGGGTTGCTGAGAAGGATTCAAAATAGTGTCCAAATGTTGTTAGCACTTAAAGGTACAAGTTGGAGGGAGTGGTATGAAGCAGACCTACATTAAATACAAAAACAAGGGCTGTCAGGCCAAGCCTCTAGGTAAAACAGCACCCTCTAGTGTTTACACTGGGTATGCTGCAACACCAACATGACTGAGCTAAAGAGAAGCACTTATTCTTTCATAGATTTAGGAATGCTTCTTTTTGTAGTCATCTAAAGGGGCTCTTTAAATGTAAGGGATCTGAAAAAAGTGGACACAGGGGAGTCAGTCAGCAAATATTTACCCCAACTTGATAGCACTTTCTACTTTGTTTGAAAAGAAAGATGCTAAAGTTAGAGTAGATATCAACTGATTTTCAGCCAAGAGGGCAAGGAAATGAAACATGGCTGCAGAGGATGCAAAACACTGTCCAAATGTTGCTCCAAGTTGTTAGCACTTAAAAGTTGGAGGGAGAGATATAATGGTGCAACCATATTAGGTACACTGAGAAATGAAATTCCATAGAAAAGACGTTGAGTTTTGCCTGTAGCTCACTTCCTCATTAAAACTACCCCAAAGAGAAGCACTTATGAACACAGGACCAATCAATGCTCCCATTTGAAGTAATCTTAATGTGTTGAACTCTCTGATTAAATGGCCATTGCATGGAGAACGCAGTGTTGAGTTCCAGAAGGTCCTGAAGCACTGATCACTTGAAACTACCCCAACAAATAGCACTTACCAAATACAACAGACGAGTCAGTGCCATTGTGAGGGTACCGATAGTGACAGTAGTGGCAGCTGAAAATCTTGTCCAATGTATAACCTGAAACTTGGTGGACTGGACGAGATCATTTGTAGTCAGAGATGTTGCCTGCATTTAGGAAGAGCTTGTCTGAGGCATGTGGTTTAGCAGCACCCAATTTAAGGGTGTCCATGCCCCTTTTGCTGTGCCATGGTCGTTGACACTCTACTTTTCTGTGAAGCCCATCAAGTTTTGATTGCCGTGTTAACATCTTTGGAACGACTCAGCATTTTTCAGCATGGGTGGACTTTTTACACTTTTAAAGCACTTCATGCAAATGCAACAATTATGAACTTTTTCCCTAAATTATTCAAGAGTCCCTTTAAAAGGAAAGACATACACTAAGTACAAACACAGGAAATGGTAGCCCAAACCTCTAGTTTTAAAACAGCACCCTCTAGTGTTTACACTGGGTATGCTGCAACACCAACATGACTGAGCTAAAGAGAAGCACTTATTCTTACATAGATTTAGGAATGCTTCTCTTTGTAGTCATCTAAAGGGGCTCTTTAAATGTAAGGGATCTGAAAAAAGTGGACACAGGGGACTCAGTCAGCAAATATTTACCCCAACTTGATAGCACTTTCTACTTTGGTCGAAAAGAAAGATGCTAAAGTTAGAGTAGATATCAAATGATTCTCAGTCAAAAGGGCAAGGATGTGAAAATGGGTTGCTGAGAAGGATTCAAAATAGTGTCCAAATGTTGTTAGCACTTAAAGGTACAAGTTGGAGGGAGTGGTATGAAGCAGACCTACATTAAATACAAAAACAAGGGCTGTCAGGCCAAGCCTCTAGGTAAAACAGCACCCTCTAGTGTTTACACTGGGTATGCTGCAACACCAACATGACTGAGCTAAAGAGAAGCACTTATTCTTTCATAGATTTAGGAATGCTTCTTTTTGTAGTCATCTAAAGGGGCTCTTTAAATGTAAGGGATCTGAAAAAAGTGGACACAGGGAGTCAGTCAGCAAATATTTACCTAACTTGATAGCACTTTCTACTTTGTTTGAAAAGAAAGATGCTAAAGTTAGAGTAGATATCAACTGATTTTCAGCCAAGAGGGCAAGGAAATGAAACATGGCTGCAGAGGATGCAAAACACTGTCCAAATGTTGCTCCAAGTTGTTAGCACTTAAAAGTTGGAGGGAGAGATATAATGGTGCAACCATATTAGGTACACTGAGAAATGAAATTCCATAGAAAAGACGTTGAGTTTTGCCTGTAGCTCACTTCCTCATTAAAACTACCCCAAAGAGAAGCACTTATGAACACAGGACCAATCAATGCTCCCATTTGAAGTAATCTTAATGTGTTGAACTCTCTGATTAAATGACCATTGCATGGAGAATGCAGTGTTGAGTTCCAGAAGGTCCTGAAGCACTGATCACTTGAAACTACCCCAACAAATAGCACTTACCAAATACAACAGACGAGTCAGTGCCATTGTGAGGGTACCGATAGTGACAGTAGTGGCAGCTGAAAATCTTGTCCAATGTATAACCTGAAACTTGGTGGACTGGACGAGATCATTTGTAGTCAGAGATGTTGCCTGCATTTAGGAAGAGCTTGTCTGAGGCATGTGGTTTAGCAGCACCCAATTTAAGGGTGTCCATGCCCCTTTGCTATGCTATGGTCGTTGACACTCTACTTTTCTGTGAAGCCCATCAAGTTTTGATTGCCGTGTTAACATCTTTGGAACGACTCAGCATTTTTCAGCATGGGTGGACTTTTACACTTTTAAAGCACTTCATGCAAATGCAACAATTATGAACTTTTTCCCCTAAATTAATCAAGAGTCCCTTTAAAAGGAAAGACCTACACTAAGTACAAACACAGGAAATGGTAGCCCAAACCTCTAGTTTTAAAACAGCACCCTCTAGTGTTTACACTGGGTATGCTGCAACACCAACATGACTGAGCTAAAGAGAAGCACTTATTCTTACATAGATTTAGGAATGCTTCTCTTTGTAATCATCTAAAGGGCTCTTTAAATGTAAGGGATCTGAAAAAGTGGACACAGGGGACTCAGTCAGCAAATATTTACTAACTTGATAGCACTTTCTACTTTGGTCGAAAAGAAAGATGCTAAAGTTAGAGTAGATATCAAATGATTCTCAGTCAAAAGGGCAAGGATGTGAAAATGGGTTGCTGAGAAGGATTCAAAATAGTGTCCAAATGTTGTTAGCACTTAAAGGTACAAGTTGGAGGGAGTGGTATGAAGCAGACCTACATTAAATACAAAAACAAGGGCTGTCAGGCCAAGCCTCTAGGTAAAACAGCACCCTCTAGTGTTTACACTGGGTATGCTGCAACACCAACATGACTGAGCTAAAGAGAAGCACTTATTCTTACATAGATTTAGGAATGCTTCTCTTTGTAATCATCTAAAGGGGCTCTTTAAATGTAAGGGATCTGAAAAAAGTGGACACAGGGGACTCAGTCAGCAAATATTTACCCCTACTTGATAGCACTTTCTACTTTGGTCGAAAGATAAACTGATTTTGCTAAAGAAATCAGAGTAGATATCAAATGATTCTCAGTCAAGAGGGCAAGGATATGAAAATGGGTTGCTGAGAAGGATTCAAAATAGTGTCCAAATGTTGTTAGCACTTAAAGGTACAAGTTGGAGGGAGTGGTATGAAGCAGACCTACATTAAATACAAAAACAAGGGCTGTCAGGCCAAGCCTCTAGGTAAAACAGCACCCTCTAGTGTTTACACTGGGTATGCTGCAACACCAACATGACTGAGCTAAAGAGAAGCACTTATTCTTTCATAGATTTAGGAATGCTTCTTTTTGTAGTCATCTAAAGGGGCTCTTTAAATGTAAGGGATCTGAAAAAAGTGGACACAGGGGAGTCAGTCAGCAAATATTTACCCCAACTTGATAGCACTTTCTACTTTGTTTGAAAAGAAAGATGCTAAAGTTAGAGTAGATATCAACTGATTTTCAGCCAAGAGGGCAAGGAAATGAAACATGGCTGCAGAGGATGCAAAACACTGTCCAAATGTTGCTCCAAGTTGTTAGCACTTAAAAGTTGGAGGGAGAGATATAATGGTGCAACCATATTAGGTACACTGAGAAATGAAATTCCATAGAAAAGACGTTGAGTTTTGCCTGTAGCTCACTTCCTCATTAAAACTACCCCAAAGAGAAGCACTTATGAACACAGGACCAATCAATGCTCCCATTTGAAGTAATCTTAATGTGTTGAACTCTCTGATTAAATGACCATTGCATGGAGAATGCAGTGTTGAGTTCCAGAAGGTCCTGAAGCACTGATCACTTGAAACTACCCCAACAAATAGCACTTACCAAATACAACAGACGAGTCAGTGCCATTGTGAGGGTACCGATAGTGACAGTAGTGGCAGCTGAATATCTTGTCCACTGTATAACATGAAACTTGGTGGACTGGACGAGATCATTTGTAGTCAGAGATGTTGCCTGCATTTAGGAAGAGCTTGTCTGAGGCATGTGGTTTACCAGCACCCAATTTAAGGGTGTCCATGCCCCTTTTGCTGTGCCATGGTCGTTGACACTCTACTTTTCTGTGAAGCCCATCAAGTTTTGATTGCCGTGTTAACATCTTTGGAACGACTGAGCATTTTTCAGCATGGCTGGACTTTTTACACTTTTAAAGCACTTCATGCAAATGCAACAATTATGAACTTTTTTCCTAAATTATTCAAGAGTCCCTTGAAAGACATACACTAAGTACAAACACAGGAAATGGTAGCCCAAACCTCTAGTTTTAAAACAGCACCCTCTAGTGTTTACACTGGGTATGCTGCAACACCAACATGACTGAGCTAAAGAGAAGCACTTATTCTTACATAGATTTAGGAATGCTTCTCTTTGTAGTCATCTAAAGGGGCTCTTTAAATGTAAGGGATCTGAAAAAAGTGGACACAGGGGAGTCAGTCAGCGAATATTTACCCCAACTTGATAGCACTTTCTACTTTGGTCGAAAAGAAAGATGCTAAAGTTAGAGTAGATATCAAATGATTCTCAGTCAAAAGGGCAAGGATGTGAAAATGGGTTGCTGAGAAGGATTCAAAATAGTGTCCAAATGTTGTTAGCACTTAAAGGTACAAGTTGGAGGGAGTGGTATGAAGCAGACCTACATTAAATACAAAAACAAGGGCTGTCAGGCCAAGCCTCTAGGTAAAACAGCACCCTCTAGTGTTTACACTGGGTATGCTGCAACACCAACATGACTGAGCTAAAGAGAAGCACTTATTCTTTCATAGATTTAGGAATGCTTCTTTTTGTAGTCATCTAAAGGGCTCTTTAAATGTAAGGGATCTGAAAAAAGTGGACACAGGGGAGTCAGTCAGCAAATATTTACCCCAACTTGATAGCACTTTCTACTTTGTTTGAAAAGAAAGATGCTAAAGTTAGAGTAGATATCAACTGATTTTCAGCCAAGAGGCCAAGGAAATGAAACATGGCTGCAGAGGATGCAAAACACTGTCCAAATGTTGCTCCAAGTTGTTAGCACTTAAAAGTTGGAGGGAGAGATATAATGGTGCAACCATATTAGGTACACTGAGAAATGAAATTCCATAGAAAAGACGTTGAGTTTTGCCTGTAGCTCACTTCCTCATTAAAACTACCCCAAAGAGAAGCACTTATGAACACAGAACCAATCAATGCTCCCATTTGAAGTAATCTTAATGTGTTGAACTCTCTGATTAAATGGCCATTGCATGGAGAACGCAGTGTTGAGTTCCAGAAGGTCCTGAAGCACTGATCACTTGAAACTACCCCAACAAATAGCACTTACCAAATACAACAGACGAGTCAGTGCCATTGTGAGGGTACCGATAGTGACAGTAGTGGCAGCTGAAAATCTTGTCCAATGTATAACCTGAAACTCGGTGGGACTGGACGAGATCATTTGTAGTCAGAGATGTTGCCTGCATTTAGGAAGAGCTTGTCTGAGGCATGTGGTTTAGCAGCACCCAATTTAAGGGTGTCCATGCCCCTTTTGCTGTGCCATGGTCGTTGACACTCTACTTTTCTGTGAAGCCCATCAAGTTTTGATTGCCGTGTTAACATCTTTGGAACGACGCAGCATTTTTCAGCATGGGTGGACTTTTTACACTTTTAAAGCACTTCATGCAAATGCAACAATTATGAACTTTTTCCCCTAAATTATTCAAGAGTCCCTTTAAAAGGAAAGACCTACACTAAGTACAAACACAGGAAATGGTAGCCCAAACCTCTAGTTTTAAAACAGCACCCTCTAGTGTTTACACTGGGTATGCTGCAACACCAACATGACTGAGCTAAAGAGAAGCACTTATTCTTACATAGATTTAGGAATGCTTCTCTTTGTAGTCATCTAAAGGGGCTCTTTAAATGTAAGGGATCTGAAAAAAGTGGACACAGGGGACTCAGTCAGCAAATATTTACCCCAACTTGATAGCACTTTCTACTTTGGTCGAAAAGAAAGATGCTAAAGTTAGAGTAGATATCAAATGATTCTCAGTCAAAAGGGCAAGGATGTGAAAATGGGTTGCTGAGAAGGATTCAAAATAGTGTCCAAATGTTGTTAGCACTTAAAGGTACAAGTTGGAGGGAGTGGTATGAAGCAGACCTACATTAAATACAAAAACAAGGGCTGTCAGGCCAAGCCTCTAGGTAAAACAGCACCCTCTAGTGTTTACACTGGGTATGCTGCAACACCAACATGACTGAGCTAAAGAGAAGCACTTATTCTTTCATAGATTTAGGAATGCTTCTTTTGTAGTCATCTAAAGGGGCTCTTTAAATGTAAGGGATCTGAAAAAAGTGGACACGGGAGTCAGTCAGCAAATATTTACCCCAACTTGATAGCACTTTCTACTTTGTTTGAAAAGAAAGATGCTAAAGTTAGAGTAGATATCAACTGATTTTCAGCCAAGAGGCCAAGGAAATGAAACATGGCTGCAGAGGATGCAAAACACTGTCCAAATGTTGCTCCAAGTTGTTAGCACTTAAAAGTTGGAGGGAGAGATATAATGGTGCAACCATATTAGGTACACTGAGAAATGAAATTCCATAGAAAAGACGTTGAGTTTTGCCTGTAGCTCACTTCCTCATTAAAACTACCCCAAAGAGAAGCACTTATGAACACAGGACCAATCAATGCTCCCATTTGAAGTAATCTTAATGTGTTGAACTCTCTGATGAAATGACCATTGCATGGAGAACGCAGTGTTGAGTTCCAGAAGGTCCTGAAGCACTGATCACTTGAAACTACCCCAACAAATAGCACTTACCAAATACAACAGACGAGTCAGTGCCATTGTGAGGGTACCGATAGTGACAGTAGTGGCAGCTGAAAATCTTGTCCAATGTATAACATGAAACTTGGTGGACTGGACGAGATCATTTGTAGTCAGAGATGTTGCCTGCATTTAGGAAGAGCTTGTCTGAGGCATGTGGTTTAGCAGCACCCAATTTAAGGGTGTCCATGCCCCCTTTGCTATGCTATGGTCGTTGACACTCTACTTTTCTGTGAAGCCCATCAAGTTTTGATTGCCGTGTTAACATCTTTGGAACGACTCAGTATTTTTCAGCATGGGTGGACTTTTTACACTTTTAAAGCACTTCATGCAAATGCAACAATTATGAACTTTTTCCCCTAAATTAATCAAGAGTCCCTTTAAAAGGAAAGACCTACACTAAGTACAAACACAGGAAATGGTAGCCCAAACCTCTAGTTTTAAAACAGCACCCTCTAGTGTTTACACTGGGTATGCTGCAACACCAACATGACTGAGCTAAAGAGAAGCACTTATTCTTACATAGATTTAGGAATGCTTCTCTTTGTAGTCATCTAAAGGGCTCTTTAAATGTAAGGGATCTGAAAAAAGTGGACACAGGGGACTCAGTCAGCAAATATTTACCCCAACTTGATAGCACTTTCTACTTTGGTCGAAAAGAAAGATGCTAAAGTTAGAGTAGATATCAAATGATTCTCAGTCAAAAGGGCAAGGATGTGAAAATGGGTTGCTGAGAAGGATTCAAAATAGTGTCCAAATGTTGTTAGCACTTAAAGGTACAAGTTGGAGGGAGTGGTATGAAGCAGACCTACATTAAATACAAAAACAAGGGCTGTCAGGCCAAGCCTCTAGGTAAAACAGCACCCTCTAGTGTTTACACTGGGTATGCTGCAACACCAACATGACTGAGCTAAAGAGAAGCACTTATTCTTTCATAGATTTAGGAATGCTTCTTTTTGTAGTCATCTAAAGGGGCTCTTTAAATGTAAGGGATCTGAAAAAAGTGGACAGGGGAGTCAGTCAGCAAATATTTACCCCAACTTGATAGCACTTTCTACTTTGTTTGAAAAGAAAGATGCTAAAGTTAGAGTAGATATCAACTGATTTTCAGCCAAGAGGCCAAGGAAATGAAACATGGCTGCAGAGGATGCAAAACACTGTCCAAATGTTGCTCCAAGTTGTTAGCACTTAAAAGTTGGAGGGAGAGATATAATGGTGCAACCATATTAGGTACACTGAGAAATGAAATTCCATAGAAAAGACGTTGAGTTTTGCCTGTAGCTCACTTCCTCATTAAAACTACCCCAAAGAGAAGCACTTATGAACACAGAACCAATCAATGCTCCCATTTGAAGTAATCTTAATGTGTTGAACTCTCTGATTAAATGGCCATTGCATGGAGAACGCAGTGTTGAGTTCCAGAAGGTCCTGAAGCACTGATCACTTGAAACTACCCCAACAAATAGCACTTACCAAATACAACAGACGAGTCAGTGCCATTGTGAGGGTACCGATAGTGACAGTAGTGGCAGCTGAATATCTTGTCCACTGTATAACATGAAACTTGGTGGACTGGACGAGATCATTTGTAGTCAGAGATGTTGCCTGCATTTAGGAAGAGCTGGTCTGAGGCATGTGGTTTAGCAGCACCCAATTTAAGGGTGTCCATGCCCCTTTGTTATGCTATGGTCGTTGACACTCTACTTTTCTGTGAAGCCCATCAAGTTTTGATTGCCGTGTTAACATCTTTGGAACGACTCAGCATTTTTCAGCATGGGTGGACTTTTACACTTTTAAAGCACTTCATGCAAATGCAACAATTATGAACTTTTTCCCTAAATTATTCAAGAGTCCCTTTAAAAGGAAAGACCTACACTAAGTACAAACACAGGAAATGGTAGCCCAAACCTCTAGTTTTAAAACAGCACCCTCTAGTGTTTACACTGGGTATGCTGCAACACCAACATGACTGAGCTAAAGAGAAGCACTTATTCTTACATAGATTTAGGAATGCTTCTCTTTGTAGTCATCTAAAGGGGCTCTTTAAATGTAAGGGATCTGAAAAAGTGGACACAGGGGACTCAGTCAGCAAATATTTACCCAACTTGATAGCACTTTCTACTTTGGTCGAAAAGAAAGATGCTAAAGTTAGAGTAGATATCAAATGATTCTCAGTCAAAAGGGCAAGGATGTGAAAATGGGTTGCTGAGAAGGATTCAAAATAGTGTCCAAATGTTGTTAGCACTTAAAGGTACAAGTTGGAGGGAGTGGTATGAAGCAGACCTACATTAAATACAAAAACAAGGGCTGTCAGGCCAAGCCTCTAGGTAAAACAGCACCCTCTAGTGTTTACACTGGGTATGCTGCAACACCAACATGACTGAGCTAAAGAGAAGCACTTATTCTTTCATAGATTTAGGAATGCTTCTTTTTGTAGTCATCTAAAGGGGCTCTTTAAATGTAAGGGATCTGAAAAAAGTGGACACGGGAGTCAGTCAGCAAATATTTACCCCAACTTGATAGCACTTTCTACTTTGTTTGAAAAGAAAGATGCTAAAGTTAGAGTAGATATCAACTGATTTTCAGCCAAGAGGCCAAGGAAATGAAACATGGCTGCAGAGGATGCAAAACACTGTCCAAATGTTGCTCCAAGTTGTTAGCACTTAAAAGTTGGAGGGAGAGATATAATGGTGCAACCATATTAGGTACACTGAGAAATGAAATTCCATAGAAAAGACGTTGAGTTTTGCCTGTAGCTCACTTCCTCATTAAAACTACCCCAAAGAGAAGCACTTATGAACACAGAACCAATCAATGCTCCCATTTGAAGTAATCTTAATGTGTTGAACTCTCTGATTAAATGGCCATTGCATGGAGAACGCAGTGTTGAGTTCCAGAAGGTCCTGAAGCACTGATCACTTGAAACTACCCCAACAAATAGCACTTACCAAATACAACAGACGAGTCAGTGCCATTGTGAGGGTACCGATAGTGACAGTAGTGGCAGCTGAATATCTTGTCCACTGTATAACATGAAACTTGGTGGACTGGACGAGATCATTTGTAGTCAGAGATGTTGCCTGCATTTAGGAAGAGCTGGTCTGAGGCATGTGGTTTAGCAGCACCCAATTTAAGGGTGTCCATGCCCTTTGCTATGCTATGGTCGTTGACACTCTACTTTTCTGTGAAGCCCATCAAGTTTTGATTGACGTGTTAACATCTTTGGAACGACTCAGTATTTTTCAGCATGGGTGGACTTTTTACACTTTTAAAGCACTTCATGCAAATGCAACAATTATGAACTTTTTCCCCTAAATTATTCAAGAGTCCCTTTAAAAGGAAAGACATACACTAAGTACAAACACAGGAAATGGTAGCCCAAACCTCTAGTTTTAAAACAGCACCCTCTAGTGTTTACACTGGGTATGCTGCAACACCAACATGACTGAGCTAAAGAGAAGCACTTATTCTTACATAGATTTAGGAATGCTTCTCTTTGTAGTCATCTAAAGGGGCTCTTTAAATGTAAGGGATCTGAAAAAAGTGGACACAGGAGAGTCAGTCAACAAATATTTACCCCAACTTGATAGCACTTTCTACTTTGGTCGAAAAGAAAGATGCTGAAGTTAGAGTAGATATCAAATGATTCTCAGTCAAAAGGGCAAGGATGTGAAAATGGGTTGCTGAGAAGGATTCAAAATAGTGTCCAAATGTTGTTAGCACTTAAAGGTACAAGTTGGAGGGAGTGGTATGAAGCAGACCTACATTAAATACAAAAACAAGGGCTGTCAGGCCAAGCCTCTAGGTAAAACAGCACCCTCTAGTGTTTACACTGGGTATGCTGCAACACCAACATGACTGAGCTAAAGAGAAGCACTTATTCTTTCATAGATTTAGGAATGCTTCTTTTTGTAGTCATCTAAAGGGGCTCTTTAAATGTAAGGGATCTGAAAAAGTGGACACAGGGGACTCAGTTAGCAAATATTTACCCCAACTTGATAGCACTTTCTACTTTGGTCGAAAAGAAAGATGCTAAAGTCAGAGTAGATATCAAATGATTCTCCGTCAAAGGGGAAGGATATGAAAATGGGTTGCTGAGAAGGATTCAAAATAGTGTCCAAATGTTGTTAGCACTTAAAGGTACAAGTTGGAGGGAGTGGTATGAAGCAGACCTACATTAAATACAAAAACAAGGGCTGTCAGGCCAAGCCTCTAGGTAAAACAGCACCCTCTAGTGTTTACACTGGGTATGCTGCAACACCAACATGACTGAGCTAAAGAGAAGCACTTATTCTTTCATAGATTTAGGAATGCTTCTTTTTGTAGTCATCTAAAGGGGCTCTTTAAATGTAAGGGATCTGAAAAAGTGGACACAGGGGAGTCAGTCAGCAAATATTTACCCCAACTTGATAGCACTTTCTACTTTGTTTGAAAAGAAAGATGCTAAAGTTAGAGTAGATATCAACTGATTTTCAGCCAAGAGGGCAAGGAAATGAAACATGGCTGCAGAGGATGCAAAACACTGTCCAAATGTTGCTCCAAGTTGTTAGCACTTAAAAGTTGGAGGGAGAGATATAATGGTGCAACCATATTAGGTACACTGAGAAATGAAATTCCATAGAAAAGACGTTGAGTTTTGCCTGTAGCTCACTTCCTCATTAAAACTACCCCAAAGAGAAGCACTTATGAACACAGGACCAATCAATGCTCCCATTTGAAGTAATCTTAATGTGTTGAACTCTCTGATTAAATGACCATTGCATGGAGAATGCAGTGTTGAGTTCCAGAAGGTCCTGAAGCACTGATCACTTGAAACTACCCCAACAAATAGCACTTACCAAATACAACAGACGAGTCAGTGCCATTGTGAGGGTACCGATAGTGACAGTAGTGGCAGCTGAATATCTTGTCCAATGTATAACCTGAAACTCGGTGGGACTGGACGAGATCATTTGTAGTCAGAGATGTTGCCTGCATTTAGGAAGAGCTTGTCTGAGGCATGTGGTTTAGCAGCACCCAATTTAAGGGTGTCCATGCCCCTTTTGCTGTGCCATGGTCGTTGACACTCTACTTTTCTGTGAAGCCCATCAAGTTTTGATTGCCGTGTTAACATCTTTGGAACGACTCAGCATTTTTCAGCATGGCTGGACTTTTACACTTTTAAAGCACTTCATGCAAATGCAACAATTATGAACTTTTTCCTAAATTATTCAAGAGTCCCTTTAAAAGGAAAGACCTACACTAAGTACAAACACAGGAAATGGTAGCCCAAACCTCTAGTTTTAAAACAGCACCCTCTAGTGTTTACACTGGGTATGCTGCAACACCAACATGACTGAGCTAAAGAGAAGCACTTATTCTTACATAGATTTAGGAATGCTTCTCTTTGTAGTCATCTAAAGGGGCTCTTTAAATGTAAGGGATCTGAAAAAAGTGGACACAGGGGACTCAGTCAGCAAATATTTACCCCAACTTGATAGCACTTTCTACTTTGGTCGAAAAGAAAGATGCTAAAGTTAGAGTAGATATCAAATGATTCTCAGTCAAAAGGGCAAGGATGTGAAAATGGGTTGCTGAGAAGGATTCAAAATAGTGTCCAAATGTTGTTAGCACTTAAAGGTACAAGTTGGAGGGAGTGGTATGAAGCAGACCTACATTAAATACAAAAACAAGGGCTGTCAGGCCAAGCCTCTAGGTAAAACAGCACCCTCTAGTGTTTACACTGGGTATGCTGCAACACCAACATGACTGAGCTAAAGAGAAGCACTTATTCTTTCATAGATTTAGGAATGCTTCTTTTTGTAGTCATCTAAAGGGGCTCTTTAAATGTAAGGGATCTGAAAAAAGTGGACACGGGAGTCAGTCAGCAAATATTTACCCCAACTTGATAGCACTTTCTACTTTGTTTGAAAAGAAAGATGCTAAAGTTAGAGTAGATATCAACTGATTTTCAGCCAAGAGGGCAAGGAAATGAAACATGGCTGCAGAGGATGCAAAACACTGTCCAAATGTTGCTCCAAGTTGTTAGCACTTAAAAGTTGGAGGAGAGATATAATGGTGCAACCATATTAGGTACACTGAGAAATGAAATTCCATAGAAAAGACGTTGAGTTTTGCCTGTAGCTCACTTCCTCATTAAAACTACCCCAAAGAGAAGCACTTATGAACACAGAACCAATCAATGCTCCCATTTGAAGTAATCTTAATGTGTTGAACTCTCTGATTAAATGGCCATTGCATGGAGAACGCAGTGTTGAGTTCCAGAAGGTCCTGAAGCACTGATCACTTGAAACTACCCCAACAAATAGCACTTACCAAATACAACAGACGAGTCAGTGCCATTGTGAGGGTACCGATAGTGACAGTAGTGGCAGCTGAATATCTTGTCCACTGTATAACATGAAACTTGGTGGACTGGACGAGATCATTTGTAGTCAGAGATGTTGCCTGCATTTAGGAAGAGCTGGTCTGAGGCATGTGGTTTAGCAGCACCCAATTTAAGGGTGTCCATGCCCCCTTTGCTATGCTATGGTCGTTGACACTCTACTTTTCTGTGAAGCCCATCAAGTTTTGATTGACGTGTTAACATCTTTGGAACGACTCAGTATTTTTCAGCATGGGTGGACTTTTTACACTTTTAAAGCACTTCATGCAAATGCAACAATTATGAACTTTTTCCCCTAAATTAATCAAGAGTCCCTTTAAAAGGAAAGACCTACACTAAGTACAAACACAGGAAATAACAGACCAAACCTCTAGGTTTAAAACAGCACCCTCTAGTGTTTACACTGGGTATGCTGCAACACCAACATGACTGAGCTAAAGAGAAGCACTTATTCTTACATAGATTTAGGAATGCTTCTCTTTGTAGTCATCTAAAGGGGCTCTTTAAATGTAAGGGATCTGAAAAAAGTGGACACAGGGGAGTCAGTCAGCAAATATTTACCCCAACTTGATAGCACTTTCTACTTTGTTTGAAAAGAAAGATGCTAAAGTTAGAGTAGATATCAACTGATTTTCAGCCAAGAGGGCAAGGAAATGAAACATGGCTGCAGAGGATGCAAAACACTGTCCAAATGTTGCTCCAAGTTGTTAGCACTTAAAAGTTGGAGGGAGAGATATAATGGTGCAACCATATTAGGTACACTGAGAAATGAAATTCCATAGAAAAGACGTTGAGTTTTGCCTGTAGCTCACTTCCTCATTAAAACTACCCCAAAGAGAAGCACTTATGAACACAGGACCAATCAATGCTCCCATTTGAAGTAATCTTAATGTGTTGAACTCTCTGATGAAATGACCATTGCATGGAGAACGCAGTGTTGAGTTCCAGAAGGTCCTGAAGCACTGATCACTTGAAACTACCCCAACAAATAGCACTTACCAAATACAACAGACGAGTCAGTGCCATTGTGAGGGTACCGATAGTGACAGTAGTGGCAGCTGAAAATCTTGTCCAATGTATAACCTGAAATTCGGTTGGATTGGACGAGATCATTTGTAGTCAGAGATGTTGCCTGCATTTAGGAAGAGCTTGTCTGAGGCATGTGGTTTAGCAGCACCCAATTTAAGGGTGTCCATGCCCCTTTTGCTGTGCCATGGTCGTTGACACTCTACTTTTCTGTGAAGCCCATCAAGTTTTGATTGCCGTGTTAACATCTTTGGAACGACGCAGCATTTTTCAGCATGGGTGGACTTTTTACACTTTTAAAGCACTTCATGCAAATGCAACAATTATGAACTTTTTCCCCTAAATTATTTAAGAGTCCCTTGAAAGACATACACTAATTACAAACACAGGAAATGGTGGCCCAAACCTCTAGTTTTAAAACAGCACCCTCTAGTGTTTACACTGGGTATGCTGCAACACCAACATGACTGAGCTAAAGAGAAGCACTTATTCTTACATAGATTTAGGAATGCTTCTCTTTGTAATCATCTAAAGGGGCTCTTTAAATGTAAGGGATCTGAAAAAAGTGGACACAGGGGACTCAGTCAGCAAATATTTACCCCTACTTGATAGCACTTTCTACTTTGGTCGAAAAGAAAGATGCTAAAGTTAGAGTAGATATCAAATGATTCTCAGTCAAAAGGGCAAGGATGTGAAAATGGGTTGCTGAGAAGGATTCAAAATAGTGTCCAAATGTTGTTAGCACTTAAAGGTACAAGTTGGAGGGAGTGGTATGAAGCAGACCTACATTAAATACAAAAACAAGGGCTGTCAGGCCAAGCCTCTAGGTAAAACAGCACCCTCTAGTGTTTACACTGGGTATGCTGCAACACCAACATGACTGAGCTAAAGAGAAGCACTTATTCTTTCATAGATTTAGGAATGCTTCTTTTTGTAGTCATCTAAAGGGGCTCTTTAAATGTAAGGGATCTGAAAAAAGTGGACATGGGAGTCAGTCAGCAAATATTTACCCCAACTTGATAGCACTTTCTACTTTGTTTGAAAAGAAAGATGCTAAAGTTAGAGTAGATATCAACTGATTTTCAGCCAAGAGGCCAAGGAAATGAAACATGGCTGCAGAGGATGCAAAACACTGTCCAAATGTTGCTCCAAGTTGTTAGCACTTAAAAGTTGGAGGGAGAGATATAATGGTGCAACCATATTAGGTACACTGAGAAATGAAATTCCATAGAAAAGACGTTGAGTTTTGCCTGTAGCTCACTTCCTCATTAAAACTACCCCAAAGAGAAGCACTTATGAACACAGAACCAATCAATGCTCCCATTTGAAGTAATCTTAATGTGTTGAACTCTCTGATTAAATGGCCATTGCATGGAGAACGCAGTGTTGAGTTCCAGAAGGTCCTGAAGCACTGATCACTTGAAACTACCCCAACAAATAGCACTTACCAAATACAACAGACGAGTCAGTGCCATTGTGAGGGTACCGATAGTGACAGTAGTGGCAGCTGAATATCTTGTCCACTGTATAACATGAAACTTGGTGGACTGGACGAGATCATTTGTAGTCAGAGATGTTGCCTGCATTTAGGAAGAGCTGGTCTGAGGCATGTGGTTTAGCAGCACCCAATTTAAGGGTGTCCATGCCCCCTTTGCTATGCTATGGTCGTTGACACTCTACTTTTCTGTGAAGCCCATCAAGTTTTGATTGACGTGTTAACATCTTTGGAACGACTCAGTATTTTTCAGCATGGGTGGACTTTTTACACTTTTAAAGCACTTCATGCAAATGCAACAACTATGAACTTTTTCCCCTAAATTAATCAAGAGTCCCTTTAAAAGGAAAGACCTACACTAAGTACAAACACAGGAAATAACAGACCAAACCACTAGGGTTAAAACAGCACCCTCTAGTGTTTACACTGGGTATGCTGCAACACCAACATGACTGAGCTAAAGAGAAGCACTTATTCTTACATAGATTTAGGAATGCTTCTCTTTGTAGTCATCTAAAGGGGCTCTTTAAATGTAAGGGATCTGAAAAAAGTGGACACAGGGGAGTCAGTCAGCGAATATTTACCCCAACTTGATAGCACTTTCTACTTTGTTTGAAAAGAAAGATGCTAAAGTTAGAGTAGATATCAACTGATTTTCAGCCAAGAGGGCAAGGAAATGAAACATGGCTGCAGAGGATGCAAAACACTGTCCAAATGTTGCTCCAAGTTGTTAGCACTTAAAAGTTGGAGGGAGAGATATAATGGTGCAACCATATTAGGTACACTGAGAAATGAAATTCCATAGAAAAGACGTTGAGTTTTGCCTGTAGCTCACTTCCTCATTAAAACTACCCCAAAGAGAAGCACTTATGAACACAGGACCAATCAATGCTCCCATTTGAAGTAATCTTAATGTGTTGAACTCTCTGATGAAATGACCATTGCATGGAGAACGCAGTGTTGAGTTCCAGAAGGTCCTGAAGCACTGATCACTTGAAACTACCCCAACAAATAGCACTTACCAAATACAACAGACGAGTCAGTGCCATTGTGAGGGTACCGATAGTGACAGTAGTGGCAGCTGAAAATCTTGTCCAATGTATAACCTGAAATTCGGTTGGATTGGACGAGATCATTTGTAGTCAGAGATGTTGCCTGCATTTAGGAAGAGCTTGTCTGAGGCATGTGGTTTAGCAGCACCCAATTTAAGGGTGTCCATGCCCCTTTTGCTGTGCCATGGTCGTTGACACTCTACTTTTCTGTGAAGCCCATCAAGTTTTGATTGCCGTGTTAACATCTTTGGAACGACGCAGCATTTTTCAGCATGGGTGGACTTTTTACACTTTTAAAGCACTTCATGCAAATGCAACAATTATGAACTTTTTCCCCTAAATTATTCAAGAGTCCCTTGAAAGACATACACTAAGTACAAACACAGGAAATGGTAGCCCAAACCTCTAGTTTTAAAACAGCACCCTCTAGTGTTTACACTGGGTATGCTGCAACACCAACATGACTGAGCTAAAGAGAAGCACTTATTCTTACATAGATTTAGGAATGCTTCTCTTTGTAATCATCTAAAGGGGCTCTTTAAATGTAAGGGATCTGAAAAAAGTGGACACAGGGGACTCAGTCAGCAAATATTTACCCCAACTTGATAGCACTTTCTACTTTGGTCGAAAAGAAAGATGCTAAAGTTAGAGTAGATATCAAATGATTCTCAGTCAAAAGGGCAAGGATGTGAAAATGGGTTGCTGAGAAGGATTCAAAATAGTGTCCAAATGTTGTTAGCACTTAAAGGTACAAGTTGGAGGGAGTGGTATGAAGCAGACCTACATTAAATACAAAAACAAGGGCTGTCAGGCCAAGCCTCTAGGTAAAACAGCACCCTCTAGTGTTTACACTGGGTATGCTGCAACACCAACATGACTGAGCTAAAGAGAAGCACTTATTCTTTCATAGATTTAGGAATGCTTCTTTTTGTAGTCATCTAAAGGGGCTCTTTAAATGTAAGGGATCTGAAAAAAGTGGACATGGGAGTCAGTCAGCAAATATTTACCCCAACTTGATAGCACTTTCTACTTTGTTTGAAAAGAAAGATGCTAAAGTTAGAGTAGATATCAACTGATTTTCAGCCAAGAGGCCAAGGAAATGAAACATGGCTGCAGAGGATGCAAAACACTGTCCAAATGTTGCTCCAAGTTGTTAGCACTTAAAAGTTGGAGGGAGAGATATAATGGTGCAACCATATTAGGTACACTGAGAAATGAAATTCCATAGAAAAGACGTTGAGTTTTGCCTGTAGCTCACTTCCTCATTAAAACTACCCCAAAGAGAAGCACTTATGAACACAGGACCAATCAATGCTCCCATTTGAAGTAATCTTAATGTGTTGAACTCTCTGATTAAATGACCATTGCATGGAGAATGCAGTGTTGAGTTCCAGAAGGTCCTGAAGCACTGATCACTTGAAACTACCCCAACAAATAGCACTTACCAAATACAACAGACGAGTCAGTGCCATTGTGAGGGTACCGATAGTGACAGTAGTGGCAGCTGAAAATCTTGTCCAATGTATAACCTGAAACTTGGTGGACTGGACGAGATCATTTGTAGTCAGAGATGTTGCCTGCATTTAGGAAGAGCTTGTCTGAGGCATGTGGTTTAGCAGCACCCAATTTAAGGGTGTCCATGCCCCTTTGCTATGCCATGGTCGTTGACACTCTACTTTTCTGTGAAGCCCATCAAGTTTTGATTGCCGTGTTAACATCTTTGGAACGACTCAGCATTTTTCAGCATGGGTGGACTTTTACACTTTTAAAGCACTTCATGCAAATGCAACAATTATGAACTTTTTCCCCTAAATTAATCAAGAGTCCCTTTAAAAGGAAAGACCTACACTAAGTACAAACACAGGAAATGGTAGCCCAAACCTCTAGTTTTAAAACAGCACCCTCTAGTGTTTACACTGGGTATGCTGCAACACCAACATGACTGAGCTAAAGAGAAGCACTTATTCTTACATAGATTTAGGAATGCTTCTCTTTGTAGTCATCTAAAGGGGCTCTTTAAATGTAAGGGATCTGAAAAAAGTGGACACAGGGGACTCAGTCAGCAAATATTTACTCAACTTGATAGCACTTTCTACTTTGGTCGAAAAGAAAGATGCTAAAGTCAGAGTAGATATCAAATGATTCTCCGTCAAGAGGGCAAGGATATGAAAATGGGTTGCTGAGAAGGATTCAAAATAGTGTCCAAATGTTGTTAGCACTTAAAGGTACAAGTTGGAGGGAGTGGTATGAAGCAGACCTACATTAAATACAAAAACAAGGGCTGTCAGGCCAAGCCTCTAGGTAAAACAGCACCCTCTAGTGTTTACACTGGGTATGCTGCAACACCAACATGACTGAGCTAAAGAGAAGCACTTATTCTTTCATAGATTTAGGAATGCTTCTTTTTGTAGCCATCTAAAGGGGCTCTTTAAATGTAAGGGATCTGAAAAAAGTGGACACAGGGGACTCAGTCAGCAAATATTTACCCCAACTTGATAGCACTTTCTACTTTGTTTGAAAAGAAAGATGCTAAAGTTAGAGTAGATATCAACTGATTTTCAGCCAAGAGGCCAAGGAAATGAAACATGGCTGCAGAGGATGCAAAACACTGTCCAAATGTTGCTCCAACTTGATAGCACTTTCTACTTTGGTCGAAAAGAAAGATGCTAAAGTCAGAGTAGATATCAAATGATTCTCCGTCAAGAGGGCAAGGATATGAAAATGGGTTGCTGAGAAGGATTCAAAATAGTGTCCAAATGTTGTTAGCACTTAAAGGTACAAGTTGGAGGGAGTGGTATGAAGCAGACCTACATTAAATACAAAAACAAGGGCTGTCAGGCCAAGCCTCTAGGTAAAACAGCACCCTCTAGTGTTTACACTGGGTATGCTGCAACACCAACATGACTGAGCTAAAGAGAAGCACTTATTCTTTCATAGATTTAGGAATGCTTCTTTTTGTAGTCATCTAAAGGGGCTCTTTAAATGTAAGGGATCTGAAAAAAGTGGACACGGGAGTCAGTCAGCAAATATTTACCCCAACTTGATAGCACTTTCTACTTTGTTTGAAAAGAAAGATGCTAAAGTTAGAGTAGATATCAACTGATTTTCAGCCAAGAGGGCAAGGAAATGAAACATGGCTGCAGAGGATGCAAAACACTGTCCAAATGTTGCTCCAAGTTGTTAGCACTTAAAAGTTGGAGGGAGAGATATAATGGTGCAACCATATTAGGTACACTGAGAAATGAAATTCCATAGAAAAGACGTTGAGTTTTGCCTGTAGCTCACTTCCTCATTAAAACTACCCCAAAGAGAAGCACTTATGAACACAGGACCAATCAATGCTCCCATTTGAAGTAATCTTAATGTGTTGAACTCTCTGATTAAATGACCATTGCATGGAGAATGCAGTGTTGAGTTCCAGAAGGTCCTGAAGCACTGATCACTTGAAACTACCCCAACAAATAGCACTTACCAAATACAACAGACGAGTCAGTGCCATTGTGAGGGTACCGATAGTGACAGTAGTGGCAGCTGAAAATCTTGTCCAATGTATAACCTGAAACTCGGTGGGACTGGACGAGATCATTTGTAGTCAGAGATGTTGCCTGCATTTAGGAAGAGCTTGTCTGAGGCATGTGGTTTAGCAGCACCCAATTTAAGGGTGTCCATGCCCCTTTGCTATGCTATGGTCGTTGACACTCTACTTTTCTGTGAAGCCCATCAAGTTTTGATTGCCGTGTTAACATCTTTGGAACGACTCAGCATTTTTCAGCATGGGTGGACTTTTACACTTTTAAAGCACTTCATGCAAATGCAACAATTATGAACTTTTTCCTAAATTATTCAAGAGTCCCTTAAAAGGAAAGACATACACTAAGTACAAACACAGGAAATGGTAGCCCAAACCTCTAGTTTTAAAACAGCACCCTCTAGTGTTTACACTGGGTATGCTGCAACACCAACATGACTGAGCTAAAGAGAAGCACTTATTCTTACATAGATTTAGGAATGCTTCTCTTTGTAGTCATCTAAAGGGGCTCTTTAAATGTAAGGGATCTGAAAAAAGTGGACACAGGGGACTCAGTCAGCAAATATTTACCCCAACTTGATAGCACTTTCTACTTTGGTCGAAAAGAAAGATGCTAAAGTTAGAGTAGATATCAAATGATTCTCAGTCAAAAGGGCAAGGATGTGAAAATGGGTTGCTGAGAAGGATTCAAAATAGTGTCCAAATGTTGTTAGCACTTAAAGGTACAAGTTGGAGGGAGTGGTATGAAGCAGACCTACATTAAATACAAAAACAAGGGCTGTCAGGCCAAGCCTCTAGGTAAAACAGCACCCTCTAGTGTTTACACTGGGTATGCTGCAACACCAACATGACTGAGCTAAAGAGAAGCACTTATTCTTTCATAGATTTAGGAATGCTTCTTTTGTAGTCATCTAAAGGGGCTCTTTAAATGTAAGGGATCTGAAAAAGTGGACACAGGAGTCAGTCAGCAAATATTTACCCCAACTTGATAGCACTTTCTACTTTGTTTGAAAAGAAAGATGCTAAAGTTAGAGTAGATATCAACTGATTTTCAGCCAAGAGGGCCAAGGAAATGAAACATGGCTGCAGAGGATGCAAAACACTGTCCAAATGTTGCTCCAAGTTGTTAGCACTTAAAAGTTGGAGGGAGAGATATAATGGTGCAACCATATTAGGTACACTGAGAAATGAAATTCCATAGAAAAGACGTTGAGTTTTGCCTGTAGCTCACTTCCTCATTAAAACTACCCCAAAGAGAAGCACTTATGAACACAGAACCAATCAATGCTCCCATTTGAAGTAATCTTAATGTGTTGAACTCTCTGATTAAATGGCCATTGCATGGAGAACGCAGTGTTGAGTTCCAGAAGGTCCTGAAGCACTGATCACTTGAAACTACCCCAACAAATAGCACTTACCAAATACAACAGACGAGTCAGTGCCATTGTGAGGGTACCGATAGTGACAGTAGTGGCAGCTGAAAATCTTGTCCAATGTATAACCTGAAATTCGGTTGGATTGGACGAGATCATTTGTAGTCAGAGATGTTGCCTGCATTTAGGAAGAGCTTGTCTGAGGCATGTGGTTTAGCAGCACCCAATTTAAGGGTGTCCATGCCCCTTTTGCTGTGGTCGTTGACACTCTACTTTTCTGTGAAGCCCATCAAGTTTTGATTGCCGTGTTAACATCTTTGGAACGACGCAGCATTTTTCAGCATGGGTGGACTTTTTACACTTTTAAAGCACTTCATGCAAATGCAACAATTATGAACTTTTTCCCCTAAATTAATCAAGAGTCCCTTTAAAAGGAAAGACCTACACTAAGTACAAACACAGGAAATGGTAGCCCAAACCTCTAGTTTTAAAACAGCACCCTCTAGTGTTTACACTGGGTATGCTGCAACACCAACATGACTGAGCTAAAGAGAAGCACTTATTCTTACATAGATTTAGGAATGCTTCTCTTTGTAATCATCTAAAGGGGCTCTTTAAATGTAAGGATCTGAAAAAGTGGACACAGGGACTCAGTCAGCAAATATTTACCCCAACTTGATAGCACTTTCTACTTTGGTCGAAAGAAAGATGCTAAAGTTAGAGTAGATATCAAATGATTCTCAGTCAAGAGGGCAAGGATATGAAAATGGGTTGCTGAGAAGGATTCAAAATAGTGTCCAAATGTTGTTAGCACTTAAAGGTACAAGTTGGAGGGAGTGGTATGAAGCAGACCTACATTAAATACAAAAACAAGGGCTGTCAGGCCAAGCCTCTAGGTAAAACAGCACCCTCTAGTGTTTACACTGGGTATGCTGCAACACCAACATGACTGAGCTAAAGAGAAGCACTTATTCTTTCATAGATTTAGGAATGCTTCTTTTTGTAGTCATCTAAAGGGGCTCTTTAAATGTAAGGGATCTGAAAAAAGTGGACACAGGGGACTCAGTCAGCAAATATTTACCCCAACTTGATAGCACTTTCTACTTTGGTCGAAAAGAAAGATGCTAAAGTCAGAGTAGATATCAAATGATTCTCCGTCAAGAGGGCAAGGATATGAAAATGGGTTGCTGAGAAGGATTCAAAATAGTGTCCAAATGTTGTTAGCACTTAAAGGTACAAGTTGGAGGGAGTGGTATGAAGCAGACCTACATTAAATACAAAAACAAGGGCTGTCAGGCCAAGCCTCTAGGTAAAACAGCACCCTCTAGTGTTTACACTGGGTATGCTGCAACACCAACATGACTGAGCTAAAGAGAAGCACTTATTCTTTCATAGATTTAGGAATGCTTCTTTTTGTAGTCATCTAAAGGGGCTCTTTAAATGTAAGGGATCTGAAAAAAGTGGACACAGGGGAGTCAGTCAGCAAATATTTACCCCAACTTGATAGCACTTTCTACTTTGTTTGAAAAGAAAGATGCTAAAGTTAGAGTAGATATCAACTGATTTTCAGCCAAGAGGGCCAAGGAAATGAAACATGGCTGCAGAGGATGCAAAACACTGTCCAAATGTTGCTCCAAGTTGTTAGCACTTAAAAGTTGGAGGGAGAGATATAATGGTGCAACCATATTAGGTACACTGAGAAATGAAATTCCATAGAAAAGACGTTGAGTTTTGCCTGTAGCTCACTTCCTCATTAAAACTACCCCAAAGAGAAGCACTTATGAACACAGAACCAATCAATGCTCCCATTTGAAGTAATCTTAATGTGTTGAACTCTCTGATTAAATGACCATTGCATGGAGAATGCAGTGTTGAGTTCCAGAAGGTCCTGAAGCACTGATCACTTGAAACTACCCCAACAAATAGCACTTACCAAATACAACAGACGAGTCAGTGCCATTGTGAGGGTACCGATAGTGACAGTAGTGGCAGCTGAATATCTTGTCCACTGTATAACATGAAACTTGGTGGACTGGACGAGATCATTTGTAGTCAGAGATGTTGCCTGCATTTAGGAAGAGCTGGTCTGAGGCATGTGGTTTAGCAGCACCCAATTTAAGGGTGTCCATGCCCCCTTTGCTATGCTATGGTCGTTGACACTCTACTTTTCTGTGAAGCCCATCAAGTTTTGATTGCCGTGTTAACATCTTTGGAACGACTCAGCATTTTTCAGCATGGGTGGACTTTTTACACTTTTAAAGCACTTCATGCAAATGCAACAATTATGAACTTTTTTCCTAAATTATTCAAGAGTCCCTTGAAAGACATACACTAAGTACAAACACAGGAAATGGTAGCCCAAACCTCTAGTTTTAAAACAGCACCCTCTAGTGTTTACACTGGGTATGCTGCAACACCAACATGACTGAGCTAAAGAGAAGCACTTATTCTTACATAGATTTAGGAATGCTTCTCTTTGTAGTCATCTAAAGGGGCTCTTTAAATGTAAGGGATCTGAAAAAAGTGGACACAGGGGACTCAGTCAGCAAATATTTACCCCAACTTGATAGCACTTTCTACTTTGGTCGAAAAGAAAGATGCTAAAGTTAGAGTAGATATCAAATGATTCTCAGTCAAAAGGGCAAGGATGTGAAAATGGGTTGCTGAGAAGGATTCAAAATAGTGTCCAAATGTTGTTAGCACTTAAAGGTACAAGTTGGAGGGAGTGGTATGAAGCAGACCTACATTAAATACAAAAACAAGGGCTGTCAGGCCAAGCCTCTAGGTAAAACAGCACCCTCTAGTGTTTACACTGGGTATGCTGCAACACCAACATGACTGAGCTAAAGAGAAGCACTTATTCTTTCATAGATTTAGGAATGCTTCTTTTTGTAGTCATCTAAAGGGGCTCTTTAAATGTAAGGGATCTGAAAAAAGTGGACACGGGAGTCAGTCAGCAAATATTTACCCCAACTTGATAGCACTTTCTACTTTGTTTGAAAAGAAAGATGCTAAAGTTAGAGTAGATATCAACTGATTTTCAGCCAAGAGGCCAAGGAAATGAAACATGGCTGCAGAGGATGCAAAACACTGTCCAAATGTTGCTCCAAGTTGTTAGCACTTAAAAGTTGGAGGGAGAGATATAATGGTGCAACCATATTAGGTACACTGAGAAATGAAATTCCATAGAAAAGACGTTGAGTTTTGCCTGTAGCTCACTTCCTCATTAAAACTACCCCAAAGAGAAGCACTTATGAACACAGAACCAATCAATGCTCCCATTTGAAGTAATCTTAATGTGTTGAACTCTCTGATTAAATGGCCATTGCATGGAGAACGCAGTGTTGAGTTCCAGAAGGTCCTGAAGCACTGATCACTTGAAACTACCCCAACAAATAGCACTTACCAAATACAACAGACGAGTCAGTGCCATTGTGAGGGTACCGATAGTGACAGTAGTGGCAGCTGAATATCTTGTCCACTGTATAACATGAAACTTGGTGGACTGGACGAGATCATTTGTAGTCAGAGATGTTGCCTGCATTTAGGAAGAGCTGGTCTGAGGCATGTGGTTTAGCAGCACCCAATTTAAGGGTGTCCATGCCCCCTTTGCTATGCTATGGTCGTTGACACTCTACTTTTCTGTGAAGCCCATCAAGTTTTGATTGACGTGTTAACATCTTTGGAACGACTCAGTATTTTTCAGCATGGGTGGACTTTTTACACTTTTAAAGCACTTCATGCAAATGCAACAATTATGAACTTTTTCCCCTAAATTAATCAAGAGTCCCTTTAAAAGGAAAGACCTACACTAAGTACAAACACAGGAAATGGTAGACCAAACCTCTAGTTTTAAAACAGCACCCTCTAGTGTTTACACTGGGTATGCTGCAACACCAACATGACTGAGCTAAAGAGAAGCACTTATTCTTACATAGATTTAGGAATGCTTCTCTTTGTAGTCATCTAAAGGGGCTCTTTAAATGTAAGGGATCTGAAAAAAGTGGACACAGGGGAGTCAGTCAGCGAATATTTACCCCAACTTGATAGCACTTTCTACTTTGGTCGAAAAGAAAGATGCTAAAGTCAGAGTAGATATCAAATGATTCTCAGTCAAAGAGGCAAGGATATGAAAATGGGTTGCTGAGAAGGATTCAAAATAGTGTCCAAATGTTGTTAGCACTTAAAGGTACAAGTTGGAGGGAGTGGTATGAAGCAGACCTACATTAAATACAAAAACAAGGGCTGTCAGGCCAAGCCTCTAGGTAAAACAGCACCCTCTAGTGTTTACACTGGGTATGCTGCAACACCAACATGACTGAGCTAAAGAGAAGCACTTATTCTTTCATAGATTTAGGAATGCTTCTTTTTGTAGTCATCTAAAGGGGCTCTTTAAATGTAAGGGATCTGAAAAAAGTGGACACAGGGGACTCAGTCAGCAAATATTTACCCCAACTTGATAGCACTTTCTACTTTGGTCGAAAAGAAAGATGCTAAAGTCAGAGTAGATATCAAATGATTCTCTGTCAAGAGGGCAAGGATATGAAAATGGGTTGCTGAGAAGGATTCAAAATAGTGTCCAATGTTGTTAGCACTTAGTACAGATATCTGATTTGGAGAGAGTGTATGAAGCAGACCTACATTAAATACAAAAACAAGGGCTGTCAGGCCAAGCCTCTAGGTAAAACAGCACCCTCTAGTGTTTACACTGGGTATGCTGCAACACCAACATGACTGAGCTAAAGAGAAGCACTTATTCTTTCATAGATTTAGGAATGCTTCTTTTGTAGTCATCTAAAGGGGCTCTTTAAATGTAAGGGATCTGAAAAAGTGGACACAGGGGAGTCAGTCAGCAAATATTTACCCCAACTTGATAGCACTTTCTACTTTGTTTGAAAAGAAAGATGCTAAAGTTAGAGTAGATATCAACTGATTTTCAGCCAAGAGGGCAAGGAAATGAAACATGGCTGCAGAGGATGCAAAACACTGTCCAAATGTTGCTCCAAGTTGTTAGCACTTAAAAGTTGGAGGGAGAGATATAATGGTGCAACCATATTAGGTACACTGAGAAATGAAATTCCATAGAAAAGACGTTGAGTTTTGCCTGTAGCTCACTTCCTCATTAAAACTACCCCAAAGAGAAGCACTTATGAACACAGGACCAATCAATGCTCCCATTTGAAGTAATCTTAATGTGTTGAACTCTCTGATTAAATGACCATTGCATGGAGAATGCAGTGTTGAGTTCCAGAAGGTCCTGAAGCACTGATCACTTGAAACTACCCCAACAAATAGCACTTACCAAATACAACAGACGAGTCAGTGCCATTGTGAGGGTACCGATAGTGACAGTAGTGGCAGCTGAAAATCTTGTCCAATGTATAACCTGAAACTTGTGGGACTGGACGAGATCATTTGTAGTCAGAGATGTTGCCTGCATTTAGGAAGAGCTTGTCTGAGGCATGTGGTTTACCAGCACCCAATTTAAGGGTGTCCATGCCCCTTTTGCTGTGCCATGGTCGTTGACACTCTACTTTTCTGTGAAGATCATCAAGTTTTGATTGCCGTGTTAACATCTTTGGAACGACGCAGCATTTTTCAGCATGGGGTGGACTTTTTACACTTTTAAAGCACTTCATGCAAATGCAACAATTATGAACTTTTTCCTAAATTATTCAAGAGTCCCTTTAAAAGGAAAGACCTACACTAAGTACAAACACAGGAAATGGTAGCCCAAACCTCTAGTTTTAAAACAGCACCCTCTAGTGTTTACACTGGGTATGCTGCAACACCAACATGACTGAGCTAAAGAGAAGCACTTATTCTTACATAGATTTAGGAATGCTTCTCTTTGTAGTCATCTAAAGGGGCTCTTTAAATGTAAGGGATCTGAAAAAAGTGGACACAGGGGACTCAGTCAGCAAATATTTACCCCAACTTGATAGCACTTTCTACTTTGGTCGAAAAGAAAGATGCTAAAGTTAGAGTAGATATCAAATGATTCTCAGTCAAAAGGGCAAGGATGTGAAAATGGGTTGCTGAGAAGGATTCAAAATAGTGTCCAAATGTTGTTAGCACTTAAAGGTACAAGTTGGAGGAGTGGTATGAAGCAGACCTACATTAAATACAAAAACAAGGGCTGTCAGGCCAAGCCTCTAGGTAAAACAGCACCCTCTAGTGTTTACACTGGGTATGCTGCAACACCAACATGACTGAGCTAAAGAGAAGCACTTATTCTTTCATAGATTTAGGAATGCTTCTTTTTGTAGTCATCTAAAGGGGCTCTTTAAATGTAAGGGATCTGAAAAAAGTGGACACAGGGGAGTCAGTCAGCAAATATTTACCCCAACTTGATAGCACTTTCTACTTTGTTTGAAAAGAAAGATGCTAAAGTTAGAGTAGATATCAACTGATTTTCAGCCAAGAGGGCAAGGAAATGAAACATGGCTGCAGAGGATGCAAAACACTGTCCAAATGTTGCTCCAAGTTGTTAGCACTTAAAAGTTGGAGGGAGAGATATAATGGTGCAACCATATTAGGTACACTGAGAAATGAAATTCCATAGAAAAGACGTTGAGTTTTGCCTGTAGCTCACTTCCTCATTAAAACTACCCCAAAGAGAAGCACTTATGAACACAGGACCAATCAATGCTCCCATTTGAAGTAATCTTAATGTGTTGAACTCTCTGATTAAATGACCATTGCATGGAGAATGCAGTGTTGAGTTCCAGAAGGTCCTGAAGCACTGATCACTTGAAACTACCCCAACAAATAGCACTTACCAAATACAACAGACGAGTCAGTGCCATTGTGAGGGTACCGATAGTGACAGTAGTGGCAGCTGAATATCTTGTCCACTGTATAACATGAAACTTGGTGGACTGGACGAGATCATTTGTAGTCAGAGATGTTGCCTGCATTTAGGAAGAGCTGGTCTGAGGCATGTGGTTTAGCAGCACCCAATTTAAGGGTGTCCATGCCCCTTTTGCTGTGCCATAGTCGTTGACACTCTACTTTTCTGTGAAGATCATCAAGTTTTGATTGCCGTGTTAACATCTTTGGAACGACGCAGCATTTTTCAGCATGGGTGGACTTTTTACACTTTTAAAGCACTTCATGCAAATGCAACAATTATGAACTTTTTCCCCTAAATTAATCAAGAGTCCCTTTAAAAGGAAAGACCTACACTAAGTACAAACACAGGAAATGGTAGCCCAAACCTCTAGTTTTAAAACAGCACCCTCTAGTGTTTACACTGGGTATGCTGCAACACCAACATGACTGAGCTAAAGAGAAGCACTTATTCTTACATAGATTTAGGAATGCTTCTTTTTGTAGTCATCTAAAGGGGCTCTTTAAATGTAAGGGATCTGAAAAAAGTGGACACAGGGGACTCAGTCAGCAAATATTTACCCCAACTTGATAGCACTTTCTACTTTGGTCGAAAAGAAAGATGCTAAAGTCAGAGTAGATATCAAATGATTCTCCGTCAAGAGGGCAAGGATATGAAAATGGGTTGCTGAGAAGGATTCAAAATAGTGTCCAAATGTTGTTAGCACTTAAAGGTACAAGTTGGAGGGAGTGGTATGAAGCAGACCTACATTAAATACAAAAACAAGGGCTGTCAGGCCAAGCCTCTAGGTAAAACAGCACCCTCTAGTGTTTACACTGGGTATGCTGCAACACCAACATGACTGAGCTAAAGAGAAGCACTTATTCTTTCATAGATTTAGGAATGCTTCTTTTGTAGTCATCTAAAGGGCTCTTTAAATGTAAGGGATCTGAAAAAGTGGACACGGAGTCAGTCAGCAAATATTTACCCCAACTTGATAGCACTTTCTACTTTGTTTGAAAAGAAAGATGCTAAAGTTAGAGTAGATATCAACTGATTTTCAGCCAAGAGGGCAAGGAAATGAAACATGGCTGCAGAGGATGCAAAACACTGTCCAAATGTTGCTCCAAAGTTGTTAGCACTTAAAAGTTGGAGGGAGAGATATAATGGTGCAACCATATTAGGTACACTGAGAAATGAAATTCCATAGAAAAGACGTTGAGTTTTGCCTGTAGCTCACTTCCTCATTAAAACTACCCCAAAGAGAAGCACTTATGAACACAGGACCAATCAATGCTCCCATTTGAAGTAATCTTAATGTGTTGAACTCTCTGATTAAATGACCATTGCATGGAGAATGCAGTGTTGAGTTCCAGAAGGTCCTGAAGCACTGATCACTTGAAACTACCCCAACAAATAGCACTTACCAAATACAACAGACGAGTCAGTGCCATTGTGAGGGTACCGATAGTGACAGTAGTGGCAGCTGAAAATCTTGTCCAATGTATAACCTGAAACTTGGTGGACTGGACGAGATCATTTGTAGTCAGAGATGTTGCCTGCATTTAGGAAGAGCTTGTCTGAGGCATGTGGTTTAGCAGCACCCAATTTAAGGGTGTCCATGCCCCTTTGCTATGCCATGGTCGTTGACACTCTACTTTTCTGTGAAGCCCATCAAGTTTTGATTGCCGTGTTAACATCTTTGGAACGACTCAGCATTTTTCAGCATGGGTGGACTTTTACACTTTTAAAGCACTTCATGCAAATGCAACAATTATGAACTTTTTTCCTAAATTATTCAAGAGTCCCTTTAAAAGGAAAGACCATACACTAAGTACAAACACAGGAAATGGTAGCCCAAACCTCTAGTTTTAAAACAGCACCCTCTAGTGTTTACACTGGGTATGCTGCAACACCAACATGACTGAGCTAAAGAGAAGCACTTATTCTTACATAGATTTAGGAATGCTTCTCTTTGTAGTCATCTAAAGGGGCTCTTTAAATGTAAGGGATCTGAAAAAAGTGGACACAGGGGACTCAGTCAGCAAATATTTACCCCAACTTGATAGCACTTTCTACTTTGGTCGAAAAGAAAGATGCTAAAGTTAGAGTAGATATCAAATGATTCTCAGTCAAAAGGGCAAGGATGTGAAAATGGGTTGCTGAGAAGGATTCAAAATAGTGTCCAAATGTTGTTAGCACTTAAAGGTACAAGTTGGAGGGAGTGGTATGAAGCAGACCTACATTAAATACAAAAACAAGGGCTGTCAGGCCAAGCCTCTAGGTAAAACAGCACCCTCTAGTGTTTACACTGGGTATGCTGCAACACCAACATGACTGAGCTAAAGAGAAGCACTTATTCTTTCATAGATTTAGGAATGCTTCTTTTGTAGTCATCTAAAGGGCTCTTTAAATGTAAGGGATCTGAAAAAGTGGACACAGGGGAGTCAGTCAGCAAATATTTACCCCAACTTGATAGCACTTTCTACTTTGTTTGAAAAGAAAGATGCTAAAGTTAGAGTAGATATCAACTGATTTTCAGCCAAGAGGGCAAGGAAATGAAACATGGCTGCAGAGGATGCAAAACACTGTCCAAATGTTGCTCCAAGTTGTTAGCACTTAAAAGTTGGAGGGAGAGATATAATGGTGCAACCATATTAGGTACACTGAGAAATGAAATTCCATAGAAAAGACGTTGAGTTTTGCCTGTAGCTCACTTCCTCATTAAAACTACCCCAAAGAGAAGCACTTATGAACACAGAACCAATCAATGCTCCCATTTGAAGTAATCTTAATGTGTTGAACTCTCTGATTAAATGGCCATTGCATGGAGAACGCAGTGTTGAGTTCCAGAAGGTCCTGAAGCACTGATCACTTGAAACTACCCCAACAAATAGCACTTACCAAATACAACAGACGAGTCAGTGCCATTGTGAGGGTACCGATAGTGACAGTAGTGGCAGCTGAAAATCTTGTCCAATGTATAACCTGAAACTTGGTGGACTGGACGAGATCATTTGTAGTCAGAGATGTTGCCTGCATTTAGGAAGAGCTTGTCTGAGGCATGTGGTTTACCAGCACCCAATTTAAGGGTGTCCATGCCCCTTTTGCTGTGCCATGGTCGTTGACACTCTACTTTTCTGTGAAGCCCATCAAGTTTTGATTGCCGTGTTAACATCTTTGGAACGACTCAGCATTTTTCAGCATGGGTGGACTTTTTACACTTTTAAAGCACTTCATGCAAATGCAACAATTATGAACTTTTTCCTAAATTATTCAAGAGTCCCTTTAAAAGGAAAGACCTACACTAAGTACAAACACAGGAAATGGTAGCCCAAACCTCTAGTTTTAAAACAGCACCCTCTAGTGTTTACACTGGGTATGCTGCAACACCAACATGACTGAGCTAAAGAGAAGCACTTATTCTTACATAGATTTAGGAATGCTTCTCTTTGTAGTCATCTAAAGGGGCTCTTTAAATGTAAGGGATCTGAAAAAAGTGGACACAGGGGACTCAGTCAGCAAATATTTACCCCAACTTGATAGCACTTTCTACTTTGGTCGAAAGAAAGATGCTAAAGTTAGAGTAGATATCAAATGATTCTCCAGTCAAGAGGGCAAGGATATGAAAATGGGTTGCTGAGAAGGATTCAAAATAGTGTCCAAATGTTGTTAGCACTTAAAGGTACAAGTTGGAGGGAGTGGTATGAAGCAGACCTACATTAAATACAAAAACAAGGGCTGTCAGGCCAAGCCTCTAGGTAAAACAGCACCCTCTAGTGTTTACACTGGGTATGCTGCAACACCAACATGACTGAGCTAAAGAGAAGCACTTATTCTTTCATAGATTTAGGAATGCTTCTTTTGTAGTCATCTAAAGGGGCTCTTTAAATGTAAGGGATCTGAAAAAGTGGACACAGGGGAGTCAGTCAGCAAATATTTACCCCAACTTGATAGCACTTTCTACTTTGTTTGAAAAGAAAGATGCTAAAGTTAGAGTAGATATCAACTGATTTTCAGCCAAGAGGGCAAGGAAATGAAACATGGCTGCAGAGGATGCAAAACACTGTCCAAATGTTGCTCCAAGTTGTTAGCACTTAAAAGTTGGAGGGAGAGATATAATGGTGCAACCATATTAGGTACACTGAGAAATGAAATTCCATAGAAAAGACGTTGAGTTTTGCCTGTAGCTCACTTCCTCATTAAAACTACCCCAAAGAGAAGCACTTATGAACACAGAACCAATCAATGCTCCCATTTGAAGTAATCTTAATGTGTTGAACTCTCTGATTAAATGACCATTGCATGGAGAACGCAGTGTTGAGTTCCAGAAGGTCCTGAAGCACTGATCACTTGAAACTACCCCAACAAATAGCACTTACCAAATACAACAGACGAGTCAGTGCCATTGTGAGGGTACCGATAGTGACAGTAGTGGCAGCTGAATATCTTGTCCACTGTATAACATGAAACTTGGTGGACTGGACGAGATCATTTGTAGTCAGAGATGTTGCCTGCATTTAGGAAGAGCTTGTCTGAGGCATGTGGTTTAGCAGCACCCAATTTAAGGGTGTCCATGCCCCTTTTGCTGTGCCATGGTCGTTGACACTCTACTTTTCTGTGAAGCCCATCAAGTTTTGATTGCCGTGTTAACATCTTTGGAACGACTCAGCATTTTTCAGCATGGGTGGACTTTTTACACTTTTAAAGCACTTCATGCAAATGCAACAATTATGAACTTTTTCCCTAAATTATTCAAGAGTCCCTTGAAAGACATACACTAAGTACAAACACAGGAAATGGTAGCCCAAACCTCTAGTTTTAAAACAGCACCCTCTAGTGTTTACACTGGGTATGCTGCAACACCAACATGACTGAGCTAAAGAGAAGCACTTATTCTTACATAGATTTAGGAATGCTTCTCTTTGTAGTCATCTAAAGGGGCTCTTTAAATGTAAGGGATCTGAAAAAAGTGGACACAGGGGAGTCAGTCAGCAAATATTTACCCCAACTTGATAGCACTTTCTACTTTGGTCGAAAAGAAAGATGCTAAAGTTAGAGTAGATATCAAATGATTCTCAGTCAAAAGGGCAAGGATGTGAAAATGGGTTGCTGAGAAGGATTCAAAATAGTGTCCAAATGTTGTTAGCACTTAAAGGTACAAGTTGGAGGGAGTGGTATGAAGCAGACCTACATTAAATACAAAAACAAGGGCTGTCAGGCCAAGCCTCTAGGTAAAACAGCACCCTCTAGTGTTTACACTGGGTATGCTGCAACACCAACATGACTGAGCTAAAGAGAAGCACTTATTCTTTCATAGATTTAGGAATGCTTCTTTTGTAGTCATCTAAAGGGCTCTTTAAATGTAAGGGATCTGAAAAAGTGGACACAGGGGACTCAGTCAGCAAATATTTACCCTAACTTGATAGCACTTTCTACTTTGGTTTGAAAAGAAAGATGCTAAAGTAGATATCAAATGATTTCAGCCAAAAGAGGATGTGAAAATGGGTTGCTGAGAAGGATTCAAAATAGTGTCCAAATGTTGTTAGCACTTGAAGGTACAAGTTGGGAGTGGTATGAAGCAGACATGTATAAACAATACAAGCACAGGTACAAGAGTACAAAAACAAGGGCTGTCAGGCCTCTAGGTAAACAGCACCCTCTAGTGTTTACACTGGGTATGCTGCAACACCAACATGACTGAGCTAAAGAGAAGCACTTATTCTTTCATAGATTTAGGAATGCTTCTTTTGTAGTCATCTAAAGGGCTCTTTAAATGTAAGGGATCTGAAAAAAGTGGACACAGGGGAGTCAGTCAGCAAATATTTACCCCAACTTGATAGCACTTTCTACTTTGTTTGAAAAGAAAGATGCTAAAGTTAGAGTAGATATCAACTGATTTTCAGCCAAGAGGGCAAGGAAATGAAACATGGCTGCAGAGGATGCAAAACACTGTCCAAATGTTGCTCCAAGTTGTTAGCACTTAAAAGTTGGAGGGAGAGATATAATGGTGCAACCATATTAGGTACACTGAGAAATGAAATTCCATAGAAAAGACGTTGAGTTTTGCCTGTAGCTCACTTCCTCATTAAAACTACCCCAAAGAGAAGCACTTATGAACACAGGACCAATCAATGCTCCCATTTGAAGTAATCTTAATGTGTTGAACTCTCTGATTAAATGGACCATTGCATGGAGAACGCAGTGTTGAGTTCCAGAAGGTCCTGAAGCACTGATCACTTGAAACTACCCCAACAAATAGCACTTACCAAATACAACAGACGAGTCAGTGCCATTGTGAGGGTACCGATAGTGACAGTAGTGGCAGCTGAAAATCTTGTCCAATGTATAACCTGAAACTCGTGGACTGGACGAGATCATTTGTAGTCAGAGATGTTGCCTGCATTTAGGAAGAGCTTGTCTGAGGCATGTGGTTTACCAGCACCCAATTTAAGGGTGTCCATGCCCTTTGTGTGTGCCATGGTCGTTGACACTCTACTTTTCTGTGAAGCCCATCAAGTTTTGATTGACGTGTTAACATCTTTGGAACGACTCAGTATTTTTCAGCATGGGTGGACTTTTTACACTTTTAAAGCACTTCATGCAAATGCAACAATTATGAACTTTTTTCCTAAATTATTCAAGAGTCCCTTGAAAGACATACACTAAGTACAAACACAGGAAATGGTAGCCCAAACCTCTAGTTTTAAAACAGCACCCTCTAGTGTTTACACTGGGTATGCTGCAACACCAACATGACTGAGCTAAAGAGAAGCACTTATTCTTACATAGATTTAGGAATGCTTCTCTTTGTAGTCATCTAAAGGGGCTCTTTAAATGTAAGGGATCTGAAAAAAGTGGACACAGGGGAGTCAGTCAGCGAATATTTACCCCAACTTGATAGCACTTTCTACTTTGGTCGAAAAGAAAGATGCTAAAGTCAGAGTAGATATCAAATGATTCTCCGTCAAGAGGGCAAGGATATGAAAATGGGTTGCTGAGAAGGATTCAAAATAGTGTCCAAATGTTGTTAGCACTTAAAGGTACAAGTTGGAGGGAGTGGTATGAAGCAGACCTACATTAAATACAAAAACAAGGGCTGTCAGGCCAAGCCTCTAGGTAAAACAGCACCCTCTAGTGTTTACACTGGGTATGCTGCAACACCAACATGACTGAGCTAAAGAGAAGCACTTATTCTTTCATAGATTTAGGAATGCTTCTTTTTGTAGTCATCTAAAGGGGCTCTTTAAATGTAAGGGATCTGAAAAAAGTGGACACAGGGGACTCAGTCAGCAAATATTTACCCCAACTTGATAGCACTTTCTACTTTGTTTGAAAAGAAAGATGCTAAAGTTAGAGTAGATATCAACTGATTTTCAGCCAAGAGGGCAAGGAAATGAAACATGGCTGCAGAGGATGCAAAACACTGTCCAAATGTTGCTCCAAGTTGTTAGCACTTAAAAGTTGGAGGGAGAGATATAATGGTGCAACCATATTAGGTACACTGAGAAATGAAATTCCATAGAAAAGACGTTGAGTTTTGCCTGTAGCTCACTTCCTCATTAAAACTACCCCAAAGAGAAGCACTTATGAACACAGGACCAATCAATGCTCCCATTTGAAGTAATCTTAATGTGTTGAACTCTCTGATTAAATGACCATTGCATGGAGAACGCAGTGTTGAGTTCCAGAAGGTCCTGAAGCACTGATCACTTGAAACTACCCCAACAAATAGCACTTACCAAATACAACAGACGAGTCAGTGCCATTGTGAGGGTACCGATAGTGACAGTAGTGGCAGCTGAATATCTTGTCCACTGTATAACCTGAAACTTGGTGGACTGGACGAGATTTGTAGTCAGAGATGTTGCCTGCATTTAGGAAGAGCTGGTCTGAGGCATGTGGTTTAGCAGCACCCAATTTAAGGGTGTCCATGCCCCCTTTGCTATGCTATGGTCGTTGACACTCTACTTTTCTGTGAAGATCATCAAGTTTTGATTGCCGTGTTAACATCTTTGGAACGACTCAGCATTTTTCAGCATGGGTGGACTTTTTACACTTTTAAAGCACTTCATGCAAATGCAACAATTATGAACTTTTTCCCTAAATTAATCAAGAGTCCCTTTAAAAGGAAAGACCTACACTAAGTACAAACACAGGAAATAACAGACCAAACCACTAGGGTTAAAACAGCACCCTCTAGTGTTTACACTGGGTATGCTGCAACACCAACATGACTGAGCTAAAGAGAAGCACTTATTCTTACATAGATTTAGGAATGCTTCTCTTTGTAGTCATCTAAAGGGGCTCTTTAAATGTAAGGGATCTGAAAAAAGTGGACACAGGGGAGTCAGTCAGCGAATATTTACCCCAACTTGATAGCACTTTCTACTTTGGTCGAAAAGAAAGATGCTAAAGTTAGAGTAGATATCAAATGATTCTCAGTCAAAAGGGCAAGGATGTGAAAATGGGTTGCTGAGAAGGATTCAAAATAGTGTCCAAATGTTGTTAGCACTTAAAGGTACAAGTTGGAGGGAGTGGTATGAAGCAGACCTACATTAAATACAAAAACAAGGGCTGTCAGGCCAAGCCTCTAGGTAAAACAGCACCCTCTAGTGTTTACACTGGGTATGCTGCAACACCAACATGACTGAGCTAAAGAGAAGCACTTATTCTTTCATAGATTTAGGAATGCTTCTTTTGTAGTCATCTAAAGGGGCTCTTTAAATGTAAGGGATCTGAAAAAGTGGACACAGGGGAGTCAGTCAGCAAATATTTACCCCAACTTGATAGCACTTTCTACTTTGTTTGAAAAGAAAGATGCTAAAGTTAGAGTAGATATCAACTGATTTTCAGCCAAGAGGGCAAGGAAATGAAACATGGCTGCAGAGGATGCAAAACACTGTCCAAATGTTGCTCCAAGTTGTTAGCACTTAAAAGTTGGAGGGAGAGATATAATGGTGCAACCATATTAGGTACACTGAGAAATGAAATTCCATAGAAAAGACGTTGAGTTTTGCCTGTAGCTCACTTCCTCATTAAAACTACCCCAAAGAGAAGCACTTATGAACACAGGAACCAATCAATGCTCCCATTTGAAGTAATCTTAATGTGTTGAACTCTCTGATTAAATGACCATTGCATGGAGAATGCAGTGTTGAGTTCCAGAAGGTCCTGAAGCACTGATCACTTGAAACTACCCCAACAAATAGCACTTACCAAATACAACAGACGAGTCAGTGCCATTGTGAGGGTACCGATAGTGACAGTAGTGGCAGCTGAAAATCTTGTCCAATGTATAACCTGAAACTCGGTGGGACTGGACGAGATCATTTGTAGTCAGAGATGTTGCCTGCATTTAGGAAGAGCTTGTCTGAGGCATGTGGTTTAGCAGCACCCAATTTAAGGGTGTCCATGCCCTTTGCTGTGCCATGGTCGTTGACACTCTACTTTTCTGTGAAGCCCATCAAGTTTTGATTGCCGTGTTAACATCTTTGGAACGACTCAGCATTTTTTCAGCATGGGTGGACTTTTACACTTTTAAAGCACTTCATGCAAATGCAACAATTATGAACTTTTTTCCTAAATTATTCAAGAGTCCCTTGAAAGACATACACTAAGTACAAACACAGGAAATGGTAGCCCAAACCTCTAGTTTTAAAACAGCACCCTCTAGTGTTTACACTGGGTATGCTGCAACACCAACATGACTGAGCTAAAGAGAAGCACTTATTCTTACATAGATTTAGGAATGCTTCTCTTTGTAGTCATCTAAAGGGGCTCTTTAAATGTAAGGGATCTGAAAAAAGTGGACACAGGGGACTCAGTCAGCAAATATTTACCCCAACTTGATAGCACTTTCTACTTTGGTCGAAAAGAAAGATGCTAAAGTTAGAGTAGATATCAAATGATTCTCCGTCAAGAGGGCAAGGATATGAAAATGGGTTGCTGAGAAGGATTCAAAATAGTGTCCAAATGTTGTTAGCACTTAAAGGTACAAGTTGGAGGGAGTGGTATGAAGCAGACCTACATTAAATACAAAAACAAGGGCTGTCAGGCCAAGCCTCTAGGTAAAACAGCACCCTCTAGTGTTTACACTGGGTATGCTGCAACACCAACATGACTGAGCTAAAGAGAAGCACTTATTCTTTCATAGATTTAGGAATGCTTGTTTTGTAGTCATCTAAAGGGGCTCTTTAAATGTAAGGGATCTGAAAAAAGTGGACACAGGGGAGTCAGTCAGCAAATATTTACCCCAACTTGATAGCACTTTCTACTTTGTTTGAAAAGAAAGATGCTAAAGTTAGAGTAGATATCAACTGATTTTCAGCCAAGAGGCCAAGGAAATGAAACATGGCTGCAGAGGATGCAAAACACTGTCCAAATGTTGCTCCAAGTTGTTAGCACTTAAAAGTTGGAGGGAGAGATATAATGGTGCAACCATATTAGGTACACTGAGAAATGAAATTCCATAGAAAAGACGTTGAGTTTTGCCTGTAGCTCACTTCCTCATTAAAACTACCCCAAAGAGAAGCACTTATGAACACAGGACCAATCAATGCTCCCATTTGAAGTAATCTTAATGTGTTGAACTCTCTGATGAAATGACCATTGCATGGAGAACGCAGTGTTGAGTTCCAGAAGGTCCTGAAGCACTGATCACTTGAAACTACCCCAACAAATAGCACTTACCAAATACAACAGACGAGTCAGTGCCATTGTGAGGGTACCGATAGTGACAGTAGTGGCAGCTGAAAATCTTGTCCAATGTATAACCTGAAACTCGGTGGGACTGGACGAGATCATTTGTAGTCAGAGATGTTGCCTGCATTTAGGAAGAGCTTGTCTGAGGCATGTGGTTTACCAGCACCCAATTTAAGGGTGTCCATGCCCCTTTTGCTGTGCCATGGTCGTTGACACTCTACTTTTCTGTGAAGATCATCAAGTTTTGATTGCCGTGTTAACATCTTTGGAACGACGCAGCATTTTTCAGCATGGCTGGACTTTTTACACTTTTAAAGCACTTCATGCAAATGCAACAATTATGAACTTTTTTCCTAAATTATTCAAGAGTCCCTTGAAAGACATACACTAAGTACAAACACAGGAAATGGTAGCCCAAACCTCTAGTTTTAAAACAGCACCCTCTAGTGTTTACACTGGGTATGCTGCAACACCAACATGACTGAGCTAAAGAGAAGCACTTATTCTTACATAGATTTAGGAATGCTTCTCTTTGTAGTCATCTAAAGGGGCTCTTTAAATGTAAGGGATCTGAAAAAAGTGGACACAGGGGACTCAGTCAGCAAATATTTACCCCAACTTGATAGCACTTTCTACTTTGGTCGAAAAGAAAGATGCTAAAGTCAGAGTAGATATCAAATGATTCTCCGTCAAGAGGGCAAGGATGTGAAAATGGGTTGCTGAGAAGGATTCAAAATAGTGTCCAAATGTTGTTAGCACTTAAAGGTACAAGTTGGAGGGAGTGGTATGAAGCAGACCTACATTAAATACAAAAACAAGGGCTGTCAGGCCAAGCCTCTAGGTAAAACAGCACCCTCTAGTGTTTACACTGGGTATGCTGCAACACCAACATGACTGAGCTAAAGAGAAGCACTTATTCTTTCATAGATTTAGGAATGCTTCTTTTTGTAGTCATCTAAAGGGGCTCTTTAAATGTAAGGGATCTGAAAAAAGTGGACACAGGGGAGTCAGTCAGCAAATATTTACCCCAACTTGATAGCACTTTCTACTTTGTTTGAAAAGAAAGATGCTAAAGTTAGAGTAGATATCAACTGATTTTCAGCCAAGAGGGCAAGGAAATGAAACATGGCTGCAGAGGATGCAAAACACTGTCCAAATGTTGCTCCAAGTTGTTAGCACTTAAAAGTTGGAGGGAGAGATATAATGGTGCAACCATATTAGGTACACTGAGAAATGAAATTCCATAGAAAAGACGTTGAGTTTTGCCTGTAGCTCACTTCCTCATTAAAACTACCCCAAAGAGAAGCACTTATGAACACAGGAACCAATCAATGCTCCCATTTGAAGTAATCTTAATGTGTTGAACTCTCTGATTAAATGGCCATTGCATGGAGAACGCAGTGTTGAGTTCCAGAAGGTCCTGAAGCACTGATCACTTGAAACTACCCCAACAAATAGCACTTACCAAATACAACAGACGAGTCAGTGCCATTGTGAGGGTACCGATAGTGACAGTAGTGGCAGCTGAAAATCTTGTCCAATGTATAACCTGAAACTCGTGGACTGGACGAGATCATTTGTAGTCAGAGATGTTGCCTGCATTTAGGAAGAGCTTGTCTGAGGCATGTGGTTTACCAGCACCCAATTTAAGGGTGTCCATGCCCCTTTGTATGCTGCCATGGTCGTTGACACTCTACTTTTCTGTGAAGCCCATCAAGTTTTGATTGCCGTGTTAACATCTTTGGAACGACTCAGCATTTTTCAGCATGGCTGGACTTTTACACTTTTAAAGCACTTCATGCAAATGCAACAATTATGAACTTTTTCCTAAATTATTCAAGAGTCCCTTTAAAAGGAAAGACCTACACTAAGTACAAACACAGGAAATGGTAGCCCAAACCTCTAGGTTTTAAAACAGCACCCTCTAGTGTTTACACTGGGTATGCTGCAACACCAACATGACTGAGCTAAAGAGAAGCACTTATTCTTACATAGATTTAGGAATGCTTCTCTTTGTAGTCATCTAAAGGGGCTCTTTAAATGTAAGGGATCTGAAAAAGTGGACACAGGGGACTCAGTCAGCAAATATTTACCTCTAACTTGATAGCACTTTCTACTTTGGTCGAAAAGAAAGATGCTAAAGTTAGAGTAGATATCAAATGATTCTCAGTCAAGAGGGCAAGGATATGAAAATGGGTTGCTGAGAAGGATTCAAAATAGTGTCCAAATGTTGTTAGCACTTAAAGGTACAAGTTGGAGGGAGTGGTATGAAGCAGACCTACATTAAATACAAAAACAAGGGCTGTCAGGCCAAGCCTCTAGGTAAAACAGCACCCTCTAGTGTTTACACTGGGTATGCTGCAACACCAACATGACTGAGCTAAAGAGAAGCACTTATTCTTTCATAGATTTAGGAATGCTTCTTTTTGTAGTCATCTAAAGGGGCTCTTTAAATGTAAGGGATCTGAAAAAGTGGACACAGGGGAGTCAGTCAGCAAATATTTACCTCAACTTGATAGCACTTTCTACTTTGTTTGAAAAGAAAGATGCTAAAGTTAGAGTAGATATCAACTGATTTTCAGCCAAGAGGGCAAGGAAATGAAACATGGCTGCAGAGGATGCAAAACACTGTCCAAATGTTGCTCCAAGTTGTTAGCACTTAAAAGTTGGAGGGAGAGATATAATGGTGCAACCATATTAGGTACACTGAGAAATGAAATTCCATAGAAAAGACGTTGAGTTTTGCCTGTAGCTCACTTCCTCATTAAAACTACCCCAAAGAGAAGCACTTATGAACACAGAACCAATCAATGCTCCCATTTGAAGTAATCTTAATGTGTTGAACTCTCTGATTAAATGGCCATTGCATGGAGAACGCAGTGTTGAGTTCCAGAAGGTCCTGAAGCACTGATCACTTGAAACTACCCCAACAAATAGCACTTACCAAATACAACAGACGAGTCAGTGCCATTGTGAGGGTACCGATAGTGACAGTAGTGGCAGCTGAATATCTTGTCCACTGTATAACATGAAACTTGGTGGACTGGACGAGATCATTTGTAGTCAGAGATGTTGCCTGCATTTAGGAAGAGCTGGTCTGAGGCATGTGGTTTAGCAGCACCCAATTTAAGGGTGTCCATGCCCCCTTTGCTATGCTATGGTCGTTGACACTCTACTTTTCTGTGAAGCCCATCAAGTTTTGATTGCAGTGTTAAAATCTTTGGAACGACTCAGTATTTTTCAGCATGGGTGGACTGTTTACACTTTTAAAGCACTTCATGCAAATGCAACAATTATGAACTTTTTCCCCTAAATTAATCAAGAGTCCCTTTAAAAGGAAAGACCTACACTAAGTACAAACACAGGAAATGGTAGCCCAAACCTCTAGTTTTAAAACAGCACCCTCTAGTGTTTACACTGGGTATGCTGCAACACCAACATGACTGAGCTAAAGAGAAGCACTTATTCTTTCATAGATTTAGGAATGCTTCTTTGTAGTCATCTAAAGGGGCTCTTTAAATGTAAGGGATCTGAAAAAGTGGACACAGGGGACTCAGTCAGCAAATATTTACCCCAACTTGATAGCACTTTCTACTTTGGTCGAAAAGAAAGATGCTAAAGTCAGAGTAGATATCAAATGATTCTCAGTCAAGAGGGCAAGGATATGAAAATGGGTTGCTGAGAAGGATTCAAAATAGTGTCCAAATGTTGTTAGCACTTAAAGGTACAAGTTGGAGGGAGTGGTATGAAGCAGACCTACATTAAATACAAAAACAAGGGCTGTCAGGCCAAGCCTCTAGGTAAAACAGCACCCTCTAGTGTTTACACTGGGTATGCTGCAACACCAACATGACTGAGCTAAAGAGAAGCACTTATTCTTTCATAGATTTAGGAATGCTTCTTTTGTAGTCATCTAAAGGGCTCTTTAAATGTAAGGGATCTGAAAAAGTGGACACAGGGGAGTCAGTCAGCAAATATTTACCCCAACTTGATAGCACTTTCTACTTTGTTTGAAAAGAAAGATGCTAAAGTTAGAGTAGATATCAACTGATTTTCAGCCAAGAGGGCAAGGAAATGAAACATGGCTGCAGAGGATGCAAAACACTGTCCAAATGTTGCTCCAAGTTGTTAGCACTTAAAAGTTGGAGGGAGAGATATAATGGTGCAACCATATTAGGTACACTGAGAAATGAAATTCCATAGAAAAGACGTTGAGTTTTGCCTGTAGCTCACTTCCTCATTAAAACTACCCCAAAGAGAAGCACTTATGAACACAGGACCAATCAATGCTCCCATTTGAAGTAATCTTAATGTGTTGAACTCTCTGATTAAATGACCATTGCATGGAGAATGCAGTGTTGAGTTCCAGAAGGTCCTGAAGCACTGATCACTTGAAACTACCCCAACAAATAGCACTTACCAAATACAACAGACGAGTCAGTGCCATTGTGAGGGTACCGATAGTGACAGTAGTGGCAGCTGAATATCTTGTCCAATGTATAACCTGAAACTCGGTGGGACTGGACGAGATCATTTGTAGTCAGAGATGTTGCCTGCATTTAGGAAGAGCTTGTCTGAGGCATGTGGTTTACCAGCACCCAATTTAAGGGTGTCCATGCCCCTTTTGCTGTGCCATGGTCGTTGACACTCTACTTTTCTGTGAAGCCCATCAAGTTTTGATTGCCGTGTTAACATCTTTGGAACGACTGAGCATTTTTCAGCATGGCTGGACTTTTTACACTTTTAAAGCACTTCATGCAAATGCAACAATTATGAACTTTTTTCCTAAATTATTCAAGAGTCCCTTGAAAGACATACACTAAGTACAAACACAGGAAATGGTAGCCCAAACCTCTAGTTTTAAAACAGCACCCTCTAGTGTTTACACTGGGTATGCTGCAACACCAACATGACTGAGCTAAAGAGAAGCACTTATTCTTACATAGATTTAGGAATGCTTCTCTATGTAATCATCTAAAGGGGCTCTTTAAATGTAAGGGATCTGAAAAAAGTGGACACAGGGGACTCAGTCAGCAAATATTTACCCCAACTTGATAGCACTTTCTACTTTGGTCGAAAAGAAAGATGCTAAAGTTAGAGTAGATATCAAATGATTCTCAGTCAAAGGGCAAGGATGTGAAAATGGGTTGCTGAGAAGGATTCAAAATAGTGTCCAAATGTTGTTAGCACTTAAAGGTACAAGTTGGAGGGAGTGGTATGAAGCAGACCTACATTAAATACAAAAACAAGGGCTGTCAGGCCAAGCCTCTAGGTAAAACAGCACCCTCTAGTGTTTACACTGGGTATGCTGCAACACCAACATGACTGAGCTAAAGAGAAGCACTTATTCTTTCATAGATTTAGGAATGCTTCTTTTTGTAGTCATCTAAAGGGGCTCTTTAAATGTAAGGGATCTGAAAAAAGTGGACACAGGGGAGTCAGTCAGCAAATATTTACCCCAACTTGATAGCACTTTCTACTTTGTTTGAAAAGAAAGATGCTAAAGTTAGAGTAGATATCAACTGATTTTCAGCCAAGAGGGCAAGGAAATGAAACATGGCTGCAGAGGATGCAAAACACTGTCCAAATGTTGCTCCAAGTTGTTAGCACTTAAAAGTTGGAGGGAGAGATATAATGGTGCAACCATATTAGGTACACTGAGAAATGAAATTCCATAGAAAAGACGTTGAGTTTTGCCTGTAGCTCACTTCCTCATTAAAACTACCCCAAAGAGAAGCACTTATGAACACAGAACCAATCAATGCTCCCATTTGAAGTAATCTTAATGTGTTGAACTCTCTGATTAAATGGCCATTGCATGGAGAACGCAGTGTTGAGTTCCAGAAGGTCCTGAAGCACTGATCACTTGAAACTACCCCAACAAATAGCACTTACCAAATACAACAGACGAGTCAGTGCCATTGTGAGGGTACCGATAGTGACAGTAGTGGCAGCTGAAAATCTTGTCCAATGTATAACCTGAAACTCGGTGGGACTGGACGAGATCATTTGTAGTCAGAGATGTTGCCTGCATTTAGGAAGAGCTTGTCTGAGGCATGTGGTTTACCAGCACCCAATTTAAGGGTGTCCATGCCCCTTTTGCTGTGCCATGGTCGTTGACACTCTACTTTTCTGTGAAGCCCATCAAGTTTTGATTGCCGTGTTAACATCTTTGGAACGACTGAGCATTTTTCAGCATGGCTGGACTTTTTACACTTTTAAAGCACTTCATGCAAATGCAACAATTAGCACTTACCAAATACAACAGACGAGTCAGTGCCATTGTGAGGGTACACTATAGTGACAGTAGTGGCAGCTGAAAATCTTGTCCGTGTATAACATGAAACTCGGTGGGACTGGACGAGATCATTTGTAGTCAGAGATGTTGCCTGCATTTAGGAAGAGCTTGTCTGAGGCATGTGGTTTACCAGCACCCAATTTAAGGGTGTCCATGCCCCTTTTGCTGTGCCATGGTCGTTGACACTCTACTTTTCTGTGAAGCCCATCAAGTTTTGATTGCCGTGTTAACATCTTTGGAACGACTGAGCATTTTTCAGCATGGCTGGACTTTTTACACTTTTAAAGCACTTCATGCAAATGCAACAATTATGAACTTTTTTCCTAAATTATTCAAGAGTCCCTTGAAAGACATACACTAAGTACAAACACAGGAAATGGTAGCCCAAACCTCTAGTTTTAAAACAGCACCCTCTAGTGTTTACACTGGGTATGCTGCAACACCAACATGACTGAGCTAAAGAGAAGCACTTATTCTTTCATAGATTTAGGAATGCTTCTTTTTGTAGTCATCTAAAGGGGCTCTTTAAATGTAAGGGATCTGAAAAAAGTGGACACGGGAGTCAGTCAGCAAATATTTACCCCAACTTGATAGCACTTTCTACTTTGGTCGAAAAGAAAGATGCTAAAGTCAGAGTAGATATCAAATGATTCTCCGTCAAGAGGGCAAGGATATGAAAATGGGTTGCTGAGAAGGATTCAAAATAGTGTCCAAATGTTGTTAGCACTTAAAGGTACAAGTTGGAGGGAGTGGTATGAAGCAGACCTACATTAAATACAAAAACAAGGGCTGTCAGGCCAAGCCTCTAGGTAAAACAGCACCCTCTAGTGTTTACACTGGGTATGCTGCAACACCAACATGACTGAGCTAAAGAGAAGCACTTATTCTTTCATAGATTTAGGAATGCTTCTTTTTGTAGTCATCTAAAGGGGCTCTTTAAATGTAAGGGATCTGAAAAAAGTGGACACGGGAGTCAGTCAGCAAATATTTACCCCAACTTGATAGCACTTTCTACTTTGTTTGAAAAGAAAGATGCTAAAGTTAGAGTAGATATCAACTGATTTTCAGCCAAGAGGGCAAGGAAATGAAACATGGCTGCAGAGGATGCAAAACACTGTCCAAATGTTGCTCCAAGTTGTTAGCACTTAAAAGTTGGAGGGAGAGATATAATGGTGCAACCATATTAGGTACACTGAGAAATGAAATTCCATAGAAAAGACGTTGAGTTTTGCCTGTAGCTCACTTCCTCATTAAAACTACCCCAAAGAGAAGCACTTATGAACACAGGACCAATCAATGCTCCCATTTGAAGTAATCTTAATGTGTTGAACTCTCTGATGAAATGGCCATTGCATGGAGAATGCAGTGTTGAGTTCCAGAAGGTCCTGAAGCACTGATCACTTGAAACTACCCCAACAAATAGCACTTACCAAATACAACAGACGAGTCAGTGCCATTGTGAGGGTACCGATAGTGACAGTAGTGGCAGCTGAAAATCTTGTCCAATGTATAACCTGAAACTCGGTGGGACTGGACGAGATCATTTGTAGTCAGAGATGTTGCCTGCATTTAGGAAGAGCTTGTCTGAGGCATGTGGTTTACCAGCACCCAATTTAAGGGTGTCCATGCCCCTTTTGCTGTGCCATGGTCGTTGACACTCTACTTTTCTGTGAAGCCCATCAAGTTTTGATTGCCGTGTTAACATCTTTGGAACGACGCAGCATTTTTCAGCATGGGTGGACTTTTTACACTTTTAAAGCACTTCATGCAAATGCAACAATTATGAACTTTTTCCCCTAAATTATTCAAGAGTCCCTTGAAAGACATACACTAAGTACAAACACAGGAAATGGTAGCCCAAACCTCTAGTTTTAAAACAGCACCCTCTAGTGTTTACACTGGGTATGCTGCAACACCAACATGACTGAGCTAAAGAGAAGCACTTATTCTTACATAGATTTAGGAATGCTTCTTTTTGTAGTCATCTAAAGGGGCTCTTTAAATGTAAGGGATCTGAAAAAAGTGGACACAGGGGACTCAGTCAGCAAATATTTACCCCAACTTGATAGCACTTTCTACTTTGGTCGAAAAGAAAGATGCTAAAGTCAGAGTAGATATCAAATGATTCTCCGTCAAGAGGGCAAGGATATGAAAATGGGTTGCTGAGAAGGATTCAAAATAGTGTCCAAATGTTGTTAGCACTTAAAGGTACAAGTTGGAGGGAGTGGTATGAAGCAGACCTACATTAAATACAAAAACAAGGGCTGTCAGGCCAAGCCTCTAGGTAAAACAGCACCCTCTAGTGTTTACACTGGGTATGCTGCAACACCAACATGACTGAGCTAAAGAGAAGCACTTATTCTTTCATAGATTTAGGAATGCTTCTTTTTGTAGTCATCTAAAGGGGCTCTTTAAATGTAAGGGATCTGAAAAAAAGTGGACACGGGAGTCAGTCAGCAAATATTTACCCCAACTTGATAGCACTTTCTACTTTGTTTGAAAAGAAAGATGCTAAAGTTAGAGTAGATATCAACTGATTTTCAGCCAAGAGGGCAAGGAAATGAAACATGGCTGCAGAGGATGCAAAACACTGTCCAAATGTTGCTCCAAGTTGTTAGCACTTAAAAGTTGGAGGGAGAGATATAATGGTGCAACCATATTAGGTACACTGAGAAATGAAATTCCATAGAAAAGACGTTGAGTTTTGCCTGTAGCTCACTTCCTCATTAAAACTACCCCAAAGAGAAGCACTTATGAACACAGGACCAATCAATGCTCCCATTTGAAGTAATCTTAATGTGTTGAACTCTCTGATGAAATGACCATTGCATGGAGAACGCAGTGTTGAGTTCCAGAAGGTCCTGAAGCACTGATCACTTGAAACTACCCCAACAAATAGCACTTACCAAATACAACAGACGAGTCAGTGCCATTGTGAGGGTACCGATAGTGACAGTAGTGGCAGCTGAATATCTTGTCCACTGTATAACATGAAACTTGGTGGACTGGACGAGATCATTTGTAGTCAGAGATGTTGCCTGCATTTAGGAAGAGCTTGTCTGAGGCATGTGGTTTAGCAGCACCCAATTTAAGGGTGTCCATGCCCCCTTTGCTATGCTATGGTCGTTGACACTCTACTTTTCTGTGAAGCCCATCAAGTTTTGATTGACGTGTTAACATCTTTGGAACGACTCAGTATTTTTCAGCATGGGTGGACTTTTTACACTTTTAAAGCACTTCATGCAAATGCAACAATTATGAACTTTTTCCCCTAAATTAATCAAGAGTCCCTTTAAAAGGAAAGACCTACACTAAGTACAAACACAGGAAATAACAGACCAAACCTCTAGGTTTAAAACAGCACCCTCTAGTGTTTACACTGGGTATGCTGCAACACCAACATGACTGAGCTAAAGAGAAGCACTTATTCTTTCATAGATTTAGGAATGCTTCTTTTTGTAGTCATCTAAAGGGGCTCTTTAAATGTAAGGGATCTGAAAAAAGTGGACACAGGGGACTCAGTCAGCAAATATTTACCCCAACTTGATAGCACTTTCTACTTTGGTCGAAAAGAAAGATGCTAAAGTCAGAGTAGATATCAAATGATTCTCCGTCAAGAGGGCAAGGATATATATCAGTGGTCTCAAACTGCCGGCCCGCGGGCCATTTACGCCATAATCAAAATAAACCATAATCCGGCCCACTAAATTATTATTATTATTATTTTCTAGTTGTCTCATACCATATTCCTTATGCAAAGAAAAAGTCGCCGTTCTAAGGGGCCGTTCACATATCGCGTCACATAAGCGGCCATGCCGCTTTCTCCTTCTTTCGAAAGCACTTTTGCTACCGTGGCGTCTGTCATTGCTATGCAACCATGAACCGCTCTCTCCACTATCTATAACGAGGAAGTTTCAGCAAAAGAAAAATTGATTTCTAGTCCTTGCATTAGCTCTACTACTATATATATTTATGGAGATGAGAAATAAAAACCCGCCCTGTACAGCTATGATCAGCTGTTTGGCTGAGCTTTCGATGTTGTTAAGGAAAGGCCGAAGCTCATCTGTTGGTCCTTGTCACATGACCTGTGGTGCGCTTGCGGCATTTCTGAAAAGTTGAGATGTTTTCATCTCGCCGCGGCATAGGCGTGCCTGGAAAAACGAGTATGCCGTACCGCATGCGCGTCACGGCCGCGTAGCTTCTATTATGAGCGCGCTTGCCTAAATTACAGTAAAAGAACTTGCGCAAGTCGCGAGCATCGATTTAAACCACCAAAACGTGTCCGATGCTACCAATAAACGTTACCGATGCTCAAACGGCATCTTGGACAAATGTGGCTCAGCTGTGTGAGCAGAAACGTTGCCAGACCTGTGTCTGGCAAGAAAAAGTATAGTGTACAAATGTATTCAGGGATTGCATTTGTTCAGTACAGTGTTGTTCAGTTCAAGATTTTGATGTTATTTAAACTAAAATAAAGTAAGGGAAAATATTTGCACTAACTGTTAAAAACTAATACTGTATGTAACAATGATAGAGACACTGTTGTTTACATTTTTTAAGTATGGCATAAATATTTTAGTAATGAAATTTGAAGTAAATGAGAAATAATGCAAAGGAAAGTACATTTTCAGAAATTTTGCACTTTCTTGTGCTTAAATCTTAAAATGGCCCTCCTATGAGATGTCAATCAAAGCAACGGCCCCCAGCCAATTTGAGTTTGAGACCCCTGCTCTAGGTAAAACAGCACCCTCTAGTGTTTACACTGGGTTTGCTTTTGTTGTGATGGCAATGAAAGAACCACAGGATGAAAAGTGGACACAGGGGAGTCAGTCTTTTTCCCCCAAATTAATCAAGAGTCCCTTTAAAAGGAAAGACCTACACTAAGTACAAACACAGGAAATGGCAGACCAAACCTCTAGGTTTAAAACAGCACCCTCTAGTGTTTACACTGGGTATGCTGCAACACCAACATGACTGAGCTAAAGAGAAGCACTTATTCTTACATAGATTTAGGAATGCTTCTCTTAGTAGTCATCTAAAGGGGCTCTTTAAATGTAAGAGATCTGACAAAAAAGTGGACACAGGGGAGTCAGTCAGCAAATATTTACCCCAACTTGATAACACTTTCTACTCTGGTTGAAAAGAAAGATGCTAAAGTTAGAGTAGATATCAACTGACTTTCAGTCAAGAGGGCAAGGAAATGAAACATGGCTGCAGAGGATGCAAAACAGTGTCCAAATGTTGCTCCAAGTTGTTAGCACTTAAAAGTTGGAGGGAGAGATATAATGGTGCAACCATATTAGGTACACTGAGAAATGAAATTCCATAGAAAAGACGTTGAGTTTTGCCTGTAGCTCACTTCCTCATTAAAACTACCCCAAAGCGAAGCACTTATGAACACAGGACCAATCAATGCTCCCATTTGAAGTAATCTTAATGTGTTGAGCTCTGTGATTGACCACTGCATGGAAAATGCAGTGTTGAGTTCCAGAAGGTCCTGAAGCACTCACTCAAAAAAAAGATTTTTTGATGCTGTTCACTTTATTTAAACAACTTATTTTGATTCAACACCATTGTATTAGGTTTCTAGTTCAAATTTAATTGCTTCCTGTTAAATTGACTTGAAACGATTACTTTTTGACTTAACTTGATGTTTCCATATTAAAATAACATGTTTCAATCAAGTAAACTCAACCAGGACTCAATCAAACAGGACTTTCACTACCCATCATGCTTTGCAAAGGGGCTGATCTGGGAGAGTAAATGTTGAAATAAAGAGTTATTTTAAGCAGTTTTTAGCAACATGAGAAAATTGAGAGACTTTTTAATGTTTACTGTTCTATTATGTTGGTATTTAAAAGTTTCTGTTATGTTAATGGTTTTGGGGTTACCATTGTGGTGAAGTGTAGAACGTGCTTGGGTTGAGGACCTGCTAACACCAACTAAAGTTGTTGTCATGTCTTTCCCTTTTTACTTAAAACAGAGAACACTAAAGAATAGTAAAAATAACAATTCAGGAACAACAGAACTTGCATCTTTAATGCTCACATTGCACTTGTATTCTCAGAGCAAATCACTTTGTCGTTGCTACGTGACTCCACCCATTACTTACGTATTGAAGTTACAATTATTATTTTATTCATACATAACACTCCTCCCCCCCAAAACAGAAAGTCCACTTTTTTTTTTTTTAGGAACATGTGTCAACACAAAATAAATCAAAAACATCCTTACATCTGCAGTCAATTATTTAACTAAACTGAAATAAAGAACTTAAACTGTCAGACATCATAGTTGCACATTTCTTCTTCTCCTTTTTTTTTTTTTTTTTTTTTTTTTTTTTTTTTCTGGCCAGTCCCATGGGTGTAATGGGGCCAACTGAGGTTTGTTTCTCACTTGCTGGCAGGATGGATATGACTTTGCTTTACCTTCAATGTCCCCCTCAAGACCTGGCCACCAAAAATAACTTTGTGCCATTTCCTTCATTCGCACGATACCACAATGGCCCACATGGAGCTGCTGGAGGACCGGTTTCCTCAATGATGGGGGAATGATGACTCTTTGTCCCCAGAGAAGACATCCTGAATGAACCGACAGTTCGTTCTTCCTAAACAGGTATGGCTTCATGTTGGTGGTGTCCTTAGGGACATGTCCATCTTTTACCATTTTCATGACTGCAGACAGAATTGGATCATTCCGTGTGCATCGTCTCACCTGTGTTGATGTCACTGGAGCTATTGTGCCTTGCTCAAAGTGGAAAATGTCTTTCTGCTTGCTCTCAGGACATGTTACGGGTAATGATAGTCTTGATAGACCATCTGCATTTCCATGAAGCTCTGCCTTCCGATATCTAATTTCATATGTGTGTGCTGATAACAGCAGAGCCCATCTCTGCATTCGGCTTGCTGCCAGAGAGGGGATACCTGTGTGTGGGCCAAGAATGGTGGTTAAAGGCCGGTGATCAGTCAGCAGTATAAACTGCCTGCCATACAGGTATTGGTGAAATTTCCTAATACCAAAAATGATCCCCAAAGCTTCTTGCTCGATTTGCGCATACTTGCTCTCCGCTTTGTTCAAGGTGCGCGAGGCAAATGCAATTGGCCTCTCTTCTCCTGAAGGCATGATGTGGGAAATCACGGCTCCCACACCATAGGGTGATGCATCACAGGCTAACTGCAGGGGGAGTTTTGGATTAAAATGGGTCAGCACACCAGACTTTACCAGAGCTTTCTTGGCTTCTTGAAAAGTGGTCTCACATTGCTGTGTCCATTCCCATGACTGGTTACTACACAGAAGTTGGTTTAGAGGTTTCAGCAGTGTGGCTAAGCCATTGATGAATCGACCATAGTAATTTAGAAGACCTATGAATGAGCAGAGCTGGCTGACGTTCTGTGGTGCTGGAGCCTCTAGTACAGCTCTTACTTTTGAAGGTGCCTTGTGCAGTCCATCAGCATCGATCACATGTCCAAGATATTCAACAGACTGCTTGAAAAACTCACATTTGTCTTTTCTCACTCTTAAGCCATATTCTTTAAGTCACTGGAGTGTACTATCCAGATTACTCAGATGCTCCGCTTCCGTTTTTCCTGTCACTAATATGTCATCTAAGTAGCACTGCACCCCCGACAGGCCACTTAACATCTGATCCATGGCCCTCTGGAAAAGCGAAGGGGCCGAGGTGATACCAAAGGGAAGACGCTGGTATCTGAAAAGCCCCTTGTGTGTGACAATTGTCAGTAACTCTTTAGAGCTCTCATCGACTTTCATTTGTAGGTAGGCTTGACTCAAATCAAGTTTGCTGAACCGCTTCCCCCCTGCCAAGCCAGCAAACAGATCATCAATGAGGGGAAGTGGATACTGGTCAGGAGACAGTACAGGGTTTACTGTCACTTTAAAGTCACCGCAAATTCGAATAGACCCATCCTTTTTAAGCACGGGTACTATAGGCGTAGCCCATTCACTGTTATTCACTGGTACGATGACTCCACTGGTTACCAGCTCTTCCAGAGCCGTCTCAACTTTTGATCTGATAGCATATGGCACAGAACGGGCTTTGCAACACTTGGGCTTACTATCAGGCTTCATATCAAATGATTCTCAGTCAAAAGGGCAAGGAAATTAAAATGGGTTGCTGAGAGTGGTATGAAGCAAAGACCTACATTAAATACTAAAACAGAGATTGTCAGGCCAAGCCTATAGGTAGAAAACAGCACCCTCTAGTGTTTACACAGGGTATGCTTTTGTTATGATGGCAATGAAAGAAGAACCACATGATGAAAAGTGGACACAGGGGAGTCAGTCAGCAAATATTTACCAAAACTTGATAGCACTTTCTACTTTGGTTGAAAATAAAGATGCTAAAGTTAGAGTAGATTGATGACTGATTTTTGACAACTGATTTTCAGTCAAGAAGGCAAGGAAATAGTGATGAAAAGTCCGCAAACCATTTCTTTTCGGACAGTTCGGCTCAATGTACTGATTCAAAAAGCTGATTCATGCAATGATGTCACTATGCATTTCTTTTCTAACAACTCAGTGTCATGTTTTATCAACGAAATGTTTAAATAAAGTTATTTGTGTGAACGCATATTGCTGATTATTGCCTTTCATTCACTTAGTTAAAGTTGTTTGTGGTCACAGTTTCATTCGCGGATCCTTTATGTCGGATACGACTGACTGATATCAAGTAGCCTACATGCATCTTTGAAAATATTCGCAACTACAGCACACATTTGATGCACAAACGCAGATTCTACATGTCTAAATTTGTAGAATTTATTTACATCTCTCAACAGAAAGGTTTTTGCAGGTTTTAATAAAATGTTATTTAAGAACAGTAGTCATAATGAGCATATTTCCAGTACGTGCCTCAAGGCTTGCATTGTATCGTCAACTCACTCATCAGTAATTCTCTGCGAACTTCAACAGTCATTTGGACCTGCTCATTTGGTTCTTTTTGAGACCTCGGCAAACTTTGACAATCAGTTGGACCGGCTCGTTCGGTTCTTTTTGAGTTCTCGGTAATCCTCTGCAAACTTCGACAATTGGTTGAACCGGCTCAGTTGGTTCTTTTTGAGTCGGACCTGCTACTTCGTCTGTGCGTCTTGCGTCATCAATCCAGAACTAAAGTTCGATTCAGTTCGATTAGTGAACCGGCTCAAAAGAACAATTCGTTCAAGAATTGAACATCACTGTAGACTACTATCTCCACTCAATGTATTTGTGTTTTTTTTTTTTTTTTCTAAAAAAAGAAGAGCAATGCCCTGCTCATGTATTTCTAATATTTCCTTTTTTTTCCACAGTAAAAAAAAAAAAAAAAAAAAAAAAAAAAATTTGTTTGAAACTTCAGCCTTGGGAGAACCTTTTCTTAAACTGTGCAAAGAGGCACATACAAGAGGTAAGTTCTCAAATAGTAATGATTTTACTTTTGTTTTTTGAAATGTTTTTTATGATCACCAAAGCTGCATTTTTTTATCAAACAGTAAAAATTTCAATATAAAATAACTGTTGTCTATTTTAATACATTTTAAAGTTGTTTTTATTCCTTATGATGACAAAGCTAAATCGCAGCCATTAATCCAGTCTTCAGTTATCAATATTGAAAACGGTTGTTAATTTCCAAAAACAATAAAACATTTTTTTTAGGATTCTTTGATGATTAGAAAGTTGAAAAAGATGGCATTTATTTTAGAAATATTTTGTAAATTTCTCTATTTTTATAAATGTCTCTACAGCCATTTTTGATCGATTGAATGTTTATTAAATTGATAATAACGGTAATGATAATTAATATGTTTATTCGGTAAGGAATCAATTGAATCCTTACTGAATAAACATTAATTTCTGTAGAATAAATAAATCTTACTGACCTCAAACTTTTGAATGGTATGGTAGTGTATACAAGTGAATCCTTCCACAATGCTACAGTGAAGAGAGGTGAGTTTCAAACTCTTTTCTGTATGCTTTTGCCACAGTCTACAGCAGGGGTGTCCAACCCTGCTCCTGGAGCACTACCATCCTGCAGATATTTTAGCTCCATCCTCAATCAATCACACCTGAACCAGCTAATCAAGGTGTTCAGGGTTTCTTGATAATTACAGACAGATGTGTTGGAGCAGGGTTGGACCTGAAGTCTGCAGGACGATAACTCTCCAGGAGCAGGGTTGGACACCCCTGGTCTACAGTTATGGTGCTCAGGAACATGGTTGGACCTGAAGATCTGGAAGGAGAAGTAACGGAGGAATGTGGGAAGTTCGGAGCCATTAATAGAGTGATCATTTACCAGGAGACGCAGGGTGAGGAGGAGGATGCCGAAGTTATTGTGAAGATCTTTATAGAGTTTTCAGCAGCATCAGAGATGAACAAGGCCATTCAGGCGCTCAACAAATGCTGGTTTGGAGATTGCAAGGTCATCACTAAGGTGTACGATCAGGAACGGTTTGACAACAGTGACCTCTCCGCATAGACTGTCAAATACATCCTGCCCTACATAACCTTTTCTCTCTCTCTCTCTCTCCCCCCATCTCTCCTTTTCTCCTTTCTCATGTACACAGCCGCAGCCTCCAGCCACTCTTCCCAGTGGAACTGGCTTCTCTTTATAACTTGTAATTATTGTTTATCGATGTTGATATTATTATTAATGATCCTTTCTTGGGACAGAGGCAAGGAAACGCTCATGAATATTTTTTTTTTTTATTGTTGCTGTAACTTAATGTGAATGTCTGGTTGCCCCTCCCACTTTTTTGGTTCATTGGTTTACTCCCATTCCACCAATCAGATGCTGTTCAAATTCAGTTTCTTTGTTGTTTTTTTCCCCACTCTTATTGTTTAAAGTATTGTCAATAGCCTGTTATGATGCTCTTAGTTTCAAATGCCAGAACAAAAAATTCTTCATATGACACGTCGGTCTTTTCTCTTTATGAAATTGAATGGAGGCTTGTTTTGTTAAAATACACAGAGATCTTTTTGGTGTTTTTTGTTTTCATGAACTTTGTCCTCTGTTTATAAGAATAACAGGCACTGGAATTTAAACAAGGTATAAATAGTCAAGGTTTATATTTGCATAATGTTGGTTTGAGCTCAAATCAAACATTGAATGTTTTATCAGGGGTTGTGTAAACTTTCCATTTGTATACTTGAAACCTTGTAAACCTGAAGTTTATGCTGCATTGTCATTAAATGACAATGTTAATGTATTTGACAATGTCAGATATATTAACATTGTCATATCCATTACTATGCCAATCTCTCTGAGAGTTGTCATGACAGACCTCTCAGTAACCTGTAGAGGAACTTGATAAACATGCGCAGATGCATCTTTTCTGAACATTGCAGCTTAGAGATGGGGCATGGGCACCCTGACTAGTCTGCAGCTATGCAGCCCCATATGCAACAAACTTTGATGCACTGTGTATTCTGACACCTTTCTATCAGACCCAGCATTAACTTCTTGAGCAATTTGAGTTACAGTAGCTCGTCTGTTGGATCGAATCACACGGGCCAGCCTTTGGTTGCAAAGCAGACCAATCACAGCTGTTGAGGTCTGTGTAGACGTGACACCAGTTACTGCTTCTGACCAGATCAGACAAACAGTGAAGAAGTTCAGTTACTGTGCAAGATGAGAGGTTTACTGTTACCGTTTAGCGCTCTGTTACTGCTGGAGTCAACAGTGGGAGACAAAGAATATCATCAGCTAAGTCAATTTGAGACAGATATTATTGACAGAGCAATAGAAGAAGCCAATGAGAGATATGGAAGAACCAAACATCTTGATTTTGCCTCCATTATAAGTGCAGTAAGTTATTTAATTCAAATGTAAAACCTTTGTCATTTTACTTTGTTTTCTGTGCTTATGCATCTGCCTTAAAGTGCTCTGTAAAAATATTTAAACATTTCCTACATGTATGGTTGTCATCTTTACCTGTATCTTTCCCCTATATGACAGAATTATGACAAGCGCATGCTTAATGTGTTATTAAAACCCACCTCATGTAAGAAGACAAAAGTGTTTATCCATCGGAAAGACTGTAAAATCCAAGATGAGGCTAGAGTAAGTAGCTACTCACTCTGACAGAAGGATCTTGATTGTCTAAATGCCTATAGGAAACATTGTAGAATACACTTCTTTCAAATCTTACAGTTTCACACCGTTCTATTTTTCTCAGCCTAGAGTTTCTTGTGTTGATTGTCATGGAAAAATGTCCTGTTTGCCTCTCAGAGAAAAAACAAAGGTACATCACATATTAGTCCATGGGGACAAAGACCTCATTTATTCACCATTATGATTCAACCTTTTTGTTGTCAAGATATTCCTGCACTTAAAGGTTTTAACTGTTCCCATTGCAGATTAAACAAACAATATCCGAATGTTTGCATCTTCATAGTGGTCGTCATTATACTGGGGAAGGACATCTGTTGGCACTCTTAGCAGGAAATGAGCAACAAACAGAAAATAAGCAACAACCTGAATGTCTGGATTGCGCATGAGAAATAAAAATGATCAAGGATCTTTGCAACTGGCTATATGAATTTAAAAACAAAACTACTAATGAAATGTAACCTGTAAACTTGACCTCTCAGGCCAAGTTTCTTTAATCTTCGCAATTAAATTCTAGTTAATGTGTATTTTTGCTCAACTAGCAGTTCTCAATATGTTTCAATGTAATGATGTAATTTTGAGAGAAATATGTAAAATACAATAGCCTTAATTAGGATGTCCTAGTGTTGAATAACATACAAGTCAAATTAATAATTGTTTAAAAAACAACAATGAATGTCTAAATATTCTTCATAGAAAACATTGTAAAATTGCCTCCATGAATAAAATCTTGATCTTTAGACAATTTACTGGCACTGAATTTGAGAGGTCCAAGATAATCTTGAAGAGATCTGTAAACAGATGGGGCTTTGGAGTGGAGGGTTGCCAGGTCTGCGCAACAAAACCATCCCAAAAGTAGCGTAATCACAGCACAAGTGTAAAAGTATCCCAATCCCAGACGTGGCAACAATGAGCCGAGCGTCGTTACATGGCTAGCGGCTGTGTGACAGACAGCTGACAGTTGACATTTGTGTGTTATTTTAAAGTTTTATGACTTTCTATTGGGTTTTGACATGCTTCACTGCCGGCGACGACAGGACACTGGGCCAAAATATGTATGGTTAAAATATGTAATGTTAGTTTTATATCGTTAGCAACTCTTAGCTAACATTGTTTGGGGTTTTTTATGTTAAATGAAACATTAACTGTGAAAATATATACATTCATATTTATACATTTACTCTGTATTTAAGCTGTATTTAAGTCTAAATTTAAAGTACAGTACTTTAGGATTTTACTCAACGGCACTCCATCTCAGAGACAAATATTCTATTTATGAAAAACTGACGTTTTGGACATCTCATTTGCACATCTGGCAGCTTACGGTAGTTACCACATTCAAAATGGTACTACTTACCTTACTGGGACTAACTGCTTTACTTCTGAGAGAAAGGAGAGTAGTTAAGAACACATACTGAGGTTGAGATGAAAAAGTGGACCAGAGTGATCTACTACCCGTGGGTAGTACTGATGGTAGGCCTAAATGAAATAAATGTCCATGTTGTGAGAATATGTTACACCTTTTGTTTACTAGTGTCTGCACAGGGCTTAAGACTTTTATGTTTTGGAAGACAGTCAAAAATTTAGGGGCACAGTCAAAGTCTGTAGCTTAATACATATACATTGTATTGCTGTGACACAAGCATGAATTAAAAACTGAAAATTTTCTACAGAATTCACAATCGCAACTTAATAAAACTTCATGTAGGGAAGTCAAGGCACATTTAACTGTTTAAATTGACAATTCCTTTTAAAAACACAATACTCATGGTGTTCAACGCTCAAGTTGTTGAAAAAACAAACTATTAAACATGCCAGAACAGAGGTATCCACGCATGTGCACACTGACTGACAACTGAAAAAGTGGAAACCAAGAATGTAATTTAGAGCAAGCTTAAAGCTGCAGTCCGTAAGTTTTGCCTCTTTGTCGCCATCTCTGTCTGAAACCTGCAATTGCAGTTGTTTGCGGAATTATCATCTTTACATGGGTTGTGCATCGGCACGACTCCTCAGCACGGATGAATCTAATGTTTGCTGTCAATCACCACACCGGTGTGGATACTGTACTTCGGAATCACAGATTGTAGTCTTGAAGTATGACCAAAGTAAGAATTTTCACCGGAAAATGTCATCTGAACAAGTAAGTACCTTATCTGCCACTTTTGTTCTGACCAACTGAGAAAAAAAGCATTACAATAAATTGTGCTTCCAATGGTGATTAAATATAATGATCACTTAGCTCAGATCACATCAAACCATGCAAATATTATTATTATACTTTGTTTCCAAATTGTTAATGTAAACAACATCACCATTGCGTGACTATTTTGTGTGCATTAGCGTTACCTGTAGATTTCAATTTCTGTACAGTCTAATCTCTAACGTTAATTTGTCATACCATACAATCCATCCAAATGATAAGTTTAATTATTGCAGCTGCTGTAAGAAAAGGCTAGAAATGATCTGCCTAACATGCGATGTAGCCTGCTGGGACTCGTTCTTTATGTATACAGATGTGACGCAATGACGCAAAGACAAACTGTGAAAAGTTCCAGTCTCTGCTGTGTCAGACTGTAGAGTCGACGTCCCACAAGCTTCTGGTAATCCAACGGAGGACACTGTGGCACCTCAGTCAAGCCAACTGAAGGATAATGAGGAAACAATAATGAGTTAGGTTGCTATGGTTGTGGCTAGAAGGGATAAAGCAATGGCTAGAATGAGGAAAAATCTCATGATAAAATACCAATAAACTAATTTGCTACTTATCAGATTGTGTTCTATTAACGTCTACACCTACCCCAACCCTAAGCCTACCCTTACAATAATGCAAATACAGTAATTAAATGACACAATATTGATGTGCACATGCCCAGTGGCCGTAGCTGTATCCCTTCTTTACTGTTTGCTACCACAACTCTAACATAACATATTTGATACAATATCTATTTTTACTCAGACACAAAACAGTCATCAATTTGATGGTGTATACTTTAAATGACTAATGTGATCTTTCAGTGTAGTTGATAACATGTAAATTAACTTTTTTTTAAACATTCAACAAGATTTAATTTAAATTTGTAAGCATATATAAAATGAAGTTGTATTTCTGAGAAAAACATTTTTATTACATAAATAGGCAAATCTCAGCTATTCAATGTAGTATCTCAATTAATGTATGAATTAGACAAATTTTGTTTTAAAAGTTTTAGATGAAGAAGTATGTCACCCTACAGTACACTGCTGTCACTGCTTGACATTTCATGTCAACAACTCTTATTTTTCTTTGTACATACATCAATGCCTGCAGTGACAAATTTAACATTCAGCAAAGGGAAGGCGGCTTTGGAACCATTTATTCAGTGATTTGCTTGGATGATGGCCTGAAGGTGAGGTGCTGTCGTCTGCTGTTCTGCATGTTCATTTGGACTCATTTGACCATGCTGACTGTGGCGATTCACTTGGACTTAATCATTCAAAATCTGTTTAAGGAGATGATCTGGTTTATAGCTGCCATCTCCAGTGTTATTTGTAATAACATAATTGATTACATGTTTGGATTCATTCGCAGCCCTGGTTAAGTTTTCTTTTAAGACATGGGAAAGGTTTATCAGTGGCTTTTTCTCCAGTGTTGTGTTGAAATATTACTGTACATGGCTACAGTTCACTCCTACTCTGTGTGTCCGATAACCACTCCAACAGTTTCACAGTGGACTCTGAGCCACAGTAAAGCTATACCCATTCAAGATCCACAGCATCGCTCTGCCTCCATCACGGAACCATTTGGTGGCTTTTCGCCAGTGCCTTCAAAAGACAAAGGGAGGTAAGGGTTTTTATCAGGGGTGCACATAACTTTTTTGGTCTGGTTCTCAAGGGAGCACCTGGAGATGCTGCTTGGTACTCACACTTTACTCTTAACCTACAAGTTGTCGTCATCACTTTCCTCCTGACTGCTCACTATCTTCTTTGCTCTCGAACATGGTAGATGATGATGTTTTGCTTTTATTTTATTAATGCTAATGACACAGACAACAGCAGGAATATTAGACTGCTGTCACTTTAAGGCCGAATGCTTGGACCAAATATGCTGACACACATCCAGTTTCTTTCTCAACCTTTCGCTTATGACATAACCGAGAGAATACTTGCGAGACGGGTATTTTGACAAAATTTTGTATGTATGTGTCCATTCAAGCGCAAGTAAATGTGAAAGAAGAATTAATTATGTGTTCGAGTGCTGTCTGAAAGCCTTTCTTTCTCAGCATGTCCTGATTTTTGACTCTTCTTCCGCATTTAAAATCGTTTGAATGTGTAAATTGGCAAGACAAAACACGTCCAAATGATAAATTTTCACATTATGATGGTTAAATTTAGCAGTTAATCCGCAAATCACATGCATGCCGAACCGTGGGGCCTGGTCCATACAGTTCACAGATCAACTGTGATCCGTTGCACCTATAATAATTTTTTCTGGTACTCATCATTCATTTTTACCACGCATGCGCACCAGTTATGTGCACGCCTGGTTATTATGTACCAGGCAACACTCTGTCAGGACTAATGAGTCTGAATGAGGACCCAGACACAGAGGCATTCACAGTATCTCTGTGATAAAATATATATATATATATATATATATATATAAATGCAAAATTAAACACTGATTAATATTTTTGTACCCTTGTTTGAATATATATTTTGCTTTTGCTTTTCTTTTTTTCTCCAAACAAATTAGTGGCCAGGTCTTGGGTGAAAAGAGAAACGCCCATGACACAACAAACAACAACACACAGGCCTATAGAAGGATAATTTTATAGGCAAGAACCCAGAAACAGCGACACAGTATATGTATATCAATTCGATCATAGTAAGATCTGCACAATAGGCTATCCCTTGTTATTTTAAAATGTGTTAGAAGAAAAGAAAAGAAAAGAAAAGAAAAGAAATTGAATTTGTAAACTGTAAAATGTTGGTCAAATAGTTGGTCAGCCAAGTATAAAATGAACACCTTTAACTTAAGTTGCCCAAGTGCCACTTAAACACCAGATGGTGCTGTTGTAGCGCAAGTTATTGTTCTAAAGCTCAATCAAATATCTTGGTCTGGAGCTTCTCCAAGAAAGCCCATCTTCATCTCATCTGTCACATACTACATATATATGTGTGTGTATATATATATATATATATATATATATGCATGTGATCTAGTATGATGTCCTCATTTAAGATTTAATTTTCGTCTGTATGAAAAGGTTTGAAATTAAGCTTTTTGTCTGAAAATAAAAAAAGAACTCACCTCAGCTTCACCTCATTACATTTGAATCAACCTAAATCAAAATGTCAGCTTGAGTAATAAATAAAGTTGGTTTTGCTTCATTAGTCAGAGAAAAATACGGTTTCAGAGAGGCGTGTAATCAGAAAATCTTTTAATATTGCATGTTTGTTTTCACAATCACAAGCTCAGGGGTCATGGACAGTGTTCAGTACTGTCAACAAATGGAAAAAAGAGAGATAGATGAGCTCTGATGTGTTTGGGTTGGTCTTAATGCCTCATTAGAGAAGCTTCTGTTTTCAAAGATGATTTTTCACTGACTGTCCTAGAAATGTTCGTTCCCCACTCAGGACCTCCACAACCACCAAGTTCCTTCTCCCAGACTCTTTGAAGTGAAGCATCTTTTGTATAAGGTCAGGGTGGAAGACAGGAAGATGGGTTATCATAGATGACAGGAAACCTTCATGAGAGGGCTAAAATGGGAGCTAGAACAGGATCCTATCAATGGAGATTGAGTCCCGTGGTAGAGATGATCCTGGATATGAAGGAGCACCACAAAGTAGATGTGGCATGTAGTCACAGTGAAGAATGTTTAATGAAGGTATTATCTCCATGCAACTGTAATGATCAAAAAAGAAACTTGATAATGAAATGTTGAGATCTGGTGCCATTGTGGAACTTTAGCATACTTTTATTATGGACATACAGTTATAATGGAAATAATATACTTTAAAAGAATATACTAAAGTAAATTTATCTTAAATGCAATTAGTTGAACTTAAGAGTGCTTTTTTGACCCACTTAAGTGGGACCAAAGTACATCTTAATAAGAAATTTTGAATTAATTCTATTTTTTTTTAATATGGTTAAAATGTACTGCCAAACATACTGAAAGGCATTTATGGTAAGCTAAAATATACTTTAATATCATTTCTATTGAAACTTGTGTTATGTATTTGTAATAACTACACATTTGTAATGACAGATGCAATTTAGAACATTTAAGTGATTTTTTGTCAAATTTTGTCAACGTCAAATTAAAAGTTTTAATATACATTTTAAATCATTATATTTAATAATGTAATTAAATAAGTATGCTTATTTTTATATGTTGACTAACATGTAAAGCACATGCAAAGTGCTTGCTTATAATTTTAACTGTAGTGCACTGTAAACCCGAATAAGTTGGCAAAACTAAAACAAAACTGAGTTGCCTCAATTTCTAAGTTAAGAAAATCAAAGTTTAAGTAAGCATTTTATACATTTTAATTGTTCTTAACTTTAAATTTTTGAGTTCACTAATCACTAATTAATGTAACCTCAATGTGAAATTTTTTATTAATGTAAACTTAGCTAGCTATAACAAGTTAATTCAGAAAATGCTAACTTGCTAATTTGCTAACATGTTGACAATAGCATGATATAGCACTTGCTGAATGAGTAATATAAAACATTTAACATACTTGCTCTCAAACCACCGCATGCACCACTTTTCACCATGATGGTAACTCTCCAAAAACCCACATTAACAGAAACTCTTCTAAATTAGTATAACATAACATTAATCACTACTAAATCTCCCACTTAACATCAATCTTGCACAAAAACATTATATAACACTTAATTTTAGCATTTACACTCCCTTTTGAGTGTCATGGGCAAAGCATGCTGGGAAATAAAAATCCCAGCCCAGTTTCAGTTAACTGGTGTCATGTCTAGTTTTGGTTTTGTTCATGTTCATGTTTCATGTCTTATTTTTGAAATGTATTTGTCTTATTATGTTTTCATTGCCATGTTTCCTGTTTGTCATGTTCTAGTCATGTGATCCTGCCATGTGCTCCCTTGTCATGTGTCCTATGTTGTCATTGGTTTATTGGTTGATTGTTCACAGGTGTCCCTTGTTATGTCATTGCCCTTGTATATTTAAATCCTTATGTTTGCCTTGTTCTTTGTCATGCATTGTTCCCTGTACCACTGTGGGTAAGGTTTGTTCATGTTCATGTTCATGTTCATGTTCTTGTTTTGCCAAGTCTTTGTTTTGTGTATGATTAAGTTGTAAATAAAACTGCACTTGGGTTCCATTAACTTGCCTCCAGTGGATCTTCATTACAACTGGGCTGTTCAGTTAAATTTAGTTAATCTAAATTAAAAGAAATAAGTTCATAAAACTCAAAACAATGAAACATTTCAGTTAACTTAAAATATATCAGTTCTGTGGACAACAAAAATAAAGTGCTAAATACCCATAAAGGTTAATTTGACTGAACTAATTTGTTTAATTTAAGTTTGCCCTACTCAAATCAAATTATTATTTTGAGTGTTAGGATTTATAATGTGTTTTATTTTATTTTCTACTTAAATATAATATTTTAATTAAACAGTAATACAATTGTACTCCCTATTATTTCATTAACATTATTATCTGCAAGTACAGGTTTTTAAAAATATACTTTTAAGATTTGAAGTACAATACATGTGCAAATTCAATTCAAGTATGCACATTTCTTTTTCTCAAGATTAAGTAATTGATTTAGTAATAGACAACAATAGTTGTTTATAATAAAACGTAACACCTAAAATTGTATAGTCAACTTCAACTAAACAGGTGATTCTTTTTTTTTCTTTTTTTTTTTTAATTAGAAAACTTTTTAATTATTTTTCTTTCTTTCTTTTTTTTTTTTATGTTTTTTTTTTATGTTTATCCATTTTTTGTCCCCTGGTGTGATATTAAAGAGAAATGCCAAAAAAATAATTCTTATTTTAATTGACATAATAGAATAGTTTTTAACTGTTACTTTAAAAAAATTAATAGCAATGTACTTTTATTTTTTTATTATTATTATGTCAGAATAAACAGATATTTTTGAAAGTCTGTTAATGGAGAAAGTCTTAGGCTATACCATGGGAGGGGATTTATGATTGGAAGTGAAGTGACGCAACTGACGCTGGTAGGTCACGTGACAGTAACAACCATATCCATACTATATAAAACATACTTTTTTAATGGTCGCGAAGTAAATTCAATTTCGAATGTAGTACCTGCTCAGACAGTGCGCGATTTCGGACGCAGCGTTTGTGAGTTTCAAAGTTGTAAACTGATTGGTTGAATTCTACAGGATTTTCAGATGTTGCGTTCTTTAAACATGACATTAAACAAAACTAACTGTGACTGGTTGCTTTACATGTCAGTCAGACGCCTCTTGGGCGGTCCTTGGGAAATGAAAGCTGCTATAGAGTCCAGACCTTCTGCCGTCAATCTGAAGGTCGGGCTACGTGAAGCTAGCCAAACCATGACCTGTTGGTCCGCATCCATGCCGTCAGATTATCGTCAGCGGAAAGGAAAGTTGTTTCATAGGAAGAGTGCGTTATTACATTTTGACTAAAGATTACAAAGACAAACATTTTTTTTTCTTTAGAATAACATGCACCAATCGGTCACAATAAGATTGGTAAAGTGCATTAAGAAAGTAAATAGGGTCAATTTTGATTTCATGTTGACTTTAAAGTCACTCCCATAACATGACATACTCAGTACTATAATAAAAAGGTGTTAACATGTGTAATTGTGTTCATGTTGGTGGGGCCTTTTTTTTTTTTTTTTAAAGGCAAAAGGCAAAAGTGTGTCACATCCTTCAGCCAAATGTAAATAGACCAGCTCATTGAGTTTGAGTTACCAAAGTACTGTATGGTTCTTATTTCTTTCTGCACTCCTGACACAAGTGTATTATTTTAATCAGCAAAATTTGTATTCAAATTGAAATGTGTAGTCTCAGCCATGGGCTGTTTCATAGCAACACTAAATCCTTTATTTCATATGACAGCACATCGTGGGGTAGATATATGTAAATGCGTGTTTTTCTCCTGCGCTGTTCCAGATGGCAACACTGATCTCAACTCAATGAGGAAACATCAGTTTAATAGCACACACACTGCACATCTGTATCCCATCCACATGTGGGACACAGTCAGGGGTGAATACCTGAGTGGGCAGCTTCCTCTAGTCTCTCAGCTGCAGCTCTAAATATATACACTATCTATCAGAACGCTAATGATTTCCGCAAGCAAGGACCCATACTTGACTATCATATCAAAAGCCATGTAGTCCTCGTTGATATAGGGGTGTTTTCCAGCTACAGCTCATATAAGGGCAGATGGGGCAGAGCCCCACCAAAATATTCATCCAAAACATACACCTCTATATAAAATGAATCAATAATAAATTGTAAATGTGTTCAGCATTCTGCAACAAATAGTTTCTAGATTTTCTAGACTATTTTAAGTCATAAAGTGAGAAGGGTATTATAAAATTGAACATATGGCTTTGGCAGGCATGTATTATGATAGCCCACTAAGCAGGGCAGTGGGTGTCCTCCCCAAAATTTTCCAATGTAAATCTGTGGTGAAAAAATGGAATTGCAGCATGCTCTAATTTAGAGCCATTGGGGCCATTTAGAGCTACTTTGCCTTGCGTAAACTTCGCTCCAGACCAAGATGATATGAATCCGCTTCAGCTATGTATATAAGTCTGCATCAGGGGTGCGTTTCCCAAAAGCATCGTTAGCCAACATAGTTCAACGATTTGGTGTTTCCCGACAGCTATAGTTCAAACGAACATTCGCAAACTGCATTGAAAACTTGTGTGGTTGGAACGACAGCTCTTGAGCTGTTGTTCGAAGCATAGTTTCTTGTTTTTATGACGTGGGCTTAATAAATTGTTATCTTAAAGGATTAGTTCACTTTCAAATAAAATTTTCCTGATAATTTACTCACCCCCATGTCATCCAAGATGTTCATGTCTTTCTTTCTTCAGTCGAAAAGAAATTAAGGTTTTTGATAAAAACATTCCAGGATTATTCTCCTTATAATGGACTTCAATGGCCTCCAAACGGTTGAAGGTCAAAATTACAGTTTCAGTGCTGCTTTAAAGGGCTTTAAACGATACCAGACGAGGAATAAGGGTCTTATCTAGCGAAACGATCTGTCATTTTCGAAAAAAACGTAAATGTATATGCTTTGATCGCCTTCCAAGTGGTTCCGCCAAAACCGCATTTTAGTATTCTTCAAAAGCTTACGCTGTACTTCCTACGCCTTCCCTATTCTACTTACGGAAAAAAAATGGAACTGGAGCTGCGTTCGTTCCGTAAGTTGAATAGGGAAGGCGTAGGACATGCAGCGTAAGCTTTTTGAAGAACACGAAAGTGCGGTTTTGGCGGAAACACTTGGAAGGCGATCATTTGTTTATATAAAGCATATACATTTACATTTTTTTCGAAAATGACCGATCGTTTCGCTAGATAAGACCCTTATTCCTCGTCTGGTATCGTTTAAAGCCCTTTGAAGCTGCACTGAAACTGTAATTTTGACCTTCAACCGTTTGGAGGCCATTGAAGTCCATTATAAGGAGAATAATCCTGGAATGTTTTCATCAAAAACCTTAATTTCTTTTCGACTAAAGAAAGAAGGACATGGACATCTTGGATGACATGGGGGTGAGTAAATTATCAGGAAAATTTTATTTGAAAGTGAACTAATCCTTTAAGCTGACACTCAGTACAATGTATATCTTTTATTTAGAATATATACAAATATAATTTACATATTTTAGTTTGACAAGGGATTTGAAGCACTGTTTTTGAAGAGTGTATATATATATATATACACTCTTATATTCATGCATTAGGCATATATCACATGCATAAGGCAGCATTATGCATGTGTCGTGTGTATTTAGAGGTTAGTTCACCCAAAAATGAAAATAAAATTTACTCACCCTCAAGCCATCCTAGGTGTATATAACTTTCTTCTTTTAACCAAACACAATCAGAGTTATATTAAAAAAAAATATCATGGCTCTTCCAAGCTCTATAATGGAAATGAATAGTAACTTGGATTTTGAAGGCCAAAAAAGTGCATTCATCCATCATAAAGTAATCCACAATCCACTGGGCAACAAACTCAAGCTCCTCCGACATTTCTCTTTAAAAATGTTTGTTTTAGACTTCTAATTTGACCTGTATTTTGTTTTGCTCTATCCTTTGTGTTTCCACTTTCGTTAATATGTCGTGTTGGGTCAGAGTTTACTCTTCATGTTTATAGTTTATTAAGTTTATAGTTTACAAAATCTTTATAGATTCTGCTATTTAATTATCTGGTAACACTTTATTTTACATGCGATTATCCCTAAACCAAACCCTCACCCTAACCCTATAGTAAGTACATGCAGTTAATTTTTATTATTAGTACTTAAATGTATAATTACACTGTAATACTGACACCTTAAAATAAAGTGTAACCAATTATCTTTATATAAATCATTCTATTATGCTGATTTGCTGCTCAAGAAACATTTATTATTATCAATGTTGAAAACAACTGTATAATTTTTTTTTTTTTTTTCAGGATTCTTTGATGACTAGAAAGTTCAAAAGAACAGCATTTATCTGAAATACAAAGCTTTTGTAACATTATACACTTCCATTCAAACGTTTTGGGTCAGTAAGATTTTATTTTATTTTTTTGGAAAGAAATTAAAGAAATTAATACTTTTATTAATCAAGTATGCATTAAATTAATCAAAAGTGACAATAAAGACATTTATAATGTTACAAAAGATTCTATTTCAAATAAATGCTGTTCTTTTGAACTTTCTATTCATCAAAGAATCCTGAATTTATAAACATTTATATATTTAATTTATCCCTGTGATGCAAAGCTGAATTTTCAGCATCATTACTCCAGTCTTCAGTGTCACATGACCCTTCAGAAATCATTCTAATATATGGATTTGCTGCTCAAGAAACATTTCTTATTATTATCACTGAAAAAAAAGCATTGCTTAATATTTTTTTGGAAACCATGTTACTTTTTTTCAGGATTCTTTGATGAATAGAAAGAATGAATATTAAAATGTTCAAAAATCTTTTGAAACATAAACGTCTGTCTCTTTTTTTACACTACAGATCAATTTAATGTGTTCTTGCTGAATAAAAATATTAATTTCCTAAAAAATAAAATAAAATCTTACTGGCCCCAAACTATTGTATTGTATGTATGTCTGGCCAAATAGTGTGCAGCCAGGTAAATACAATAATACAATAACATCTCTGTCCAAAAAATAAAAAAAATAAAACATTTTTTGAAGGTCTGTGTTCACAGATGTCCCTTATCCTTTTCTGAAGAGCACATCCATCGTAAAGAAAAAAGCTGCAAATTGAAACAAAGCATCAATGTAAAATCTAAAGCCATCAGTTGCTTGTTGTCTGTTAGCTGCCCATTTTCAATACCCTCAGGAAATGACTCCACAGACATTTGACAACTCGAGTCTGAACAATTTGCGGTTTCTTTTCCCAAAGAGAAAGAACACATTGAACGCAATGCCAAAATCGTCCATGTAGAAAATTGAAGGCAGACTTTTCTCTTACAGCTCCACTCACTGTTTGTCTCCGTTTAATTCTCTCTAAAGGAATGGTGTTTTCATTTGATGCTTTCATTTTACAGCAATTTGGCATGGCTTTGCTCCAGAGTCACATCTCACTGTCTCTTTCCCACAATGCTTAGCCCAGCCCACCATTTCCACTGTTCCGAGAATGGCACATAGGCCTTAATAAGAACAATGGAAAGACTCATACTTTACATTTTGGACAGAATACGATAGCAAATTCTGCTAAGAGAATGTTGATCGCTGATGGTAAATGGTCATCAGTGATAATTTTGTCAATTAAATGATGAAAATGTTCAGTAATAAAGTTTTTTTTTTTAAGTTGGCTTGGGAAAGCCAACTTACTGTAATGCTATTTTTTTCTGAGACTAAAATTTCTGACTCCAACTCCTCCTAGAGCTTTAACTCTACATACTCCAAACTATTAAAACTCGGAAAAATCCCATTGACTTTCATTGACGGAATGTTCAGATGAGCCAAGACTGTTCAAACTCCAACTGTCAAAATTCAAATTTAAACTACGGAGGCCCATTAGACTCAATTAAACTGCCATTCTATGTACTATTACTAATCCATTGAAACTCATTCAAACTCATAAACTCATCTATCTACCTATCTATCTAAACTCATTCAAACTCATAAACTTATCTATCTATCCATCAAACTAAATCTATCTCATAGCAACCACCCAGAATAACCTAGCAACCACATAGCAACCACCCAGAACACCTTAGCAACCACCCTGAGTACCCTAGCAACCATATAGAAACACCCTAGCAACCACCCGAATATCTTAGCAACCGCATACCAACACTCTAGCAACCACCCAGAATACCTTAGCAACTGCATAGCAACACCTTAACAACCACCCAGAATACCTTAGTAACCGCATAGCAACACCCTAGCAACCACCCAGAATACCTTAGCAACCGCATAGCAACACCTTAGCAACCACCCCGAGTACCCTAGCAATCGCATAGCAATAGCCTAGCAACCACCCCAAGTACCTTAGTAACAGCATAGCAACACCTTAGCAACCACCCCGAGTACCCTAGGAACTGCATAGCAACACCCTAGCAACCACCCAGAATACCTTAGCAACTGCATAGCAAAACCTTAGCAACCACATAACAAAACCTTTGCAACCACCTTGATTACCCTGACTCTATCTATCTATCTATCTATCAAAACTATTAAACTAAAACAAACTTTCAAACTGAAAACTTTTAAAACTGCTTCAAACTTTCTGGACCAGCTTTTTCAAGCCAACTTAAAGTTTGTCTTGAAAACTTTTTTCATCTAGTTTTTTTTTTTTTTTTAAATTTCATCTATGATAATGAATATACGATGAAAATTACATTACATTACATTACAAAAAAATTACATTATTTTAATTAAAATATACTGTTGGTGAAATATATGACATAAAAACATAAATAAATATATATATAAAAAACACTGGAAGATATGTTTTTAGAAAAAGAAAAATATATTTTGTTTATATTGATCAGTTTGTTTATATTGATCAGTATTGATAATAATAGGTTTTTTATACATATTTAAATACTAAATGTTTTAACAAGTTTGGTTTCTTACAGTTTAGGTTTTTGTCATTCTGCACATTACTGTCAAATAAAATACTGTTTTCATTTATTGAAATTATATATCATTCAGAATAAAAAGGACTGTAAATAATGAATACAACATCTGCTAGCTTGATGTGCTAAGACCTGGTGTGCCTCATACGTCCTGAAAAGTGAAGCTGCGGGCTCTTTGATCGCCCCCTGGTGGCTGGATGCAGTACAGGTCATAAACCTCGCCCTCTCCATGCAAACAAACGGGAATGAATCAAAATAAAAAAATAAATTATGCTTCAAATACAATTTTCCGAAAGATGGTTTTGGTCATTTAAGGTAGTTGTTATCACGCTGATATATATTCAATTGTTTGTTTTTGTGATAAGTTTGATTTTAGCTAGCAATTTGATGCTATAGAAACGGGGCGTCGTCATGATTGACAGTTGTGACTGACAGCTTCTCTGAGAACTGTCGGAGTTTCTAGGGGAGATTAAAGATATAACTAACTATTAATTTTAAATTTTTGTGTTATTTCACAGCGACAAAATGAGTTGTTCAGCAGAAAACTGTACTGACCTACAGGATCTGACGGATCACTGAACTTTTTTTCGGTAACCTTAAATGTGGGCTTTATAAGCTAATTAATAAATGTTGTTAGTTAAGATAACACGCCTAACGTTAGCCATGATGGGAAAAAGCAGGTGATCATTATCTGGCAGTTACTAATTATGTTTATGGGTATAAAATAATAATTAGAAGGACAAAACTAATGATAGCCTACTCTAATTAATTACAGAGCACTGTCTACAGCAATTGATCTCAATGTTAGTTCAACTTGATTTAAAATGGCAGGACCGTTTATGACATTTTATTGTTTCTAGTGGCATATTATATTGAGTTTAATGTATAATTTATATAGCCTATTTAAAATACATTAATGATGATGCAGTCGTCTGAGCGGAAGTTTGATACTGCGACTCCGCCTCTGGGCTCCACTGACGATTCCTTCTGCGCATGCCCAGGCTCCAAACTGAAGTTTTTGCGTAACATGTCAACGCCCATCATCGTACGTTTTACATTCAGTTCATTACAATGAAAGGAAGCGGCGTCGCGTCGTCCATCTTTTTTTACAGTCTATGGCTAATACCAGAAATAAAGACAGATGTACAGTGAGGAGGAAGGTGATGATGTCTATGCTGTCGTGGTTCTTCTTTCATATCTCTCTTTCCTCCATTATCATTCCTCCCAGGCCACAGCAATCAGCTCAGATCAGTGAGGATAAGAGGCACAGAGGAAGGAGCGAAGTTAAAGCTTCCTGTGGAATGTGCCTAATATCTGTACATGAAGTTTGAGCATTGTTTGCATGAGTTTGTGTGGGGGGTTTGGTTATAGTGGGAAGAGAGATGTGAATCCACAACTTCGCTAATGCACCTGCTCCTTTTATTCACAAGCCTGTATCTGGTAGGCCTTACATAACTACTAATTTTTACTTGTCATCCATAAAAGTAGTCCACTAGTGGGCAAGGCAGTGTTTATCTTATGTAAATTGCTCACCCTATACTGGGCAGCTTCAGCAGCCTTTGCTGTTTCTGGCAAATCTAGAGCTTCGTTGATGGAGTGTGAGAGTGGGGAGAATGTTCGCACAGCTGAGACGACGTGGGTGAGAAATAAGCATGCATTTATCCAGTACCAATTCATGCTGCTTTTGTTGTCATATAAACAGTGCATAAACAGTCATTCTTACTCACATATAGTTTCTGTCAGACTCTAGGTGACAAACAGTTTTGGCTTGTTAATATACTCTAACTTAACTGTTTTGTGTTTTGTGAACACAAAGCTCTCTGGCTTTTTTTTTCTTTTTTTTCTATTTTACGTAATTGCAAATATATTTGGCCATTAGAGTTTACTATACGCAACAAATGTCACAGCACTGGAATTAAGTTTGTGGATAAATGTGCATTTAAATAGAAAAAAAAAATCATAATTTCATGGAAAAACTACTTTTTTAACCATTTTCCATTGTGGTACAGAGTTGCCATATGGCAACGTTTCCCTAAGTACCCCAAATTTTTTTTTCAAAAATCTTTTTTTGATATGCATAATTGAAGCTATATCATGTAATAAAAACTCATTTGAAAAAAAATATTTCATGGTTAGAACATAATGCGTACCATAGAGGGTTAAAGACGGAAATTATATGAGTTTTCTTGTTTCAAAATCTTACAATTAAGTGAACTTAAAGGATTAGTTCACTTCTGAATGAAAATTTCCTGATAATTTACTCACCCCCATGTCATCCAAGATGAGGTTCAACGGGTTGAAGGTCCAAATTGCAGTTTCAGTGCAGCTTCAAAGGGCTTTACGCGATCCCAGCCGAGGAATAAGGGCCTTGTCTAGTGAAACGATCGGTCATTTAAAAACAAAAAAAAAAAAATGTATATACTTTTTAACCACAAATGCTCATCTTGCACTGCTCTGCGATGCGCCATGCATTACACTGAAAGGTCACGCATGACGTAGGCGGAAGTACCGCGGTAGAGTGAAAAACATGTAATTTTCTCCTCTAACTTCAAAATCATCCAATATCGTTGTTTTACCTTTTTTCTTTCTTTTTTTTTTATAAAGGGCGTTTGGCTTAATCTTTGCACGTTCGCTTTTTTAGACACTGGATCGGTACTTCCGCCTACATCACGTGTGGATCGCAGAGCTAGTGCAAGACGAGCATTTGTGGTTAAAAAGTATATACATTTTTATTTATTTTTTTTAGAAAATGACAGTTCGTTTCGCTAGATAAGACCCTTATTCCTCGTCTGGGATCACGTAGAGCACTTTGAAGCTGCACTGAGTGAACTCAGTGAACCCCACTATATGGAGAAGAATCCTGGAATGTTTTCCTCAAAAACCTTAATTTCTTTTCGGCTGAAGAAAGAAAGACATGAATATCTTGGATGATATGGGGGTGAGTAAATTATCAGGAAATTTTCATTTCGAAGTGAACTAATCCTTTAATTGAATTTTAAATAATTTGTACGGATACTGTGTCAAGTTACAACTTCTGGCAGGAAAAACTAAATATTTCAGCTGTTTCCTTTTTATAATAAAAATGTCCAATCAAAATTCAAACCAAACATTTCTTTTTCTTGAAAATATTATTTACATTGATTATCAATTTCACTTTTCATTGGGATAGTCTTTTGCATATATCACTTTAATTTGCAGCTCTTCAGTGATGTTGTTCTGTGGCATCTTGTGGTATTAGTTGGTTTTTATCTCTTTAAAACATTCAATTCTGTTGTATAAAATTACAGAAATAGTAATGACAATATAAAAATGAATATAAAATCATCAAAATTAAATTAAAATTAACTTTAATTCTCAATCCTTCACTGAGCAATGTATAGCGTTATTTCCATTATGTTTGTTGTGTAAATAATCATATTATAATAATAAAGTTAATGAGAAGCTATAGAATAAATAATAAATGTATATGTTAATTAATGAATTGCATTTAATATTATACATGTCAGACTATCTTGTCTTAAAGCATGCATGTAAAGTTAGAGAGCGTAAAAGGTAATGTATAACAGGTGCTCTGAAACATTAATTAGATTATTACACTGAAATTTTCTTTTATTCATGCATATTTGAAATTCGTGTGCCAAAAGTGTAATGCCTTGTTTTCTTTAATGCCAAACAGCTGTTTTGTTCACAACTTCACAGGTAGCAGTATTAAGGTTGTTGAACGTAACTAAAGCCTAGTTTACACTTGGTATTAAGATGTGTTTTGGTCGATCAGGTCACAGACAAGGGAGACACGTTTATGTTTACACCTGGTGTTAAACACCTGGTGTCTCTTTTGTCCACTTTCAACCGCTTCTTGTCCTGCTTTCTTCGAGGGGAAGGTCGATGGGTGGATATTTGTTTTTGTTTTTTGTTTTTCAGATCTTTCGATCTAATAAACAAAATGAGCTTGCTCAATTTACATATGAACACAGCAAGAGAGAATTGAGAAAGAGAGAGCATCTACAGAGACTAGGCGGTCTTTTGTTGCTGTTCGAACACATTCAACCACATGAGCGTCTACACTACGAAAGCAATCTGGTAGAATGCGTTTTCGACTACCTCCGGAAGTGGTTGAAAGTGGACAAGCTCAAAACGTTTACCCCGCTTACACCTGTATTTAGCGTGGTCTACTTGTGATCCGATCAACCAAAACACATCTTAATACCAGGTGTTAACAGGGCCAAAAGGATCCTGACCTCACTATGGGGGTATTTTGGTATCTGTATTTACATTAAAACGATCAAAGGTATGACAGAATGGCTTGTAAAATCAAGAGGTTTGTTAAGGTCAGCTGGGGATCATGAATATTAGTGTTCTATCAATCATCTTCAGCTGATGAGGCATTTAATGGGCCAAATACATTCTATTTCCACCCTTTTTGTCACCAGTCACACGCACACAACACAAACCTTCAAACGCTTTACAGATCAATATCACACCTGGAAATAATCTCAAAGTACTTGCTTCATTTGGGTCGCAATCAGAGAGCCCTGATAAAGAATGCTTTCTAAAGACTAACAATTAAAGAATGCTTTCTAACAAATAACAAATGCCTTTCCTGCCAGCATCAAAAAGATGCCTGATGCAGTCTCAACTCAGAGCAACCTAGTTTAAAAACCGTGTGTTTGAACAGACTACAAAGAACAAGATGAAGTAATGAGAGTTAAAAAAAAAAAAAAATGATAAACATGAACTCTTGGTGCACCTGGTCACTTTCTGATAGCTGATAACCACAGGAGATGAATGATTCAATTACTCAGTGGAGTCAAAAACAAAAATGACCAGGTTCAACAACTTTTTTTTTTTTAGCATTTTTGTTTTGTTCTTAAGTAAAATAGCTAAACATCTTTAAAACAAGATGTACTTGAGAAACAAAACTGCATAAGATATTATGAATAAATCTTGGATTTATGACACTGAAGTCAATACACAGCAAAATCACCAGAGTTAAATCAACTCTACTCAGAGTACATATGGTCCCTCTCTAAATAGTGTTAAAATAACACTGAAGCAGAGTTAAAGTTAATGAAATAAGTAAGCGATTAATTAGGTGATGATTAAGCATTAGTGATGAAAACCTTCTGTTAACAAGCAGAATCAATGAAGAAAAAAGAAACACAAGAACTACAACTGACTCCAGCCACGGTCTTAGATGAAATCACCTGAAGATAAAAGACATTATATCTCTCAAGATCTCAGCAGAGAAGGATTATCTTTTCTTCAGTGATTCTGCTTGTTAACAGCAAGTGTTCATCAATAATGCTCATTCATCACTTAATTATCTCATTAACTTTAACTCTGCATCAGTGTTACTTTAACACTATTTAGAGAGGGACCATATGTACTCCGAGCAGAGTTGTTTTAACTCTGGTGATTTTGCTGTGTATGTGCGGCTTTTGTCAATTTCAGGTCATCTAAATAATAATAATAATAATAATATAGAACTTCTAGAGCAGACACAGAGATTGACTTATTATAGAGAGATGAGGGTCTGTATCTCTTACCATTGGAGAAAGCGTAACAGCTAACTTGGATTATGTGCGGCACCTCTCAGCCTATCGTGTAATGGCAGTGATGTCAGTACCAGCCGTTCAAAGTTTTATGACAGTCAGTTACAGTTTAGGTTAATCAGTTTCTTGTGGATTAGCGCACTGGTCTTGTGAATAAATGTTCTATATTTGGTGTTATATCACTAGTAAACGTACAGTAGGACTGCATTGTTTGTGTAATGTGCTTTATTGAGCGGAAAAAAAAGAGTGCAAATATCTCTATTAGCTGCAAAGTTCACTGTAGGGTGCATTAAACCACATTTAAGAGTACACTAAAAACTTATTTGTAATTTATTACATATTTAATTCATTAATTATATGTATTGTTTAACACAGCAGAGTCATAATCATTACAACACACGACTGACCTGGCAGCGATAGAAAGTATATATATATTTTTTTTCATTAAACAACATACAATATAAACACAATAAATTATTAATTTTCTCTTTATTCATTAAAATGCATAATATCAGCGTCATGTATATACATGCAGTTATAATAGTCATTACCATTCAAGTCTATTCATAACTGGTAAAACCTGAAAGCCAAAGAAAGAAAACACTTTTTTTTTTATTTATTAATTTTTTTAGACAATATACAATATCACTCAATATTACTATTAAATACTATGGTAATGCCGCAAATGAGTCCTACCTGTCGCGACATTCCCTACTCTGCCTTCTCTTATTAAAGAACCTTTTAATCATAGTAAAATCTACATATCGTTCCCAACAAACGTATTGTTTGACGTAAAACATGTTGAAGATTAGCAGACAGGCAGTCGATTCATTAAATGATAAGCTGTTTCCTCACAAAAGTGGTTTATTCAGTGTAGTGAAGCCTCTTCTCCATTGACATCCATTAAAAAAAACACAAAAAAAAAACAGCCTTTGGTCTCCTTTCCTACGTACTGGCAGCCGCAGCCACTTCATTAGCATTAGTGTGGCAGTGAGAGTAATGGGAGAAGTGGAAAAGGCTAGAATCATTAACATTTAAATTCTTTTTAGCCCACCCATCACTTCCCGATTAAAGGGAAAATTCAACTGCATCTAGAAAACAACCCTAAGTGACCAACTACGCCACCTCGGGGGCCTACTACCGGGGATTGCCCTTCACGGTAAAATACACTAGGCTCACGGGTTCGTTAAGGCTGAGTCAGATACCAGACAAGGAGGTGTCAGTTTCAACAATAATCTTTATTTGAGATAATAGAAAATACCACATTAATTCAATAAAACCAGTCACTCTCACACACAGTTTACCAAATTCAGAACTGGGGTTGGCTGCACTAGTCCAAGAAACCCAGCAGTCACATGTGTACACTCGCACCACAGCACGCCACACCTCACTGTGAACACTGCATTCAGGCAAAAGACCCACCACCACAGCAACGAGAGACGCTGATCCTCTGCAGCAGGCCGCCCCAATTCTGAAGGGAAAAAAAAAAAAAAACACAATAAAACAACCACTGACAAAGTTGTTTTAAAAACACAGTAAAACAAACACGCATCACACAGTTTCCACCAGTATGCAAGTTCGCCAGGTCAATCCTACTAAGCTGGTCAAGGGGCCGCGTCCGGTCACCACAATAACCAATTGGTTGTCAGGCTGGAAACAGTAGCCAGCAGTATTACAAAAAAAAAAAAAAAAGAGAGACATGCAAAACAACAACCTCACATCAAACAATGCAAAAAGAAGAATATAATAACAAAAACCACTTAAATCAATCACAGAAAATAAAGTAATATGTATAAATATCACACAAACTCAGATCAAACATAAGGAAAGAATATATATATATATATATATATATATATAAACAAAAACAATTCACTTGGAAACAAAATAAACAAAAACACAAAACAGCAAAAAGCTTGGTGACCGCTAGGTGGCTGATCGTCTATTTGACACCACTTTAAGACTTTAATTGAAGTTTGTTACTCACACAATTACAATTGATGTTAAAGACACCATGCCACAAGCCCAAACCACAGTCCAGCTGATTCAGTGGGTGTTAGATGCTGTAAATGTAAACGGTTGGCAAAAATAGACACCATGTGGCGACACACGAGCAAAAACTAGTTTACAGCGTAGAGAGATGAGTCCAATCCAGCAGCAGAACCGTAGGCTACGATCCAGTCTCCCTTGATTCACAGAAACAGGATAATGATCGCAATGACAAAGGTCCGATGACATACAGCGTAGTAGAGGAAGTAAAGCGAAGTAGCCAGCACAACAGGCATGCAAACGGAGGTTTAAACGAGACACAAAGCCCACTGTAACGTCACTTGCATGTTGGCCCGCACCTTAAACGTAAAATTCAACACACAAAACATACATTTTACCAGCCAGGCCGCTAATAATCATACGGTTATATGCTCAAAATCAAAACATACCTGTAATGTGACTCACATGACACAGAAACTGTCGCGTGCTAAACGCATTTCCGTAAAAACAAATGGCATCCCACAAAGCTCCTCAGTCCACCCTTTAACAAAAATAAACCCCTGAAACCCTGTATGATAAACCCACAAACAGACTGCAATCACTCCTACCTGGCAAACATCCACACGGCCCGCCGGAAGTAAGTTGACTCGCTACCTGAGGCAGAGAAGACACACACACATAGCGACACTACGGACACTTTTATACACCACCAAGCACAATGTTATCTCAGATTGAAAACAGTTCCGTCAATGAAGCAATCAGGAGATGCTCAAAAGGGAAAAACTCCCATCAGACTCCTCCGCACACTCCTCCTACAATCCTAACGATTGATCCCACCCTGCCACCTCAGTGGCCGCGGGACCCGAACTGCGAGGTGCAGATGCTCGACTCTCATCTCTCAAGAGAGGGTCAAGCATGGGTGAAGCTTCCCACAGTGAACGCATCACAGTGAATGCATTCAGCTCGCTCGAGAGCCAAACACACTCCATGCAAAGGCTTTATTCTTAACACTCTAAGAAAATAAAGCAAGAACAGAGCTTTCTAATGCATTGCTATGAGTGCATTCAACTCCCTTGCGAGCCAAACTTGCTCTGTGCAAATGCTAGATTCTATCCCTCGAGAGAGAATCAAGCAAGAACAAAAGCTCTTACCGCAAATGCATCACAATGAGCACATCCAGCTCCCTCAAGAGTCGAACGCGCTCCACCAGATTCTCATCTTACATACGCATACAAACAAAGTGGCTCCTGAAGACAAAAAAGCTGATGATGTTTAATGCAAGCACCCTTTTATAGTCACTGGTGCTCCATGTGATGTCTTACTATTGCTGTCAGCCAATCAAGATTGGTGTGTTGTACATGTACACTGGTCACGCCTGAATTAATTTCTATAGCGTCAACACCATGACGCAGTGTTGAGTTCCCTTGAAAGAGAACTACAATCACTTTCAGGCTAACATCAGATATAGCCTAACATCTTGCAATAAGAAAAACATTTTCAAAGCACATTTTTAATTTAAGGATAATGTCTTTTTTTTTTTTTGTAAGATCTTAAAATAGGCATGTGACAACAGTGAAGCAGATATTAACTCTCTCTGACTAGTTCTGCTAGAGGTCACTGACATGAATCAAAAAGCAGTCAAAAGCAAGTAGCAAAAAAAAAAAAAAAAACCTGGGAAGGACAAGAACTAACAAGAACCAAATGATAAGTCTTGCATAACCATAGAATCCCAGTAGACTTCAGAGATAGACCAGTGCTGAGTCAATAATAGTTTTATACATAACCGCCCTTGGCCATGATTTACAACCTTTAAAGCACTATTTCAATTATATTTTATTTTATTTTGCTCTTGTAGCTCAAACAGCTAAATGATGCTAACATCAAGCGTTTGTTTCCCAGCAAATGCATGCAAGTGATGAAATGTAATTCCCTTTGGAGCAGCCAAATGCATAAATATAATATAATGTAAATGTTTATGTAAGTTAAGGAGGTATTTGAAATGATATGGTCAACAAAATCTTTGTTGTTTTTTTTTAAGAAAATTAATTTAGCATTAGAAGTGAAGTGGGTAATTTATGCGCCACTAGTCTCCAAACAGAAATGCAAAAATAATGACCGTTTTCAAACAGGTTTTCCCAAACCCTCCCCTGTCTGCCATTGGTTAGCCATTGGTCAGCCAAACAGGTTACCCCGCCCCAAACTCACTCCACTGGTTCAAACAAACAATGTTTTAATAGTGCCACAGTGTTTACACTGTATGGGGGAGTTAATTTATGATTGTATTACTTACATTTGTCTCTGCATATTAAACAGGGGCAGAACAATGTAAAGAAAAAAAAAAAGAAAGTAAAAATCACGACTAAAATTATTGGGGATTTTTTTTCTATTAACATAGTTCCAGTAATATAATGTTTGGTATCCTGACTAAAAACATCCAAAAATGGCTGTAATTGTGACAACATGAACATTCTAGCCAGTTCTCCCATGGTGCTGTCAAAATATCATATGCTCTTCTGTGATGCAAAGAGCCTACAGCTGCATGTTATCACACCCGCTGGATGCTACGTGATGGGTGAAGTGTTGGGGACCATTTTGAACATGTTCCGGATAGAAATAATTGCTCTACTATTCGTGTTCCAAGTGTTGAGTGAGCCAGGGGCAGGGAAGCAGATATTTATGCTTGACTGCCAAATAAAAGCGAATGATTTGCCCAGACTGAGTGGAAGATGAGTGAAAATAAAAATATATGCAAAAAGCAGAAATCGCCTTTTTAAGTCAATTATGTCCATGAGAGATGGAAACATAACAGAAGTGAGTGATTAAACGTTTTTGAAAACTGTTATGTGATAGGGCACCAAGCATTTTATACATTAATTACATTTTTAAAAAATAGCTATTAAGTTTTTTTTCACACATTTCTATGATGCTGACAAGCATTTGAAGCAGAAAAAAAACCCTGTGCCAAATCAAAATGTGTGTGCAATTGAGCAGGAATAATTCTAGGAAGATGGATGGATGGATGGAATGGAATGGAATGGAATACAATAGGCCTATATGTGTCAAGAAGGCCATCCAGCATTTAATAAAAAAAAAAAAAAAAAAAAAAAAAACCTGTGCCAAATCAAAATGTGTGTGCAATTGAACAGGAATAATTCTTAGATGGATAATATAATATAATGTAATATAACATAACATAATATTTTATATATTTTATATTATACATATAAATAATATTTTCTTGTGACGAGCAGGGCGGGCGAGAGCCGTGAGGGAACCTCAGGCTGCGCGTTGCACCGGCCTCGAATCTTTCACTGTCGTCGCTCCCCTTTTATGCTTCCGGAGCTCCTCCGTGAGAGATTCAAGGCCGTTCCCTCACGGCTCTCGCCCGCCCTGCTCGTCACATTTCTTTTTAGAAAAAAGTGCCCCCTTTTGCCATTTTGTACATAAGCTTAACTGTTAACTGATTTCCTTGATCAGAAAAGGTCATGGCATTATGTTTTCCACCCCAGACCAATCTAAGTGTCGACATGCTTCATGCTGAGCTGTGTGGTTGAAACTGAAGAGGAAAATTTCAAATTGTCATGCTCTCTTTGCAGCACCTGGCACTTTAAGCAACTGTATCATACAGGCCTGCAACCAGACACGTATGAGGAAAAAAATGACATTGAACAAACAGCAGTAATTAGTTTTAATTACTGATAAGGGTTACATAATTTTTCACAACACATTAAATAGATTTTCTATTAAGATAATGTGCATCAAACAGAGATTTATTGCTACTAAAGTTCTAATAGATGGATCCCATTTCAAAGTATGATGATAATTACATTAAGTGTCATTTTTTTCTTTCTCATTTTGGCTATTTATTATTTTAAAGGAGAGAACCATGCACAACAGTCTAAATGTAGAAATAAATGAATCTTCCACTGTCTGAGTTGCTCTTGGACTCTGGCCATCAGTGCCTGGTTGGCGCATGAACAAATTAGTCTGGGCAGAAGTTATTGGTACTTTGACACTGGTCCAGCTTTCCTCACCCAATTACCGATCTTGACAATTTGTGAAGTGATTGAGGGAACTGTCTCAGATGAGATGAGAAAGGTCAACTTTTAACAAAACCAAATGTCCCATTATGCCCTGATCTTGTCAACATTTTGAAGAAAGTCCATGATGCATCTGGGCACTATACCTGCCAAACTCAAACATGAGTGAATTGACTACAGTGAACAATACGAAAGAGAGAGTACACTAACACAGATGAACTAACACAGAATTGCCAGAGCATTGTCCCACAATTATAATAATAATGATGATTTTTGATATGTCTTTGCTTTCCCTTTTATTTTGCGCAAGCACTTTTTTCTTCACTTTCTCTCTCTCTCTACACCTCATTAGTCAAATATATCAACTCTTGAAAAGTTTCCACTGCATAATGCATTTCTAGTGCCAGTGTTTTCCTACTACAAGACAGTATTTATCAATTTCATTCAAAGCAACAGCTGAAAAATGCTAGACAATCATTTTCCCACATTTAGCTGCAGAAAAATGGGATAAAATTGGTTATAATTCCAACGGCATGAACTGAATTCTGCCTTATTTTTATAATTAAGTGAACAGCAGTTGTGAAAAAGTAATGAAAGGTGACTATTAATAATAACAGCTGAAAAACAGCTGCATTGTAATTATAAACACACTGGTTTGTAGCATAAGTATTTTTACAGTTTACTTTGATATTCTTCTAGTTATTTACTTATAGCAGCTAATAAATCGGAAGAATCACACATTCACCGAAAATTACGGAGCCCCTAAAAGGTGAAAAATATGATATGAATAAGTATCAATCCTTTTGCGTTCCCCTGAGAAACTTTGCAACTTTTGCATTCCCCTGAGAGACTTTGCATCCGAATACTCAAAAGTACTCAAAAGTTTTGTGCACGAACACAAACTTTCTTGGGGGAATGCATTTTGTGATTGAGTGCAAAGTTTCTTGGGGGAACGCAAAACATTTCCGACAGAAGGCAAAAGCATCGTCATCTCATATTTTTTTATCACTATGTCCTTTTAGGGGATCTGTAGAAAATAGTTTACTTCCACGTTGCAAAATACAGAGGCTAGCTTTTCTTTTTTGAGGGAATGTAAAACAACGTTATAAAAAGCTTCATAAGAACTTGATTTTAATAAATTGTATGTTAACGTAAATATAAAAACAGTTTTTGTTGCTTGGTGATGGTGAAAGATACATGCTGTTTCATTGCCTTTCATTTGCCAACACAAAAACCATGTAAACATCAAATGTAATTGGAACATAACTTAAAAAAGACCCAAACAGAGCGGGGACTTTGCCTCATTTTAGAAGTCCAGTTTCAGTCTTGGCCAGATGGAAAGCATCAGCAGAGGCTTTTGTCTTCCAGCTCTACAAAACTCTCAGGAGATGCGCACTGATGCTTCCCTCTGGTCTGCAGGGCCATAGGCTGTCAATTCAGATGTTTGAGAACCTCATCTATAATAGACAGATTCACAGGGACGGTCTCCTCAAATGGCCAGCTGTGTGTTTTTGACTCCAAACGGACAGATTTAAGTGGTGAACGCAGATGCAGATGACCCAGAGGAACCCATGACCCAAATGAGTCGTCATGATATCACTTCCAATTATGCATGTCAAACAATCTGGAAATAATTAGTGGATGGTCAGAGCAAGACAGAAAAAAACATAGCAATAGTTCTCATTATTATTGTCAGTAAAGGTTTAATGACACTGGACTTGCTTGCAGTTAGGAGGCACAATCTAATTTTATTTGACACTGTACAAGAAATTAAATATTGCTTATATCTTGCAGGAGGAAAGCCAAGAAAATCTCTTATCAGTCCACACTGGATTTGGCATCCTTGAGTGGATTTGTATAAACATCTCAGACAGGTTATCCAAATGATTGAAGAGACTGGTAGAGTTGTGTGTGGCCTTGCCTTGGCTGTAGAACTTTTCATATAAAGCCAAATATTTTTATTATTTATTATTATTTTTTATTCAAACCTCAGGTCATTTTATTCCAAATTACAGATTATTTTACTACTAGAAAGTCATGAACAACTTTGAAAAATATTGGTTTTGGATGTAGACATCACTGAACAAAAGGAATGCATTATAAGCTGCTATGCTGCATAAAGTTGGTTTGATTTCCATAATTTATCTCATTTATCTCTTAATTTATCTCTATAAGTCAGCGGCAGTCTGCAAAAATAAATAAATAAATAAATAGTTTATTATATAATAAAAGTTTATCATTAAAAATAAACATTTAAAAATAAATGTATAAAATAATTATATAATCTATCATAGTAAAAAACTTTTTTATTTATTACAATTTAAAATTGTACAAATAGCCAGAAAAGAGACGGAACAACCAGCAGTTCGGCTTCTCTGCCTCACACAAGAGGATCGCTCCCTTGAGGTAGAGGTCTACACGGGCCCAAAAATTCGATACCCGAACCCAAAGAGACCCGTAAATGTGCTACACTGAACCGACCCGGACCCGTCTATTATTTTGAAAGTTGAACCCGGGCCCATGCAGAACCGAGAAATGTCAAAAATGTACTACCCGGAACCGATACCCGGCCGGGAAGACACAGACCCGACTGGACCCGATCGGCTCATATTCCACAGCAAATTGCTATTAACAAGTCAATAAACAGGTTGTGAAAATTAAACTTTTTGTCTTACCTAATGTACCTGACTGTGATGCACACATGTTATTCCTCTCTGGCCAATTTAAATGCTTAATCCACTCATTATTCCAGCTTCAAAAGTCCTCTTGCTGTCAGGGTGATGGATGACAAATGCGACTTTGCAGTTTTTCTCGAGTCAACTTGCATAATAATTTAGACTGTTTGCCCATTTGGATTATATTAACGATTGCTTGTCCAGTGCCATGGCTGCTGACATTAGCTTTACTAGCTCTCTGAGCCGAGTCTGAGCAAAAATTTTAGATATAACAACAAGACGGTTCATTTAAACCGCAAAGCGCTTTGGCGGAATAAGTCCCGCCTTCTAAATAAAAGAGCCAGTTGTCAAAGGTAAAGTCATTGCGTCACTGCAGAAGCTCACTTTTCTCTTCCTAAGTTTACAAGTTGAAAGTTACAAAACAACACACACACAGCGCTGACTGACTCTGATAACGGCCGAGTGTTCTCCGAGTCCGATCGACTCGGGTATTACACACAATGTTAAACAGACCGGAGACCAGAAGTAATAAATTAGGACCCAACCCGGACCCGGCTGACCATTTAAAATATAATTATATATATATACTTTCCTTGATATTATAAAATATACATCAAACTCAGCACCTTGACTAAGCCTAAGTTGTCTAGGGAAGGTCCTCGAGGGAGTTTCGCCGAATATGTGGAGTTGGTGTTGGTGCAATCTGGTTCCCCTCTAACTGTTGGATTGAAACTTTGTCGTGCTTGCTTGCTGATTTGCATATGTGACAGACATGATATAGACTTCCATTATTTGTATATAATATATATATTTCCTAGCATTAGTCCAGCTCATTTGCAAGGTCCGCTTCATCGCAATTATCCACATACACATTGGATTTGGCACAGGTTTTATGCCGGATGCCCTTCCAGATGCAACCCAGCACAGAGAGTTCTGAGACACACTCACACACACTCCTACGGCCAATTTGGCATGTCCAATCCACCTAACCTGCATGTCCCCGGAGGAAACCCACACTGACATGGGGAGAACATGCAAACTCCACACGGAAAGGACTCCTGGCTCAGCCGGGGGCTCGAACCGGAGACCTTCTTGCTGCGTGGCGACAGTGCTACCCACGCGTTGAAATCTGGTTTTCGAACCAGTGAAAGTTAGTTCCAAGGTTTTTTAAATAATTCAATAAGCAAAAGTTTAGACTAAAGAACAACTGGAACCGAAAAAAAAATTCTGTAAAAGAAAATCAGGGTGGGACACAGACAGAGTGCAGACAGGCTTTCATGATCTCACTGTCAACTGATCTCACACAAAACATTTATGCTTTAGTGGTCCAACCACAAATCTTCCCCACTGAACATACCTGCACACCCAGCCAAAACTGTGCTCCATCAGCACTGCAACCCACTTTTACCTGCCAAGGTACAGGGACAAAATCATTTACTTGACCAATTGATTGAGGCTGTGAGTGATAAAAATCTGTCAAATTGAAGTGCATTTGATCAAAAGTTTGGTTCCTATTAGCCAAGATGCCAATATTCCACAGCAGCTGTAATTTCCTTTGTGGTGTATTTCACCCTTGCAATGTGCAAACCGTAAGTTACTATAAGAACTCTTTTTTTTTGAGAGTTTTGCTAAAATGAACATATTAAACAGTATTAGGTGAAATAACAATTTGCATGACTCTATCTACAATAATATTTGCTGTTCCTCTTTAAAAATTTGTTGTGTCAGATCAAAATTGTCCAGCCCTAGGGAGTGAATAGCACTGTACTGTTTTATATCCATTTCTCACACTGTATGGTGTCTCTCAGAGCACTACATGCCATGCCATAAGTTTCATTCCCATATCCTATTGGCATTGCTATGACATTTACCAGCAGAAAAATATTGTCATATAAAGCTACATTTTCCACATGGTTCTTTGTTGTTTACATATAGTCATGATCTTAAAGATATGTGGATATTCCTGTTGACTACATCATTTTATGATGTTATTTCATTTTTATCTGCAGCTGCTTGGTTTTTCAGCACCAACTTTGCTGAATGTGATGTATTGACATTTCTATCGATATAATGCTGAGGACAAAATAAGTATTGTACTATAAAGATATTCATATGTGTATATGATCTTTGGTAAAGTAAACTGACAAGGACACATATGTCAATAATTTGGCTGCTTTGGTCTTTTTAAGGGGCTGCTTTATTAATGACCAGCCACAATCACATGGGTTTATGAAGCAGAGACTACACCAAATTACTGCCGCAATTCATCATGCGGTTGAAAGTCTGTCCTGGGAAAGGATTAATGAGGTATGAGTCTCGGCTCCAGGCTTGACAAACTCCAAACAGGAGCTGTGTGCTGGGCACACGGTGAAAGCCTTATACTGTCGCTCATTCAGGGTTAGTGTTCTGTTTTCGTTTATTAAAGTAGGAGGTAAAAAAAGGAAAAATGTCTTTATGATATGTCATCATACAGAATGGCTCAGATTTTGGCGTGTTGTATAATGGTAATGATGTTTGATGGTAATGATTTGCTAACATCTCAGAATAGCTTTAACTACATTGCCAAAAAATAGAACTATTTTTGTTTTATTTTTCAATGTAACGCATTACTTCTCATAAAAAGTAACTAAGTAACGCAATTAGTTACTTTTTTAGGGAGTAACGCAATATTGTAATGCATTACTTAAAGTAACTTTCCCCAACACTGCAGATCATAATGTAAAAATCTATTTAATTACATCTATAATCTTTAGACTGCCACTCTGCTGCTTTGTCACTTCTAATTTCCATTACTAATGTGGTAATGACAACAGTAGAGATAGATAGGTATGACGGCTAATCAAAATGGTACTTACTTGCGCTTATCCGGATTGTTCAAACCGACTTAAAACTAAAAGATTAAGTTCTCTCGCGCAAACTCATTCGGGAGTGGTGACTTTCCACGTATTCCCAACTTCTGAGCCTGCTCGCCTGATGTTATGGTTGATTGCTCTTCGGCTGGATATCAACACACCCATTAACGTACTAAAGTTGTTGAGGGTCTGCAGCGATCATTTTTCCCCTGATGATTTTACATACCCAGGAGAGGATCACATATGACTTAAACCATCAGATAGTTTTTCCACATCCAAATGAGGTATGTGAACAAAATCTTTGTATGTGTTCTTTTTATTTGTAAAGGTCCCCCTTATGAAAAGTAACAAAATAAAATGAAGTTTTGATGTAATAAATCCATGTTTTTTTAGTGGTTTACTTCCATTTGTATAACAATTGATGTACTACAGACACCATGTTTAAACTACGCCAGAGCGCGTACACACCTCACGCACCAGATGCCGTGTGCGTGCTCAAGGCAGTTGGACATAGTGGTGTATTAGAGGTAAAAAATTATATAAATACTGTTCGGTTTCTCACACAAACCGATCGTTTCGTGTCTTAGGACATCATTGTGTCGTCACGAGCACATTGGATTTGTCTGTTTTTTTTAATTTGGATTTGCATGTTTTTTTTTTACTCTCACAGATTTTGTTACTATATATATATATATATATATATATATATATATATACATATATACACACACACACATACATTTTTTCAATTATTTAAAAAAGTCCAATTAGACAGAAATGTTCCTCGTATGCATATCTGTATCCTTAGGCTTGACTAGATGAGACTTGGAATGAAAGTTTTCCATTGCTTCTTGTTTCTGGATAGACGTCCTCTTCAGAACCATCCTAATCACTGGCTTGCTAACTGAACGCTGTACTGATAAACACTGGTTTGATAATGTTATTATTAAAATATCACAGATGACAAAAGCAGCTCTGTTTCAGGGCATTTCTTAGATACCGCAAATACCCTGACTGTTATTTTCCACGCCAGGACAGAACGTCTAATTGTCCCCTTGATTATATCCATTAGCAAGGGGGAAGCAGGGGCCCCTGGGATCCCAAAGCTGAGAGGACACAGTTAAAGTCCCACATAGCAAGACATTTCCCTCCAAGATAATGCCTCTCGATTATACTCCAAAATCCCTTACGTAATCTGAGGGGTGGGGATTTTGTAGCAGTATACATGAATTGAGAAAGGCAAAGAAAATTCCCCCTTTTTCCTTTTCCATGTGCTTCTGCGCAGCACTAAATGAGTCTGTGTAAGAATGCAGGTCTGTGTTTTCTCATGTACTGAGGAGTTTAACACGTCTGGATAGAGTAGCCCAACACCTGTGAGCTAGAGGAGACTGATATTGATGTAATGTTAGATGCTGCTCTGAAAAACTGCACAGGCTGAATGCTTCATCCAGGGATCTCCTGTCATTATGGTCAGCGTTACACTCAATAGCAAGCATGCACTGACTTCCAGCTTTTTTCATGAACTAAGCTAGCGCAGCAATCAAATGCAATCTCTATCTTTTAGTTGATGGAGAGCAGCTGTTTATGAGCTTAAAAATGAGGAGGTGTGAAATATGTTCATTCTTTTTATGTACAGTAAAATTAAGCTACAGTGGAGTTTTTGGTCACACTTTAGGTGTCCTTAACTACTATGCACTTACATAAAAAAAAAACATTAGGTACAATGTACTTATTGTGTTGTATTGCAAAACACCTTTGCTGCTATTGGGGTGGGATATGGGTAAGGTTTGGGACAGGTTTAGTGGTGGGTTAAGGGGTAAGGAAAGGATCAACAGTATAATTACGGATGTAATTACAGAAATTAACTACAGCTGTAATTACATGAAGGTATTTTTTTTTTTTTTTTGGTTACACTTTATTTTTAGGTGTCTTTGTTGTGAAAAATGATGGCTGAAAAATGAGGTGAAAAATCTGTGTGTTTTCGGTAGTTTTTGTATTCTATTTATCATTGTCATGGTAAATTATTGTGTTTGTGGAGGTTGCACAAACTCCAGCCTGTCAGGATATCGAGTCCACAGGTTTACTAACAAGAAAAAGGACGGTGCTATCTTCCGTGCCAGTGTGTTTTGTGCAGGTGAAGAGACGGGACTTTACTTCTGCATCTGCTTCGAAAAACGCGTCCATTTTAGACCGGAGGATTATCATCCCGGCGATATGATAGAGTTCAACATTGTAATACTAATGTAAATGATGATATTGAATGAATAAACTTACACGATGATAAATTTACTTAAGCTGAACAAAATTATTCACCAGTTATCACTGTAAAGCTGCTTTGACACAATCTGCATTGTAAAAAGCGCTATATATAAAGGTGACTTGACTTGACACGCAATGCTTCTTCACCGTTTTTAAGTGAATCAGTTTCAACACTGATGAATACAAATTATGTTCACAAATGCATGCAGTCTCACACTCACACAAAACAGTTTTGAATTATGTGCTGGTAATGTAACTCCAATTTGATTCATGCCATATGTACATTCAAGTTCACTCAATTACATACTCACGCCGTCATATGCATCCACACACTATCAATGAATGGGCATAAACTCATAACACAGAATTAATGAATAAAGGATAACATGAAACACATTCAATAACACTACTGTCTGTTCATCCGCCGGCGGGAGACATGATGGTCACGGAGATGCAACTCGACGAAAACGTGAATTGTGCACCGTAAGTCTTTTTTTTTTTTTATTCTTTTTATATACATTTGCTAACTACCAAATCAGTCGTGATGACAAACCGTAACGTTAGTGTGGACGGATATTAGGCTAACGAGTGTGACATACGCCTGATCAAAGTTTATTAGTTTCTGACCAATACTAGCTTTGGTATTGCCTGATACATCATAATAATCTGTACAATATTGTTATCTGAGCACAGTGTTACATATCGTTAGCTAACGTGTATATATAAACTAACATCAGTCTCCTGCCCTGTTCTCCACTGGATCTCCTCACACAATAATTCACAATAATTAACTTCTGATTTGGCATTTTTCAGATGCGGAAGTAAAATTTTCTCACAAAAACGACTCCAGAAGCCTCAGTAGCGTATTTATACGTGCATTTTAAAATCTAGTTCCTACATTATTTTTCTATACATTGAATCACTGAAGCTCTAACCTGCAATATGTACTTTAAAGCACCAGAGTAAAAAAATAAAGAGTTTTATTAAAGGATTTTAATTTCTTCTGAAATTACTTTGGAGAATTATAAATAAAAACAATATATATATATATATATATATATATATATATATTTTTTTTTTTTTTTCTGGGTTCTATGTCAGAACACCTGCTCAGTATTACATATGCGTCGTGCTGCTCACGTGAACAGAGTCGGCCAATACCGAGCAGGCGTTCTGACATAGAACCTGGAAGTGCTGCACTGTGTTTACAAAGTCAACTGCGCAGGAGACTGACATGGAAAAGAAGAAATTTGTTGAATTAAGTTATTTTTGTTTGTTTTTTTGCACACAAAAAAGTATTCTTATCCCTTGATAATATTAAGGTTGAGCCACTGTAGTCACATTGACTATTTTAACGATGTCTTTACTACCTTTCTGGGTCTTGAAAGTGGTAATTGTGTTGCAGTCGGTTAGACACCAGATAGCTCACGGATGTCATGATTTGTGTTTTGAAGATGAACGAAAGTCTTACAGGTTTGGAGCAACATGAGGGCGAGTAATTAATGACAGAATTTTCATTTTTGGGTGAACTAACCCTTTGATAAATCCTTATCTTGAACAAAATAAGCAAGCTGAAATTCAGTACAATCTCTATCTTTTATTTCAAATATAATGTCATTTACGTCTTTTAGTTTGTCAAAAGATTTAAAGTGCCGTTTTTGAAGAGTGCACATGCGCGTACATCCTCTGGAACGTAAGAAGACTGAGCCTATGATTGAATTTGGAAGTAACGCAAAATTGAGAAAAATGAGAATTTATAGCAAAAATTAATTTAATCTCGAACTGATTCATTAAAAGAAGTTATTACTCTTTTATTAACCAATGTGGTTGAACAATAGGGTTTCATCATTTTTTTTTTTTTTTTTTTTTCTATTGTGAAACAACAGGCATGTTAAATAAGTTGAAAATGAAGTGCAATATACAGTAATTGGTCCCACTTTATATTAGGTGCCTTAACTACTATGCACTTACATTTAAATTAATGATTTGATACAATGCAGTTATTGTGTACATACATGTTTTTACATTGTACTTATATTTTTAAAAATACCAGCATGTAATTACATCTACATTTATAATTACACTGTTGACCCATCTCTTACACCTTAACACATCCTTAAACCTACCCATACCACCAAACCTGTCCCCAACCTTACCTGTATCCCACCTTAATAGCTGCAAAAGTGTTTTGCAATACAATATGAACACAATAAGAACTTATTTTTAATGTGAGTACATAGTAGTTAAGGACACCTAATATAAATTGGGGCCTAATGATTAAAAACATTGGTTTCAATACACATTTTGTACACATACTGTGCTGCAACAAATATATTTTTGCTTTACTGATTTTACAGGGTTTTAATAACCGTGTAACTTTATCATAACTAATTCAAAATTAGGTTTATTTTCTGACAATTTTAACTTATGAAGAAATAATCTCCCAAAAATGATTAAGAAATTTATAATAGAAAAAGTTGACATCTTTGTCACTGTGTTAAAATAAATATTGTTTTCTTTAAAGGACTAATTAGAATCAGTTTTTCTACATACAATTTGAGAGACATAATTCACATGGGAGATTGAAGTTTCACAATGAATGATTGTTTTTGGCTCATTTTTTACAGAATACACATTAAATATTTGAATACACAAGAAATATCTGATTTAGATTCAGTTTCATCCCCAACTTTTTGGCAAATCTAAGTACAGTTTGTATATATTCTGAAACTTTAGGGGAGACAGTTTTTTTTTTTTTTTTCTAAGGGAGGATAAAAACAATTTGAAAAAAAAAAATCTCACTGCTATCAATGAGAAACAATGAGGCTAATAAAGAGATCTTGTGTGTGTGTGTGTGTGTGTGTGTGTGTGTTTTCTTTCCTGTGCGTTTGCTTTATACTTCATTATGATACATTTTAGAACTCCATTGGTGCTCTATCTATCCTGGCTTTATCAAATTATGCCCAATGACTCCAATTAAGATCTTATCATGGATCCTTAAAGTGTCAGCTAGCACACTGTGACATGATTGGTGAACAGACAGGAAATCCTGCTGAATTTTACCTTTTTCTAATCTCTCACACAGCCTGTGGGGAACCATTGTGGTTTGTGGCTAAGGAAGTGGCTATTAAAACACAATGAGTGCTAATTACCTCACACTGGATGTGCATAAATAAGAGGCAGAGAGAAAGAGAGACAAAGGGAGAGAGAAATGGAGCACATAAAACACTTTGAGTGTGTTTAGAGTTGATGGTTTCTGTTTGATCTTACTGAAATGGATGTTTTCAAGCTGTTTTAGATTTATTTAGTGCTGTGTTTTTAAAATGACTCAAATTGTGCATCAATAAATTCAGGAGAATGGGGAGATCACAGTCTCAACATGTTTATCCTGCACCACTAAAATATCACTGTTTATGTATTTTTGGGGTCTGTATAATTTTTTTTTTTTTAATAAGTCACTGGATTTCTTTGATTAAAATACAGTGAAAACAGTAATATTGTGAAAAATTATTACAATATAAAATAAGTGTTTTCTATTTATAATATATTCAAAAACGTAATTTATTCATGTGATGGTAAAGCTAAATTTTCAGCATCATTACTCCATTCTTCAGTGTCACATGATCCTTCAGAAACTATTCAAATGTATTCAAATATGTTGATTTGCTGCTCAAGAAACATTTCTTATTATTATCAATGTTGAAAACAGTTTTGTTAAAAGTAAAGTAAACAGTAGAAAGAATTGGCTTCAGAAAAAAAAAAAAAAAAACATAAAAAAACTATAAAGCTATAAAATGGGTGAAGTTCCAAAATACACATCTTAGAATTGTGAGCTGTAATACACAAACACACACAATTGGCTTCATTTTTTAACATGTCTCATTTCTTAATGTTTTATTGGACTGCTCTATAATCTTCAGATCCTGGTTTTGCTTTTAAACCCAGGGTCATTTACCAAATGAATAAACTGGGAGGAAAAGACTAACTATGAAAACATGTTAAGTGCTGTCATTTATAAAAAGTTATTTTTATACCATTTGTGTGGTGAAGTCTGATTTAGTGGTATTCTGATTTAAGATGTTAACATGAATTTAATTGCAGCAAAGGGAACTGGTTTAATATAATATGGCAAGTAAAAGAATAAAATAATAGACAGATAGGAAGAGAAAGAGCACAGCATTTGACATCAATGTCTTATCTTCTGTTAGATCCAAACACAAATCCCACAGCCTAACTAAAGTACCGGTTCTTTGGTCTGATAGTATGTTTGCCCATCTACACATTCTGATAATTTTGGGTGTGATGTGACTTTCCAAGTCAAATCTGTACAGTACATAGATTTTTTTCTTGCTTGAGTGTAAATGGTGCAACTGAATGCAGTGAGCGCTGCAGACATGGCTGTGTATATATTTGTCTCTTTTTCACTGTTTATCAGACAGTGGTTTAGCTGAACATGAAACACTTGAATAAACGGGATTAGGCTGTGTATATGCTTGTCAATGTATTTCATATATTGTTAATATATTGTAAAGAGACCTTAAAATAGCCAAAATAAAAAGTATATGGAATTCTTAATGCCCTGAATTCCCATAACCTGAAAGAATTAAAAATAAAGAACTCAAATGAACTATAAACCAGTTCTTCAGAAAGGCAGGAGAAAAGAAAGAAGAAACATGTGATATAAACAGAACATAGTTATTATTATTATTATCATCACAAAAATCAGAATTGCAAAAAACTTCTCAAATATATAGATAGATAAAATATAAATATTATTATTATTATACCAAAGGAAATCAGATTTTCAGCTTTTTCTGCATTAACTGTTAGCTGAAAGCTTAGAATTTAAAGATACAAATTAAATTAAATTTTATTTTCATTTACAGTTTTTTTTTTTATTCACTTTGGTACTATTTTCACACCCAAGGTGTACATTTCAAAACTCTTAGTTTCATTCTAGTTGTACATATTTTCATTCTACATAATCACTGTTTCAAAACACAAGATCATTGTGATATTTAATGAGAACATTTGGTTTAATCACCGAAACACAAGAGTATGTTCTTCTTTCAGTTTAGTACTTTTAACAATCAGTTAATTCAATAGCAAACAATGCAAGATACATGTTTCAAATCACCGTTGTTGCTGAAATAATTACAGTTACACAGGACACAGATGCCACAATTAGAAAATACACTTACATTGCCTAAATTACATAATTGACATAAAATCTATACTGTTTGTAATGTTATCTATTTAGTGTGTTATCAAATGATGTAAAGTATGACACAGTCATGATGTTTTGTGTAGAACAGTGTTTGCTGCCAAAACAGTAAATGATCTCACTGTACAATATGACTGAATCTATACTGTAGTCGACCTTTAAAGATGAAGAGTGAGTTACAGTAATGTGGCAGTCTCTACCATAGTAATATGTTTACAATATCACATGGCATACTATAATGTAAAACGATGCCATCTGTCTCCCTTCTTCTGGTGCATCTCTGATCAATCTGAAGTTATAGTCCATGACTGTTTCTTTTCCCTTACTCTGTCCTGCTCGGTGTTCACAAATTTCAAATCCTTCTGTATCTGTATCTGTCTCTCTCTATCTGTCTCTCTCTCTCTCTCTCTCTCACACACACACACACACACACACACATGTTGGTTGTTTTAGATTTTCAAAAAAAGTAATTCTGTATGATTTATACGCTGTTTTCCTCATGGGGACCAAAAAAAAAAACAAATGCCCAAACAAGATCTAAAATTTCCATCCTTGTTGGGACATTTAGTTCACAACACAGTGTTTACCAGGACCTCACAGACACACACTTTGGAAACTGTAGTCAACCTCTAAGATAAATTACTTATAATTCATTACATTTGATTATCCATATCGGAAATTGCAAATAAGTTCTATAGAAACTATGCCTATAGAATCTGTATCTATAGAAATCTATAGGTGTACCAAATGATTAATTGATTAACCAACTCAGTTTGATTAAATAGACAAATGTATTAAACTGAACGAAAAGAGATGCAAATCAAAAGTTTGATAGTAATAACATTATGAAAGGCAGTTACTGTGAATGAAACATTTATATAGATGAAACACTTATTTTGTGTAGTGAAAAGGATACTTTGTGATTTTGTGTATTGTACTAACACAATTGAAAATATGTTGAAATGTTTGAAAAAAGTGCACTTTTGATGATCTGTTGTGATATTAGTACTAAGAGTTTTGAAAATTTACCAATTGCTTGTGAAAATTGCACCAAAGCAATTTAAAAAAAAAAAATGTAACATTTAATTTAATTTAATTTAATGAAGTTGTACTCAATATCAAGTGGTAACACTTTGCATTAAGGTTTCAACTGTTACCATGAGTTAAAGCTGCAGTCCATAAGTTCTGCCTATTTGTCGCCATCTCTGTTTGAAACCTGCAATTTCAGTTACTTGCGGAATTATCTTTACATGGGTTGTGCATCGGCACGGCTCCTCAGCGCGGATGAATCTAATGTTTTGAGGAGAATGTGTGGCTGTCAGTCATCGCACTGGTGGATACTGTACTTTGGAATAGTCTAGGAAGTATGACCAAAATAAAATTTTCACCCGGAAAATGTCATCTGATGTAGTAACAAATCTGCCACTTTTGTTCTGACCAACTGAGAAAAAAAAAAAAAAGCATTACAATAAATTGCGCTACCAATGGTGATTAAATCTAACGATCGCTTAGCTCGGATCACATCAAACCATGCAAATTATTATTATTGTTATACTTTGTTCTCAAATTGTTAATGTTAACAACATCAGCATTGCGTGACTACGTGTATTTAAGTGTGTATTAGCGTTACCTGTAGATTTCAATTTCTGTACAGTCTAATCTCTAACGTTAATTTGTCATACCATACAATCCGCCATCCAAATCATAAGTTTAAATATTCCAGCTGCTTTGAGAAAAGGCTATAAATGATCCGTCACCTGCAGCATCCTCACATGCCATATAGCCTACTAGCTGGGACTCGTTCTTTATATAAACAGACGTGATGTAATGACGCAAAGACGAACACTGACCAAAGGACTAAATCTAGATTAGATATTATTTTATTCTACTTAGATTAGAGGTACATGGAGATTGTTGGAACACCAATGTTCTGGTCTTATTTAAAACAAACCAGAAAATATATATACATATAAATTTGTTTCCAAGCCCTGTTGATTAAGATCCTTTGATATGACATTACAAAGCCCTTAACCGTCCAAACCTGGATTCAAAACATCTGTCCCCTGTTATGGAACCCTTATGCTCGACGTCAGTGCCGTCACTTTGCTTACATTATTAACTATGTGAGCAAAAAGTTTAAACTGTGAACTGGACTGACCTGGGCAGATAAGGTTGTTAAGACTTGCCAGAGCAGGCGTCAATATTATGACAGTTCACGTTGTAAGTGACACTGAAAAGAGACCGAGAGAGGCATCAAGGCTTTTTTCACATCATTAAACAACCCACGATTATGGCAACAAGCAGGAAGAATATGAACTGAACTAGCAGTGAAATGAGTGCATGTGTTTGAAGTGATGATATGTAGGTCTTGGAAGACAAACAGAGGACTGTGCTAAGCTAAGCATGTGTCCGGAGATGAACTTGCAATAATGAAGGACAAGCTAAAAAGAGAAATGGTTATTGCGTAAATATTTTTTGATCATTCTCTACTTTAAAGTAGAATCTTTCAGCTTATGAGAAACTCTTGGGAGGGAAGTACAAGAAAAAGTTGCAAGCTCTTCAGAGCCTCCGAGTCTGGGAAAAAAATGAATGGAATGTGACAAAAACCACAAAACAATAAAAACCCTGTAATAAATCTTCAGAGGTGAATCGCAAACAAAATGGATAGGATGAGTAAACAAACCTCATTTCCTCCATTCTTAAAGAATACCTTTATTCCCTGTAGCTTTTATTCCGGAGCCTCCCCTCTGCCTGGAAATGGTTCCCACTGAACGCCACTGGCTAGTTGCATAGAGTATAAAGATAAATCATGTTGGCATAAAACACTTTGCTGTTTGTTCACAATGGCTTCATGCTCCAGCTCACCCTCCCCTTCCCATTGTTTCCTCCAGTAAAAACACTCGCGTCTCTCCCACCACTGATAACTGTACTGGAGAAACTGCAGTCTTGTTTGTTCAGCCATTATGAAATGATTTCACCAGTAAAGCCACCTCTCTCTGACATATTCACACAGAGATTCTTGTTATACAAGTCTGGAAGCTGTATTACCATGGGACAGAACTTGGGGAAAAAAAAAAAAAAAAAAAAGAGACAGCAAAAGTTTGGCAGCTTGCAGTCTTATCGTTAGCTGTCCTATCATGTTAGTCACACTCATTACTGTAGAAAGGGGAAGAGGAACTCCCAGTGATTTACTGTCCATTGAGTGCATGTTTTGACTTTGAGAAAAAAAAAAAAAAAAAAAAAAAAACCTTTGTGTGGATTTCTGCATTAAACACTGCTAAAATATCATCTGACAAGTCAACAATACAATTATTAATGGCATAATATGTTTTGTGGAATCACAAAATTGTTGTCTTCACGTCTACAGCTGGTGGGAATCCGATGGGACTCCAGAAATCATATTCATGGATGAGCTAATGTATTAAAGATTTGTTAACATTGCTGTAGTATGAAGCAGGGTGGTCTGAAAGCCGCTGGAGTGGAATGAGGCCATTGGAGCAATAGCTAATGAGAGACACACGGCTCGAGAGCAGTGGAGCTTTTATTATGCCACAGATGACCGCTGTTTTATCATATTAGATACATTTGTGTTTTGAAAGTTAAAATGCTACTATGTGCATTCGCTCGGCGGCTACTACGAGACACTTGTTGCACACTGCAGTAAGCTAGATCGATATTAGGCATGGAAAAACATGGTACTCGCTGTTAATCAAGAAATGATTCGATTTCTGTTGATGAATATATCCAAACAGTTGCTCACCTGTCTAATAAAACACATAATATATAAAAGTGTCTTTGGTGTTTCCTTGGTTTCTACAAAATAAAACTAGAAATCAAGGGTAACTCGGGTATGATGTCATTGATAGGCGATGCACGGACGCGATCCGTGTTCTGTTTAAAATTACTTATTTCTCTGGATTTAAACATTCTTTGAAACATTTGGGATAATGTAAGTACACAAGTCAACAAAATGTAAAACATTCTTCTAGTGGTTTTTGGATATTTTAATCCAAAAATTTTAAATATTATGCCTTCAAGCAAACAACTGGCATTGGTCATTTGGCGCTCTTCACTAATAGGTAAATTGGTGTCCCAGTCCTTTTTTAAGCATTAGAGGCACAAATTCCATGTTTTTGTTGTGAGAACTATATGTTAGTTAAACTATTATCAACCATAAAATGGAGCATGAAAATTGTGATTTTGGCATGTCTCACTTTCATAAAAAATCATTTAAGCCCTGCAAATCTGTTAAATTCATATTCAAATATAGCTGCAAGCAGCAATTAAGGGGCCAAGCACAAAGAAGGCACAAGTCATGCCAACATGGCTCGTTGCATCAGACCAACTGCAACAGTGAGCAATTAAAGACCTATTAAGATCATTTTAGGCAAAATAGTTGAAAATCATAAATACAGTCAATAATAAAGATTTACTGGTTTATCACTTTTGACCAATAGATGGCGCTGTGACCAAATTAATGTGGTATGGTCAAAGTGAGGTGACAGTGAAAGCAAAGTATGGTGTCAATATGTCAAAGCATTGCAGAGATATAGCTTCAAGAGTTAGTTTTGCTTCATGCCTCAACTTCGTTACTGCAATATACGAAAACGGTTTGACGAATCAACTTGAAATCCATAACTTTTTGCAGGCATGGTCAGATGATGATACGATTCAATTTTGGTGAAAATTCGACCAACAGTCTAGGAGAAGTTTGAAAAAAGTATGTTTTTAAAGAAAATCAAAATGGCAGACAGGAAGTTTGGCTGACTGTGGGAAAATTGGCAACAATGTTTTCAGCATGACCCACAGAATCTACTGAGACCAGTCTCATTACAATAGACCACATTTATATAAAGCTATTAGCATTTAAAAAAAAAAATATTATTACAACATTTGACCACAAGGTGGCGCTGTCTCGAAACCTTTTGAGTACCTTCAGAGCACTGTGCCGATAGCACATACTGAGTTTCATAATGGCACACCAATGTATTCATAAAATATAACATTTTATATCACAATACTGTATTGTAGCTAATGGCAATTTCATGTTTTTGTGTAGCGCCACCAAGTGGCACAATCCCACCACTTTTTTATGTGTCCTCAGAGTATGTGTGTCAAATTTGGTGAAAATATCTCACAAGTATGAGCGCATAAAAAAAATGACCCATGGGCGACTTTGATTTGATTTTTTTGCCAATTCCTATCAAAATTTTGACATTTGGGCTTAAACATTTAATTAACCAACTATGGTTCCGTGTTTCCTACGGTGGTATCGTCTTGATCAGACTAACGGTTTCGAAGATATTCGCGACGTTTTTTAAGCGCTAAATCACCACATTGCACAAACCACAAGGCAAAATCGAATGTTTGGTATCGTTGGATTCGGCAAGGATTCCAGTGAAAATAAGTCAACCACATCCAAAGTTAAAAGCATATAATTTTTTCTCCACTAGGTGGCACTGGTCCATAAGCACAGTACAATACACAGTACAAGATACAGTACAATTTACTGAAATAAATCCATCTCTAATGTACTCACTTAATCAGAGGTTCAACCGCAGAAAGATGACAATAAAACAGCTTGCAAACAAATGTCACAAAATGTTACATTTACATCAGAAAAGCCATTCAATGACCATAAACTCGATAGTAAAAAGAAAAAAATGAAGAAATCTAGAGGAGCATTTTTCAAAAAAATTTGCACAATATTACATATTCATATTTTTACTCTTATTAAAAAGTTACTACAATTCCCAGACTTAATAAAAACTCAGTACCAGTCATTTTAACAGTATGTTTTAACAAATTCATTAAAAATACACTTTCAAAAGCTGAAGTGATTTCCTTGTTTTAATTATTAAAGTATAACTCAGTATTTTAACTAATTGCTAGTGGAATAATCAAACAAAGCATACTGATTAATCAGTGTAATAATCGATGATTAGTTGATTAATCGTTCCAATAATCTGTAGATTAATCGATTATCAAAATAATCGTTTGTTGCAGCCCTATCCAACAGCGTAGTTCAAATACCACTTACTGCACCTTTAATTTTTAGCATTAACAAGATGACCCATTGAATACATTTTGGGAGCGATGACTGAATGTATTTTTAGTCCAGTGCCTGTATATAAGATTAGTATTGACCAAGTTCAGAGGCTGTCATAAATGTGGATCAACTTACTTTACTTTGTTGTGCATTTTCAACAGTTTCAATATGAAAAATGACTTTTATATTGATTCAACGGATTAAATGTATTTTAATTGCATTTTGAAAAAAAAAAAAAAAAAAAAGTGTCATGGATTTATTGCATTTTGGGAAAAAATAATCAGTTTTTATGATAAATCTTTGAAAATCAAAATCTGGATTAGAATTTTTAATGTTATTATAACAAAGATGCTATGTGAAAGTTTGAAACAGAAAATAGTGGTTTTCATCTTGCCACTTTCTTGGTAAAGAAAACACATTTTTACTCAAATGTTATATGTTTGGCAACAGTTCTTTTAACCCTAAAAGATGGAGAGTGTAGCTTTTAATTTCTTAAACAACCATGTATTAAGATGTATCATGGCCATATTTCAGGATGACAATGTCAAGATTCATTAGGCTCAAATTGTGAAAGAATTGTTGGGAGGGAGCATGAAGAATCATTTTCACACATGAATTGGCACTGACCTTAACCAATGTTGTGATGTTATTTCCATCAAAAGGTGCATTCATTTTTGGTCAAGATCTTTTAATGCAAGAGGTGAGCACTCTGTAAAGTCTCCTCTAGAACATCCCAAAGACTTTCAATGAAATTAAGGTCTGGACTCAGAGGTGCCAATTCATGTGTGAAAATGATTATTCATGCTCTCTGAACCATTCTTTCACAATTTTAACCCTGGTGAATCTTGACATTGTCATCCTGGAATATGGCCATGATGTGTCTTCCTACATGGTTGTTGAAGAAATGAAAAGCTACAACCTCCATCTTTAAGGGTTAACAGAACCATTGCCAAACATATAACATGCTAGAAACATAATAATCACTGTAATAATGATCCATTCACAGATTCTTAAGTAATTTTCCTATTAAAATCCAAATAGCAACTTTTTTTTTGGCCGGGCAGTATATATATATATATATATATATATACACACACACACACACACACACACACACACACACACACACTACCAGTCAAAAGTTTGGACACGGTAAGATTTTTAATGTTTTAAAAAGAAGTTTCGTCTGCTCACCAAGGCTACATTTATTTAATTAAAAATACAGTAAAAACAGTGATATTGTGAAATATTATTACAATTTAAAATAACTGTGTTCTATTTGAAAATATTTAAAAATGTAATTTATTCTTGTGTTGGCAAAGCTGAATTTTCAGCATCATTACTCCAGTCTTCAGTGTCACATGATCCTTCAGAAATCATTCTAATATGATGATTTGATGCTCAAGAAACATTTTATTGTGTACAATTGTACAAAATATTTGTGTACAATATTTCTTTTTTAGGATTCTTTGATGAACAGAAAGTTCAAAAGAACAGCGTTTATTTGAAATATAATCTTTTGTATTATAAATGTCTTTACTGTCACTTTTGATCGATTTAATGTATCCTTGCTGAAAAAAATAATTAATTTCTTTAATTTCTTTTCAAAAAAATAAAAATAAAAATTCTTACTGACCCCAAACTTTTGAACGGTAGTGTATAATGTTACAAAAGCATTGTATTTCAGATAAATGCTATAAAATTATTAATTTCTAAAAAAAAAATACTATTAAAAAGAACAGCTGAAAATCAATACACAAATACAATATATTGTTTACCCCTCTATGGTACGGTGTTTCCTCCAGGCAACATAGTCTATTTAGTTTGTTTTTTTATAAAATGAGATTTTTAAATGAACTTTTAAAAAATAAATTAAACATTAATGAAAATGTTTATTGATATTGTTATAGTGTCCAATTTTAAGCAGGAAAAAACACCACAAATAATGTTTCCTCATTGACATCATATTGCGTACCATAAAGGGTTAAATTGTTACTGCCTTTAGCTATTATTTTGGAATAAATGTAAAAATGCTTAAAACACTAACTTGATGAGATTGACTTGGTTTTAATAAACAGAGCATTAATTACATTGTTAACGTAAAAATACAAAATATAATTGTATTTGGTTTCTTTTTTTGATGTAATGTAACGTAATGTTAAAGGTGCTCTATGTAAGTTTTTGACTGTACTAAAGCATAAAAATACCACAATATGTTTGCAGATATTTATTAAACATGCTCAGTTCACATACTCGTTTCTCTGAAAACCATTGCTACAGACAGTTATTTTACTTTGAAATGTGCATTCTGTGTCAGAATTTCTGTTTTTGTTTCAGTCTTTGCAAGGCCGCACGTTGCCAATTTACCCAATAGCATTTCGCCAATTTTGTGAATTGCAGCCATGGAAGCCAGCAAACAAACTAGGTCAGAGATTGCAGATTCTACCTGACCTAAAACCTCAGCATCCATCTAAAAATCTCTATGAACGGGAGCATATTAAAACGCGATATCAACTTATCATAGATCAATAAATCAACTAATTATGTTATAGTGTGTAAGTCTCCTCACTTTCCAATGTCAGTTGAGCTCGCTCCTGTTGCCTTCAAACTGTCAGCCCGCGAGAGCATTGAGTCTGAGGAGGAAGGGGCGGGGCAAACAATATTTTGAATTTGGACTGCAGTACCCATTTCAACCACTAGCTGTCATTCTTACATAGAGCACCTTTAATTTAACAAGGGAAATGTGACAATGTTAAAAATAATGGACATGGATTTACATTTGATTTCATAGATATAAATATATTAACATATATATATATATATATATATATATACACACAATACCAGTCAAAAGTTTGGAAATGGTAAGATTTTTAAGAAGCAGTAGATCAGCATATTAGAATGATTTCTGAAGGATCATGTGACACTGAAGACTGGAGTAATGATGCTGAAAATTCAGCTTTGCCATCACAGGAATAAATTACTTTATAAAATATATTCAAACAGAAAACAGTTATTTTAAATTGTAATAATATTTCACAATATTACTGTTTTTACTGTATTTTTAATTAAATAAATGCAGCCTTGGTGAGCAGAACTTCATTTTTTAAGAACTTCATTTTTTCTGATCATATGTTGAAAATAAATAAATAAAAACATTTAGGCCCCCTTTAGCACTCTAATAATGAAAAATGTCATATCTGTATTGAACAAATAGTTGAAACAATTAAAGTCATCAGACTCAAATGAGAACGTCTAGACATCTGTATTGCAGAATGTAAAAGTATGATAATGCAACTTGACAAAAGATCCAAAGCACAGAAGTAGATCAACAACAGCGTGACTGAAACTCTGTATTGAATGGCCAAGTGAGTGTCCTGACCTCAGTCCTATTAAAATGACGTGAAATGACTTGATCTGAAGCAGAATGAAGCAAGACATCCAATACAAACATTTGAACTGAGACTGTTTTGCTTAGAATAAAATAGCCAAATACCTGCTGAAAGTTGCTCTACAGCTAAAGCAGCTATAGCATTAGTGGCCTCCACTACTAAATAAATTATAGTTTACATGCTTTTTTGCATGTAAACTATAATGCATTGATTGTAAAATCAATGCTTGATTTTTCAATCATTGTTGAATGAAACTTGAATCCCAGCATGGAGTACACCTATCATGCAAATGCTAACTGACTGCTTACTTGCAAATGCATGTAATTGTTTACACTCATTTCCTTACAACCATCAGACCTCCACCTGTTGTTCATTCTGCCCATAAACAAGACATTTTTTGCTTGAGACTCATCTCTTAACAATGGCTTAATCTCTCCTTCCTTTGATCTACGATAAGCAGTTAAAAACAATACGGTTGAATTTTTTTCCTATGAGTAAGATGAGATACTTTTAGGAAGAACTCACATCATTCGACATGTCATCAGATTTCAAAAGACTCCACCCCCTCCCCCATAACACATCTACAAAGACTTTAACACAATATCCATCTGCATGTACAAAACAGCCTTGCATTGCCGCATAAATCCCCGACCCCCAAACGTGCATGTGTTGCTACACTTGCTTCACAACTACCAAAATATGTCTCTATTGCCGACTAGAGCCACTGGAAAGCACATAATGTTCTACACAATGGCAAAAGTGAGAAGAAATAATTTTGCTTATGATAGGACTGTCAAACAGTAGGGCCAGTGAAAGAGTCCAATTGACATGCAGAATGATTTAAGACAGAAAAAAAAAAAAAAAAAAAATTCTATAAATAAAAAGAATCAAAATAAAAATTATACACATAAATAAATACTAGAAATAAAAACATCATAAATAAATATACTACAAAAAAACAAATACATACATAAATAAATAAATTATTTTTTAAATTTAATTTTATTTTCAATTTTCAATTTTATTTCAATTAATTGCGCTGCCCTATTGTGAACTGATGGATAAAGTTAGGATGTGTTGGCATTAAGATCATTCTGTTTTGAATGTTTTCAGATGATATCCAGATGAAAAAAACAGCTGACATCACAATTAAATCAGAGCATGTGCATATTGTATTAATATAACTATTAATTGTTTCACAGTCAATAATGAATCCTCAATAATTGCTACTGTTACTGTTACTAAAAAAATAAATAAAATAAAAAAACAGTGGAAAGGGATGTGCTTTCCAAATTCTCTGACTGCTTTACTCCAGTCTGGAAATTCTCAATTACACGTCTTTGAGCAGCAGCACCTGCTGTGCATTTACACAAACCGTGTGATGAGTTCAAACACCAGCATTAGGCTCTAAAATTCCACTCACAGAAGCGACGGTGCTTAACTGAGGCTTAACATCACTGAACAGGTCAAAGAAAGGATTTGATAACTCTTTAAGATAACACACCAGAGACGAGAAACAGATGAATATTCTGATTTACGCCAAGAGCAAACAGTCTTCAGGTCAGACAGCTAAAGAGCCTGAGGAAGTATAACGCTCTAGCTGAGCAATACTCCATGAAGAATTCAATAACAATCTCTCTAATCTGTTTGTATGTTATCAAAGCTTTAGACATGAAATTCTCTATTCAATAAGAAAATTCTTTAGTTTTACATTTTCAATTAAATAATAATGACGGCATATGACCATTATGTAACAATTGCTTGTTTACTGTTCTCGTGAGACTATCTTTTGCAAATGAAACTGACACAAAAGGTCCAGCTTGACACATGCTGACTTAGGAAGTACTTTACTGATACATTACTTCAAAATTTATCAATAAGATAAAAAAGCATTTTTATAATAAACTGCATTTATTTATTTATTTAAAAAACAAATAAGGGAAACGGGGACTAGTTGTCTTAAAATTATGCCAGTGAATATTTCTCAGGTTCTTTTATTTTCAAATGTCAAATTCAGTATAGGGACATACCTTCAAGTCTTGGCTGAAACATACTTTTTAAAAAGATTAACTGTTCATACAGTTCATTGCATGGTGACAAATAGTGAGGCATGCTGTAACATTTTAACTTGATGATAGCCTGAATGTTTTTCAACAAAAATTTAAAGGTACACTATCAAAGTCCCTTTAACTAAAGTCTTTGGCTGAATGTGGATGAAAAGAGAGAGAGAGAGACAGAGAGAGAGAGAGAGAGAGAGAATATCCTACTGCTCATAAAACATTCATTACTACGCTCAAGACAAATAAATTTTGAAGGAAAGGATCTCAAGCTGACTAGCTGAAGACATTACAGTATCCATTAATAGACATGGACACAGTACTTCCTTGAAAATAAATCCCAGCACCCTCCAGCAAATGACCCTCCACAATATAGATAATGCTTCACAATGAACTCTGTTTTTCACTTATTGTGACAACTAACCTATGCCACTCACACATCATACATGCGTCAAAATGGCCAGAGCAACTTTTCTATATTTACACACATGATGAGACACACACTGGCGAGTGAAGTATGTATGAAATTTCCTGCAAAAACCACCCTGTCCGGTCTAAAATATAAACAATTATAATAGGCTTAAGGTAAGACAAAAACACATTTTGGAAGAAGGATCGATGATGTATTAAAAAAATGAACAAAAAATATGCATAATCTACCTTTAAACAATTATAAAAAAAGAAATCAAACATAAAACAGGTAATGTGCAAAAAATATAAAAACATTGTTTTGGCCAAGAATTACTGTAATAAACAGTAAATTGTTCAACAGTTTAGGGTCAGAAAGAAAGTAGTACTTTGTTTCAGCAAGGATAAATTAAATTGACAGTAAATACATTTACATTCTTACAAAAGGTTTCTATTTTAAATAAATGAACTTTCTATTCATCAAAGAATCCTGAAAAAAAAAAAAAAAAAAATTACCACAGTTTCCACAAAAATATTAGGCAGCACAACTGTTTTCAACACTGTCGATAATAATAATAAATGTTCCTTGAGTGCAGAATCAATACATAAATTAGTTTAAATTCTAATAATATTTCACAATATCACTGCTTTTACTGTATTTTTTATCAAATAAATGTAGCCTTGGTGAGTAGAAGACACTTCTTTCAAACATTTACAAATCTTTCTGACCTTATCTTTTCTTAACTTTTGAACGGTACTTACAACATTTAAAACATATGTAACAACGTTTCTGACAGTTACAAAAAATACACTAAAAAAAATAAATACATTTGAAATTGAATAGACTTCCACAGAACTTGTAGTAAAATGCAGAAGAAAGCGTCATAAGCTGATGCAACAATTCTTTGTTACATAATATGCTTTTAAAAGCATGACACATTTATTCTGCATCAGGTATCAGTTTTCTTTGTAAAAAAAATGAGAAACATGCTAAAGGTAGCAGACTGTCTGAGATAAGGACGAGACAGTATATGCTACATGTCCGTGTAGGTATGTGGCAGTCTGCTAAAAATGACAGAAGATAACCTGATGGCCTGGTCTATCTCGGCCCATCTAAACTAGAGTGATGGGAGTGAAGTGCGTAATAGAGATGAGTAATGCACTGTGACAGTGGCCTCTGCGGCCATGACTGAATGCCCCGTGGACACACGAGATGCTTTAAAAAAGAGTGTGTGTTTGTAGGGGGTTTGGAGTGGAGACACAAGGGATAAAAGTCTTTGTGGATGTATAAAATGCATGACCTCAAAGGGATATTTGACCCAAAAATTAAAATTCTATCATCATTTAGGTTCCTCACCATAATGTTGTTCCAAACCTGTATGACCTTCTGCAGAACACAAAACAGTTTTGGTCACCATTGGCTTCCATTGTATATAGACAAACACAGACATTTCTTAAAATCTTCTTTATGTTAAGAAACAAAGCCATACAGGATTGGATTGACATACGGGTGTGTAAATGATGAAAGAATTTTCATTTTTGGGTAAAATATCCCTTTAAGATTATGCATTTTGTACACCCACAAAGACTTTTTATTCCTTCCGTCTCCTCTCCAAACCCTATTCCTTTATGTGTATACTGTGTGTACTGTATATAGACAAATTCAACTCAAAATCTAATTTAAACCTGTAAAAAAATGTTACAGGATTTTGTAAAACAAAGAAACCTTATGACTTAGTATGAAAAAGAAATATTTAAGGCTATTTCTAGTAAGCACTGATCAAATAAGCAAATTACTGTCATTGATCATAAGAACTCCTTTAATCAAAAGGTCAAATTAAAGCACAAGACGCTCTTTGGACCATTGTCAAATCATGCTTGAGAACATGATCATCAGGTTTTGTTCATGTCAGCTCAAGTCTTGCCGTCATTAAAGGAAAATGAGGACAAACCAAATGCTTAGACATGCTGAAAATTATGCTAATCTTTCAATTAAAGTTCCCCTATTACGCTATTTTAAAGGTTCCTACTTTTGTTTTGGAGGTCTCCTACAATCCTACATGCATCCAAGATTTAAAACATTGTACATTGCAGCATCACCTCGATAAAGGATTAGGTTCGTTCTCTCCAAACTCCTCCTTTTCGAGAGCCTACTCTGCTCTGATTGGTCAGATGGCTCAGTCTGTTTATCTAAAGTAATTTCTGCTTTTTAGTATCGTTGAATTGGATCATCAAAGGTCGGCAGCGAAGACACTGGTTAATAAAGCAAGATTAAATACATAAAGTATACTTGTGTAATATACAGTAGCATTAAATTACTGCATGTTTGTGTAATATTCCAAGTTTGCATTTCACTGTTTTTATTCATTTGAGGAATACTGAATCTGTCTTTGTGCAAATGAGATGAATGAGATAAATGCATGCTCAGATTTAGTCTAGAACTACAGTAACCATCATGTTGACACAGCGCACACAACATCTCCGCACTTAGGCCGTGTGTAACCAGCTGAAAATGCCTAGCTGTGGGCACTTGAGTATCTCATTTCACATATATTTTGTTTCTGTATAAAAATGTTGATACAATGTAAAATATTTGGTCTGGCTCTTGTTTAAAATTATTTTGTTCCATTATTATGCTTGTTGTTGTCGTCATCTGTTGACGTTGTGCAAGCGGAATGTGGCGGTTGGTCAGTGTTGTATTTGTCCCGCCCGTCCTCAACTGTGATTGAACAGCTGGGTAAAAAGTGACAGTGATGAGTGCTGCGTTTTACCCAAAGTTGAACATTGTTCAACTCTCAGCGACCGGTAAAAAACTGCAAAGCGTTCAACGCTTCAGTGTGAAATACACGCTCAGTGCCTCGTTATGCTCATAGGATTTTAAAAACGCGGCGGTCCGATTAAAAACAATTGAAAAAATTGGAAAAGCACTTTAGTGGACACACAGCCTTAAGGCCGGTTCACACCAAGAACAATAACTATAAAGATAACAATAAAGATATAGTTTTAAAAATCTTGCTAAATATAAAAGAATAGCACTGTCCACACCACAGCTACAACAATATAGAGAAACAATATCGTTGGGATCATTTTCAGAACGTTTTTTTTTTTCCAGCTGCTGAACGATAAAACACTGACAGCCAATCAGAATCCATTCTAATTTAAGGGCTTGCACATTTAAAATGGCAGACGACATTGTGGAGAAGTTAAATCACCGAGGTCCAGAAAAAGCCACCACTGTTTGACAAGTCAAACCCCCTTTTCAATGATACTTTGGAAAATGGATATATAGAAAACAATCGGTCATACCCTCGGGATAAATGGTGAGAATCATGATGAGATCATTATGCCAAGCTAGCAAACAGTGTAACAAAATTACCTCAGGTATCCAGCGCTAGTTTTGACAACATTGTCTTGCTTCCTTTGAAGTTGAAGTGAAAAAGACTAGGCATTGTTTTTATTCCACTATATTGACTTCTGTAAATTAGATCGATTACACTAGCTAATCACTCAAAACATAGCATGCTGAGGACATCTGCTGGTTAAAGCTGTGTGAATGCAACCAGAACAGCAAAAACATGTTGTACACACTTTGAAACCACAGCGCGAGCTTAGAATAAACAGTTATTCGTTGGTGTATTCCAGCGCAGCTGGAAGAAAACAAAACTAGAAGTTTTTCGCATTTCGTGGAGAGAGAGAATGATTGAGTACAGAAAGACCTTAAAAACTGCTAGATCTGCTTATTTTTCAAATCATTTAGAAGAAAATAAACACAACCCTAGGTATTTATTTGATACAGTGGCTAAATTAACAAGAAATAAAGCTTCAACTTCTGATGTTTCCGAACAGCACAGCAGTAATGACTTTATGAACTTTTTTACTTTCAAGATTGACAATATTAGAGAGAAAATTATAACCATGCAACCGTCTACTACAGTATCGCGTCAGACAGTGCATTGTAGTGTCCCTGAGGAAAAATCCAATTCATTTGCTGCTTTAGGAGAGGAAGAATTGTCTAAACTTGTTAAATCATCAAAATCAACAACATGTATGTTAGACCCTATACCGACTAAGCTATTGAAAGAGATGCTTCCAGAGGTCATAGATCCTCTTCTTAATATTGTTAATTCATCTTTATCACTAGGATACGTACCAAAAACTTTTAAGCTGGCTATTATTAAACCTCTTATTAAAAAAAACACAACTTGATCCTAGAGAATTAGTCAATTACAGGCCGATCTCAAATCTCACTTTTCTGTCAAAAATACTAGAAAAGGCAGTATCATCATAACTATGTTCCTTTTTAGAAAGAAATGGTATCTGTGAGGATTTCCAGTCAGGATTTAGACCGTACCATAGTACTGAGACTGCTCTCATTAGAGTTACTAATGATTTGCTCTTATCATCAGATCGTGGTTGTATCTCTCTATTAGTGTTACTGGATCTTAGTGCTGCATTTGACACTATCGATCACAACATTCTTTTAAATAGACTCGAAAATTATGTTGGCATTAGTGGAATTGCATTGTCATGGTTCAAATCATACTTATCTGACCGTTATCAGTTTGTAGTAGTAAACGAAGAGATGTCATATCGATCACAATTTCAATATGGAGTACCGCAAGGCTCAGTACTAGGACCGTTGCTTTTCACTCTGTATATGCTACCCTTGGGAGATATCATTAGGAAGCATGGCGTTAGTTTTCACTGTTACACTGATGATACTCAGCTCTATATTTCTTCGCGCCCTGACGAAACTTACCAATTCACAAAATTAACGGAATGCATAGTTGATATAAAAAAAAATTGGATGACCAGTAATTTCCTACTACTAAATTCAGAAAAAAACAGAGATTCTAATTTTTGGATTTTTCTTCACGTAATAACCTAGAATACTGTCTAACACTTGATGGCTGCTCTGTTAAGTCTTCGTCGTCAGTTAGGAACCTGGGTGTGCTCTTTGATACCAATCTTTCATTTGAAAGCCGTGTTTCTAGCATCTGTAAAACCGCATTCTTCCATCTTAAAAATATATCTAAACTACGACATATGCTCTCAATGACAAATGTGGAACAGTTAGTTCATGCGTTCATGACCTCAAGGCTAGATTACTGTAACGCTCTCCTGGGTGGTTGTTCCGCTCGCTTGATAAATAAACTACAGCTCGTACAAAATGCAGCAGCTAGAGTTCTTACTAGAACTAGAAAGTATGACCATATTAGCCCAGTTCTGTCAACACTGCATTGGCTTCCTGTTAAACATCGTATAGATTTTAAAATCTTGCTAATTACTTACAAAGCACTAAATGGTTTAGCTCCCCAGTATCTGAGCGAGCTCTTAATGCATTATAGTCCTTCACGTCTATTGCGATTTTAGAATTCAGGCCAGTTTATAATACCTAGAATATCAAAATCAACCGCAGGCGGTAGATCCTTCTCCTATTTGGCACCTAAACTCTGGGACAATCTTCCTAGCATTGTTCGGGAAGCAGACACACTCTGTCAGTTTAAATCTAGACTAAAAACGCATCTCTTTAACCTGGCATACACATAACACATTATCAATTTATGTTTTCAAATCCGTTAAAGGATTGTTAGGCTGCATAAATTAGGTCAGTCGGAACCGGGAAACACTTCCTATAACACCAGATGTACTCATTACATCAGAAGAAGAATGGCATCTATGCTAATATTAGTCTCTCTGTTTATCCCAAGGTTTACCATAGACAGCCGGATCCGGGCCGTATCCAGGTGAGATCGAGGACCTGCGCCTTGACACGACCACAACGCAGCCCTGAAGTGTCAGCAGAGATTGAGTCAACTAGATCATCCCTGTGAAGGCCTCATCGACACGACAGCCAGTGGCACAGCTCCTCAACAAACCATCCATACCGGCGTGATGAATACAATCCTCAACTTGATCGAACTGGAATAAATACTTTGACTGTTGCGATCCCATTGGACTTATGATAGCTGCCCCCCCATTGATACTTACAACGGAATGAATCAATACTGAATTTACTTAAGATGGATAATGACACCATTTTCTTTAAGAGCTGCTGTGCAGCCAAAATTATATACCAGTTATCACTGTAAAGCTGCTTTGACACAATCTGCATTGTTAAAAGCGCTATATAAATAAAGGTGACTTGACTTGACTTGGTATAGACTCAAAATATAGTTATTGTTTTAGTTATCTTTATAGCTATTGTTCTTGGTGTGAACAGGCCTTAACTCCTGATTTTTCTCAACATAGGGACAGGACAGTCAGTCAATAAATGGGAAAACAAAGTAACTTGTGTTAGTTCTTTGAAAAGGTAAGTCAGATATGTTACTGTAAATTTAAAAGTAATGTGTTACTTCACTAGTTACTTGTAAAAAAGTAATCTCAATATATATATATATATATATATATATATATATATATATATATATATATACATATATATTTAGATTACTTTTTCCATTTTTTTTTGAGCCCCTGCCTCTAAGGAATTCTGCACTTCTCGGATTTTACTGACCATTTCTGTTGATGATTACTGGATAATGTTGTATATTTTTTCTTGTCGTGTTTTGTTTGACAAGTCTTTTCAGAGTGATTAATAGATTGATTGTATATTTAACTGGTATTAATTGTATGCACCTGTTAATGATTGTCTATTTATGCTCTCTTTTCTCTGAGTGAAATTATACCTTGACAAAGGCTTTGTGCCGAAACGTTGGGTCAATAAAAACTTTCTGCAAGTGAGTGTGCAGTCAAATCTTTCATATATATTTTGATTTATCTCCCTTGACCTGCACCTCAGACGGAGTGCGTTTGTTTATGTCTTTCTTGAACTGAACTGAATAAACACTGAACTGGTTGGAGCTGAATAATGACAATGTCTTTTTTAGAACTGTTTTACAGCAGAATTTGACTCAACATTTGATGTTTGTATCACTGATCATTGTTTTCCCGTTTATCACTGTAAAGCTGCTTTGAAACAATCTTTAGTATATAAAGCACTATAGAAATAAAGGTTTGACTTAACAAATTTGACTTAACTTGACTAATGAGAAAGAGCACGATATTGATGGCATTAAAATATACTTTCACTTTCTTTTTTATTTCTAAAAACTATACATGTAACAGTAAGATTTATTACAGTTGTTCACTAGTAAGGGAACATACAGTTAACCAATTTTAAAGTAGCATTTTTACAGTATTTTACCATTAAAATTATGATTTTTTTTGTACATGACTTTGAAACATTAGACTTCAATTCAGAAGCAAAGTAATAGTTGCTTTTAAAGCCACTGACAACAGAAATCCATTTAATACGATGCTATGATTTTGTGGTTCGAGCTGTGAACCCATTAATCTTCTCACAGCAGTTTGAGTGAGTGTTTCTCCAGGTGTTTCATAAGTGTTGATGGAGATGTAGTTCGGTAGGACTCCTATTACACACTCTGCAGTCTCTGCACCTCCACATCAAAATCCTTCACTGCTCAAAGATGACAGCTATTCGCAATGAGAGAGTAACATGTGGCTTGACTGTTATTACAAGCACAACCGTGGGTGTAATGCTTAAGTGGAAAGGTGTTCTTCCATGTTGATGTTAAAACAACTCTCTAACAGCTCATCTTGAGCTAGCTACCATTTCCTCAGACCACATCTAGAAACTTTGAGAAATGCTTGAGCTGCCTCATCAAGGCAAAGTGGCATTTGACAAAGGCAGGGCATTATGGGATAATCCTGCTGTTCACCTAGTGCTGCTTCTCACATAGGTACTCATTTACTTTCTCTTTTTTTTTATCATTCCTCACGCTTGAAGTCTAAAGGGTGGTATCCAGTTACTTCCTTCCATGGCTTGGCTGGCCATTTTAGCTGCAATTCTAATCCCAGCGTGGAAAAATACATCTCTCTGACAAATATTTGTCTACACTTCACATCTGTTCAGTGCCTCTGTCAGGGCCCACATCTTTGACAACTAATGACCACAAATTTGCGTGCACACACACGCACACATTTTGTGTGGACTTTCCATAGACATAATGATTTTTATACTGTACAAACTGCATATTCTATCCCCTAACCCTAGCCCTAAACCTACCCAGCACAGAAAACTTTTTTTTTTTCAGCTTTATTGTCCTTGTATTAAAATACAACGAGATTACAGTGCAACTCCCTTTAGTGCAATTTTATATTAAAAAAAAAAAAAAACACACACACACACACACACACACAGAACAACATTAAAAACACAATAGGACTTTACATAATAAGTTATAAAGTATGATTTATACGCCGTTTATAAGCCGTTTTCCTGGACAAGGACAAGGATAAGGATTTCGGATATTGCCATCTTTGTGAGGACAATTTGTCCCCATAACGTATACCTGAACCACACACACACACACCAGTTAGTTGCATGGGAGTAAGATGATGTGTTCCGGCCAAGGGTCTGTCTGCCTGTCTGTCTGTGATCTTAGTGAGAGTGATATATGAGATAGAGTGAACCTCAAGAGATTCAAAACCTTGACAGTATAGTTAGACACCAAATAGATGATCACTTGAAGTAAAGCAAACTGCTCAAACATCTTTTTTTTCCTAGACAAATTCCAATGCCTTTATCAAAGCTGCTCATATGACACTTATGTAAAGGTGAAGTGCGTACTTTTTTTTTTCTTTTGCGCCACTAGTGGCACCAAACGGAATTACAAAATGATTGTTTTTCCATACATTCCTCTCCTCTTTCATTGTTCGGACAAGAGCAAAGTTTCAAAATCAAAGATTCAGTGTTTACACTCTTATTGTAGACTTAAAACATGACAGAGTGATAAATCTAAGTAGTGTGGACTAGGTGTATGGTTGAGTTACTGAAGAGTGTAAACACTGTCAACTAAACACAGGAACTCAAAGGTACACCTAGTCCACACTACTGAGATTTATCACTCTGTCATGTTTTAAGTCCACAATAAGAACAAACAAAATGCTCAAATTAAAACTGTAGTAGTGAATTTTAATTTTTGAATTTTCCCTTCTTTCTTTCTTTTCTTTTTTTTTTTTTCAGTGCTTCAATTTAGTTCTAGTAAGGGTTATTAATGTAAACTAAATGTAAACAAATACATTTCTCTATTTTATTTAGTTTAAAACCTAAATAACTAAAACTTAATAAAAACTATTTAGACATTAAACTAATAATTAAAAAGACATTATATTGTTGTTTTGTAATTTTATGCGGCAGTCGTTCGTGAGGGGCTGCTGCTTTACCTTCGTTTTCTTGTATGTTTATTTATGAATAAAGTCTGTTGAATGTTCGCTGGTTCCCTCCTCCTTCTTCCCCTAGCCTTAAACCTCATCACAACAATAATCTATATTTTCCATAACAAGATGCTAACTCACTTTTAGTGTGCACACTTGCAAAACATGCTGCAGCTAAACACAAACATTAAGTGCAAAAACTGACTGCAAGTCCCTCCTCATGACATGTTATGAACAAACTCTACCATTAATATGTGCCACAGATTATATGAGAGTTTCATGATTGTAGCTTCATTCGGGGAGGAGAATAATTGTAATTGATGTACCTAGTCTGCAATTAGTTAGGGCAGATTAACATGACATAAAACAAGTCTTTAAATGTGCACAGGCCTTGTAGTGTGCACTTGGCATTACGAGTGGCTTACTTATAGTTGTCTCTGCACATTAAACATCAAACTAATTACACACTTCACTTTTAATCAATACCTTTGGGCCAAAGGAAATGTCAGTGTAATGCAAGGGGATTGTCTCACAAGTGTTTCTCTTCTTTTCTCAAGCTTTTCCATCATTAAAATAACCAAAGTACTAATTAAGGATACGCTGCTTACTGACTTATCCTCTTCTCCTAACAGGAACAAATGAGTCAAAACAGATTTTAGAGTCCCATGCACCTCGGATAATAACAACAACACTGACTAGAGTAAAAAGGTGCACAGGGCACAAAACAGGAACAGGAAATGGCCAGCAGCGTAAACAGAAACCACTTCAGGGACTTAATTTCAACCATACTTCCTATTCTCTCTGAAAACTCTTGCTTAAAAACAATGGCCAACAATAGTGTGCACAAGAGGTTAGTCGATGTCTATATGACTTATATGTGGTTGCACAACCATAAAGGGTAAAAGTCATTCGTCTGATATCTCAATGAACAACTTCCTCTTGGCTCAAACTGTCCCATTCAGTGGCACCATGGTATCTGGCATCATTAAAGAAGTATATTAAAAGGGACGTGTTTCCGAACCAGCTGACTCTAATCAGTTCTCTCTCAGGGCTGGTGTGCAGTGGGAAATCACTGAACATCAGTGTACAGAGATGGGATCTGGTAATCAGAAACTAACAGATTAGGCACTGAACTGTTTAATTAGACAAGTTTTTTTTTGTTTTTTTTTGCCATGTCTACAGGCATGCGACATTTTGTCAATGCAAGTCTGTTCAATGCAACGCATTTAGTTAGAAAAGATTTCTATTTCAAATGAATGCTGTTCTTTTTCAGAGAATCTTATAATAATAATAACTGTTGAGCACCAAATAAGCATATTACTGTGGGATCATGTGATGAGCTGCTGAAAATTCAGCTTTGCCATTACTGGAATTAATAATTAATTTCAAAATAGAAAACTATTTTTTTCATATTTTATTTTAGAGACTTCTTTCAAAAACATTAAAACTGACAACAAACTTTTGAGCGGTATAGCGTACAAATATAAACACATGCACAAATACGTACATAAAAATGTGTAATATTACATGAAAAATATGTTTGTTTTTATTATTTTTATTACACTGACACATACTATGGCTGTCAATAGGAAATGATGATGATGATGATTCACTATCAATTGTTAAAAACAAAAAGAATTATAATTATTATTTTAGTATTTCAGCGGACCACCAAGAACCTTCTTGTGGCCCCCTGGAACCCAGTTTAAAAATCCCTAAATTGGCATGGGGAAACAAATTGTGACATATACAGTAAAGTCACAATAACGTAAAATAAAGTTGCTCACTGTGGGCGATCCTTTTGCTTCTGCGTCAACTTGACATCCTGTGATGTTGGTTTGGGGAGGCTATTTAAAGTTTCACAAGCGATGTGAATAGACGTGCTTTAATTCAAAGCGCCACTGCTGACAAAGGTCTTACGGTAATCCTTCCAGGACCCCTTTTAAAGCTCAACTTCATTGAGAGATGAGTTGTGTCCAGACAAGAGTCCAATATCATATTGCCATAAGTGCTCATTAGAGTGAAACATTAGCTTGTTCTTGGCTCGCTATGTGGACATCTCTAGTTTGATTTGTGCGCACAGCTGATTGCTGACCCCCGACGGCAAGGTCATCTTAAGGGGACAGTCAATGGGGTTTTGACGGAATTTATGCACATTCATTTATGGCGACATGAATCTTCGTGACACCCCTAATTGTCTTCACCTGTCAGCAAAGCACACTGTTCGTAGACGGAGACTGAAGACTGACCCTGGCGATAAGGGGACAATTAGCTTTAGTGATAAACGTCTCACTAACACTTAATCTTATTGCAGGCCAGCAACAGAAGATGTCTTGCCTAATGAACACTGAGTAATCCTAGCTAAAAGACTAATTATCTGTGTCCCACCAATTCCACCTTCAAGTGCGTCACCGGTGGATGACATCACTGGCTAAACTGAAAAATGGTCTGAGGAGACACTGTATATCCAGACACACAAAAAAATGGATACAGGAAATAAGAAGATGTTGGTTTCACTTAGTGCAATTATGATATTGATGAGGACACATGAGTAAGTCATTAGACACATATTAACTGTTAGGTTTTAGGTCAAAGTCCATGAAGTCAACAGTCTGAATGTGTTTGGATTCAGAAGGGAGTTATCAGGTATGACATCACTGCTGCTCCACCAGCATCCTTTTTATAGGTGCCAAATAAAACTTGAACAACAATTGATACTGCATGTGGCAATATGTCTATTGAGGTTTCTTTGATATACTGTAACATGTCCATCAAAAAAATTGCTAACACTCTCAATTCATCTTAGTGTTGTTATGGTTAAATTAAACTATTAAAAAAAATGTGTTAAATGAAATAAAAAATACACATAAATATTAGGTAAAAAAACCAAAACTAATTTTTTTGTAGGAACGTTTTAACAACTTGACAACTAACTGACAACACACCTTGCTAGTACCAGGCAGGACCCCTGTTTGCCTTCAGAACTGCCCTAAAGGATTAGTTCACTTTAAAATGAAAATTACCCCAAGCTTTACTCACCCTCAAGCCATCCTAGGTGTATATGACTTTCTTCTTTTTGATGAACACAATCAGAGTTGTATTAATAAATATCCTGATGCTATCCTGATCCAAGCTTGACAGTGAACGGGACCAATGAGTATGAAGCTCAAGAAAGTGCATCCATCTATCCATATTTTACAAGTTATAAAGTAAAATATCTAGCTTCTGCCAGACCGCCTTCCATATTCAACTTATGAAAAAAGCAGACAGTTATGCTTTTTTTGTAATTTGAATACGGAAGGTGTAGGACGTTTTGAACTGCGAGAGTTTTACTCTTTCTTCGTAAGCTGAATATAGAAGCTCAATATTTTACTTTATAACTTGTTAAATATGGATATTTTTCTCACACAAATGCATTGCTTCTCTTCAGAAGGCCTTTATTAATCCCCTGGTGCCGTGTAGAGTACGTTTATGATGGATGGACGCACTTTCTTGAGCTTCAAACTCGTTGCCCCCGTTTACTGCCATTGTAAAGCTTGGATGCATCAGGATATTTATTAATATAACTCTGATTGGCCCTCATTTATCAAACGAACGTAGAAACCAGCGTACATCCGAACGGAAAAATCCGCTTACGACAACACTCGTGTGATTTATTAAACTTTCATAAGCGGTCAATTCCGTCGCACGAATGAAAAATAAATGTGTTAATAAATTGTGGCGGCTGAAAACAATCGTCATTTAAATATCACGCCCCAAATTTTAGAAGCCTCGCCCTATAGTTTACGACACAGAGAAACGTAACCCGGCCATGAAGAGGAAGTAATCACATGAAAAAGAAATGTATCTTACTCTAAAAACACCTATCAACCTCGTAATTTCAAACAATAAAATTAATTTAAATAAAAATACTGGTAAATAAAACAAAATACTTACAAACATTATAATATATATAAACTTGGTTATTTTAGTACCTCACTCCACAGAAAATTCTTTAAATTTATTTTATTCAGAACAGAACAAGAACGAAAAATAAGTAGTTATACGCCAGAAAACTGTGTGTACGCTCGTTTCCACGCAAAATTTGGCATTTATCAATATGAGCGTGAGCGGTGGCTACGATCAAATCTCACGTCAGGTCTCAGCTCGTGTACGCATGTTTGAGTCAGCGGGAACTTGCGTGTGCAGTATAGTAAAACTGGTGGAGAACTGTTATGAGAACATTTAGATTATTTTCCTGACCGACAATCACTCACTAACCAATCATTAACCATTAAACAACATGATAAAATGTCACATTAAAATTAAATTAGAATAGATGCGTGTCTTAAAATACCACAAATGTTTTTTTTGTTTGTTTGTTTGTTTTTTGTTTTTTTTTTCTTTCCAGGGATTTCGCTTTGGATGTGCAAATGGCAACATCAACAGAACATAAGGATTCACACATCATGCACCTGCAATGCAGAGACACAAGAAATAAAATAATAAACGAAATATACATTTCACTGTGACTGAAATAATTTACAGATTAACAAAACAAAAGGGCTGTATTCATTTTCTTTATTTTATTAAAATATTTATCTTTATTTTATTAAATCCAATTGATCGCACAAGCGCCTCACTCACACACGCAGACCCAATATATCATTTCTAGCATTCCTAACTTTACATTTTAGCCATTTATCAGCAAACTAAATGCAGAGAAAGTTAGCACTACTCAGTTTAATGGTCCGTTATATAGGAGTACATCTGTATCAGTCGGCGCGCGCAACGCCCAACCAAACACATTTTTCCGCATGTGAAGGGTGATGTTTTACGTGGAATTTTGAAACAAGAATGAAATAGAAAGCCTTGTTTACATAATGAACAGTAGTTCAGCAAGCAATAAATGTTACATCACAAATATGGAAACGTCTGGATTCTTCCCGAATGAGAAAGGTAGGTGAGCCCAATTCAGTTTTGCTTTAAATAAATTTATTTCTGCTTTATAATGAATGCCACTATAGCCTAATTTGGGTTTCAAAATATAACTACTTATTTTTCGTTCTTGTTCTGTTCTGAATAAAATAAATTTAAAGGATTTTCTGTGGAGTGAGGTACTAAAATAACCAAGTTTATATATATTAATAATGCTTGTAAGTATTTTGTTTTAATTACCAGTATTTTTATTTAAATTAATTTTATTGTTTGAAATTACGAGGTTGATAGGTGTTTTTAGAGTAAGATACATTTCTTTTTCATGCGATTACTTCCTCTTTATGGCCGGGGTGTGGCTTCTAAAATTTGGGGCGTGATATTTAAATGATGATTGTTTTCAGTCGCCACATTTATCAACACCCGTTCCTTCATGCGACGGAATTGGCCGAAAGTTTAATGAATCACACGAGTGTTGTCGTAAGCGGATTTTTCCGTTCGGATGTACGCTGGTTTCTACGTTCGTTCGTAAATGAGGACCAATCAAAGTTATATTATCCTGATGCATCCAAGCTTTATAATGGCATATGGAAATAAAATATGGATGGATGGATACACTTTCTTGAGCTTCATACTCATTGGTCCCGTTCACTGTCATTATAAAGCTTGGATGCATCAGGATATTTATTAATACAACTCTGATTATGTCCATCAGAAAGAAGAAAGTCATATAGACCTAGGATGGCTTGAGGGTGAGTAAAGCTTGGGGTAATTTTCATTTTAAAGTGATCTAATCCTTTAATTCTTTGTGGCATTGATTCAACAAGGTGCTGGAAACATTCCTCAGATATTTTGGTCCATACTGACATGATCGTATCACACAGTTGCTGCAGATTTGTCGGCTGCACATCCATGATGTGAATCTTCCGTTCCACCACATCCCAAAGGTGCTCAATTGGATTGAGATCTGGTGATTGTGGAGGCCATTTGAGTACAGTAACCTCATTGTCAAGTTCAAGAAACCAGTTTGAGATGATCTGAGCTTTGTGACATTGCACATTATCCTGCTGGAAGTAGTCATCAGAAGATGGGTAAACTGTGCTCATAAAGGGATGGACATGGTCAGCAACAATTCTCAGGTAGGCTGTGGTAATAAGGGGCCCAAGGTGTGCCAAGAAAATATCCTCCACACCATTAAACCACTACCAACAGCAGCCTGAACCGTTGACAAAAGGCAGGATGGATCCATGTTTTCATGTTGTTTACACCAAATTCTGACCCTACCATCTGAATGTTGCAGAAAAAAATCGAGACTCATCAGACCAGACAACATTTTTCCAATCTTTTATTGTCCAGTTTTGGTATACTGTAGCCTCAATTTGCTGTTCTTAGCTGATAGGAGTGACACCCGGTGTGTTCTTCTGCTGCTGTAGCCCATCTGCTTCAAGGTTCAACGAGTTGTGTGTTAAGAGATGCTCTTCTGCATACCTTAGATGCAACAAGTGGTTATTTGAGTTACTGTTGCCTTTCAGTCAGCTTGAACCAGACTGGCCATTCTCCTCTGACGTCTGGCATCATAAAGGTATTTTCTCCCACAGAACTGCCGTTCACCTGAAATTTTCTCCTTTTCAGACCATTCTCTATAAACCCTATATATCGTTGTGATTGAACATCCCAGTAGATCTGCAGTTTCTAAAAGACCAACAACTGTGCTAAGTTCAGTCACTTAAATTAACTTAAATTAACCTTACTTCCCCATTCTGATGCTCAGTTTGAACTTCAGCAGATTGTCTTGACCATGTCAACAAGCAAATTGCTGCCATGTGATTGGCTGATTAGATATTTGTGTAAACGAGCAGTTGAGCAGTTGTACCTAATAAAGTAGCCGGTGAGTATATGCAGTGTATAAATGTAACAAAAGCACATTAAAAATGTAACAAAAATTATGTGTCATTATTTCATTATTATTATTACTATTCTTATCCTATCATTATTATTATTATTATTACTGTTATTATTATTGATATTACTGTTGCCGTCATCACAAAATATTATCATCATCACCATCTTTAGTATTACTATTGTTATTATTATTATTATTGTTATTAATGTTATTATATTATTATTGATACTACTATTGCCGTCAACACAAAATATTATCATCATCACCATCTTTATTATTACTATTGTTATTATTATTACTGTTATTATTATTATTATTGATATTACTGTTGCCGTCATCACAAAATATTATCACCATCTTTAGTATTAGTATTACTATTGTTATTATTATCATTATTGATATAAATGTTATTATTATTATTATTCATATTATTATTGCTGTCAACACAAAATATTATCATCACCATCTTTAGTATTACTATTGTTATTATTATTACTGTTATTACTGTTATTATTATTATTACTGATATTACTGTTGCGTCATCACAAAATATTATCATCACCATCTTTAGTATTAGTATCACTATTGTTATTATTATCACTGTTATCATTATTATTGATATTACTGTTATCGTTATTATTATACATGCTATTATTACTTAAATACTTCTACTATTACCCGTTTGTCATTTCTGCTTATTTTTCATTGCTGTTACTATCATTGCTGTTTTATTGTTGTTTTTGTGTTCACCGTATGTTTTGCACTCCTAAAAAAAAAAAGTAACAAAAATTAAACTTACAAATGCATGGGCCTATATCACAAAATATTGAAGGCACACATGTAAATTTTCGCCGCTAGAGGTCGCTTATTCAAAACAAAGGCGTAGCTTGATGACACCTTGATTTTGCGGGATCACGGGATGTGTTGTCTTCACATCTACAGCCGGTGGAAAAGAATCGGGATGGGACTCGGGCAGAAATCATGTTCATGGATGAGATTATTAACGTTACTGTAATATGAAGCAGAGCTGTTACTTTATAACAGAGCTGGAGCGATTGCTAATGAGAGACGAGCGCGACACACGGCTCGAGAGCAGTGGAACGTTTATTATGCCACAGCCGCCGCTTCCACTTTTTCCGGTCAAGCGTATGTGGGGTAAAGCAGCGTTGTTTTATCATAATAGATACATTTGTGTGTTGAAAGTTGTTAATGTGTTACTCTGCGTTCGCTTGGCAGCTGCTATGAGACACTTGCTGCACTGCAGTAAGCTAGATCGATATTAGGCATGGTAAAACATGGTACTCGCTGTAAATGAATAAAACAAGATTTAAACAATAAGACTTGCTGTGTTGAGCTATATAACATGATTAGTTTTCTGTCGATGAATATATCCAAACAGTTGCTCACCTGACTAATAAAACACATATTATATTAAAGCATCTTTGGTGTTTCCATAGTTTTTACAAAATAAAACCAGAAACCAAGGGTAACACGGGTATGATGTCATTGATAGGCGACGCACGGACATGGTCCATGTCCTGGTTAAAATTGCTTATTTCTCTGGATTTAAACATTCTTGGAAACATTTGGGATAATGTTAGTACACAAGTCAACAAAATATATAACATTGTTTTAGTGGTTTTTGGATATTTTAATCCAAAAATCTTACATATTGTGCCTTTAATGGATTTTGTTATAATTACTTATAAAGATACAATGCTACAATTAAAAATTAATATATATTTTTTAAAATGAAAAATATACAGACACAGATATGTACATTTTGATTTAAATTAAATATATTCATTTTATTTTCATTATTTAAAACATAATTTATTACAACATTTATTTTTTTTACTGTTAGTTTACTATGTAGAGATTAATATAATATATCTAAATAATTAAGATTATTATGTACTGTAAAAGTATTGTTTGGTGTTAGTGTTAGAATTGTTGAACATTGTGTTAACTATAATATTAATGTATTGTATATAAAGGATGAATGACAACAAAAATAATTTCTAGATTTAGAAGACAACAAATAAGGTAACATTCATTGGATTCATTCAAGACATTCATAATTCACTATGAAAAATTAAACACACAGTTTATTCTAATTTATGGATACTGCCTGGTTTAGTTTACACAGAATAAATGTCAGCGTCTTGAGGGACAGTTAATTCTTAATATCAGAGAGAAAGACAGCAAGAAAGGGGCAGAGACAGAGTGGTAAACTAATAATCTAAAAATATCACATGAGTTGTGTGGTTTAGGGTTAAAGAGGATTAATGGAAAACTAAAAATCCATTTTTAACAGCAGAAGCACAGAAACATGTCCATGCTTGTGTCTTGCGCCTGCATCTACTGTTTTGAAATGCGAGCAATGTACCGCTGCAAAGTAAGCGGGTAGATGCAATCAGTCAAACTCACTGTCTCTCTCACTGTCTCTCTTCTTTTTTGCCCCTCTGTCTAAACAGAGCTATTGCCATGCTGTCCTTCAACTTGACATGGTTTTTTTAACTCTCGCTTTTTTCACCTTTCCCATCTCTTCTTCACTGTCTCCTGGATGCTGCTGAAGCGTTAACCAGCAGGGCTGCATTCCTGTGGCTGCAGGTTCAGATCTTTTCGAGCAAAACACAGCAAGCCATGCAGTTCCCATGGGCCTATTCTTGGCCCATATTGTAGTTAGCTGTGAAAACACTTGCGTGTATTAGAAGACCACAGGCCATGAGAAGTTTTGGTGAAGAGCAGTGTCTGTTGGTTGAGGAATGCATGCTAGCGAGTCTGCATGAACATGGTTTAGGTTATGGTTCATGTGCACTCCAATAAATTTGAGGTTTGTATCAAAACAAACATCCAAAGAGTGATTGAACTAGGATATGGATAGGTTGATGACAATTCTGCATGGCCAAAACTGTTGTTGTGCGCCTCAACATGCAAATAATTGAATGTAAGAATGAAAATACAAATATAACACATTTATAAAATAATAGAATATAAAACAATATAAAGGCAGGTATATATTTTCATATTTTCATTATCATGTGTGTCATGTTTTGTTTTTCAAAACTGAATGCACTTATTTGATCAAAACAACTGGTAAAAACAGTAAAATGGTTGTTGTGCATCTTAACTTAATCTGCAGTCATTTCGTGTAATAAAATAAAATAATAAAAAAAATATATATATATATTTCTTAGAACTTTGGACCATTTCTTTCCCTCACTGACTTTTTTTTTTTTTTTTTTTGGAAGCTTATCTGCAATCAGCAACTCTGAAAGCTCATTACAGCATGCAGGAGCCGGCGCCAGAGATCAGCGCTGTGCACCAAAACTGTATCCTCACCAAATGGAAGGCAAAAACAGTTCCATGCTCGTCTATGTGCACGCTTGACCGAATTACTATACATGCAGTGTTGCTTAACAGTCTTACGATTTCAATAAAATAAACAGGTCTAGAATGAGCCAGGAATAACATGCTGATGTCTGTTTAGATTCTGTTGAAGGGACCTCACACTGATTCAAACAATCAAAACAAACCAGACAAAACATACAGTGGAGAGTAAACCAGACCTAAGGTGAAGCAAAGACAACAAACCCAGCTCTGCCCACAGAACGCTGGACAAATATAGCACAAATAATGCCAGGGAAACTGTCGAAGTTTCCACAGCTCCCTAAGAATAATATTTCTAAAATATATAAAAATATTACAATATATAAAATAATATAAAGGCAGGTTATATTTTCATTATCATGTTTGTCATGTTTTTTTTTTTTTTCAAAATTAAATGCATTTATTTGATCAAAACAATTTGTAAAAACAGTATTATTGAGATGCATCGTTAAAATAGAAAACAGTTATTTTAAATTGTAATATACAGTTGAGCTCAAAAGTTTACATACCCCTTGCAGAATATGCAAAAATTTTAACCATATCATTTTAACAAAATAAGAATTTTTTTATTTTTGTACTGTCCTGAATAAGCTATTTCACATAACAGATGTTTATATAAAGTCTACACGACAAAAGAATAGCTGAATTTATAAAAATGACCCTGTTCAAAAGTTTACATACCTTGATTCTTAATACTGTGTCTGGTTACCTAGATGATTCACGGCTGTTTGTTTGTTTTATGATGGTTGTTCATGAGTCCTGAGCTCTGTTCTTTGGAAAAATCTTCCCGGCGCTGCAAATTCTTTGATTTTCCAGCATCTTCTGCATATTTGAAGCCTTTCCAGCAGTGACTGTTTGATTTTGAGATCCATCTTTTCACACTGAGGACATTTGAGGGACTCTATTAAAAAAAAAAAAAAAAAAAAACTATTAAAAAAGCTGCAAAACGTTCACTGATGCTCCAGAAGGAAACGTGAAAAAACTACAACTACAGGTTTTATTTTATAAAAAAAATGCATCAAAAACCAAAGCTCACAAGAAAAAACCTTATCTTTACTACAACATAATCCGTTGTTAATATTTCATTGGTTCTCTCGTTTTTGCATGTGCTCATCATTTCTTTGTATGACAGCCTGGCCAAAAATTATGTCAGCACAATTTGGCATGTGTTATCACAAATACAACAACTGACTCCAAGCACAATTATGTAATATGATTTCAAAATTGTTAACAATTTTTTAAATAATGTTTAAATAAAGTGCAAATATGTCAATTTTCCTAGGCTGATCAAAAAGAATGAAAGATCCGCACACGAGAATGAAGTCAAAAAAGCTCCACCAAATGTATTGTCCAGAGGCCATAAAAAGTGCAAAAGTGCAAAAAGTGCAAGTGCAGAGTGCAAAACGTTTTCGGGATCAACCCTTCATCAGTGCCATGATTCCAAGCATACACCTGTATCCATTTAATAAGCTTATTACCTTAATCATTATAGAAAACAGGACCTCCAACACCATAAAGGTAAACAGATATACTCATAATCAAAATTATACAACACACAAAAAAAAAATTCTCAAAAAAATATATATTACTTTTCATATTTTCGAAATATCCTATAAATATACATTGTAATACTTAATTCTCACCAAAAAAATACATCACAATTGCAAATTGAAATACATGATCTTGAAACCAACAACTCGACACACATACAAATAGAAAAACACACAACCACATGATTTTTTAAAGTGTTGTATAATTTTGATTATAAGTATATCTGTTTACCTTTATGGTGTTAGTATTGGAGGTCCTGTTTTCTATAATGATTACGGTAATAAGCTTATTAAATGGATACAGGTGTATGCTTGGAATCATGGCACTGATGAAGGGTTGATCCCGAAAACGTTTTGTACTCTGCACTTGCGCTTTTTGCACTTTTGCACTTTTTATGGCCTCTGGCCAATAAATTCGTTGAAGCTTTTTTGACTTCATTCTCGTGTGCGGATTTTTCATTCTTTTTGATCTTGGATTTGTCTTTTGATCTACGCACCAACAGAAACTGTATGTATAAGCATTGGTTTGGACTGTGATCTGGCGCTACGCTTTTCCGTCTTTTCCCAATTTTCCTAGGCTAGACATGAAATTTGGCCACTACTGTATATGCCAAGTTGGTTTTTATAATGTCAATAAATGACTGCATTGCAACATATTTAAATAATATATTCATTTAACATATTAACTTTGACAGCCCTAAAAAAAAAAAAAAATCCAATTCCACTCCGCTCTTATACTCTGGTCTGGAATGATTGTGAACACAGACAAGCTGCATGACACAAGCAGTGAAAGATCTAAATATCAGCAGTCTTGGAATGGCCAATCAGATTAGAGGACCGGAACTAACTGTTGCGTAATTGTACTTAGTGTACTGATAAAATGAAGGGGCAAGCACCACAAACTATATGTTTGAAAAATGTAGAACTAAGCCTGAGAATGTGTCCATATGAGTGTGTATTTTTATAAGGGACTTGTATTCATTTGGGGCTTGTAATAGGAAAAGACTGAGGAAATAATTCAGCAGTAGAAGTGCAGGCCATAAAAGGGCACGTTTGTTAAACAAACAATGCGGCTACACAGAGGACTATCAGGTTAGAGCGCGGGACACCAAAAACAGCTGAAACAGGATGTGGTCGATTCATTGACAATTATTAATTTTTCCCAAAGTGTAGTTCTGTTTTTGTGCTGCAAAGTGCTATCGACACACAGACACACACTCATACTGCAATGAGACGCAGTCGACAGACTGAGGTGGACATGCTGGTTTGGTCTCATTTGGAGGATAATTATCACAGCTGAACCACAGGCGGAGTTGGAGCCCGGAGAACCCGACAAGCTGTCAGACACCCAGCTAATCACCTCCCACACAGACAGAGATAAGAGCGCTGTGCCCTTCTACAGGGCCTCCATCACAAGGGAATACCAACACCACTTGCCTTGGTTAACCTACCTATCTTCAACAGTCTTTACAGCAGTGCAGAAGAAAACATCTGAGGAGAATTACAGTAATTAGTCACTGGTGGCTGTAAAGCCAAGTAAAGAAGGTCTGTGTGATAGACCCTAAAAAGCCTACTGTATCATAAGTGATATGCAAATTTTTAAGGCGTCTAAATTATCAACATGATCAAAACTTTGCTGGAAAAAAAAACAAAAACTTGGCATTATCTTCTACATGCCCTCTGCCATCTGATTGATAAATATGTTTTACCAAGTAAAATGCCTTTAATTCTAAAACATCCACCTTCAGGTTGTGGTACGCATCTTTTTCCTGTGAAATCTTTACTAATAACAAATTATATATTGTTAGTTATATTTTAGGTTGAACACTTACTAGTCTGCAGCAACTTAGGCTTACTTGATTGTTAGAAAAATCATGTTAAAATGTGAGTATCAAATATGATAGATCAGGCTTTTGAGGAAAGTTTATTTGAACATTTCCTAATCATCATTTAATTGCATTGCATTATAAAAACAGCTTTATCATAAAACTAAGCATTTAAATATCATCCTACTAAGACATATTATTGGGAGATATGGAGTGACAACTGATATTTATATGTAATTAGTCTGATATACTTTTGTAAAGATCTCATTTGATTTACATTACAAGCTATCAGAATGCAATCTTACTTTTTGGCCATGTAAATATCAGCATCTGCACAAAACTGCATATTTTTGCTCAATTTGAATTAAATTGAGGTGTTTTTTTTTCCTCCTCACGTATGGGCTTCATATTTTCCTATGTCATACTATATGAGGCATAAAAGCCTGTATCAAATATGATACTCAACAAAAAACACATACACTGCCACCAAAAAAAAGTACAGTGCTTGTCACTGGGGCAGTACCTAAGGTACATTTTTTGGACTATTACTTCATATGTTTAGCTTTACATGGATAAACATGTAACAGGACTGTTGTAAAACTTTGTAAGGTCTGTATATTTTTTTGTTTTTTTGTTTTTTTTTAACACTGCTTATCTCAATTGTTGATATACTTTTCCCACATTTCTCTGCAACAAATTAATGTTAACAACTTATCCCTAAAATGTGTAGAATGATGTTAGATTTTGTTAAATGAATTTACTAAAACATATGATCTCCCCTTAATCCCACCCGTGTGCAGCTCATTTCTAACTAGTTTAAACTGATGGTGTTACAATGAACCCCTTGTTTCAACCATCCTCCTCTCCATACAGCATTTATTGTGATAAGATGCATGATATATGGGTTCCTCCTTCAAACCAGCTCAAACCAGCCAACTATTTGCCAGTTTTAGCCACTATGCCAGAGCCACCCCACCCCAAGTTAACATAGGTTATATTTCAGGTGCCTCATTTAGGCTACATATAATCTCTGAACTGTACGTGACATATAGACATTTCACATAGACATCACCAAAAAAAATTACATTTTGACTGGAAATAAAATTATGTGTATATATTATTTTATAATTTTAATAATTTTATAATTGATATAATTGACAAGTTTGAAAGTCTGCGTCTCAAGGGTAACAAAATAAACACTATACATAGAAGGCATTTAAAAAGTATCAAAAATACATGATACAAAGTTTCCAAGACAGATTTAATGTGACCATCATATAGCAAAAAGAAGAAAAAGTTCAAATATGTTACTTTTAATAAAAATCGCCTGTTCTGTTACTCAGAATCAAAGCCGCATCAGAGTTTTCTCTGTTATGGTTGAAGATGACGTATTTTAGTAAATTTGTTAGTCGCTGTACACAGCAAACACTTTTCTCTCTTGCACACTCTTTCAGTTGATCTGACACTGCGGTCACATGAGGTTTCACCTTATGTGATCCTTCAACAGGACATTTTAGCTAGGTCACTTTGAGTTATTTAAAAATACATCATGTTAGTTTAATAAGTGCCACGATTAATAACTATCTAGGCAAATGGATGTCACTAGCGTATGTTTGTGCTTGCTTTGTGGACCGTAGACAAGGTTGGGTCCACATTGCTTAACTACATAAAGAGACCACTTTGATGGAGTTACACACCCCACCTCTCCCTCACACAACACACAACACACATACATATTACAGCATCCTCTGTCCACTCAAAGGAACCTCACTCCTCACGTCCCACAGGGCCGGACATTTGAAGGAAAAGCCCTTCATGGGTTTGGCCAATCAATGAAGCCTCTGTCTTTTTCCAATAAAGGCATGTTTTGTCTGTGTTACTTAAATGCATTATTAACAGTTTATCACATCTGAAGGCTGGCTCACGGATGAATTCAGGGAAACAAACCAGGGTGGGATGTGAGGGGCCAGAGAAAGAGGTAAACAGTTTGTGTAGATGTGTGTATGCGTTTAATAAGGGTGGAGTTGGTCTGGCTGATGGACAGGAATGTTGCCGAAGCCAGACACCTCTGATGATGGCATCAGGTTTTGACGGCAGACTGGAAAGTAAACACATCTTTCTCCTCCGTCCATCCCAGCCCGACTCCCTAATGTAAGCCTTGATCCCTAGCCTAGGTAACGTCTGAGGAGTATGAAAAATAGCAGGTCACAGGCCATCCAATAAGCCCTGTGCAAAAACATTCAGGTTATTTTGACAGCTCAGACAGTACAGAAAGTCTCACAAAGGCTGTAAAAAATAAAAATATTTGGTGTTAATTTCAATCAAACTTCTCAACTGTTACAGCTACCGAGAGTTACCTAATGCTGAGAGGTCAGTATAAAATGGAAAGAGTTATTTTGTCCCACAAGTTATTTTTTTCCCACAAGATGTCCGGTGCCTCGATCGATTAGCAGGACTCCAGGCAAATTAGGGTGTTTAGGGAATTAACATTAAGGAGGCACTTCAGTGGCAGCATGAATGAAGAGAATAAAGGAGCTGTTTACTCGTCGGTTCCTAGAACCAGCACAAACCAGCCTAAGGTGGTTAAGCTGGCATCTTTTGAGGATTTGAGAGAGTTTTGGGAACTTGTCCAGGGCTGCGTTTCCCAACAGCATCGTAAGCCTAGGTCAATCGTAGAACAATTGCCACCAATGGTCTCTACAATCAACTCAGGCTTACAATGCTTTTGGGAAACGCAGCCCAGCTGGCCAACCAGCTGAAAACCAGCTTGGCTAGGCTGGTGTTCTTCTTGGCTGGTGTTTTGACAGAAAAATTTTAAGTTTTGAATATTTAAAAATTGTAACTTCATCTGAATGGTATGAAACTTCATGACTTTGGGGGCACGTGCTGTGTAAACACACAAAAAAAATGAGGTTGTGGTTATTAAAAGAAAATAGTCACACTTGTAGGTTTTCAAGGTCAAAAATGACCATAGTATATATATGTTACACTTTAATTAATCTAATTAAACGCAAATTATTCACACATCACATTTGGCTGAGAAATTACCCTCTAAAGATAATTTAAAGTCATTATTGTGTTAACTGAGAAAAGCATCAGACAGACACTACAAAAAGTAGCTTTGGAAAGAAATATTTTATTTTATTCAACATAGAATTTATTACACAAACTTTAAGGCTACAATAGCCATGAGGCCATGAGGGTGTGTAAATGATGACAGAATTTTCATTTTTGGGTAAACTTCTTTAATGTTTTATTTTATTTATTTTTATTAATATGGAATATGATTTTTTTTTTTTTAAATGGAATAATACTCTAAATATGAACTGCCAGTAGGTGGCGGTAAATGTCTAAATGAGTAAGTCATTGATTCATTCATTCAATCGATTCGTTCAAATGGCTGATTCATTCAGGAATGAAGTAAATGGCTCTCTTTATGAATGGGCCATTGAATCATTGGTTCACCTGATTCGTTTAAAACGTGAATCCATTCAGAAGAGAAACACCGCTGTGTTACTCGGAGACGCACAACCGTTCTGCTGTGGCTTTGTAGATAATATTTTCGATGACAAAAACAGACAATATTGTGTTTAAAATATAACAATATTAACTTCTTTTTTATTGAACTGTTGTATAAAATCAGTATCACATTTGCACATTGGACAAAAACAGCACTTGTGTGATATTGCACTCGTTGCTTGTGTGATATTGAATATGATATAAATATGAGAAAGGAAATATGGATTTTTAGGGGCATATAACTGCATTCTATAGGCTACATCATACAGTGAGTTGTTTCCCTGCGTCAGACAGTTAGACAGACAGACAGACAGATAATATTTATAGATATAATATAAAAAGTCTAACAAAATTATATATAAATTCTGAAAAAATTATATAATAATAAAGTAATTCATTATTTTTCAGCACCAAACTGAAAACTTTATGTTCTCTCTATTTAATATAGCATAAAACATTGTCTAACAAACTGAGTTTTGTAAAGAGTTTTTACAGTGTTGTGGAGACTGTGGACACTGGGAACCCCTGACTTCCAAAGGCTGTGGCTAGTCAGTGAGATTTGAACTGATGGACTCTATCTTTGGACTCTATCTTTGGACTGATGGAGTTCTATCTTTCTCAGCATTAGTCTGTGGGTGGGCCATATGAGGCTGAGAATAAGTGTCAGTGATACAAAGATTAGATGGAGTCTACACACTTGTCAAGATTGTTCCTTAATATGGTTTTGTTTGGCAATATCTCTTTCTTGTTTCCCCCACAAAAATCCCACATATTTTTCCTCTTGCCACCGCAGGAACTCCACAGTCCCATCCTAGCCAATAAACCGGATCTCCTTGAGCGGACATGCACTGACCACAACAACTTTAATCACAAAGCCAGCTGCACCCTCACATGAGCAACTTTGGTTCCAGCAGGGTCATATCACATAAGGAAATAATATTCTAGACTCCTCACATTACCATCCAAAACATTCTCATGCACATCATTTATCATCATCAACAAGAATCATATTATCCAAAATGCAATGCAACCTGCATGGGGCTCTTACAATATGTCATTACAAACATTATGCCCTATACCACTAAATCCCCAAACAACCTATGCACACAACCTAAAAACAAATAGTTTGCATATGGTCTGGTTGGAGTGTTCAGACATTAAAATGCAGAGAAGCAAGACAGAAGCAGCAAATAAAAAGAGTTTTATTTGAATCAAAAGCTCCCACACTCTAAGCAGTGTCATTCTCTCCACCTCTGATTTTCACTTTTTAAACATGGTCCAGCATTTACACAGTGTGACCATTTTGTCTTTATTCAGTCTCTGTTTGAGCTCAATTTGAACAGGCTTGCCACCATCTTGAACGCAGTTTGCAGAGAGACCACATTTACGTCATGATACTCGTTGAGGCCAGGATTCAAACGACTCTCATCGATGTGCAACTCCTGTCCATGTACCGTAGCAGCTATCCTCTAAATTGCTTTCTCACACAAAAAGTCTCAAAGTGATAAGTGCTATAACCTGTAAAACCTGGGGAGGTTTAATTTAATTCCATTTCTATAATTAAAAATTAGATTTAAGAGAACTTATGTCATTGATTAGGATATAAATATTATAATAATATAATAATGTATTTTCCAATTGTATATTAATATTATTTTAAATGAATTTTCACTAGTTTGAAAAACCCTTGATGGCTTAGTACTTGAATGCACTAAACTCTCAGAATATTAATATAAAACAGTTACAATGACATGTTCAAAGCAGTTGTAAAATGACTATAAATGCACACCTATGTCTGCAAATACTATAATAATGGCAAATTTGCTATATTGTTTAAATAAATACACCAATTGTTAATCAATTAATAAATATCAATGTTTTTATTTAATAAAAATAGTTATTGTTATTATCAATTATCACACACTACACCGATCAGGCATAACATTATGACCACTGACAGGTGAAGTGAATAACACTGATTATCTCTTCATCACGGCACCTGTTAATGGGTGGGATATATTAGGCAGCAAGTGAACATTTTGTCCTCAAAGTTGATGTGTTAGAAGCAGGAAAATCCAAATTTCCCAGATCTCAATCCAATCGAGCATCTGTGGGATGTGCTGAACAAACAAGTCCGATCCATGGAGGCCCCACCTCACAACTTACAGGACTTAAAGGATCTGCTGCTAACATCTTGGTGCCAGATACCACAACACACCTTCAGGGGTCTAATGGAGTCCATGCCTCGACGGGTCAGGGCTGTTGAGACCAACACAATATTAGGAAGGTGGTCATAATGTTATGCCTGATTATATATATATTATATATATATATATATATATATATATATAAATATTATTCTGTGAGGTTTACTTGATATCCATATTATAACACCACATAATATGGCATCTATTCCATTACATTATTGAAAGTTTCACAATTCACAGGACAATTTTGTCATTACTGTGTGTTCTCTTACCTTGAGTAAAAATAAAAAAAAAAAAATGAGTAAGAAGTAATGATGAATGTGTAGAAAACAGCTCAGTTGACTCACTCAGCTGAAGACATACAGTATCTCACAGAAGTGAGCACACCCCTCACATTTTTGTAAATATTTTATTATATCTTTTCATGTGACAACACTGAAGAAATGACACTTTGCTACAGTGTAAAGTAGTGAGTGTACAGCTTGTATAACAGTGTAAATTTGCTGTCCCCTCAAAATAACTCAACACACAGCCATTAATGTCCAAACCGCTGGCCACAAAAGTGAGTTCACCCCTAAGTGAAAATGTCCAAATTGGGCCCAAAGTGTCAATATTTTGTGTGGCCACCATTATTTTCCAGCAATGCCTTAACCCTTTTGGGCATGGAGTTCACCAGAGCTTCACACTCTTCCATGATGACATCACAGAGCTGGTGGATGTTAGAGATCTTGCGCTCCTCCACCTTCCGTTTGAGAATGCCCCACAGATGCTCAATAGGGTTTAGGTCTGGAGACATGCTTGGCCAGTCCATCACCTTTACCCTTAGCTTCTTTAGCAAGGCAGTGGTCGTCTTGGAGGTGTGTTTGGGGTCGTTATCATGTTGGAATACTGCCCTGCGGCCCAGTCTCCGAAGGGAGGGGATCATGCTGTGCTCATTTATGGTTCCCTCAATGAACTGTAGCTCCCCAGTGCCGGCATCACTCATGCAGCCCCAGACCATGACACTCCCACCACCATGCTTGACTATAGGCAAGTCACACTTGTCTTTGTACTCCTCACCTGGATGCCGCCACACATGCTTGAAACCATCTGAACCAAATAAGTTTATCTTGGTCTCATCAGACCACAGGACATGGTTCCAGTAATCCATGTCCTTAGTCTGCTTGTCTTCAGCAAACTGTTTGCAGGCTTTCTTGTACATCATCTTTAGAAGAGGATTCCTTCTGGGACGACAGCCATGCAGACCAATTTGATGCAGTGTGTGGCGTATGGTCTGAGCACTGACAGGCTGACCCCCCACCCCTTCAACCTCTGCAGCAATGCTGGCAGCACTCATACGTCTATTTCCCAAACACAACCTCTGGATATGACGCTAAGCACATGCACTCAACTTCTTTGGTTGACCATGGCGAGGCCTGTTCTGAGTGGAACCTGTCCTGTTAAACTGCTGTATGGTCTTGGCCACCGTGCTGCAGCTCAATTTCAGGGTTTTGGCAATCTTCTTATAGCCTACGCCATCTTTATGTAGAGCAACAATTCTTTTTTTCAGATCCTCAGAGACTTCTTTGCCATGAGGTGCCATGTTGAACTTACAGTGACCAGTATGAGAGAGTGAGAGCGATAACACCAAATTTAACACACCTGCTCCCCATTCACACCTGAGACCTTGTAACACTAACGAGTCACATGACACCGGGGAGAGAAAATGGCTAATTGGGCCCAATTTGGACATTTTCACTTAGGAGTGTACTTACTTTTGTGGCCAGCAATTTAGACATTAATGGCTATGTGTTGAATTATTTTGAAGGGACAGCAAATTTACACTGTTATACAAACTGTACACTCACTACTTTACATTTTAGCAAAGTGTCATTTCTTCAGTGTTGTCACATGAAAAGATATATTAAAATATTTACAAAAATGTGAGGGGTGTACTCACTTCTGTGAGATACTGTATATTTGCAGTTTAAACGTTATAACTCCCTGTGTTGAAAAAATGTTTTCTCACTTTTTTTGCCTGTTCTACTCTAATTATCCACATGTTTTTCTTTCACCTGATTTTGAAAGCTTTCCACTGTGCTTTCATCTCAATTTACAACATTTTTCATTTTGTTTTTACACACACTTTTTTTACTTTCATTCTCAAGTCTGTGCCACACCATAGCATTATTTTCAGCAGCAGCACCCCTGTTTCCTCTCCACCGGTGACACATTCACTCATTCAGAGGAAGTGCAGAGAGGCTACACACTCCCTGTGTGCTTTTGAAACCTTTTGGGTTAAAAAAAAAAAAAAAAAAAAATCATAATTTTAAGACAGGGGTTCACAACCTCTTTGTCTTTATGGCCCACATTTGTCCTCATGACATTCCTAGTTACATAAATTAAAAGTCAGTATTCCAGAAGAGCTGAATGTTCTTATGGCATAGATATCACCTACAAATTTATATGAATTGAATTTATTAATTATGAGTTAAAGATCAAAAGGATAAACAATGCAGATTTATTTTTACAGTAATCTTTGATCATATTTACTAAGGGTACCAATAATTCTGACCACAACTGTATATATTATATATATATATACATACACACACACACACACACACGTTATATTGCCAAAAGTTTTAGGACGCCTGCCTTTACATGCACATGAACTTTAATGACATCCCATTCTTAATCCGTAGGGTTTAATGTGAAGTAGGGTTTAATGTGCTTCAACTCTTCTGGGAAGGCTTTCCACAAGGTTTAGGAGTGTGTTTATGGGAATTTTTGACCATTCTTCTAGAAGCGCATTTGTGAGGTAAGGCACTGATGTTGGACGAGAAGGCCTGGCTCACAGTCTCCGCTCTAATTCATCCCAAAGGTGTTCTATCGGGTTGAGGTCAGGACTCTGTGCAGGCCAGTCAAGTTCCTCCAAACCAAACTCACTCATCCATGTCTTTATGGACCTTGCTTTGTGCACTGGTGCGCAGTCATGTTGGAACAGGAAGGGGCCATCCCCAAACTGTTCCCACAAAGTTAGGAGCATTAAATTGTCCAAAATGTCTTGGTATGCTGAAGCATTAAGAGTTCCTTTCACTGGAACTAAGGGGCCAAGCCCAACCCCTGAAAAACAACCCGACGCCATTATCCCCCCTCCACCAAACTCTACACTTGCCACAATGCAGTCAGGCAAGTACCATTCTCCTGGCAACCGCCAAACCCAGACTCATCCATCGGATTGCCAGACAGAGAAGCGTGATTCGTCACTCCAGAGAACACGTCTCCACTGCTCTAGAGTCCAGTGGCGGCGTGCTTTACACCACTGCATCCGACGCTTTGCATTGCACTTGGTGGTGTAAGGCTTGGATGCAGCTGCTCGGCCATGGAAACCCATTCCATGAAGCTCTCTATGCACTGTCCTTGAGCTAATCTGAAGGCCACACAAAGTTTGGAAGACTGTAGCTAATGAAAGTTGACGACTTCTGCGCACTGTGCGCCTCAGCATGCGCTGACCCCGCTCTGTGATTTTACGTGGCCTACCACTTCGTAGCTGTTGTTCCCAATTGCTTCCACTTTGTTATGATACCACTAACAGTTGACCGTGGAATATTTAGTAGTGAGGAAATTTCACGAATGGACTTATTGCACAGGTGGCAACCTATCATGGTACCACGCTTGAATTCACTGAGCTCCTGAGAGCGACCCATTCTTTCACAAATGTTTGTACAAGCAGTCTGCATGCCTAGGTGTTTGATTTTATACACCTGTGGCCATGGAAGTGATTGGAACACCTGAATTCAATGATTTGGAGGGGTGTCCCAATACTTTTGGCAATATAGTGTGTGTTATATATATATATATATATATATATATATATATATATATATATATGAATGCATATGAGTTAAAAATTGTTGTAAATTACATAACCAGGTCTAAAAATCACTCTTTGAAATCACTCTTTTCTGGGAACCAGGGAATCCTGTTTCTCTTACACACAAAAGTAAATAAATAAATAAATCTTGCTCTTTACTTCTACTTTTAGCTTATTTTAATGCTTGTTTTATCTTATTTTGAATCAGAAAAGTCCCCTTGATGTTTGCTGGAGCCCCTTAACTATGAGGCCTTAGTATTCACTAATTTGCAAAGCAAATGAATAGACTATAAATGTAGAATAATATAAAATGGTTACTATAAATGCACACCTATGACCGGACATCCTGTAATAATGTACCATTTTGTTCCATGGTTTTTCAATTTCTAATAAATTCATTTATAAAAATATATATTAATACATAACAATAATAATAACTAGAATGTACATTTCCTGAAGAAAATGTGAATGGTGCTTGCAGTGGCAAAATTCGCACTCGGTTGCTAGGGTGCTGTAATTGGTTGCTAGGGCGTGGCTATGAAGTCACTACTTATTGGCTGCTTGATAGGCCGAGTCAAAAGAGCCCAGCCCCAAGTCTCTATGACCTTCTGATCCAAAGATATGATCTCACAGATTTTGTCCCAATGTTAAGTCTATGGGTACCTTTTTAGCCGATATTTCGTCCGCTGTGCGAACATCATACATCCGATCGCTTAGAAAAGTCATAGCACACCTCTCCTCAATAAGCCGGTCGATTTGACACCTCATTCATGGGTCTACGACAAACGGTGCGGGACAAGTAGCGTGCCAAAGTTTTGTCCAGGTGAATAGTAATTACAATACTAGAATGTACATTTCCTGAAGAAAATGTGAATGGTGCTTGCAGTGGTAAAACTCGGCACTCGGTTGCTAGGGTGTTTCTAGGCAATTGCTAAGGTGTTCTGGGTGGTTGCTAGGCGGTTGCTAGGGTGTTCTGGGTGGTTGCTAGGCAGTTGCGATGGTAACCTGGGTGGTTGCTATGATGTTATTAGGTGGTTGGTAGTTGTCACAGATGGTTACTATAGTGTTTTTATAGAGTTCTTAGCATGTTCTTAGCCCAATTTAACACTTAGCTAATCACTATTAGCATGTAGCTATTCACTGCTAGCATGTGTAGCATGTTGGAAGTCCAGTTTGCTAGCATGAGTCAAAAGAGCCAACCGCCATGTCTCTACGATGCTCTGATACAGAGATATAGGTCTTGCTAAACGGTTGCTAGGGTACTCTGTTTGGTTGCTAGGAAGTGGCTTAGCAGCTGCCAATGATGATACACCAAAGGCTGCTTGGCAATATAAGCCAACCCCCCATGTCTCTACGATGTTCTGATGCAGAGATATAGGTCTTGCATAACGGTTGCTAGGGTACTCTGTTTGGTTGCTAGGGAGTGGCTTGGCAGCTGCCAATGATGATACTCCAAAGGCTGCTTGCCAGTATGAATGTTATAAACCAAACCCCCCATGCCTCTATGATATTCAGATTTGAAGATATCCCTCTATGCTTTGGGTTGCTAGGGTGCTCTAAATGGTTGCTAGGGTGTGGTTAAGAAGTGTTGAAGGTGATTTGTGATTGGCCCTTTGCTGGCCCGAGTCAAACGAGCCCACCTTCATGTTTCTAAGACACTTATATCCAAAGATATCCCTTTGACCTTTTTCAATTGAAGTCTATGGAACTTGTTGCTATGGTGCTCTAAATGGTTGCTAGGGCGTGGCTTGATAGCTTCACATTGATCCTGAGAGACTGATTGGTTGCCTGAGTGAAATGAGCCCGCCCCCTTGTCTCTATGACATTGTGATCCAGAGTTATGTTCAATACAAAATCCCTATGTAATTTACCATAGTAGGAAAAACACAGTCACTTCCTGGTTCATGGGCACGGCTTCACCATAGTAGAGAAAGCAAAAGTGACAGTTGAGATTCAAATTTCTGAACATTCCGCCATTGAAAGTCAATGGGACTTTTTTGGCCGCTTTTTCGTCCGCTGTGCGAACATCGTTGGGCCGATCGCTTATAAAAGTCATAGCACACCTCTCCTCAATGAGCCGGTCGATTTGACACCTCATTCATGGGTCTAGGACAAAAACTGCGGGACAAGTTACGCGCCGAAGTTTTTGTCCAGAAGAAGAAGAAGAATAATAATAATAAGTATGCAGGAGAATAAGAATGATGCTTTGCCTTTGGCAAGCACCATTAACTAGAATGTACATTTCCTGAAGAAAATGTGAATGGTGCTTGCGGTGGCAAAATCGGCACTCGGTTGCTAGGGTGTTTCTAGGCAATTGCTATGGTAACCTGGGTGGTTGCTAGGTGGTTGCTAAGGTCCTTGGGGTGGTTGCTAAGGTTTTGCTAGGCGGTTGCTAGGGTGTTCTGAGTGGTTGCTAGGTGGTTGCTATGGTAACCTGGGTGGTTGCTATGTGGTTGCTAGGCAGTTGCTAAGGTACTTGGGGTGGTTGCTAAGGTGTTGCTAGGTGGTTGCTAGGGTGTTCTGGGTGGTTGCTATGCGGTTGCTATGGTAACCTGGGTGGTTGCTAGGCAGTTGGTAAGGTACTTGGGGCAGTTGCTAAGGTGTTGTTAGGCGGTTGCTAGGGTGTTATGGGTGGTTGCTAGGCAGTTGCTATGGTAATCTGGGTGGTTGCTATGATGTTACTAGGTGGTTGGTAGTTGACACAGATGGTTACTATGGTGTTTTTATAGAGTTCTTAGCATGTTCTTAGCCCACTTTAGCACTTAGCTAATCACTATTAGCATGTAGCTATTCACTGCTAGCATGTGTAGCATGTTGCAAGTCCAGTTTGATAGCATGAGTCAAAATAGCCAACCGCCATGTCTCTACGATGCTCTGATGCAGAGATATAGGTCTTGCTAAACGGTTGCTAGGGTACTCTGTTTGGTTGCTAGGGAGTGGCTTAGCAGCTGCCAATGATAATACACCAAAGGCTGCTTGCCAATATAAGCCAACCCCCATGTTTCTACGATGTTCTGAGACAGAGATACAGGTCTTGCAAAACGGTTGCTAAGGTACTCTGTTTGGTTGCTAGGCAGCTGCCAATGATGATACTCCAAAGGCTGCTTGCCAGTATGAATGATATAAACCAACCCCCATGCCTCTATGATATTCAGATTTGAAGATATCCCCTCTATGCTTTGGGTTGCTAGGGTGCTCTAAATCGTTGCTAGGGCATGGCTATGAAGTGTTGAAGGAGATTCGTGATTGGCCGTTTGCTGCCCCGAGTCAAACAAACCCTCCTTCATGTTTCTATGACACTTCTATCCAAAAATATCCCTTTGACCTTTTTCAATGGAAGTCTATGGAACTTGTTGCTATGGTGCTCTAAATGGTTGCTAGGGCGTGGCTTGATAGCTTCACAATGATCCTGAGAGACTGATTGGTTGCCTGAGTGATATGAGCCCACCCCCTTGTCTCTATGACATTGTGATCCAGAGTTACATTCAATACAAAATCCCTATGTAATTTACCATAGTAGGAAAAACACTTCACTTCCTGGTTCATGGGCACGGCTTCACCATAGTATGTCTATGGGGCAACTTTGGGCAGCTCTTGTGCCCCAGGGGTACAACTTACACCCCATTTTGAGATATGGTCTGACAGAGACTGTCAGCCTCTTCAAACGTGGTAACCCACATGTTTCTCACGAAATTCTCGTTAGGAGCTATGACACGTCAAAGTTTGTCACAATGTTAAGTCTATGGGAATTTTCGCTACTTTTTCGCCGCTGGGCGAACATCGCTCTCCGATCGCTTATAAAAGTCATAGCACACCTTTCCTCAATGAGCCGGTCGATTTGACACCTCATTCATGGGTCTAGGACAAAGCTGCGGGACAAGTTACGCGCCAAGTTTTGTCCAGAAGAAGAAGAAGAAGAAGCAGAATAATAATAAGTATGCAGGAGAATAAGAATGATGCTTTGCCTTTGGCAAGCACCATTAATAATTATTATTATTATTATTAGTAGTAGTAGTATTAGTGGTAGTATAGTACTAATAGTAATAGTAATAGTAGTATTGTCACCTCTGGCCACCTTTCATTCATGAGTTTGTAATAAGGTTGAGTAAATAATGGTAATTTTTGGGTGAACTATCTCTTTAACCACTACAAAAGAGCAATCAATCTGGGCTTTGTTTCCCAAAACATCATAAGCCTAAGTAGATCATAGAGAGCATTGTTGCCAATGGTTTTATGATCTATTCAGGCTTACAATGCTTTTGGGAAATGCAGCCCCAGCCTGTGAAAATAGGTCTTGCTTGTAAAGCTGGTTTGTGTTTCCTGCCTTTAAAATTTTGCTAGTGATGAAATATAACGGTCATTCTGAAAATACCCCACTGTCCTGTTTAGTCCCCAAGCCACTGCTGTACTTTCTTGTGAATTCAGGACTAATAAATAGATTCTGCTCTATCAGCCTGGTAGAAGGCTAAGGGGAAGGCAAGCTGCATAAATAAATACTGCTTAAAGAAATCAAATCCAACGCTATGCACCATGTGAACTGATCAAACAGACTGCCGCCTTTCAGTTATATGGCCAAATACAGAACATTTGAGAACATGAGGGTCATGCACGCACACACAAACGATGGTGGTATTCCCATACCAGATATTTTAATAGTTCTCATTCTGTCAGACATTTGAAGTGTGCAGGTGCCATTTTCCAAACCGGATTAAAACAAGGCTCCAGACTACAAAAACGACTACGGAACAAAATGGATTAAATTAAACATTTAAGCCATCTTTAAACCTCATCTGAAGCTGCATCTTAAGTAGTATTTAGGTGTCTTTGCACAGTTTAATAGTTTAGAGGTTGCGTGAATGCATCTAAACAATGATTACAGTTGCATAATGTTACAAGATTAAGTCTAAAATATAAAATATATGCTCTGTCAAGACAACCATAAATTTGAAGTCTGCTCTGATACTGAAATTAATTTACAAAGAACCAAAGCAGCATCAGAACTGCCTTTGATACCACATGTTGAGCTGGGTCAGAGCAGGCATAGTTTAGTCTGCCTTTACACAGAATTTGGAGATGACACAAAGCAGCCTAATCTTGGCTGTGTAAAGACAAATTTAAAAGTCAAATAATTTATTTATCTGGCAAAATACCGAATTGCTCATTTGTGTTTAGCAGTACTGCTGTCCCTGCTCACATCACAATCGCTTGACTTGATTGAAGATCAACATGGATTGGTGTTTCTTCAATTTTGGGCACTTTTATGTGCAGGGGTTGAATTTTATTGCAGTTGTTTTTTTGTTTTTTTTCCCCCTTATGAAGATCAGACATGCAACTTGTCAAATGCCTGTTATGTGTTCATTTTATTGTTTTACTCTTGTCCCAGATCAAATATTTTAAATGACAAAATATATATTTTTTTTTTTAAACTACAATAATCTAAATAAAGAAATTGGAAATAAACAATTTTCACACAATACTGAAAAGATGTATCTTAATTATTTAAAAAATTATGACTACATTGATGATTACATTTCCACCCAATTTTGCCCCTTATAAAGTTTTTATTTGTTACTGCACTTGTTTACCAAGGAGACTGAATAAAATCAAGGTTAATATAACTTTTAATGTTTAATGTTAATGCTATTTCAAATCAAGCTTTAATGTTAAATTATGCAAAAAAAGGGTAAAAATATTATTTAATTGTATGTATACACAACATGCTAGATATGAAATTAACCTTTTGAGTCAGACATTTTATGCGAAAAAGTTAAAAATGTAATTTCCATCACAACATTTTTATCACAGAATGCATATATAATATATATATATATACATATATATATATATATATATATATACATATATATATATATATATATATATATACATATATATATATATATATATATATATATACATATATATATATATATATATATATATATATATATATATATATATATATATATATATATATATATATACACACTACCGGTCAAAAGTTTGGACACGGTAAGATTTTTAATGTAAAGTTTCATCTGCTCACCAAGGCTGCATTTAATTAAAAATACAGTAAAAATAGTAATATTGTGAAATATTATTACAATTTAAAATAACTGTTTTCTGTTTGAATATATTTTATAAAGTAATTTATTCCTGTGATCAAAGCTGAATTTTCAGCATCATTATTCCAGTCTTCAGTCACATGATTCTTCAGAAATCATTCTAATATGCTGATCTACTGCTCAAGAAACATTTATTGTGTACAATTTTTTTTTTTTTCCAGGATTCTTTGATGAATAGAAAGCCCAAAGGAAAAATAAATGCAGCCTTGGTGAGCAGACGAAACCTCTTTTAAAAACATTAAAAATCTTACCGATTCCAAACTTTTGACTGGTAGTGTGTGTGTATATATATATATATATATATATATATATATATATATATATATATATATATATATACACACATTTTACAATATGGGCTGAATTTTCAAGATTTAAAAAAAAAAAAAATCCATGCATGTCAAATGTTAGGGTCCCGTATCTGAAGAAACACGCATATATTACTAAAGGGTCACCCAAAAATTACAATTCTGTCATTAATTACTCTTCAATTACCCTCAAGTTGCTCCAAACCCGTAAGACATTCATTCATCTTCGGAGCACAAATGAAGATCTTTTTAATGAAATCTGAGAGCTTTCTGTCCTTTCATTGACAGCCTACGCAACTACCAATTTCAAGCCCCAGAAAGGTAGTAAAGACATCATTAAAGTGTGATTCCAGTGGTTTAACCTCAATTATATGAAGCGACACGAGTGCTTTGTGCAAAAAAATTTATTACTTTAATGATGTCTTTAATACCTTTCTGGGTTATGAAAGTGGTAGTTGCGTAGGCTGTCAATGAAGGGACAGAAAGCTCTCAGATTTTATTAAAAAGTTCATAATTTGTCTTTCAAAGATGAACAAATGTCTTGCGGGTTTGGAATGACATGAGGTTAAGTAATTAATGACAGAATTTTCATTTTTGGGTGAAGTAACCCTTCAAACTTTATTTTATGCTTTAGTATCAGCTAACATATGGAACAGTTTTTCTTTTTTTCTCTTCAGTTCATTGAGTGCATAACTCCCCATTCTACAGTACCTTTTAACCAACAGTCACTTCTGTGTGCTGTGATGAAGGGCCGTTTCATATAAACTATGACTATGAGGATTTAAGTACATAAACTACTGCATTTTTTACTGTATTTAATATAAAGACAGATTTTAAACCATTTGAAACTACTCATGAGCTGAAAGTAAACATGAAACCAAGCAGCACTTACTGAGTGAACATATGCAAAGGGCCTCATTTCTATAAGCGTTTCCTCTTGGCAAGACTCAGGTGCGGGGGAAACTTATCACTACTCAAGGGCTTTTAACATACAGAGAGGAACCATATGAAGCCACTTAAGAATTTATCAATGCAATTGAAATTTTGTCTCTCACGTTCTCACATTAGGTTTTCATAACAAAAGCTCATTAGAGTGATTATGGGGGGAAAAAAGGGAAAAATCAAAGTGCAAAAACTAGCATTTGTTTCCAATCTTTGTGTAATGACAGCGATTTCCCCCACATACTGATAGTTGCACTGCTCAACCTGCACAGTGTGTGTTAAACATTTGCTTTATGATCTCATCCTTTCTTCTACAGACAAGAAGAAATGCTGCTGGGATTTCACAGGATGATTCCACCCTATTTCTCTACATATTTTTATGTTACCGACTTTCTAAATGGTGACATAACTGGGAGTTAAGAAGCAGAGCTTACCCTTCAAAACATTATAATCTTACATCCCAAGAAAAATGTGATGAAGAAAACACCTTTAACTCAGGAGACACAAGTTGCAAAAAATAAGAAAAGAACTAAATAACTTCTAACACAACAATAATATGATCATAAAATTATGAAAGCATACTGTACAAATATAACTCTTATATGCTGTATCCTTGAAAACAACATGCACCCCATTGTTAATTGTATTTGATTTTTTTTAAGCATAAACTTCAAAATTTTGTGAGATTTTTGCTTTACATAGAAAACAAGTAAATAATGGTTTAGAAAAATACTAAAAAATAATTCAACATATATTCTAGAAAAGTATCTTTTTTTAAGGACAACGCGGTGTAGAAAAAGAAGTCTGTTACTGTCATACATTTTGCAACCTTCTGTGTTTTTCACCAGTTTTATTGAGAAGACAGTGAAACATGAGAGGTGGTGAGGGGAACGGGATCAGGAAATGACACAAACCAGGTTTGAACTCAGGTTGCTCACAAAAGTGTCATCCACATGGCCAAGGTCTGGCTAGTAGATAACCACACCATCTGGATGCAAAAATGTCTTTCTCTGTTGATGACTATATTCAGCTAGATTCAACTTTATCAAAAATATTTAATCATGTTATAGCAGATATTTGACCAGTTTCTGATTTTTTTGGAGGCTCTTTAAGTGTGAAATGGACTTTTCCCTGTCTGCTGACTTTGATGTCAAAGCAATGATATTAGGCCCCATCCACACGGAGATGCGTTTAGGTGTATACGCAAAAATTTTGTATCGGATAGGCATTTCATCCAGACGAATCCGGTGTTTTCAGAAGATGAATCCAATATTTTTTGAAACCGGGTCCCAGAGTGGATAAATCTGAAAACGACGCCCTTGTGTTTTCGTGTGTACACTGTATAGCCTATCCGTATATTTTGTGAAACGATGATGTCATCACCCCACGTGTCGACCCAAGTCAGACACCACTAACAGCACAAAACAGCAACAACAACAACAATAGCAGACTCTAGATGCTTGTGTTCGTGCTGCAGAAGCTACTGAGCCAAAATAAGCGCTATTTCTAAGCTTGTATACAGCGTGCAAGGTTCATGCGCATGCTCCAAGTCTTATTCTCTGTTTTAAGTGTATCTCTGTGGCAGAATTACAGCGCCACATACTGGTCTGGCATGTACCAGCAGTTTCGTGTGACGAGGAATTTCTTGAGACGAGGAAAAAAAGATCGGATAGGGAAAGATCTGGCTTCGCGTGGACAGGGCTCGAGTGAAGACTTTGAAGACTAGTCATTTTCCTATGGCTCCAAAGCAATTATTCAAATGACATTTATGGTTCAGGTGATTGGTAGGGGTGTGACGAGATCTCGTGAAAGGCTGTCTCGCAATTTTGCCATGATGAAGTGTGAGGGTGAAACTGGGATAGAATATGCCACTGCTACATTTATATTACACCTCCACTGTCGTTTTGCTTTTTATAGAAATAAAAACCATTTAATTCAGTTGGATAATGGTTGCTTCAATTCCATCCAGCTCATCCAACACAAGCTTGTACGTAATGCAGCAGCTGCAGGAATCAACTGATCACGTGACGAGAGTAATTGACTGACAAGACCATGGTGGATAATTTGTTGCACAACAGAGCCTAAGCTGACAATGTCTGATCTTGTAAAATGTGTGCTCAGCACCGCCGCTTCCTATTCACAGAGTACACACGATCGCGAAAGTAAAAACACAAGCGTGCATTCAAAAGCGATTTCAATACCCCGCATTTTGAAAGCGCCTCCCTAATGCAAATATCTCCCAATATGAAAGCTATCTTAGACAGGGCTGTGTAGTTGTAACCATCTCTTAGCTCTGTATCTTGCTTGAAGAAAAATGTGGTCTCTATTTGCACTTTGAATTTTGAGAGAGTACTTTGATTATGGTTGCACTTATTGTTTGCACTTAAAAAGACTAAGAGAAAACTGTGTTATTTTGTTTTTACTTATACTGTTTTTATTTCTATGATTAATTTGTGGAAAGGATTTCAGTTAGGAGGTCAAAAGTTGTAGAAGCTCATAAATCATGTCCAGTTCTAAGGTCTGAAGAGACTTCGTACTCAGAAAGTAGAACTGAAATGACATTCATTACAAGATGATTAGTTAAAACATTTCAAACGCACCTGCAGATAAGGCTCTTAAAAATTGAGGATTTCTTAAAAATACTGTGTGAAAATCTCATCTTGTTCTCGTGAACTCAATCTCGTGTCTTATCTTGTCTCATGACAACTGTTTCGTCACACCCCTAGTGATTGGCTCACAACTGAAAGGCCATGAGTAAAGCTGTCAGGCTTCAAGTCACTTACATCTAGGGGTGATTGTCCTCTGCCAGGTGAGATGAATGGCAATGCTAACCGAGAGCTTTCTCCAGGTATGTACAGGTATTGCATCCTAGCTGTAGCCGCACATCATGTTGCATGTACACATGCACTCAACACAAGTCCATGTCTCTGGGGGAAAAAAAGAAAAAAAAACAATTTACATTTAAAAAAACAGTTGGGAAATTAACCAATTTCATGCAATTTCAAAAGACATGGAAAACTCTTCAGTGAATAGTTACACAACATAAAGGACATTAACATCCTGGGGTGTGTTTCCCATACAACAATGTAACTCGCTGCCTCACTACCATAGTGCGATGCATCGTTGAACAAATCAACTAGCTAGTCACGACTGTTTCCCGAAACCGTATTGCTGCAAACTTGTCGTTCAGCCACATTGGTGAATGATGTCACGCAGGTGGTGGAGTAATAACTTCTTTAAATGAATTCGTTTGAGATTGAATTAATGCTAGATTTTTTTTTGCTATAAATTACGGACATGGCATCTGAGGACTAATTCTCATTTTTCTCAGTTATTTTGCTTTATTTCCAGATTCAATCATAGGTTCGTTCTTACATACCAGAGCACGTACACACATGCGCACTCTTGACAAACTAAAATATGTAAATGACATTTGTATATTTTCAAAATAAAAGATTGTACTTAATGTCAGCTCAAGATAACGATTTATTAAGTCCACATGTCATAAAAACAAGAAACTGCGCTTCTAACCACAGCTCACGAGCTGTCGTTCCAAGTTTACGATGTGGTTTGCAAATGTTTGTTTGAACTATGGTTTCGGGAAACACCAAATCGTTAGTAACGACGGAACTTGCGATGTTAGTTGGCTAATGATAATGTTTGGCTAATGTTTGTTTTTGTTTTTCAAATCTGAATGTAGTGTACAATCAAGACTGGAAAGGTTTGGTATTTTTCTCGATGTGTTTACTTGTTTTCATGTTACTGTAGGTAACATGACATAATGGTTTACACAGTTAAATTTTGGTCTTTTCTGAGGAGTAAACCACAAAAACTCATTTGACTCTGGTGTTGAAATTGCATTTTTTCCCTGCTGTGTTGAAACGAGCAGACAGATTGACCAACTGAGCTCCACAAATCATGTGGATTTTGACTCTAGCACGTCTCTGAGCAATTACTGGATAGATTCGCTTGAGAGCTTATAGATTATTTGGCCATTATTCCCAAAGCTCCATTATGCAATGAGGGGAGAGGTATGCTCCTGAACTTTGACACACTGAGTTGTCTCTTGCCAAGCTACATTGGTTGGATCTGTCATGACAAAACAAGGCTGAAACAAACTGTCTCATAATTTCCCGTGGAGCACGTACTGCCTATGCTCTTTTAACTTACTGATACTGGTGTCCTTATGACCAAAGCATCTGTTCCCACATTTCAACCCATGGGTGTACTTCTTCACATAAATGCTTTTCTTATGTACTTTTCATTGATTAATAATGACAATAATAATAATAACAATAACGAAAACTAATTCAAAAGTTAGGGGTCAGTAAGACTTTTTTTTGTAAAATAAATTAACAGTTTTATTCAGCAAGGGTGCATTAAATTGATTAAAAGTGATGGTAAAGACATTTATAATGTTACAAATTATTTATAACGTTACAAATTTCTATTCATCAAGTCAATTCATCAATTTCTATTACAGTTTTCACAAAAATTACTAAAAAGCAGCAACTTTTTTGAAATCTGATAATAATAAGAAATGTTTCTTGAGCATCAAATCATTCAGCTAAATTACATTACAATATTATAATAGAAAACATTTATTTTAAATTGTAATAATATTTCACAGTATTTAATTAAATAAATGCAGCCTTGGTCAGCATTAGAGACTTCTTTCAAAAAACATTTACAAAATCTTACTCTATATTATTATTATTATTAGGTTACACTTTATTTTGAAAGAAAAAAAAAAAAAACACTGTAGACAACTACAGGTATAAATACAGTACCTGTCAAAAGTTGGAAACATTTTTTAATGTTTTTGATAGAAAACTTTGATAGAAATAGATTGTCTCTTATGCTCACCAAGGCTGCATTTATTTAATCAAAAAATACAGTAAAAACATTAATAATACGAAATATTATTATACATTAAAATAACTGTTTTCTATTTGAATATATTTTAAAATGCAATTTATTCCTGTGATGCAAAGCCTAATTTTCAGCAGCCATTACTCCAGTCTTCAGTGTCACATGATCCTTCATTTTAAAATTCTAGTTTGATGCTAAAGAAACACTTATTATTATTATTATTATTATCAACGCTGAAAACAGTTGTGCTGCTTGACATTTTTGAAAAAAAAATTATGAATAGAAAGTTCAACGAACAGCATTTATTTGCACTTATTACATTTATTTATTAAATTTATTAATGCATTTATTAAATCAAAATCTTTTGTAACATTATAAATGTCTTTACTGTCACTTTTGATAAATTTAATACATTCTTGATGAATAAAAGTATTAATTTCTCTCTCTCTCTCTCTCTCTTTTAAATCTTACCACAAATGTTTGAATGGTATTGTTTCCACAAAAATGTTAAGCAGCAAAAACTGTTCAACATTGATAATAATAATAATAAATGTTTCTTAAGCAGCAAATCAGCATTTTAGAATGATTTCAGAAGGATCATGTGACTGAATAATGGAGTAATAATGCTGAAAATTCTGTATTATTTCAAAACAACTATTTAAAATGCTAATAATATTTCAAAATATTACAGTTTTTACAGTAAATTTGATGGCATAAATGCAGCCTTGGTAGGCATTAGAGATTTCTTTAAAAAAATATTAAAAAAATAAATAAATAAATAAATAAATAAAAAGAATGTTTCCAAATTTTTGACAGGTACTGTAATTTTGCAACTACATGTTAACTGACCCCACGATCACAATAGACTTTGAACACATAACCGGTCATGCAATGTGATATGACGTCACACTGCAACGTCTTTTTTAAAAACATAAATTCAGCATATAACAAATAATAACAAATCTAAAATGGAAAAATGTACAATCTACTCCACTTTAGTTAAATAATTTTGCATTCTTTTAATTCAGCTAAGAGGTCATACATGATCTTCTATTGGTCACACTTCTTTAAGTGATATGAATTCAGAGGTCAGAGTTCACCAAACTTGAACTTTGGAGTGCAGAGAAATGCAAAATTTCTTCACAAGAACTTGCATTTCTTCTCTTCAGCATTCATATGCATGCATATGAATGGAAGTCAATGGAACGAAAAGTGTGACTCTCATTAATTTACAACTACATGTCAACTAACTCACTCACATTAGAGTATTAGTAGACTGATAGATTAAAATGAAAAGTTAATTTTAGAAACACTAAAATTCCAAAAAGGCTACTACTTTATTTACAGACAGTCTTTGGACTTGAAGTCTAAGAAGTATAAAAATAATAATAAGAAGAAAGAAAAGTTACTGGAATAGCCTTTGCAGAGTGGGAGGGACGCAGTGTTTTGCTCTGAACGTTTCCTATTTCCTTCAGCGCTCTTGATTAGCCTCCCATGCTAATGGAGAATTTCCTGTGTTAAGAAAACGCCACTCAAACAAACCGAGACAGGGCAATACTAAATTACACACAAACAGGCTAGTCACGACATGCAGCCTTGAAATACCAAAAAGAGAGAAATATAAAAACAGCATGCAAAGTTTCAAGCCGACATTCTTTTGGACATATGGAAACATTGTCGTTAATAACTTCAGCTGTTTGAGAAAAGCATCTTAAATGTTTGACACAGATTAATATACATTATTTTTCTTGATACTATATCCGATTGATTTTGAGAAGAGCAACACATGGAAATATTAGGAGAGATTTTATGCAAACAAACCCATGAAAATCACCTGCCGCCAAGATTCTTTTGATTCAAACCCGAGACGTAATTCTCCAGATTATATGATCTTTTCTTTTCTGTTTTGCTTTGCTTTATTTGCTTTGCTTTATTTGCTTTGCAATATGCGGCTCATTGGTTTTGTGAGCAATCACCTGACTGACATATTTTAGTAAAATATGACACCGTTTTCATTACATTTGCCATAAATGATCACAGTGTGGTGATTTTCCTGCTGAGGCCAATCCGAGTAGCCTAAGTTAATTGCAGTATGCTTTAACATATCCTTCTCTCATCTAGTTTTTTATCTGTCCCTTCATCTCACCCCATTTGCAGATTCTACTCGACAGTACTTTTTTCCCTCAATTGTCCTCTCTTGACCAATACCACATGACACACATTCAAGTTAGGCAATCTCACTCTCTAAATTGGATTTGAACTTTCCTTTCATCCTTAATTCCACTTTTCTCACTCTGCTTTCCCCCCTCAAGGAACGGGATCATGTCGCTGTTCCGCAAAGAGGTCCATCTCTAATTTGATCCCATCATACGCAGATGTTTCCATGGCAATTAATGAAACAATCCCGAAACAAATTGGTGGCGGGTGTATGATAAACAGGCAGACTAAGGCACTCTGACTGTGCTCATAACTTACGGCCGAGCTTGATAGCATCTAGCTAATTCAAGGAGGCCTGCTCTTTGTAAACGCCATTTCCACTCTTTGAAGGAAAGAGTTGCAGTCTTGTAAACTTCTTACAATCCGGCTAGGCTCTTCTAAGGCAATGCTGAGAGAGACTGGAGGCAGACAGATGTGGGAAGGGTCAAGGAAACGGAGCAAAACAAATTTACGAGGCATCGAGACTGTGGATACTGAGGAGATTATAGCTTTGAGTTTGCCCGCAGTGATAAAGAGCTTTTCCTGAGTCATTACTGGGATGATGTGAATGTTCTAGAAGGGCGGTTCTCAAGGGCTCAAGCTTCTCGACTAATAATCAAGGTCCTTTTTGCTGGTGTTTAAGTGTTGAATTACAATAAAAACGGGCTTTCATGGGAGCGCCGTGATCCAACACACCTCTACATTACTGCAAGCATGTGGACACCTGGACACTACACTTTAACACTTTACACCATGCGTTGAAACCTGAAATTAACTTGCTGAACATTATATTTTTAAACATTGGCATTAATACGTCACTATAACTTCTAAAGTATTAACATTAAAAGGATAGTTCACAACAAAATAAAAATTGTCATCATTTACCCTCATGTCATTCCAAAGCCATAAGACTTTCGTTCACCTTCGAAACACAAATGAATATATTTTTAATGAACCTAAAAGAGATTTCTATCTCTCCACTGAAAGTACTTTATGTAAGTAAGAAAACTAATTCATATCATCCGAGCTTTTCAATTCAAATCTTCTGAAGAGACATGATTGCTTTATATGATGAGCCAATTTAGGCACTGATCTAGGGCTGCAACTAACAATTATTTTTACAATCGATTAACCTGTCGATTATTTTTCAATTAATCAGAAAAAATCTAACAATTATTATACATTAAAACTTACTTTTTTAATTAAAAATTCATTGTAATCCATCATTTTAAACAATGATAGTCCACATCCTGCCTAATGCTGTCCTCCAAATGTGTAGGCCTAATATAAAAGCCTATGAAAACAAATATAGTGGATTCTGTATCTATGTAGGCTGTGCTGTACATTATAGGCAAAAAAAGGTTAAAATACAAACATTACATTCTATGAATGAGTTATGAGAAACGCACATTCACTCGTCTGAACATAGTAGCCTAATATATTAGATTAATAATGGGCTATGCAAACAATAGTGCCTTTACTGTTACTGCTCTCATACACTTAATTTTCGAACAAAAATATTTATGAAGCAAAATGTGTACTTTAGTCAGAATTATTGCGCGCCTTTTCTACTGCGCTCTGTCTGTTTGACGCACATGCGCGCACTCGTTCATTGAAGTTTAACAAGACGCTTGCTGTCAGAATATGCAAAATGGAAATAGTCGCGGGACTTTCTAACATTTACAGTTAAGGATATAACCTTAAAATGTAGGTTATGTGCTAAGGAAAAACGTGTCAAACAGCACAAGCACGAGAGGGCAAGACGCGGTAAACGCTAATGCTTTTGTTTGAAGTACTTATAAATATAAAACAGTCTCATGTTTCGTACAACTTGGATCATGTACCTTTCCGCATCAGCTCACTCTGTCCTCCGTTACATTCCCTATGCGTTTTGTCCATAGAAATGGGTTATCAGTACTATAAAGCGACGTGACTAGCTGATGGCATAGCGCGCAGACGCGACTAATCGATAATCAAATTCATTGTTGGTTATTTTCATCAAGGACAATAATCGATTTTATCGATTAGTTTTTTCAGCCCTGCATTAATCAACACACATTTACAGCCCATCAATTTCACTATACCTTAAATAGGCCTACTACTTACACTAGATGTTGGTACATTGGGATTTGATCCCATTCATATTCAAGAGCATCAGTGACGTCAGTATTCAAATTTATACCAAAAGTATTCAATACGTTTTCAGGTCTGGGCTTTGTGCAGACCAGTCAAGTTCTTTACTGAGTAAATCATTACTTTAAAAACTTACTTTGGTGTGTCCCATTCCTGAATGCTTGTTAGTAAAGGCTGTTAGTAAAGGGTGTTGCTAAAACAGCCAAAATGGCCAGTTAAAAGTGGGTGTTCGAATACCTTTGATCATGTAGTGTAGTTTCTGATGACAAAAACTTAAATAGAAAAATATAGAATGCAATCATTCAATGGATGACAAATTCTAAAGAATTTCACTACTGCATCCAACTTCTATATATAAAAAAATGAAATAGGACAAATATTGCATCAATAAAATGGCTACACTCCATGACCATTAAAATGCCATAACCAATAAATGTGAAGGAATCTGAATGCTTTGCCAAGAGATTATAAGGTGATATACCAAACATATTCCAGTTTCCAATAGTTACTGTGCTTATTTCAGTCATTGGCTCAGAAACCATAAAACAACCCATTACGGAATCTAATGGCTAGACTATTTTGGTCAGTGTTATCCAATCAAGAATAAGTTATGTCAGTACCTCAATATATCCACTATACAGTAGACTAGTGTAAAACAAAAATTCAATTTAGCCGACTTGATCAAAGGCTCATTTGATCAATGGACAAAGACTAGCTCAGTTAAAGTGTAATTTCGGCAATATCCTCTGTCATGAGCCGTATATCGACTGTTATTTAACAAGCCAAGCATACCACTTCTAAAAGTTTATTTGGGCATGAAAGCAGAGAGGTGAACTTTTTAAAGGGGCCACTGGACGTCAACACCTCATGCTGTGCCAGTCTTCACCCCAGCCCTCTGGACTACTACCACAGCCAGCTATGGCACGTTCTCACGCACAGACTAATGACCACCTGCCAAGTCTGTCAGCTCCGACACTTACGGCTGCGGTTCCCATTGACAACCCTAAAACATACACACACAGAACAAGAAAACACTCAGATGCATGAGAACACAATTACAAATATGTGTCGTTTCTACATATGGTGAAAACTGCAAAATGCCCCTTATATGCAGTGACAGAGGATATCCCCTCAAACTCTCCCATTCGAGAAATACTGCCCTGCCCCTTATCAAGGCTTTTTACTTCACTGTTTCCTTCAAAGGGAGTGTCCACCGTCATCCAAAAAAGGGAGCAAAGAGTGCTGACAGAAGCTTTCTAAGTGACATATACAGTACTGCAGTGTTTGCTGCTCCCTCCACAAGGAACAGGGAATATCTGATAACATTTGTATAGGTTCACTTCACTTGACAAATTTCGTGATTTGGAATACTGCAACATCAAACTCCGACAGTTGAGCAGATTGACAATTAAGAGTTTAATGAAATAACATTGGCTAACATAAGTATATTTACTTATGAGTATGGATCTGCCTGAAGTGTACATATTAAGTAGACTCGCATGACCCAAAATTGAGGGGTCAAGGGTCTGTCTAAAGAAACTTCCTTCACCCACTTAAAGAAGCTGGTGGTGGGGATTCAAGGGGAAGTGCTCAGGGAAGTTTGCAAGTGTATGTCTAAAAGTGGAGTTAAATGGTTATGACTATTTTAACTATGTCTTTAGCACTTTCCTGGACCTTGAATGACAGTAATTACATTGGTTTCTATAGGGGATTAAAAAAAAAACTCTTGTATTTCATCAAAAATATTTTAGTTTGTGTTTTGAAGATGAACGAAGGTCTTACGGGTTTGGAAAGACATGAGGGTGAGTACTTAATGACAGAAAATTCATTTTGGGGTGAATTAAATAAACCCTTTAAGTGCAGCTTGAGTATAACCACTCCATACAATTTGAAATCTCACTTAAGACCCAGAGAGAAAAAAGTAGAGCAAGAGAGAGACAGAGGAGGGGGGTGCACCTGTGCATTGTAATCAATCAAAATAAGAGACTGTAAAAGAGCTTTTATTGCTTAATCCAATTAAGCTCTTAACAAGTTCAGATGAGCCTCTCGCTAATGAGTCACTCCATTTCCACAGCACATTTATCACCCCTTTGCTAATGGAGTCAGAGACAGCAATGGCCATTCACAACCACATGCCCCATGCCACATAGTGAATTTTGTGTGAGAACAGAGATATATATTAAATTCTACAAACTTTGACGGTCAGCTTTTTTTCTGTGTAATTCTGCAAAAAAACTGAATAGCGTAGAACGTCCATGCATAATACTGAAAAAGTTGGTAGATGAAATTATTTTGGTGTAAGTTCAAGAAGGAGCAAAGCACGCAGACATATTAGTAGACAATTTAAAAAACCTTATTTAGAGGCCAAAATTGTTTAACTTCTCTGTGTAATTCCTTTCATATTGTAATTTTGTGCATAACTCATGTTCAGTTCATAATGTTTATCATTAACTGGGCACATTTCCTTAGGATTCAATAAGCAAATATTGCATTGATGTCATCACTGTTGGTTTGATTTTGAATGCCAAACATTCTAGCCATTCTAGTAATTTTTACAAGGAGATTTTTACACTTTAATCTTACATTTCTTATAGAGTCTTCAGTGTACATGATTTAAACGTTTTTAAAAATAAATGTGTTGGGGTATAGGGCCCTATCATACACTCGGCCCAATGTGGCGCCAGGTGCAACGCATATGTTTTTTGCTAGTTTCAGCCTGACACAGTTATCATTTTCACGTCCTGCACCATATTGTTTAAACAGCAAATGCATTTGTGCCCATTTGTGCGCCCATGGGTGTGCTGGTCTGAAAATGAGGTGTGTTCAGGCACATTGTTGGCGTGTTGCTATTTTGAGGCAACTGAAATAGACTGATTGATCAACTGGAACCTGGTCTAAAGTCAATGGTGCAACATTTGTTACTTAAAGAGCGCGTTAGTAATATGCGCCTATATGCGGGTGCACAAAGCGCGCACGCTCTGCTTATTACACAAACAGGGACACGCAGCAGCACACAAACATGCCAAATATTAAAAAAATAAAAGGATTACAATGGAAGAATTATTATTGTGCGCATAAAGATAAAAATGTCTTGGTAGAATCTGGCTTTTCACGTAGATGGTCTGCTCGTGCTCAAGGTTAAAGCGAAAATCTACGAAAATCCATTCAGTTTTTCCACTTGCAAATTCCGCCATGTAAATAGTGAATCCGCCATGGTGCGAGCGCAACTGGCTTTTAAAGGTAATGGGAGATGACACTCTGATTGGTTTATTGCACATTATGCCCAAAACATACCTATTACTCATTAAGAGAATAGGGACAACCCTTTTAGACAATGCGCCGGGAGTGCCAACTATTTTTCACGTCCTTAAACTAGCAAAAGTGGATTCAGACACGGCCTAAGTGCAGTTGCGCTGTGAGCTGTAGACCATGCACTTAGATTGTTAAAATAGGGCCCAAAATCTTCTTTGAGGAAAAACATTTCAGAGCAATCATTTAATTTCATAATCATAATAAAACATAATGCAAACCAGGGTTATGATCATTAACTAAAACAATAAAAATATTTTCATTACTTGAAACGAAATTAACATTAACTGAACTAAAATAAAATATTAAAAAAGCCAAATAAAATAAATAAAACTAAATATATAACCAGTTTAGATGGAAAGGATCTCAAGCTGAAGACGTTACTGTAGCTATATCCATTAACAGACATGGTATTTCCTTGAAAATAAATTCCAGCACAGCGCTACAACAACCCATAATGAAATGACCCTTCACAATAGATAATGCTTTACAATGAACTGTAACTGTGTAATAAGCTACATATGGCAATTTATCTGTTACATAAAATACCTAACTCACCTGTTAAGTAATAAAATGGCATCTCTGCGTAGCTTTTACAACATTTCAAATTCCTCAATTCTCACCACCTCCGAAAAGCCAAGCCAATGTTGATTCTTGTTTTATTACGAGCTCTGTCGCGTTTAAAAGTGGAGTAAAAATGGTTAGTTCACTAAAAAATGAAATATCTGTCATTAAGTACTCACCCTCATGTTGTTCCAAACCCGTAACAACCTTATTTATTTTTTGAACACAAATTAGGATATTTTTGATGAAATCCAAAAGGTTTTATATCCCCAACAGAAAGCAACATAATTACCATCATTCAAGGTCCAGGGAAGTACTAAAGACATTGTTAAAATAGTCAACATGACTACAGTGGTTCAACCTTAATGTTATGAAGTGACAAGAATACTTTTTGTGTGCAAAAACCAAACAAAAATAACAACTTATAATAGTCAACAAATTCCAGAATCTACAGACTTGTACGCAGTTGATGCAGTGAACGTAGTTCAGCACTTCCATGTTTACGTCCGAACGCTGGCTCAGTATTGGCCGAGACTGTTCACGTGAGCACCATGACGCATGCATGTGATGCTGATGCAGGAGCCAGCCAATACTGAGCTGGCATTAGGACATAAAACACGGAAGCACTGAACTGCGTTCATTGCGTCCGTTCAAATTCCTCAATTCTCACAATCTCCGAAAAGCCAAGCCAATGTTGATTCTTGTTTTATTACAAGCTCTGTCGCATTCTCTTTTTGCCTGCAGACTCTTCTCTGTTCACCGTTTTTTTTAAAAAAACGGTTGATTCCCCAGAGGTTAGAGATTTAGCATGCTCCATGTCAAGCTTTCTCACTCATGACAACTAACCTATGCCACTCCCACACCATACATGCATCAAATCAGCCGGAGCAACTTTACTCTATTTACGGATATGACAAGGCACACATGGACGAGTGACGTATGTACACAATTTTCCCTGAAAACCATCCCGTCAGGTCTAAAATATAAACACTTATAACAGGCTTACCATAGTGAATTAGAGTAAGACAAAAACATGTTTTGGAAGAAGGATTAATAATGTGTTGACTCATTATTTCAATTTTAATTTTAAACAAAAAATGTTACATACTGTAGTGTAGGCTACCTTTAATTAAAAATTATATAGACATATTAAAAAAAATAATCATGAAATGACAAAAACACAACAAAATTACTAAATGGTAACTAAAATTTAAAATGAAAACAGAAACGATAAAAGTATGTCAGTGATACTAAAGTAACACTGATGCAAACAGACAGAATTTAATCAAGAATAATGTTTAATCTTATGACTGCAGGTCTGAACGATATATCTCTGAGCAATAAACAAAGAGGCTTCAGTAGAAGTTGAAAATAACTATGAAGCGCTAGATCTTCTGAGGATATCTGAGTGTTTACCTGTTTATATGTAGCCTCAGCCCAAACTCATTTAGAATGGCATGAAGCTTGTGGGTAAGTGATCATTCTGAAATCTAATAAAGCAATAAAGTCACATCAGGGTTTACAGAAGAATTTCTCTGAAGATAATGAGCACCGACATACTTTCAGATGTTCAGATGGAGACGCAATACACTTCAGGTCATCTCAGTTTAGTCTAGACCTTTAGCTGCATTGGATCACTTTGATATTTTAAAATATCTTCATGTCAATAAAAAATCTTACAAAATTTATTAGACTGTCAATTTTGCCAACTGCATTTCTTAAAAGTCCCAGGAGAACAACAAAAGGAATAAAACCTCACTTAACTGAAGAGAGAGTGCTGCCAACTCTTTGTTGGGAAACAGAGGAAATACAGTACAGTTTGTTTTTAGCTATCTTCATCTATATCAAGCACCTTATGACCGAAACTAATCGTGAACCTTGTTTTCAATATTAGAGTGTACTCGAAAATAGAATCTCCTGATTCCTTTGACAAAACTTAATATTATTAATTTAAGACAGCCTAAGAGGATATATTCTTGTGCGATGCACACATTTTTTTTTTTTCAGAAACACTTCCAGGATAGTTTAAAATGTTGTAGTGGTCATAGGTCAAGACAAGTATAACATGAGGTTACACTTTATTTTGATAGTCCACTTTGCAGAACCTGATTCCATTCAACCAATCAGATCTGAGGGACAAGTTTACAGTTTATGTCAAGATTAGGTTTACAGTCGGGGTTTGGTGCTTCTACATCAGTGTTATTCATCATTTTCCTCTGATCAACAGAATACGTTGACCCAGAAACTCGTCTAACTCAGCAAAATCAGGACGTGTATACACTCTACGAACTATGAGTATTTTTGCAACTACGTGTTAACTAATTTTTAGAGTATTAGTAGACTGTTAGGTTAGGGTTAGGGTTAGTAGAAGAAGTTGACATGCAGTTGCAAAGTGACTTATAGTCAGTAGAATGTCAATTGGGGGACCATCAAATTGTGTTAGCAGATATTAAGTAGACAGTCTAATACTCTAATGACTGGTAGTTGACATGTAGTTGCGAAGTTACTTATAGTCAGTAGAATGTCTAAAGTGGACTATCAAAATAAAGTGTTATCTATATCATCTGGGTAACAGTGGTCTAAATATTCAATCTATCTAGGTGTGATGCAACTATTTTCCAGGGACAAGCAGTTTGTCTGGTCACACTAAATGTAAAACTACAACAAAACACAATCATAGCCTGTGGAAGACTGTTATTGTTTAATACACAGCTATGCAGAGCCAATTAGATTTCTATGAACCAATGAGATTTCATCTTGGACCCAACAGTCGCAGCCAGTTGGGGGGACAGATTTATATGGAATATGCATCTTAAAATATTTTTAAGTATTGAATGCACACTTGTAGTATACTTCAAATCTTAAAAGCATTTAATTTTTCTTTTTTTAAAAGTTGACTAAAGCACAGGTACACTCTTGATGGTGTAAAATAGTACCAAATTAGGATTCTTCGGCTTGTAACAATAGCAGAACCCAATTTGGTGTTAAATAGAACCCTAAAAAAAGACATGATTGGTAGGAAAGCAGTTACAAATTGAAAGTCAGTCTGTGTAATTGAATGGCTGAGCTCCAGAAAAACAGTAGAGGTGGTTATGACAGTTACAGATTTGAAAAACAAAAAGGCGGGAATAAAGAACTCTAAACTCTAACATAAAGAACCATTTCAGCATATAATGGGTTCTTCAGGATGATATAGTTCTAAATAGAACTGTTACTACATGTAAAGAACCTTTAAAGAACCATCTTTTTTTAGAGTGTAAGTAAAGTGTAAAGTACTTGATTATAATTTTATCTATTGTGTGTTCTTCAGTGTTACATTTAAAGTTAACATATATTTAAATGTACTAAATTGCATCATCAACATTACAACATTACAATCATGTAATTACAAATACGTTACATAAAACCTTTAATAGAAATTATATTAAAGTATATTTTAGTTTAACATAAATGATTGTCTGTGCATTCAGCAGCACATTTTAACCTTATTTCAAAGACAATAGAAGTAATTATAAAATTGCATATAAAGGTGTCCTTAAGTTCTACTTAAGTGGGACAAAAAAAGCAGAATTATGTTCAACTTATTGCATTTAATATTAAACTATAATACATTTTCATTTAATTCCGATTAACATTCAATTAGGTGTCCAAAACTCATTTAGTCATTTAGGCCCGGTTTCACAGAAAGGGCTAAGACTAAGCTAGGATTAGGCCTTAGTTCAATTAGGGCATTGAAGTTAATTTTATAAACGTGCCCTAGAAAATAACATTACTGGTGTGTATCAAGAGACAAAATAATGACACTGACATATTTTAAGATACTAGCTGACATATTTAAAGGACTAGCTTAAGCCTTGTCTGTGAAACCAGGGGTTAAAGTATATTATTTCAATAATAATAATAATAATAATAATAATAATAATAATAATAATAATATATATATATATATATATATATATATATATATATATTTATTTATTTTTAAGTTGGCAGAAGTGTACTTCTTTTCACAAGGGTTTGCAACCAAGAACACACACTTATGTGTTGAGTGATGTGAATAAGACACGATAATGTCAGACAGAAAGGAGGAAAAAGACAGAAGAGGGAAGGAAGTACTTAATGACAAAGACCTTGGTGACTACTCTGCCCAGATTTTCACAGCTGAATGGCATGCCAGGCATTTGTCTTGATTGTTCTTCCTGGTTGTGGCCGGGTTGGCGTGAGTCGCAGGCCAGATAAGCATCTATTATTTTTAGTGCTGAACAACGGCCCCTAGGGAGCTGGTATCCTGTTCATATCGGCAAACACTGCAACAGAACACAGTAGAATGTGATAATAGAAGATACTCAACAACAGGTTGGATGTGATATCAGTGGGATGACTAAAAACATGAAAGACTTTGCAGCTGTTCTCTAAAAATAATGGATTTGTGCTTTTGTTTAATGTAGCTAATGCAACACAATTTATGAACGTATCCCAACTTATTATGGAGAGACAACCCACCCCCCAGCCCTCCAAAACATGTGCACCTGTGGATTAAAACATAAAAAGTTTTAGTGCATATAAAATATAATAATTTATTAACTAAATTTTAATTTATTCTTTTATTGATTTATTTATTTGGTGGCAAACTACTTCTAATTAAAGAAAAAATCCCTAATAGGCAGACAAGCACTATCATCCATCAGTTTGACTCCAACTAATCTAAGCATAGAATGATTGACAGAGCCTTAGCCTTGTGACTGAATTCTTAACATATGACAACATTTCTGAGTTTCTTTGAACACCAGGACAATGCAGTAAAAGATGGGTATGAACAGATATAGCTCAGTCTGAACAGGCCTGTCTGGTTGCAGTGACTATACTGTCAGGGTGAGATGGTGACCAAGACAAGACAAGACATGACCAAGACACTGGATAATTTTGTTTTTGTTTTTACACATTATTACTTCAACACCAACATTCAAATTCATTGCAACAAAAAGTGCTATGTTATTCTGGATGCTTTTCATTTTTGGTGTAATCCTCACTTGGCAACTGTTAATGGATTAGCATGATCAAATTCATCACTTAAAACACAGTTGACAACAGTTAACATTTATCCTGAACTTTAGGATTAAAATCAGATTTTTTAAAATCCTTTTACTCATAATTTATCTCTTGATTGAATTAAACTAAGTGGTTGTACTTGCAACATCAAGTTCAGTTCCCAAGAGAACACACATATTGATAAAATGTATACTTTTTAAAAAGACTTCCTTTTGGTAGGTTCACTGACAGATCTCTTGTTATCTAGTACACTACCGGTCAAAAGTTTGGAATCTGTAAGATTTTTAATGTTTTTAAAAGAAATTTCGTCAGCTCACCAAGACTGCATTTATTTAATTAAAAATACAGTAAAAACAGTAATATTGTGAAATATTATTATAATTTAAAATAACTGTTTTCTGTTAGAATATATTTTATAAAGTAATTTATTCCTGTGATCAAAGCTGAATTTTCAGCATCATTACTCCAGTCTTCAGTGTCACATGATCCTTCAGAAATCATTCTAATATGCTGATCTGCTGCTCAAGAAACATTTATTGTGTACAATTGTATGAAATATTTGTGTACAATATTTTTTTTCTGGATTCTTTGATGAATAGAAAGTTCAAAAGAACAGCATTTATTTGAAATATAAAATTATAAATGTCTTTACTGTCACTTTTGATCGATTTAATGCATCCTTGCTGAATAAAAGTATTAATTTCTTTAACTTCTTTTCAAAAAATTCTTACTGACCCCAAACTTTTGAATGGTAGTGTATAATGTTACAAAAGCTTTGTATTTCAGATAAATGCTGTTCTTTTGAACTTTATATTCATCAAAGAATCCTGAAAAAAAAGTACACAACTGTTTTCAACATTGATAATAATCATAAATGTTTCTTGAGCAGCAGATCAGCATATTAGAATGATTTCTGAAGGATCATGTGACACTGAAGACTGGAGTAATGATGCTGAAAATTCAGCTTTGATCACAGGAATAAATTACTTTATAAAATATATTAAAACAGAAAACAGTTATTTTAAATTGTAATAATATTTCACAATATTACTGTTTTTACTGTATTTTTAATTAAATAAATGCAGCCTTGGTGAGCAGACGAAACTTCTTTTAAAAACATTAAAAATCTTACCGATTCCAAACTTTTGACTGGTAATGTACATCTTGTAATTCAGTTATTATTGTAATGTTGTTACAGTTACAATTTTAATGTTGTTAATGTTGTAACAGATTAACTTCAGTTTAGACATTAATATTATATGCGTTTCCTTATTTTGGGGCATATATTATTGCATGTACGTTCTATTTCTGGTGTGTGACAGACAAGATAAAAAAGTGTTTTATGTTTGTTGATTGTGTACTTGTTGGATAGATAGAAAGAGAGGGGGTGTGTGTGTGAATATTGGGAGTGAGGCACTCTTTAAAACTCCACCCCTCTTGGGTGAAATGTGACTGCAAGTACAGCATGCTGAACACTAAAAGACACATGCAGAGAGAGAGAGAGAGAGAGAGAGAGCGCGCATTATCAGAGAGCGAGAGTGTTTAACCACTGTTGACTGTCGGCAGTGTCACTGCTCCTTTGAGCTTTTGGCAGTAGAGGCACCTCCACTCACCCGCTCCACACACACGGCGGTAACACGCTGACTGAACCTCCTCCACTTCAGCTCAAACTCCACTTCAGCGGACTACTTCAACAGGATGGCTGCTTATCTGCCTTTTCTCTGGTGGTTTCAAGAGCTTTTCTAAAAGTTCAAATGTTTTTCCCCTATCTCTCTTGGACCAGTTTTAACTCAGAATAAAAGGGACTTTTTTGTTTTCTTTCCTCCTACATCTGCAGTTCAGATGTGTGGAACATGGCATATATATTTGCTTCAAATGCTACAGGACAGCTGGATATGCAAGTTTTTTTCAGGATGACTGAAGAATATATGAAAAGGAATTGATGCTGTTGTTCAAGATTTGGAGATACGGTGGTATAAAATGCAAGATTAAATACATTATCGTCATGGTATCTCAATCACTTCTTTGAAGAGACGTTTTGAGCACCTAGCTATGTCTTTTTGCTGCTGCTTGTTTCTGATATCCAGTTTGAAAAATTGCATATCTTGATCTCTGAATACTGAAACATGGATAATCTGACAAACAGCACTCAATTACCCACTGCACCTCTTAAGGACTTTCAACTGTTCATCACGGTCATGATGATCATCATCATCACGATTGTCGTCGTGGGTAACCTTCTGGTCATCATCGCCATAGCACGCAACTCCCAGCTGCAGACCACGACAAACATCTTCATCATGTCATTGGCATGTGCTGACCTCATAATGGGGGTGCTGGTGGTGCCACTGGGTGCCACGATTGCTGTGACAGGGGAATGGCAACTTAATAACACTTGGTGCGATTTATGGACATCAGTTGATGTTTTATGTGTCACCGCCAGTATAGAGACCCTTTGCATCATTGCGGTGGATCGGTATATTGCTATCACACGGCCACTGCGGTATAAAGTGCTCCTGAATAAGTGCAGGGCTCGAATTATTGTTTGTGTTGTGTGGCTGGTCTCGGCTCTTATCTCCTTCGTCCCAATTATGAACCAGTACTGGCGTGCTATGGATGATTCGAAAGCAAGAGAATGTTATGATAACCCCAAGTGCTGTGATTTTATAACAAACAAGCAGTTTGCTATCACTTCGTCAGTGGTTTCGTTCTACATCCCACTACTCATCATGATTTTCGTCTATGCACGTGTCTTTCTCATTGCCACACGGCAGGTACAGCTAATTGACAAGAACCGTCTGAGGTTCCAAAACGAGTGCATGGGATATCAGGTACAGCCATCGCTCCATGGCAACAATAACTTGCCTTCGATGTGCAATAACGTCGGAGAGACGACTGCAAGGCGAAAAAGTTCCCGCAGGCGATCGTCGAGATTAACCGTTGTGAAGGAGCACAAGGCCCTCAAGACGCTGGGCATCATCATGGGCATCTTCACACTGTGCTGGCTGCCTTTTTTTGTGGCGAACATCATCAATGTCTTCAATCGAGAAGTGCTGGACAAGAACGTTTTTCGTTTCTTAAACTGGTTAGGCTACATTAACTCCGGCCTCAATCCCATCATCTACTGCCGAAGCCCAGAGTTTCGTGCGGCCTTCAAGAACCTTCTTGGCTGTCCCTGGATACCCGCGCTGAGAATGAACTTCCTTTACAAGGAGCTTCGGACTCGATGCCCCTGCTTCCTGGGGTCTGCGGAGCCAGGAATACCTGGACCGTTCCAGAAGCCCCCAACATCGTCCGGGACACTGCCTGGAGATGGGAGCAGCCAGAGCAGCTACAGGAGCGAGGAGCCATCGCCAGGACCACCACACTCCAACGGCAGCACGTTTTTTAGTGATTTCTCAGAACCGGAGACGGAGTTGTGAGTCTCGTTCTCTTCTTACTTCTGTGCTGCTAGGTGTATAATATATAGATAAAGAGTTTTACACTTTCCTTTATACTTTACCTTGCTGAGATTTATTTTAGTATTCACAATGTGTCTGATCAATTTTCCAAGAAGTTCAGATGAGCGAAACTGTATGTACTTCTTGATTTTGTATGTCAGTATTAGGTCTGTATTGACGAATGACTGAAATCAGTTCCACTGAATCATTGTCAGTAGGGGCAGATTGCTCAATATCACATGTCCAGTGAATTTTAAACCTGCTGTAATCAGGTGACCTAAAGTTGTGAATGCGCTTGCGGCGACTTTTCTCAGGGGGGATATAGCCCTGTGAGAAGTGCGTCAAGGTTGAGCAGGGCAATGTTGAAGTTGTCTCGGATTACAGAACGATTGGATGTGTACAACATTTCACGCAAAAATGAACGACTTGTTATGGTACTGCTTACGGTGGAATGTAAAACAGCCTGATGAAGTTTGTGTAGGGGGAAAAAAATACAAGGTTTAAGCTCATAATTGCTTGTGTTTATAGCTGGAATAGACAAACAAGAAGGCCAGTTAAACCTCATGCAGATGAAGGTTCCTCTGGAGAGCTACAACTCTCAATGTTCATAAGCAAAACTGGCATGAGGAAGAATTTTTGCTCTGGTTTGAACATTTTGGCATTATCTTTAAAAGAACGCATGTCAGCAGAAAGGTATGAGGAATGGAACAGTACACAAGCTCTGATATGAAAGAGAAAACATGTGCTCTAAATCTAGCTCCTTCTCTTAAATGCCCAAGAGAACTGGCCATCTTAAAAGAGGCAGACTTGCCCTTTTGTTGATTTTGGTTGGACTTTAAATTGTTGGTAATGATTAAGTAGCTTCTTTATATATATGAAAAAAGTCTCTTTACTTGTACAAGTATGAAAAACAGAAACTGAAAAATATGAACATAAAATATATCCGTCTCAAAAATACTCATGACACCACTACATATTTTTGTATCTTTTAGTGTCATCTTGACAAATAGCAGTAAGAACAATGTTGCATTCTTTAGATATCAAAAAAGACACCACGTAAAGTTTATACAAATGTTGATTTAACCCCCATCCCTACACAGAGAGACACACAGCTTTTAATATTAATCTCTTATTTCATACAGATCTAAATTTCTTCATCCAGACAAAAAAATATGATTAAGCCAACAAGGATATACAAACACTTCAGTATTGTTTTGTTTCATAACGCATTTGCATTTAGAATATTTTCCTGTCTGTCAGATTTACAATGTAAATAGTGATCTGATAATTGTAGGGTTTTATCCAGAACATGTGGTCGTTACTTTAATGACTCACTGGAAGAGGCCAATCTTAAGATGCTTTTGTGGGTTTTCGTTTGTATAAACTCAGAGCTTCTGCAACACAGGAAATAAATACTTACACTACATTAAATATTTCCTAACAACAACAAAACATTTACAGCAAAATCTTTTATAACTTTCTAATAAAAAAAACAATGGTGTCAGTACTCTGAATAAACATGTCACAGATAATAAAAAATGGTAACACTTTAGTTTAGGGTCCAATTCTCGCTATTGACTAGTTGCTTATTAGCATCATTATTACTATATTGGCTGTTTATTAGTACTTATAAAGCACATATTAATGCTTTATTCTGCATGACAATATTCTACATCCCTTAATCCTGCCCAATACATAAACTTAACAACTACCTTACTAACTATTAATAAGCAGTAATTAGGAGTTTATTGAGGTAAAAGTTGTTTAGCTGATGGTTAGTTAATAGAGAGAATTCAACCCCTAATTTAAAGTGTGACCAAAAAAATTCAAAATAGGATTTTTAATTAACTAAAATTAGGAACTGAATATTGGAATTGGTTTTGCTCTACTATTCCAATATTCAATTCCTATTTTTAGTTAGTTAAAAATCCTATTTTGAATTTTATACATATACATATAGAGGCTTTTCAGGAAAGCCGTTTTCCTAGAAGGGGGGAGACACACTTGACTATCACAGTACAGGGTTTAGCAGCTGTTATAGGGGGCTGGGTGGGCAAGCCCTGGAGACATTTCCTAGCCACAATGAAGTGGAAACAATGCACATGCATACACATCTCACATTCAAACATAGTCATGTACACCAGACACCACAGGAGAGAGAAATCTTTGTTTTTTTACATTTTGAGTTTTGAGGAAATAATAGTCCCACTATGAATTGAAGGCACTTGTTGTGCATTAATTTTTTTTTTATTGCTAATTCTTTAGTGTGAGAGTCTCAATTGATGACACTGTATCTATACGTACATATATATATATATATATATGGTACGATTTTTAATGTTTTTAAAAGAAGTTTTGTCTGCTCACCAAGGCTGCATTTATGTAATTAAAAATACAGTAAAAACAGTAATATTGTGAAATATTATTACAATTTAAAATAACTGTTTTCTGTTTGAATATATTTTATAAAGTAATTTATTCCTGTGATCAAAGCTGAATTTTCAGCATCATTACTCCAGTCTTCAGTGTCACATGATCCTCCAGAAATCATTCTAATATGCTGATCTGCTGCTCAAGAAACATTTATTGTGTACAATTGTACAAAATGTTTGTGTACAATATTTTTTTTTTTTCAGGATTCTTTAATAAATAGAAAGTTCAAAAGAACAGCATTTATTTGAAATACAATCTTTTGTAACATTATAAATGTCTTTACTGTCACTTTTGATCGATTTATTGCATCCTTGCTGATTAAAAGTATTAATTTCTTTAATTTCTTTTCAAAAAAATAAAAATAAAAATTCTTACTGACCCCAAACTTTTGAACGGTAGTGTATATAATGTTACAAAAGCTTTGTATTTCAGATAAATGCTGTTCTTTTGAACTTTCTATTCATCAAGGAATCCTGAAAACAAGTACACAACTGTTTTCAACATTGATAATAATCATAAATGTTTCTTGAGAAACAAATTAGTATATTAGAATGATTTCTGAAGGATCATGTGACACTGAAGACTGGAGTAATGATGCTGAAAATTCAGCTTTGATCACAGGAATACATTTCTTTATAAAATATATTCAAACAGAAAACAGTTATTTTAAATTGTAATAATATTTCACAATATTACTGTTTGTACTGTATTTTTAATTAAATAAATGCAGCCTTAATGAGCAGACGAAACTTCTTTTAAAAACATTAAAAATCTTACCGATTCCAAACTTTTGACTGGTAGTGTGTGTGTATATATATATATATATATATATATATATATATATATATATATATACACACACACACACACACATACACACTAAAAAAATTGTCATGTGCTATTTTATAAAGGGACAATTAATTTGATATCACAAATGTAAAGGTAATTTTTCTCTTGAAGACATGAAGTACAAGCAGCTAAAACAACGACAGACTTTATGTGAGGAGAAAAAATGTTGTGGTGGTGACAAAGGAACAACTTAAAGTCATTCTGAGCGACTTCAATCTCCAAATGCTTGAAGCAGTGAGTTCACGGGTGTCAGGTAGCCCATTTCCACAAACAAATCACATTATTCACCGTATAGCTCACCAACTTACGAGTACATTGAGTAAAATTTGATCAGCCCTGTGATGTCTGAAGCCCTTTTACGTAAACTGTGTACTTCGTTTTTTCGTACACCGTGACCGGGTTTCCAGTGAGTTTTATTTAACATGGGGGCAGCTCGAACATTATGTCTAGCAAAATGTAATAGGACAAAATGAGCATTTTGAGTATTTTTAGTGCAGTGTATTATGAATGTTGCCCTTGCAGACATTCAAATAATGACAGATGGAAGATAATGGCACTGTGTTTTGTTTAACGGGAAGTCAACATTTTGCTGCTCTGTGCAGCTGATGGGTACATAATGTGTTGCCGGCAGAAACACGCAAACTAAGCTACAATGATTGTTTTGTGTTTCAGTGAGCACATTGAGAAAGGGTTGAAATGCTGTGTATGTATATTGATTAACCCTGCGTGAGAAAGAACTTTATAAGGACACTTGTTGCCCTTTTTCTTTTTTTTTTTTTTGCAAACAAATGTGTGTCAATTGTATATTACTGCTATAGAAGCTAAATATGGATTTATTATTGTCCATAAATTTGTTGCTACCTCTAAATTAACTTGTATGGGTGAGAATGAGGTGGTTTCTGTAGTGTTTTTTTGGCAAGTTTTAGGGCCCCTCTGTTGCTTCTCTAACACCCCCAGGAGCTGATAAACTTTATCACTGAAACGCAATACTTCCGCCTTTGAGGAGAAGCTGTTTACGACCTAAACAGAGTAAGCGCAGCCAATGCTCAAAGCGAAGGCAAGATTGTAAGCAAACACTTGACAGAAAACCTCAATTTCTTCTTGGAAATGAGAGATACATTTCAGGATTTCACAAACTTTATCAAACAAACAAACAAACAATTACAAAAAAAGAGATGTTAAAAAATAAGTTCCCGGGTTGCCTTAAAATTTTGAGTTCATTGAAATTAAAAATTTGAGTTAATACAATGAAGGTGATTGATTTAATCAACAGAAACTCAAAATATTATGTTATCTGAACCACATTAATTATCTAAGTTGATTTGACAAAAGAAAAAATGTGATAAATCATAAAAAAAAAAAGTTTACGGCCGAGAAAAAGAAAATGATGAGGTTTTTTTTGAGACAAATGGCTTTTTTAGCTGACAAATTACATGATCACTTGATTAAGATGGTTATTATATAATAATTTCATTTAAATAATATTACAAATTATATAATAATATAAAATTTACAATAATAATATTTTTATTATAAAATACCATTGTTAATTTATCAAAAATGAAACTTATTAATTAAAAAATGAAAATCTTATGACTATAAAGTATCAGACATATATGAAAAAATAACTTAGCGTTCAGTGTTACAGTCTGCTATGAATGATTAGCTGATAGGCTGTTTCAAAAATCTAGACAGACTTTTTAAAAAGTTCCTATTAATAAACTCATCTTCTTCTTGTGAATCAGACTTCATGGCATGCGCTGTTTGTCATTGCGTGCAAAAAACATGCATGCTACCAGGATGATCTTTAACGAAATCTACCTAATATGCATGCACACACAAGTTTTCCCTGACCATCACCAGTGGTGACTCCATATTCAAACATTATTGCAAATCTTTATTGTTGTCGCGCTTGCAACTATTTTAGTCACAGTCTGGATCCCCTGTTTGATTTGGTCTGAGTTCAATGTTTTTGCATCATAGTGTTGGTTTGTGCTCTATTTTGGCAAATTATCTGCAAGTATCAAAGGTCAGTAAACATAGCCGTGAACGCAGACCTTACTCCTCCAACACATTTGCATACTAAAATCAAAGACTGTTTTGAGTGGAGTACGTCCAGTTGTTCTTTGCTGATATTTGGCCAAAAGAAATAAATTGCGTTCACCTATCCATGCAAAGTGCAAGTTGGATGGACACATCAAAAGTAAAGTTTTGTTGGGAAAATAATCAAATGAGTTAATGCAGGAGACTAGACAGGGCAAAAATTATCTACACTGCAGAGCATTCTCTCTGCATTACTCCATAGGATTACAATGTTCTACTTAAAAAATGAACAGTTGTTTTTTGAAAATGGAACAGCTTTAAATCAGGATATTCTTTCATTACGAGCAAGCCTGGAAATTTCCATTCGCTAAATTAAAAAAATTGCGTCATGCCGTATGACATTCTACAAATTAGGATGTCGGTTCCATCTGATCATGATTCCACTGATTTAAAAACCATTTGCGAATCGGGCTGTCTGACACCTGTGTGTGTATTTTCCTGGAGCCTGACTTTACAAACAGGTGCTTAATCACTGAATAGGTTTATGAGGAAGAGCACAATACAGCTGACAAGCCGAGGCTGGTATAATGGCTTATCTGCTCTCATCGCCTTCATTGCTGTAACAGTGGGGCACCATGTTTCCACAGATCAGAGGTTTATCGCCACCATCAGCTACTGGTATCGCTCTCTGGCTACTGTTGATCTTTACAAGAAAGGGTAGCTAAGATTGGCTCTTGATTGATAAATAACTGAGTGGCACAAAAGGTTTCGGTTTGAGATCTCAAATCAAGGAGCGGCAGAAGAGAGGGAGTTAAACACCTTTCTTTTTTCTCTGTTCCATTTAAAGGGATACTTCAGCCACAGCAATTGAAAATGGTCCTCATTTATTCGTCTCATGGTGTTCGAAATTTACATTACTTGTTCCTTCCGTTAAATGCAAAAAGAGACATTTTTAAGAAGCTATTGGTTAATCTTTTCCATGTAATTACAATGACCAAGTTTACAGGCACCCTCATAATGCTATTATAATTCAACTTTATCTCATGTAAATGCAATACTTTGATCAAACTGATGTGATTAAGCTTATAATCATAGCAACCATAATCGTAATAACCCTAGAGAAAAAAAAAAGTATACCAAAATGTATATAAAATATTTATTTCATAATAAGTATAGTACAAATCCCTTAACATATTTACTGACACATCGCTTGAGAATTACAGATATAAATATTATAATTAAACTTTATTTGGAGCACTTCTTTATTGCACAATGCGCATTTCTTAAAGGGGACCTATTATGCCTCTTTCACAAGATGTAATATAAGTCTAAGGTGTCCCCAGAATGTGTCTGTGAAGTTTCAGCTCAAATTACCTCACAGATCATTTATTATAGCTTGTCAAGTTTGCCCCTATTTCAGTGTGAGCAAAAACACTGCGTTTTTGTGTGTGTCAAAGGTGTTCAAACACCTTATAAAAGTTAATTTTGCATAATAAGTCCCCTTTAAAGGGTTAGTTCACCCAAAAATGTAATTTCTGTCATTAATTACTCACCCTCATGTTGTTCCAAACCCGTAAGACCTTCGTTTGTCTTCAGACCACATTCAAAGTCCAGAAAAGTAGTAAAGACATTGTTAAAATAGTCACTGTGACTACAGTGGTTCAAACTTAATGTTATGAAACTATACGAGCTATACTTTTTGTGAGCAAAAACAAAAGAAAAATAACGACTTAATCCAACAAATTCATCTCTCCCCTGTCATTCTCCTACGCTATTTTCAATGCAGTGCTTCCAGGTTCTACGTCAGAATGCCGAATCAGTATTGGTCGACGCTTGTTCACGTGAGCAGCACGACCCATGCGTGTGATGCTGACGCAGGAGCCGGACAAACGGAGCCAACGTTTGGACGTAAACACGGAAGCGCTGAACTGCGTTCACTCTGTCAAAACTGTGTACGAGACTGACAGGGTAAAGAAGAAATTGTTGAATGAAGTTGTTATTTTTGTTTTGTTTTTGTCGCTTCATAACATTAAGGTTGAATCACTGTAGTCACGTTGACTATTTTAACGATATCTTTAATACCTTTATGGACCTTGAATGACAGTAATTACATTGCTTTCTATGGGAGATTAAAAAAACAACAACTTGGATTTCATCAAAAATATCTTAATTTGTGTTCTGAAGATGAACGAAGGTCTTACAGCTGTGCAATGACATGAGAGTGAGTAATTAATGACAGAATTTTCATTTTTGTGTGAACTAACCCTTTAGTATCAAGCCTAAAATGTGTTTTAATCTCTATATTAGTAAAGATAGTGTGATAATATCAGTCTTTAAATGCAAGATTTTTAAAGTGTGCCTAAAGTATACTTGCAATAGCTCCATTTTAGCACAAATATACTTAAGTATATCTGTAGTTGGACCTCAGCACTACTTCCAGATAACTAAAGTGCATTAGATACAAAATTACATGTAGTTGTTCCAATTTAGCAGACTTTAAGTAGGCCTATATCAATTTAGTGTATACCAAAGGTACAATAGCTGGGCATTTATATTAAGTACATAAATATGAAAATGCATTTGTAGTATACTTAGCATAAAATAAATGTATTTCAAAAACATTTTGATATATTTTATTTTTCACTAGGGAACATATGTAGTGTATGCCAATTTTAATAGCAATAAACAGGCATGTAAACATTATAATCAATCTATTCCACTCTGACCAAAGTGTGCATGTGACGTACACAGATGATGTTGTCATGCACAGATTTGTAAATATGGCGGTAAAGAAGGCCTCACATTTTTGGAGCACTGAACAAATTTAGTTCATGTTGAAAATGTTGTGCGACATGAATATATTGCAGTATAGCCTATTGATGTCGAAAATGTCGTCAAAAACGTCAAAACATTTTTAGGCACATTATCGAAAAAAAATGTCTATAAGTGTTTTGCATTTGATGTAAGTAGATTAAAACAGTGGCCAGTAACACATCTACCGTACGAGTTCCTAATTTGTGAGATGCTTTGGAGATGTGAATAATGCTGATAAAAATAAGCACCATTCTCTTAACGAATAATCAGAATAATGAAAAATGCCTCAAAATTGTCATTAAAACATCATGTCCTTACTCTGATTATTGGAAATAATCACATTATTGGTGCACAAGACCAAGACGGATCCAAAAAAACACCTTAAATGCATCAGTCCATATGACTATATTCAAATTTTCTTGAAAATAATATAAAGCTATGAATAATTTGTGAACAAATAATTCTGAGTTGAATCTTTTCGTTGAAAGGGCTGATCCAGTTCACAAAACTTGTGTGAATGATTCACTCAGAAATCAGACTGATTTGATTCTCAGTTTCAGCTCATTGTAGCTAAACATGTTATATTATACCTTTATGTTGCTTTTGCATCCATTAAACATAATGAAAGTAAGTAATGAATAATTATATTGAATTATAATAATAATTGTATTTTATGAATTAACTATTCCTTTGAAGTGTACACAAATCACATATAACAAAAGTGAAATGAACATTAATATTTGATCAATGAATATGCCCAGATGGCCTTTGGTATCCGAATAACATCCTCTATACATGTGCATTGAGCCATATGTTGTACATCAGCACACGCATGCCTTCAAATGATTGCTCTATCATTCTCGGTGAAAGAAAAAAAAAAAAAGAGCAGGAGCAAAAGAAAGAATGACAGAAAAAAGTGCAGACAGAATAAGCAATGAGGTAATTCTCTGCAACAGGATATGAACTCAATATGGAAAAGAGCTCTTTTAGCCACAATATAGAGCAAATCAGCAAGATCTAGCAATCCCTATATCTGCCTGCTATGAGATGACCTCACTGTTATTCTCATTTCAGGAGATGATCCCTTTCTGAGACCACCTGAGTCTAAGCATATAACTCTTTATCAACAGAGGCTGTAGCATCCGTTTAGTTTATATGGTAAAAGTTTAATTTTAAATCTACAACAAGCTAGTCGAACCCTCATGTTCTGTTGTTTTTCTTACCCTAATGATGTATGTGTAAAAATAATAATAGTAATGTTGAGTTTAACCTTTTATTATTGCCTTGAGATTCTTTTAATAAGTAATATAATATAATATAATATATTTTAAAATATTGCAGTGTTATTTCTCGGTTTTAACAAAAATTAGACATGCAATTTCAGAAATGTGACTGGTACTAGTAACATTACTTCTCCATGCACTCTTAAAGGAGTCCTTGATTTTGATTTCACTTTTTTAACTTTAGTTAGTGTGTAATGTTGCTGTTAGAGCATAAACAACATCTGCAAAGTTACGATGCTCAAAGTTCAAAGCAAAGGGAGATATTTTCTTTTACAGAAATTGCTTTTTAAGGACTATAACAAACGGCTGGTAGGGACTACAATGAGCTTCTTCACAGGTTGGTGACATCACAAACACCAAAATGTACATAAACCCCCGCCCCCAAGAACACACAACAAAGGGGGTGAGGCAATGTTGGGCTGCTTTAGAGAAGAGGAAGATTTGTTGTAGTAGAGTGTTGTTGCCATGCCGTCATTTTACCCGGACTGCTTCACAAGCAAGGGTCAATTCAACGCTGGATTTGCACAAAAAATTAACATGACGGCACATGCTAGTCCATGAGTTGAATCAACTTCACAGCAACTACATAAATTTATCCACTAACCATTCAGAAACGTCCAGTTTCATTCTAAAAGTTGTAACTTCTTCCTGAGTCTCTCCATTAGTGTCCGACTCCGGTTTGAACAATGTAAGTCTGAACACCATTACTGACAATTGTCATTTTGGCTGCGTGAGATTCTCCAGCTTTGTTGTTGTTGAGCAACCGAAGTGCAAGCTATTAAAGCTCACTTTCTGGAAAGCAGGCTGGGAGCAGCAGCTCATTTGCATTTAAAGGGACACACACAAAAACGGTGTGTTTTTGTTCACACCCAAATAGGGACAAATTTGACAAGCTATAATAAATGATCTGTGAGGTATTTTGAGCTGAAACTTCACAGACACATCCTGGGAACACCAGAGACTTATGTTACATCTTGTAAAAGTGGCATTGTAGGTCCCCTTTGAAAATAAAGGTTCTTTATTGGCATAAATGGTTCCATGAAGAACATTTAACAACCATCCAATGCACAAAAGGTCCTTCATAGTGAAAAAAAGTTTCTTCAGATTATTAAAATGTTCTTCACACTTATTCTATTCTTTTAAGAACTTTTCACTGAAAGGTTCTTTGGGGAACCCAAAATGGCGGTTGTATGGCATTCACTACGAAACTTCTCTTTTGGGACCTTTATTTTTAAGAGTTTGGGGTCACGTTGGCTCCAGCAAAAACACATTGTTGAAAGATATAATTAAACAAATCTAACTAAAGCAATAGTGGGAGTCTCTCTCTACAGTTTACACCAGTAAGAGAAATTCATATTTATATTACAATATATCATAAGCAGTTATTAAAATGTTAAAATGTCCTTGGTGTCTCTCCCCAACAGACCATGGGAGCATTATGTTGACAAAGGACTTTAATAATAATAATTCCATATTTGCATACAACTTTTCTGGAAGCTACCACTTAAATCAGGATATAACCTTGTCCAGTGCTGCACAGTGGAGATATAAAATGATAAGCTATAAAATACAAAAGTATGAAATATAAGATATATACTGTATGTATATATATGAATACCAATAAATGTAGCAATGTGACTGTACTGACACATGAGATCATCAGTATCTCATCTTAATGTCTTTTTACACTAATGTCCCCATCACAATACTGATACATCTGATCAAATAAACAAATTAAAGCATCTTAAAAACCTATATGCATCAAGCTCTGTTGGCATGTAGTACGTGTTTAAAAATGCACTGGCTCATCCATAATATGGGCGTCTTGATTTTGGAAAGCAAACATGCACTTTTGATTTGACACTGAACTCAATGAACTCTACTAGTAGCAGACAACTGAATTGGAGATCACATTATAGATCCATTAAAGCTTATTACATGCAAAGCATCACAGGAGCTTGTTCCGAAAAGTTATCTGAAACTTTGAGCGTTGCCTTGGTGAACAAACATTTGTTGAAATTGGAGGATGAAAATTGTGATATTCGAGCGAACAGCTAGAGAATAAAAAAAAAAAAACGAGGGATGTCACGGGGTTAAAAGGATGATTCAGGTTGTTGAAAAAGGATTTCCAGAGCGTCAGAAAGATTCCGCTTGTTTTGGATGTTGTGCTGAGATCAGAGTTCTCCTCGTGCAGGCAAGATGGAGAGGGCTTTTAAACAGCAGGAGAATAATAACTCAGACAGCCGCAAATGTAACATTCTGTTATTGAATCGAAGTGTCTAAGAGTGTAATAGTGTACCTGGAGAGGATTTTCTTTCCAAAGAAGAGATCTAGGTATGGCCCCATACCCATATCAACACCTTAAGATGCTTTGGAAAGCTGTCACGTATACAGCAGGCGAGGGGAGTGGGGGCAGTGGAGTAAATGTTCCCACGGTTCAGTTGCATAAAATAAAGCTCTATTCTAGACTTTTGACAGCTAAAAGGAAATTCCACCAATTTTTCAAAATGTCCTCAATATGTTGGTGCGCAGATGTAAACAAGGCCACGTTGTATTAGGCACCTCACTAATCGTTGGTCATTGAACAACAGCTTTGGGGAAAAAGAAGTAAAAGAAAAGATTATAAAACATCTCATGAGATGTAAAGGAAGCTGTCACATTAACTAAACCAGAAAGATATTAATTGTTTACAGGTAATTATTTAAGACTTTATTATTGCAAAACCTTCGTAATCATAAAATAATACATTTAAAGACAGCACCCTGAAGGCTGGATAAAACAATTAGACACATGTACTTTATGTATGTTGCAACGGGAGGTGATACTATGCAGAGGATTATGCATAATTTATTCTGCTTTACTCTTATTACCTCAATACCAAAACCTCAATGCAAGACTTTAAACGTCTCTTTGTCTTGTTTTCCAGAATAAATATTAAAACATAGTTTAAACTCATATATTTACTTAAGAATCAAACGACTTTTCAACCCAACTTTTCAGTAGGTTTTCAACCCAATACAAAATACCATCAAAGCCAATACTGTCCAGTTTGACATAAAAGCATCTATAAATTGGAAATTACATTGATTATTGGTTATTAATAGCCATTTACCTTAGCCACCATTTTAAAGTAATAATTTTAAACATTTGATAATTTGTAACATTACTGGACACTGATGTTTTGTAACCTTTTAATACTACTAATACTACTAATAATAATGCACACAAACCCATTATATAACACATTTACTTAAAAACATATGATTTTTAATGACCAATAAATAATAAAATCATTACTTTAAACAATTTGCATCAATATTTTTAATAGTTACAGCATCACTATTAAAAGTATCAATGCTTCAAGATCGATCCTCCCATACCTAATTCAGGATTCTCTAAAAACAAGTTGTTTTACATTCTCTTATACAATTTTGCTTATGAACTAAGGAATGTTTAGATATTTTTACTATAAAAAGACAAATGATGTAGAAAAGAAGAAATAAAACGTATATCTGTTGGTTTGGGTCACATTTTTTGGTGATTCTTGTCTAGAGTCTACAGCATAGAGATACTGTGCATGAGAGCGATACTTAATCTCCTGTGGGACACCAAATAAACTCACCAAAATTAGTTTAAGCTGTCATTGGCTCAGAGCTTAATTCAATCTTTGGTGGCATGATTTGCATAGCCGGTTGCGGACGATCTTACTGCTCCTTTCTCAGCTGTGCTCCACTCTCTCATTCTGCCAAAACAGCTGCGTAATGAAGTCAATATCTCTGCATTTCCAAATTTTTCATGAGAGGCCAGAGTCAAGTTTTCACATCAAAAGTAGAGAGGAGCAGCTGCTCCCGTCTCGCAGACCGCTTTGCCACATTTTATTACGATTATGATACAGTGTGATTTTTGAGTCTGTGGCCAGCAGCTGTGTGGATTATAGCCCGTTTATGAGGTGATGACATTCACACCGAAGCCTCGTTCACACTGACCTAGATTTTATTGCTGGAGTTCGCCAAATGCCTGTATTACTGGTGGCTAACATGTTGGATGGCTAATAATAGGCATAGCTTTTGAAAATCGAACAATACTAAATATGATTTGCTTAAAAACTTGAGCCTTACTGATGTGGCAGGAGGGTTCATAAGACAAAAAAAAAAGTTGGCTGCCCCATGGTATGATTTTAGAGCGAACATTGACAACTCGGTCATTCGCCATGCAACGCCAATTGCACACTCACCGAAACATGTACCAGCAAGGTTGTTTTTGCAAAGTACACAAGATAACCTTGCAGTTACATGTGTCGATGAGTGTGCAATCAGCGTTGCAATTGCTTGGTGTTCGCTCTAAAATCGTATCATGGGGTTGAACCTTATTGATGTAGCCGGATGGTTCATAAGACAAAGAAAAGTTGGCTGCCCCATGGTATGATTTTAGGGCGAACATTGACGACTCTGTCATTCACCATGCAACGTCGATCGCACACTCATTGAAACATGTACAAGCAAGGTTGTTTTTGAGTTTGTACATTGCAGAGCTGAAAACCAGCGGGCGAGAACCTCAATGTTCTGCTCTGTGAGGCTTTCAGTCTTAAAGTTTTGTCTGTGATTAATGTCTCAGAGGTATATAGTATATCAAATCAGTTAAGGCTCATTCAGTTCAGAAAAGGAACTTGGGGAAAAAATGCAGAATGCCTCTGTAGGATAAGCACTGGAGGTCAAAGGGCAGCTCTGTGGTTCTGCTATGCTATGATGTATTAAAAATGGAGAAATTACCATAGAAACTGGATTGGCAGATGGACCGAGTGGAAATATTTGTTCAAACTGTTGTCATTCAGCTACCGATGTTTAAACAGCTTTGTGTCAACTCTACAAAAATATTAAATAACATTTGACGGACTTGGACTAGGATTACCAAGAACTTCTTTTAGAAATATTTGTTCAGAACAAACTTAAAGGGATAGTTCACCCCAAAATGTAAATTCTGTTATAATTTACTTACCCTCGTTCCAAACGTGTATGACTTTCTCTCTTTTGGGGAAATATTTCAGTGGTTTTGGTTCATACAATGAAAGTCAAAGGGTCCAAAACAACACAAGGCCCCTTTGACTTTAATCAAATAAGCATACCTTTCAAAATAATCTTCCAAAAAAATCCTCTTTTGTGATCCACAGTATATGTAAGTCATACAGGTTTGGATCAGCATGAAGGCAGTACATTTAAGTGAACTCCTGATGATCAAATATGTGCAAGTGCATAATTCTTTAAAAAAAAAAAAAAAAAAAAAAAAATTGCTAACTTTATCATACGCCTCCTAGGAACAAACTATCTAGCATTTGTTCAAGCCATTCTTGCAGAGGCCTGTAATAGATTAAGTGTAAAAGCGAATAAAACTTAAGAGAACATTTGTCGATTGTGAGGTCAGCTCCTCAACCATGCCAATACTGCGGTTTGACTAAGTGGCTGAAATTATATCAGTGTTCTGAACTCTAACCTCAAGGCTTAACAGTTCATTTACGATTAAACTGTGTAAATTAGATGGACAACAGGCACATTATGATGCTGTTGGATCTAAAGGACTTTTTGGTCATGTAACTGTTTGGTACAGCTGGTACTGGAGCATGAAATCAGCCTTGGAAGAGCTCCATTTTGCTTAATGATGAGACAAAGATACATCCATGGAAGCACATAATCCGAATACGATGTCTTATTACTCAAAATGACTAGACAAACATTTATGTACACATTTAATGACACCAAATTTCCTTGACAAAAGAGATGGATGTGTCTGTGACAAAAAGCAAACAAACGAGAATTGGATTGCCATGAACTCAGCTGATGGAAGAGATGATTGGGCTGAACTAGGGCCAACAAGCTGAGATTGCAGGGTTTTTTTGGAGAAGGCCATATCTGGATGGAATGCTCAACAAAAGTGTCACCCAGACCTGTCAAGACTTAGTTCCCAGTGTAGCACTCACTTCCTTGATATTTGTAGAAAGCCTTTTCCTTCGATACTGGACAATGTCAATCGTCAATGCTTGTCAGCACACATTTTTCTCATGAGAAACCAAAGGCTGAAAAAAATATAAATGGAGGTTGTTGTTTCTTACACTTGTAGCATGTAGCATCTATGAGAAGAATTCCTTGTACTGTACATGAAAGGCCTTCTGGACATCCAAAGACGGGTTTGATAAATGGGCTAAAGCTAAACAGGATACTGATATTCCACCTACAGTACAAGCAAACCCTTTCTATTTAGCCTGATATAAATCATGCTTTCCATTCCTGATCTACATTTTATTACAATGGCGACCTCATTTCCCCTCAGGCACTGTGTGTGACAGGTATTGTGCTAAATAAATGACTGTGATTCATCTAAAATGAAAGCACTATGGCCAGTGAGGGCTAACTGCAGTAAATCAAGGTAAACTCAAAAGAGAGTAGATAGGAGAGTGCATATGAGACTGCTTTATAAACTATTTGTTTTTATAGGTGTGGTCAGAGTGACTAATTTTAGCGAGAACATTATTTGCATGTTACCTTATCCAAATTCATATTCAAGCATAAAAAAATACAAACAGTGTGTGTTTATGTTGGATGAGGGAAAACAAGTTTTTCTAGATTTTAAAAATTGTGCCATAAAATACTATGCTGAGATGCTGTATGAGTGACTGACAGTACGGTTTAATCAAATGACATTAGTTAATGCATTCAGTGTCATGAACTAACAGCAACCCCACAACCTTACATATGATATGTGGTTTGGAAAATGCATGGAAGAACTTAACTAAAGTTGATAACACTTTACAATAAGTACAAAACAAAATATTCACCAAAAAATGAAAATTCTGTCATCATTTACTCATCCTTATGTAGTTCCGAATCCGTTTCTTCCTTGAACTAAAAAGAATATATTTTGAAGAATGTTGGTAATCAAACAGTTGACGGTGGCCATTGACTTCCATAGTAGGAAAAAATAAAATACAACGGAAGTCAACTGTCTGGTGAACAACATTCTTCAAAAAATTTTCTTTTGTGTTTAACAAAAAAAAGGAAACTCATACAGGTTTGGAACAACATAAGGGTGAGTAAATGATGACAGAATTTTCATTTTCAACTATGCCTTTAAATTGCACACAGTTAAAATTTTATTCAAGTACATGTGCTGTAGCTAGTATGCTAGAAAATAAGTGTACTTTTTTTAAAGCATGACAAAAGATGAAAGGGTTATTTCACCCAAAAATAAAAATAATGTCATTTATTACTTACCTTTATGTCGTTCTACACCCGTAAGACCTTCATTCATCTTCGTAGCACAAATTAAGACATTTTTGATGAAATCCGATGGCTCAGTGAGGCCTCTATTGCCAGCAGTATCACTGAACCTCTCAAGATCCAGAAAGGTACTAAACACATATTTAAAACAGTTCATGTGAGTACAGTGGTTCTACCTTAATATTATAAAGTGATGAGAATACTTTTTTGTGCCAAAAAAACAAAATAATGACTTTTCAACAATATCTAGTGATTGGCAATTTTAAAACACTGCTTCGGAGCTTTACGAATCTTTTGTTTCGAATCAGTGGTTCGGAGCACCAAAGTCACGTGATTTCAGTAAACGAGGCTTCGTTTACGTGATCCGAACCACTAATTCGAAACAAAAGATTCGTAAAGCCTCGAAGCAGTGTTTGGAAATCGGCTGTCACTAGATATTGGTGAAAAGTCGTTTTTTTTTTGGGGGCAATGGGGAGGTGGTTGGTGCACAAAAATATTCTCGTCACTTTATAATATTAAGGTAGAGCCACTGTACTCACGTTTTAAATATGTCTTTAGTACATTTCTGGATCTTGAGAGGTTCAGTGACATTGCTGGCAATAGAGGCCTCACTGAGCCATCGGATTTCATCAAAAATATCTTAATTTGTGTTCCGAAGATGAACGAAGGTCTTACAGGTGTAGAACGACATGAGGGTGAGTAATAAATGACATCATTTTAATTTTTGGGTGAACTAACCCTTTAACATCATTTTAAATTTTAAAGTTAAACTTTTCATTTGATATTATTACAAAGAGCATTTAAAGTGTACTTGAGTGTTCTAAGAAACATTCAAGTTTGCTGTCTTTAAATACACTGAGGTTGCCTTTTATTTAATTAATATTAATATTTTAATTAATATTAAGTACAGATTAAGCTTCACAAGGGGAACCTTATTGCAAAGTGGTACTATTTCTGTTTAAAATGACAGTTTGAAAAGTAGAAAACTGGCAGGAAGATGATAAAGTTGATGGCTGAACAGCATTACCTTCTAATCAACTCTGCAATGGAAATGAAACTCTGGCTAAGACTCTGCGGTCTTCTTTTCACTGTCCTCACATGGATATAGATGGCGGCAGACAAACAGATGCTGCGCATTCTCTCAGAGCATCAGAAACTAAAGGTTAAAAATACCCCTTTGTCCTTTGATTCTTTATGAGGTAATCAGAAATGAATCCATAACAGAGTGAGAGAGATGAATGAGATGAATAATTTGGGTGCCACCATAAAACTATTCTGATAAGCGGACACAGCCAACAGGATATAATAATAGAGTGGATATGGATATTGAAATGAAAAAATGTGCGTTCATGTCATGACATGCATTCGATGATTAATTGGAATAATTACCCTGGGAATAGTACACCCCCAATTTGAAATTATAACATAACAGACCCCTTTGACCCCTGCAGTGTCAGGTAACTTCCAAACCTCTCTGTTTTAATGAATAGCTTTGTAAGAAAAACAGAAGTGGAAGCATGACAGGAGGGAACGGCTCAAGCTGAGTTAGCGAGATCACAAACGAAGAAATTCAAAACGTGTTCCAGGTGGCCTTTCTGGGCATGGCAGCAAGGCCAGACGTGATTAAAATATTTTCAGGTCATCAATCATTGAAGTTCACCATGTTTTACATCTGACATTTCATTGGACCATTTTCCCAAATAAAGTGGTGTCCAATATTGAGCTAGAAATGGCCAACATAACCATCTACCTTTACTCAGAATAAGATATTTTAAACTAAATATACAGTTTTTGAAAGTTGGGAAAATATCCCAGTGTTTCACACTTAACAGCCTTTCGCAGACTAACCTGAAAGCACTGGCCAAATTCGAAACAGAAGCAAGGCTGAACTGCCACTTACCTCGGCAGCTAGGGTGAAGTGTGCTTCCGGCTGATGAGGCTAACGGTGGCCAAGGACGGGGCAATGTATTGTTTAATATAGCAGTATGGACAATGCATCATGGAGATTATTCCATTTTGGAACTCGCAGTGAAACACTAGCCTTGGTGTCTGTGAAAAGCGTTAGGTACATAAACACCAATATCATGGATCATGTTAGGATGTCAATCAAAGCGGATGGTGCATGTCGAGGTTAGAAAACAATAGTGCAACAGTAGATGCCCAAAGTTCAATGAAAGTTTGTCCTGGACCTGGGTGGTTCACTATGGACAAAATAAAACTCACTGAAAAAGTGGACAGTCCCTGTTGCACTCTATAATATTTGGAAACATAACTCAGCTTCACACTTTATATTAGTGTCTTTAACTATGCACTTACGTCAAAAAAAAAAAAAAAAAAAATATATATATATATATATATATATATATATATATATATATATATATATATATATATATATATTTCGTCTGCTCACCAAGGCTACATTTATTTAATTGAAATACAGTAAAAACAGTAATATTGTGAAATATTATTACAATTTAAAATAACTGTGTTCTATTTGAAAATATTTTAGAATGTAATTTATTCTTGTGATGGCAAAGGTGAATTTTCAGGATCATTACTCCAGTCTTCAGTGTCACATGATCCTTCAGAAATCATTCTAATATGATGATTTGATGTTTAAGAAACATTTATTGTCTACAATTGTACAAAATATTTGTGTACAATATTTTTTTTTCAGGATTCTTTGATGAATAGAAAGTTCAAAAGAACAGCATTTATTTGAAATATAATCTTTTGTAACATTATAAATGTCTTTACTGTCACTTTTGATCAATTTAATGCATCCTTGCTGTAAAAAAATATTTAATTTCTTTAATTTCTTTTAAAAAAAAAATAAAAATAAAAATTCTTACTGACCCCAAACTTTTGAACGGTAGTGTATAATGTTACAAAAGCTTTGTATTTCAGATAAATGCTGTTCTTTTGAACTTTCTATTTATGAAAGAATCCTGAAAAAGAAATATTGTACACAAATATTTTGCACAATTGTACACAATAAATGTTTCTTGAACATCAAATCATCATATTAGAATGATTTCTGAAGAATCATGTGACACTGAAGACTGGAGTAATGATGCTAAAAATTCAGCTTTGCCAACACAAGAATAAATTACATTTTAAAATATTTTCAAATAAAACACAGTTATTTTAAATTGTAATAATATTTCACAATATTACTGTTTTTACTGTATTTTTAATTAAATAAATGCAGCCTTGGTGAGCAGACGAAACTTCTTTTTAAAACATTAAAAATCTTACCGTGTCTAAACTTTTGACTGGTAGTGTATACATTAGGTACAATGTACTTATTGTGTATAGAGTTGTCAAATACAGGACTTCAGTACCAGTCAGTACTGAAATTTTAAAAATGTGAGGCTTTGAGCGTTGTGTGGATTCGTAAACATCTCTGATTGGTCATTGTGTTCACACGCTCATTGGATATGTCTGTTGCTACAATGATCAACGCACGGGAGCATTTGAATTTTAAAGCGTTTTGAAAGCGGTAGCGGAAGCGTTTGAAAGCGGGCGTCTATCAGTGGACTGGTCCACAATAGACGCCTGCTTTCAATTGCTCTCGTGTGTATCTGTGTAAACGCTCAGTGAGGAGCGTCATTGATGACTATTTACAATGTTTTTGAAGCGTTGATCATTGAAGCTAATCACAGATATATCCAATGAGCGCATCAACAATGGCCAATCAGAAGCGTTTACGAACAGCGCACAAAGCGTCACATTTTTTAAATTTCAGTTCTGACTTTGTACCGAAGCCGGTACTTTTGACAACTCTAATTGTGTAGATGTTGTTTTACAAAACACTTTGGTAACATTTTAGAATACTGTTCTGTCATTAATGAATAACAACACAGGAACAAATGAGTAGCACAATAGTAACATTCTAGTAACTACTAGTAACTAACAAGAAACTCTGATTAATGAAATAAGTAATAGCACTCAGTTGAATGTGGTAGTTCACTATTTGCTAATCAGTAACTACTATTTGTTGTTTCATACTTCTGGAGGAATAATAAGAACTACTGTATACAGGTTCATAATTAATATGAGTAATGTGTAATGCATAATTCTTTTTACAGTAGAGTGAAAATCATGGTAACCCACTATGACTCAAGTATTACCAAATCCTTCAGAAGGAATTACTAATTTGGAACAGTATTCTAAAGTGAAAAGCATGATAACTCCCTAATGACTGAACTCATGATAAGTTTTTGAGGTTTTTGTAAGGTTTTGGATTGTGACTCAAGTGTTACTACATCCTTCTAATGGAATTTTTTAATTATTTGGAACAGTATTCTAAAGTGAAGATCATGGTGACTCAAGTGTTACAAAATCTGTCAGAAGGAATTACTATCCAAAACCTTACAAAAACTTTTTTTAATCTTTAACGATTAATTATATTTAATTTATACAGTTAAGACTATGCAGTGTTATTTTACATTTGAGTTTCTCTACCTGAATACTGTTAAGACTTACCTGAAATTAACTATTTCATATGTATCTTTGCTCTATTGTATTTATCTAAGCTTGTAATTTGTTCATTTTCTATGCGGATGCACTCAAATCACCCCAGTCATTCTAGAATGATTAATTCTTTCCAAAAAGAGCTATTCAAGTCATCTGGTGAAATTATTTTCATATCGCAATATATTGCAGAAAAACAAAACATTGCAATATCTGTTTTTTTTCCAATACCAAGCGAGTTGCAGTATTCTAAGTGGATATGACTTTTTGAGTATCTGAAAAGATTAAGAATGGCTTAAATTTTGAGATTTGATGAAGATGAAAGAAGCTAGACTGGACAACAGCATTAATTTGGTTATCCGTTTTAAGGTTGCGCACCTCATATTTGTTTAGCAGACACAGGCCCAAATAGAATGATTTCCGTCTTGGATTCATTAAGATGTAGAAAATTTAAAGACATCCACTTTGTCAAATGATTCATTTAAATATTAATACATAAAAGTTAAAGAAACTTGATATAAAATGGAACCAAAATGTCTTATTCCATTGTATTCTGACTATTAAACCGAGAACCTTTACCTAGGAAATGTATCCGGTCATCTTATATTCCATCACGCTGCCCCCCAGAGGATCGAGCGGTGGGCCGGGCACTCTCAGAACATTTCTCATTTTGTTTTTTCCTCTTCCCTCAGATAGCACATAAATGCTCGGCATTGTTTATGTGTTCCTGTGGAGACATGTACAGTAGCCGAGATAGGATCAGAATCTCAGGCATTTAAAGCGAAAGAAAATAGTGGAGAAGAAGAAGAGGTAGGGCTCACAGCAGTGTGACGAGGTTAACGAGAGGGTGCTATGAAATGAGGGATGCTTAACTGAGAATATCATTGGCAAAAGTACCACTCGAGCAGCCAGTCTTCATTAGAGAAAGGCAGAGGAGATTGACAATGGAATGGGATTGAGACATGTCATAGACCGGTCTAAAACCTGCTTTAGTCATGTAATATACGCACTATAACTGCTGCGCCCACAGATCCAACCGTCAAGTCAATTCAAATTAGCAGAATGTCAACCATCTGCTACAGATTAACCACCAAACCGAAGCGTCATGCACATATTTTTATGAAGGTGCACCAGTTTGCACTCCTAGCTCATTGGCTGCCCTAGGCAAGATGAGACATGACCCAAAACCTGAAAGGTGACACCGGGTTCAAATTCTAACATACACTAACATTCAAAAGTTTTTTCATGTTTTTGAAAGAAGTCTCTTATGCTCACCATGGCTGCATGTATTAGATCAAAAATACAGCAAAAACAGTAATATTGTGGAATATCATTACAATTATAAAGACTGTTTTTCTTATAATTTAAAATGTAATTTATTCCTGTGATGGCAAAGCTGCATTTTCAACATCATTACTCCAGTCTTTAGTATCACATGATCCTTCAGAAACCATTCTAATATGCTGATTTGGTGCTCAAGAATCATTTCTTATTATTGTCAAGTCACCTTTATTTATTTAGCACTTTATACAACACAGATTGTTTCAAAGCAGCTTTAAAGTGAAAACAGGAAAATGATTCAATGATTCAAACAGAGTTCATTTCAGCAACCAGTTAAGAGTCCCCAACTAAGCAAGCCAGATATTGTCAATGTTGAAAACAGCTGCTTAATATTTTTGTTGAAACCATGATGCATTGTTTACAGGATTCTTTCATGAATAGAAAGTAAAAAAAGATAGTGTTTATTTGAAATAAAAATGTTTTGCAACAATGTAGAAGTCTTTGCTGTCACTTTTGATCAGTTTAATGAATTTTTGCTGTATAAAAAGTATTTTCTTAAAAAAAAAAAAAAAAAATCTTACTAACGGAATTTAATAATCAGTGACCAGCATCCATTAAGATGCCATAGCGGTTTAGATTTATTATCAAAGGCTAATATCTGTGTCACCTCAGTTTGAGTGGAAGGAATCTGCCATATTCAACACATTTTTAAAGCTAAGAAACCATGAATTTTGGAACTGGCATGCAACAGGGGAAGGGGGTACTAGTCCATCCAAATAGCATTTGACAAGTTAATGCCTTTTACAAGCCAGTGACTGTCAGAATAAAATTTGCATTTAGACATGCAGCCAGTGTCTTTGCCAATGTCGTCATTCATACTGACTTTAACAGTGTGGACAGCTTTGACCACTTATATCTTACCGCTTAAAAGGTTAGTTCACCCAAAAATGAAAATTCTGTCAATAATTACTCTCCCTCATGTCATTCCAAACTCATAAGACTTTCGTTCTTCTTCGGAACACAAATGAAGATCTTTTTGAGGAAATCTGAGAGCTTTCTGTCCCTCCATAGACAGCTACACAACTGACACTTTGACGCTTCAAAAAGTTCAAAAAGTTCATAAAGAGATCATAAAACTAATCCATATGAATTGAGCGAAGATTGAGCGAAGATCTGAAGAGACATGATTGCTGAACCGATTGAATTTAGGCTTTTATTCACATATAAACGTTCATCAACTCACACATCAGCTGTGGTAAACAGAAGCTCAAGCATGTTCATTTGACATGCGAGAACCAATGAGGTTCATTCTCGTGTGTTATGCAGCACTTTTTGAAGCGTCAAAATGTCAGTCGTGTTGCTGTCTATGGAGGGACAGAAAGCTCTCAGATTTCATCAAAAATATCGTCATTTGTGTTCTGATGAACAAAATTCTTATGGGTTTGGAACAACATGAGGTTGTGTAATTAATGACAGAATTTGCATTTTTGGGGGAACTAACCCTTTAAATGTAATATCAGGCTGCTTCTTTTCAAATGTCCAAACATGTTGTTTTGTACAAGTTTTGTAACCCTTAAAGGTGAAGTGTGTAATTTCTGTTTCACCAAAAAATGACTCTTTTTTTTTTTTTTTTTATAAACAGAACACTCCCCCATCCTTTATTGGTCAGAAACAGATAGTACTACCCCAATCTTTGTTGATCTAATGTTTCTGTATCAGACAATGTTTGATAGCACCTGCAAATGGTTCTTGTTTCTACGTATTTAGCTGGAGTAAGATAAAGTATTTAACAAGTTACAAAATGTACATTTACATACTTCAACTTTAACACTGTCTGATCTTTTTTTAATTTCTTTCCTCCAGCTGTAACCTAGAGGAGCAGGATGGCTGAGAGTCTCTAGCATGGCTGAAAGAAAAGGACGCTGAGGAAGAAACAGGGAAAAGGACTGACTTACATCACAGTTGGCAGGACTTCCCCAGCAGAGACCACAAGGGCCCAGCAAAACATCCATGAAGCCATCAGGGGAGCCTGCTCCAAAAATGAAAGACAGAAGGGTGCAAAGATATAACCATAGAGAGGCAAGCGCTGAGAGAACTTTCTCACAAACAACCCGTCTATGGAGAGAAAGACTGAACTGGTACCGCTCATGGAGTAGTGTAATGGCGAGGAGTACCGGAGCGATCCACTTCAGCCCGGTTTGGTCTAGTTTGTTTGGCAAAAAAACTAATCAGACCTGTAGGTCCTCCAACATGTGTTTTAGTGGTATGTTCTGAGTATGGACTTCTTCAAATACAAGGACACAATAACTCTGAATAGACTTTCCAAGCACAGTGTTTTTTTGTTTTTGTTTTTTGTTTTTTTTTTTTTTTAATGAAAAGTTTAGATTTTGTACAATATCCTATACTAAATTATTATTATTTATTTTACTCCCCACATTTTAGCTGTGAATGTGTAAAATGCCTGCCACATTAATATTTCTGTGTTGTACAGGTTCAGTAGTCCACTGATTTGTCCCAGTCCAGCCACCTCAATATAAGCTACAAGATTTCCCATTCTAACATCCATCTACGCCGCAAGCAAACCTGAACTCTCCCGAGAACGTTAAGAGCGGGTAGACTGCTTTACCAATTTGAATGGGATTGTTCAAATATGGTTGCTGTGTAAAAGTGTAAACTGTTGTAAAAAGTAGAGGAAGGCCAACTCTTCACTCACTCAAAATTAGGGATGCATGATATTAAAATTCTGGTTGATACTGATAAACCAGATGAATAGCCAATATTACAATTCTACGCTATTTTGTGTAAATAAATAAAAACTAAAATCAATTGTGAAATTATAATATACAGTATGAAAAAATCGATATTCATTTTTAGATTTTCTAAAGATTAAATTGCTGTGTTGGTAAATTGTTACTGCATTTAAAGTTAACTTTAAATGAGTGCTAGATGACAGCAAAGGTAATAATGTATACGCAATTATATATTTAAAAATATAAACATAATAATGATAATCGATATATCATGCATCCCTGCTCAAAAAAAAAAAAAATTTTAACTTTGACCCTCATCAGATTTATGTTTTGCTGGCTCATGTTCAATGCTGCTATTTTTCAGTTTATTTCAGAAATTCAGGAAAAAAAAAGAAAAAAGTAAAAAAAAAAAAAAAAAAAAAAAAAAAAAAGCTTTACACTCCTACAACCATTACAATATACAGGACTCTACGCACAATTGTTTTTATTATTATTATTATTATTATAGGCCTACAAGATAAGCAAGCACCTGAACCTCATATTCTAGAATGTATTTTTGACATAGGGAACACATTCACCTATTTGTTGTATAACATCACTTTCTATGCTTAATGTGATACTAGCCAAAAAATCTAGTTTTTGAATTTTTCCTGTTTGCACAGATCACAATGCCATCTCATACCAAGTCTAAACATACTGCATCCTCTTTCACTGATTTCCTCTGTAACGGCTTGAATTACAGTTGACCAAAATGCCGTTCTAGCAAGGATTAGACAGTTGTGGCAACTTTAGCACTATAATATCCAACGATGGAGTTTTGATGTTATGTTAACAGGACAAATATGAGAACAGGATTTTAGGTACATTTGTTTTGTTTGTTTGTTTGTTTGTTTGTTTTTTCAGGTTTTTTATCAGGTACAGTGGTAGAGATAAATGTTTTATTTAAGAGAGATAACAAAGGGAAACCAAAAATGAAATGTCAGATGAATACTTATTGATATTAAATACATTTTAAGCAAGCATCGGTCTACCTTTCAAACTCTGTATATAAAATTGTGTGTAATTGTATGTATGTGGGGCAAAAGAATGTTTGCGCTGACAGAAATGCTCAAAATTTTGAAATTAAAAAAAAAAAAAATTCTCTTAAAGATATTATATTCATTATGGGCTCAGAATGAGTGTAGTGTGAGAAAGATGGTTTAAGTCATTGCATCTAAATGACAAGACAATGTGTTCATCACTGATTTAGAATTTAAATGTGCACTTGGTAGCTTTTTCCTCTTTTTTTAAAAAAAAAAAACTTTTTACACAAAGAAGCGAATAACACTTTTGAGATCAGTTTAAAGACGTACACTTCCACATGAAGATTCCACTCATCCCTTGTGAAACAAGCAGTGTACTTAATTGTGTTGAATGTGCATTTGTAGTGTAGGCCTACTTCAAATTTTAAATTTATATTTGGTAACACTTTACTTCAATGGTCCACTTCTACTAACTAGTAATTTTGTAACTACATGTCGACTAACTCTAATTAGAATATTAGTAGACTGTCTGCGTCATATCTACTAACACTTTATGTTGATGCTCCCCAACAGACATTATACTGACTATAAGTAACTTCGCATCTACATGCTAACAATCTGTCAACTTATTCTACTAACCCTAACACCTAACCCTAACCTAACAGTTTACTAACAGTCTTCTAATATTTTAATGAGTTAGTTGAAATGTAGTTGCAAAGTGACTTATAGTTAGTAGAAAGTTAGTAAAGTGGATAATCGAAATAAAGTTTAACCTTATATTTAAAAAATGTACTTGCAGACAATATAGTATTAATGAAATAAAAGGCCACTTAAGTGTACTTAGAGAGTACACTTTCATGACTGTTTATTTACATGCTTAAAGGGATAGTTCACCCAAAAATGAAAATTATCCCATGATTTACTCACCCTCAAGCCATCCTAGGTGTATATGACTATATTCTTTCAAACGAACACAATTGGAGATATATTTAAAAATATCCTTAGTCCTGCAAGGTTTATAATGGTTGTGAATGGCGGCCCAAATTTTGAAGACAAACAAAATGCATCGATCCATAAACAAATGAATCCATATGACACCAGGGGGTTAATAAAGGCCTTCTGAAGTGAATCGATGTGTTTGTGTAAGAAAATTATCCATATTTAAAACTTTCTAAAGTAAAATAACGAGCTTCCGGCGCAACAGCCACACACATTTGACGTACGTCCAAAAAGCGTTAACTTCCGCGATGTAGTACACAATGCCATGATGTTCTACACAATGACATGACAAGTTCCTATTTTTTTCTTAGACAAATGAATTTGGGCCCCCATTCACAACCATTATAAACCTTGGAGGACTAAGTATATTCTCTGATTGTGTTCGTCTGAAAGAAGATCATGCATCCACACCACTGAACTATTGCAATGCTCTTCTGGCTGGTCTTCCAACATATACAATGAAATCTCTATAAATGATCCAGAATGCAGCAGAACGACTGGTCTTCAACCAACCCAAGAAAGCCCACGTCACAGTTCAAGACATTGGTGCTTGCCTACAGATCGGCAACTGATCCGCACCCTCCTACCTCCACTCTCTCCTACAAGTCTACGTCTCCTCCAGAAGCCTGCGGTTGGTACGTATAAGCGGCACCTTGTGGTATCATCACAGAGAGGCACAAAATCACTTTCCAGAATGTTTTTGTTCACTGTTGCTTGCTAGTGGAATGATCTTCCCAACCCTATCCGGAAAGCCGAATCCCTGACAATATTCATAAAAACAGCTGAAAACTCATCTCTTCTGTGAGCACTTAACTGCACCCTGCTGGAAAAACAAACACAATAATCGTCTTCATCTTTTACAATTCCTTTATCCCTGTTCTAGCTTGTACTATTCTAAACGATGTCTGAAACTTTGTATTACAAGTACTTTTCATGTTTATTGCCTCCTTAAGTTGAATTGCTTGTTTGTATTCTTTATTTGTAAAAGCGTCTGCTAAATGAATAAATGTAAATGTGTCAGTATAATTCAGATATGACTCAGTGAAACATAAACACAAAAAAATGACTGAGATGCACCATATATAAAAACAGCTCACCAGACAGATATAGAGTATGCATGCATGTGCGTTTACCAGTTAATTTGGTGAATGCAGCATTACAACAACTCAGGATGTAACAACACCCTTATCACTCCAGCTGTACTGGATGGAAACAATTAAAGGAGAACCTCCATTCACAGCACAAGATGAGCTGACAACAAAAACATGTGGATACAGGGCAAGGCAAAACAATATCCTTAAAGCATTTACACAAGGAAAAACGTCAGAACTGGCATTTAGACTGGCACCAGGGATTTGACGATACTTCAATGCCACCACTGTACCTTCTCTCGGTCAATGACCTTTACTAAGATCGGCCTAAGTACTGAAAAAAAAAAAAAAAATCATCATCTCAGGAGATAGTGATCTCCAAACCTCCCATGCAGCTCAAAGCCATAATAAACAGCATCATGTCAGGAGGGAAGATGAATTTTCCTAAAGAGGTATATCAGATCATGGCTGAAGACGGACAGAGCTACTCAGAATCTCTAAAACAAATAAATGTTGGAATGAAGGGAATTCAAGATTCAACTAAGGGAATCAATGGCTACAATCAAACTGTTACAGATGTGCTTTAACTTTATGAAAATATAGACACTATCAGAATCATAATGAACTGTTAAAAGTAGTTCAAAATTCAGTTTTATGACTAGTATAAAGAAGAAAAAAGATAATTGGAGTTGTTTTTCACAATCAGTGTTGGGTGTAATTAATTAAGTAATCTAATCACTGTAATTACTTTGCCCTTGAAAAAGACAAAGTAGAGACTTCTCTAAATTTTTCTTAATTATAGTTACTTCTGATGTAATTGCATTAAATACTATATAGACTACACAACAATTCTTTATAAAAATTTTTAAAAAAATAGTGGATTTAAAGTCGCCCTGTAGTCAATAATTTTATCCTTTAAAACTCATCTTTAATCACCAAAATTACATATTTAAACATTTTTTTTTTCCTGTGAAAAAAAAAAAATCTTAATGCCTTAGAATAGCTTGAATGTAACTCTACACCCTTGCCTCATTTAATATACAAGGATCTATGAATATGATAATTAGCCCTGCCTCCACTCATTCGCACAAGCTCAGACGAGATCCACTCGGTCAACTTACTGAGGTAAACGCTGCACAATGGCATCACTTTTTACAACGTCGAACACATAACAGTAATTATTATGATTAGCCTTTTGCTTGACTACATTATCAAACAGCTAATAATGTGTTGCTAATGTTACACAAACCATGTTCACATTCACAAGTCAGATAGCTGCCTTCTAACAATCGGTATCCTTACAAACGCTTTGAACACCTTAACGTCGGTAGAGAAAGGCATCATAACATCGTAATATGCAGCATACACCCGCCATATTGCTAAATCTACCCGATTTTTCATATCAACAGAAAAATATACTGGGATAACCTTCTTTTGAGACTCTTGCGCAGTCAGTTAATGATATGCTAAAGCCCACCGGCACATTGACATGATTGGTTACAAGGTAGTTTGTGACGTCAGAAACACCATCGATTTCAAACCGTGGGTTTGAGACTGTCTTTGGTTTACTGCAGCTTTAAAGAGAAAATACTCAGCAATGGTGTTGACTTATGAATTTGCAAATAGTTTGTCTTAAAGCATGTTAAAAACACCAGACAGACATATGAACAACATTAAAAACTTGATTTTCACCACAGGGGGTCTTTAACATCAAAAATTAATGTTAAAATGTATGTTTTTAATGTAACCTATACACTTTGGTCAGTTTAAGAATAATTTATGTAATTGTACATAAATTGTTTATTTTGAAAGAATTAAAAGTGCAGTTTCATGTCTATCCTTGTATTTGGTCGAGGTCGATATAGAATTTAGAAAGTAATTAGTAATAAGTAATCCAATACTTCTTAAAGAGAGTTCTTAGTACATTAATCTAAATAGACTATTGATGATGTAATTAGTAGCTAGTAATTATTATTATTATTTTTTTTTTGAGTAACTTACCTAACACAGAAAGCAAAGTTTTAAAAAGTCACAATAAAAATAAAACAGTAGTAGTAGTAAAATTAATTATAAGGTAATACTTTAGTTAGGGGACCAATTCTCACTATTAACTAGTTGCTTATTAGCTTTCATATTTGTAGCATATTTACTGTTTATAAGTACTTATAAAGCACATATTAATGCCTTAATCTGCATGACCATACTTTACATCCTTTAATCCTACCTCATACCTAAACTTAACCACTACTAACTATTAATAAGCAGTGAATTAGTTGTTTTTTGAGGCAAAAGTCATAGTTAATAGTGAATATGTGTTCCCCAAACTAAAGTTTGACCAATTATTGATTCAATAAATGATTATTAATGGTTAAATATTAGATTTGTTTTTTAGATGGTGCAGGGAATTACTATGTACATATGACTTTAGTAGATAATTTCTATTCATGCTCTACAAAGTTTAAAAATATCTGAATACTTTACTTCATTGACTTAAAATAGTATCAACCCAGACAACATTTCACAAGAGTATCTGTGCAACATAATTCCTATTTCCTTCTAAATTCTGAGCAATACTGTGCTCGTTTATGCGTTTCTGTGTTTCTCAAATAAACTGCAGGTCTGGGCAGGGTGCCGATGCCAAGATAACAGGGACAGAGATAACACGGGCAAGATGAGCGTGGAGTGAGTGGGTATGCACTATTTGTACTTACTAAAAAAGAAAGAGAATGTGGAGAATTCCACGGAAAAGAAGAGGTAAAAATGTCATAGAGCAGGATAGATTGGTTAGCCATCTGATAAGCAGCACAGCCAACAGTCGGACTCACCCGCCAAAACAATGCGTACAAGAATTTCACCCTGCAACATCAGTGAGTGAAATGTGAAAATCATAAGACAATAAAAATCCTAAGAGGTTAACTAAAGGTCTGAAGTATTTTCTTCTTCTTCTTCTACTCACACTGATCAGATGAAAACAAATGCAAAAACCTGATGAAGAAAGCACTGGCAGTGTCCACACATTTTAAAGAGATAAACTATTGCTCAAAATTTAAAAAAAGAATACTGAAACAAATTGGATCACGATTTCCACAATAATTTTAAGCAGCACAACTGCTTTCAACATTGATAATAATAAGAAATGTTTCTTGAGCACTGAATTATATTAGAATGTATGTATATTAGAATTATAAGGATCATGTGACACTGAAGACTGGAGGAATAACTGCTGAAAATTCAGCTTTGCATCACAGGAATAAATTACATTTTAAAATATATTACAAAAGAAAACAGTTCTTTTAAATTGTAATAATATTTCACATTATTATGTTTTTAGTGTATTTTGATCAAATAAATGCAGCCTTAGTGAGCAGCATAAGAGACTCCCTTCAAAAAACAAAACGTCTCGGGTTACGTATGTAACCCTGGTTCCCTGACTAGGGAACGAGACACTGCGTCAAGACGCATTGGGAACGCTCCTGCGTGATTGCGTCATGAAGCACTTGTGAAATCGGTCCAATGGCATGATGGAACGTCAGAGGTGGGTGACATCACAGACCAGGAAACTATAAAGCATACCCAGAACAAAGAACGCTAGCTTCTGATAGGCTGAAGCAATGCGCTCACAGGCACGTGGAGAGTATGGCAAGGCGACACAGCGTCCTATTCAGGGAACCAGGGTTACATACGTAACCCGAGCCGTTCCCTTTCATGGAAACTTTGAGCTGCGTCGAGACGCATTGGGAACCTTATCCCAACTACGCCATAATCCCAAGTGCCTGTCTGTTATTTTTTACGACAAGAGCACAGCAGACCCTGGAGTGGAGCCAAAGTCCAGGTTATAAAACCTAATGAAAGTATGCGGTGAGGACCACCCAGCCGCATCACAAATATCATGGAGGGGGACCCCCGAAATTAGAGCTTTTTGAAGCAGCCATACTCCTGGTAGAATGTGCCCGGCCAAAGGAGAAGGCTGTCCGGTAGACTCGTAAGCTAGTGAGATAGCCTCAAACACCCACTTGCTCATCCTCTGCTTGGACGTAGGACCAAAATGGAGAAAACTGAGGTGGACAAAAGGCCTGCAATACAATCGGCCCTGGGACGTTGGTGGGGACCTTAGGTATGTAACCAGGTCTAGGATGAAGAAAAGCCTTGACCATACCAGGCGCAAATTCCAGACATGAAGGGACAACTGAAAGAGCTTGAAGATCTCCAATTCTTTTGAGAGATGATATAGCCAGCAAGAAGATAGTCTTTAGAATAAGGAACCTTTCCGAAACTTCTTCCAGAGGTTCAAAGGGAGCAGATGCTAACCTTCCAAAACAATTGCCAGGTCCCAGGCCAGAGTCCTTGTACACTGTGAAGGCCTCAGCCTCAGAGTACCATAAAGAAATCATATGACTAAAGGATCTCTCCCCACAGAAAAGCCAACTATGGGAGCATGGAAGGCAGATATAGCTGCCACATATACTTTTAGGGTGGAAGGAGACAATCCATCCAAGAACTTCTCCTGAACAGAACTCCCGGGAGCAGAGCAATCGGGGGGAAGGCGTACAGATGCAGCCTCGGCCACACCTGTACCATAGCGTCCAGACCCAGAGGGGCTGGATGTGACAGAGAGAACCACATCGGACAGTGTGTTGTTTCCTTTGATGCAATTAGGTCGACTTCTGCTCGGCCGAAGTTCTCCCACAGGAGCTCCACCACCTCGGGGTGAAGTCTCCATTCCCTAGGCCTCGGCCCCTGCCTCGACAGGATGTCTGGCCCCACATTCTGATGCCCTGGGATGTAAGCCGCTGTCAGAGAGAGAAGCTTCCCCTGGGCCCACAGGAGGATCTGATGGGCCAGCTTGCACAGGTAACGCGACCTCAGACCCCCCTGATGGTTGATGTACAGTGGGTACGGAAAGTATTCAGACCCCCTTAAATTTTTCACTCTTTGTTATATTGCAGCCATTTGCTAAAATCATTTAAGTTCATTTTTTTTCCTCATTAATGTACACACAGCACCCCATGTTGACAGAAAAACACAGAATTGTTGACATTTTTGCAGATTTATTAAAAAAGAAAAACTGAAATATCACATGGTCCTAAGTATTCAGACCCTGTACTGTGACACTCATATATTTAACTCAGGTGCTGTCCATTTCTTCTACACCTTCATTTGAGTCCAGCTGTGTTTGATTATACTGATTGGACTTGATTAGGAAAGCCACACACCTGTCTATATAAGTCCTTACAGCTCACAGTGCTTGTCAGAGCAAATGAGAATCATGAGGTCAAAGGAACTGCCTGAAGAGCTCAGAGACAGAATTGTGGCAAGGCACAGATCTGGCCAAGGTTACAAAAAAATTTCTGCTGCACTTAAGGTTCCTAAGAGCACAGTGGCCTCCATAATCCTTAAATGGAAGATGTTTGGGACGACCATAACCCTTCCTAGAGCTGGCCATCCGGCCAAACTGAGCTATCGGGGGAGAAGAGCCTTGGTGAGAGAGGTAAAAAAGAACCCAAAGATCACTGTGGCTGAGCTCCAGAGATGCAGTCGGGAGATGGGAGAAAGTTGTAGAAAGTCAACCATCACTGCAGCCCTCCACCAGTCGGGGCTTTATGGCAGAGTGGCCCGACGGAAGCCTCTCCTCAGTGCAAGACACATGAAAAAACACCTGAAGGACTCCAAGATGGTGAGAAATAAGATTCTCTAGTCTGATGAGACCAAGATAGAACTTTTTGGCCTTAATTCTAAGCGGTATGTGTGGAGAAAACCAGGCACTGCTCATCACCTGTCCAATACAGTCCCAACAGTGAAGCATGGTGGTGGCAGCATCATGCTGTGGGGGTGTTTCTGCGGGGACAGGACAACTGGTTGCAATCGAGGGAAAGATGAATGCGGCCAAGTACAGGGATATCCTGGACGAAAACCTTCTCCAGAGTGCTCAGGACCTCAGACTGGGCCGAAGGTTTACCTTCCAACAAGACAATGACCCTAAGCACACAGCTAAAATAACGAAGGAGTGGCTTCACAACAACTCCGTGACTGTTCTTGAATGGCCCAGCCAGAGCCCTGACTTAAACCCAATTGAGCATCTCTGGAGAGACCTAAAAATGGCTGTCCACCAACGTTTACCATCCAACCTGACAGAACTGGAGAGGATCTGCAAGGAGGAATGGCAGAGGATCCCCAAATCCAGGTGTGAAAAACTTGTTGCATCTTTCCCAAAAAGACTCATGGCTGTATTAGATCAAAAGGGTGCTTCTACTAAATACTGAACAAAGGGTCTGAATACTTAGGACCATGTGATATTTCAGTTTTTCTTTTTTAATAAATCTGCAAAAATGTCAACAATTCTGTGTTTTTCTGTCAATATGGGGTGCTGTGTGAAAAAAAATGAACTTAAATGATTTTAGCAAATGGCTGCAATATAACAAAGAGTGAAAAATTTAAGGGGGTCTGAATACTTTCCGTACCCACTGTAAGAGACCACCGACATGTTGTCCGTGCGGACCAACACGTGATGGCCCCTCAGGTCTGGGAGGAAGTACTTGAGAGCTTGAAATACTGCCATCATTTCCAGCCGATTTATGTGCCAGGAAAATAGATGGTCCTCCCAAAGACCCTGAGCCGAGCGACCACTCATGATCGCCCCCCAACCTGTGAGAAATGCATCCGTCGTTAGCATTACATGACGACAAGGAGCTCCCAACACAGATCCTTGGGACAGGAACCAAGGTTTCTTCCACATGACTAAGGCACGAAGGCATCACCAAGTGACCTTGATCATGCGAAACAGATTTCCCCTCTGAGAAAACCCCTTGGTCCTGAGCCACCACTGTAAAGGTCTCATGTACAGCAGGCCAAAAGGTATTACGTTGGACGCAGCTGCCATCAGAGCTAACAGTCTCTGAAACTGTTTTACAGTGAGTGACTGGCCTAGTTTCACCCCATTCACGGCTGAGAGAATCAAATTTATACGAGCAGGAGATAGACGTGCCTGCATCGTAGTTAAATCCCAAACTACCCCTAGATAGGTGGTTCTTTGAGCTGGAAGAAGTACACTTTTCTTTGCGTTGAGTCTCAGCCCTAACCTTTGCATGTGGGACAGAACGACATCTCGATGTTGAACTGCCATGAGCTCGGATTGAGCTAAAATCAACCAATCGTCAATGTAATTTAATACGCGAATGCCCTGGAGTCTCAGAGGAGCCAGAGCTGCATCCACGCATTTTGTAAAGGTGCGGGGTGAAAGTGCTAGGCCGAACGGAAGTACCCGATATTGATATGCTTCGCCCCCAAAAGCAAATCTGAGGAACTCCCTGTGTTGAGGATGGATGGATGCCTGAAAGTAAGCGTCTTTCAGATCTATTGTCACAAACCAGTCCTCTATCTGATCTGTGGGATGATCTGTTTGAGTGTAAGCATCTTGAACCTGAGCTTGAGCTTCTGAATTGTGCGATTTAGTATGCGTAAATCCATCCTTCTTTGGAACAATGAAGTAACGGCTGTAATAACCTGACAGCTTGCTGGGAGGAGGAACCCTTTCTATAGCTCCTTTTCGCAAGAGAGTCAAAACTTCCTGTTCCAATACCAGAGACTGCTCGGGGTCCACCACCGTAGGGAGGACCCCGTTGAACTTGGGCGGGCGAGACCCGAACTGAATTCTGTAACTCTTTTCTATTATATGCAGTACCCATTGAGAAATATTTGGTAGAAGTTTCCATTCTGCCAGAAAATTTACTAAGGGAACCAGTCTCTCAAGACTGGCCTCTGGTGTTTTTTGAGCATTTGACTCTGCACCCTGAAGCGGTGAACCGGCAGGGAACAACCGAATCAAATGTTCCCCGACCCTCCTCAGAGGATCGATGGAGACCGCTGCGCCCTGAAGCACACGAGGTGGTGGGGTTGGCAGAACGGCCCCCTGAGGGAACCGAAGAGGAGCGGATACCATATAATGTGATATAGGCCCCTCTTCGGAGGGGGCTACCCTCAGTGGTCCGGCGCTTCTGGCGTCAGGACCTCTTCGAAGCCTTCTTGGCGATAATGACAGTCCTCAGATCTGTCTTATCCCTAGAACGCTTCGGTTGTGCCGACCGACCCTGTCCCCAAGCTTTTTGCCATTCGACACTCTGTCTTTGTTGAGCTCGGTGTGAGGAGCTGGCAGACGGCCGAGGCTGCTCCCACCCAGCAGCCTCGGGTGGTTGAGAACGGCAGGGAAGAAATCTCTGGAATGCCGAGGACTGTTTTTTGGTCTCCCAGAACCTCTCGACTACACTGCCGTCAAAAGGCAAAGCGCAGTAACTACACATTTGATCAAAATTGAGTTAAGGCTTGAAATGGGCTTTGTGACATCTGTTCTGTCTTGTGTCAAAGTCTTCTGGTTCAAATTTGTCCCGTTTCTGAGAAACGACGGTGTCAAAATTGCAGTAACTACAAAATTCGAAGCTAATACCAAGGCAAACCACAATAAGTGATGTTACTGCGTTCTAGCTTTGTTTTCTCGGCTTTGACACCCTGCGGCCAAATGATGGTTGAACTCGCGTTAAAACGCAAATATCCAAAGACGAGTAAGGAAGATAACAAAATATTTACTCATAGCCAAGCAAATGACAGCTTTATAATCAATTAACATTAACTAGCTAGCTGTTAACAAATTAGACAGATATTTTAGCCTACCTGCGCTGCTCCATTGAAGGCAATATCCACTCTGACAACGTAATCAGGGGCGACTGGCCATCGGGAGTACCGGGAGTTTTCCCAGTGGGCCGCTGGACAATGTGGGCTGGCCCATTACAATGTAAATATATATGAAGAATGAATTAAAGTAAATTTACGTAGTCTGAATTGTTCGCGCGGACGCAGGCGCAGCCCACTTCAGGCAAAAAACCTAGTGTGCTCAGTCTGTCTAGCGCTCGTCAAAATGTTTAATGTACTGTGCACAGAAACCAAGCAGCGCAACACTTTAATGCTTGAAGAATGCGAGCCGAGGTAAGATGGGCAGCAGAACATGACGAGACAACTTACAGCAATATTTGCCTACTGTTTGATTAAAAAAAAAAAAAAAAAAAGTTAAACGACGGACATTCATTTCCAGGTATGCACTTCTGACCTTTTTGGATTTTTCATATTTTAATGACGTTATTCGTCACACAATGCACAAAGAAGCATTAACGTAGCCTATAGTATTCAGCATGTCAGATAAGAGTGAATGTTTGTGTATCTGTTGTCAGGATTTCTTCAGTAATTTGAAAATTATTCATAAAACTCGAAATATCATTCTCAAACTTATACTAAACATGGCAAAACCGGCAACTTTCATATTCAAGTAGCCTAACCTGTGTTAGGAAAGTGTCTAAAATATATAATTTTCTAATTAGTTCACATGCATTATTTTACACACTGGTGATCAAAAGTTTGAAATAAGACTTCTTTAATGTTTTTGAAAGAGCAAGGCGGAATTTATTTGATTGAAAGTACAGTCAAATAACTGTTTTCTATATGGATTTATTGTAAAATGTAATTTATTCCTCTGATCAAAGCTGAATTTTCAGTATCATTACTCCAGTCCTCAGTCACGTGATCCTTCAGAAATCATTCTATTATGCTGTATTTTTCATAAACATAAGAATTTTTATACTCTTTTCCACAATTGGACCTCTATTCCATAAAATGACAGTTGTCAAGCTCCTGAAAGGACAAACACTATAACCACTAGAAAGGCACCATAAAACAGTGCACATTCTGCACTACATTCTAAGACCATACCAGAGCATTGTTATACATGGACTGATTTAATGGTAGGTATTGAACTTAAGTGATATTAAACTACTGTTTGTAAAGCAACCTTGGTCTGTAATGAATTACTTTTTAAATAAAATGAGCAAAACACTCTTTGTGGTAATTGGAGCATTGCGATAAGATGACTTAATCTTGAGGCTTAGCCTACTATTGAGCAATTTTAACATTCACAACATGCAAACATCAATAAAAATATTAAAGTTATTAAAAACAATCAACATGTAGTAAGAAACACAACAAGAAAGTTGGATGAACACATTTAGTTTGTAGATACTGCACTTTGCTTTTGCAATAGTGTTTTAGTTGTTTAAGGTCATCCAAAGGCAGAGTGCAGTATCTACATTTTGGGGGTCAAAGGTCACATCAGTGGTCATGGTTTTTATCTATAAAAAATTTCTTCCTAAGAAGGCATTACATGAATGCATTACCACTAATCTACCCACTAGAGGTCTACAAAGAGGACCCGAGACCCGAGGACCCGGGACCCGACCCGGGACCCGCACGGGTTCGGGTCTATATTTTAAATGGTCAGACGGGTCCGGGTCGGGTCCCAATCTATTACTTCGGTTCCCGGGTCTGTTTAACATTGTGTGTATACCCGAGCCGATCTGATTCGGAGATCACCTGGCCGTGTTGGGAGTCAGTCAATGTTGTGCGTGTGTTTTGTAACTTGCAAAGTATGAGCCGGGAAATAAGGTGAAAAAAACACGAGCGACCCCAGCCATCAGAAGCGGAGCGGGCGGAGTTAAAGCAAGCGAACGGTGATCATCGAGTTTTCCTATTCCTATTGTGTGCAACAGTAATGCAAACAAACTTCAAATCTCAAAAACTGCTAGTAGCCTTGCACACTCGCATTTAAATAACATATTTCAAATCATTAACAAAATCTGAGATGAACTATCACATGAATGTTTTCTATGACGCTCAAAATGCGTATAATAATATTATGAATGAACCGTCTTGTTATATCTAAAGTGTTGGTCAGACTCGGCTCAGAAAGCACAGAAATGATCGCAAATAAGTAATGCTAACGTCAGTGGCCATGTCACTGAACAAGCAATCGTTATTATAGTTCAAAAGGGCAAACAGTCAAAGTTATTTTATTATGTGAGTGGACTCGAGATACAACAAAATGCAAAACTGCAAAGTCGCATTTGTCATCGTGACAGCAAGTGGACTTTTAAAGCTGGAATAATGAGTGCATTAAGCATTTCAATCGGCAAGAGAGGAATAACATGGATGAACTTTCTTGGCAAGGAGGATTGTGCATCACAGTCAGGTACAATTGAGAAGGCTACTAACATTAGGACAAAACGTTTTATTTTCGCAACTTGTTTATTGACTTATTAATAGCAATTTGCCTATGTGCCGATCGGGTCCAGTCGGGTCTGTGTCTTCCCGGCCGGGTTCGGGTCCAGCTTTCAAATAATAGACGGGTCCGCGTTGGTTCCGGGTAGTACATTTATGGCATTTCTCGGTTCTGCACGGGTCCGGGTCCAACTTTCAAAATAATAGTCGGGCCCGGGTCGGTTCCGTGTAGCACATTTACGGGTCTCTTCGGGTTCGGGTATGAATTTTTGGACCCGTGAAGACCTCTACTACCCACAACATGTTTGACTGGCTGGTATAAAAACTTTAAAGCCGTTTTTTCTCAGTTTCAGTGTTTGCGTAGTTACTGCACTTTGCCTTTGTAGGGCAGTACAGAACTAACAGAATCGCCGAAGAGGCCCTGAGGAGATAGCGGCACATCCAGGAGGATGTTTTTATCTCTGTCCTTGATGTCTGACAGGTTTAACCAAAGATGTCTCTCCGTGGCCACCAGGGCTGCCATAGACCGGCCAATTGTTTTGGCCGTCTCCTTGGTGGCCTGGAGAGATAAGTCAGTAGCTCGACGAAGTTCCTGAATTACATAAAAGCTAGCTTTCCCCAGCAGGTCAGCCTGATATGCTTGCTGGAACGACATAGTATGGAGACATGCCGCGGCCTGACCTGCTGCCGAATAAGCTTTACCCACCAGCGCGGATGTAGTTCTAAGTGGCTTGGTGGGTAGTGTCAGGGATTTGAGGGACGATGCAGACTCGGGTGAAAGATAGCCCGCAAGTGTCTCTTCAACCCGAGGCATTGCCCTATAAGAATAGTTGGACGTTTGGGGGCTGAACACTCTGTACTGAACCGGTCTCTTCCACGACCTCCACACCGGTAATCCCCGACGCTGAGGTTGTGACCAAGAAGGCAGGAAACGTTCATCTAGTTTGCTCTTCTGACATTCAATATTTAGCTTTTCTACTGCTCTAGTCACAACCTCAAGCAGCTCCTCATATGCTGGAGATTGAGTCCTCATCTCCAGCATCAACACCCACAACATCAAACTCCTCAGAGCTGGACTGTTGAAGCACCGGTGCCTCTCTCCGGGGGGAAGAAACTGCAGCGTGCGTTTCCGCCACCAGAGGAGAGACACTGGGTCTGCCAGGTGAGGGCAGAGTAAGGGCTGGGCCCATCTCAAACCCCTCTGACAGATCCATTTGTGAACCCCACGAATGAAGCCACCGCTCTGCCTCAGCAGAAGCGGGACCCGATCCGCGGGGAACACTAGCCGAGGCGCCCTCCTTTTTGTCAAAGAGCGCCCGGCGAGAACGGAGTGTTTTCATAGAAAGCTTCTCGCAATGCACACAGTCAGCTCCCTCGAGAGCTGACTGGGCATGCTCCGCTCCCAAACAAACACTTTGAAAACTGCTGTTTGCTCGCCATTTCAATCGCGTCTATATATATATATATATATAATGAAGGTGTGTAATTATACTCTTGTCCTCAAACAAAGAGATCGTTTCTGTATTTGTAACTGACAGACAACACCAAATAAGACACACGATAACACAGAGCGCTTGCTGAAGACACAGAAGCTAGCGTTCTTTGTTCTGGGTATGCTTTATAGTTTCCTGGTCCGTGACGTCACCCGCCTCTGACGTTCCGTTATGCCATTGGACCGATTTCACAAGTGCTTCATGACGCAATCACGCAGGAGCGTTCCCAATGCGTCTTGACGCAGCTCGAAGTTCCCATGAAAGGGAACACTACTGTAAATCTGATTATGGCTAAACAATGCGCAACAAATTAGATTGGTAAAGAAAATCAAATACATTTTGACTAGAAATTCAAACCAGGGTTCCGGTATGAATCGGAGGGCACTTGTATGTTCAAGAAAAAGGTAAATACTCAGGAATATGACACAGGACAGGAACTTAATGACCTCTATCTATATATGTGCATTTCCAGGTACAACAATAAAATATAGAAAAGTTCTTATTTATATTATACAGAAACAAACAGAAATGTACAAGAAAAAAAGAGTACTTCCACATACAAACTCTTGGAAGGCCATTAAGCCAATCAAATGCAAGGATTAAATAAAGAAAAATCTACTGCCACAGCGAGCCAAGGATGCACTAAACTAAAAATAAACATGTAGCAAGTGACTGTGGAAAAGCAAGGAGCATTTACCTGCCTTAGGCAAGAAGACAAAATGCGGAAGAAGAACTGTTGTTTGGCAGAGCATAAGATATTGACATGTGAAACTGAAATATACATTATTATCACAGAGTGATAATCTCTCTGCGGGAATCACACCCTCTGACCTCAGGATTTATACATGTTTATAAATTCCACAGTATGGCTGTGATCTCGAAGAGGATTTCCCCTTTGACCAAAAATATAAAGATACAAAGCGAAAACCTACATACAGAAAGAAGAGAGAGATATTAGCTACTGGGGGAGGGGGGCTGGGGGATAAGTAAAAATGTAATTAGTAGTTTTTTCTGGTCATAATTTGGTTTATAAAAATAAAATCATACATTTTAAACAGCCATTTAGCTTTTTTTATATGCATGTGCTTATACTTGATTAAATTTAATCAATACAGGTTATGACTGCCTAGATGTTGTTTAAGGCAAAATGTATGTAAAATGTATAAACAAATAAACTGTCGCCCCATTAATTAATCCATTAATTTCCTTAATTCTGAGACTTCTTCTAAAAATAAATACAGAAATACAACACATATGGGGGTTGTTTAAGCAAACTTTAAGTTAATAAAAAGTTGTATTTAAGAAATAACTAACAACATAAGGTAGGATAATCTTTCAATAACATCCTTAGGCAACAAACTTGATAAGAAGTCATCGAGCGCCCTCTGGTGTCTGATGAAGCGTCTCACACGCTCAGGCAAAAACACCTGAATTTCATCACCAACAGATCCAATTTATCAGTGATCTGCGTTTAGTGTTTTTCTCGCTGTTTACAGGTGTGTGTCGATGTGAATAGCACTATATTTTAAATATATAGTTGTTTAATCCTTGTGTCAGGGTATATTAACTGATATTGATCTTGATTGTACATTTTTGATTATATTCTCAAGAAAGCCTGCCCATTTGTAAACAAACATTTACGATTGGGGCCGTGCTGAATTGTTCAGGCGAAGAAAGGGTGCAGACAGACTTTCTCCCCACGCCGTTTCACCTGAATAGCATTTATGCTGGTTGAAATGACAAACTGCTTTGTCGAAAATGACTCTGTAGCTTCAATCAGTCTGTCTGAAATATCCAGCTCATCATCTGTGTCTGACAGAGCCTGTGTTCATTGGGGTAAGATCAATTCCTTCCTGTACAACGAGCCATTTCGATTGCCTACGGTATTTTACCTGCTTTTACTGGCTGCTTCTTTCCTGGAAGGTTGTGTACTCAGTGGCTCTAAGACCACAGCTGTCTTTCAAGCAGAAAATGATCTTCTGGAGAATCAGTTTTTCATCAAAACGGTAACACATCCATCAGTTCTTACCACAAACCCAGTTTTAGGCCTCATATGTCCACCCCAACATGAAAACTGTCAACATTTACTCACCCTCATGTTGTTACAAACTCGTATTGACTTTCTTTTCCCGTGGCATATGTTATACAGCTCTTCCTCCAGTGAGCTGTTAATCGTTGTGACTGGATCATTGACTAAGTCCGATTCATTGAATCATTCTTCTCATTCAAATCTTTTCATCCACTGATCGAACATTGCTCATCAACACAAACACAAATGGAGCCATGTTTGTTTATGTATTTATACATGTATGTATGTATTTAAACAATTTTTTTTTTCCTTCCTCCTTTTTTCCTTCCTCCTTTTTTTTTTTTTTTTCCAAGCTGAAGGCTTGAAATAATTTGCTGAGGTTAAGGAACTGTAATGCGCCAGGGCCTGGAACTACTTTTATTGAAGTTTAAAACTTTTATGATGCTTTTTGTCATTTTGTGGCTTGAGTACCAGTCCACATTCACTTTCATTATAAAACATAAAATTTACCTTTTGTGTTTACGGGTCATTTACATTTCGGTACATGAGGGTGAATGACTCGAATTTTTTGGATGAAATATTAAAAAGGTTTTGATAAAGTGTATGAGTGGGCCTGATAACCTACATACAAATCCACAGGTTTTTCATTACTCTGAAATGGCCTGATTTCTGTTTTCACAGATATGTCTTAGTGAGGAGGCAGGAGATGAGATGCATATTGTGGCCGTCTGTGACAGTGTCGGAGCTTCCAAACCATTGCCAATTGCCACCCTCCGCCACTGCATGCCAATGGTGAATTTATTATTGTGGCTGATAGTTTGATTGATTGAAAGTCTTAAGAAACTGATAATCATAAATGTACAAGTGAATATTTTGTCATATGTTACAGATCAGTTTTCCTGGTTTGGAGCTTATACCACCCGTCACATTTAAACTGTGCTCTGGTAAAGGACCGGTGTTCATCTCTGCTCAGCATATCACATGTAAGAGTTTGCATTAGAATACTTGTATTCTTTTTTCTGTGTTCTCCGAAGTTGGGCAAAACTCACTGTTTTAGAGTAAGCTCCCTGTCAATTCACAAGTGTAAAAACGCAGGTTGTTGAATGGAAATTTGAATTGGAATGACCAACATTGCACTAAACTGCAATTCAAAGAAATTCAACATGGTCACACATAAGGAGTTTTCTTAGGCCAACACAAGTTTTGCCACAAAAGTGAAATAATTAAATTAATTTAAATTGATTGGAATTTACTAAAGTGTAAGTTGATTTAAAAAAAAAAAAAAACTTATTTTAATTTAAAACAATACAAATATAGTGAATTAACAGTGAATTCTTGGAGAAAAACTACATTACCCATGCTTCTGCACAGAAAATTACACCAATCAGAAAAGCAACAGATAGCTCTTTTGCTCCGCCCACTCCCATGAATCTCTGAATGATGTAATCGAGTCTCTCTCTATCCAAAATACTTAAATGTTGGCATATAGGCACATTTTGCAATAAACTTAAAATATATTGTTTTTACATATATAGTTAACATTTGTAAATGACTAGTTTTATATTTCTCCATTGTTTTTAAATCAATTATGCTGTTCGCAATGCCTCATGGGATTGTAGTTTTTTTCCCTCATTAAAGTGTTAAGTACACAGTATTTTACCTTTCTTGTCTTGTCCGATTTTCAAATACTTTTTTGCTTCAAATCAAAGTTTGTATTGTTGCAATTCACCTTGTAGCTGATCGGTTCATGGCTTATAACTCTTTAACGAAGACTTTTAAAATCCCTATGGGAAAAATGAATGGGGAAAAAATACTTCATACACTGTTGCACTCCTATTCAATTTTGAATGGTGCTTAACCATGCTAAATATTAATTTCTGCCTTTTTGCAGTGAATCCCATTGAAATGACTGAAGGAGAAGAGGACGACGAAGAGGAGGATGAAGATGGTTAAATGCCAGTGATGAGAGCTTATTTTGACATTTTGAACCATGGATCCTGTGTGACCGCAATATGCACATTGTCAATATTTGTTTCTAAAGTATCACATTGTATTAACTTCAAGAGTTTTAATGCTAACGAAAAACATCAATCTTGTAAAATAATAAAGAGTGTAAATAATACCACAATTTTATATGATGTATTTTTTCCCCATCTGTAGACTGAGATATGCACACCTACTAGAACACAAAATGTTAAATAAAGATACAACTGACTTGAAGTGAGAAATAAAGTATAATATACAATGCAACAGTTTGTGTGAACTGATTAATCCCTCTTTTGGCAGAATGGTGTTAATTGTAAAATTAATTTGTTTATTTAGCAGTGGCCACAATAGATGAATAGTTTGGTGAGGGTATGACATCATGACTTACGGCAGAGTTTATAGCGTTAATGAGCCGTTGCTAGGAAACAGTCACGCATCTAAGCAACAGACAGTAAACAAACCGTTGCACGTTGTCATTGACATAGAGCTGGAGAATGACTTGTGTTTACAGTGGGAAAAGAACGTAATGCACCAGCACGAGATGTCTACTAGCTCTGTGTTTGATGGCGCAGTCTTTATGTCATCCGAGATGAAGCTTATAGAGGATTTCAAGCGAGACACACACCCTGATAAAGTGAATCTCGCTGGGAGGGGTGAGTGATTTTACTGCCTCAGACTGGACATGGACTACTACCTATAATGATGATGGTTAAATTAAAGACCCTATAAAATCAAAATTGAATTTTAGCTCTTTTGCTCTTAAGATCATTTATATGCTAGTGTTCTCCTAAAATGTCAGATATACAGGAAAATGGATCAAACGTGTTGCATTTTGCACTAGTATAGTTCACACACAAAAAATGACAACTCTGCTATTTACACCTTACTTTCTTCTGATACACACACAACACTGCCTGTTTGTAATCAAATGTAGCCTTCATTTCTCTCAATGACCAGAGTATGTTGGAGAGCATGGACACACCACATGGCTTCCTCTTGTACGAAAAATTAAGCAGCAAATTGCCACAGACCCAACTATAAACCCTGAGTACCCACCCATCCTTGGGATCCCAGAATTCACCAGGAGGGCAACCGAGCTTGCATTGGGCAAAGATAGCCCCGCCATTGTTGAAAGCAGGGTAATATCCTTTAATTATTTTCGGTAACCGATGTCACACTGTAGACTAACCTTCTTTACAATGTATTCCCACAATTGTTGAATGCTCACTTTAATCCCCAATCTCGCATGTGATCAACGACTCGCAAGCTGAATACACTGATAGCACTTTAGAGGTTTGGTACATATCCAATGTGCAGTTTGTTTGTAGAGGGTGTAAAGCCGGTCGTCTTCAACACTATCGTGAAATGGCAGTACAAGCTGTAAACTGCATATAGCTTTTGATAATTGAACTATGGAGAAGATGTGACGCAAATGGGTTAGTCACCCACCCACATCAGACATAGTCAGAGATATTGATGCTGAATAGAAACTATCCTCCACTGATCACTTTACTATTTTTTAACTGATTAATATGACACTTTAGTGTTCATATTCAGGTTATATGTGAATAAAAACCTAAATTCAATCTGCTCATCATATAAAGTGATCGTGTCTCTTCAGAAAATTTGGACTAAACTGCTCAATTTATATGGATTAGTTTTACGATCTCTTTATGAACTTTTTGAAGCGTCAAAGTGGTAGTTGCGTAGCTGTCAATGGAGGGACAGAAAGCTCTCATATTTCATCAAAAAGATCTTTATTTGTGTTTCAAAGATGAACGAATGTCTTATGGGTTTGGAATGACATGAGCGTGAGTAATTATTGACAGAATTTACATTTTTGGGTGAACTATCCTTTAAGATTAAAGGCCTGACAACAACAGTCTTTGCATATCTGTCGACCTTAAAGGGATAGTTCTAAAATGAAAATTAAGTCATAATTTACTCGCCCTGTGATGTTCTAATGCTGTACGCCCTTCTTTCTTTTGTGGAGAATTTAAAAAAGAAAAATGTCCTGCTCACGCTCGTTCATATATTGGCAGTGAAGAGCGACCAGCATCAAGCTTTTTAAAAAAAGATGCAAAAGTATCACAGAATGATCCCATGCTGTAGATTTCAAGTTTTCTGGGGGTATACGATAGGGTTTGGTGAAAAACAAACCAAAATTTAATGTATCATTTATCAAAATTCTTGACCTTGGCCGTTGGGCAAGGCTGCAAGACTTTTTCTTTTTTTCTTTCTTTCTTTCTTTCTTTTTTTTTAAAGTCTTGTATTTCATGTCACATTTTTGTTAATCTTGATTTCTCACAACTTGTGTGATTTTTCTGGGAGACACAGAGTAAACTGCAGCACTACTAGTGTCTCACGAATGTGCACATCGTGCAGCCATGCAGAGAAGACCAACAGCCTAGGTTAAATAATACATTACATTTCAGGTTGTTTTTCCAACAAACCCTATCGTATACCCCCAGAACACTTGTAATATGTGGCATGTGTTGCATGGGATAATTCTGTGATACTTTTGCATCTTTTTTTCAAAAAGCTTAATGCTGGTTGCTATTCATTGTCATCATATGGATGAGTGGGCCAATTTTTTTTTTTTTTTTTTTTTTTTTAATTCTCCGTTTGTGGTCCATAAAAGAAAGAAGGGCATACTACATTAGAACAACACCAAGGTGAGTAAATGATGACTTAATTTTCATTTTAGGGTGAACTATCCCTTTAAGCATTTCAACTAGATGGAACAAGCAAATCCACATGATTTAAAAGAGGAATATAATGTCACTGGTAATGTAGAACACTCTCCCTACCAGGGGTCATGTGTGGGTACTAAGTTTGTTAAACATATAAAACAGAAATTGCAACTTTTGGTTGACATGGTCGACATTTGGCCATTCTCAGAAAACGTTTCTCCATGACGGTCCCTCAGAACTGTCAAAACTTGCGACAGACAAGCAAGCTCAGGTGTCTTATTATGGCGAGTCTGTTTTTCACACACAATCAGGAGTATCATGCAGGGTTCAAAGGAGACAACAATGTATCCACAAGCTCAGATATTGAGTCGAGTTGATTTTGAATGCAACTTCCAAAAAAACTGTATATGTGATAACTAAAACGCATGATAATTATGGATGATTAAAATTACCCCCAATATAAAAATGTCAAAGCTGTTCTTTTAATTGTATGTTCAGTTTTTAATCTGAGTCTTCTTGCAAGCTAAATAAAATGTCTACCATGCCACTACTTACAGTCTGTTAGTTTAAAAGTCCCATAGCAGATCTAGACAAGTGGAGCAAGGAAGATGGAGGGTTTCAGCAGAACTTTGACAACGTGCTGCAGGACCAGCTTACAGCGAGCACTGAATCAGGCTATTTAAATGCTGAGCTATGTAGTAAACCAGTCTTTTCCAACCCTGTTCCTACACCAACACCAACAGTGCACATTTTGGATGTCTCCCTTATCTGACCTATCTGTTTCTTTGTCTTGGAGTCTCTACTAATAAGCTGGTGAGTTGAATCAGGTGTGTTTGATTAGGAAGCAATCAAAAATCTGTAGTGTTGGTGTGCCTCCAGGAACAGGGTTGAGAAACACTGTAGTAAATGATGTGATTGATAGCCGACTGCATTTAAAGGACCTATCAGCCTCTGCTATCTAGAGTTTCATGACTGAACTAGATATTTAAACTTTAAAAGTAATGTCTGTAGATCTTGTGTGTTTAAGGCCACACTGTACCGACAGACGGCGACCAATGCGGATAATCACCAGATTACAGTACATTACTTCTCAGACATTCCACGACAATGTTCAGTTGGCGAAAACAAGCGTCGACTAACGCCAACAGACACCAACAGGGGTAACACATTAATCCGACAAAAGTGTCCGTTGCCGTTTGTTGCTGTCTGTCGGTGCAGTGCGAATTTGTCTTTAAATGCAAAAACACATTCTTCGTGAATGGTTCCTTGAAATATCTTGCACTAAGGGACCCAATACTTCCACTGGTGCCCATCCAAAAAATGTGTTGCATGATGTCCCTAAACACATTATTAAATGTTTTTGTTGTTGTTGTTGTTGTTGTTTTAAAAGTAAATCAGGATTAATAATTATAATGGCCACACTTGTCAAATAAATGATCATCTTTTCTCAATACATTCTGGTTTGGCAAAAGGGTATTTGAGCCTCATTGAGGGGGTTGAGGGGGTACATGCTAAGACAAAAAAAAAATATATATTGTTGGCAAAAATAAAAGTTGGGAAATACTGATGTTGTGAAGTACATTTAGTTTCCAAATCACCAAATTAAATTTGAAATGTGTTTGGAAATGCTGTAGGTGTTTGGCGTCCAAACAGTTGGATGTACTGGAGCAGTTCGCCTGGGCGCTGAGTTACTGAGATCCTGGTACTGTTCAAGTTCTTCCTGGAGCGGACCCATCCTGCTCTCCTCTCCCTGTGATGGTGCATACAAAATTTGCACATACCATAATGTGGGCTTTTTTTTTTTCTTTTATGTAGAAATTAAATTCTAATGTTCAGTAATTTTAGACCAAAAACTGAAGATGAACCTATATCTGAGATTTGAATTTGCAATGGTAGCACATGTGGTAATGTCTCTGATGTTTCTTGAAGACTCACTGACAGGCATCTTTAAGGCAGCAGGGATTGAGGATGTGCGACATTATCGGTACTGGGAAGCAGAATCCAATGAAGTGTGTGTGGAAAACATGGTGCATGACTTGGAGAACGCTCCGGAACGGTGTGTAGTGGTTCTGTTTGCTTCAGGCCACCGTCCCACTGGTGCTAAACTCTCTCAAGAGGACTGGAAACGTGTAGCTGAGGTCATGATGGTACAGTCTCAGAATGAAAAAAGAAATCGAGCTTAAAAATTACATCTTTCCCTTGAATTTTTTTTTTTTCAGTTTAATTATTTAGAAAGTTTATTATCAGGTGTGTAAGGCCAGTTAGACACTCAGGGTAAGATATACTTCAGCCTCACTAAACCCACCATGAGAATGAAAGAATTTTTAAACACTTTCTTTCATGTTTTCTGATCCATAATTCAAGTTAGTCTTGATGAACAAGTAAAAAAATAGTTCTGGTTAATACATGGTATCAGATGTATACTACACTGACCATTAATGGATGGTGTATTGCTTTGATCTCATCATCATCATTAGTGTATATATAGCATAGTTCAAGCTTTTATCACTAATGACTACAAAGTTGGTCAGTAGTATTTGATTGATAAGGATTCCATGAATGAAATTCCTGTTATCTGGAAGTCGTTCAATCCCAATCTTTCTCTTTCTCTTGATTAGAAGCGCCAGTTGTTTCCATTCTTCTTGATGTCTGCCCAAGGCTTGTGCAGTGGTTCTCTTGAGCAAGACACCTGGGCTGTTCGTCATTGTGTGTCTTTGGGGCTTGAACTGCTCTGTGCTCAATCTTTTTCTCACAGCTTTGGCCTCTATGGTGTGTTTACTGTACCATTTTAAATTGTGTTATAGTTTAAATTACTAAAAACCATGTCTAACTGTTAAGCTACTAGAATTATTGTGGTTAATGATGTTGACAGGTGAGAGAGTGGGGCATCTTCTCTGCGTCTTAAAGCAGAACATGCTGGCTGTGCAATCTCAAGCTGAGAAACTCGTTCAGACACTTTGGTCCTGCCCACCGATGGAAGGGGCCAGGGTGGTTGCCACTATATTAAGTAATCCTGCTCATTTAGTTGAGTGGTAAGACTTATTCCATTCATTAATGCATTTTAACATGATTAAAATGTTGATTTAAAGGAGTCATGACATGGATTTTTATTATTTTAAAATGGTTCTTGAGGTTTACTTATGTAAAAAAATGCAGAAAAAAACAAATATATACAGTATATGTGGAAAAACGATTATTGTCAACACTCATTTTGACCCTCTGTCTTAAATGAACTGTTTTAAAGGGATAGTTCACCCAAAAAATGAAAATTATGTCATCATTTACTCACCCTCAAGTTGTTCCAAACCTCTATGAATTTCTTTCTTCTGCTGAACACAGAAGAAGATATTTTGAAGAATATGGGTAACCAAACAGCTGCTGGGCCCCACTGACTTCCATGGTATGGACAAAAACAAACAAACAAACAAACAAAAAAACATGGAAGTCAACTGTTTATCTTATCTGTTTATCAACTGTATATCTTTCTGTTCAGCAGAAGAAAGAAATTCATGCAAGTTTGGAACAAACTGAGGAACAAAATTTCTTTATTTTAATTTTAATTTTCATTTTGTTTCAACTGGGTGAACTATCCCTTTAAGGGGCATCTCCTTTAAGGCGTGTTAGTAGACGGGCACTGTTATGATTGGTTAACATCATTGCATAGGAAACAGCATCAACGCCCGCTCGCTATTGCACGTAAGTGTTTTGAAAACATTATCCATATGAAACTATCATTTACAGACAAAGCATTATGAAATCATTTATTTACGGTTTGTGATGCAGCTGCTGTCAAGTCCAATAGAGTTGTCTGCTTCATCTTTCAACAAAAGTTTCTTTGTAAACTCTCCATTACACCATGCCTTTTTTACAAAACAAAATGCTCCGAACAAAAATATAATCCTCTGACATTATGCCATTAAAATAAATCAACCACTTGTTCCTGACGCTCAAATCCTTTTGAAGTCTGTACAGAGACGCAAAAGAGCTTTGAACTGGAAGCGTCAAAGAGAACGTTCATTTTCTCTTCCGTTTGTCCTGTTGTCGACAGACTCAAATGTTTGGAGTATGTCAGAAGCTGAACGTGCATCTGTATACTGTATCCAGTATAGACAGCATCAGTGATTATAATGGGTTCTATTTGCTTTTGACGCAATGCGACACTTGCGTCTGGTGTAGGCAAATGCCAGCCTTAAAGTGAATGAATGCCAGTGGGCGGGGCCTATGGTGCAATAATGTATAACAATTATTTGATGTCTTGCTGTGAAGGAAGTCATATGCAAATGTATTTGCCCATGTGACATCACAAAGTATCCAACAGTATCCAAATGAGCCATTTTTGGAGCTTGGTTAAATAAATGCTTTGTTTATAATGAGGAGGATGACTTGAACTTTGAAACTTGCAGGATGGTTTAATTGTACAAAGACCTTGTATGTGTCAAAAGATCAAGGCAAATTTGATTTCTCATGTCATGACCCCTTTAAAGGGTTAGTTCACCCAAAAATGAAAATTATGTCATTAATTACTCACCCTCATGTTGTTCCACACCCGTAAGACCTTCGTTCATCTTTGGAACACAAATTAAGATATTTTTCATAAACTGCATTGCCAGCAAGACAATTAACACTTTCAATGCCCAGAAAGCTACTAAAGACGCATTTAAAACAGTTCATGTGACTAGAGTGGTTCAATCTTAATGTTATGAAGTGACAAGAAAACTTTTTGTGCGCCAAAAAAAAATAAATAAATAAATAACGACTTTACACTATCTAGTGATGGGCGATTTCAAAACACCGCTTCATGAAGCTTCAAAGCTTTACGATTCTTTTGTTTCGAATCAGTGGTTCGGAACACGTATCAAACTGCCAAAGTCACGCCCCCCCAGTGGTGAACCATTGAAATTTCGAAACACTTATGACGTAACGAAACCTCGTTTACTGAAATCACGTGACTTTAGCAGTTTGATATGCGCTCCGAACCACTGATTCGAAACAAAAGATTCATAAAGCTTCGAAGCTTCATGAAGCGGTGTTTTGAAGTCGCCCATCACTAGATATTGTTGAATAAAGTCATTATTTTGTTTTTTTGGCACACAAAAAGTATTCTCGTTGCTTAACATTACATTAACATTAACATAAAATTAAGGTTGAACCACTGTAGTCACATTAACTGTTTTAAATGCGTTTTTAGTAGCTTTCTGGGCATTGAAAATGTTAATTGTCTTGCTGGCAATGCAGGCCTCACTGAGCCATCGGATTTTATGAAAAATATCTTAATTTGTGTTTCGAAGATGAACGAAGGTCTTACGGGTGTGGAACGACATGAGGGTGAGTAATTAATGACAGAATTTTCATTTTTGGGTAAATTAACCCCTTAATGTTCATACATTTTTTGCATTTCACTTATGCTCTAGCTTGTTTCCTAGTCTAGCTTTCTAATAAACCTGTGGTTGGTTGCATAAACTGCTTAGACTAAAAGTTAATCATCTAATTTGTTTTCTTCAAGAATGGTTCTAACTTTTTAAAGTCAGTCTAATTGGTCTAATTTTAATCAGAAAAATTAGGACTGATTACCTTTTGTCTTGCTGCTAGTTGATAAAATAGAAAAAGTACACTTTAAATACCTAGATGATGTACTTAATTAACCGAAAAACAAAGTTTGGAAGGTTGGACTCTTCATGCACTCAACTGTTGCAGCTTTAATTACGTAGCAGAGGGGGAGGGGCTATCAGGCTCCAATGTTGAATGACAAAGTAACCTTAGAAAATTCATTCACTACACGATTGAGTGCATACTGTATGTCATTTGGGACACAACTACAGTCTTAACATAGTGGTTAAGTTTATGCAACTGGCCCCTGGCATTTTGAATACTGTATATTGTTGGGTCTGCGAGGAATTGCTAATGTTCCTCTATTGTAAATTGCTTAGCATATGCTAAATGCATGAATGTAATGTTATTTTTTCACAGCATTTTATGTTATAATGTCCTCATAAAGTATTTGGATGCTTAAGTCACACAAAATGCACAAAAGCCACTGAATTACAAAATATCAAACCAAGAGGCATGTGCAAACAGATGCAGCTAGATGCTTTTTCTCAGAAGTAACCAATTTCATTTTTTTTTATTTATTTTTTTTTTTATCAAGATGCTTTCAAGGTCATTTTTTAATGGATGTATGAAGTCCGTTCTCCTCAAGTTTACACGGGTGCCCTATTATCATGTGTGGTTCATCACATTACATTTATGAACATTATTAAAACTTTGTGTTAGTTTTGAACAGTATATCTATTGTTTTATAATTTAAAACATTTTGTGGAATGATTTGCTTAAAAAAATGATTTGCTTTGACATTTTACCATATAATGCAAAGACATTCATACACTTTGAGTGTGGCTTAAGTATCTAAACATGTTTTCTGCACGTGGCCCTTGGCACTTTTGTATTAGAACATCTGATTGTTATTCACAGTCTCTTTTTATCAAAGCTACCTGAATAGATTCGTTTGTTCTTGACCTTAACCATTTCATTTATGCTTAATGTTTAAAAGCCAATGTGAAATCATTCACTCCTGAAATTGCCATTTCAAATTAAGAACATCTCGACCTGAACATCACACTTGGAAACACGCATAAATGCAGTAATGATTTTGAGATGAACTAACGCCCAAGGCTTTCTATTCTTTATGCAAACATTGTGCTGAAATTAGAAATTGCTCTTTTTATTATTCAGCAAATGAGTCTGAAGTTTTTCTCAGGCAGGAAGGTGTGAAGGCCATTGTTGAACGCTGCATGCTAATCCGAGAACGTCTGCGTGAGAGACTGAGGATTTTAGGTGGTCCGGGGCGTTGGGATCACATAATAAAACCTGGTGGACTTTATTGCTGTTTTGGACTGAATGGTGAGTGATACATAATACATGCATGAGGGTATTATAGTTCCACTTTCTTCATATTTTTGAGCTATAGCAGTTCAGCATAACTATTACAAGGGGAGCTCAGTACTACAGCATACATTTAAATGTATGCTTGAAAAACTGTAATGGAGTAATGAATTTAATGATGTCTACCAGCTCAACAGGTGGAGTTTCTGATTCAGAGGAAACACATCTACTTGTTACCCAACGGGTGTCTAAACGTTAGTGCCATTAACAGCCGTAACCTGGACTATGTTGCTGAATCCATCCATCAAGCCATGAACTCTCGACTCTGACTTCACTTCATAAGCTTCCTTCAACTCTTCATCCGCAAAATGCTTTTCATCAAATATGCAGTGGGAATTTTTGTCTTTGAATTTTCTGAGCACACTAAAACTTTTGAAACTTATGCTTAACTTTTAATGAAGGCTGTAATGCAGGCAGAGCTGCAAAAGTTCCCTGCTCTTGAATACTGTATTTGAATGCTGTACTTGAATATCAATCGGCACATTGGCCGTGGGAATATAAAGGGTATATTTACATAGAAATTAAGAAATAAAAGTATATCTGTATATCACCCCAGCCTTGTGTGATGCCAGTTATCAAGCAATATTCTCACATTTCCCTGCTGTACAACACTCAAAAGTGTATTCATTAGAAAATTCACACATCAGTATTCTAAATATTTAATAGCATGGTCTTACCATTTTTCTCTTCTAAAATACACTGTATTAAGGTTTTGTTCTTTTTTTTGTTTTGTTTTGTTTTGTTTTTTTTGATGAGAGCGCCACAAAAACCATAGTTTCCACACTTGAAATCTTCATCATGCTTGTGATATGGCATGTTTCATTACATTATGGGCATTAGCCTATGCATTCACGTTAAAGAATACAGTTCATCCAAAGATTTTTTGAGAAATGTCTCAATGTTTTTATTTATTTATTTTTTCAAATCTATTGGTTACCAACACTTTTCAAAGTATATTCTTTTGTGCTCTACAGAAAGACTTACAGGTTTGGAGTGACATGAGAGTGAGTAAATGATTATATAATTTTCATTATTGGGTGAACTAACTGTTTAACTGAGTTCATGCTGTTCTGATGTTAACACCTATAGTTCTTAGATGCTGGACATCATGGCAGGCATCATATTTGGTTCCTCCTCTCAGTAAGAGTGTAAAGCTCCAATGGACCTTACAATAAAATGAACATTACTATTGGCATTTGCTTTTATTACCGCTGGGTGATACATAAAAGTGAATAGTCCATTTTATTCTTTTTCTTTCTATATCCTAAAAAATTAATCCAGGGCAAAAAAAAAAAAAAAAAAATCATGAATGATAATATAAGTGCACAGTGTACATTATTTCTTATTATTGTTCTTTAAAAAATGGCCTCAACCCAGCAAAGCTGATCCAGAGGCTATATCTAGATCAGGGGTGTCCAAACTTGGTCCTGGAGGGCCACTGTCCTGCAGAGTTTAGCTCCAACCCCAATTAAACACACCTGAACCAGCTAATCAAGGTCTAATTAGGCATACTAGAAACTTTCAGGCAGGTGTGTTGAGGCAAGTTGGAGCTAAACTCTGCAGGACAGTGGCCCGCAAGGACCGAGCTTGGACACCCCTGATCTAGATGGTCATGACAGACTAAGTTGCTTTCCACATTAAAAGTGATAGACTCTATTATGCTCTAAGACAAAACTGCAAATGAAGACAGAATTGATCAAAACAATTCCTACCGGGATGAACACAACTTTACTTACAGTAAGAGGTTTCAAAACATTTAACATTAATCAAAGGAAATTACTGTAGCAATTGAACAATGTTTTTAAAAAATCAATATGCCTCTTATGCCCATTAGTCAGGTCTCATACGGTTGTGCTCCACAGATAATTTACTGCATTCTTTGTAGTGACAGCAGGGACAGCAGCATGTCGCCCACACAGTGACAGTTCAATACCTTCCAAATACATCTGGTGAAGACCAAAAATCACTGCAGTTCTAACAGCTATTTCCTCCACATGAGTTTAACTGCCCTCGGATGGTGATTCACAGCTCCTGACAAATCTTTTTTCTAGTTAACCATATTTGAACTGCACGCAAAATACAGTGTGAGAATCATAAATGTTTTGGTTTTGAGGATCAAAAATCTTTTTGCCCCAATATTTTACATTATACTACTGTTTATTCCAATCTAATTGGTTGAGCGGTGTTCCAAGAGTTTTGATATTCAGTCCAGTAACACTGGGACCTTGATAATGGTATGTGATTATGGTGTGCGTTGAGGTAAATAGACCTTAGTCAAGGTAGATATTTAATTTTAAGACGGTGAAAAGGAGGCTGCGAGGTATAATTACAATGGCATGCACTGTATAAAGGCTCTTAGATCACATGTAATTTTCAAAACTGTTCTGACAGCTACACTCACTGTTCTGACAGATACACTCACCAGCTTCCCAGGATAGGCACCAGCATTCCTCATTCCTCGCTCTTCGGGCATACCAGTACAAGGTCCTCCCCTTTGGGCTGTCCCTGTCTCCCCACGTCTTTATCAAGGTTGTGGCATTCGTATTCTGAACTCTCGACGACTCAACAACTAGCTCATTCTCGAGATCTGTTATGCAAACAGGGACCAGGTGCACAGGCACCTGAGCCATCTGGGGCTTTGGGTCAACTGGGAGAAGAGCAAGGTCTCCCCTGTGCAGAGCATCAGTTTTCTCGGTATGCAGTTGGACTCGCTGTAACGCTGTTCGGATTGATGCATATGAGACCACTTCAGCACTGGCTACATGGCCGAGTCCCAAGATGGGCATGGCGCTGCGGCACACTCTGTGTAGCCATCACACCAATCTGTCGCCGAACATTCAGCCCTTTATCAGACTTTGCCTTTCTACAGGCTGGATTGTCCAGGCCGTTGTTGTGACAACAAGTGCCTCCAGAAATGGCTGGGGTGCAATGGGCATGCAGCTTCAGGCTCCTGGACAAGACCTCGACTGCAGTGGCATACCAATTGCCTGAAGTTGCTGGCAGCGCTGTTTACCCTGCGCCAGTTTTGACCATTGCTTCAGGGCAAGCACGTGTTGGTCCATACAGACAACACTGGCGGGGTATGCTCGCGTCACATGTCACAACTTGTTCACCATCTCCTCCTCCTCGCTCCATGTAATTCACACTCCGGATGAGCTCAATCGTGCGGCCGACGTGCTCTCACGACAACTCATACTTCTGAGAGAATGGAGACTCCATCCCTAGGAGGTCCAGATCCTGATCTGGAGTCGATTGGGGGAAGCACAGGTAGACCGTCTGCCTCCTAGTAGTCCTCCTACTGCCTGCTCTTTTATTCCCTGACCGAGGCACCCTTCAGCACAGATGCACTGGCACACAGCAGGCCCCGGTGTCGGAGCGCCAAAATCACGTGATTTCAGTAAACGAGGCTTCGTTATGTCACAAGTGTTTTGAAATTTCAATAGTTCACGTGACTTTGGCAGTTTGATACGCGCTCCAAACCACTGATTCAAAACAAAAGATTCATAAAGCTTCATGAAGCAGTGTTTTGAAATCACCCATCACTAGATAATGTTGAATAAAGTCGCTATTTTTATTTTTTGGCGCACAAAAAGTATTCTCGTCGCTTTATAACATTAAGGTTGAACCACTGTACTCACATGAACTCTTTTAAATATGTCTTTAGTAGCTTTCTGGGCATTGAAAAAGGAAATGATCTTGCTGGCAATGCAGGCCTCACTGAGCCACCGGATTTTATCAAAAATATCGTAATTTGTGTTTCGAAGATGAACGAAGGTCTTACAGGTGTAGAACAACATGAGGGTGAGTAATTAATGACATAATTTTCATTTTTGGGTGAGCTAAGCCTTTAACAATGTCGAGACTACAATACTGTATATTAACTATGAATTAACTATAAACTAATAGTTTGTCAATGATTTGTAAGTACTTTATTACTGTATACTTATTATAAAGTGCTAACACTAAAGTTAATAAACTAAAAAAAAAAAAAAAATCCTTTATTTAAAAAAAATAATAATAAAAAAAAAATAAAAAAAAAACTGTATAGAGTCTAGTTTCAAGAACTAAAACTCCATTACTGTCATGTTGACAAAGCTGCTACTTGAGGAAATATCATGAACATACTTTGCTCTTCTGCTGGCTTTTTATTTGTCATTTTTTCCCTCACCTATAGCAAGTTTGAAGTGAACCCAGTCACATGGCATAAACTGGACAGATATTAAATCGATAAGATGGTCAACAAAATGAAAGTGATAGGGAAAAAATGATGTAGGGGACACTACCTTGACCTTGAGCAGAAGTACTCAGGCATGTCAATCATTTCTCTCCAGGCTGAGATATAAGTTCACAGCGACACGGTCAGGGCACTTAGAAGATCATAGAAACACTCTACCACCATGGAAGAGCACTCTTTGTAAACCAGGCAACTACAAATATCTGCACATTTCAACCTTTGTTTCCATGCCTCAAGCACAGGAGAAAGCGGAGAGGTAATCCATGTGCTCTTGTCATGAGTGGTTTATATATAAAGACACAGTGCGTCATATTCATGTTTCAGCAGAAGCATACCAGCTTTTTTGTAACACTTTGATGTTACAAAAGTCAGTTGATGTTCTGAGCTGACGTTTTATATTCTCGATGAGTGTTGTTTGCTCAGAATTGGATGTGTTTCATCAATGACATGTCACTGATCTGTCATGATTTTCCAGGTATTGTAAAGCGCATGCTACAATTCTGAAAACACACTGAATTATTCAGTGGAATTGTGAGTGTAGTCAGCAAACATGCACCTTATTCACGAGATGATTCATCAGAAAGAGAATTTAGTGTGAAGAACCTTTCATTGGAATAGCAGTGACAGTTCATCCAAAAAAGAAAATACTGTCATAATTTACTCAGCCTCATGTTATTTCAAACCTGTTTGACTTTCTTTCTTCTATGGAAAACAAAAGGAGATATTGTCCTAGTTGTTTTTTGCCACACAATTATGAACATTTTCATAATAGCTTTCAAGTTTCAAAAAGATACAAAAGCACCATAAACGTAGTCCATATGACTATGCATTATATTCCATGTCTTCTGAACCCATGTGATAGCTTTGTGTGAGAAACACACTACAGTTCAAAAGTTTGGGGTCGGTAAGATTTTCCAATGTTTTTGAAAGAAGTCTTCTGCTCGCCAAGGCTGCATTTATTTGTACATATAATACAGTAAAACCAGTAATATTGTGAAATATTACAATTTAAAATAGCTATTTTTAAAATATATTATAAAAATATAAATATAAAATATTATAAAATATTTTCCTGATTGCATTACTCCAGTCTTTAGTGACATGATGATCCTGCAGAAATCATATAATATGCTGATTGACAGCAAACAAAGGAAAATAAAAATCCATTTTATGCTTTTTTATGCCTTAAATGATTTATATGTAATTTGCATAAATGTATTGCATCAGAATATGCGACTACTTTTTATATAGCCTCTAATGGAAAAAGATGCTTCCATTTTTCAATGCTTTTCATAAAGGGGCACAATGTACATCAAGCGAAATTGAAGAACAAACTGGTGTGAAATAATTTTAAACAAAATCATTTGGAGTTCATTTCAGGAGTTTGAATAAGCTTGCTAAAGCAAACTTTCCAGAAAAGTTCGCTCTGGCTGGCAAACTACCATTGGTCTGTAATATGTAGGCATACCTGCTTTGATGTGAAAATCTTCTATGGCTTATTTCTTCTGTTCAGTTAGTCAAGGTCAGATGCAAGAAGAAGCATGAACACACTGGAGAGCTGCTTTATGAAGTAGAAATTTAAGTTGTAATTCTAATTGAATTTCATGTTTAATACTGTAAAGCTGCTTGCTTTAAAGTAATATATGGTGTATAGTGCTATACAAATAATTGTGATGTGACTTGTCTTGACTGGACTGCCAGATTGCAGAGCTGGTGCAAACATATTCCCATCGCTAAATGATCAGATGCTTTCTTAACTGCTGTTTTCTCACAACTTGTCACTCATATGCGATCAATAAGCAATAAGCTGTCAGATTTTATTTGTTGTGACATACATAATGGCTGGAAGTTCTTTTATAGCTATGTGAGGTCAGCTTTTACATTGGTAAAGAGCTGCCATGATAATCCAGTCTCAGCAGTTTATGGACATCTGAAAGCAGAGCTATTCCATTTTGTTCATATCTACCAAGGGTGCCAGTATTAAGGAAGGACACTGAATTGGTTATAAACTGCACACATATATACATATGCACTGCATACCCTCTCAAGCAAAAGGCTTTGCATCTGCAACAACTGTTCACCAGTCAAATCACACAGCTGGCACTCAGACTACTTCCGCAATTAAGGAGCTTCTCGAATTGCTTTAATTTAACAAACTGGAATGAATTTAACAATCCATATGTCGATATTAGTGGATGCTCAGTGGTTTCTTAGCTTCCTAAAAAAAAAAAATAGAAACAGTGTGTTCAAGTTTTTCTACATGTCTTAACTCACAGTAATCACAGTTACACTCCATTGTCATGTACTGGGTGCTTTACTGTATCTATTGTGATTAAATTAAGTGATTAATTTAAATTTAAGTATTGGTTAACTGATTCGTTTGTGATTTTTTATGTCAGTAGTTGGCTCTGTCATTAATAAAAATGTCAATAAAATGATGTTCTTGCTTTTTCATATTTTATTATTACTGTTTTTTTGTTTTTTTTTAACATTGATAATAATAAGAAACATTTCTTACGCAATAAATATGCATATTAAAATGATTTCTAAAAGATCATGTGACACTGAATGGAGTGATGTGCTGAAAGTTCAGCATTGCCATCACAGGAAAAAAATTACATTGTAAAATTTATTAAAATCAAAATATGTAATTATAAAATGTAACAATATTTGCAGACCCCTAACTTTTTTGTACATTCTTGTGCCATCAGCCAATCAGTATTGTCAGTGTTTCTCTCTCTCTCTCTCTCTCTCTATATATATATATACAGACACACACACACACACACACACAGTTATATATGCAAATACTGGCACCTCCAACAATCTTCAATGGAGCAGAAAATTACTTCCATCATAAAGCACAGCAGCACATGTCCTGTCCTGAGACATACTGGGCATTGCACAAATACCACACTTTTACAGACCCATTGTCAAAAACATTATCATTTCCTTGATCTTCCTCTGGTTCAACTTTACTGATGCAAAATCAGAAAGGTCTGCTGAAAAATGACTGGCTGCAATCTTCCATTCCAAGCTTTACCATTTTAAAATAGTGAACATGGCTGTTAAGTTTAATCAGACACCTCCCACCCTGGTTCTTATTTATTCCAAAAAGCTGCCCTCCAGAAACTGCAGTCCCAAATTAACCTAGCCCACACAGCAGAGTTCAAATGGAAAAAGAGGTCTTGGGTTCAATTTCTCTGCTGAAATAAACTAATTTATTCGTTGTCTTCTTTTTTTTCTTCATAAATCCAGTAATATTGCAATTAGATTTATTAACCAATTGTTAAGATTATTTAAAATAATAATAATATAATATATATATATACACATATATATATATATATATATATATATATATATATACACACACACACACACACAATATCTCACAGACGTGAGTACACCCCTCACATTTTTGTAAATATTTTATTATATCTTTTCATGTGACAACACTGAAGAAATTACACTTTGCTACAATGTAAAGTAGTGAGTGTACAGCTTGTATAACAGTGTAAATTTGCTGTCCCCTCAAAATAACTCATATCCAGAGGTTGTGTTTGGGAAATAGACGTATGAGTGCTGCCAGCATTGCTGCAGAGGTTGAAGGGGTGGGGGGTCAGCGTGACAGTGCTCAGACCATACGCCGCACACTGCATCAAATTAGTCTGCATGGCTGTCGTCCCAGAAGGAAGCCTCTTGATGCTCAAGAAAGCCTGCAAACAGTTTGCTGAAGACAAGCAGACTAAGGACATGGATTACTAGAACCATGTCCTGTGGTCTGATGAGACCAAGATAAACTTATTTGGTTCATATGGTATCAAGCATGTATGGCGGCAACGAGGTGAGGAGTACAAAGACAAGTGTGTCTTGCCTACAGTCAAGCATGGTGGTGGGAGTGTCATGGTCTGGGGCTGCATGAGTGCTGCTGGCACTGGGGAGCTACAGTTCATTGAGGGAACCATGAATGCCAACATGTACTGTGACATACTGAAGCAGAGCATGATCCCCTCCCTTTGGAGACTGGGCCGCAGGGCAGTATTCCAACATGATAACGACCCCAAACACACCTCCAAGACGACCACTGCCTTGCTAAAGAAGCTAAGGGTAAAGGTGATGGACTGGCCAAGCATGTCTCCAGACCTAAACCCTATTGAGCATCTGTGGGGCATCCTCAAACGGAAGGTGGAGGAGCGCAAGATCTCTAACATCCACCAGCTCTGTGATGTCATCATGGAGGAGTGGAAGAGGGCTCCAGTGGCAACCTGTGAAGCTCTGGTGAACTCCATGCCTAAGAGGGTTAAGGCAGTGCTGGAAAATAATGGTGGCCACACAAATATTGACACTTTGAGCCCAATTTGGACATTTTCACTTAGGGGTGAACTCACTTTTGTGCCCAGTGGTTTAGACATTAATGGCTGTGTGTTGAGTTATTTTGAGGGGACAGCAAATTTACACTGTTATACAAGCTGTACACTCACTACTTTACATTATAGCAAAGTGTCATTTCTTGAGTGTTGTCACATGAAAGGATATAATAAAATATTTACAAAAATATGTACTCACTTCTGTGAGATACTATATATATATATATATATATATATATATATATATATATATATATATGTGTGTGTGTGTGTACTTTACAGGGCTATAACCACCTACAGTATTTAAGATTTTGAGGTAATAACTTAGTAACAAATTATTGGTCATGAAAAACCCATATTCATTGATTGTTGATTTGAATATTAACGGCCCCTTGTGTTGAGAATCAAGCTTTTAATGTTGTTCATATGTCTATGTGGTGTTTTTAACATGCTTTAAGACCATGTGCATATTCTTAAAGGTGCAATATGTAAGAATTTTGCAGGAAAATATCCAAAAACCACTAGGCCAGTGTTAAATATTTTGTTCACTTGAGTACTTATAATATCCCAAATGTTTCCAATTATAGTAGTCAGCATTTGAAGTGGATCAAAAAAGTTCATCAAAGTTGTCCTAAGACAAGAACGGGTATTGTTCAAAATTCATGTATAACATGTAAGTCTGCTATTAATCAATGATGTCAATTTCAATTTCATGCCTCATCGCTTTTGATGGTGCCCAGACATGATTGTTTGTCACAAGGCGTGAAGTGGCTTGTCACATATTCGTGAAGACAAGAGTGCACCAAAAAACTGTTGGTTGTTCAGTACATCTGTGATTCACCTGAAGTCACAATGGACTAGAAATGCCTCTTAAACATTATTTCCTGCAGTGCAGCAGTGTAGTGCCTTTGGAGTACCTCAAGGAGCCAGCACAGTGGTCATAATGGTGATGCACTGGATACTGTACTGTACTGTAGTCACTCTTGAGCTTGAACCAGGACCCAAAACAGGAAAGACAGTTTTTTTCAGTTCAACAAAACAAGATGTTATTGCACGTTACAGCAGATCAAAAATCTGAGTTCGTACTGTAAAACAAACATGAATTGCATGGTTTAACAAATGCGACAAACAAGTCATGAACAAGAAACAACAAATGTTATGCATTGAGACAACCAGTAAGTAGTCAGTGTTACCACCTCTGATGTTGATCACAGCCTCACATCGTCTGTGCATGCTTGAGATGTGGTTTTGGATATTCTGTTGAGGGATGGCTTGCCATTCCTCCAACAACGCTGTTCACAACTCCACACGGGTTCCTGGAGGGACCTGGCGTGCTTGCACTATTAACTGTAGCTGCTCCCAAATGTGTTCAATGGGGTTCAAGTCTGGTGACGGGGCTGGCCACTCCATCCTTGAGATGCTCTTCTCTTTCAAAAATTCCTTCACCAGCCTTGCTCGATGTGGGCAGGCATTGTCATCCATAAACACGAAATCTAGCCACATTGCACCAGCATACAGTCACACAACTGGTCTCAGGATTTCATCCCTATACCTTTTTTGCCATTTTTAACGATGACAAGCTTTGTCCTTCCACCCATGGAGATGCCTCCCCAAACCATGACCGATGATCCGCCAAAACTGTCATGCTGTACAACATTTTGTGGAAAATTTATCTCCCCAGGGTGACGTCAGACCCTCCTACGCCTGTCTAGGAAGTTCACGCAGAACCAGGACTCATCTGTGAAGAGCACTGTACCCCTTAAGCCAACTTCATGAAGTCGTCTCCTCACAGTCTGAGTGGACACTCGCACCCCTGTTGCTTCCTGAAGGTCATTTTGCAGGCTGACTGCAGGCTTGAAACGATATCTGTGGGCATGCAGGGTCAAATATCGGTCTTGATTTGGTGCTGTGACCCATTGTCTACCTCCACCATGCCTTCTACTCACACTACCATACCTTCTGAACCTGTTCCAGGCTCTGGAAATGACACTTTGAGACGCCCCCACTGCGTTTGCAACTTCACACTGAGTCATGCCTCCTTGCAGCATCCCAATGGCCCTGTTGAGGTCAGAATCCTGCAATCTCACGAAACGTGGAATTTTCAATGCTTTCTGACCTCAAGTGAAAATTTCAGGGCCTTAAATGATGACCAGTTCCCAATTACATACACCTGTGACAGATCAGTTGGTACCTATTGACAAACAATCATGTCTGGAGACCATCAAAAGCCATGAAGGATGACATTTCATTAATGACAACACTGACTAATAACAGACTTACATGTTGTGCATGAATTGTGAAAGAAACACATTTTGGTTTTAGAACAACTTTGATGAAAGTTTTTGATCCACTTCAGATGTTGACTAGTGTATTTGTAAATCATGAGAAAATTGCAATTTTAACCAAGGCTCCAGGACGTGTGAGGAGTCACCTGTCAATTGCGTCATACCCGTGTTAACCTTGGTTTCCGGTTTTATTTTGTAGAAACCATGGAAACACCAAAGACGCTTTAATATTTACATGTTTAAATAAACAAGGGAACAACTGTTTTGATATATTTATAGACAGAAAACTAATTATTGTTATATAGCGCAACACGTTTAGTCTTAGTCTAATTTTCTTGATTTTTTTTGTGAGTACCATGCTTTACCATGCCTCAGAGAAAAACACAGTTTTGTGAAGTAGCTAACATAGCATAATCAAATGCAGCTTTATTTTTAGTAACAGTAATACAGAATTTTCTCCATCATACAATACGTTTTAAAATTAATTGCATGCCATTTATCAACACAAGCCATCCAGCATTTACACACGAACGCAGAGAGTAATGTTATAACAATTTTCAACACACTCAAATGTATCTAATATGATAAACAGCGCTGTAACCTCATACTCATGACCGGAAAAGCGGAAGCAGCGCCGGCGACTGTGGCATAATAAAAGTTCCGCTGCTCGCGGCGTGTGTTGTATTCATCTCTCGTTAACAATCGCTCCAGCGGCCTCGTTCAGCTCCCACAACACTCTGTCCTGCTCTGCTTCAAACTACAGTAACGTTAATAATCGCATCCATGAACATGATTTTTTCCAGAGTCCTATCCTGATTCTTTTCAACCGGCTGTGAGGTGAAGACCACATGTCCCAAGATGCCGCACTCAAACTAGGCGTCATCAAGCTACGCCTTTGTTTTGAATAGGCCTCTAGCGACCTCTAGCAGACAGAAAATTCTACATATTGCACCTTTAAGTCAACACCATTGTTGAGTATTTTTCGTATTTTCTTATAGTTGAGAAACTGCAGTAAACCAAATACAGTCTCAAATCCGCAGTTTGAAATCTCTGGTGTTTCTGACATCACAAACTACCTCGTAACCAGTCATGTCAACGTGCCGGCGGGCTTTAGCATATCATTAACAGACCGCCCAAGGGAGTCTCAAAAGAAGGTTATCCCGGTATATTTTTCTGTTTATATGAAAAATCATGTAGATTTAGCAATATGGCGGGTGTATGATGCATATTACGATGTTATGATGAACTATATGCCTTTCTCCTCTGACGTTCTGAGTTGTTCAAAGCATTTCTAAGGATACTGACTGTTAAAGGCAGCTGTCTGACTCGTGAATGTAAACATGGTTTGTGTAACATTAGCAACACATTATTATCTGCTAACAGTCAAGCAAAACGCTAATCATTTTAATTGTCGTTATGTGTCCGATGTTGTAAAAAAGCTATACCATTGTGCAGTGTTTAAGTTGACCGAGTGGATCTCGTCTGAGCTCGTGCATGGAGGCGAGGATAATTATCATATTCATAGATCCGTGTATATTAAATGAGGCAAGGGTGTAGAGTTACATTCAAGCTATTTTAATGCATTAAGATTTTTTTTTTTTTTTTCACAGGAAAAAACGTCTAAGTATGTAATTCTGGTGATCAAAGATGAGTATTAAGGGATAAAATGATTGAATACAGAGGGACTTTAAGTAGTATATAGTCCCCCAAATGTCTTACTATTGCAGTCCTTGTACTTTTGGCTTGAGGTAAGATAATATGATTTTATGTAAATTGCAGCACTAATCTTTTTAAATGAAAAAAGAAAAGTCTGAGAATAAATCGTATAGTGTCCTGAGAATAAAATGAATTTATGTAATTTCACTTTCTGTCTTTCTTTCTTATCTCTGACTGTTGAAAAGGATTTATTCTTCAACGATTTCAGATGAATCTGGTCACCTAAATGATAGCGACATATGAGTCATAATAGCTTTTGATTTTCCTGTCTCACCCACATTCTCTCTCTCTTTCCTGTAATTAGAGGTGCACTAGCAACGCTGTGTATCTGATAATACAGGCTGAGAGGGGATGTATTATACTCCTGTGCTTCCATTTCACAGGTGCTTATTGACAGGGTTAACAATGAAGAAAATTAATGACTGTCATGGTGCAAACCCATTAGAGATTTGCCCCAGCTCAACCCTCACCTCCAGGTTCACAAAAACACAGACAGAATATGCCAGAATATTAGCCAGTTCATTTTGCTTACTGTAGCCCATCATATCTCACTATAGTAACTAGATCAAATGCACAACAATTTGTGAACTTTAAAAATGTAAGCAGAACAAAAACTACCCTCAAGCCATTGTCAAAATTCATTTAAAAACTAACAGGTATGACTCTTGGATTGCCCTGTTTAAACAACAGCTTATAGAAGTAGCTCAAATACTGTCTGTATGCAACATAATTCAAGACTCTCACAACAGCCTTGAATAACACTTGTAACCATAGTGAAAGACGGTGACTAACATAACAGCAGAAAGTCCATTAAAAACTGACACGACATCACAGACATAGTATATACAGTTGTGGTCAGAATTATTGGCCCCTCTGTAAATATAAGCAAAGAAGGCTGTGGAAAAAAAAAATGCATTGTTTATCCTTGTGATTTTTCATTTAAAACATTCACAAAAATCTATCCTGGGGGGTGGGGGGTATTCTTATGAGTAAAATATCTCTGACGTGAGGTAACACAAAGAGAAAATTCCCTTAATCATCCATCACAATGGGTGAAACCAAAGAATGTAGCTCTGATGTGCAGCAAAAGATTGTTGAGCTTCACAAAATAGATAGAGGCTGTAAGAAAATTCTCATTTTCAACAGCTTGAATCAACTGGAGATGTTACGAATCTGCCTGGAAGAGGACATGTGTCTATATTGTAATAATGCACAACGAGGAGAATAGTTTGAGTGGCCAAAAACTCTCCGAGGTTCACAGCTGGCTGGAGAAATTGTAGAAATTAGTTGAGTCTTGGGATCAGAAAAAATTCTCTGTTCCAATCCAAAAATAAACTCCAGCATATTCAGTTGCCAGACACTACTAAACCTAAATCAGGACTAGATTCTATGGTCAAACTAAAAAGAGAGCTTTTTGACGGCTTCTGCTGGAAATCTTATAATGGGCTGTGGTTGTATCTTCCAGCGGGACAATGATACAAAACAAGCATCAAAATCAACACAAAAATAGGGCACTGAGCACAAAATGAATGCTTTGCTATGGCCATCCAGTCCTCTGACCTGAAACCTAGAAAATGAGTAGGGTGAATTAAAGAAGACCTTGAAATTTGAAGGATTCTCTATGGAAGTTTTCGAGATTCTGTCTCTGATCTTTTGCCACGTGTTCTCCAACCTCATCAGGCATTATGGGCCCAATAATTGTGGACAATATGTATTGGAGAAAAACATTTATTTCATAATGACATTAAAGGTTTTACTTTGAATTACATTTTTTAAATCATTAAGATCCAATAATCTTTTGTGCTTTAAAGAAGAACACTTATTTTGATTAACATACTAAAGCACATGTGAAGTACTTGCTTATATTTTTAACTGTAGTGTGTTATTTGATATTACATTTAAAGTTTATATATTTTAAATGTACTATTATAAATGTTCAAAGATAATTATATAAGTCCTACTTCCGTGGGTCGAAAAAGCAGTCCTAAGTTCAACTAATTGCATTTAATATGATTTTTAATTAAAAGAGATTTTAATTTATTTGTATAACCCGAATTCCGGAAAAAGTTGGGACGTTTTTTAAATTTGAATAAAATGAAAACTAAAAGACTTTCAAATCACATGAGCAAGTATTTTATTCACAATAGAACATAGATAACATAAATGTTTAAACAGAAATTTTACAATTTTATGCACAAAATGAGCTAATTTCAAATTTGATGCCAGGTCTCAAAATAGTTGGGACAGGGGCATGTTTACCATGGTGTAGCATCTCCTCTTCTTTTCAAAAAAGTTTGAAGATGTCTGGGCATCTAGGTAATGAGTTTCATGAGTTTTCGAAATTTAGTTTGTTATCAATCACTATCCCAAGATATTTGTAGTTATCAGTCATTTCAATATCCACACCATTTATCTTTGTCACCCCTGGACTTAATGTTGACCTTCTGAAGTCAATTAACTTCACATTTAACTGAAGGTGGAAATTACTACACCACATGACAAAATCATCCACTACAGGACCATGCCCTTGATCCTGTTCATGCAGAAGACTCACTATGACAGAATCATCTGCATATTTAATAATATGCCTGTTCTCATATGAACTGTGACAATCATTTGTGTACATAATATATAACAAGGGTGACAGACCCCGTTGAACAAAATAACTGTTTAGAATATGCATCATTAATTTTAACACACAGTGACCTTCCTGTTAAAAAATCTAAAATACATCCAGCAACATTTAAATCAATATTAAAATGAGATATTAATTTCTCTATTAACAAATAGGGTTGAATGGTATTAAAAGCAGAAGAGAAATCAATAAATAAAAGCCTGGCACATGCCTTAGGTTTTTCCAATGTTTATAAATAAGTTTTAAAAGATAAAGTATTGCCTCTACCTCTACCCTATAGGCAAACTGTAATGGATCCAGGCTAGTCTCTATTTGCTGTAAAATCATTTTCCTAATTATTTTTTAAAAACATTTCATAATTAATGACGTTAAAGCAACAGGTCTGAAATCATCTAAATTCTTAGGCACACTATTTTTTGGCAGAAGGACTATATTAGATTTCTTCCATATTCTTGGGACCTTTTGTAACTTAAGAGAAAAAAAAATGTGATGAAATATTCCACACAACCGGTCTGCACAGGTCTTTAACACCTTGCCTCCTACATTATCAGGGCCTGGACTTTTTTTTTAACATCTATATTTTGAAAAAGACATTTAACCTTATAAACATCAATATTTTCACCATTACTAATGTTCTCTGTTTTAAATCATTGATTTCTGCACTAAAATCATGATTATCAAACCTTAAATAGTACTCATTTAATTTATCAGCAAAATCCATATCTGAATTAAAACCATCCAATTTGATCCTCTTGGCATCCTTCCTCTCAATACATGCCATAGTTTTAATTGCATGCTACTCTTAAATTACTTACATTTAGCTGATCTTCCACCTTATCTTTACATTTTATCTTATCCTTCTTTATTTCTGCTCTCACCGTCTTACTAATCTCTCTAACTGTGATTCTCCCATCTGAAAAGCTATTTTCTTTTTATGCAAAAGATCTTTTGTTCTCTTTGAAATCCAGGCTTATTATTTGGATATACTCTAAACCTCTTACAAGGAATAACACATTCAGTACAAAAAGAGAGATAATCACACACAACCTCAGTGAGTTCATCAATATTGTTTGTAGCTTCTTCAAAAACAGTCCAGTCTGTACAGTCAAAACACCCCTGTAGAGCCAGTGAACTTTCCTCTGTCCATACCTGGATTCTTCTTTCCTTAGTTTTCTCTCTACGCAACACTGACTTGTACACAGGTAACAAGTGGACTGTATTATGATCAGAGAAACACAAAGGAGGACAAACAGTAGATTTCATCGCCCCCTGAATAAAGCCATAACATAGATCAAGTATCTTATTTCGCCTTGTAGCCTATTACATGTAACATATTGATAAAAAGTACCAAGTGACTTCTTTAAATTACAATTATTAAAATCCCCAAGAATAAAATTTGGTGCGTCTGGTGACATTGATTGCAGTTTGTGAATCACTTTCCGAAGAGTTATTTGCTCTCGGGTGAATGTACACCATTGTGATGAATATCTGTGGAAATTCCCGTGGTAGATAGAATGGCCTCACCGACACAGAAAGTAACTCAATATCGGGTAGGCCTAAACACAGAGTTTCTCTTACTGTGATGTTGGTACACCAGCGTTGATTTACATACAGACAAACTCCCCCGCCTTGACCTTTTCCCGTTACCTCTTTAGAAGTGAAGTGGAACACCAAATCCACCTATTTCCAGAGATGAATCGAGGTCCTGGGAGTTAAGCCAAGTTTCTGTCAGTGCAATTAATCAAGCGCTCTTGTATTCCCAAAGATGGTTGACATTCGCTTGTAATTCATCAACTTTATTCCTCAACGATTTCACATTTGTTAGGATCATTGAAGGAAGTGGCATGCGGTTTTTCCGTTGTAACTGTTTAACACACTCCCGCACACCTCCTTTCTTTACACGCTTTCTCCCTCTCGGATACACTCGGAAGGGCCTTTCCCCAGAATCCACCATGGCTCCGTCACAAAGCTGCATCTCGTTTCATTCCCGAAACAACAGAAAATCCAGCGATTCATCCATCAACAGAGCATACTCCTTTGAACTCCATCTAAAAACTCCTGAGAGTACCGGTATCTTTGTGTTTGTTCATGGTATGGGAGACAAATAAATCCTCCGATAAAAAAATACCAAAATTATCACATAAAATAATTTCATTTTTGTGTGAACTCATATAAACCCTTTCTGCAAAAACAAAGTAAACACGATTTCCATGTAAAAAACCACACATAAAAGACGACGACAAGGACAACACCTGCTGCTGGTCGCCACTAGAGTATAGAGCAGCACCCCGCTTGCACTTTATATTCTTTTAAAGTATATTATTTTGTTCATAAGTACTCTTTTAAAGTATGCTAAAGTGTATTTTTTCACAAGGGTTTACTAATTTGTTCCCTCTGACCCGAACCCTAGAAAATTAGTAGCGTGAGCTGAAGAAGATCTTGGAATTTGAAGGATTCTATATGGAAGGAATTTAAGTTTTCGAGATTCTGTCTCTGATCTTTTGCCACGTGTTCTGCGACCTCATCAGGCAATATGGGCCCAATAATTGTGGACAATATGTATTGGAAAAAAAAAAAAATCTTTCGTTGTGCTTTAACATACTAAAGCACGTATGAAGTACTTGCTTATACTTTTAACTGTAGTGGCCAAGATTCATTAATTCGTTCTTTAATTCATGGCAATGTTGTACTAAGTTGTTCTTTGTTTTATTTAGTGGCCACAAAGAGAACAAATTCTTAATTTGTGGCCATTAGTTAATCTGTTTTTTAGCATACTGTAGATTACTCCTATTTGGATTTAAATCTGTTTGAAAATGCTTCACATTGCAACTGGTATTTGCTTATCTTGAAATAAAGCTCATTTTAAAAATAAGTAATTTAGGATTAAGTTAGGATGTAGAATTAATTTGGCCCTGTGATCTGGATTTCGACAGCCTCATCTCTAGCTGTCCTCAGTTCACTATAGTAAGTGGGGGGAAAAAAGTCAAAATTGACTATCTACACCAAGTACCTGGACCTAAATGGACCTGTGCCTGTTCTCAACATGTCCAATTTTCTTCTCTGTGTCAGATTTATAAAATATCAGTCACCAGTAGTTTCTCAACCATCATTCTAATAAACTAGAGTTGAAGTGTAATCAGAGCAGCATGTTGGAGGCGATCAGCTGGCTTGATTGTGAACCAGATTTGTCCTGTCATAACCTTTGCCTTTAGAAGTAAATTGAAATACTTGTTGGAAAGATACTCACCTACACACAGCTAGTTCCTTATTGGCTTTGAAACTAAAACCAGGAGGTAAATTGTTGGATATTGATTTGTGAAAAAGCAATCTTTCTGGAGAGAGTTTTGATTGAGATGGTCTATGAAGCAGAAGCCAGCTATTAAAGACTGAAGGACAAACTCGGTGAAAACAATGACACATGCCTACCAAACCCTACAGGTGTTAAACTGCCTCTCTGAGTGGGACAATACCAACAGCTGCACGAATCCAAGAAAAACAACTTTTACCCCTTCAATTTTGATCAACATTTTATTTGAAGACAAAAGACTTGGTTCAAAGGATATTTGACTTTGATTCTAGGGGTTTTCATGCACCTTCCTGAGCCTGAAGTGCTCATGGCAAAATTTTAGAAACTGTTATTTTAGAGAATGAATGAGAATGGTAGTTGCTTCTGTAAAGTGCTCATGCATTCTTTCTGTAATGACATGATATGAGTACACACCATGGTAGTGTAAGTACGGGACATTAGGGACATTAGTGATGTGCATAATAATCTTTTCTGTGAGTCAGAGCTTTGTAGGACGAACCTCTGAGAGAATACAGTAAAAGAGGCCAGATTTATCACTGAAGGATGGTTGAAGGTTGATAGTGGAATATTGTCTCTTCCATCCAAATGTCAGGCCGCTAACCTTGGTACTGGGTTTATCAGCAATGAAGGTCAGTGAGATGAAATGGATTTCAGTGTTTGAAATTTACAGATATACTGTATCTCTGATATACTTTAAAATGGTTTTAGTTTTAGTTAACAATATAACCCTACTTTAAAGTGCCCCTATTATGCCTTTTTAAGGTTCCTAATATTGTTTTGGGAGTCTCCTAAAACAGGCTTACATGCATGCAAGGTCAAAAACACTTTTGTTTTCTCATAATATACATTTAATTTCACCTCAGTTCTCAATGATTCGTAAACGATTCGTTAGAAGCAGTTTGAAGAATCAGTCTCTCTAAACCCTACCTTTCCATGAGCCTACACTGCTCTGATTGGTCAGATGGCCCAATCCTTTGTGACTGGATTTTCCCAGAAACAAAACGCCCATTGCCATAACTGAAGGACAAGAAATCAATTCACAAGATATTGTATACAATATATGAACAGAAAAGATGGCATGGATTTTACCGTATCAATTCGAGCCCGAGTCTGAAGATGAAACGTCTGAAGTAGTCAATCAACCAGAAACTGATTCGCAATCACGACTGTTTCTCTATGGTATCACCTTAGTTTGCGTTATTTATAAGACGTGATAGCGGCGTCACTGTTATACTTTATGTAGGTGCACCAGTGGGAACGGTATCAGGCGAAGCTGAAAACCTCTAACATACAGTAAGATAAACATTTAGGCCAGAGGTGTACACATACTTTTTCATCATAGCTATTAACAAAGTTAAAAATGGCTATATCATTGTTTGACATTACAATGGGTGTTTACTGGTTACAGAGAGTTCAACTACTTCAACTAGTTAGTATGGACTAGTATCTTAACATCCAATTACAATACAGATAGAGCTCCACTCTACTGTAATAATAAAAACGCAGAGGAAAAAAACAGTTTATTTTACAGTTATGTAAGCAAACCAAGCCCACAGCTATGTTGTAAACTCCCACGTTAGCCGAGCACAAACGTGAATAGCTGATGATGTATTACACTTTGTAAACAAAAGTCGTGCTTTATCCTTGATCATTACTCCAAGTAATAAGACAGACAAGCTGCATTAATCGACAAATTTTTAGATAAAATTGGACCCACATCTGAATAGCAGAACTACAGAAATGTGAGTTAGCCAGTTAGCCGGAGACATACAGACTAGGATGTACATTATACAACATATCATACAAAACTACGAATTTTGAACAATAGAAAATATAAACATCAATTATTAATCATACTTACAGGTTGAGATTCAGAGGAGCAAGCTGGTCCAAATAAACTGGGCATTGGTCCATATTTAAAAACAAGCATTTTATGAATCTTGCGTTAAACTCCCCGAGTTTTGAGAAGCAGTCGTCAGTAAAATGACAGGAACACAACAAAAGATTGTACTGCTGTGGTATTGTTGAAAAAATGAATTTTCCCTGGTGTCTGCGGCACAATAAGTGGGAGGGCAATATGCTAATGTTTCGTCTTGACATCACAACGAAATGGCTTGGGATTCGTTTTACAAACAACTTGTTTAATTGACTCTGAGTCGACTCTTACTTTTGAGAGACAATAACTTTAATAACTTTATATACGGTGCACTTTCAGATTTAAAACTTTGCAGGATGTTTTCATTCACTTAGAGCTATGTTACACACTACATGAAAGGTAATTTTCAAAAATCCATAATAGGGGCACTTTAAATATGAAAGTTTTTATATTGTTCATGTCCATTTAGTAAGTGGATAAGGTTTAATGTTTAACTTTATTGTCCATTCTGTTTGAGTGGAAATTTGTCTTTGACATTGGTATATCATACATTTATACACAAATATTTTCACGATTGTTTACACATTGACACAGACACCGATTTAAACAGAATTACACAAAGTTAATGATTCCTTGACACATTTCAAGTATCCCACAATGTGTACGGGCATAGGAATTTTAAGTATACTCTTAAGAATTTTAAGAGTGAAGGGGATGAGTAAGAAATTTAAATATCACAATCGCCTTTTTTCCATAAAATGAGAAGATACTTCCTGGAGTTTATGTTGTTTATGCCCAGTTATCTTATTTGTCTGATTAATTACTTGTTAAAGTTAAAGAATAGTTCACCCAAAAATGAAAATTCTGTCATTAATTACTCACCCTCATGTCGTTCCAAACCCGTAAGACTTTCGTTCATCTTTGGAACACAAATTAAAATATTTTTGATGAAATCTCTGAGCTTTCTGTCCCTCCACTGACAGCTACACAACTCACACTTTGATGCTTCAAAAAGTTCATTTAAGATTATGTTCACATATAAACATTCATCAACTCATCAGTTATGGTAAACGGAAGCTCAAGCAAGTTCATTTGACGTTCATTTGACGCCAAAACCAATGAGGTTCATTCTCGTGTGTTACACAGCACGTTTGAGCTTCCGGAAGAGGTTTGTTCTCACACATCAAAGCAGGTTCGGCTGAGCTTATGTTTATGTTCGCTAATCAATGTTTATATGTGAATAAAAGCCTAAATTTAATCTGTTCATCATATAAAGCGATCAAGTTGCTTCAGAATATTTGGACTAAACCTTTGGACTATGAATTAGTTTCTCGATCTCTTTATGAACTTTTTGAAGCATCAAAGTGTCAGTCACATAGCTGTCTATGGAGGGACAGAAAGCTCTCAGATTTCATCCAAAAGATCTTAATTTGTATTCGAAGATGAACAAAAGTCTTACGGGTTTGGAACAACATTGAAGGTGAGTAATTAATGACAGAATTTTCATTTTTGGGTTAACTATCCCTTTAAATAATAATTTAAACTTCTACCTCAGGTTAGGCACAAAATGGTTAAAAAACATGCAGAAAAAAATGTTTTTCCTTTGATCCTCTAGACATATTGTATCTGACGTGATGTAGGTCACTTTTCCCAGCACTTGTGCATTAACTCCATGTTCAGACTGTGTATTCACGGTTCACCGATGAAAGGTGTGCTGCTGTAACATCGGTTTGAACACACGCCGTGAGGGGAATTGAACATGATGATCTTTACACAAGATTTTTCTGTGTAGGTGCAAAGCATATCAAACAGATGAAGCTGGTAATACTGAGCACATACTTCAAAGAGTCAAAACAGAAAAATTTGGAAAACATACTCAGAAAAACACTCATCTACCAATGCACTTTAAAAATGTATTTCCTTTCTGAGGGTAAATGTAGCCTTTTTCTAGCATGTATGTGCTAAAAACTAACCAGATGTATTATATTGTGGCTTGATGTCAGACAAAGCAGTTTACGGCATGAATTAAAATTAGCTCAAAACAGTCATCTACATATTGATTAGCATTCCACCATAAGCCTGAATAAAGTAATTTTGCCAAATTAAACAATCCTTCATCCCTATCTACGACTGTCATGGAAAACATTTGCACATTTTGTTTGCAGGGAGGATTAATGGGTCTCACGTACTTAAGTCCTCAAAAAGCCATTAGGATTGAAGCTAAGCTAACATATTCAAGTAGCCTAATAAAATAATCCATTACAGTTATGTTCTCACGGATTAATAACATCTGATATTCCAGAATAGATTTTCATAACTAATGCTCTTTTCAAAACATTGCCCCATCTAAGATGCATTCACTCCTTTTCGAACTCTTGCATAATTGACAGCAACGGGACATTAATTAACAGAATTCGGCAGTGAAGCTGATTCTTTCACTGTGGGATCGCACTGCACTGATTAAACTGCGAAGCAAGCTGTCCGACTGTTCCTGGCAATGGCTGGATGAATTAATTAGACCTATTGGCTTTAGAAGGGATTGAAATAGTGAAATCTGGATAAGTGACTGTGTAAGTATAAGAATAAAATATACACAAACCCATTGGTACTAAAACTAAGGCGTAGATTTGATTTTTGACTTTGGTGGGGACATAAAAGTAGTCACCGACCATTTTTGCATTTATGACTTTTGACTGCAATTTCATGTCAGGCCTTTATTTATAGATTTGGTAGAAAACACACTCAAAGTGTTTTTTTTTTTTTTTTTAATGGTGGTATGCATGTTAAATAGACACTAATTGCAATTTTGATTATGTAAACCAACATTACATTTCTGTACTTCATGATAGAATATCTAAAGATACATATACTTTTACATTTTTTTTTTTTTATCCTGGGACTGACATAAAGATTATTAGTCTATATTGACTTCATTATTTTAAAACATCTCTGTAATTTTATAAGTTAAAGGTAACTAATGATGAAAAGGTGGCAGTTTAACAGAGACTTAACTTTAACTTTAATCTGTATAGTGCAATTGACAACATCTTTCATATATCAGCATCGGAGTACATATACATAAAATATGGACAGCACTTGCATTAAAAGAGCACCGTTTTCTAGTGTATTCACTTTAACTTATTAGGTAATGTCAAAAGAAGTAGCCAAAATTACAACAACAGTGGTTACACATATTTGTTTGATTAAAATTATTGCTAGGGACAATTCAGTAGTCCCTCGATTTTGGACGGGTAATGTCCCCAGTGTCCCTTCTAAATTCTACACCCTTGTATTGAAATATAAGTGAAATAATCTATTAGACCAATTTGGATATTACGGCAGATTGCCATGAAAATAATAGGCAGGAAGAACATCATCCATGGGCCTCATTCATGAAACTCAATCATTGCTTTCAGTAATTTATGTAAGGATGATTTTAAGAAGTACTTGCACAGAAATTTATTCTGCTGCTGTCACATTGCTAAGACCCAATAAATAGGCATACTGTGCTAAGGAAAGCTTTAAAAAATAATATCTGAACTATTCCATATTCATTTATTCAGGAGTGTAATATTTTGCCCTTTGGCAGGTGATACAGAGTCTTGTAGGTTGAATCGGTTCAGAAACTCGTATTAGACTTTTAAATGAGCACTTTGAGACTTATTTATTATTTATTATATTGACCATGCTGTTTTATTATGAATAATTTTCTTTCTTTCTTTTTCAATGTATTGTAATGATAATTTCATACTGTGTGCATGTGTGTGCTTGCACATGTCTACTGTATCTTTTATATTGAGTCCAAATCAATTTTCATCAATTTTATACAGTACTAAAATTATAATTTTATCTGCTTTGAGACAGCATTTACACTTTAAATCAGTGTTGTTTTTGTATCATTGATATACTATTATAGTTTTTGTATATACATCTTTTGAATTCGATTTTATTTTTATATTTTCTGTTTCACTTTGGTTAAAATTTAGGTACGACAGAGTGGAAGTGGAACTGTTTGCCTCCGAGGATGGAAACAACCCACTGTCCCCCCTGATTCGACCTCACATCTCCAACTTCGTGGGCCTGGATGCCTTGGTACATGCATGGGCGAGGCTGCGCCTGTACACCTTTCCTCCAATGGCTCTGCTCCCAGCAGTTCTAGCAAGGGTTTGCCAGGACTGAGTTTGCTTTATTCTAATGGTTAATGGTTCTAATGGCTTCTTCTAATGGTTCTGGCCAGCCCAAGTGTGGTTTGTGGACCCAGTATCTCTCCCGATCTGGAGAGATTGTCTCTCTCAAGTGAGGAGGACAATATACCAGAGATATGGAAGATTTGGATCTAGCCCCTGAGGAATACCAGCTCATAGATTCTGGACTTCCGGCCAAAGTCACAGAGACAATCTTCAATGCTATCCATTATGAGTATAGCATCTTCCGGAGGTATTGCAAGGCATGCAACTTTACAGGATGTTTGTGCTCAGGCAGGCTGGTCCTCTCTGCACACATTTATCAGGTTCTACAGTTTGGACATGGATTCAACCCTAGAATCCTGTTTCCTTCAGGGTTGATCCAGTCCAGTCTGTGCTCAACAAGCATCTGTGCCTATACGCAGCCATGTGGGCAGGCTCTTATTGGTTGTGGCAAAGTTGGAAATGAAGTTCTCATAGCTTCAACGGCATGACACAGTGTCGAGTTCCACTCGAAAGGGAACATCTCAGGTTACATATGTAACCCAGTTCCCTTAGAGGGGAATGAGTCGCTGTGTCACATTGCCACACCCTAGCTAAGCCTGTGTGTCTTCTTCAGACAAATTGGATCTGTTGATGTGCATTCTAGTGTCCGTTTATGGATTTACGTCCATATGTTCAGCCAATCAGATTGGCACTTTTAGACACATGCTTCAGACACCAGCTCAAAGTGTTCCCATTGCCAGGGATGGGCATTAATCCAGATACATGTACTTAAAATATGCATTTGAAATACAAAAATACTATTTTTGTATTTTAAAAGCCTTTGAAAAAAAATTCAAATGTAAGTAAGGAGTAGGTGATATGACATTATATATTGTGGCAATGATATAAAGCAGGGCTATTCAACTGGCAGCCCGCCGGCCAAGTCCGGCCCTTGGGCACCCACACCACTAATCCTACCCAAGACTACCAAGCGTATATGTACGCCATAAAGTGCGTATCATATGCATGCCAAAACTCATTTTGGCGTATATTTTCTACGAGATTACACGCACGTACTATTAATACGCATTCTCATGTGCTCGGGTTGGGTGGCCGCAGTGGCGCTGCACTGTTCGTACCATAACGCGCTTGCATAACGATCTAAAACGATTTGGATTCATTCTCTGTCACTGAATCATCTGAAGTTGTTTCTCAGTCAGTAACAACAAATACAGAACAAATAGCGCTGTTTTCAGGCGTTTCACTAGTTTACTTTGAACTACGCAGCACTACCCAGTGGAAAACGGAACGAAAGCTTATAGGAGTTGCGTTATTCCCAGTCACCATTATTGAACAGCATTGCGACATCCAGTAAGAAACGTTTCAATTCGGCACACCTCTCGTTTACAAACCACAAAACACTTGATGATTAAACTAGTTTTAAATCGGATGAAACATTTCCTCAACATTCCCAACAATGAGGAAAACAGGAGAAACGTGCCATGAATGAAGATAGAAGACTTTTAAAATCCCAAAATCACCACCCTTACAAACATTTACCATGAATGAACTGTAGTAATTTACCATGGATTGTGGAAATGTAGAATACTTATATTGAATACCATGCTGTAGCCATTTATATTGCAATATATTTATTAGGTGGGTTGGGGAATATATAATTCATTTCTTTGTTAAGGTGTGTATAGTTTTTACTTGCATTTAGGCGTTTTTTATAGGCCTATATAACATAATATAATATCATTTGACAGTGGTAGTAGTGAGTAGCCATGTATGGTTTTAACTGTGGTTACCAAGTCTCACTGTCAGAATATTTTCATTTAAGCCTATATTAATAATAGATAAAATAATTCTTACCAATAAAAGACTTGGATCAGGATCAAGAACAGCAGGTAAGTACTCAGGTGAGTGCGTGTTGAGTCTGTATACGCGTGACGAGACCAGACACTGAAGTGAAGGGAACGGTGGCTTTTGAATGGTGAGTTGATGAGGGTGCACAGGTGCAGAATTCTGAGGACAGTGAATGAGTGGGCGGATCTGGTGCTGATGGCTGGATAGATGGTGTTGTTGACTCCGTGACACTTTCAGTGTGCAGGAGTTATTGATGTAATAATCAGGGGCTGGAGTGTAGGTGCCAGATACGGTTTGATGTCTTTTATTTTGAAATTGTCACTTCCAGTTTGTCATATCCATTTAGTAAGTGGGCTCTTAGACTGTCTCAAATGGAGGAGGTATTTTCATCAAATAATTATTTTCAGTCTGCTCATGGCAAACATTTCATACAGTCACGACTCACCAATCTCACATGTTTTGTACTGTGTATCTAATAAGCTCTGATACATTATAAATTTGTTTGCCAACAATCAAATATTTGTTGCTGTGAGACTCGTTAGCAGCATGCTGCTGCGCCTTAATGTACACTTGATGGAAGACGTAATCACTCCAATAATAATGAAATAAAACTGTTATTCTTCTTTATCCCAAAACTGTGAAATTACACCCTTTTTAGAAATACCTTATGAGACAGCTACTCGCTCTAAGAGAGATTGTGCTTTGAGATTTTAGATAAGCTCTTCAAATGCTTCTTAATTGTCATTCAAGCAGCAACTTAAATGATTATTTTTTAATTATAAAAACAGCACATTTTAAGTAAAACAATATGATTTTGACTATAACAAATTAATACCAACATTATAAATCAAAGCTTGTGGTGATGGAAATTTCCACATACTTCTCACTTGAAACTTTAAAAGACTTGTCCAGCACCTTATGTTCTTCAAGTAGATTTAATAAATAGAATCGCAAGAATACAGTCTAACATTTCCTAAATACTTCCTGCATCTGCCTTTGGTCAAAAAAACAGGTAGCCCTGTCCCCAACTCATACTATTGTAAGAACTGAAATGGGAAGGTTTAAATAAAGTTAGATTGTACGTGAGATATCGCAAGCGTAATTAAATAAAGTTAGATTGTATGCAAGATATCGCGAGCGTAAGGGGGAGAACGGGAAGAGAAGACGGGGGGAGGAGAGCGTGGGAGAGATGGATGGGAGAGACCCACGCATAATACTCGGTAAGCACGGATTCCTTAAGACACAAATCCGAGTATTACACTGGTGGCAGCGCTGGTTGGCTATTTATTTTTATGTTTTCTGTATGGACATTTTCTGCTTGACTGTGAACAACGTAAAATAGCCACATCAACCTGCAGGCACGTTTATATTGTCCATAATATTTTACGTGCTATATTTTTTTGCGAGTTCGGATTACATGCGATTTTTTTTTTCTCTTCTTTTTTTTCTATCTCTCCTCACTCCGTTGCTCGCACACAAAATGTCTGATGATGGGAATGATATCGTGGAGCTGCCGCAACCACATAACGCGATGGCTGGTACAAATTTACATGTGCCCTTCAGAATTGATCTTCCTGCTCCTTTTTCGGGCGATAACGCTGAACCATTCAGCTTATGGATACAGAGATTTGAAGTTGCACTTAATGTCTCTGCCACACCACCAGATAAAGCTAAACTTCTTCCTGCTAAGCTCACGGGACCCGCATTTGCATATTGGCAGTCTCTCTCCCCTGCTGTTAAAGCAGACTATGATCTGACTAAGGCCAGTTTAAGTGCTGTTTTTGGACATGCAACATTTTTGGCCACATTCCAAACGTATCTGAATGCTCGTCCCCGCAAACCTCAGGAGCCTCTCGAAGTTTATGCCGCTGAGCTCACCAGCTTAGTGACGGAAGCTTTTCCTCAGTATGACGTCACGGCTCGAAATTGTGAGATTTTTCGTAGATTTGTTACTGGCTTAGATCCTGCACTTCAACTGAAAATACATGAGCATGGAGCAGTGACTTTGGACAGTGTTTTAAAAATAGCCAGTCAGTCTAAACGTGCACAGTTGGCCATCAGCGTAGCCAATTCAACGACTATCATGCCCGTGACTGTGCATCAGCAACCCTCATCTGCAACAGCGACGCCAAGCAATCTTATGATGACTACAGCCCCTCGCAACGCCGGCGCTCTATTGATGATCGCACTACATCTTAAGAAAATCCCGTTATCAGAGCCGTTGAAGCTATTCTCCCACTCCCCTGTGTTGTGAGTCACACGCACCATATCATACACGTTTTGATCAACATAGCCCCCATAGACACAATTACACACACCCTAAACCAGACCGCTCCCCCTCGAGAGAGCGCAGACCCCATTTGGTCTATGAAGACAGACCACACGCCACTCGCTCGCCCTCACCAACTTCACATTACAGACAGTTTAGTCATCGCACCCACAGCTCACCATCACCACCCCCGCATTACAAACAGCCACCACGTTCTCATTCATCCCCTACCTGCCATGTACATTTCTCTTCAGTCAAAAGAGATACAGCCCCTCCTTCACCACATCAGGGAAACGAGTAGAAGCTGTCATTTGGGACCAAATGTCAGCTCCAACACACTCAATGGTCCACTCTGATAATATGCACTATACATCCACCCCACCTACACGATTCATTCAAGTTACGCTGGCTGGCACCGAAATCTACGCTCTAGTCGATACCGGTTCAGGTTTATCCCTCATTACCGACGAGTGACATAGATCGATCCCAGCCTTGTCATCTCAACCTATTAGTAAGTCATTCGTGTTGGCCTCCTCAGTCACAGGACAACCATTAGACATACTGGGTTCTGTAACAGCCCTTGTGCATATTGGGGATGCCACATTTTCTCACATTTTTCACATAACACGAACAGCAACCCATCCGGTGCTTATCAGATGGGATTTCATGGTCAAACACGCAGTTACGGTCGATATACCACACAAACAGCTGCGATTGTATGACACTGCAGTATTTCTCTCACCGCCACAGTCATTCATTCCAGTACAGAGCGCGGCGATCACTATCGCAGAGGTAACAGTGCCGCCTATGTCAGAAATGACAGTCTCAGTTTCTATTAAAGACGGTGCTGTCGCAAACCCCTTCACAGACTTATTTGTAGGTATTTTGGAGCCTCAGTCTCCACAGGCTGTGTCCTTAGGCATCGCACGCACTCTTAACAACGATTCAAAATGGTAGAGGCATTGTTAGGGTCGTTAATCCGACAAGTCAACCGGTCTCTGTAGGGGTGGGATGCCCCGTAGGCCAGTTTTTCTACACAACGGGAAAAACACAGGACAAATACGTGTTAGTTTCATCTGTAACCACCTCCACTGACAAAGAAAAACAATGGCATTTTCGACAGGTGCAGGGCTTTATCAATTTCGTACGATGCCCATGGGTATATCAAATGCACCACCTAGCTTTCTGCGCTTAATGGAGTTGGTGCTCCGCGGTCTTCATTAAAGCATTTGCTTGATCTATCTAGACGACATAATCGTTTACAGCGCAGACTTCGCACAACATCTGAAACACTTGCGGTAAGTCTTCGGACGCTTTCGTTCGGCCGGACTTAAACTCAAGCCGTCTAAATGCCATCTGGCATGCTCCTCGGTAATGTTTTTGGGCCATTGTGTCTCCAGCTCCGGAGTTGAGCCTGACCCATCAAACATCGAGAAAGTTGTGACGTGGCCAATTACAATGTCTGCCACGCAGGTCAGGGCTTTCTTAGGCTTATGTTCGTATTACCGAAGTATTATCAGAAACTTCACTCATACAGCAGAACCTTTACACCAGTTAACACACAAGGGTGTTACGTTCACTTGGTCAGTTCAGGCAGACGAATCATTTCGCGTCTTAAAGGAAGCATTGACATCGCCACCTATTATGGCATTTCCAAACCTTTCAATACCCTTTCTAATTTACACAGATGCGACCCCGTATTCAGTCGGCTCTGTCCTCTCACAACAAGCGGATGGCAAGGAGCATGTTATTGCGTACGCCAGCCACGTGCTGTCAGCTTTGGAAAGGAAATGGTCCACTTTCATTAGAGAATTATTCACCATTGTGTGGTCGGTGCGCCATTTCTGCCACTACCTTGCATGCCACCCATTTACTATCATCACTGACCACAAGCCTTTGGTTGGACTTAAAAAGCTCCCTTTGGACCACGATCCAACGGGTAGACGTGCACATTGGGCGGTCGAATTAGACCTTTATGATTGGTGCGTGCACCACCGCGATGGTGCCAAACATTTGAACACAGACGCTATGTCTCAACGGCCACAGGTTGAAGTTATTCAACATGACAATGGCAACGAACGGGAGTCTGCCACGTTTTCGGTCGCAACAGAGACCCCATTGTTCAAGCCACAGTCAAACCGGGCGTCGACACCTGCGCAGACACCAAAGACAGATGTTAATCCTCTCGTAGTCACGCCTGTTCCAAATTATGTCACAGCGAACCTTATCCAAATTCAAAGCAACTGGAAAGTCGCAGAACAACAACGGTCCGACTCTGACTTAGCCACCGTTCTCTCATGGGTAGAAGCGGGACACAAGCCCCCTTTGTGGAAGCTCAGGAACGCATCACCATACATTAGGAAATTGTGGTCACAATTCAGTCGTTTAACTCTACACAAAAATGTCTTGTGTAGACTGTCGCGCACCCCGCCTGCTGACGCATCCTCCAAATTATCATTCCAACGTCCTTGGTTCCAGACACTACGGCCATGCTAAAACCCTGAATAGGGCTATACGATTCTTTTATTGGCCCTACATGTCGGCAGACATTTCTAAACATTGTTCTCGATGCGTGGCCTGTCAGTCACGACGTTCGCCTGTGCCCCGACCACAGGCTCCGCTCATGTCCATATCGACCGTTCGAAATCGTCGCCGCAGACATAACTGAGCTACCTCCATCGACTAAAGGCAACCGTTATGTCTTAGTGATGATGGACCTGTACACTAAATTTGTAAATCTGTATCCTTTGAAGGATCAGACAGCTATCTCAGTGGCAGGTTGCATTTTTGATCATTATATACTGCAACATGGGGTTCCAGATGCCTTGCACTCCGACCAAGGCAGACAATTCGAATCTGACCTCATTAAAAATCTCTGTAAGTTAATGGACATTAAAAAGCTCCGCACATCTCCCTACCATGCCCAATGTGACGGTGCTGTGGAGCGCTTCAACCGCACCTTTAAAGATGAGCTCGCCAAATACCTCTTTGAGTCTGGTAGGGAATGGGACGAACACCTCCCACATGTCACATTAGCTTACAACACCATCAATCATTCCAGTACCGGGTTCACGCCATTCTTTTTGGCGCATGGCCGCGAGGCCCGCATTCCCTTGGATGCGTTGTTTCAAGATGGCACCTCTGTCACTTCAGCCACCACGGGTATGCCCATAGCATTTGCTAACTCACTATGACAAAGATTGTCCGCTGCTTACCGGTCAGCAACTGCCTTCCGGGACAAAGCGCAAGGACAACAACGACATTACTATGATCGTCATGTTAAGTACACCCCTTAAAAGGCGGGCGACTTGGTACTCATTGATGACCCAGCCAACAAGCATAATAAACTGCGTCCTCGCTGGGTGGGTCCTTATGAGGTTTTACATTCAATAGCACCCCCTGGTAGTCTTGCCCCCGTGGATTTTGCTGTTCATGATACTTCCAAACCACACGCAAAAACCAAAGTCATTCACTATAACCGCATGAAGCCATACATCACCGATCACTCACAAACACACACACCTCCCTCACCTCAGTTAACCGCCAAACCAAACACCCTGAACTCGCTATCAGGTCTCCTCCCACCCCATGTTACTCCAATGACCCCTGAACCTCCCACTGGACCCCCCCAAGCCAGGTTTGCTGCCAGCACACCTACCTTTGGCGCAGAACAGCCCTTTACCGGATGTTTCAACGGACAATGCTAGAGACATTTTCCCCACACCCTCCTCGGTACAGCCCCCCCAGATGCCAACTTCAGTGTTAGTGGGAATACCCACTGGTGCCCCAGGGTCCCCTGTTACACCGTCATCCACACCACATGTACATCCAAGGTTACGTCGATTGCCAGCCTACTTAAAAGACTTTCAATTGTACTAAGTGGCGTACTTTGAATGTACTGATGTGACTTGTTTCTGCCATTATACTGTATGCATTATGCATGTATGTATTTTGTAAGTTGTTTAACAGTATAATGGGTTCATTGTTCTCATGGTTATACAGCAGAGTGTAAAAAAAAAAAAAAGTAAGTTTGGTTACATGCACTGTTATCAGTATGTTCTCTTATGCGGGTTTGTGTCGACATACATTAGAAATGAGGATATTTCTTATAGGAAGGGGAGTAATATGTAAGAATTGAAATGGGAAGGTTTAAATAAAGTTAGGCTGTACGCGAGATATCACGAGCATAAGGGGGAGAACAGGAAAAGAAGACGGGGGAGGAGAGCGCGGGAGAGATGGATGGGAGAGAACGCACAATGTAATCGGGTGGGACGATTCAGAGTCACAGTTATAGAAATGTCGAAATAAACACTGAGTTCTGAGCACAGAAGTCTTGGTCTAACTCCTCTATCCGGTGGCCACAACAGATAATAATAAAGAACAAGAACCCACGCATAATACTCGGTAAGCACAGATTCCTTAAGACACAAATCCAAGTATTACACTATTGTTTGAGACAATGTGGCCTTATCATGCTGCTCAGACATGTAAATGAACAGAGCAATATTCTGGTACCATCACACCTACGTGGCTTTCATGTGTCAGACAAAAGTTTGAAATAATGTTTATGTTTTTGAAGAATACTTTTCTGCTCACCAAGGCTGCATGCATTTGATCAAATATACAGTAAACTCTTTTATTTCAATTTAAAAGAACGGTTTTCTTTTAAAAATTATTTAAAAATTTACTCCTTTGATGGTAAAGCTGAATACTTAGCAGCCATTACATCAGTCTTCAGTGTCACATGATCCTTCAGAAATCGTTCTAATATGCTGAAATGGTGCTCAAGATACATTTCTTATTATTATCACTTTTGAAAACAGTTGTGCTGCTTATTTTTTTTTTTTTTTTTTGGTGGAAACTACTTACTATTTAAAAGTTTTGGGTAAGTAAGATAAAAAGGAAATTTTATTCAGCAAATTTATTTATAATTTTATTCAGCAAAGTTGAAATTGATCAAAATTGATATATAATGTTACAAAAGATTTATATTTCATATAAATGCTGTTCATTGAACTTTCTATTCTACAGAAGCCCTAAACGGCCATGGATTATTATTTTTTTTTCTATCTTGTTTTCTCTTGATCACGACTTATTTTCTTGTGATCTTGAGATAACAAAAGTTGTTTTCTCGTGATCACAACTTAATTTTCTTGTGATCTCGAGATGTTAGGCTTGTTTGAGATGAGCAAAATCTGCGCAGAACCGATCACCGGCGATCACCGCGAGATGCATGCCGGTTAGAAATGTGTCCGAGGGTGGGCTGCCTTGCTCTGATGTCATGCCGACGTGTGTCAAAAACCTCTTGCGGGGCAAGGCGGACGTGTCGGATTCTGCAGTCGGGCACAGTTGTTCTCCACCGACTGCGCTGACCAAAAGAATGATGCTGTCGACTTGCTGACGACACAACTTAATGCTTATTGGTTTAAACAACCGTGATGTATTGATCTCTTAAAATGTTTGATTTTAAAACTCTAATATCATGATTTTATGTGTATAAATTATGTGTGAATATTCCCAAACTCTCTGACAGTGCAATCTCTCTATGGGTTATGTGATTGTTGTCATATTTATAAAAATATATAAAAACATGTCTGTAATTAAAATAAAAATGATTTGATACACATGCCTTTCGAATGGAAATAAATAACAAGTACTTGGGTGTATTGTTCATTATGTTTATTTTCATATAAAAGCAACAGAACTTAAATTACATCCAATTTATCAGCAACACGGCGCACGAATGTGAATCCCGCGATATCCGCCTTTGATCTAGTAGGTGTCTGATCCACTTCGAGAACAGAGAACTGTCTGTCTTGCCTGCACTTTTTTCACTCCTCCCCTCACTGCAGCCGCCTACTCGTCTACATTTCAAGGCTAGGCGCATCTCAAACAAGCCTAACAAAAGTTGTTTTGTCGTGATCACGACTTAACTTTCTCGTGATCTCGACATAAAAGTTTGATCAATGATTGAAAACAATGATTGATTCTGAAACACACTGTTCAACATCTCAAGCGCAGGCAGAGTGCCTTCAGAAAGATGCTAGATTATTCTATAATTCTAAAAACTTTTAGATTAAACCCACTTTATTTTCCTCATTCGTTTGAAATAAAATTATATTACATATTTTGTTTGTTATTTTTATTCGTCATGTAGGATAGGCTGTGATATCATGTGCATTAAACTGTCTTCCTCCTCCTAGCTCTTCCATTAAAAAGAGGTGCAATACTCCAGATTTCCAAAAAACAAAACTTTAATCAGGTTGATATAGGCTAAAACAACCTTGGGATGCTGTTTGAGAAGAGTGTTTATGTGTATGTGTGTTGTTTCCTACAAAGAAATGTAGAAAATACAATAGGTTACACACTATCACTGAATTAAATGACATAGGCTATAAATCATATTTCTTATCAATATACATTGAGTGACATAGTGAGGTAAACGAACACTGAAGCTGCGATGATTAAAATAGCGTCTTAAAGATACACAATAAGGTGCAAACAGAATACTATACAGTGGCATCAAAATTAGTTTTAATAAGCAATAAGTTTAGTATCACACCGAACTCTTGCGGTCGTGAAACTGTGGTGAGTCATGCAACTAATCACAACGTAATGATAACACATACACTTTCTAGCAAAATAATTATATTCAATCATTTAACAGTTAAGTTAATCACTTAACGCACACAATACTGCACAAAATAAAGCGATCAAGAAAACTCTCTCTGTCCGAAACTCGTACAATCTGGGCCGATGTGAACTAACACAGTAAAGTGGATATTTACCGCACATCATCAGTTATATTTGATAATATACTGCCACCTGTTGGCACATTTGTGTAATTTAGAGCAGAGATTAAGTCGTGATCAAGAGAAAACAACTTTTGTTATCTGGAGATCACGAGAAAATAAGTTGTGATCACGAGAAAACAAGATAGAAAAAAAATAATAATTCATGGCCGTAGTTTTCAATACTGTTAATAATAAGAACCATTATTAATAATTGAGCACCAAATCAGCATATTAGAATGATTTTTGATCAAATGTTACTTAAGATTGGAGTAATGGCTGCTGAATATTCAGCTTTGCCATCACATGAATAAAGTACATTTTAAAATATATCCAATTAGAAAACAGTTCTTTTAAATGGTAATAATATTTCACAATATTACTGTATTTTTGATCAAATAAATGCAGCCTTGGTGAGCAAAAGAGACTGTTTTCAAAAACATAAAAATAAATAAATAAATAAATAAATAAAAAACTTAATTATTCAAAGCTTTTGACCTATAGTGTATGTGGAACACAAAAGAAGATATTCTAAAGAATGCTTTAACTGTTTTTGTCCATAAAGTGAAACTGATCCCAGTGGATCCCACTGACTTTCAAACTCCTAATGGAGTTTGGGTTCCTTGCCACTGTTGCTTAGTTGGGGACACTTAATATTCAGTAATATTACTGATATGACTGCAATTTTTTTTTTTTTTTTTCCCCAAAACTGAAGTTTGCATTAACACTGTTATTGAACTGAACTGAAGCAACATCAAACTGTCTCGACCTGAAGAGCAACACTATTGTCTTCAATAGAGCTACTCACAGCTAAATTGAACTGGTTTCACAACAAACGAACTTTACTTTCCTGTTTATTACTGTGAAGCTGCTTTAAAACAATTTATATTGTATCAAGTGCACACAAAAAAAGAAAGAAAAAAGCACAACACTTTTGTCAAAATATCTTCTTTTGTGTTCCACAGAAGAAAGAATGTCATTAGAATGGCATGAGAGTAAGTAAATGATGACAGAATTTTCTTTTTTGAGATAACTATACCACCAAGCTTGGATGTGAGAAAGCTTCTGTTAAATAATTAGCTATTCTACTTCTAAGTATCAAGTTTGAAAAGACATGAAACAAAAATAGGAATATTTTATCAGTCCTCTCTTTCAAATATCTCCATCTGTGTGTTCTTTATATAAAAAATAAACACATTGACATGATGCTCCTGTGTGGCCCAACATTCTTTCTCTTGCTTTCCTAATCCCAAAGCTTATACCAGCTCAACCTGTGGTAATATCTCTGATCATCTTGTCCTCATTCTTTCTTTTATTTCAAATGACACCTGCCTGGAGAAGAGGACAAAAGCTAATTGTGACCTAGCCAGGAACAAGGACATATCACCACATGCATTTTTAACTAGGGACGATCGGCTGATCAAATGTAGACGTACATGACTCAGAGTGATCAATCTGAAAGAGCATACAATCCTCTTGTGTGTAAAAAAAAGAGTGGACTGGACATTTCTGTGGCTTTAAATGTGATGCTGTTTTTACTTTGTGCCTTTTATTGTAAATGTCAAATGTGCGGCAGGTAATGCGTGTGCTCTGACGCACTGCGCTACACAAGTCTGGCTTGAGGTATTTTAAAGGGTCTATTTTTATTTGTGTACACTCACAATAAAAACAAAACATTGTGCTTTTGTAAAATAAAGAGGATGCCGCTTTCTGCCATCCCGGTTTCCTTTCCATGAAGATTATGGAGCGTGTCCCAAAAATTTATCGAAACTCTGCGTACTAGCAAGCTCTTGTGTGCCATCTGAACTTTTTTTTGCAATTTCTTAGTCTTTAATTCAAAATATTTCACACAAAAAATCTAAACTTTAAATAAAGTCAAATAGTTGAAAAAAATATATCATAAAACAGTTTTTCTGAATATGTATTCCACATTTATTGGCACCCTTACAGATTCTAATGAGTAACAATCTAACTGAAGTGGCTGGTATACTCCAATTCATATGGTATGTTTTTAAAGGGTTAGTTCACCCAAAAATGCAAATAATGTCATTTATTACTCACCCTCATGCCGTTCCACACCCATAAGACCTTTGTTAATCTTCGGAACGCAAATTAAGATATTTTTGATTAAATCCAATGGCTCAGTGAGGTCTGCATAGCCAGCAATGACATTTCCTTTCTCAAGATCCATTAATGTACTAAAAACATACGAATCTGAATCATGATTCGACACGCTGATTCATAACGTTTCGAAGCTTTATGAAGCAGTGTTTTGAAATCGGCCATCACTATACAAGTCATTTTTTTTTTTTGGCGCACCAAAAATATTCTCGTCGCTTTATAATATTAATTCTGAACCACTGTACTCATATGAACTGATTTAAATATGTTTTTAGTACATTAATGAATCTTGAGAAAGAAAATGTCATTGCTGGCTATGCAGGCCTCATTGAGCCACCGGATTTCAACAAAAATATCTTAATTTGCGTTCTGAAGATTAACGAAGGTCTTACGGGTGTGGAACGGCATAAGGGTAAGTAATAAATGACATTATTTTCATTTTTGGGTGAACTAACCCTTTAAGTTCACCTTAGTGATCAGAAACACTAGTTTCATTAGCCGCGGCACACTAGTGAGCTGTAGCAAAAATTTTTACACCTGTATGTGGGGATTACAAATATTTAACCAATGAAAAGCATATAAAAGAGCTTGTGACTAAATCTCATAACTCCAATGGATCCTCATACTGTCGGCGAAACCTCATAGCTCCACTCCGCCTCCATTTAAAATGAACTGCCGCGCACAGTTTGGAGATAGATCTCTGCTTGTTTGCAATGCAAGGGTAAATAAAGAAATTGATGTTTGAAAAAGTACAGCATTTTATTTACTTGAGAAACACTGGCCCTCATTTATGAAACATACGTACGACAGAAAATTGGGCGTATGGTCATTTCCACAGAAAATTTGGCATTTATCAATAGGGACGTGAGCGTTGGATACGATCAAATCTCATGTCAGGTTTCAGCTCGTGTACGCAAGTTTTTGAGTCAGCGGGAACTTGCTTGCAGCATAGTAAATCTGGTGGAGAACTGTAATGAGAACATTTAGATTTTCCTGACCGTCAATCAGTCACTAACCGATCATTAACCATTAAACGACACGGTTAAAATGTCAAATTAAAATTAAATTAGAATAGATGAGTGTCTTAAAATACCACAAATGTTTTTTTTCTTTTTTTTCTTTCCAGGGAATTCGCATCAACAGAACATTAGGACTCTTAAAAATTGAAATTTTTTTTATCATTTAATAATTTGTTTGTAATAAACACTTTAAATGGGCTATAAAAATGTTGTTGGTTTTTTTAAAGAACAACTAACAAATAAAAACGCTTTACGGGCTCAAGCATAGGCAGAATTTGTAATAACAAGTTTTTGCAGCGTTGAGCAATGTAGCCAATCACAGACAAATCTGTTGTTTCTAGAAAGCAATGAGATGTTCACTCACCGCTCAAAACACCAGAGTTTTTGTTCAGTGCTGAATGCTTTGCGTGACGGCAAATCCTCTGATTAAAACAAAGTGTAGACATTATTATTAAAGATTCATTGTGCAGTCATTTAAGCATTGTGAGATCGCAACAAACTTTCATCTTTTTAGTGATTATGGAAGCGCTCGTTGCGCGCATTCTGCCATTCCAAATCATGCACGCAGCACTGCCTATGCTTGCTTTTATGTTGCTGAATATTACTGATACTTTAATAACTTATAACAAATATTTTAATGTATCACTGTGAATGCTGGAATCTGTAGGTTGTGGCTAGGTGACACATAACTTATAAATGGAGCATGGAAATCTCATAGATATACTGAAAAAAAAAAATGTTTTATACTTTTTATTTGTTTAAATGCTTAGGCTAATATATTTTCCATGTGCAGTCAATCAAAAGTCCTGGTGTATGGGCTGTGCAGTGTTCTCAGCTATTTCTTTTCTTTTTTTCTCAGCGATATGCTGATGTGTTTTATATACTCTGTATTGTTTCTTAAGGGGTGTTTTCAGAGTAAGATAAATTTCTTTTTCATGCGATTAATTCCTCTTCATGGCCGGGTTACGTTTCTCTGTGTTGTAAACTATAGGGCGAGGCTTCTAAAATTTGATGTGTGATATTTAAATGATGACTGTTTTCAGCCACCACATTTATCAATGTATGATTAGTCGTACAATAGGAAAGCCAGCATACAAATGTTTGATAAATCATTATTAAAAATAAATAAATCGGATCTGCGCTCATTTCTACATTAGATTGATAAATGAGGCCCATTATGTACACTACCAGTCAAAAGTTTGGACACTCTAAGATTTTTAATGTTTTTAAAAGAAGTTTCGTCTGCTCACCAAGGCTGCATTTATTTAATTAAAATTACAGTAAAAACAGTAATATTGTGAAATATTATTACAATTTAAAATAACTGTTTTCTGTTTGAATATATTTTATAAAGTAATTTATTCCTGTGATCAAAGCTGAATTTTCAGCATCATTACTCCAGTCTTCAGTGTCACATGATCCTTCAGAAATCATTCTAATATGCTGATCTGCTGCTCAAGAAACATTGTGTACAATTGTACAAACTATTTGTGTACTATATATATATATATATATATATATATATATATATATATTTTTATATTTTTTTTTTTTTTTTTTTTTCAGGATTCTTTGATGAATAGAAAGTTTAAAAGAACAGGATTTATTTGAAATATAATCTTTTGTAACATTATAAATGTCTTTACTGTCACTTTTGATCGATTTAATGCATCCTTGCTGAATAAACATACTAATTTCTTTAATTTCTTTAAAAAAAAATAAAAAAAAAATTCTTACTGACCCCAAACTTTTGAACGGTAGTGTATAATGTTACAAAAGCTTTGTATTTCAGATAAATGCTGTACTTTTGAACTTTCTATTCATCAAGGAATCCTGAAAAAAAAGTACACAACTGTTTTCAACATTGATAATAATCATAAATGTTTCTTGAGCAGCAAATCAGCATATTAGAATGATTTCTGAAGGATCATGTGACACTGAAGACTGGAGTAATGATGCTGAAAATTCAGCTTTGATCACAGGAATAAATTATTTTATAAAATATATATTCAAACAGAAAACAGTTATTTTAAATTGTAATAATATTTCACAATATTACTGTTTTTACTGTATTTTTAATTAAATAAATGCAGCCTTGGTGAGCAGACGAAACTTCTTTTAAAAACATTAAAAATCTTACCGTGTCCAAACTTTTGACTGGTAGTGTATATAAAAGCTTTTTAGTTTTTAGCCAATATACTGTGCATTGCGCTTCATTTTTTATATCATGAGATTTTGGCCAAATGTATTCAACAAGAAAAACTGAGTACCCATATAGCTACAATAAACTTCATAACCTGTAAGTTGATGAAAACTTAATGCGATGCACTGACTGCTGATCAGTTTGTGATGGACAAACCACATATCTCTGTCATTCCCTGGCCAAAAACCTTGTAACTCTATTTGAACTTAGTTTATTATCCAAAACTATAATCATACCTCACCTATATAACCACAACTTGTTTGGGAAGGGTTGCAATAAAAAAAAAAAGCGACATCAAACAGCAATCTCATGCTCAGTTTGCCAGGTGTTACTGGAACTTTCAGTGAGACTGGGTTTTATGGTCAGATGAGACCAAAATAAAGCTTTTTGGAAAAGCACCAGAGGTAGGTTTGCCATAGACAGATGCATAGCCATGCAGAAAAGTACATCATCCCCACTGTGAAGTATGGTGATGGATCTTTAATGCTGTGGGGCTAATTTTCTTCCAAAGACCCTGGACAACTTGTTAGGATACACAGTATCAAACTCCATCAAGTGCCAGCAGATATTAAATCAACACCTGACTGACCCTGTCAGGAAGCTTAAACTGGGGTGTGGTTGGATCATGGCCAATCTATTCTTGCATAACAAAAACATAAAGAGGGTCACAAATGGTCATGCTATCCTAGTGGTATCTAAAAGATGCACTTTCAATAAGAGACACTTCACCATCCCCTCTGTGAGAGCTAATGAATCGTTCTGTAAAAGGTCTCATGTGTGATAACCTGAGGCAACAGCACTAGTGAGACTTACTTCAGAGAGGATGTCAGAGATGAATTAGCCTTCACCTCATTTAAGATTTTTCTCAAGCTGTGCCCATGAATTTGAATGTAAGATTATCTAGCCAAAATCCATATACAATTTTGTCAGAGTAACAAAGGTCGACTGATAACTAATGCAGCATATGCAGTATTTGAAATTCATTCAGAAAGATAAACCCAAGACAGAAAGATAACTAGCTGCATAAGATTCACACAGTCAGAACTAATTATTGCTTTTCCCTTCCCAAGTTCTAGTTTTTTGGATAAATTGTTAATTTTCCCACTGCCTTCCTGATAGAAATGACGGTCCTGCTACGTTTGTGCAACTTCCGGTTAAAGGTACAATATGTAAGATTTTTGCAGTAAAATATCCAAAAACCACTAGGCCAGTGTTATATATTTTGTTCACTTGAGTACTTAAAATATCCCAAATGTTTCCAACTATTTGTAAATCGTGAGAAAATTGCAATTTTAACCAAGGCTCCAGGACGTGTGAGGAGTCGCCTGTCAGTTGCGTCATACCCGCGTTACCCTCGGTTTCTGGTTTTAGTTTGTAAAAACCATGGAAACACCAAAGACGCTTTAATATATTACATGTTTTAATAGGCAAGGGAACAACTGTTTGGTTATGTTTATAGACAGAAAACTATATAGCTCAACACGTTTAGTCTTATTGATTAAATCTAATTTTCTTGATTTTTTTTTTTGTGAGTATCATGCTCAGAGAAAAACACTATTTTGTCAAGTAGCTAACATAGCATAATCAGATGCAGCTTTATTTTTAGTAACAGTAATACAGAATTTTCTACAAATGAGTTACCTTGTGTCAATGAATCATTTAAATATATGTATATCCACAATTACTACATACTTTTAAAAAGCCTTTCTTTGTAATCATACACTCCACTTATACTGTACATTATTATTAATTTCTCTCTGTCTCCTGCAATATGCTTAGCCTGGTGTGACCATATTGTGGAAGACATACTGCAACATAGCAACAACACATTACAAGAAGGAGAATATGCATTGATATGACTGCAATCATCAGCTCCAGATGATTGCATAAGAGCCGAGCATGCCAGCAGATTGGAATTAATATTGCACATTCATCCTAAGTGCTGAATAAGGTTTTGAATTTACTTGAACAGCTCTGAGCCGATAGCTTTCAGACAAGCACAGAACATTTTCAGATGGAGAGCAATAGTGAAACAAGCGGGCAAAGGGTTATGGCAAAGTAAGAATGATCAACCTTCATAATCTCATAAAATTAAGTTATTTCCTAACTATCATGAGTTACCAGGAAAATTTTCAATGAACCAAATATAAAGTATTTCAATAAAAAAAAAAGTTTAAACGTTAAATACTGTGCTATTGGAAGGACTTTCCAGTTCAATAACTATAATTTTAAGGTTTATTCCACTAAACCACCACTTTCAGGAATGCTTTCCATTTTTAAATGCATCATTTCCTGAAAAAAAAAAAAAAAGTATAGATTTAGGTAAATTTATTAGATCGGGCACCAAGGAGCAACAGTTTTTCGACATACCTGTGGTGGGTGCTTTGTGGTGAGGAGGAGCCAGTGTTGCCACACAGGAAGCTTTGTATCCTGATCTGGTGGCCATAAGGCATTGAGACACCTACCTTACTCTGGAGGCCTGCAACAGTATCAGTCTGCTACGGTTGAGGAAGCAGTTTTTTGCATCTGTAAAATAACCACTGCATTTCCCTGACTGCAGGTGCACTGTAGGCAAGTGCAAGGAAGCGATAGGCTTGCTTCCATAATACTTATGAAGTGAAGTGAAGTGAAGTGAAGTGAAGTGAAGTGACATGTGGCCAAGTATGGTGACCCATACTAGGAATTTGTGCTCTGCATTTAACCCATCCAAGTGTACACACACAGCAGTGAACACACACACACCGTGAACACACACCCGGAGCAGTGCTGCCAGCACTCAACATATGGCTGTTGTGAGAGCGAGAGCCAAATTCATTGACTATGTCGCCCGTCAAGAACCCCATTTGGGGTTCTCAGTGCTGTTTGGCAAGCACTGAGAGCACTCCACTGGGGAAGGACCTTGGCGGTGGGCAGGCCTGCTCTTTAGGCTGATGGCCGAGTCGCACCACCATATTGCACGGTTCCTCCAGGTGGTGGCATCTCATGGGCATAGGAGCACTGCAATCACATGCTCAAACTGGGAACATCATAGTAATCCCAGGATGACTCACCATTGACGGTAGTGAGGGTGGAAGAACCTGCGAAGAGTGCTTTGGCAGTAAAAAGATACCTTCCATGACTTTGTGAGCTCCTCATGAGATTATTCTTTGTGAACTCTGGCAAGAAAGGAACTGGGATGGAGCACAGTTGTGTGTGGTGCTCTGAGCCCAGAAACCAATCATCTATCCACAATCGCTCTGGGCAGGAGCAATCCACTCAAGCCCGATGTTTGTGATAGCCTGGGCATTGCCAATTGCCTTCGCCCTCAGCGCTTGCCCCTAAGGCCTTGTGCATAGTAGCAAAAGGACCAGGATGGGGAGCAACCAAGGTTACTTTCTGCTCATCCACAAAAGCTGCTCCAGCATAGGCATGGCCCAAACTGCAACAGCGATTGTGACCATCTGATGGAGACCGCATCCAGAAATACATGGGCGAAAAAGCATCTTTAAAAACACCTTCTTCATCTGTGTTTGCTCTTTTAGAGGAAATTTCTATTTTATAGAGAAACTGTCTTGCAAGAGAATATTCTCTTTCGGATTTTTTTCTTTCTAGTTGCTAGTTGAAGCACCCTGGGGAACTCTATTGCACTTATCTGTGTGTATGTGAGAGAGAACCGCTGAAATGCGGCGAAAGAATCCATTAAAGCTTCTAGGCAGAGGTGGATGGAGAGAATCACAGACGCGTCTTCTCGGCACCGAAGAAAAAATCTGATTGAGTGGATGCATGCCATCTTCTTTTATACCCCTATGTCCAAGGAAGTGGCAAATGCATATTCGACTTGCAAAGTATCAGAGGTGTTTGGGGCTCCCAAGTGTGACCCTAGTGTCAGAACATCGATACAACGTCGAAGTGACTGACAGATAGTGAACTATTGGTTAGGCTTAGGGGTTTAGAGGTTGTATGTTATTTTCAAACACGATAGAGCATTAACACTGGGCATTTCATTTCCAAACTGTCATGATACGTACAACAACCAATGCCATTGAACGAGAAGTTACGAGATTTGCTTTTATGTTTTCTTTTTATGTTTTGGATTGTCACAAATAAATTACCTTGACAATACCAATTACCTGTCGCGACTGACTTCCATGCCTGCCATGAACCCGTCCTGTCGCTGCCCTTTGGGGTGGTTTTTGTTTCTTGTATTCCTATTTTTAATTTAAATAAAAACACTGCCTCTCTCTTACCATCATGTGACAGAACTATATTTCATATTCTGTATTCTGTTCAATAATGGTGGAAATGTGGAAATAGTCTTTTTGAAGTCAAGACTGTAAGGTATGCTTTATTACAGAAACTGATTTTCAAAAATAAACCAACTCTGAGAAATATTTAATGGAGTGAAAAATATGTCTCTCTCTTTATATGTAGTATATATGAATGTTAATAGAAAGTCCCTAGTTTATGGTTATGCATTCATTTATGAAGTGCAACTCAGCTGAATGTCTTTCAGGACATTCAGCTACATTCTGTAAACTTTATAAACTTTCTCATTAAAGAAATTAGTTGAAAACATCACAACTTGCTGACCCTTCACCTGAGCTCATGCCATTGTGAAATTCATTTGTGTCACACTATTCCTCTCAAATCATTTTAGGGTGTGTATGGTATAAATATTACATTTATCCCTGACCTCTCTGTTCCAGAAGCATTATACCTGAATTCTCAGAAGCCATCTATCTGGAGAATGAATGCTGAGATGGAGGCATAGGTTACAGGAGTCTAGATGGAAAAAGCACAGCAGTTGTCTGCTTTGTCTAGCGAGAACAACAGGTAGCCTTCGACAATGATGGAATAGTTTTTTTTTTTTTTTCTGCATGCAAGACAGACCTGAGGGAAAACAAGCTGAACCAGAGAGTTCACAAAAAGAGTTTTGAGAAAGTTCGCTCCAGGCATTGCCTTAAGCATGTGCTGAAGGAGACATTCCAGTAGGTCTGCTTATGTCTCTTATGTCTCTTAATGTCATCTGTACTTCACAGTAGAGAGGCGTGTTCAGATAACACAAAGGTTAGGTGGTTTAATACCATTTATCATTCTTAGTTGTGATTAAAAGGTCAGACTGATGGCATTTGAACACAGAAGCTTTGACAATGGGTTTGTGTCTTTCCTGTCTGCTTGTTCTACTTAGGTGGCATTTCATCATTTCGCATATTTCTTACTGCCCTGAAAGATAAGTTTTGATTAATGTCCACACTGCTCTGTAAAAAGCACCATAAAAGCATTTAGTAGTCCATAGAACAGACTGAAATTTCATTATTCACTGATTCACTGAAAATCTTACTTGACAGCTTAAGTAAAAAATGTGTACTCTTCTTGTGCTTCCAGGAACAGGGTCGGAACACACTCTTTAAGCTTTTATCAGTGAAAAGTTTTTAAGTGTGACCAATTTAGGTGTACCCATAATTAGACACAGACTCTAATTATGGCATATTAATGGCCCTTCAAATGTACCATGCATTTACCAAAGGTAAAATAATAACTTCCAACAAGCAACACGAAAATAACCACTTTTAAATGTCTTAAAAGCCTTTGACTCATAAAGTAATTATACTGTGAAGCCATTCAACTATACACTACCATTCAAATGTTTTCAGGCTTCTGAACATCATCTTTAGGTCTAGTGGTAAGAGTGTGTGTGTATTGAGCAGTGTTCTCAGCCGGAGTTGTTGGTGTGTATGGAAATGCAGTGAGATGGGAAGCATTCCATGTCTTTCCATCACTAAGAATGTACCTGTACCCACTCCAGTCTTTTGGCAACCGTGAGAGGATCAGTAAACTTTCTGTGTCCCTTAAGAACATTCAAGGGGTTCCATACCCTCACTTTATCCCCCTCCTGGAAACAAGGAGTGTGAGCACCCTGCTTAGCAGTATATTTTTTCATTTTACGTTGCAGCCGCATATAGTGCATCCGGAAAGTATTCACAGCGCTTCACTTTTTCCACATTTTGTTATGTTACAACCTTATTCCAAACTGGATTAATTTCATTATTTTCCTTAAAATTCTACAAACATTGCCCCATAATGACAACATGAAGTTTGAAATCTTTGCAAATTTATAAAAAAAAAAAAAAAAAAAAAATCACATGTACACAAGTATTTACAGCCTTTGTCATGACACTCAAAATTGAGCTCAGGTGCATCCAGTTTCCACTGATCATCCTTGAGATGTTTCTACAACTTGATTGGAGTCCACCTGTGGTAAATTCAGTTGATTGGACATGATTGGGAAAGGCACACACCTGTCTATATAAGATCCCACAGTTAACAGTGCATGTCAAAGCACAAACCAAGCCATGAAGTCCAAGGAATTGTCTGTAGACCTCCGAGACAGGATTGTATTGAGGCACAGATCTGGGGAAGGGTACAGAAAAGTTTCAGCAGCATTGAAGGTCCCAATGAGCACAGTGGCTTCCCTATCCATAAATGGAAGAAGTTTGGAACCACAAGGAGTCTTCCTAGAGCGGGCTGCCCGGCCAAGCTGAGTGATCGGGGGCAAAGTGACTTAGTCAGGGAGGTGACCAAGAATGGTCACTCTGACAGAGCTCCAGTGTTTCTCTGTGGAGAGAGGAGGACCTTCCAGAAGAACAACCATCTCTGCAGCACTCCACCAATCAGGCCTGTATGGTAGAGTGGCCAGACAGAAGCCGCTCCTCAGTAAAAGGCACATGACAGCCCGCCTGGAGTTTGCCAAAAGGCACCTGAAGGACTCTCTGGTTTAATGAAACAAAGATTGAACACTTTGGCCTGAATAGCAAACATCATGTCTGGAGGAAACCAGGCACCGCTCATCACCTGGCCAATACCATCCCTACAGTGAAGCATGGTGGTGGCAGCATCATGCTGTGGGGAAGTTTTTTAGTGGCAGGAACTGGGAGACAAGTCAGGATCGAGGGAAAGATGAATGCAGCAATGTACAGAGACATCCTTCATGAAAACCTGCTCCAGAGTGCTCTGGACCTCAGACAGGGGCGAAGGTTCATCTTCCACCCTAAGCACACAGCCAAGATTACAAAGGAGTGGCTATGGGACAACTCTGTGAATGTCCTTGAGTGGCCCAGCCAGAGCCCAGACTTGAACCCGATTGAACATCTCTGGAGAGATCTGAAAATGGCTGTGCACCGACGCTCCCCATCCAACCTGATGGAGCTTGAGAGATCCTGCAAAGAAGAAAACTGCCCAAAAATAGGTGTGCCAAGCTTGTAGCATCATACTCAAAAAGACTTGAGGCTGTAATTGGTGCCAAAGGTGCTTCAACAAAGTATTGAGCAAAGGCTGTGAATTACAACAAATTTGCAAAGATTTCAAACAAACTTCTTTCTCATTGTTATTATGGGGTATTGTTTGTAGAATTTTGAGGAAAATAATGAATTTAATCCAGTTTGGAATAAGGCTGTAATAATAACAAAATGTGGAAAAAGTGAAGTGCTGTGAATACTTTCCAGATGCACTGTAACCCGAAGGTTGCAGGTTTGAGTCTCAATTCCAGCAGGAAATGACTGAGGTGTCCTTGAGCAAGGTACCTAACCCCCAATCGCTCCCTGGGCAGCACAGCAAAAATGGCTGCTCACTGCTCCATATGTGTGTGTCCACAGTTTGCAGTGTATGTGTGTGTTCACTACTCGTGTGTGCACTAACTGGATGGGTTAAATGCAGAGGACAATTTCCATGGGTTACCATTCTTGGCTTTCACATGTCACCTAATACTTAAAAAGATCTCACAGATAAAGAGGGAGTAAAAGTGTCATTAGTCTGGTAGGTAATAAGCATCTTTGCAAGACCAATATATTAACACATAGCACAGAGGAGGACAAGCCATCTATTAACTTTGTTCAAGTTAATCTCTGGAAAATTATAGTACCATTTTATTCTGTTATCACTAGTAAATTACTGGTTTCAGCAGTATGTTAATGGCGTTCAGCATAATATTGTATATAGTGCATTTATTTAAAGAAAAGTACAGGAAAACTACTACTAACTACAGTATTTTTGTTGTGTTTATAAGCAGAATTGTGTTGGGACTACTATTTTGCAAGGAAGTCTGAACTGTTGTGTAATGACGTAATGTGTGTGGGAACAAGATGGATGAAGTTCGCTACTCCTGTCTTGTGTGCTTTGTTTAACCATTTGAGTGGTACGATCCCACATTAGTGGTACGATCCCACATTTTAGAATGTACAATGACATCACAAATTGACAGATTCAAATGTGCTTTTAGCGCTTTGGCTGGCACTGAGCCATTGACAATACATTTAATCTAAGGCAATTTAGAAATTAGGAGAGCAATAGAAGTGATTAAACTAACAGTAAGGCAACAATATGCAAGTGCTGTGACTAGTCCCACTTAGTCAAGCACATTCTTTTTTTTGTTTTCTTTTCCTAAATAGATATATATATATAATAGTAAGTGTTAGTATTAATGGGTCAAGTGTTGACGAAAAAGACACGTCTTCAGCCATTCTTTGAAATTGGCTAAAGACTCAGCAGCTCGGGTAAAGTTACCCGATTTGGAACAGTCAATGTAAAGGTCCTTGAAAGTTATTTTGTGCCTCTTTGGGATGGCACCACAAGGTGCCATTCACTTGAGTGAGTTTAGGTATAGGGGTGCAGAGCCAGTTGTTGAAGGCAAACATCAGAGCCTTGAATTTGATGTGAGCAGCAATTGGCAACCAGTGCAAGTTTATGAGGAGAGGTGTCACATCATGTGCTCTCTCTTTGGCTCGTAAAAGACCACTCTTGCTGCAGCATTCTGGATCAGTTGCAGAGGTTTGACAGTGTATGTTGGTAGTATTAATTTCTAACATGTAGCCAAAGCCAGTGCAGCAATTAATCACAGCTACAATGTCCTCATTGTACAACGTCACTATACTGGTATCTATGAACAGTGTTGAGGGTAACATAGTGAGCATCGATGCTCCCTTGTTTTCACAGGGCATTTTGGGACTTTCTAGGGAGCAAACGCTTCAGTGCACTGGAAGGATTTTGCAATTGAGACTCCCTGATCAGTGCCCTGACTACTGAACTAGGGAGATGAATGGGACATACCCAGTTTTATAAGAGACACACTGTATATTTTGTTTCATCCATTCAGTTTGTAAGAGTCTGACATTGACTCACTATAAGCTGAGCTGCTGAATCAACCTTACACTGAGAAAATCTGTGAACTCCTACTGCAGACATCCATGAATATAAACAGAGGGCATACAACTGTTAGCTCTGACTCTTTGTTGAGTCAGGATTTAGCAGAAGGAGCATGAATATTTATTCACAGCTGTCTCTGCACTTACACATCAGTATGTCTCTGCATATTTTTTTTTTTTTTTATGTGAAATAATTAACCCCACTGAGTAATTTGTTTCTTTATGGGCTATGTATTCTATTTTCCCATGGGTTTTAATTAATAACAATATGATCACAACTAAAATGTTATTTGTACTCACACAGCATGTTGCCCAAGAGACTGTATTGCCTCTGAATGTGTGGCGTCTTTATGTGCATGCGTTTGTGTTCTGGGTGTTTGCACACTGTAAACCCATTTATAGCCTAAATTAAAGACTATCTGATACTGTACAGTATGTCAGTGTTATTTTAGTATTTTAGGATTATTTAGCTTTAGATTAGTTATTATTTTACTAATATAGTTTTCATTTTTTTTTTAAATGTTTTAATTTTTATAATTTACGTTTTCATTTTAATTTGTTTTAATTTAGTAATTTAAAGTTAGTAATTTTTAAGTTTTTGTCATTTGTTGTTTTTGTCTATTAATTTTTTATTAATTTTTATTTCAGTTTTGGTGTTAGTTATTTTAGTACTTCAAGTTAAACTGAACAAAAATGAGAAATGTTGCTGAAATAAAATAGTTTTTTTTTTTTTTTTCCAGTTATGCTGTATATGGAATATGTGTGCATGTGTAACCTGTTCTCATGAGAAAACGCAACTTTTTCATTTTGGCGATTTGATGACACGTTCATATGATTTCAGTTATGCGAAAACACACACACACACACACACATTTGTTTTTGTGAATTGTGGGGACATTCCATAGGCGTAATGGTTTTTATACTGTACAAACTGTATTTTCTATCTCCCTACACCAACCCTAACCCTAAACCTACCCATCACAGAAAACTGTGCACATTTTTACTTTCTCAAAAAAAATAAAAAATAAACTCATTCTGTATGATTTATAAGCCTTTTTAAAAATGGGGACATGGGGTAATGTCCTCATAAGTCATCCTCACCTTGTAATACCTATGTCATACCCATGTCATTATACAAATGTGTGTCCTGATTTTTCACAAAAACATGCACGCACACGCACACACACACACACACCTAAACCTAACCCTCATGAAGTGGGGCAAATGCAGATTAGACGAAAATGTGCGAATGAGACCAATTTGCCAACTCGTGAAATAGTTACAAATTGGCATGAGAGTGTATTGGTATATACACCTTTGTAGCACGTTCACGTAATAGCAAAAGCACTTGCTTTGCTTATATATTACATCAACTATGCAACTGAACACCACGATCTCTGATGCAAACTAGAATATACTTGTCACCATGGTTACCATTCTCCATAAGAAGGTATTTGTCTATCCATCTTTTGTGTAAATCACAAAAGTCATGACCTCAAATCAATAGTCATTTTCACCTTGCATGCCAAGCAACCTATTCCTCAGGAATGGTTTGCAGGCTATGTGTTTGTAGTGTAAAAATAATTCAGTCAGCATCCATCCCTAAAAATGTTGTTTGTATTCTGTGATTAATTGCTTGCTTCCCACATTTATCAGGGTGAAGGTCTAGAGCACATTTGTATTTAATGTAAAGTCAAAGTTGTTTTGTGTTACAATCCCAAGGCCTTCAAACACTGACCACACACTCCAGGAAGGTCTGTAGTACCTGTAAAAAGCTATGCTTTAGCATACTTGAGCCAAAACTTGACCCCTTAAAATGTATCACTGCATTAACAGATTGGTCTGGGAACACTGATCAACAGAGAAAAGTAATTTACAACATGTAAATAAAGAACATTTTATGGGGTTAGAATTGTTGCATTATTCCAAATAAATAGATCGAGATTCACAAAAATGAATCGAATTTACAAATAAATAGATTAGGATATAGTCTCAGCCTCAGATGTCACGCCCACAGACTGTTGGCTGAATGTCTGATGCATATGGCACACTTAACTGGAAACGCTTCAGGAGTTTCGAAGTCGTCATCTGGTAGGTTGAATTCTACAGGATGTCCAGGAGACGTGTGTGTCGCATTCTTTAATGGTCCGCCTTGAAACAAATGCCGTGACGCCAAACCCCCTCATGGAAGAAGAACGGCGTCATGTTTACAACTGTGACAATGAGCGCTTACCAAGATCAACTAAACGCTGGATTTTCAAAAGTATGCAAAGTTCGCGGCTCCATTGTTGCAGTAAACTTGCACAATGTTCTTGATTGAATAATTTATTAGATGCATGCTGGTCTGTTATTGTAGGGACATCGACTACATTTTCACACCCCTAAACATGATGCGAAACAAAACAAACTGTGATCGGTTGCATCAAACGTCCTCTTGGGCGGTCCTTGGCCAATGAAAGCTGCAATAGAGTCCAGACCTTCTGCCGTCAGTCTGAAGGTCTGGCTATGTAAGATTAAGATCAACAAATAAATGTAAAGAGTTTCACAAAAATTAATAATAATAATAATGTATGAGCAATATCACACGAGTAGGCCTGTGGCCTCGTGCCTACGGCCGAATCACAGCCATGCTGATATACAGCCATATCGCATGGCTACGAGTGTGATATTGCGTTTATACAACAGTTCGACAGCACAAGTGCGTAAATAAATAAGAACAACAACCGAGTGTCTTTAAAATCCCTCTTTTGTGAGGAACTACTTCCTTCTGTGATGGATTCAAATTTCAAGTTGACAGTTTAACAGTTGAGCCCAAGCCTCCGTTACTAATTCTAAAATGTCAATTCAGAACTGGTAACGAAGGATTGTTGAGTCGCTTCATAAAACTCACTGTAATATGTAGAGTATTATGAAAGGGAGATCACCTGAGTGAGTGCATTACCTGCATCTAGCTGATATTCTTCAGGTCAATCTTATATTCATAATCACAAAATCAGTTTGAATGTCCGCTGAGGAAAGCGATATCTTTATCCTTAACATTTAAGACATTCCCATGACAACGCTAGTCAATGCATTTGTCAGTTGCATCTCGTAAGATATTTAAAGTAAAAACAACGTCCTTGTTTCCTTATTTCAGTCCATTTCAATATAAAAGTCTTTGTGACCGCCTGACTTACTCATAAAGACAGTCTTTGCCGCCATCTCATGGCGTATTAATGCAACTCACTGAAGTCAATACCAAAAAATATGGCATGTTATTTATATAAAATTTTATTTATTAAACAATAATATTTAAATTAACAACAATAGCCATTATAACAGTGTAAGAAGTAAAATAGGAAATAAACACACAAACAGTTCAGTCAAACATACAAAAGCAGAACTCTAGTTAGTGCAGGATTTAATTTCAATGTAAATATAAAGTTTGCACACATATAAATATAAAACTTAATATAGTCCTTAAGCCAAATCTATTAGCTCTGGAACAAGTAATAGATTAATAACACCAAAGATTGCCCATTTGATATACCCAAAATGAATTATACCTCATGTTTAAACACTATCTACATAAGAGCCAGCAGCAAATCCCAAAGGACTGGGCGAGATGAAGCTGTTCTCTGCAGGTATATGAGCGCTGAAAGGTCACTGACAGCCTGGAGCTTGCATCTCCGAAAGAGTCTAAACAAATTTTCAAACAGGCGCTATGTTTACATATAATATCTCAACAACAATATTCTCGCCTAAAAACTCGTAAAACTACATTCCGTTACAAAATAACAGTAGTATCTATAAAAATATGGTGGGTTTGCTGACAGCGGAGTGATTCAAACGGTGAAACTGTTCCTTTGGCGATACTGGTAGAATATTGCATGGCTGGAAAGACCTCTTTTATATTCGAGAACCAGAAAGACACAAACACAAATACACACACCCACATATATGCATATATTATATATATATATATATATATGCATACCTGATATAGCTGCCTGATATTGAAGTGAGTGCTTTCCCCTTTAATTGTTGTGATGTCATCATGAGCCAACATAATTTCCTGTTGTCTCTCCTCCTCTTTTCTTTTGTGCTGAAACTGAATGGAAGAGGTGGGTTATTTCTTCACCTAAGCTGTACTTTAGTCCGTAACTAACCTGAGCGTAGATTTGTGGGGTTATGGACTTAACATCATCTACTAGAGTTAATAATTTCAGAGTAAGTCAGAATAAATTCAAATGTAACAATTTATTAGTCAGGTAAATGTATCAGGCCAATTACATAATCAATAACTGATACAAAACATCAAATGCTCAGAAATATAGAGTAAAATATGTATACCTGACATCAAAAAAGATACATAATGCTAAGTGTCTGAAGGACACACGGCATTACAGGCTGATCTGGCTACAGAATCGCGCCTTGAGCCCTTTGTAGCATTTCCTTACATACCAGACCAAGACAGAAACCTCTTCCAAAGGAGACATGAGAGTTAACAATGGGAATTTGCAATAATCAAGGTCCCAGACTTGGGTAGTTTACACCTTAACGAGGACAGAAGGTATTAATTTGCATGAAAGACCCTGGGAGAGGGCACACCCACCACAGTAAGCAAAGTATCTCTAAACTCTTAAAACCTTTATTACCTTTTGGGACCATTGTACCAGTTGCACTAAAGGCAGGAAAACACCAAGCCGACGCCAACGAACTAGTGGTGACGAAAGCAGACTGCGGGGCTGGCTCATGTCGGCAGCGTCTGGGTCCAAAGTTGCCTTGACACACCAAACCGACGCTCGACAGCTGACAGCCAAGCAGCACGTCCATTCTGTGCCCGCATAAGATGAAATGTCTTTCCATACCAGCAGGTGGCAGAACTGAACAGCCAATCAGAATGATCAGATGGTCCGACGGACCGACGAGCTCTGACACCGATTCAACGTGTCGAATCGGCCAAAAAAAAGCCGACGAGGACCAACTTCAGCTAACGGTGTGGAACACAATGAGAAAACTTGCCCAACGGCCGACCGTCGGCTTGGTGTGTTCCTGCCTTAAGACATTTCAAATGATACCAAACATGTATAGCATTGTATGATAATTTTTCACATTAAACCATATAGATTTTTGGGTGAATTTCAGATGATCTCAAAGTGGAGAGGAGAGATGGGGGAATACCCGTGATCGCCAATGAAAGTGCGCAAGCATCACCTACCGGATGTTGCATGCTTCTTTAGCTGAAACTTGGCAGCCACAATCATGCCACGAAAGTGGAGTATTGAGAAAGACTATCACCCATATTCTTTTTCTCTATTTTGTTTTTCACTGTAAAGCAGAAAGTATTGTGTGTTGAACCACCTGTCATACTTAACATGACTTCTCTAGTACAGTTTCAAACAATGGTGCATCTACCTTATTATTTCCCTGTTCTTTTGTTTTGCATGCTTGTTATTTGCATTTGATTTGTGTTGTTACTGACCGTAATTAGATACATTTTAAAAGTGCTTGAATAAAGCATCTATTTTTCTACATTCTTGAAAAAATGCATCTTGCTTTAGTTATGTTTATTAGGAATTTTATGAATAAAGTTCTAACATCATTTAACAGATTTCTTGAAGTGCAAGAGACATGAACGTGAGCAAGAATGTCACACACATAGCCCGTGTCTTGCATCCATCAGTGCTTGCAGAGCAAACTGCTCCTTTCGAGGAGTGAAGGCAGATTAAGATGGACAATTAAAAAAAAAACAAAAGAGAGAAGCACCCTCCTGATAATGCTGACATTGATTATACATTGAGTTGTTGTCAACAGCATAATCACCTGACCTGGGACTTGATGCTATCTTGTGCCTTACCCCCGTTCCCTGATTATTGCTTAATCAGGTAATCATTCATATTTCTGAATCACTATTAAATTTGAGGAATGTAATTTCCATTCAGTTTAGCCTGTTTCCACTGAAACACAATCACACACACACACACACACACACACACACAAAAAACATCTTGTGTTTATTGAGAAAGTGACTGACATGGCTATTTTGTGATATTTAAAGAGATCTAAGGGGATAGTTCAGCCCGAAATGAAAATTCTGACATCATTTATTCACCCTCAAGTTGTTCCAAACCTATACAAGTTTCTTTCTTCTGTTGAACACAAAAGAAGATATTTTAAAGAATGTTGGTAACCAGGCAGTTGACAGTAGCCATTGACTTCCATAGTATTTTTCCTATTACGGAAATCAATGGCTACCGTCACTCTGGTTCACACAGTTCAAAAAAGTTGCGATGGGTTAATTCTCTAAGCAAGTAAACTCGTCTATACAGTGAAGCGCAGACCAGTAAATGTGAAAATACGCTGCAGTCAAAACTGTTTTTTGCTGAGTTTATTTAATATTAAGTATTAATTGATGTCAATCAAAATGGTGTGTTATTTTCTCTGCCAACTAAACTACCAAAGCAAAGTCAGAGCTTGTCAGCTAAACAAAACAGGCCAAAAGAAGTAGACTAATATTTCAATTTCTGAAATAAACCCCTATACCTCTTTCTCTGACATGCATAGAGTTAGCCATAGATGAATTTACACAGAAGAAAGCCCTGTCTAGTCTTTGCCACTGTACAGTTTGTGTAGAGCCATTCGTTAGTCTGGTTGTTTGGTGAGAAAAAGATTTAAAGGATTAGTTCACTTTCAAATGAAAATTAGCCCAAGCTTTACTCACCCTCAAGCCATCCTAGGTGTATATGACTTTCTTCATTCTGATGAACATAATATTAAGAAATATTAAGAAATATCCTGACGCATCCGAGCTTTATAATGGCAGTGATAGGGATCAGTGAGTATGAGCTGAAGAAAGTGCTTCCATCCACATCCATCCATCATAAATATGTGCTCCACACAGCTCCGGGGGGTTAATAAAGGCCTTCTGAAGCGAAGTGATACGTTTGTGTAAAAAAATATACATATTTAACAAGTTATGCAGTTAAATATCTTAGCATAGCACCAGACCGCCTTCCATATTCAACGTACAAAGAAAGTGTAAAACTCTTGCAGTTCAAAAAGCTTATGCTACATCCTACAAGGCGTATTCAACTAACGGAAAAGGCTATAGGGGCGACACCAGTTTACACTTTCTTCGGAAGGCAGTCTGGCGGAAGGTAGATATTTTACTTCATAACTTGTTAAATATAGATATATATTTTTTTACACAAATGCATCGCTTCGCTTCAGAAGGCCTTTATTAACCCCCCGGAGCTGTGTGGAGCACATGTTTATGATGGATGGATGTGGATGGGAGCACTTTCTTCAGCTCATACTCACGGGTCCCGTTCACTGCCATTATAAAGCTTAATAAAATATCTCCAAGAGTGTTTATCAGAAAGAAGAAAGTCATATACACCTAGGATGGCTTGAAGGTGAGTAAAGCTTGGGGTAATTTTCATTTGAAAGTGAACTAATCCTTTAAGAAGTGGGAATGCTTTTGGCTATGGTGTGACAGTAATTTCACCTACTACACATACTTGCATGTTTATCACAAGGTTGAATCCAGTTATTCATTAGTCAGCGACTTGATGCATTTATGTTCTATCATGAATGACGTGATACTTCTATAATGCGTTATTCTCATCACAGAGATGTAAAGCGCAGTTTCTCTGGTATTTTCAAAGACTCGAAATATATTACTGTGGCTTGGCTTTATACACTAAAGGTCTTAACGAAATCGAAATTTTAAAAATATTTTACTGTACCAATTTTTGGGGCTTTATACTTCTTATTTGAGCCAATGCAGGTGAATGAGCAAATTTCAGGGCAAGACCGCCCTGATTGTAAAGCACATTGTGATTGGAGAGAGAGCGTGCTATGATTGGTCTGTTATCTGTGGGGTGGAGTGCACTTATTTGTGGATTTTTCTGCAGATCTTGAGCTAGAAATGTTTTAAAATCCAAAAATGCGTGCAGGAATCTACAAATGAAGTTGTGTTTGTGACATAAAATACATTTGTAATTTATTTTTTTATTTGCACATATTTTTTTTTACTTGTGAATTTTATTAATTTTTGTGAAACTCTTTACACTTATTTGCGAATCTCAATCTATTTATGTGGAATAATGCAACGATTCTCTAACCCCATAACATTTTCCCCCATTATTTTTCATTTCTAGTTTCATTGATTGTGCTTTGACCTAAGCTTGTGAGCTACTAACACAAAGATTATAGTGGAACTGTCAGAATAGAATATTGCAGTGAACAAACCATACAAAAGATCAAGTGAGAAGATCAAAGAAAACATACTGTATTCATCTAAATTGCTGTTTCAGCCACAGAGTTAAGCTTGCCACTCGGTCGCTCTTCGAACTGCTGCTCAGCTTGGGAGAGATTTGGTCAAAGGGTAAAGCACTGCGTGGGTTTACAGCCAATAAACTATCAGATAAACATACTTAACCCTGATGGGACCAGCAGCACAGAACATCAAATCTTTAGATAGGCTAGTAACTGTTAACAATAATATTTGCTTGACCATTGCTGCATGTAGGCTACATAAAACATGTGCTTTACATCTTTGCTTTACTATTTACATAAAATTCATGTTTAAATACGACTATATTTTTATAACATATGATGCACTAACTAGATATGCTCCATAAAATTTGACAGCGAATCAATATTATCATATAATTAAAAGAATCATTTACTCAAATAATGTAATTAATTTCTCACCCCCATGTTGCTGTAACCCATTTTTAACACACACAAGATATGTTTTAACAATCTTCATGCATCTTTTTATTCATCTAATGACAGATCATAATCAGTGAAGTACCGCATGCAGACTCAAATATTTTTCTCTTCATTTAACATGTTCATCTAGGTGTCTGTCACTTAGAAAGTGTAAATCTGATTGGCCAGAGCAAAAGCTGGAGAATTGAAATGTTAACCAGTAGCCTACTGCATAACTGACTGTGACATAATTGACAAGTGAGACGTGCAGAACTGAAAGGTCGAAGAATAAAATCTCTCTAGATTTAACCATAATATAATTGGACTCAAAAGGCGCTCGAATAACGCGCGCGCGCACACACACACACACACGCACGACCCTGCCTCTCTAGTGGGAAACAACTCTCACGCTCTCACTCAGGTCCGGTAGCGCATCTGATGATAAACGAGCGCGCGCGAGTCCGCTGTTTGAGAATCTGTGCATCTACGAGGGAAACAACTAAACCGCATCCCTGTTGCAAAAGGTGAGAAGTCTTATTTATCGTCTTTCAGTTTTTTCATGCATCTGTCAAGAACCTGTACCCTGGATTTACTGAGTTTAATTTAGGTGGTAAAAAGGTTAAAATATTCAACATTTCGGACGCATTCATAAAACCAATGCATAAATGACTAATAGTTTAACTAGATGTTTACAGTTTAATATACAAAACATTAATTTATGAATATAATATCAGTAGTCTATAGCCTATTTATAAGTCATGTAGCCTATTTCAGAAGTGGAGTACTGCAATCTCATCACATGGCATCATAATGAAAGGACTTTAATAGAATAGATGAACGGATAGTTCAAGTTAGCAATTTTAGTGCTTTTTCATAGGAATGGTAAAAGTATGGTTCATGCACATTTTAGTTCATACTTTAGTCATTTATGCAGCATTCTGAAATCTGCTGTTATTCAGCTTATTGATGGAACAGAAGATGCATTTATTGTTGGTCTGTTAACTCCTCTGTTTATGAATCTCTCCTCGTTGCGCTTTGATTAACCATTTGTGAACCAGCAAGATGAGGGAAAGTCGGACTCATTTCTGAAAATCGTTTCTTTTGAACAGCGGATCTTTTTTTTTTTTCACGTGATATATTATTACACATCCTAAAACATTCAAATAAAGCAATATGTACAGCATATTACTGTGTTTTATATTACTATAGCGTTTTAGCACGTTTCTACTTATTTAAGCCAATTTTGTATGTGTAAAAATATTTCCAGTAGGCATTTTCTTTTTCTATTGGCCTATTGAACAATGATTGAAAAACACTAACATTAAGGGATGTATTTTTAGTACATTCATCTGTAAGTACTAAAAGAAAAAAAAAATGCGCTGAAACAAATATGAGAACGATGGTTCTTGGTTCAGTCCAATGGACTGATACAGTCTGCATCATAAATTTTGTTTAGACATTTGTGAAATGGTTCAAAAGATTAATTGAAAAACAATTCGATTCAAAAGAACAGTTCATTCAATAGTCTACATTACTGTAACACAAGTGTGTGAGTTTGTGGGAGTGAGGGCAGGTATGCTCAAGTGAGGTCTGAATAAACTGCTCAATGAAATTCCTTCACAACAAAAGATTTGGCAGTTTGACTGAGAGCATCAATTGCATATTACACCTGGAGAGTCAGGGATTGCGGATTTATGACCTGGACGGAAGCCATTGAGGGGCAGCTGGTTCAAAGGGAAGTTGAAGTGATTAAACACAATGCCAGAAAATTGACAGCTGAATTAAAGGACTTCTATTCCTTCTTCTCTATATAAGCAGTCTATTTAAAGGCATGCCTGCATGTAGGCATCACCAGTTTTGGGATCATTAGACAAAATCATTACTCGTTACTATTTTTTCAAAAGTAATATTATTACTTTACTTATTACTCACTGCCAACAGTAATTCATTACACTACTCGTTATATTACTTTTCTGTTACACCCCACAAAATTGTAATTGCTGACTTCACATGTGCGCCTCTTTGTGAATGTCGGAATATTTACACATTTACTTCATATATTTCCTTAGACAGTAATCATAATTTATATTCTTTTCCACTAAATTATGTGATCTGATGAGCATTAGTGGCTTCTCAGTGTCTCCCTCTGTTTTCACTTCTGTGATCGCTGTTATGACTCAAAGAATGATGATTTGCTGCAGATACATTACTCAGATACACACTTGATTACTCAGATGCATACTTGATTATTGACATTATTCCTTCCCTATACAGATGACAAAATGTCCCGTGAGCTTCTGAATTCTGTCTCCATACACAACTAACATGAAGATAATTCACGTACTATAACATAATGGTTTGTATGTGATTTTCATGCACTTTGGGTTGTTTTTTTTTTGTTGTTTTTTTAGAATAAATTATGTTTATATGAGAAATGCTCAGCAGCAGTGTTAATTTTGGCAGCCATTTTTGATTTAGTCTTAGTCTTTATCTTCAGACGAAAATGCTCCTTAGTCTTAGTCACATTTTAGTCATTTTTGTCTTTCATATTTTAGTCTAGTTTTAGTCGACGAAAAGTCATTGCATTTTTGTTAAGTCTTAGTCACTACTTTTAGTTAAGCTACAGTTATCAACATTAATTTTGATAGCTATTTTATCTTTAGTAAGTCTCCTCAATAGTCATAATTTTTCTCTTTAGACCAATTCATTTAAGCTTATGAAAAATTTGAATCAAGGCTGTATTGACATTGCACTCTTAGCAGTAGCACTTGTGCAATTCTACATATCCCTTTTCAGTGTTACGTGCAGGTGTAGTAAAGACGAGGCAAATACGGAAATCCACAGAATATGGGTATTTAATCATACGACGGAGCAGGAAACAACACTTACACGATTAAACAACAACAAGAACAGACCAGGAGTGCTAGGAGTGAGTCCAACTTAAAGGGAGTGCTAATGACAATAAACAGGTGCAGGGAATCCAGGGGAAATGGCGGGAAGGCTGATGAGGGAAGTGAGTTCAGGTGTGCAGACAAAGAGGATCGTGGGAACTGGAGTCCGGGAAGGCGTGGTTGTAACATTACCTCCCCCTCCCTGGAAGGCGCGACCATGCGCCTCAGATGGAACAACGGGGGAGGGGGGGTGGGCGCCCTGGAGACCTACATGCAGGTGCGGGGGGAGGTGCAGACGGGTGTGGAGGTTTCCAGGGCGGGTCTAGGACCTCGGGCCGTCACGGCGGGTCAGGAGTCTCGTGCGGCCGTGGCAGGTCAGGAGTCTCGGGCGGCCAGAGCCCCACCCACATGTGTAACGCCCACATGTTCCCCACCCACCGGTACATGCCCGGTGGCAGGCAGCTGGAGCGGACTCTTGGGCAGCTGGAGCGGACTCGTTGGCAGCTGAGGCGGACTCGTTGGCAGCTGAGGCGGACTCGTTGGCAGCTGAGGCGGACTCGTTGGCAGCTGAGGCGGACTCGTTGGCAGCTGAGGCGGACTCTTGGGCAGCTGGAGCGGACTCTTGGGCAGCTGGAGCGGACTCTTGGGCAGCTGGAGCGGACTCTTGGGCAGCTGGAGCGGACTCTTGGGCAGCTGGAGCGGACTCTTGGGCAGCTGGAGCGGACTCGTGGAAGGCTGGAGCGGGCTCGTGGAAAGCTGGAGCGGGCTCGTGGAAGCCTGGAGCGGGCTCGTGGAAAGCTGGAGCGGGCTCGTGGAAAGCTGGAGCGGGCTCGTGGAAGGCTGGAGCGAGATCAAGGAGACTTGGGACAGGTTCGAGGAGATTAGGAGCAAGATCGAGGAGATTAGGAACAGGATCAGTCCAAAAGTCTATTAGCCAGTCAACCTCCCTTGGCAAGGGCTCAGACTGGGCGGCAGGCTTTTCAGGAGGCTCTGGTGAGGCAGCGGCCTTTCTTTTCGGCCGTCTGCGCCTAGCGGTGGATCTTTCTTTGGCCGGTTTGGGGTGTGGGTCAGGCAAGACACCAGGGGAATACCCACTGGAGGGGTATGTGGGGGAAACTGGCGGTTGGCACCAGGCCGCTTGTATTTCTGTGGGGACTGGACGAGGAGAACGCGATTCTTTTTGAACCTCTTTAATTTCAAAATCAGAACCATTCAGGAAGAGAATCAGATTAATTGTCTCGACTAGGGGAAAAAAACATGCAGGTTCTCTAAAACGAATCGTGTCCTCGTCCAGACCCGCCAGAAAACAAGAGTTTAACGGGGCATCTGGCCAGTTTACCAAATAAGCTAGCTCAGCAAATTCCTCCACATACCTCTCCAGCGGGCGACCGTCCTGCCGGAACCCACACAGACGATCCTCCGCTGAGGCTTGTCTGGGAGACACGGGAGACACGGGAACCAGGAATAATCCCATATTTTTATGTGGATGTCCAGCGGTTGGGTCTGTTCTTCTGTTACGTGCAGGTGTAGTAAAGACGAGGCAAATACGGAAATCCACAGAATATGGGTATTTAATCATACGACGGAGCAGGAAACAACACTTACACGATTAAACAACAACAAGAACAGACCAGGAGTGCTAGGAGTGAGTCCAACTTAAAGGGAGTGCTAATGACAATAAACAGGTGCAGGGAATCCAGGGGAAACGGCAGGAAGGCTGATGAGGGAAGTGAGTTCAGGTGTGCAGACAAAGAGGATCGTGGGAACTGGAGTCCGGGAAGGCGTGGTTGTAACATTCAGTGGTTCTCAAACGTTTTAGAGTGCCGTACCCCCTGACGGATTTAACATCCTTCTGTGCACCCTCTCATATCCACTTACTGCAGTTACACCTTTTCCATTAAGGGACAATATTTGCCCTCTTAAATCGATTTTTTTCCAGTGCATTTTTTTTACCTTTATAAATATCTTTATAAAATAAATAATGCTTAAAAAAAATTCAATAAATACAATGATGATAAAAACGAAGTGATACTTTTAAATATTACATTAAAACCGCCAGTAGGTGGCGGTAAGTCACTGTTTCTATGAGCGAATCATCGAGTTATTTCAGTATCAAAGCCAGCGGCTGTATTTATGAATGAATCACTGATGATTCGTTCAAGCCGCAGATTCGTTCACGAAACAGCTTATGTGCTGCAGTTCTGCTGTGGCTTTCGTTGCAAAATAGAGCAAAAATAGTACTGACAATACTGTTTAAAATGTACATCACTTAATATTACCCTTTTGTTTGTTGAAGTGTTGTATAAAATCAATGTTACATTTGAAATCGTATGAATATTCGGGAAACATTACATTCTTGCTCGTATAATATGATCAACATTAAAAACAATAACTCGCCAAAGGGAATGATTTTTAATCGCAGAGAGTTTTAATCTTAAATCTATATGCAGTCTCTGTCTATATTTGTTCTTCATGCTAAATGCTAAATCCCCACTTTCACAAAGGTATATTGTTGAGAAAAGCACTAATGTTGCACGATTTGCTGGCGTGGATGCAGTCAGTTTTGACCGTGAAAGATGAGGTAATCTGACTGAATGTCGAGTATTTACGGGATTAAACCTGCTAGAAATGCATTAACATTAACATACAGTTTTTATGTTATTTTAACTCAGCATTTTGTTCGCGTACGTCATTTTGAGAGCCACTGCTGGATATCAGCCTACACTTTAGTCGCAGATTTAGTCAGCAAACGAGCAGCGTAGACCAACTGAATGACACTTTAAGTAGAAAATCTCAAATGAAGATCGCTGAACTCCAGCTTACTTGTCTGTGTTTTCAGATCATCCGCGCTTCTTCCTCAGTGCGAGAGAGCTTGTGTGCGTGGTTGCCAGATTGCAAAGATTAAGTAAACGTGTTCTTTTAACAGAAAAGCTCTGATTGGGGGTTTCGTGGAAATCTGGCAACCGTAAGCAGGGACGCTCGTTAAAACTGTCTGTTATGTTTTGTCTCCTTTATTCGACAAAAATTGTGAAAAGTGATTTCAAAAGAGTGATTTGGAAAAGTTTTTAGTCTTTTACCCACATTTCAGTCTTGTCTTCTTTTGTCAACGATATTGCACGTGTAGTTTTAGTCACGTTATCGTTAAATGACATTGGTGTCGTCTCTCATCGTCTCGTCTTAGTCATGGAAAAAAAGGTCGTCAACGAACATTTTTCGCCATAGTTTTTGTTAACGACATTAACACTGCTCAGCAGGTGTTAATCTAAAAAACAAGTTATTTCTGCCTCTGTATTATATGACTAGTACAGTATATGTTATATATACTATATTATATGAAAAATTGATTTGTTATACTACTCATTACTGGGGAAAGTAATATTATTACTATAACTCATTTCTAGTATTACCTAACACTGGACATCACAGAATGCATAATATGAAGCACATGACTTAGGATTATTGTGTTTTGACAGTAAATGTCATTTTGTTTTTGTTCATCTGATAAATATGTGTAGCAAACATGTCATTTTGTTGAGAAAAGTGAACATATCGTAAAAATCGATGATTTACTTCACTGCTTTGTTTAACAAAATAACGAATTTTAATCTCCTTCCTCCTGAGGCAAGTCAGTGAGACTGATTTACAGTCTGAATGTGTTAAGCTAGACAAAAGATGTCAAAGGCTTTGAGAAGGTCTTTTCTGACACTAGATCAATTGATCAATTTAATTTGCATTTAAAACGAAAACAAAAGTTGTTTCGAGGAGGGGAATTGTTGCTTGAACAATGCATGCTGTCATATATTTGATCATTGCCCACTCATGTGTTTCATTTGCTATGTCAGGGTAGGAAAAGGTGTCACTTTCAGGAAAGATTTGTCAGGGCAGTGTTATAGAGCTTAAAGGGATGGTTCACACAAAAATGGAAAATCTGTCTACATCATTTACTCTGATATAATTTCAAACCATATCACCTTCTTATTTTTTACAGTAACTTCTCTTTTACATTTGTTTTGTACATTTCAGTGTACAGCAGAATTACTTTACAGAATTAATTAGTACTTGATATAAGATACAAGTCATGAATTTTCTGGAAAATCCAGCTGATGTCCTGATGTGTTGGAATGGATTCCACCAATATCCATGGCACTGTCACACTGTGTGTTTGGAAACACCTTAGGGCTGGAATATCTAAACGAGTTTTGTCCAGGGGCTTTAAGACAAAAATGTCTCAGTTTACACATATAACCATGGTTTCTATGGGGAATGCTTCCGGCATATCCGGTGTCTGAAGCGGGAGTCTAAACGACAATGAACTTGACATTGGCAGGTGGCAGCCTATGACGTCACCTACTGGTGTGACCGTGAGTATAAAAGGGCACCTGTAAAATACATCATTCACTTCTTGTCTGAAGGAGACGTGTGCAGGAATACCGAAAGCATGGCAAAGGGACACAACGTCTTGTTCCCTATTCTCAGGGAACCGTGGTTACATGCGTAACCCGAGACGTTCTCTTTTGAAAGGGAACTCACGCTGCGTCCCCTAGGGGTCACTATGTGGAACGGAATACTCATGCTGCCATGCTGAAGAGATGAGTGCCCTATTGGCTGAGCTACAGTGCATCCGGAAAGTATTCACAGCGCTTCACTTTTTCCACATTTTGTTATGTTACAGCCTTAATCCAAACTGGATTAAATTCATTATTTTCCTCAAAATTCTACAAACAATACCCTATATTGACAATGTGAAAGAAGTTTGTTTGAAATCTTTGCAAATTTATTAAAAAAAAAATCACGTACATAAGTATTCACAGCCTTTGCCATGACACTCAGCATTGAAGGTCCCAATGAGCACAGTGGCCTCCATCATCCATAAATGGAAGAAGTTTGGAGCCACCAGGACTCTTCCTAGAGCGGGCTGCCCGGCCAAACTGAGCGATTGAGGGAGAAGGGCATTAGTCAGGGAGGTGACCAAGAACCCGATGGTCACTCTGACAGAGCTCCAGCGTTTCTCTGTGGAGAGAGGAGAGCCTTCCAGAAGAACAACCATCTCTGCAGCACTCCACCAATCAGGCCTGTATGGTAGAGTGGCCAGACGGAAGCCACTCCTCAGTAAAAGGCACATGACAGCCCGCCAAGAGTTTGCCAAAAGGCACCTGATGGACACTCAGACCATGAGAAACAAAATTCTCTAGTCTGATGAAACAAAGATTGAACTCTTTGGCCTGAAAAGCAAACGTCATATCTGGAGGAAACCAGGCACCGCTCATCACCTGGCCAATACCATCCCTACAGTGAAGCATGGTGGTGGCAGCATCATGCTGTGGGGATGTTTTTCAGCAACAGGAACTGGGAGACCAGTCAGGATTGAGGGAAAGATGAATGCAGCAATGTACAGAGACATCCTTGTTGAAAACCTGCTCCAGAGCGCTCTGGACCTCAGACTGGGGCGAAGGTTCATCTTCCAACAGGACAACGACCCTAAGCACACAGCCAAGATAACAAAGGAATGGCCAACTCTGTTATCAATGTCCTTGAGTGGCCCAGTCAGAGCCCAGATTTGAACCCGATTGAACATCTCTGGAGCAATCTGAAAATGGCTGTGCACCGACACTCCCCATCCAACCTGATGTAGCTTGAGAGGTCCTGCAAAGAAGAATGGAAGAAACTGCCCAAAAATAGGTGTGCCAAGCTTGTAGCATCATACTCAAAAAGACTTAAGGCTGTAATTGGTGACAAAGGTGCTTCAACAAAGTATTGAGCAAAGGCTGTGAATACTATGTATCGAATTGTGTCATGAGGGTATCGTTACACCCCTACTGGTTTCTATTATGCTCTATCTATCATGTTCTATTATGTTCTTTAAAAAGGGTAAAAAGTTCTGACGTAATGTGTGTGAGAACAGAAGTGATGAGGAAACAAGATGGATGAAGTTTGCTACTCCTATTTCCCTTTAGAAAGGGAACTCGCGCTGCGTCCCCTAGAGTTCACTATGGGGAATACCTCAGGCATGCCAGGTGTCTGAAGCATGAGCCTAAACATGACAATGAACTTGACATTGGCAGGCGGCAGCCTATGACCTCATCACTGGTGTGACCGTGTGTATAAAAGGGCACCTGTGAATAACATCATCCACTTTCTTGTCTTCTTGTTTGTTTGAACGTGTGGTTATTCAGAGACAATCTAGTATTATGACGAGCACTACCTTGAGGGGGCTGTTTGCGTGCATTACGAGCACTTTCCCATAAGGAAACTTCGCTCTCGCCTGGCCCTTTATTTGAGGGAAGCTGAGGCGAGTAGGAGACTGAAGTTGTGGGGCTTGCAGGTGGAGCTTGTGGATGAATTTGAGAGAGGTATGGTTATTTCTCACTCATCTGCGGCTGACGAGGGCGAGCTGCCGGATGATGATGTGTGTCTTCACACTGAGGTGTGGAGATCTTGGGGAAAGCGTTATTCTGCCCGCATCCATTGTACTCATGCAAAATATGCTGGTGTTGAGGGAATGCAGGAGCCAGGAGGGGCTCTGACATATTTTTTACATATGTCCCTGAAGCTGTACCTATGTTTTCGGCAGTTTGTTTACTTTTACATCTGCCTTTCTGATGGTTCGGCATTAGTGGCTAGTTGTGAATGTGCTGTCTGACGCCAGATGGTACTGAGTAGTAGGCTCTCTGTGAGCCTCCTTAGTGACTATTTTGTTTTAACAGGGTTTTTTTTCCCGCTTCCTTGAGCCTCACTCAGAAAGCGATGTCTAGTTATCTAGTACTAAGTAACTAGTTTTCTGTATTTTTTGACATTGTTAGGCCAATGTTTTAAGGCCTCCATCTGCAGAGCTCCACCTGCTGGTGATGCTGAGTTGTTAAGCTTTTTTAGCCCTTTTTTAGGAAGCACTTTTTGCCTGTAAAAAAAAAAAAATGTCTCTTAGCCTCCTTGGCTACTGCTTTTTTAAAATCTGCTATTAACATCTGGCTGTATTGACAGCAGTGCTTTTTAGCTTGATTTAGCTTTGATTTTTATAATATGAGCGTCATTAGACCTCCTCTCTTTTGACAATGTTGTCTTTATTAAGGCCTCCGCTCTCTAGAGCTCCGCCAGAATAACAGTTGCCAGTCGTAGGCTCTCTATGAACCTCCTTGTAAGATATCATGTGTGTGGAGCGTTGTTAGGCCTCCTCTTGATAAGCATCGTTATGCTGAGGTCTGCGCTCCTGGAGCTCTGCTTTTATTTGCTAAATTGTCAGGCTATCTGGGAGCCTCTTGAGCTCCGCCATGATAGCAGCTGTGAGTTGTAGGCTCTCTGTGAGCCTCCTTGCAAGATGTTCTGAGTGTGGAACATTGTTAGGCCTCCTCTCGATAAGAGAGTCGTTATGTTGAGGCCTACGCTCCTGGAGCTCGGCTTTTATTTGCTTAAATTTGAGTGTCGTCAGGCCTCCTCTCACTCAGAGAGTTATCTTTATTGAGGCCTCCGCTCTCTTGAGCTCCGTTATGATAGCAGTTGTGAGCTGTAGAGTTGTTATGTTGAGGCCTCCGCTCCTAGAGCTCGACTATTATTTGATAAGTCATCAGGCTCTCTGTGCGCCTCCTTAGCTAATGTGAGTATTCCGTTCCCCATAGCGACCCCTAGGGGATGCCATGCAAGTTCCATTTCGAAAGGGGGCGTCTCAGGTTACACATGTATCCATGGTTCCCTGAGAATAGGGAATGAGACGCTGCATCCCTTTGCTATGCTTCAGGCATTCCTGCTCCGGTCTCCTTCAGTCAAGAAGTGGATGACATTATTCACAGGTGCCCTTTTATACTCGCGGTCACACCAGTGATGACGTCATAGGCTGCTGCCTGCCAATCTCAAGTTCATTGTCGTGTTTAGACTCACGCTTTAGACACCTGGCATGCCACTGGCATTCCCCATAGCGACCCCTAAGGGTTGCAGCTTCTCGTTCCCTATTCTCAGGGAACCATGGTTACATGCGTAACCTGAGACGTTCATGTGCTTCTTTACTTAGTAATTCCTGACACATACCACAAATACATTTACAGAAACCAAGAGAGAAAGGTTGGCTAAGGCTACCCTGCTTCTTGCATTATTACTGGGCAGCAAATGCCAGGGCCATTGTTTACTGAAAGGACAATTATAAAACAGAAATCTCGACTATTGAAATTAATGGCATTAAAATCAGTTCACTCCAGTACTTCTGTTTTAGCTTCTGGATTTCTTGTATCTGTTAAGGTGGGTAACTTTATTGTTTCAAACTTCTTGAAATTATGGCACCAAATTAAGAAAGGCTGTAGATTACCTGAGACTGCCTTTTTAGCCCCAGTATATCGCAATCACGCATTTCCCCTTCTCTCTCAGATCTGACTTTTGACCAGTGGAGGCTAAGTGGTAGTCACTTTGGAAAATGTATATATTAACAAACATTTTGCCTTACTCCATTAAAAGATATGTTTTCGCTCCCCACAAATCACTTTTTCCGACAGATTAGAAATTATGTACATCATTCAGTGCCTAATTCAGTGCCTCTCTACCAGCGGAAAGAAGGATTTATAGGCTTTTGTTGGGCTTGCCTGATTCCAAACATTTGGTTTCAGATTTTTTAAATGTATTTTCTGAAGATGTGAATTATTCCACGCATTCTTTGAAAAATGCTTGGGAGGGGGAACTGGACAGAGATTGGAGTTGATGGGTGGGAGGAGGTCTTGCTCTCTTAATTCTAGGCATCAATTAATTCAATTCAAGGTGATGCATAGACTGCACTATTCAAAATATAATCGGCATAGAATCTTCCCCACCATTTCTCTCTGACCCATCTCTTTTCGACATGTCCTAAACATTACTGTTTGATGTGACAAATTCAAGTGGTTTTCTGACATTATTTGGCTATTCTGTTTCTCTATGGGACCATAATGTCTCTGTACAAAGTACCATTATGTATGGAATGAATATTGCTAAAAGTATCATTCTAAGGCTTTGGAAGGTGGATACTATTCCTCAGTTTAAGACCTGGTTGACCTATCTCGCTGGTATATTGCACATGAGGAGAATCAATTATGGAGTTATGGGTAACCTTGATAAGTTTCACAGTATATGGCAACCATTTCTGTATCATTTTGCCCAGTCTAATGACAACTCTGACCAGTAATGTTGTCCATAGTGTGCTGCCTGCCGTCTATTGAGTGATTTTTTGAAGTGTGATTCACCGAAACTGTTTATACACCCTGGTTGTTGTTGTTTTTGTTTGTTTGTTTCTTTTTTCTTTTTTGGTGTTTGTTTTGTGTTTTTGTTTTTTGTTTCGGCATTTATGAGGTTAATGCAGGGAATTCCCATTTTTAGAAGACTGTTGCTGTTTTTGTTTCAAGCTATTTGCCGATATAATCCTGAATAAACGCATCAGTGAGCTAGATCCTCTGGTTTGTCACCATGAAGACATAACAGTATGTTATATATAGTATGAATGTGTTTAGGATGAATGAAATTTGGACATCCACCATGTTGTCACTGTCATGTGACCTACAGGGTCAGTTGCGTCGCTTCACCGCCAATCACAAATCCTCTCCCGTGGCCTCATGGGATAGTAAATTGTCCATCAAATGCGCACTTTAGAATCTCAGTGGAAATAGTAGGTCATCTAGATGCTTTTCGCCTACTATTTTTTGAATACTATACACACAAATGTTTTCATTCGTCATGCCTCTCCTAGCAACGAGATACATGTTTCTGCTTGAATTTGTGTTTGGAATGACTTGAAAGTCTCAGTCGTTTAGTGTATGCCCAGTTTTTCTCTTTAACTACAGTATTTATTAAGTTGGAAAGTGTGTGATGCCTACTGTTTTTAAAAATATATAGATTTTAAAAGTCATGTAGTATACTCCAGCCTTAATGGTGCTTGAAAGTCATTATTCTTTCCATTTCTTTTTCTTGCGGTCAGCTGACCTCTTTGGTTATGATTTGAGCATCTGATGCATCATAGAAATGAAAAAGGCACTCACATGAGGTGTAATAATAAAAATATTAAAATAGGGCATATAACAATAAAAGTCACAATGACACAGTGCTGCTAGAAAAGGAAGGCATCACACCCTGAAGGGAAGCTCTTGGTTGTGACTTTTAATGTCATAGCCCTATTTTAATAAAGATTTTATTATTAAAATTACTTGGATTTCTTGTTTCATAGCCTGCATATCCCTCAAAAGAGCACCTAACAGCACTGAAGCAAACAGCTTCTTGCTGACAGAATTTATTGTGATTTTGACATTTTCCGCCAGCATAATTAGAAACATGATGAGTAGTAATGTTTTAGAAGAAATTTTAGCAAAAGTTTTGCTATTTTTTGTCCACTTAATGTTTTGGGCTGCATTGCTCACCACAGCTTTGTATTAGTGCGTTATTATTATTATTATTATTATTATTACTACTTTATTTAGGTTCAGTTCTTTTGCAAATTAAAATCTGTTGACAGCAATGTATGGTAAACAGCAGGAACACTTATTCTGTTTGTTCACCTGGGCTCTCACTATAACGTGAGCCAAAAAAAGAGAACCTCAATAGTTCCATTAGTCTGTGTTTTTACCAACTGAGCATTACTGAAGCACCCACAGGGATGGGATGCAACCACCCAGAGTGGTTTAAAGAAACTCACAGAATGCTGGAGACTGAGAATAACACACACCTCACATGCCTGATATCAAGAGCTGTTTTAGTCTGTTTCTGCTCAATGTGTTATAATTAGACCTGGGATATAGCATATCTATATAAAAGAAAAAAAAAAAAAACAGCACAAATATTTTGACAACATTCAATATATGTATTATGTTTATGTATATTATATGTATATAATCTTGATATTAGGTCTAAAATACCTTATGAGGGTTTGTTTTTTAAAATTTGGACAAAATAACATGGAAGCCTGTTTTTACTTCAGAGTGAAAATAATTGTGACTTATATCTTCCAATTGTACAGTGACCAAGAGGGGACATGTTCGATTCACAGTTTTGTCGTGGCTACAACATATTAACTTGTGGGAATGTGATATGTGGTGATCATTTTTTCAAAGTAATGACATCCTTATGCTGTGGCCACACAATGTGAAGTCATGGCCTTGAGATCCTATATTTTTCTTGTGGCCATGATTCTTATGTTGAGGGAATGACATCTATTTCTCATGGCTACGAGTTTATTGCATAAACAAACCTGCGTGATAGGTTTCATTGTTCCGCGTATACTAAATGAGGCAAGAGTGTAGAGTTACATTCAAGCTATTTTAAGGAATGAAGAATTTTTCTTTTTTTTCACAGGAAAAAATGTTTAAATATGTCATTTTGGTGATCAAAGAAGAGCTTTAAGGGATAAAATTATTGACTACAGAGGAACTTTAACCTATATTATAGGCCTATTATATTATTGCGCACAATGTTGCCATATATGGGGCGTTCACACCAGACGCGACTTGCGCGAATAAATCGCGCTATTCGCGTGTAGTTGGACGCTTGAACATTTTGAGTTTACTCGCTTCATTCGTGCGTGAAATTCACTTCACAACAGACGCGAATTCGCGTCATGAGAGGGGCTCTCCCTCTCCTTTAAATATGTGTCCCTCAACACTCTTCCACTTCTTTCTGCACACTTCCTCTGAATAAACACAACTTGTCAGCAGGAAAGTAGTTGTAAAATACAGTGAATAAGCTCAATTTGCCGCCTTTAGCTAGCTTGTAGTCTCAATATATATATGTATATATATATAGCTCAAATTGAGTAAAGACCGTTTTTTACAACTCACCAGATTGTCCGACCTCCTCACTCACTTTCTTCCAAGCAAGATCCTTTATTCCTGTTTCTATAAAAGTATGAAGATGTATTCTACAGCGACGATGATTTTGTCCTCCATTGTTGTTTCGGATTTCTGCCTCCACTCGCTATGTCGTAATCACGTCACTACTGATTAGTTAACGCAGCGCGAATTTTCGCCAAAGTTGAGATTTTTCAACTTGCGCAATTCGCGCGAATCACGAGTTATGCGCATCAAACGCTCGAAACGCTCAATTCGCGTGAATCGCGCCGCAGGATGTCAATTCGCGTCTTTGCATTGACTTAACATGTAAATCACTCGCGCTTAACGCTTCATTCGCATCTGGTGTGAACGCACCATAATGAGGCGTTCATACCAGACGCGACTTGCGCGAATAAATCGCGCTATTCGCGCGTAGTTGGACGCTTGAACATTTTGAGTTTACTCGCTTCATTCGCGCGTGAAATTCACTTCACAACAGACGCGAATTCGCGTCATGAAAGGGACTCTCCCTCTCCAGGAGCTTTAAATATGTGTCCCTCAGACTCTTCCACTTCTTTCTGCACACTTCTTCTGAATAAACACAACTTGTCAGCTGGAAAGTAGTTGCAAAATACGGCGAATAAGCTCAATTTGCCGGCTTTAGCTAGCTTGTAGTCTCAATATGTATATATATATATATATATATATATATATATATATATATATATATATATATATATATATATAGCTCAAATTGAGTAAAGACCGTTTTTTAAAACTTACCAGATTGTCCGACCTCCTCACTCACTTTCTTCCAAGCAAGATCCTTTTTATTCCTGTTTCTATAAAAGTATGAAGATGTATCGTACAGCGACGATGATTTTGTCCTCCATTGTTGTTTCGGATTTCTGCCTCCACTCGCTACGTCGTAATCACGTCACTACTAGAGCAAGCTCCTGATTGGTTAACGCGGTGCGAATTTTCGCCAAAGTTCAGATTTTTCAACTTGCGCGATTCGCGCGAATCACGCGTTATGCGCGTCAAACGCTCGAAACGCTCAATTCGCGCCGCCTCATTCGCGCTGCAGGATGTCAATTCGCGTCTTTGCATTGACTTGACATGTAAATCACTCGCGCTTAACGCTTCATTCGCGTCTGGTGTGAACGCACCATAAGGCCTACAAAAAAACATTTGTATCTATCCCATCCTACAGCCGTTAAAATCTATTCACTGATCGTGTCTTCATTTAGTATTTTTATATTATTAGTTATATTTTTTATTCATTGTGCATTTACTTTATTTTCACTTTCATTTAATGCATCTCTTTGCCTAATTAACATTCTGTATATTATGTTACTTAAAGTATATGTTTTGTAAAATACTGTAAATTATCATGTCAATAAAGTTTTTACTTTATGACTGTATTTCTGTAGGCTACGATAGCATGTGATGATAAGAGCGTTTTAATTTTAGAATGCGTGACCGCATTTCGAATGAAGTTCAAATATTTTTTGAAAATGTATTACATTTGTTTGTTATTATACATAAAAAATGTTATTATTATTAGGCTATATTATATCTCTTAATGTGACATCATTAAATCAAATTTATTTATATACTGCTTTTCACAATACATGTTCAAATCAGCTTTACAGACAATCATGATGTTAATGTTTATAATCTTAATATCTTCATGAATTATAGTCACATTTAGCAGATTAGAGCTGGGCGATAATATAGTTTAGAGCAGGGGTTCTCAACTCTGGCCCTCGAGATCCACTTTCCTGCACAGTTTAGCTCCAACCCTAATCAAACACACCTGAACAAGCTAATCAAAGTCTTCAGGATTAGAAAGATTTTAGCTGCATCTGAGCTCCTTAGCTCCCGAGCTTTTGAATCAGTATATCGTGTACACGATTCTGGGCACTGGTAAAGACCCTGGTTCACCACACATTGGGACAGTGATTACTCAATTCTGCCGACATACATGTAACTACATACAACGTTGTAGAATGTTACCGCTGGTATTAATCAACAACAGGCAGGACCTATATCTTTTTTTATATTATTTTTTATGCTGTCTAAACACATTGTTCTGTTACATATCCTTACAACATTTCAGCCGAATATTAAAGGATTAGTTCACTTTCAAATGAAAATTAGCCCAAGCTTAACTCACCCTCAAGCCATCCTAGGTGTATATGACTTTCTTCTTTCTGATGAACATAATCGGAGAAATATTAATAAACATCCCGACGCAACCAAGCTTTATAATGGCAGTCAACAGGGTTCACGAGTATGAGCTGAAGAAAGTGCTTCCATCCACATCCATCCATCATAAACGTGTAGTACTCCACACAGCTTCGGGGGGTTAATAAAGGCCGTCTGAAGCGAATCAATGTATTTGTGTAAAAAATATCTATATTTAAACAAGTTATGAAGTAAAATATCTAGCTTCCACCAGACCGCCTTCCGTATTCAATGTACGAAGAAAGTGTAAAATTCTTGCAGTTCACAAAGCTTACGCTACGTCCTACGCCTTCCCTATTCAACTTGCGGAAAAAGTGTAACTGATACAACGCCAGTTTACAGTTTCTTCATAATTTGAATATGGAAGGAGGTCTGGTGGAAGCTGGATGGATGTGGATGGAAGCACTTTCTTCATCTCATACTCGTGAACCCTGCTGACTGCCATTATAAAGATCGGATGCATCAGGATATTTATTAATATTTCTCAGATTATGTTCATCAGAAAGAAGAAAGTCATATACACCTAGGATGGCTTGAGGGTAAGTAAAGCTTGGGCTAATTTTCATTTGAAAGTCAACTAATCCTTTAATTATAAATGTTAACTAGATGTGTTCATACCTGTCTAGCAATGTGTTTATGCTGACATATAATAAAAAAAATAGTTTGTCTTCTAAAATCTACTATCGCAGGTCATTATATTTATTGGGCTGGCTCGTTTTATATTCCGCACTTCATATATGTGACGTAATTTCCGGTAAGGGTAAGGGAACATAGTGAGGAACGTTTCAGTGCACTGGAAGAATTTTGCAATTGAGACAGCCCTTAAAATGGCTGACTCCCTGATTAGTGCCCTGACAACTGAACTAGGAAGTTGACTGAGATGCAACCATAGGCAGGTGAGTTTGTATATATATTAGGAGTGTAACAGTACATGCATTCATCCCGAACTGTACGGTACGGACGACAAATATAGTCAGTCGCAGGCAATCCAGGCTCCAATCCAGAAGGGGGCGCGCGTGGTAATAAAACACTGTTTGCTAACCGCTACAACAGGAAAAAGACCAGAAGAAGAACAGCGCATACGCGAATGACTTGAAAACAAAGTTCAATATATAGTGTTCACGCGTTGAATGCATCTTTCTGCGCTCAAAGAGAATAGATGCTTTTGATGAGATGGTTTTAGAGTTTTGTAGCTGACTGTGACCAAATACCATTTGTTTTTTTTATTCTACATCCCATAATCTTACCCAATAAATAAAAACTACTTACTAACTATTAATAAGCAGTAACTAGGGGTTTATTGAGGCAAAAGTCATAGTTAATATAGTTAGTTAATAGTGAGAATTGGACCCTAAACTATAAACTATTCTACAAAAATATTTTAAAACATAAAATGCCATGCAGGGACTACCATAAACAGTTATGAGTAATGATGCAAACAAACTGGTAAATCAGTGCTTTAAAGCGATTAATTGAAACGGACCATTTAAGAGACATGAAATTAATCAAATCAAGCAATACAATTGTCGTTCAAGAGGTTTAAACCAGACAGCCGATTAACAGTTCTTTCAACATTGTCGAACAAGTCACAAAGCATGTAGGGAGAAATTAGCAGACTGACATGGGCTTTAGCAACTTTAACATTACTGTGATAGCATCATTTAATTTCAAATCACTGCAATAGCATTGTAATTGTTTAACTAAATATATCATCCAGTTTATTGTTCATCTAACACGGCCCGTCGACATTTATCCCAGCATCCTTGAATATGTGCTAATGAAGGTTTGTGCGAAGTAAATAAGTTGTCTCTGACATTTACCTCATCATTCTGTTTAAAAATACCAGCTGCAATTAAATTCTTGTCAAATGGCTATTTTTGAATGCGTGTCAAATGTGAAAATACGTTCTGCAAAAAATCCTGATTGGAGACAACAGTAATGATGAGATACCCATTTAAGCCACAAATTAAATATGCAGCATACTGCTCTTGTAACAACTGACTGATTGGTAAAGAGAAAATAACAGAAAACACAATCACTGCTTTGCAGTAGCTTGTTACAGGAAACACCAAAGAGCATTTATGCTTAATCTATGAACCATTTACTCACTTAATTAGAGGGCGCTAGTGAATGAGGTTCATTTGCATTTCAACAGCAAGCACCCTTTCAAACGGCAAGGCCTACATGTGACTGCAGCTGAGACACATCTTTGACTCAAATCATGCTGGCTTTCATTAGTGTCTTTTGGAGTTTCTGTTTACTGCTGTTTGGTTTGACAGAGCGTATATTGTGAGGAACACACAAATCTCATGTCTCACTGATTCATCTGTATGAGTAACTTGACTTGCGAAGTCAAGGCTCTATTGAAGGGCTTCTATAAGTGACTTCTCTTTTCGATGCGGAAAGTGGTTCGGTATAGAGAACTGGAACTTTTAGGGAAAATTGTGGCTGTGCTCATTAGAGTTTGAAAAAGCCACTTCGTTATATGAGCCAACCTAACTTTCATCATGAACTAGCACCTATATGGTACAAACTGCATGTTTGGCACCACACGCCCCCACAGGACACAATCAAGTAGCTCACTTCCTCTTCACAGCCATTTCAGCCCATCTGTTACTAGTTTAAAATTTAGCACAAGAGTTGATTTATGAAGAAAGCTAACCAAAATGTATCTCTTTCCTTGTTAATATGCAAAAACCCCCACCCTTCAGGTCTCTGAAAGCAGTATATCAGGATGGATGGCAGTGGTGGTGAATGGCTCAGCACTCCGGTGACCTCGTCTTGCTTGGAAAACGTTACAATGGAAAATTCCAGCTTGGGTCAAATCTACGAAGTCATGCTGCAGTCGACGAACACGACTAAGCGCAATCCTCAGTTTGTTGGTGTGGAGCTCCTTCAGTCTTTTAAACCTCTCATCATCCCGTGCTACGCTCTTGTGGTCCTTGTGGGAGTTTTCGGGAACTATCTGCTGCTTTACGTCATCTGCCACACCAAAAAAATGCACAACGTGACCAACTTCTTCATCGGTAACCTGGCATTTTCTGACATGCTGATGTGTGCCACCTGTGTGCCCTTTACCCTGGCATATGCTTTTAATCCTCGCGGGTGGGTTTTTGGAAGATTCATGTGCTACCTGGTGTTCCTCATTCAGCCTGTGACGGTGTATGTGTCAGTATTCACACTGACTGCCATTGGAGTGGACAGGTGAGCGATGCATCTGAGTGTTGTGTCTCTTGACAGTGTGACTAATTCATCATTGCATCAATGTCAACTAGCATTCTGGGGCTTTTGTAGTGCATGCATTTATTTAATCAAAATACAGTACAGTAATATTGTGAAATATTACACTTAAAATATATTTTCTATTTTAAAGGGTTAGTTCACCCCAAAATGAAATTCTGTCATGAATTACTCACCCTCATGTCGTTCCACACCCGTAAGATCTTCGTTCATCTTCAGAAATAAAGATGTTTTTGATAAAATTCAATGGTGAGGCCTGCATTAAACACATCGCTTCGCTTCAGAAGGCCTTTATTAACCCCCCGGAGCCATGTGGAATACGTTTATGATGGATAGATGTGGATGGAAGCACTTTCTTCAGCTCATACTCGGTCCCACTCACTGCCATTATAAAGCTTGGATGTATCAGGATATTTATTAATATATCTCAGATTGAGTTCATCAGAAAGAAGAAAGTCAAATACACTATAGGATGGCTTGAGGGTGAGTAAAGCTTGGGCTAATTTTCATTCGAAAGTGAACTAATCCTTTAATCAAAGGTCAGAAATTATATATTATATATTACACTCAGTTCTGAAATGATGGCTATGCCCCTGTTATCATTATCATGACATGCCATGTTGTCATTATCATGTGACCTATAAGTGTCATTTGTGTTGCTTCTCTTGCATCCTCTCCCCTGGCCTTATGGGATAGTAAAGTGAACATTGTATGCACACTTCAGAATCTTGCCAGAAGTAGTAGGTCATCTGGGTACTTATTGCCTACTCTTCTATGAGTATTGTGAATTTGGACATACTTCTTTTGTCACATACTGTTTTTCACCTACTATATATTAGGGAAATATGTGATTTCGGATGCAGATGGAGTGTCTATTTACACTAAATGCAAATAACCCGTCTTGTTGACAGACTTGTTATACTAACTCCACCTACTATTGTCTGATTGAGCCAGACAGTTACAAAAGAAATCCTACTGATAACAGAATCAGTGGCATGGAGAGTAAGGCGGGGGACGCTAACTTGTGACGTGACTGACTCAAGTTTGAATCTACCTTTTTCCAAACTCATAAACATTTTATAACAACAGGAGTTTTTCATTGTACTGAGATCTGAAGGTACTCAATACATTAAATAATGCAAAGGCAAATTTTACCATTGCATGGTTTTTATCTGCATATCCTTTCACAAAGACAAAGTATGTGTCATGGTGCTGGCAAGAGTGTGTTACACCACAATTATGCAGATAAAAATCAACCAATTGAAACTTAAGGGTTTGCATGATGCTTTAGAGAAATATACATCTACTGCCACAGCCACATGTCGATCAGTTCAAAAAGAGCATAGGCGATCATATGTTAACTGGAATCTGTAAATTATCATGATTTGTTTAAAATCATTAAAAAAAAAAAAAGTTTCCACCAATAATTAACTGTTTTTTTTTAAATTCTTTTACATCTCAGATGTTGATTTTAGCAGATTTTTTTTAAATAGATTTCAAACTTTTGGTTTTTGTTATATGAAGGTCACAATAAAAATGCCATGGAAACCATTTTTACCATGCCTTAATTATTTATTTTTTTTATAAATAACCTTAATTAATTTCTCCTTGTCATAGACCCAGACCTTGAGTCTTAAACTACTGTATGACAATCCATCACTTAAAAAAAATATATATATATTTAAATATGTAAAAGTATGATAATAGAGTGAAATAATCAAGAATTTTAAGCACAATGCATTACTTGAGATGTGCTGGAAATGAGACTGGTGTGAATTTTAATGACTTTCAGACAAAAAGATTTTTTTATTTTTTTTAAGAAGATAATTGTCCTGTGATGAATATCCACAGTGGAACCTTGTTAGACTTTTTTTTTTAATTGTGAATGTGAAAAGTGTTAAGTTTTAAGAGTTTATTTTCTAAAAGCCCACATTGTTTCAACTCCCCAGGCAACCAGTTTGGTGATTTTCAGCTCAATCTGAATAAAGCTGTAATCTAAACAGCTCTTTTTCAGGGTACCAGACGACCCTGTTAAGTGCCGCTATGGAGCGTTTTTAAAAGTAAATTTATCTGTAGAGATACAAAAAGGCCATGAGAATGCATGATATTACGAGTGACAAAGAGTTGAATAGTGACTCATTCTGCAAATACATAGACACATAAACACTTAAGCTAGAAGGCTAAAGTAACGTCAACGTGTTACCAAATGCGAAATACCACGGACAACTAAGATAAACCAGGAATTGTTTTCCTCATTTCTGAAGATATGTATTCATAGAGAATCTTCTCTATTTTAAATTTGTGACTTTGTAAAGCCTTTAACCTTCACACTCTCGTCCCTGTGTAGGTGCTTGAGTCAGTGATGGATGATGGTGCTGCATGTTAGCTGCAGAATATGAAAAATTGGTGGTTTGTAGTATAATAGGTGCATTAGGAATCCATTTACCTTACAGTGAAGGCTTTTTTGCACATACAAGGCTGTCACCTCCTGTACGTGGTCTGGTGGTTCATCTTCAGTGCTTTTACACGTAGTGAAACCCACGTGAATACTGTCTTTGAAAGCCCCTGATATTATCGTTGGGTTTAGATGCAGACCCATTCAACCAGGCTGGACTGGAGGCGTGAAAATGTCTGTCCATTGAAGAGGTAACACATTGCCGCATGCCTTCTTAAGCAAGACATGGAACGGGTCCTGCTCACCTTGAAGCAAATAAAGAGTTCGTTTAGAGGTCTTGTTTTGATCCAGTTTTTTACAGCTCACTAAATCACTCTACAAAATCAACATGCTAAATCTCTTGTTCAGCTTATTACAGTCTTTATATCCTAACACAAAGCTCAGAAACTCTAATATTATCAATAATGATTCTAAGAATTAATATTTCTGATTCTTAATGCAAAAACAGTTTTTAGCAGTGTTGCTTAGAGTCACTACAAATACTAAAGCTTGACATGACAATGAAAAGTTGAATTGTAGAAATTATGAAAAATATTTATGTAAAATATGATTCCTTTGTAAGAACAAATTCAACTGATAATGCCAGTTATAATAATACATGAATCAGTCAGATAAAGAATCATTTTCAGCACGGCAATGCACATAACACTAACTAATCAAATACTCAATACTAAACTGACTTACCACGTTAAGGGCTGGTTCACATACAGTAGTGTTTTTGCGTTCTATGGCGTTGCGTTACATTTGTTTGTCTATGTAAACATGCACTATACAGGCGTCTCTTTCAGCGTCTCGCGCATGATTGCCACGTTTTTAAAATGCCATGTCAAGTAAACAAAAAAAGTTTAACTTTTACAAGACAGCATTCTTAGCCATTCCGTTGCGCTGCGTGATTGATGTCTTCGTTGGCATTTTTGGAGACCGACGTGAATAAATTTTATCGCCACCTTTGAATTGAATATGACTCTTTTTAGGACTCGATTCCCAACGCGCCCGATTTAAGGAATCGATTCTTTATGGAATCGAGTCTCAGCCCTAAAAGAGTCCCACCACATTGATTGAACTAACCATGCCTTGTCATAAAAAGGTCAAATTATCTGATATTGTTAAAGGCATGCAATATCAGATAACCTTGACACATAGTCATGAAGGTCTGCAGTGAAACATTCTGATATAGCAGATATAGGCTATAAGAAATAATAATTTATTCTGTTACGGTGAATGTCCACTACAGCAGCAAAACTCCACTAAGAGTCGACAACAAAATGTCTCCGCTTTGGGGTGTGTCTGTAGCGAGTCGAGTGTGTTTAATCTGCTTTTTTTTTTTCAACATACGTGCAATATAATCATTACAGATATACAATTACTACAGTTGGAAAGAGGCAAGCTTTGATTCCGAATGCCATAAGTAAAATGATGTCAATTATATAAACTTTTGTAAACTCAGCCAGCTAATCACAATGAAAGCATCCAAACTGCAATATTTATGGGCCATTCTACGGAACTGGTTCAAAATCAGAGTTGGAAACATCTTGAAAAAATTTTGTATGTATGCAAATTGCATAATACCCGAGGTCTAGTCATTGATTTCTGTCCCTGCTATTAACATTCACAGACATAACTGACTTTGTTTATGTGAACTTTGAGTGTTTTTGACATAACCTTGTTATTTGACAGTTTAAACACAATAAGACATGAAAAAGAAGTTAGTTTAATACTCACGAGAAGTGCCGTCTTGATAGCCAGCTTTCTGTGCGTGCTTTAGATGTGTGCGTTCAGAAAACGATAAATTAGAACTGATATAACTTTAAAATGCATGCAGATAATAAACTTTCATGATGAAGAACTGCAATGTCTGTGAGCATGGCCACGTTAGAGATGATAATCAAAACTAAACATACAGTATGTTTTGTTAGTTTTTGGCAGAGGTACTAGTTGTAGCTACTGGCTTCGCCCTCTTTTGGAAAGTGGGGTGGGGAGCAGCAGCTCATTTGCATTTAAAGATAAATGCACGAAAATAGCATGCATTTATATATGCTATGCTATGCAAATAGCATAGCATTTAATAAAAATGGATATTTACAACATTGTATAATAAATGATCTGTGAGGTATTTTGAGCTGACATTTCACAGACACATTCTGGGGACTTAAATTACATCTTGAAAAAAGGGGCATAATAGGTCCTCAAAAATAACAAATAATTTATCATAAGCATTTATGCTGGGATGTGTAGGTTGTGGCTAGGCGACGCATACAGTAGCATGAATGTTGCAGGTGGGAGTGGGAGAAGGTAACATATATTTTTGCGGGAGTAGAACTGAAAAATCTGTCCCACGCAGGTCTCTAGTTTATAGTTCCACATCTGGGACGGCATGAGGGTGAGTAAATAATGAGAGAATTTTCAGTGTGATCATGATAGAAGACATATTGAACTGTTGCCTCAGATACAGATGTGAGATCACTGCCATAACTTGTTTCCTCATATTAACTTCCAGATACTACGCTACAGTTCATCCACTGAAGAAGCGCATATCAGTTCTGGCCTGCACGTACCTTCTCTCTGGGATCTGGATTCTGTCATGTGGTCTGGTAGCTCCTGCTGTGGCCCACACGTACCATGTGGAGTTCAAAGACGAAGGTTTCACTATCTGCGAGGAGTTCTGGATGGGTCAGGAGAGAGAGCGACTAGCCTATGCTTACAGCACGCTCTTCATCACCTATGTTCTTCCACTGTCTGCTCTTTGCATCTCCTACTTGTGCATTTCGGTGAAGCTTCGCAATTGTGTGGTGCCGGGTCACCGTACCCAGAGCCAAGCGGAAGCCCAGCGGGCTCGGAAACGTAAGACGTTTCGCCTGGTGTCCTTGGTCGTTGCTGCTTTTGGGATCTGCTGGCTGCCAATAAGCGTCTTCAATGTTCTTCGGGATATTGATATAGACCTGATTGACAAGCGCTACTTCCTGTTGATCCAGCTGTTGTGTCATTTGTGTGGAATGAGTTCATCTTGTTGTAACCCATTTTTATACGCATGGCTGCATGACCGTTTCAGGGCAGAATTGCGAAAGATGTTTACCTGCCATCGACGGATTGGCATCGGGATTCCCGCTAACAACTGTGCCACTGCTAGCGTGGTTCTCTGACAGAAAATGAGCAGGTTGAGTTAGTTCAAAGACCACCAAGGCTAGCAGAACAAGATTTTGGAATGGAGAAAATGTTCACATCGGTCCTGGCCGTAACTCTGCCATCTGTAAAGTTCCTCCATGTGCATCTTGTTCTAGATGGACACAGATGGTCCTTTTTGGAAGTACAAGCCATGTCTGCTGATGAGAAAGCTAGCCTATTGGATTAAGCCACAAGATTTGACCAAGCTGTCTGTGATTTGAATTTGGATTATTAAAAAAGGAAACAGGCTTTGGATGTTGATCTCATCACAAAGAATGATCCCTAAAAAAAAACTGAAACAGAAACGTTGAACTTCTGACACCCAACTTACAGAAAAGTAAACGATTCAGCTTTAAAAGTGTAGTACAGCTTATATAAATGCCTTTTCACTGCATGTGTTTATACGAGATGGTATTGAAAGTGTATTTACATCAAAACTTTTTTTTTTTCAGACACAGATAACATATATAACAAGGACAGGGTCTAGAGAGGTAAATAATATTGAAACTATATTGATTATTGAACTAATTAGTTCCTTTTTTGTGCTTTTGTGTGTTTTTTTTTTTTAATAAAGTATGCAAAAAAGCACCAACTTATTGTCTTTATATACAAAGCAAAATTAGTCTGGGCAAACAAAAAGTTATTTTTAATTTGCAGGAAATAATATGACTCTATTGATGTTGTAATGTAATTGAAATTGTTTGTTAATGAACCAAGAATCCAGTAAGCTATCTACATTTTTCTGAAGCAAACAAGAAATAAAACTAAAAGTTCAGAGAGGTGTGAAAAGGTTTTGGGCAGTCTCACTTGTGATTCTGACTGTACAATTTTGTATAAATTCATGTAATGTGAATGTTGCATCATTAAACTATGTCTGGACTGGAGGTTGTTTTACACTGAGAATTCTCAGCATGATCATATCATCACATTGACGGAGGTAGGAAAATGTATATTTTTAAGAGAAAATAAATCATTACCAAGCATTACTATAGCTCACACTTAGGTTTAATGATTTGAACAAACCTCCAAATATTACAGTGTGCTAAAGACGTGAATTATACCCCAAATCATGCAGCTGGTCGAGGAGAGGTTTGGTAAATGATAAACATGAAAAAATCCCATACTGTATACTTACTTTGTAGGAGCTGAGCCAAATCTAGAGGTCATAGAGACTTGGAGGTGGATTTTTTTTTTTACTCCCTTGTGAAAAAGAAGTACATTTTAGCATACTTTTAAAAGGTATAGGTCTACTTATTACATAAGTAATACACTCAAAAAGAATAAGTTCAAGCTGAATGTAATTAACAATGACATAAAAATGTATTATAGTTTAAATTTATATTACTTTAACTTATTATTACTTAATACTTATATTATTGACTTAAGTGTATCTTTATGTACAGTTAAAATGATAATAAAGTACTTTCCATGTGCTTTAGTCAACACAAAAATAAGTGTACTTTTTTAAAGAACGACAAAAGATTATTAAAACAATGATTTAAAATGGTAAAACATTTAATTTGACATTATTACAAAGTTCACTTATTAAGAGTGTACTTAAGTGTGTTAAGAAACATAGGCCTGGTTTCACAGACAGGGCTTAGATTAAGCCAGGATTTACGCAACGTCTACCAATAGTGCGTCTTCATGTGTCCATCAATTAGAATATAATGCTTACAAATTGTTTATCATAAACTAGTGCTATCTGTTGTTTTAGAATATTACAAGTTGTGGAAGAAATCCAGTGAGGAAAAGAAAGTCATGTCTATTCTCAGAACAAATATAAAACATAAAATACTCCTGACCATAAATTTTAGTAGGTACCTAAATTTACTGTCAGGAGCCACTACCAGCATTGGGGAAAGTTACTTTTGAAAGTAATGCATAACATTATTGTGTTACACCCTAAAAAGTAACTAATTGCTTTACTTAGTTACTTTTTATGAAAAAGTAATGTGTTACTTTACTTTGCATGTGTTACATTACTTTGCATTACTTTTTCTCACCTAGGCTGGGCTTGTTTGTTTTTCTTTTTGTTGTTGTTTTTTTTAATAACAACAAAAAAGTTCTATTTTTTTGGCAAATGTTAAGTCCGTTTTACACCAAAAGTGAAATGAATAAGCCTCAGGCTGAAGAAAATGCATATTTACGCCTGTACAGTAGAGGGTTCAGCTCAAACAAACCTTTCAGCTGTGCTGCCATTCTGGATTAAAGAAGAATAGGATACAGGAGAAGGAAGTTCAACACTCTTATTTCTAAATCTAATCTAAAGTAATTTTTGCTTATTAGTATGGTTGAATTAGATCATTGGAGGAGGTCAGCAGCAAAGACATTGGTTAATAAAGTGAGATTAAATACATAAAGTATATTTGTGTAATTTAATATAGTTATTTTTACAGGTTTGTGTAAAATTGCGTTACTTATTTGAAAAAAGTAACTTAGATATTTTGTTGTAAATTGAAAAACGAATGCTTTACTTTACTAGTTACTTGAAAAAGTAATCTGATTACATAACTCAAGTTACTTGTAATGTGTTACCCTCAACACTGGCCATTACTGATACAAACACTAATTCAAAGGGGCACTGTTGCATGTGAACAGTAGTTCACTGAACTGATGAAAAGACAAAGAGACTGCAGCCAGAAATCTTTGAAACGCTTTGGGCATGATAATATCCTCACCACAACAGCCGAAAATGAAAATGAGGTGTAGCAACAAAAGACAAAACAAGAAAAAAAAGGAGAAAGCGTTTCTATGGTGACCAACTCAGTACATCATTTGAGTTTTTCTCTTTTTCCCTCCTATCCTCTCAATCTCTTTCTATGATAGACAGTGATGTTTTCAATGGTCTGCCATCCCAGTACATCAAAGACTCTATACGAGCGAGGCTTCGATAATAAGACCAGTGATTCACAAGGAGGATGACAGGAAATGTGAAAGACAAACAAGCTGCATTCAGCTCTTCATCTCTCAGGCTGCCAAGTTAAGCTTCCAGGTCTCAGATCTATTGTACAAACAAAAAAGTATATGCTGCTCAGACACACTGCAGTGGCGACATTACATCTAGACCTGGAAATGGCTCAAACAGATCTTTTGTTTCTAATGCTAAGTCCCCCCAGGCTACCTCCCAACAAGGTTTAGAAAATGGAGAAACAGCACTAGGTCATTTCACTATTTGTATCTTTGTATTAGTGCTGGGGACTTTTCAGTAACTCTTTCTACAGGTTACATCATGTCAGAAGGTGGCAAAAAGTGAGTCAATGAATCATTCATTCTACCGACTCATTCAAACACACCATTTTATTCAATCCAATCTCATTAGAAAGGGTAACTATTTTATGAGATGGTGATTTTGTATGAATACATATGTTATTTGTACGGGAAAAAAGTAAGTTTGAAGGTCCAGCCTTAAACCTAACTGTCAGTGGGGCTTAAGCAGATCGTATAAAAACGCATGAATGAGATGAATTAGCCACCAATTTGGCAAAATGTAAAATAGTTATGAATTGCCATGAGAGTGTGTTGATTTTATTCAAGAATGAAACAAGGGACTGTCTTTATGAGTCATTCATTGAAACATTCACTCAACCATTTTGTTCAGGAATGAAATGCCCTGATGTGTTATCTGTAGATGCGCAAAGGCCCGTTCTGCTTTGTTTGAAACTTGTTTTTTCTTGTGCAAAAATAGATTGGTAATATTGTGTATAAAATGTAAGTTACTCAATATTAACTTCTTTTTTATTGAACTACTGAACAAAAATAGCACAGTGATGATCGTAACAACTTGATATTGCTGAATTATCAATGTCTAGAATAACTTCACATTCACTTTTAATATGGGAGGGACTAAGCTTTAACTTTCCAGTTCTTTAACTTGAGCATTGTCTGAAGTGTTTTTTCAATGTGCATTTGAGAAACAATTATAAATGGACTCCCTGCAGTTCCACTGCAGACCCATGTTGATGGCTTTTTCATATATGACAAAATAAAGATAAAAAAACATCAATAGATCTCTGAATGAATTCAGCTGTAGGGGAAAATATTTTTAAGCAAGGCTGAATGATGGTAGACAATACAGGATAGTGCAAACAGAATATTCCTGATATTTGAAATGCTGTAACAGCACAGACAGAAAGCAGCTCTTTTGTTTGACAGCCTTTTCTATTTTCCTTTTCTTTGTTGCGGACAGGCGGTCAGCAGTGTGTTATTACCCTCAGAGGTGTTTTCCTACTGTGCTTGAAAACGGAAAGTTGTTTCAGGAAGAAATGATTGCATATTAAAGCCAAATATCAGCAATGGATCATATAAATAAGGCCAAATGTAAAATATTCAGCTTCCTAAACATTCCATGTTTTGATGTAAATTGTTGAATGCAACAAGTTTTGTGAACAATATATACAGAAATTTGTTTTGAATGAAGCCCTGTTATTAAAAAAGATACCCAATGATGTTTTTTATGCAAAATATATATATATATATATTTTATTTAACATCTACAAAGAAAAATCTGCTTCTTCAGAAAAAAAATATATAGAAATCACAAATCAAGTCCACTGTTTTGTACCTAAGTTTTGCTTAAAACCTTGAAAACCTTCCTCTTCGTAATGGAAAATAACACATCTCATATGATATGTATATAATTTTCTGAAGTCAGATAAAAAAGAACTAATCACATATTTCAGCCTAAAGGTTCTGGGTTTTTTCTATCCCTTGATATTACACCCAGTACGTAATGGCACTGCACACATAAATGGCACATAAATATATCTGCACATAATGACACAAATTGGTCTGCATGGAAATGGGAAGATCACTAAATCCATAGTTTCTGACGTTCTGCTCATTAATGCAAGCTATATGCATGCATTCATTTTACACTCCACTTTGACTGAATTTGGATCCACTGATGATACAAATCAGCCAATATCAGCCTTTCTGCTAATTATCTCTTGTTTCAAGCTACTAATTAGCTAACTGTAGATACTGTCGACTGCATAACCTTTAAGCATTGAATAAGGAATGCAATTAGCTTCAGATATTCTGATAGTTGTGTGGTGAGTGGCATCAGGCTCACACTCTTTGCATGTAAAAGTCAATTATAATAGCAGCCAAGAATCATTTTTATACAGTACACATATAATGATGAGGGCCGTGCCATCCTCTTGAGCAGCCTGACATGTAGTAGAGAATACGATGTGCTGCATTCTACTGCCATCTGCTGAACAAAACTGTACTCAACAGTCTGCTGCTCTAAGCTTTACTGCTTTTGCTTTACTTCATCATAAAACTAATTTAAATTTTGTCTTAGTAAGATATATGGGAGATATATAGTAGAGTGACATCTGATATTTATATGCATTTTATTTTAGTCTGTTAAACTGTTATAAAGATTGATTTACATTACATGCTATCAGAATTTTTCTTAGTTTTTTTCTTTTCTTCTTAGATTATTAAATAAAGGTTCAATAAAATGGTTCTATATATGGTAGCAGTAATTAAGAGTTCACTAAAGTCGTAGTTAATAGTTAGTTAATAGTGAGATTTGGACCCTAAAGTGTGTGTATATATACACATATATAAATATATTATATGTGTGTGTGTATGTATAAGAATGACTGTCCCTGAGCTTGTGATATGTCTCAGTTATGTGAACATTATCACTGATCTGTTAACGGCTATAATAGTAAACATATGAGTCTCCATAAACTCCTGGCATCTGAGGCACTAAGGACGCAGTGGTGCAATTTTATTTATGAAGGGAATGTGTCCAGATAAATTCATAAACCATTATGTGCAAGTCATTTTACACCAGACTGTTTTTCACACGGTTGTCAGTAAAAAAGTTGATTCTCAAAGATGGATTGATACCAACTGTTCATGATCAAATTTCATATATATTTTTTGAGATGTTTGCAGATTGTCTTTCGTTAGCACATTGCTAATGTACTGTTAAATGTGGCTAAAGTTACCATTGTTTCTTACTGTATTCACAGAGACCAGAGCCATGTCGTTATTTTCATTTTTAACCCGAAAACGCTTGCAGTCTGTATAAGTCATAAACGCATTTTCATGCAGTCTGTAAAAGTCAAACACATCTTATTGAGTCTCTCCAACAGTGTGTTGCTTTAGCGGTGCAGCACGGTATCAGACTCATTCAGAAACGAATGTTAGCAAACATCCACAAAATACATGCCATACCTACGTGATCTGCTTCACGAACAGTTTGTAATGATCCATTTTGAGAGTTATATTTGCTGTGTGAGCTTCTCCTGTATTATTTATGCCTCAGTGTATTGGAATCCTGAGCTTGGGAGCAGGGTGCACGAGCTCATTTGCATTTAAAGGTACACACACCAAATCAGTACATATTTTCTCCCACCCAAAAATAAGTTAAAACATGGTATAATAAAAAACACCAGGCACTTATATTACATCTTGTAAAACAAACAGTCACCAAGAAAAAAAAAAAAAAAAAATCATTTACTCACCTTCATGTTGTTAACTTTTTCTTTCGCGGAACACAAAAGAAGGTACTTTGATAAAAATTTTCAAAAGTATAAAGATAAAATTTCTTTCTTTGTCCAAACAATGATGGTCCAGTGTTGTTTTGACTGTCATTAAATGCACAAAGACAGTCTAAATATTTTTCAAAATATCTTTTCATGTTCCACAGAAGAAAGAAATTCATACATGTTTGGAACGACATGAGGGTGAGTAAATGATGACAGAATTTTCATTTTTGGCGAACCCTCACTTTAACATTTCATTAATGCACATTAAAATATTTAGACCCAAATACTTTTGTATTTTAATGTGTATGAACTACTGTTAAACATTAATGCAAAATACCCATACATTTTATATAAAAACACAGGCTATGTGAGTTCAGCTAAGTTTTATTCAATGAACTGAGACAATCAAAATTACATTTTTGAAATTATTGAAGGAACAAATGACATGGAATGTTCAATAAAAAGAGAAGGCACGGGTCTACAAAATATATCTTGTGCATATATGCATAGCATCTGCAATAATTAATAAGGCTTCTCATTGCAATTCAGACAAAAAGGAGTTTTTTTGGAGTATGCAGAACCTGGTAACAGTGAAAATGCTGTGAATAGTTTAGTGAACTCACTCAAAGTGATTAACACTTGAACGAACACAGCAGAAGCTCTTAATTATAATTGTTCTCATTACTGAATTTATATGACTGCAAACACAAAAAACGGACTAATTCTGTCTAATTAAAATTAGTAACAAACAAATAAATAAAAGACATGGTTATTTCTTCCATCCTTGTCAGAGGGATAATTATCTCCTCATTAGTTACACAAATGGACAGGGTAAGTTAAAAACAAGTAAATGTTTACTCGCTCATTAAAATCATTAATAATATTAATAAGAATGGAACATGTAGTGGGGAGTAGATTTGTGACCGGTACTGTAAGGTAAGACCTCGGTTTTAAATCACAGATCTTTGGTTTCACAATTTCTAGACACATGCTACATGATACAGCGCAAAAGATCCCGGTTTGAGGAAAGTACCGCATTACCTGAAATTCAAGAAACAAAATTCTGCAAACACAGTTATTGCTTGTTCATTATTATCCACCGCAATATGTCACAGTATATACATGTGCTTAAAATATTGATAAAGCTTTTTTTAAAAGAATGCTTATTAATCCCTGGTCAACATCACTATAATATAAAAACAAACATGTAGCATAAAACATTCAGATTTTGATTCATTTAACAACTGACTGCCAATTCAGCTGAAAAACTTTTAGTTTATGAAGTTTAACAAAAAGAGCAAATATGTAGTCAATATTGACCAGGGCACCGAAAATGAATTATATGTCCAGTGTTAGAACAAAGGCCTTTCATAAGCAGAAGTTTACATACAGGCAAGAAAAATTTCTTCATTAAGGCATTTCTACAGAGGTAATTCTACAGGGTATTTCAGATAATTACTTAATATAAAAACACTATCCTTCATAAATAAAACACCCTGTTCAGGTTTAAAAAAAAAAAAAAAAAAAAAGTGCTTATAGTGTAAATGTCTGCCCTTGATTTGAGCCCCAACAGACATAAGTCTGCATCAACAGTAATGAACGCAGTAGTCAAGATCAAAACAAATCACTTCAGAGAGAAGGAAAATCTTCAAACACAAGCTTAAGACTGCAATAAATAATGCATTAAGAAGCTCTCTCTTTGCCTAAATGGAAAGGTTCACAGAAATACAATGAGATTATCAATAAATAGGATGTATTTGTTGTTGGATAGATTTTGGAGTGAGCTTGTACCATGATCCAATCAAGAAAAAAAAGCAACCAAACAAAAACAAAACCCCAGCATCCAAACTACAGAATTCTGGCATTTTCTAGTTGGACCTGATATCATACATCCACACAGTAAAAATAAATGAAATCAGAATGTGAAGTCATGCATTAAATACTAATACAAATAAACTGATTATGAGATGTGATATTACATCCAAAATCCATGTGTGTATATCAGACAAATCCCACAATATTCAAGTGTCTGAGTGTTATGATCTAGGCATGATCATATCAAATGTTATGATCAAACCCTAACACTTGGAATTAAGTGAAAGCAGGATGGCTGGTTTTTCCTCAATGACACGTACTAGCAGGTTATCAATGTACTCCTCCAACTCGAGGATCCTGGCATCTTTTTTGGATAGTTCAGCCTGTTGCTTTACCACCAGTGTGATCAGTTCCTCCTGTGTGAGCTGGGTGTACGGAGTGCTTTCTCCAATCTGGATATGCAGTGAAGTGAAGGAACAGAGAAAAACAGGAAGACAATTGGTCAACTGATATATAGTACCAATCAAACGTTTGGATACATGTGATTGATGTTTTTCATTATCTTAAAAATGACAGATGTGCAGATATTGAAATTTTGGCTGACACCAATAATTATTTTCATGTAATTGGCTGATATAAAAATTCTGTAATATATTGTCTAAATAAATTAAAAATAGCAAATTTAAAAATCAAATGTTTTAAATGCTACAAGTAGGCATCACAACATTATAGTGTACAGTATGTTGAATGTAATATAAATGAATTTCCATTTTTCAGTGTTAATGAACAACTGTTCAATTAACAATTTTTAAAAATAAACTTTCAGTGAGTGTTAGATGACAACAAATGCAATCTAAACATAAAAATAGGAGAAATGAGCATGCACAATTAAATACCCAATATCAACTGATACTGGAAAACTAGAATCAAATTCAAAAGGAGAGCAGACTAGGGATGCACGATATATCGGCCATCATATCGGTATCGGATGATATATGTTTGTTTTTAATGTTATCATTATCGGCCCGATAAGAAAATTCGGTCGATATATTAAAGTCAATAAATAATGGATTATTTCCTTCAGCTCAGACACTTTAGATACGCACTGTCCGCCATTATGGTTTTGAATTGCTTGAAATATGATTTAAATCACTTCAAAAAGGAAAATACAGTGCAACGTACAGCGCAAGTCTGTCATATAGACATAACATTATAATGAGAATGTGTGCTTGGGACATGGCTTTTAATGGCGAGACTTTTGTTTTTGTAATCGTAATTGTAATTACATAAAATTTTTTAATTAGATTTAATCGGCTAATATATCGGTTATCGGCTTTCAAATATAAAGAATTATCAATGAATTATCTGATTTTCTTTGCAAAACTTTCAATTCCCATTTGTTCATTGTGTTTAACATCTTTTATTCTTCAGTGTGATAAATCAGGGGTCGGCAACCTATGGCACATGTACAGAGCCCCTAAAGGGACATGGTGATCAAAATAAATAAAGAAAAAAATAATGAGATGGGAAGAAATATTATGTCAAAGTTTTTGCGAGCGAACGCAAAGATTCTTGGGGGAATGCAAAACATTTGCAAGAGAACGCAAAAGCATTGACAAATATTTTTTCCTACCATTTTTTCCCTTTACCATGTCTCTTTAGGGGCTCTGTAAACATGTGCCAACACTGGCATGCGGAGAAATAATTGTTAGCATGTGAGCAAAAGCGAGAAAAGTGTACTGTATATAGGTGAACAAGATTTTACCAAGTACAACATGTTCCTGGATCAACATCTTTGTTGATCCTGGAACAACATTCCATTCAACTAATCAGATTTGAGGGACAAGTTTACAGTTTATGTCAAATTTAGGCTTACAACCAGGGTTAGGTGCTTCTACATCAGTGTCATTCACCTATCATTTCCCTCTGATTTTAGGGATAAGTTTAGGTTTAGGGGTAGGGATAGGACTAAATTGAGAAAAAAAAGTTAATGTTATAAATTTCAGAGATATTCAACCAAGTATATAGAGTCCTATTAAACATTCCACACACATCACAATGACGGTGATGTGCAAACTCCGTTCACGCGTAGTGGGGTTCAGTCAGGTCAAACTGGAAATCTGTTTAATTTAAACCTGAAAACAATGCAACTTGTGTTTTGACATTTAAAACAAATTTTATGGAAAATTGCTTCAGAAACAGCATAGTGCTTACTAGGAAACTTAAAAATGGTACTTCATGACAAAAGGTTGCTGACCCCTGTGGTAAATAGTAAGAAGGCAGTAGGTAGAATTACTGTACCTTTGGCTTCTCAGCCATTTCCTTGATGGTGATAATCTTTGGGTCTTTCCCCACAGCAAGAACACTGGAAGACTGGCTCTCGGCGGTGCTCATGGGTTTCACTGGGTGAGGCCTGAGAAAGGAGAGATACGGACATATTACCGCAATGAATATGAAAACTTTACTGCAAACAATAGCTAATAATTAGAGCATTTTCATTCATCCAAGAGGAGGATGTACACTTTTAAGGATAAAACAAACCCTTAGAAAATGTTTATAAAAGTAAACTTTGAAGATGTACCCACTTCATTTTAGTATTTGATTAAGGAGACATGGATATGTTTGGAAGGGCGTACCTTATTGCTCATCTCATGCTAAGAAATTAGTACTATGTAATACATGTTCGACCATTTCAGGAGAGATGAATGACTGAAAAAAGTTAAGTAAAAAATGTCAAATAATTTTTCTCAGATGATAACTAGGCACCTCTTGCTGATGTAAACATGCAATGTAGTAATAGAATACATGCGTTATCATGTGACAATGTAGCAAATTACATTTTGAAATGTTTGTTGCATACTACATTTTTCACACACTAACTTTACAAAAAAAAAGTGGCATAAAGTACATACGGTCTCATATACAAAAAGCAGTTATTGGCATGTGTTAGTAAACCATTCCAAACGCACCCAATGTATAATTCCCAACAAAATCAAAAGATCAATAAAAGTACAGCAGAGAAATGTGTAAGCACCTTTGAGGTAGAGCAGTTCAGAATCATGCATAATGTAAATATCCAGCAAAACAACATGATCTTCGGGAACAAACGCAAATTGTGCCCCACCACTCATGCTCACCAGTATATGAATATGTGACCTCATAGTCTTGTATGCATCAGTTTCATGTAAACTTCAATGAGTATGTTAAGTAAATCTCACATCTACAGCATTTCATATGGATCCAGTTTTATAAAATGTACACATTGTCAAGGTAATCAATATAATATGGCCTACAATAACAAAACAGAACATATAATGGAGAAACCCCTGTATTATTGGTGACACTGCCTCTGTTTTAATTTACACACGTCCTAAAAGACCATGACATTTTGAACCACAAATAGCATCAATCAATAGCAAAACACCAGGCCCACAATCCCAACAAATCACAATCCCAGGAAGCAGTAACTAACCACTAAGCAACCAATTGAACAAATGTCAAAGGCCAGAGATTGATTGAGGAAGTTTCAGTGTAAATAAAAGGGTTGATGGGTTTAGCACAACAAGGGTGACAGACTGTTAGAGGAGTTCAAGGAGTTGTTAGTAGGGGTTGGGAGAACTTTTCTCACCTTCTTGAATTAGAAACAGCACTTCCACTACCAACTGGCTGAGCCTCTGATGGCGAGACCCAAGCACGAAGAGCAGTCTTGCCCCCAATAGGGGATTCAGATGTTACTAGGGTGGGTTCAGTTCTGTTTGCTGGAGCAACACTAGTTACAGTCAGCTCAACATCTTCAGCATCTTGTGAAGACTGAGAAACTGATCTACTCAGACTACCATTCTCTGTACCAACTTTCCCAGTCGTTGTGTACTGGCGTTTCTTTTTAAGTGAAAAATTTCTTTGAAATGAAGCTCTGGCTTGTTCGGTAAAGCTGGGAGATTGTTTTCCGCGCTCTAGTTTCGGTGCTGTGCCGTATTCAGAAAGATTTGTGAATGGATCCGTTTTCCCTTTGTTTGGAAATGCATCTTTTTTATCAATGGTCGACGCCTTATCTTCAAGATTTCCCATTTTCTTTGGGCCCCTTGTGAACAGGTCAACTTCATCTGTGGTCTGCTGTGGTACAGCCCAGGGATCTTTAGATATTAGGTTATCACTTGGGAATGGGTCAAAAGCGGTCATTCCTTTTCCCTCAGGTTCATTATTCAGTTTCCTCAAATGCAGTTCTTCTGGAATTTCAGCAGTTTTAAGGTAATCTGCTTCAACAAACACATTTGTAGAAATGTTTTCATTCTGGCCTTTGTGTGGTTTCTCAACTTTGTTGTTTTCTGATGTCATGGGTTGAGCTGTTACCTGCTTGTCTGGTTGGACTTGTTTGACTGGGTTCTTTACTAATGACTGTTGTCTTGGTTTTACTGAAGGCACCTGTTTAGCTGCATCATCAGTCTTTGAATTACCATTTTGTATGGCTCTGGCAGCTGGTGTAGGCTTCTCTTTTGACTGGGAGAGTTGATGGGTAATGGTATCAGGAGTCTTCCTTTCCATCTCCTGTGGTATATGTCTACTGTGGACAGCGGGAGGTGGCTTATTTTCCATGTTCTTGGAGTGTTCAGGCTTATTGACCGTAGCATATAAAGGCTCTCTGATATGACCATGTTGGAAATTAGGCTCGAATGATAGTTCTGGTGTTGCAGGGGCTTTGGCGGGCGTGACTGCTTCTTTGTGCCTCACAGAGGTAGGGGGAGGTGCCTCATGATTCCTTTGGTGCTGGTTAAGGTTTGCTGAGGTTCTGTCTTTTAAGACCGCAGATTTATTTGACATCGACCTCTCCGGTCCATCTACATTCATCTCTTCAGAGAAATCCCAGTTCCTCTGGTTTACCTCTGCAATAATATGGTCCCAACGTGTCTGACTCATCACCCCATGCCTTTTCTTGGGAAAGAGGGTTTCATAGTCTGGCAGAGGAAGAGCAGGCCTTTGACTATTTTTGGAGTTCTGTGTATGCACTTGTTCCCCATTATCAGGATGGCTTTCAGTCTTTGACGAGCCCCCATGATTATCAGGGGGTAGAGGAGCCTTTCGCTTCTTATCAGATTTGGGAGCTGAGAGGTTTTCCATGCTGGACTCACTTGATTCAATGAAAGTTCTCTGAGGTTTAGGAGGTGCCAAAGAAGAATGAAGATCAGAAAACATACCAAAAGACTCAAATGATTTAGTAGAGAGGGGTGGGGAAAGTGGAGAAGCGTGGATAGTGCTCTGGGTGTCTACAGAGTCTGAAGGGGATTGGGAATGTCTATTATCGGTTTCAGGCAGTACATTCAGAGCCAATCTGCCAAAGAGTAAAAACATAAAATGGTCAACTTACAGCTATACCAGTGCTTAGAATCCAATATGTTTCTGCTGGACATTACTACTGCAACTCATAACACTAAGTTTAATCCATTTAATACATACAGCACAGGACCCTCCTTATCATTACGCAATGCCTGACATTAACACTTTACATGAACAACTGAACACTCAAAACAATGTCTTTCTTACTATTAAATGACTTAATTAAATGACTACACACACATATATCTCTTTTTATTAAAAAACAACTAATTTCTACAACTAATTTATTAATGTAAATATTAATCTTTTATTTCAATTCTAGTCTTTAAACATAAACCTCAGATAGACAGGAGGAAATGTACCCTGCACTTCCAAATCTAAAAGGTCCACACAAACAAAGACAACAAAACAGATTCCTGTCTCTATCTATTCTCAGCTTTTAGAAAATTAGTTACTCACCATAATAGTTAATCACCACAAAACAGAAGTTTCCTAAAATCCTTAAAACTCCCAGTACAAGAAAAAAAAAAAAAAAAAAAAAGTAATCTTTGAGATTTTTCCCCCTAAGACTATGTCTCTTAGTCACTGTCTGTAAGAGTACAAGATCATCATCTTTCACAACTTGTTTCACTCCATACCAGAAGTCTAGCAGCCAATGATCTAATCCACATTCCTTCCTCCACTAACCAATCAAAGGGCTTTGGCCAAACAGGTTAAGTTAGTTACGCAGGGTCAAAATGCAAATCATTTAATACAATAAAACCTATTCTGAGTACACCTTGTGGCCATAAAAATGAACAGACACTGAATGCCATAAATAAAGTATACATTTAGTATGCATTGGATCAGGTGAAATTCTGCACAATTTATATCGGTCTAAAGTATTACAGGCACTCTCAACAGAAGAATGAAAGAAGAGCTGTTTATTTGACTAAAATCACTGTTATACAACATGTTCCACTTTCTCCCAAGGGTATGAAACTCAGTGATACCTGAACCCCCACATCTAGCTGAGAAACAATGATCTCATCCCATCCTTACAGACAGCCCACCCCCATACAAACAGTTTCACAATGGGATACAGCTGTGCTGAGAGACAAAAACAAAAATGCTAGAAGCTAATGGAAGCCTTTGGATGTGAAACACTTTCAGTAACAACCTCAGTGTATAGCAATTTTTGAGCCGTTTCACTAAAACTAATTGTGCACTTACTCTCTTGACCTGTTAGTGTGCGCAATTTCAGATCTTCTGTTATTAACCATCTCTTAAAGCAATTTTCACAAGGGGGCTGTGTCTAAATAAAGGAGTTCCTCTTTAAGAAGAGTAGAGTAGACAGAGGTGAGGGGAGTCGGGTTTCAGCCTGGGTTTTCCTCAGCTCTCAGGTGTCAAGATACTAACTGCATTACAGGGCAGTCTGATGCATCATTCAGCATGCAGCCTCAGCATGAGGTAGGCTGAATATAGTACAGATAAAACCTCTAAATCTTTAGTTCTTTAGCTTCTAATAAGAATGCTAAAAAAATATGGTGTTTAAAAGAAAACAATGCTACGACAGTTCCCTAGGGTTGCATTAGAGCTGGCTAATATAGTTAATATATATGCAAAAGGAAAGTCACATCTATCTAATAACTGTTTCCAGAACAAACCCTTTGTTTTATCAAAAAACAAAAAAGGTCAAAATAAGTGTTTTGCTTATGCAACCATAATGTTATATATGTATCATTCACAATGTACACGACTTTTCAAAATTTTGGTGTCAGTAGTATTTTAATGTTTTTGAAAGAGGTCTCTTATGCTCACCAAGGCTGCATTTATTTAATTAAAAATACAGTAAAAACAGTAATATTGTGAAATATTATTACAATTTAAAACAACTCTTCTATTTTAATATATCTTAAAATGTAATGCCTTTCTTTTAATTTGAATTTTCAGCATCATTACTCCAGTCTTCAGTGTCACATGATCCTTCAGAAAGCATTCTAACATGCTGATTTGGTGCTCAAGAAACATTTCTTATTATTATCAAATTTTGAAAACAGTTGCTCAATATTTTTTTGTGGAAACAATATATATATTTGAGGATTCTTTGAGGAGAATAGAAATCTTTTGTAATATTATAAATGTCTTTACTGTCACTTTTAATCAAATTAAATGTATTCTTGCTGAATAAAAGTATTAATTTCTTTTTTTAAAAAACTCAATAACCCCCAGACTTTTGAACAGTAGTGAATAATGTAATAACTGAAATCATAAAAACAGTAAAAATGTAGTTAAACATAATTGAGCTGTTTTTTTTTTTTTACTAATTCAATACAAGGAGGCACCAATATAACAATGTACAGTAAAAGAAATATTTAATCTACTTATATTTTTACTAAAACATTTTAACAAAAATTAAACTTATCAGACCTAATGCCTTTCTTGGCTACTATTAACGGTCTAAATCAACAGACATGGATGTATTGTGGGTTACATAACTGAAGCATTTTTAAATGTCAAATAATGTCCATTGTTTATATCATTTTATGTAGGCCTACACCTTTTATGTATTTCACATCTATTAAGTCACCTCTGCCTGTGATTATGAATATCCACGCTGCACAGGAGCCCTCCAAAACTGCCTCCCTGATATCAATTTTTAGATTTATTTTAGATATGGTTTGGATCGCAGTCTTTGTGTTAAACGGGACGGGTATAGAATTAAATTAGTGTTGCTCTTGATTAACGTGTCGGTTGTTCTGGTAGGTACTGCAGGTGTGGAGCGTCACCAAACAGGACCCGTGCAAGACTCTGGTTAAACTAGTCTAACAAGCACTACAGGAAACTTACTGGTCAATTAACTGTGCATTAAAATCATCACAGTATTGCCTAATATTATATCACCAGCAAATGTATTGCTAATAAGTGACTATTCACCCAGCCATAAATTAAGAGTAGGTTATTCAATATGTGCACTTACCTTGGCTTGACGGCAGACACTTTTGCTGTGCGACTGGGGAAAACACTAGCGGGTGGTGTTGGGGTGAGGGTGGTCCTTACGCCCCTCCGTGGGTCCGTGGATCTCTCTTCTGGGACAGAGGCTGGAGTATCCGGTGTGAGGGGAATGTCTTCAAAGGGGTTTGTGGAGGAGGGCTCATCCAGACGCTTGGGTTCATTCATTGCTTCCTCTCTCTTCTCCTCCTTCTTCCTTCCAATGCCAAAGAGAGAGGAGAGGCGTTCAGTTACTCTGTTCTCCTCCTGATGCCGCTGCTCCTCGACTCGCTGCGTCTCCTCCTCGCGGCGCTTCTTCTGCAGCTCTTCATCTTCTTTGCGCTTCTTCTCCTGCTCTTCAAGTCTGCTTTTCCTCTCTTCCTCTTGTTTTCTCTCTCGTTCTTGCTGCTTCCTCAACTCTTGCTCTTCCTGTCGATTCAGCATCTCTTGAAGGCTTCTTACTTCGGGTTTCCTTCCCCTCTCCTCCTCCACCATCTCTACAGGACGCTCCAGCGAGCTGAGTCTCCTGTCCTCTAGATGGCTCTGTGGGACAAGAGAAGTTTTGTCTTGCACTTCAGGTTTGTATGAGGGGATGCTTAGGCCTTTCAGTGAGTCGATGGAGATATCGGAAGTATTTCGTTGATGGTATTTACGAACATCCTCTACTGAACCCTTTCCTGAGCTGTTCAGACTGAGTGTGGAGCCAAAAGCAGCTTTAGGTTCTTGTTCCTCTGCATAAACGTGGCTGCCGTTGATACAGAGGTTATTCTGCTCCGGTATGTTTTGTTTAGAGCGGCTCAGAAGAGAAAAGGGGCCAAGAGACACTTTGCTATCTGAGCTGTCAGTGCGCTTGTGTCCCAGAATTTTAAACTTCTTTTTCACTGCAAAGAGAAAATAAAAGACAATATGTATTAAAACTGCAATGTCCATGAGGTCCAAAATGTATTTGGATAATGTCAGAAACTTAAGCCACACCTAAAAATGTCTAACTGCATTATATAAACAACAACAAAATCATTAGCAGTGACTTTTTGATTTGTAACCGGTATCAAGGTGAATTTTAGAAGATGTATGAGCAACATATCAAATTATATTTATATAAAAAAACTGAAAGAGTACAAACTAAAATTTTAAATTAAGGTGTTTTTTCCCCCCACTGTTTTTCTAATGGAATACAAAGAAAAATATATTTAATCATTTTAGTTTTGTAACAATACACAGTAACAAACAGAAATATTTACCTACTTACACTAGGAATAAATAACATTTAAAAATATATATTAAAATAAAAGATGGTTATTTTCAAATTGTTTACTGTATTTTTCATCAAATAAATGCAGGCTTGCTGAGCATAAGAGAACATTTTAAAAATCTTAATTATTCCAAAATATTTTAATGGTTGTGTACATACAAAATTTTAATGAATGACAAAAATATCTAAAATGAATGATTTGAGTTGATTTAAGGATGCATGATCCATATAGTAACTGTGGATTAAATGTCTAAATACTTTTTATACATCATAACTATGCAAACTGGTCAAAGCAGACATTTAAAAGCTTAATCCAAAGGAGATATATTGGAATAAAACATATTTGGACAAGATGCGTAACCTTTGACCTTACCATCAGGAGAGTCCACATTAAGGCCGGACGATCTGCTGCTGCTGAGTGAACTGTTCTTCTCAGGCAGGGTGCCCAGGGTTGACATGGACTGGGACACATTCCTTTGGAGGTTTGTTTTTGGTCCAAAAAAGGATTTCAGTTTTGATTTCTTCTTAGGAGAGTCTGAACTGCCCTCTTCTTCCCCTTCACTGTCTGTTCCCACTGAGGAGGGCACGATCGCAGAGGCAGAATCCGACAGGCCGTCTTTCTTCTTTCCACGGATTTTATCCTTGAGCTTGGAGATGCCGGAGCGAGGCTTGTCTGCCATGGAGAGGTCAAACATGCTGGCTGTCATGTTATTCCTCGTGAACTGAATGTCCAATTGAACTTCCCCTCTGTCTTTCTCCTGTTTCCCATTCTTATCCACCAGCTTGTACCAACTGCAAAGAGAATCAAACAAAGTCTTCATTAGATAACATGACAGTTGTGCCCCTTTTTTGTTTTTGTTAAAGGGGTCCTATTATGCTTTTTTACATTTTCAACTTTCTTAAGTGTGTAATGTTGCTGTTTGAGCATGAAAAAGGTCTGCAAAGATACAAAGCACAAAGTCACTTCAAAGGGAGTTATTGTCTATGTTAGTAAGCACTGTTTCTGAACTCCATGAAACACCTCCATTGTAGTGTTGAGTTTTCTTCCAGGAACATATACGTCACAATATTTCTCATTTAAATAACTCCAACTGAAGTCATACGTTAATAAAGGGCGGGACCTGGTTGAGTCGTGTTAGTAATGTGCTGAAACTCATGGTCATGGTAAGGGGCCTGACATTTCCGAAACACACTTGAAGCGGTTGACCAATCACAACACTTGTCCAGCTGACCAACAGGGCACATTACGTTTTTCAGAAGGAGAGGCTTCATAGAGACAGGAACTAAACAGAGCGTTACTGACAGACTGGGAAAAGAGGTGCTGCAATAATGTAAAATATGTGAAAAATGTGTTTTTTAACATTCAAACATGAACATCTATTCTAGTAAACCCCAAATCAAAATCAAGACTTTGAAAAAGGACATAATAGTTCCCTGTTTAGAATGATAATTTATTTTAATTATTATTTCAGCGTAGTCATACTTTTAAATCACATTAAAGCATTGTTATTGCTAACTAAAACCATTTTTAAAAAAGGTGCTCATTGAAATAAAGCTGAAATACAATACAATAAAAATATAAATATTACATAAAAATGTAAACTTTAAAAAATAAAAAAAAATGTATTGGCAACTAAAAAGTTTAAGTTGAAGTACTAAAATTACTAAAAACAATAAAAAGTTAAAATAAAAAAGTTAAAAAATAAAGTTAAATATTAATAAAAAAAAACAATAAAAAGACAAAAGCACATAAAATTACGAAAAAAACTAAAATAATGAAAATATAAAATAATAGCTAATTCAACAGCTAATCCAAAATATTAACAAATAAATAATACTAAAATAACACTGCATACAGTCAAACCAAAAGTTATTCAGACATTTTTTATATATTTTTACTAGTGTCTACAGGACACTATAGTTCATTTATGTAAGTGAGAATAGCAAAATAAAGTAAACTGTGACATATTATACCCAAAAATTCTTCATACAGTGGACTACCAGTAAAATTGATAAAAATTTGGAACCAAAAATTATTCAGACACATTGACCTGAGCATGTTTTGCTTAAGTGTGACATAATTTTCTGACAAAGATCTTATCATATTGTATTACCATTTTTTAAACTATAGTGAATAAACTGTATTAATGAATTAAATGTTCAAGGTGTCTCAATAAATTTTGGTTTGAATGTATGTCACATGTCACATATGTAATTTATGATTTAAGTGTCATTTTGGGAATATTTTACATATGCCTTGCTACAAATTTTCTTTTGCCTTTTGTAAAGAAAATGTTGCACATATTTTTTTAAAAGACAAAAAAACTGGAAAAACTGTAGAAGAACCCTGTAATCTCCAGCTGGTTGTACCATATTATTATTATTTTATTATGTGAGAATAGCAAGACCACAGAGTGATCATTAGCATTCATTATACGAAAAAAAAAAAAGAAAAAGAAAAAAGTTTAAGGGGTTAAAAGTAACTTTTTTTTTTTTTTTTTTTTTAGTTTTACAAAGGTTTGCTATAATTATATAGGATAAATTCATTAATGATGGTGGGATCAAAACTAAATTGCTGTATACAAAAAGAGAGGCCAGAATGGGAGTTGAACTCTGTGCCAGTAAATGATCCAGGTCACAGAAGCCCGCCTACTGATGAAATAAAGGGAAAATGTCTGTTTATCCCGCGCTTGTCCCCTCATTTCTGCTTGGCAACTTTTTCAGCAGAGCAGCAGGTAGGAGAGTTCTAGAGTTCAGTATCTGCAATCATGAACAAGCCATTATCCTCCCACGCTGTTGTCATAATAGACTCCTGAACACAGGGATCATGGGTAGTCTACAGTCACACTGACACAAAACAACGGCTCCCACAGACGAATCTGATTAAACATGGCATGTGCTCAGAGGAAGCAGCCGCAGCAGAATTCCAAGCATTCAGGTTTGGACCCCCACAGGACAAGAGCTTTGGACAGACTACTACTACAATTTTAATGAACACATTTTTCCTTTTAGAATAACATGTGATTTCAGGGCTATAAGAATAAGACCCACTGTGAGAGAGATTCAGCAAGTAATCAGTTATGTTGTGCATCATATGCAATCATTTTCCAGCAAAAGTATGTTTATGAATTTATGGAGTTACATTATAGCTGTATAATTTCCAGCTTGTTGCAATTTGTTTTCTTTTTGTAAAGATTTTTCTTATTGTAAATTTTCTATTTGAATGTAAAAAGTATTAAATGAAAAATGAAGAATATATATTTATATAACCTGTGTTTGAAAACTTTTTCACTCACCAGCCAATTTGGCTACTAAATTTTTAATTAACCAGCCCTTCAGAACTTCTAGCCTAAAGAAAAATATAAGAAATAAACCAGATTATCAAAATCACATTAGATTTAAATATATTAATTCAGTAACACTTTATTTTTCAGAGTCCTTATTACACATTACATGCAGTTACTAGTAATAACTATAAATTGTGCATAATTACATGCAACTAACCCTACACCAAACTCTAATCCATAATCCTATAATAAGTATTTTATCATTACTCTGAACTTAAATGTGTAATTACACTGTAACCATTAATTCTTATTAAATATGATTCAGAATCACTTCTGTTTCATGACAATCAATCATTGTTTGTGGATACCATAAAAATAAAATGGAATAGAAATAAAAACGAAATTCTCTGTGACTTCTCTTACAAAACAGCATTGATTTTGTTGTAATTTCCAAATATACTTACTCCAAAATTAATGTTTAATGGTAAACACATCGAAGATTAGCAGACAGGCTGTCAAATCATAAAGTGATCTGCTGTTTTTCCTCACAAAATTCAGTGTAGCCAGCCTTACGTTTTGGTATCAGATTAGACCAATCTACATTTTTATGTAACTGACTTAAAGGTATGAACAGTCTTGAAGAAAAAATAAAATGTGATGACTAAATTGTAAAAGTAGTCTTATCAGTTTATGAAACCGGCCCATGAACTCAGCGTACTGAGTTCATGGGCTCTTCTCTATTGACATTTATTAGAAAACCCAACCCGTTCTCACTTCAAATGTGTCTGATAATGATAATGAAAAAAATTTTAGTGTAATATTTAATTTAAAAATGTTTTTAGTGTTTTGTTGTGCAGAAACACTTCACTTATATTTATTTCAAAGAATAATCCTGTAGTTCAAAATACTCTCATTTATGCTTGGAATCACATCAAAATGGGAAAGACTTGAGAAGCCCAAGCAGGAAACACAGACTATCAGTCCGTTAGTGGACCGTATACACTCAGACCACAGCAGGAAACTCAAATCTGGAGTTTCGGGGTGGGGAAAGAGTAACGGGAAATCATGCCTATCAGCAATCAAAGCTCATTGAATGTTCTACATGATGTCACTGCTTAGAATTTGATAAGGAAAGTTCTTTCAAGATAATCCAGACCTATTTACATTATCTTCTGCTCTAAAGTTTGTTTGGACCAAGGGGACGTGAACAACAGATGCTTGACAAACGCAGTACAGAACATCACATTGCGATATCACCTTGCAGTAAAATAAATTTTTATTGTCGCTTTCACTTGCATTAAGCTTCAATATATCATTCTCTCACAGCTCTCAGGAATCGATCCAAACAGTCATGCCTGAAAGTTCTTTGTTATCTGAGACAACATTCGAAAAACTTGAGAGATAGACTTCATGTGAACATCCAACACATTCTTCGCAGCTTATCTAACACCCCTCACACACTGCTTTATCTCTTTATACAGGGAAGAACTAAAACAAACAAGTGCGGCTCCTAATCTAACTTCACCAGCAATCATTAACTCTGTCTGAACTACACTGTGTTTTTACCAAGAACAGCCTTCTATTATGAGATAAACATGAGTCACATTTATACAAAAATCCAGGAAGTAGATCTACTGAATGATTTACTTCAGATTCACATTATGAATATGACAAGTGATCATTTCATGCACTCAAAAGACGGGCCTTATTTTATTCTTTTTGAGGGACTAAAAGAAGGCTATAAGCAAGGTTACTAGGGTTTGGTTTTCAGTCTTGGCATTCCTGTTTTAATACAAATGTATAAATCTGCTAGGGCTAGGTATTGACACAGATTTCACAATTTGATTTGATCCCGATTTTGATATCTATTCATTTGGAATTACCTGCAGGGCGCGATTTCTGGTGAAGTGGTTTAGTGGGGAGTCACAAGGTGACGTATTGGGCATGGGCATGACTTTTGTCGTCACACTTGGATGTGAGTGGGGTTGGATGTCCACCGCAGGCTGCAGCAAGCCCTACTTGGTTTTGCCTGCCTGTGTTCCCTAGTTAGTTTCCTTAGTTTTTAATTAGTTCCATGCACCTGTTTCTGTTCAGTTGATTACCCTCCCGGTGTATTTAAGCCCTGAGTTCATTCTGTTCGGTGTTTGGTCTCATTTACTTTTGTTTGTGGTTGTGTTTCCTGTATATTTGTAATTAAAGATTGTGCCAGTTGGATTATATCGTTGTGCGCTTCATTGCAGCCACTTGCAAGTCTCTAACTGAAACATGCTTGCTGTATTCTGAAACATATTGCTGTACCTTTTCAACAACATATAGCCACGTTTATATGTTTATATGCTTGCGAGGTAGTCATTTTTTCAACGTCCAGGAACTTTCGGGGGTGGGACTTGGGCGCTGAACATGCTGATTGTTTGAGTTCACAGTGCATTTTGATTGCATTGAGTTGTTTGCTATTCGAATCAACATTGGAGTTTAAAAAAATACAACAACAAGGTTCAGGCTTTATTAAGCTTATATGCAGAGGACAAAATCCAGCGGGAACTGGAATGTCACACGCAGTCCTACGTCACTGGACTTAATCTTCATGGTACTTTAGATGGAAAAAAAGTTCCTGGGACAAATTGTTTTGGGTAATTTCGGTGGAAAAGCAGCTTATGACAAGTCTATCTGTTATATACTATGATTTTACAGATCACATTTTCATGTAAAGCAATTATTTTGGAGCATTATTCAATAATTCAGTAATTATTCAATAATTCAAATGTAACTGTATAATAAAGAGCGCTATATGTCAAAAATAAAACTCTAAAATGTTCTTAGAGGAGGGCATCCTCTTAATAAAATAACACTTTCGTTAAAAAACACTGAGCTATGAAGAGTATTTAATCATCACTGAAATTAAATGAAAATTAAATAATAGTTATTCCTGTAAAAAAAAATAAATCAAAATGATAAACATTGACTTACATAATGCTAATTTAAAGTAATCATTTAATTTAAATTTGAATTAAACTAGCCTAACCTTGCTGTGAATTGGGCACATAAGGGTTAACAGGAATCATGAGTTATCACCGATTCCTTTTATTTGTATCAGGTAAACAAAACCATGTTTACAGAGAAACTTTAAACCAAGGGCCCAGCCACTGCGAGACTGCAAAACAAACTGGTGCAGCAAGTTTCATCTGCTCTTTTATTTATGGGATAACAAATGATTTCATAAAGAGTTTGAGAGGTCATGTGGCATGGGAATGCTTGGCCTAGATAAAGGTATAGCAAAATAATTAGAAAAGTGATCCACTGAGGTTAAGAATTAACCACACCTTAGTCTACATGAACCTAGACTGGTAACACAAAGATTATGGATAACTGATACCGGAGAATCAATAGATGGAGAGGCGCTAAAACGTGACAGGCCCAGGACTTTAAAAATGCCATATTAAATTTAGATAAGAACCGTTTAAATATTAATATTATTAATATATCATTAATACCACAATAATATTGCATTTTTGTCTCGGATATTCTTATAAAAGAGACTAGGATCAGCTGACCCTCACCTCAATGTCAGAGCTGCCATATCAACATTACCCTGAAGTAGGACTGTAACACGACACCAGCAAGCTCTAAGAAAAAGAGGAGGCAAAATTCAATCCCTTGTGTGCCCATTTAATGAGAGGGAGAAAGAACGAGAAAGAAAGTGAGATGTCTAGCATAAAAAAAAAAAAAAAAAAAAAAATTACAAAATGCTTGCAGTGCACAATACTATAATGAACAGCCAGTGCCAGTGCCAACATTCACAGCTTTTGCAGACTGTCAATATTATTTGATACTATGGAGGGCTCTTTGATTACGAAATAAACACATTAGACTAGAAACCTCTCTATCATCCACAGGGTGTCTGTGTGTCATCAACCTAGAATCTAACAACACTGATGGTTCTGGACTTGATGACGATGCTGTGAGGAAAAAGATCACATAAGTACAGTATCTCACAGAAGTGAGTACACCCCTCACATTTTTGTAAATATTTTATTATATCTTTTCATGTGACAACACTGAAGAAATGACACTTTGCTACAATGTAAAGTAGTGAGTGTACAGCTTGTATAACAGTAAATTTGTTGTCCCCTCAAAATAACTCAACACACAGCCATTAATGTCCAAACCGCTGGCCACAAAAGTGAGTACACCCCTAAGTGAAAATGTCCAAATTGGGCCCAAAGTGTCAATATTTTGTGTGGCCACCATTATTTTCCAGCACTGCCTTAACCCTCTTGGGCATAGAGTTCACCAGAGCTTCACAGGTTACCACTGGAGTCCTCTTCCACTCCTCCATGATGACATCACAGAGCTGGTGGATGTTAGAGACCTTGCGCTCCTCCACCTTCCGTTTGAGGATGCCCCACAGATGCTCAATAGGGTTTAGGTCTGGAGACATGCTTGGCCAGTCCATCACCTTTACCCTTAGCTTCTTTAGCAAGGCAGTGGTCGTCTTGGAGGTGTGTTTGGGGTCGTTATCATGTTGGAATCCAATTTGTTGGATCATGCTCTGCTTCAGTATGTCACAGTACATGTTGGCATTCATGGTTCCCTCAATGAATTGTAGCTCCCCAGTGCCGGCAGCACTCATACAGCCCCAGACCATGACACTCCCACCACCATGCTTGACTGTAGGCAAGACACACTTGTCTTTGTATTCCTCACCTGGATGCCGCCACACATGCTTGCACAATCTGAACCAAATAAGTATATCTTGGTCTCATCAGACCACAGAACATGGTTCAAGTAATCCATGTCCTTAGTCTGCTTGTCTTCAGCAAACTGTTTGCAGGCTTTCTTGTGCATCATCTTTAGAAGAGGCTTCCTTCTGGGACGACAGCCATGCAGACCAATTTGATGCAGTGTGGGGCGTAATGTCCGAGCACTGACAGGCTGACCCCCCGCCTCTTCAACCTCTGCAGCAATGCTGGCAGCACTCATACGTCTATTTCCCAAACACAACCTCTGGATATGACGCTGAGCACGTGCACTCAACTTCTTTGGTCGACCATAGCGAGGCCTGTTCTGAGTAGAATTTGTCCTGTTAAACCACTGTATGGTCTTGGCCACCGTGCTGCAGCTCAGTTTCAGGGTTTTGGCAGTCTTCTAATAGCCTACGCCATCTTTATGTAGAGCAACAATTCTTTTTTTTTCAGATCCTCAGAGAGTTCTTTGCCATGAGGTGCCATGTTGAACTTCCAGTGACCAGTATGAGAGAGTAAGAGAAATAACACCAAATTTAACATACCTGCTCCCCATTCACACCTGAGACCTTGTAACACTAACGAGTCACATGACACCGGGGAGAGAAAATGGCTAATTGGGCCCAATTTGGACATTTTCACTTAGGGGTGTACTTACTTTTGTGGCCAGCGGTTTACACATTAATGGCTGTGTTGAGTTATTTTGAGGGGACAGCAAATTTACATACAAGCTGTACACTCACTACTTTACATTGTAGCAAAGTGTCAGTTCTTCAATGTTGTCACATGAAAAGATAAAATAAAATATTTACAAAAATGTGAGGGGTGTACTCACTTCTGTGAGATACTGTATAGCTGAATCCAGCTTCGTGTTACTGTATTTGAAAAACCATGGTAGCTACGAAATAATTCGACAATGCAAATAGGTGAAAATAACTTGCAACTCTTTGGTTGATCAGTCATATCCCATAGTAAACTCTGATCTCTGTATTGCTTAGTTAAATCTGACACTTCTATACTTGAGCTCTCAATGATGCACTGGAACTACACAAGGACCGGAAATGCAAAAATAAATGTATAAATAAATATGGAAATAAACACATAAGGAAATAAATAAACAAAAATAAATGAACACAATGAATGAAAAAAACACATGAAAAAATAAATAAAAGAATAAAAGTTTTTAAAAAAAATACAGAAAATAGTAAAAGAAGAAATAAGGAATACAAAAAATATATTAAAATGAATTTTATTGTTTTATCATGTCATTTATTCCTATATTTATTATCGTATTATTACAATTATTAATCTATCTATTTATTATTTATCAGACTGCCTACACCAAGTGCAACTACCGTTCTTTGTTGGCTGAAGCTATTTACACAAACTCCACCCACCATTGTCTGCCAGACAAAATTACAGTGGTGTGGAGAGTAAGGCAGGTGGCGCTAGTTTATGACAAGACCAACCTGACTTCGAACCTGATAAATATAATCATATACACTGAATTTGTTATCATCACACTGTGTTATACAATACATAAATGGCATCTGCCATAAATAGCATCTAACACTATTTGCACTTGGTGTTAAGAAAATTCTTTTTTTTTTTGCTCTTTACACTTATAATAATAAATAGCATCTATTGCTATTTGCACTTTATTAATTCAACACTTTTTCTTCATAAAACAGAATTAGAAAATAGTTTATTATAATAGTTAGTTCCACATACTGGAAAGTTTCCACATATGGAAGTTATAGACTACAATGAAAACAAAACAGCAAATGGTTATTTTTAATTCTTTGTTAGGGTTGGGAATCAAAAATCGATTTCAATTCTGGAATCGGATTATAAAATTAAAATTTAGATTCCTCTTATCGATTCCTGTGTAAGCATTTTAATGTGATTTTAAATCATTCAAGGACAAGAAGAAGCAAAAGTACCCTATTTGGTACTCGCACGCTGTTTTCTGAGCACACATTCAAAGCGCGCACACAGAAAGCTGCCTCTCATGTTGTGCTTCAATACTGAACCGAGTTGCCGTATGCGTCTTGCACTTGAATGGACAAATACACAAATAATTATGTCAAAATATCCTCATAAACAATCAGTTTTGTCTCGAGTGAATGTAAATAGTTGAGAAAGAAAACGCATAACAGTTTATGGATCTGTGTATTCATTCTTAAAGTGACAGCAGCCTAATACCTGTGTCATTAATGTTAATCAAAGAAAAAAAGAAAAATAGAAAATTGCTCTCTGCTCTTGACTGAATAACTTTTGTAACTTTAATAAGGATTAAACTATATTTTATTTATAAAGTGAAAACCATGCAGTAATATTTTACATTTAATTATATTTGATTTCTGTACATGAATACCACAGAAAAGAATAAAACCTCTGACCTTCAGTAATAATAGATTACAGTTAATATGATATGCATACAAGTAATGGTTAAACGGATCGTTGTTGATCCGCGATCCATATAGACCTAGCCCCACGGTTCGACACGCATGTGATTTGTGGATCAATTGCAAGTTTAACCGCAATAGAGTGAAAGGTTATCATTTGCACGTGCTTTGTCTTGCTAGTTTACACATACATAGATATAAAACCATTCCAGCGCTAGAAGAGGCAAAAGAGGATTTAATTCGGTATCGCACGCCACGCTGTTATCGGTGCGCACAGACGCACATACATACAAGGCTCGCGCGCACACACAGAGAGAGAGGCGCGTTTCAGATAGCTTGCGACCTCTACATTGACTTCTCTTTTGCGTCCTAAATGCACTTGGATGGACACATACACGCATTATGTCAGTCAAAATACCCCTCTCGGCAAGTATTCTCGTAAACACATAAGTCTTAAGTGAATAAGGTGAGAATCTGGATGTGTATCTATTGAATGTGTGCGTGCATGGGGTCTTACTCTTAAAGTGACAGCAACCTATAAATACCTGCTGTTGTCTGTCATGTAAATCAAACAACAAAACACAGCTTTAACAAAGATTAATCTATATTAAATTTATACAGTGGACAGTGTCATTTTACATTTAATTACTACATTTCTGTACACGAAAATTAATACTACAGTTAGACCTTATACTTTATTTGTAACTTTATGATGTATTTATCCATGCTTGTAATTGGTGTACAGTATTTGTTCTTTTTACAGTCTGTTCACTTGCCTTTAATAATGTATTAATTAGGCTAGTAGTTTCTGCTGTGGTATCGGAGTAGTTAAAGTGGGCTAAATAATAAATGAAAAGTTACCCCCAACCCCAATTTTTTTTTGTGCTGATCCGAAAAATGATCCGATCCGTGACTTAATAACCATGATATGATCCGAACCGTGAGTTTTGTGATCCGTTGAACCACTACATACAAGACTTATTAGATCTGAGATTATTATGGGAGACACAATGAATTAAGTCATTCAGTGATACCTCCATCAAAACACCTCCTTGGAATAATCACACATTTTAAGTGTTTACTTTAATTCTGAATATCCCATTACGTCATAAGGAGTTTTGCATTCCAATTTTACATAAGCCTAGTAGCCTACGTGGATACACCCAAACATTCACGTCACAGCTATTAACATACTTCACCATTACATAGTCTCAGGTACAGTACACACCTGCTTTAAATGGCAACCATGTGAACTGGGGCAAACCCAAGGCAATAGGAAGTCAAACTAAAAGGCAAATAAAAGGCCCTATGTATTTGAATAAAGAACAGCCATCATTACCATTGAAAAATAACAAACTTTGAATTTTTTTTTTTTTTTAATTATAATATAATAGTTTCCACAAACTGGGGTAATGTTTATGAAAATAAAGCAGTAAATATTTTGTAAGTTGTTATCTTTAGTTATTCCTATTCTTCTTATTATTAAATATAAATATAACAAAACAAAAATATTTATTATTATTAAAAACTACTACTACTATTAATAATAAAATTACACATTGTTCTATTGAACACTGGATTTTTCATACAATCATAATATATTTCTATCATAATTTAGTCACTCTAGTAAATTGCAAGCAAACCTTTTCTTAACAGTAGGCCATAATATGCTTTCAGTTTTAATATTAATTGTGCAGCTCTAGTGTCTATAGGCTGAATTATAATTTAAATGTACTAAACTGCATGAACCAGATCTACCAAAGGAAAAGAACACAGTGTTCACACACACGCGCACATGCGCACTACTCTTATAGGTAGTAGAAAGTAAACACTAATGTATTTTATACACCATTAGCCCAACCTTGGGTGTCACTCATGTTTGTCAGTTAATGACTAGTAAAGTTTTGTTGTACTGGGCTGGGATGGGTGGAGAAGAATGTAAAAATGTCATTATTTGTAATACAATTAGACTGGTTGTGTAAGATTGTGCTGAACTGTATTACTCTATTAGTCCCATTTACTTGCTTGCTTGGAATGATAAACTATGACTATTCAAAAGAATACATCTGAGAAAAAAAAAAAAAAAAAAACACTTGACCCAAGAAAATTAACAGATCAGCTGATGAAGCTGCAACCAGTTACTCCTGATATTAATAATTGTTCTACAGCTGTTATAAGAGTTAAAAAGGGCTTATGGGACACATATTTTTATCTTAGCCTAATTAGTTAGGAATCATCTTGACTGAGAAAAAAAAAGTGAGAGTAAAAAAGCTTTTCTGTTAAAAGGTGTACTTTCTACATGGAGCTGAGCTCACCCTCATGAATGCTGCCATTTTGAGATCACATGACAATGATGGATTCAATGGGTCAAGTTACTAGTAGTAACATCAACAATAATAATAATGTTGTTTTTTTTATATTGCACTTTTTCTGTGTTCGCAAAGGGGCTTTAAAAAAAGCATACAAATATAAAACAAGCAAACCAAACAACAAACAAGGTCATGGTCAATTCATGGAACAGATCATGTGTGTTATCCACTGGTTCAAAAAGAATAAGTACGAGCATCCACAAAAGCAGACCCTGATAGAGCAATGAATCAAATGGGTCTGACAACCTGCAGAGCCAGTGGCACACAACAAGGACAAATAGCACTAGACCTCAAACACCGAAGGCCACAGACAAAAAAAGACAGGTCTTACACTTCCCATTCTCTCTCTCAAAGGCCAGAATAGGAAGTCGACTGGACAAATCGCAAGCCAACCTAATATGCAAATAAAGTGAAACTCGTGTGCCTTCTGATTTTGAATACAAGCAGCCGTCATTTCCAAAGGTGAAAATGAAATGCTGGAGAAAAATGAAGTTCAAGCAATGACTACATTGAAACTATATTACTAAAAAAAAAGTACAATGTTTGTGTTCTGCTTCCTACACTGGCGCCTGTTCTGTTTCTGAGGTGTCTATTTATACATTTTCTGTGGAAATACTTCTATATTTATTGTCAAGAACTGATATTCAGTTCCTAATATAGAGGCAAGGCAAACATGACTATTACTCATATTCAGGGTTAGGGCCACTAAAAAAAAAAAACATGGTAATAATAACAGACACATACATATGGAAAGTAAGTTGTCCCTTATTTACACTATAGACATGAATGACAGCTCAATTCATGTGGCTTTTTGAGATTTTTTTTGTTTCTTTTTTTGTTTTTTCATACTTACAATTTTCACATAATGGACAAAATCTAGCAAAAAAAAAAAAAAAAATCAGATCTAGGTAATATCTGGAGATCAGAACAGAACTTGAGGGTGACCTAATTTTTAAACAAACACTTAGCAACACCCTAGCAACCACACAGCAACATTCAAAAACACTCAGAACACCTTATCAGCCTTATAACAACATCCTGGTGACAGGTCAATACCTAAAAACATTTAAAAATTAAAAATCTTCTTTGATTTGATTGGCCATCTCAAACATTTCAACAATGACGAGCGCTGTTATACTGCTAAGGCAAACCAGTCTAAAAATTTGTCCATTTCTAATTATTGGTGGGGGTGATACTTGTCCCCCTCAATGTCTATGGTGGTTATGTTGCAGTGTTATCAATTCAATAAAACTATGTTTGGAACTATCTTGTATATCATTCATTCATTCATTCTCTTAAGTGAATGGTATTTGACAGTATTTACAACCCACAGCCTATTTGACAAATTATGTATGTATATTATGTTGAATCATGCTGATTGGACAGGGGGAAAATATTTTGTGAAAAAATAAATAAATAAATAATGAATTACCCAAACAGAACTGTGAATTTAAAGAACAGGTTGATTAAAAATAATTCCTTTATATAGTTATAGTTTTTAGTTTCTTTAGGGTTTTGTTTCTTTAGTAGTTTCTTTTTCAGTTTTGACTAAATACTCAAAAATCAGTGATGTGTGACGTAGCTGAATCATCTCTGTCTGACCTCAACATTTCGATGCATCCAAACAGTCATCACATGTATACAGTGAGAAATTAAATATTACTGTATAATTTTCATGAAAACTCCCAAGAGACGAAGTGTACTTTTACTTGACTAACATTGTGTTTTACAAGGGTGGGGTACTGAATCCTGCCCATGCAAAAGAGGAGACCAAAACATACTTTGATGAACTGCTTGGTAGCTTATCACTTTAAACTTTTAAAATCTTTGAGCCATAATAGGATACTTTTATGACGCAAAGATAGAATTTCATTCCCCCATGGGACAGAATGACACTCACTCGGTCTTTTTGCGTGATCTGTTGGCGTGGAGATCCACCAAGTTGATGACAGCCTGCCCCAAAAACTTGTCCAGTCCCACCAGGGCACGGTGCATAGCGATGATGTAAAGCGTGCATCGCTCCGCGTTCCCCTGATGAACCAGCGGCAGATCGAACGTCGCTTCTTCCTTCCATTCGGGCGAGACGCATTTCTCCACTACGGACGTGGAAAACTTGTCTTTGCCCACCTGCATGATGGCATATGCGTCGTTTGTTCCATTTTTGCCCTTGATCCGCAGGTTTCGTGCTCTGAGCACTGTCACCTGAACACTGGTGGGATACCACTGCTGGTCACCCAAAGACATTCTCAGTTAAAGTCCAGGTTCAACCGGGACGAAAAGTTGCGCTTTGTTCGTTCGATCCCGCTTGATATTTGCCTTGTATCCAGTGTCGCTCTAGCTCCTGTGTGCAACTGTTTGGGAGATCTTATAAGCCCCGCCCCTCACGCATGACGTATACTGTGTACCCAACGTTCAGGTGATGCAGGTATCAGATCATTCTTCACATTAAACTATTAATGAACAGCTTTTGACTGAACAATAAACCCTGTGATATAGGTGATAAATTCCGATTTAAGGCCACTTTTAACAACGTGCTGCACCACTTTTAACCTTTGGTCATGATTTAATAGAAATGTTAACCTCGAAGTGCGATGCCAAGTGTGTACAGTAAACGATACGGTTGCTAGAATATATAAGCGAATTGTTTAGCAACAACCAACCAATCAGAAACTGCCTCACCGATTACCTCATTAGACATTCTAGCATTTTGTACAGTCGCAAAACCCTTTACGTTTGAGTTCAGTTTATCTTAATCGAGATTTTAAAACTGTTCTCAGACTATCTCTGTTGAAGAATTTCCTTATTAACGTTTCCTCAATTTACTTCCTCAGACTTTATCTGTTCAGAAGATGAATCACTACTGTAAAGCACAGATACAGGCTATATTCAGCAGGACAAAAATAGAAAACGTCAGTGAGTAATTATTTTGAAGCCCATTAGTCATCTTTCAGATTTACTCCGCCTCCTGCTATTTGTGAATCATGTATTCGTTTATCAGCACACTTTGCTTCACGCTAGCTATAACCTCATACCGAACCTGCACTACCGAGGGCAGTCTTGTCTTGTCAGAAGCTTACTAACGTGATGTTCATTCCTTTGTTTTCAGTGAGCGTGTCAGTGTTTGTCCCGCCCAATCTTTAAAGTACCGCACTCTGATAGGATAATGCTTGTGTCAATAAAAAGGCTCACTTTTGATTGGCTTTTCTTATGGACTGGAGGATATCGATTTACATTTTACATAGAAACAGAAGTTACGTAATTGACAAATAAATACGTTGAGCTGAGATTTTTCTCATTTTCACATATGATACGGAAACAAGTAAAATAATTTTGATTTTATGGCATTTTTTTCCAAACCTTTATTTTGCATCAGGTCATTGATAAGGCACAATCTTAACATCTATAGGAAATATATTACTGAAATCGATACAAAAATGTTATCATTTTCATATTGAAGTGAGTGACAAAAATATAAATACTTATGTTATTATTGAAATCTCCCTTTTAAACTTTGAGATGATAGCCAACAATAATATTTTGATTGTAATCATGAAGATTAAAAGAAAGATTTTAATAATTTCAATAATAATTAGGATAACACTGAATTTATACTGACCCTCAAAAGCTAGGCCTACCCAGAGGCAAAGAAAATTGTTCATGCAAATATCACAATGTCACATGAAACCATTATGCACAAACAAGCCATTTAAAATGTAAATTTCCTTCGTTTTTAAGAGAAAACACATATTACATACACATGGCAAACTTTGAGTAGGCCACAGATTTCATGTATTATTTGAATAGGTTTTTTGTTGTTGACACTTTGCACCCAAAACTACTGAAATCATAGCACATAAAATCTGTAATAATGACATGATGGTGATCACTATATATAAGCCTTCATAATCAACATTTAACCTACATTAAATCATGACGTTAAATGCTTTATGATTTGGGGAAAATGGAGCACTTGTTCTTTAGCAATATGTGGTCTTTAAATATTTATCAATTTTAAAGGAGATTTCTGGCTTGAAGGGTAAAAGACAAATGGGAGGCTACACAATATCAAATAAGATCATCTTTAAAGGTTAAACTGTGAGCTTCTTTGGCATACAAACATCCCTGAATACACTTTAAAGTTATTCATTTTACTTTAATCAAAGTGTAAGCTAAAAGACAGGTAATGTGTTTTGCTTGTGACTATGTCATCATGTGAGAAATCTAAAAATAATGGCACTACAGTCAGATTCTGATAGCTTGTGGGCCTTGGAAAAAAAAACAGTCAGTGCGAAGATCTGAATTTCCCTTTGGCTTTTTGTTGGGATTGTCCATTCTTTGCTTTCATGAGAAAAAGACATCTGAACACTGTTGAAAAACAAAAGATCTTTTTAAATGATTTTTTTATCACAAATTCCTTGCTATCCAACAACAGATATTTGCATATCGTTAGAGGGAGTAACGATTCCTGATAGTTTAGTAATCCTTGTTGCTAAACATTTGTGGGATAAACAATGCTTGGAAATGAACAAAAGTGTTATTTAAAAAAAAAAAAAAAAAAAGTGTGATTGTGTGCTTTTAGACTAAAAACCACCAAGTTTATAAAACCACCAATTCTCTGTAAAATACTGATATCGCAAAATTGCATAATGACAATAACAGTTACATCAAAAAATTAATACTGATATGTATAATATAAATACGTTATTAATTATAAGAATGTCAAATGCTATCTCCATAACCTGAACCAAGTGCTAAAAAGCCCATGTTACACATGGTACTACCCTTCCTTATCAAATCCCTTAGTAACTCTGAGTGAAATCTAAAGAAGCTGTCATTTGTTTTACATAATTTGTCCATCAACAACATTCATTATCAGTGCATTTGATCAATGGCAGAAATGACCCAATAGAGGGCACTATGAAGCAACATTTTCCAAATAGTTCCTATTTTCTAAAAAACTGAAAACAATAGCTCACTTCCTGCTGAACAACATCAGAAGAACAAGAATGACAATTTACAAAGTAACATTGGATGGAATTGTTAGGGTTGGATGGATGGATGGATGGATGCTCATCTGTGGCAAGCGTTTGTTTTCTATATTTGTGTTGGACTGATGCCAAGAGCTGCTTATTTTAGTGCCAGAGAGTTGAATTAATACTGTAATGGTCAAACAATACATACATAACACTTAATGTACATTCTTACAGACGTAAATGAAATAGCATGAAAAAAAACATATATAAAAACACAACAGACAAAGACACAATAGGACTGAACAAGAAAAATTTAGGGAACAAGCAGACAGTCCTCCATCCTGATCGATATGCATAGTCAGAAACATAAAGATCAAAACAGCTGAACTTTAGGTTCATATCCCTTGGCATATTTAATATTAAAATATTCATTGCGTTCAAACAGTTTGTTAGATTAAGTGGTATTACAAGCAAAAAAAAGCACACCAAACGATTTTGCATATTTTGTCACACCAACTCCTCCACCAGTCTCTTTTTAGAGGAGTCAGGTTTTGCATACAAACCCCTTCTCTTTCTTTTTATATAACTCTTCATATAACCTCTCCTTATTAGCATGCTTAGCATTTGCTTTTTGCATGTTGGACGGTTCCAAGACCACAGAACACTTTTGAAACTTACAAATATAGGTGATTTATCATTGATGGAGCCAAATGGTTCGCTACACTGCTGAAAAAACTCATTTGAACCAGCTTAAGCTGCAGTGTTGTAGAACTCGTGACTGGACGAGACTGTCCGAGACAGAGACCTGAGGAGGGTCTGAACCATTCAAATTCAAACAGTGTATATATGCGTCACTGGGGTGAATGAAGCCTGTTTTTGCATCAGTGTCACACGGACCTTGTGCAGATATGTCGGAATGTTGCAGTACTCGAGACCAGCTTTGGGATCCAAGTCAAGACCATATGAAAACATGGAGGCAGACTCTTGAGTTCTACAACACTGCTAAGCTGGTTTACTGGTCTTAGCTGGTTTAGCTAGTCTCCCAGCCTGGCTAAGCTGGTGTTTAGTTGGGCGGAAAAGTGTCCTAAAACCAGCCAACAGACCAACTAAGACCAGCAAACCATCGTAGGCTGGTTTAAGCTAGTTTATTCAGCAGGGTTGTGGAGAAAGAAATCCATGCTTTGGCTCTTAGCATACAGGTAACACCTTCAAAAAACCTTCAAAAGTCTTTCAACTCTAACCGCAGCTCATTATTATACAGTTGTCTCGCTCTTCCATACCCTGCTCTTCATACCAACCGAACCCTGTGATTGGTCAGTTCCGCTAGTGTCCAGTTCCACCACGGATCCCTTTAGTGTTCCATTTGGTGCTGAAACTGTCGACAACGAGGCCGTCGCAGTGACATTTGATGTCACGTTTAGTGGGAACGAGCTTCGCTTCGACTCTCTCTCAGCTGCGGCAGCCAATTTAAGATTGTCTTTGCTAGCGCTACGGCGTTGAGCATTATGCTGCATGGCGGCCCTACTTGCCATAGAAGGCAACAGTGGAAAAGGTTTTCTACTTCCACTACTACCTCCATCACTACCTTCCGAAGGGCTCGTCACTAGTCCCTCCCCTTTGTGCCGTCCATTTGTCAGAAGGCCGTTCTGGCTCTCTGAATGGCTATTCCGTAGACTTCCATTCTCGCTGGAAGCATGTTTGTGTAGGAGGTGGATGTTTGATTGCTCTGTCCCAGAGGGTCCCAAAGCACCCATGCTCCCTCCTCCACCCGCTCTGAGAGCTTTGAGGCGGTAGTGCCCTCTAGGGTCCCCTCTGTGATGGTATTGGGTATTCCCACCCTTGGTTCGACTACAAGCCTTCCTCCTTTGAGGCTGCTGGACAGGCACTAGACTGGGCAGCAGATTGTTGGCCGGCTTGTTGTTCTCCGTGCTTGTGCTTGTGTTGGTATTAGTTCCCGTCGGTGCCCGGGCGGCGTTGTTCGCGTTGTCTTGCGTCACTTGGAGGAGGTTGGTGAGTTTACAAGGCCCAGCGGCAATGCTCGTCGTTCCACTTTGAGTAGATGACGACCTGGCAGAAGAAGAGTAATTGTTGGGGTCCGTCGGTGGGTGGCATCCTACAAAAATTTGTGAGCCCCTTTCCGAGACACTCTGGACGCCTACAGTGGCAGTGCAGGGATGGGAATAGGCTGGCATTGGTTGGGAGCGATGGTACCCGGGGCAACACCCTAGCCACGCAGCCTGGACATCCAAACGCTTGAAACAGTGATGAAGCACCAAGAAGATCCCTAATCCAGTAGCCGTTCCCCCATACAGGCAGCTGAAGAGTTTCCGCTCTCTATCCACGTGCCAAACGGCCATAGCGCCGCAGCACCACAGCCCCACAAACACAAATTGTGTCGCCACCAGCGCCAAACACTGGACCTTTAATGAGTACTGGTCCTCCACTGTTGTCCCAGCATGCACTGGGCCCACAACAGAGTCCGTTGAGAGAAGACTGGTGCTGCCACTGAGTGCTGGTTGACTCTCTGGTAAGGTTGAGGGGTCAGAGGCGGAACAAGGAGGATCTTTGGACTCCTCGAAGTTTCGGTGCCTCAGGCAGAAAGCAGTGCACAGGAAGTAGATCCAGGTCACCAGAATGATCAGTCCAGCTGGAATGTAGAAAGCTCCGAAACTGGGTTGCCATACCAACCAGCAGCTGCCGAAAGGTCAAGAGCAGTGAAAAAGGTCAGAGAGGGCAAAGACGGTAATTAGTCAAATAACAGAAACACAAAGCAAGCTCTGTACAAAACAGACACTTTTTAAAGGGCCTGTAAATGAGCGGTCCAGCATGAGTAATAAATCTGCATCAAGTATCAGACAGTTAGAGAAAGAACAGAAGCTAATAAAAAACTACGAGTATGACCTCAGTCAATTTCATTTTATTATTATATTAAGTGTCGCCAGTCTATCTGTAAGGCTGTAATGTGACAAAAACACCATAAAACCTGTAACAAAAATATCACATAGCGAATAGGAAATTAAATAATTTTAATTTCAGTGCAGCTAGATCCAGTACTGGATACAATGCTCGAGTTGTGCTACTGTGAAGTGAGAGCCATACTGATTCTTGAGTACTGGTAATCAACACTGTCAGAATGCATGTCAAAATATGTACTGTAATAGCAAATATTTATTGTAATAAAAAATGTAGCATTCCACTTTTAGTTTATAATTTTTAAACTATATATATATAAGTATGTGAACCACTTGCAGAATCTGTGAAAATGTGCAAAATTTTAACAAAATAAGAGAGATCATACAAAAAGCATGTTATTTTTTATTTAGTACTGTCCTGAGTAAGATATTTTACATAAAAGATGTTTACATATAATCCATAAGACAAAAAAATAGCTGAATTTATTAAAATGACCCAGTTCAAAAGTTTGTGAACCATTGATTCTTAATACTGTGTTTTTTTTTTGTTTTTGTTTTTTTTTGTGATGGTTGTTCATGAGTCACTTGTTTATTCTGAGCATTTAAACTGAGCTCTGTTCTTCAGAAAAAATCTCCAGGTCCCAAAAATTCTTCAGTTTTCCACCATCTTTTGCATATTTGAACCCTTTACAACAGTGACTGAATGATTTTGAGATCCATCTTTTCACATGGAGGACAACTGAGGGACTCAAACACAACTATTAAAAAAGGTTCAAACATTCACTGATGCTTCAGAAGGAAACACGATGCATTAAGAGTCGGGGGGTGAAAACTTTTGAACAGGATGAAGAGGTCCAAATTTTTCTTATTTCGCTTGAATATCATTTTTTTTCATTTAGTACTGCCCTTCGGAATCAACAGAAGATACTTGCATGTTTCCCGGAAGACAAATTAAATACAATTTACCTTGATCTTCAAATTCCAAATGTTTTCACCCCCCATCTATTAATGCATCGTGTTTTTTCTGGAGCATCAGTGAATGTTTGAACCTTTTTTAAAAGTTGTGTTTGAGTCCCTCAGTTGTCCTCAGTGTGAAAAGACGGATCTCAAAATCATTCAGTCACTGCGCGTAAAGGGTTCAAATATGCAAAAATGCTGGAAAACTGAAGAATCTGCAGGACCTGGAGATTTTTTCTGAAGAACAGAGCTCAGTTTAACTGCTCAGGACAAACAAGGGACTCATGAACAACCATCACAAAACAAAAAAACAGTCGTAGATCATCCAGGTAACCACACACAGTATTAAGAATCAATGGTTCACACACTTATGAATGGGGTTATTTTAATAAATTCAGCTATTTTTTTTTTTTGTCTTGTGGATTATATGTAAACATCTTTTATGTAAAATATCTTACTCAGGACAGTACTAAATAAAAAATAACATGCATTTTGTATTATCTCCCTTATTTTGTTAAAATTATTAACATTTTCACAGATTCTGCAAGTGGTTCGCATACTTTTTTTTGCAACTGTATATATATACACACTACCAGTCAAAAGTCTGGATCATTACTCCAGTCTTCAGTGTCACATGATCCTTCAGAAATCATTCTAATATGCTGATTTGCTGCTCAAGAAACATTTATGATTATTATCAATGTTGAAAACATGTTGTGTACTTTTTTTTTCAGGATTCCTTGATGAATAGAAAGTTCAAAAGAACAGCATTTATCTGAAATACAAAGCTTTTGTAACATTATACACTACCGTTCAAAAGTTTTGGGTCAGTAAGAATTTTTATTTACATTTTTTTTAAAAGAAATTAAAGAAATTAATACTTTTATTCAGCAAGGATGCATTAAATCGATCAAAAGTGACAGTAAAGACATTTATAATGTTACAAAAGATTATATTTCAAATAAATGCTGTTCTTTTGAACTTTCTATTCATCAAAGAATCCTGAAAAAAAAATATTGTACACAAATATTTTGTACAATTGTACACAATAAATGTTTCCTGAGCAGCAGATCAGCATATTAGAATGATTTCTGAAGGATCATGTGACACTGAAGACTGGAGTAATGATGCTGAAAATTCAGCTTTGATCACAGGAATAAATTACTTTATAAAATATATTCAAACAGAAAAATACAGTTTTTACTTTATTTTTAATTAAATAAATGCAGCCTTGTTGAGCAGATGAAACTTCTTTTAAAAACATTAAACCAAAATTTATTCAGACACCTTGAACATTTCATTCATTAATACAGTTTATTCACTATAGTTTAAAAAAATGGTAATAAAATATGACAAGATTTCAGAGTTAAACTGTGTCAGAAAAAAATGTATCTTAATTATGTCAGATAACACTTAAGCTAAACATGGTCAGGTCAAAGTGTCTGAATAATTTTTGGTTCCAAATTTTTGTAATGTAAATTATTTCATTAGTATGTAAATTAGATGTAAATTATCAAAAGATCCCAGAGAAATATTATGTATATAATGTACATAAATTGGCAAGACATTTTTACATATTATTGACAGGTAAATGTGTGGGATGTGTTTTGTCCTATATCTCAAGAATCATTGTTTTAATGTTAGCACTAGGTAGGTTGTTGATAATATAAATATATAATGACAGACGTGAGCAAACAAGTTTCCTAATATTTATAAACGCAGTACTCACTAAGGAATGTTGTCTCCGTAGTTATTGATGTTTACAGCTGCAGTGATACCACATATGATGAGTGGGACACCGCCGGCTATCAAATAAAACCTGCCAAGAGAAACAGAGATAAAGAAAAGAAAAGGGGTCATTTTGCTAATCATAAAAAAACAATAAATAAATAAAAAAATATTTTAGAAATAAAGGACAGCCTATCTTTCATTTACTGTTCATTTACTTCTTTTATGTTCAGCAGAAAAAAAGAAATTCATACAGGTTTGGAACAACTTGAGGGTGAGTAAATGATGACAGAATTTCATTTTTGGGTGAACTATCCCTTTAATTATCAGATACAAAAAAAATTCTCAAAAACTTAAATGGACGCTGCTGTCTGTTATACTTCCTACAGATGTTCCCTTTGGTTGTCGTAAAAGAAATTTGTGTGGTCTATACATTAGGCTAGTTCTGTGACACTGTCTGTCAATGAAGAGCCGAGTCTGTGCTCCAGACAGTGAAGGAGAGAGAGGAAAAATAACAAGATTTATCCCAGGAGGCAAGCGTGGGATCTGGACAGACCTCCCCAGGGGATTTGGAGAACATGGAGGTCTGGGGTAAAAACAGAACACAGACTAGGGAGAATGAATATATTTGCATTCATGTCTTTGAGGACATGTGAAAGTTAGCCTTAACTACTGTAGTTCTATCCCTCATTTGATTTACAACTTCTCTGTCCGCGTTTATCTTTTCCCATTCCCCCCATTTGTGCTCTCTTTCCTCTGTCTGACTCTCTCCATAACAGCAGATGGGAATCAGCTTTTATCTGGACAATGGTGGTCTTTGATTAGTCAGTTTTTTTTTTTTTTTTTACATCATGGTGGTCCATTCAGTTGCTCTCAAAAGCCCATTTTCCTCCTGTACACGCTTGTCAATAGTTTCTACTCAGGAAGTGCTAATTCAATATGACATTTGCACATAAAACTTGCCAATGTTTTATGACCAATTTGAGATATGACAATTACTCTGAATACTGCAAGAGCTCTGATTGAACCCATACATTTCCTTTGATGATGATGACAGCAAGAATCTTTTAATGTTATCATCTAATGTTATGTTCATACAACAGAAGTTATTCAAGAGGCTTTCGAACAGTAATTGTTTCTTAGGATAAACTAGAGATATCTGCATGGCTTGTCTGTTATAAAACTCATGCATTCAGACAGCAGGGACAAGGGATTCTGTTGTGTGTCAAGATCCATCCCTCCGCTGAATCCTACCCACTTTCCTCATTACCTGATAAAAACGTAGTGTGTATTGGGATATCTAAAATAGCTTTTGTAACCACTTCGCACTATACTAAGCTAGTATTCTAAGCTGTTACCTTGCTAATCAAAGATTAACTGAAAACACAAAGGGAAATTTGACCATTTTTAGCTTTAGACCTCTTTCATATACATTATAAAATCTTAACCAAGCCTCAAATTTTGAACTGAAATGCTTTCATGATTAAGAATGTTGATTCTGACACCAGTTTTGTTTGTTAAAAGTAGCTAATTCAGCCTAGAATGATCTCATGGGTGGTTGGACAAAAACACTGACATTTCTGATTTGAACAGCAATAAGGCCTTTAAATGCTGAAATTACCTCATATCCCCATGTAAAACAATTACAGTCCATATGGGCCTATTGATTGGTTTACAAAGAATTCTTGCTCTACGAGAGTTTTATGGGCACTGAGGCCAGATTATAGAGAGAGAGGAAAAAAACAAATATCTGTGACTTTGAGTGTGCTTGTAAAAGATAACTTTTGGAAAACAAGCCGTTATTAACCATCTAATGCTCCCAACCCTCCATGATGACTTCACTGACCTGAGCATGGGCCGCTGGGTTGGTTGTACCGCAGTCTCGCCTTCTAGTTGTTGTGGAGTCCTCAATAAAGCTTCTTTATATATTACCCTGGCGCTAACACCGATCCATAACAAAGTGGACAGAGAAGAGTAGTGAAGAACAATCCCCACCTGACACAAACATACACATACATGAGTAACACAAGCAACACAAGTAAAGTAACAATATGTTAAAAAGATACATTTTTGAGATAATATTTTTATAATCTCTAGCAATTTTATTTAGTACACTCTTAAGGCCGTGACACACTAAGCCGACGTTTTGTCCAAAAGGCTGCGCTTGAGCACACCAACGTCGGACATCGTACTTTGATTCAACATGCTAAATCGGCCAAAATACCCTGACAATGTCCAACTAGGGCCTTTGTGGAACACACCACAAAAACTGGTTCGGTTTGGCGTGTTGGTTTGGTGTGTCAGGGCCTTTAGAAGAAAAGTGTCTATATAGATTTAACCTTAAAGGGTTCTGTCAGGCACTTCATATATAGAACATTTTAGGGGTTCCCATCATGGGATCATTTTATGAATTTAGGTTTAATTAATTAATTCTGTTTTAATTAATTTTTAACTTTAAGCTTGCAAACTTACTTTATAACTAAACTAACTTTAACTTTATAACTTGAATAACCTCTTAAAAGTAACCTAATGTAATGTTGTAATAAAGTGTAACCTATTTTTTTTTTTTTTTTTTTTTTTTGAATGTTTACCTTCTTTATTACTGTATATAATGCTTACTGTTTTGTTTTTTTTAATTTCTCTTAACTGTTTTGTAAATTTTTGCACTGCAAAACTGTGGAAATCACCCGCTATCTCCTCCATCCCTTGTTTGTCAGTTGCATTTGTGACTTGTTCACTTCTTATGTGTTACCTTTAAAAAAGCTGTGGGAAAGTCACCTAATAAAATAAAACATTATTATGTAAGAGAAATGGAAACTTACTGCCTGGCATACAATTGGGTAGCCGGTCAGAGTGATGCCTCCAGCAAATACTGCAGACGTCATTGCGATGTGGAAACTAGTGTTCAGGAGGGTGTGCCAGCTCTTCCTCGTGATTCTGATAGAGCTAATGGCAAAAGCATAAGTTAAGAAATTTCACTATTTGGCCAAAACTATGTGGATATCTGCTTTTAATTAACAGGTTTGGCTATTCCAGTAATAACAAATCATATAACATTATAGAGAAGTGTGTGCTTACATACCTTTTTTAATATGTCTCAGTATTGCACATATATATGTGACATTTTTAACAAGGTAAGAAATGTACCTGTGATGCAGTATATAGGTGATGATGATTGTGAAGAGACAGAGGAGGAGCACTGCAGTGCAGGTGTAGATCACTGGATGGAGCACTTCCACTGGAACTGAAGGTGAACCTGGGAAATCTGGCATCTCCTGAAATATTGACAAGGAAATGGAGAGAATATTTTGAAACATTCAACCCTTTAACTTTAAAACACTTTACAGACTCGCAAAAATGGGAAGGGGTGAGAAATTCCACATTCCAAATTCCCATACTGCTGATATTGATAGAAATAAATGGAATGGAACATACATTGATTGATTGATTGATTGATTGATTGATTGAGATAAAACTGGTAATTATAGCCATTTAAATATAGCTTTTTTCTGGTAACACATTTTATTTTACATTGTCCTTGTTACACATGTTAAATGTAGTTACTAATAACTATAAAGTATGCATAATTACATGCAGCTAACTCTACACCAAATCCTAATACTAATTGCCATACACTAATTATTCATACAGTTTTACCAGTAACACCCAATAGGACCTAGCTGAACATAAAAATCCTTTGACACATGTCAGGATGAAGAAATGTAGTATAAAATGTCAGTTTGTAATGGGAGACCTGTCCTTCCGAGTTAAAGGATTTGACTATATCTCTCTACTAAGGGTGGGCAAGTTAGAGGAGTTTATTAGGTTGATAAGACTGACCCCAACAGCGCTATTAATCAATAAGCTGACATACTTTGCACTTGGTTACCATTTACACAACCGAGTGATAATAAAACTGACATATTTTCATTTCATTCTATTGGTGGCTCTGTTCCAAAACCTAGTGAGCTGCCTCACTGTCTACTTCTTACATTTCTAGGCAACATCAGAACTCTCATCAAACCTCAAACTTTACTGATTTGGAATGCTCTACATAAAAAGAAACCCAATGTATCACTCATTTAGTGCTCTGAACAGAAGATTTCAGTTGAGTTTGGTGTTAGCATATTGCTAAGTTAGTGACGCACATAAAAATATATGGAAAACACAAAAGTTTAAAATGGGCCTTTTTCACATTTCCAGGGTTCTCAGAAACAGAAGTAATTTCTTTTTCTTTTTCTTTGGTGTCACAGTGTTACCTGTAGTACAGCGTAATTGCTCAGCACAGAGCAGCGCAGTGTAGAGGTGGACGCATCACTATGGGCCAGCTGACAGCCATCTAGACTCCAACTCCCATGATGCTCCAGTGCCTGCAAGCTCCAATGGGCAGCAACAGGGTAATTTCCAGGTGATGTGTGTCGTAGTGACACAATAATGGGATCGGACTGATTCCACATGCTGCATCCATCTGAAAGAAAGGGAGAGAGAGAAAGCAGGAAAGTTACATCTGTGCTCCAGTGAAAGTTGTTTCGGAAAGCAAGATGCATGGATTTACTAAAATTAACTGTATATTTAAGTCCAAGGATGAATTATATTAGTGTTTTCCCAAAATGCCTGTACTAAATCAGTACCACTCAGAACATTGTTAAAATTTCATTAATGTTTCGAATTCCTTGAATGTTTGAGGTGAAGGCAACCCACCAAGGCCAACATAGATAACTGGAGTGTTGACGCCACGTCTGCGGGCAAGGTCCGAAGGTCCGGTAAAATTGCTGGTATATGGGAAGAATCTTCCATTGCGGAATGCCACAAACTGCAGCTTACAGTCAGGAGGAGCATTCGGCGGAAAAAGAGACGCAGGGAGAGACACTGAAGCAAGAGCCACTGCATTCTAGAAAGAGAAAAACACAAAAATACAAAGTGAGGGCAAGGCAGAGGTGTTTATTAAAGCAAAAAGCCACTTGAGGCAATGTGTTACTTTCAGTCATTTTACCGTGGTTAAATTACTTGTTTTTACATTTATAAAACAGCAGCAGTGGCAATATGATGTATATGAACTATATACAATTTTTATGCCAAATAACACAAAAAGCTTCCTTTTGTGAAAAAGAAGTACATACTTTTTAAAAGAGTATGCTAAATATACTTAGAGTTTTTTAGGAAGCTAAATTGCATGTTGTTTGCAATTATATAAAAATGAATTGAATGAATTTTTGAACCACTTAAGTAGGTTTATGTGTAATTTCATAATTACTCCTAAATGTTTGTACTTTAATGCGTACGGTCGTCCACCCGAAGCTAGTTATTTGAATTTATAAAGTTGTAAATATGGATATTTTTCTTACAAAAATGCATCGCTTCGCTTCAGAAGGCCTTAATTAACCCCCTGGAGTTGTATGGATTACTTTTTTCTATGGATGGATGCATTATTTTTGTCTTCAAAATGCGGCCCCCCATTCACAACCATTATAAACTTTGGAGGACTAAGGATATTTTTAAATATATCTTCGATTGCGTTCGTCTGAAAGAAGATAGTCATATACACCTAGGATGGCTTGAGGGTGAGTAAACCATGGGATAATTTTCATTTTTGGGTTAACTATCCCTTTAAGAACACTTAAGTGGCCTTTTATTTCAATAATATAATATTATCTTCAAGTACAGTTTAAATATAATTTTAAGATTTGAAGAACACTACAATACAATTAAGCACACTTCTTTTTTACAAGAGTATAATAAGCCTGTCAGCAATAGTGCATATGTATCACAGGCATATTAGGTCTACACACAAGTGCATACTTGCGCTCAAATCATGACAAACCTTGAGATGAAAAGCGTTCAGCGAGGTGTTATGTGTTCCTGTGGTGCAGCGAAAACGCAGTTGCTGCTCAAGGGAAAATTCAATCCCATCATGCACCTGGCTCCCTCCTGCCCCCTCTCGTCTCTGATAGGCCGTGCAGCTCATGCCAGTAAAATGAGCAGGGCGAATCATGTGAGCCTCCATCACAATGTTACGAGAATTCTAAGAAAGTAGAAATATGCTTTGGTGCTCACGAATTCTTTCTCAGTATTATCAATGTTGAAAACCGCTGTATTGGTTAACATATTTTTGTGGAAACTATGATGCTTTTTTTAGGATTCTTTGATTAACAAAAAGTTCAAAAGAATAAGTTTAGTTGAAATAGTAATAATATGAAGCTGACATGATTAAAAACATACTTTGGAAAGGTCCTGTGCGTGAGAGTGCAGCTGAGGCCAGGCGAGAGTCTCCAGAGTGTGGACGACTGAACTGCAGGCTCTTTCCTCTCTCTGGGCCCGGGCCAGGATCTGATCATCTACCTGCATCAGGTTACTGCCCATTTCAACCAGCACCTCGGACAGCTGGGACAAAGGAGTGCATGTGTATGTAAGGACACAAATACACGGTGCAATATATACACTGCTAAATACCATCTTCTACTGACCTCACGCAGTTCTGTTACATAGTCCAAGAATTTGTGCATCATCTGAGCCACATAAAGAACATCCACCGTGTCAGTGAAACCGGCGGCCTCCAGCGTGTATGATCGCACCTGGTGTGCCAGAGTCACAGCGTTGGAGGCGTTGATGGGCATCTGAGTGAGAAGGACAGAATTTACACAATTTTTTATTGCATGTAATCATTGTATGGTTGTCTATTACTGGGGGACACTTTCAGCACTTTTATAGCATTTTATTATTTTATCATTTGTTTTTCCTATTGTACAGGCCAATTCACACTGCACCGACAGTCACCAGATTACAGCATGTCACTTCTCAGACATTCTAAATTCGATTCAGCATGTTCAATTGGGGAAAACAAGCTTAGGCAGATGCCAACTGACTCCGACAGGGGAAACACACTGATCCGACAAAACCAGACGTAGTGTCTGTTGCCGTCTCTTGGCATCTGTTGGTGCGGTCCCTTAAAGGGATAGTTCACCCAAAAATGAAAATTCTGTCAAGAATTCTGTCAACATTCTGTCAACATTCTCCCAAGTTGTTCCAAATCTGTATAAATTTCTGTGTTCTGCTGAACACAAAGGAAGATATTTTGAAGAAAGTTTGTAACCAGGCTGCTTTGGGGCACCATTGACTTCCTTAGTAGGAAAAAAAATACCATGGAAGTCAATGGTGCCCCAGAACTTTCTCACATTCTTCAAAATATCTTCCTTTCTGTTCAACAGAACAAAGAAATTTATACAGGTTTGGAACAACCTGAGGGTTAGTAAATGATGACAGAATTTTCATTTTTGGGTGAACTATCCCTTTAACACATTCATTCTTAAATAATGTTCATGATCATTAGGTTTTACACAAACTCATGGAGATCATGAGCTTGAGTGCTGCTGTCATTAAATCAAATACTGAGCCATTCTCCAATTTGTGTACATTTTTAAATTCAACTTTTCACTTAACTTGTTCTGCTGACATAATTTGAAATTATATATAATTGATGAATATAGAATAACTAAACTGAAAATAAATGCTTGTCAGTACATTTGACAGTACACTTTAATCATATTTCAAAAACAACAGAAATAATTATGGAATTAATGATGTAGATGTACTTATCTCATACTTAAGTTGTCAAAAAAGCACTCTAAAGTTCAACTGACTGCGTTTAATATTAAATTAAACTATAATGCATTTTTACAAAATTTTTGAAAACATTAAATTCAGTTTGCTTTTAAGTACATTCATGAAAAATATATTAATTATGTGATAAATGCTCCTTTTAAAAGTACTTTTTTCACAAGAGGAAGTTTTAATGGATTTAGGGACAGCTGTTCATAAGTAATCTGATCGAATTTCGGCTATCGGATTGGATCAAATCTTCAAAATGGGCTGTTCAAAAGGAAAAAGGGATTCTGAAATCAGATTAGATCACACAATGCAATCTTGGTTTTGATCTGGATAAAATCATCAGTTTGTGTTGTTCAGAACTTTTTAGTAAGATTGGGATACCTTTGATCCCAAAAATCTGGATTATCCCATCAGAAGGGTGGATTTCAAGAACAAAAATGTAATAAAACTTTAAAACTGTAAAAAAAAAAAAAAAAAAAAACAACAACAACATTTTTATCATGTAATATACATACACACATATTTTTTATTTTGCTCTTGATTAGTTTAACTGTTAAAGTAATAAATTAGAAGTAAACATTAGGCTACATATTCAGCCTTTCGGTAACCTACTGTAAAGTAAAAAAGAGATATTGGTGTCATAAAATAATCCCCAAACAGCTGTAAATATCAAACAATAACATTATATTTGATTCAAAGTGTTTTTTATCACTGTTCATAAACTACATTGGCACAATCATAAGAGATGAACCAGTCAAATGTTCTTTGTGAGCTAAAGTTTCTCAGGTGAAACGCAGAACTTTTCTGAGAGAACGCAAAAACATTTAAATGTTTCCCCATCTCATATTCTTTCTATCACCATGTCCCTTTAGGGGCTCCGTAAAGCACTAGTAATCCAGATTTGGTAATCTGAAAAAGTGTGTATCTGGATCAGGGTGATCCAATCCAATTTTGCTTTGCAAAACGAGCACAAAAGTAAGATGGATTACCTGATCCTGGATAGGGATAGGATTTCCAAATCCAGATCATTCTGATTCAGATTAAACTTTTTGAACAACTGGCCCTTACATAGTAGTAATTTGTACAACATTTGAATAAAGAACATCTTTTAAAAAAACTCTGCACTAACCAGTATGAACGTATGTAGGACCCGTGTGATGTCATTCGTATAGAGGCACTGAGAGTAGTCTCCCTCCTCCCAGCGTCCAGAGCGGTCACAATTACGTGAGGCCTTCTTCTGCTCCACACCACCCCCTATACTTAAGGAGGGGTAACGCAGCTGCAGACAGTACTGGTAGGAAGTGATGCCAGCTAGAGTTCTAGGCCACCTGAAGCAAAAAAGGGAGAGTTGACATTTTGCAATAAAATAAGCAATATTTAGCCACAGGTAAAGCTGTAGGACACCTCCCTTACCTGAACTCCCCTCGGTTGTTGGTCACTCTCTGCTCTGGACAGAAGGAGGCGCTGTTCTCCAGCACCACTATGTCCACACTGCGCGAGGTGTTCCCACGGCCCGTGGACACCACACACTCCCACTCACCACTCGCCTCAACGTGGACATTTGACAGGATCAGCTCACTAAAAAAATCAAAGATAATGATATACTGTTTTCAAAGTGTACTGTGGATGAGCTTTTTTTTTTTTTTTTTGACTCATGATCTGTAATGTTATCTTGTTCTATCTGTCCTCTTCAGTTCAATGCCATTCAGTACTATTGTTGTAATTATTCTTTTTTCCCCATTTCATTTCATTCCAATCCAATCCAATTTTCTTTTGTTAACATATTCTGTTCATTTTATATTTCTTTTAAATCTCTTAGTCCATCCCATTTCATTTAGTCTCATCTCATCATGCCTTGTCTCTTCACCTGCACATTCACCCTTAACATATTTTTGCTCATTCCCTTTATATTTCAACATCTTTTCAACCCGATTCTGACAAAAATATTAAGCAGCAAAACTGTTTTCAACATTGATAATAATAAGAAATGTTTCTTGAGCACCAAATCACCATATTCAAATGATTTCTGAAGGATCATGTGACACTGAAGACTGGAGTAATGATGCTGAAAATTCAGCCTTGCCATCACAGGAATAAATTATATTTTAAAATATGTTAAAATAGAAATTAATATATCAATTAGAAAAATTGATCACATAAATGTAGCCTTGGTTAGCGTAAGAGACTTCTTTCAAAAACATTTTAAAAATCCAATTATTTCAAACTTTTGACCGGTAGTGTATATATAACCAAACCAGACAATCTCAGTATGATTTACCTGGTGATGAAGGTGCAGTCATGTTGTACACTCTCTTCCAAAAGAACCCCATTCACAGGGTCACTGGTGACAGGCTGGCCATTGTGTCGCCAGTGAAGGGTAGTGATTTTGTCAACCAGGGAAGCAGTGCAATGAAAAGGCAGCCTGTCCCCCTTAAACACGACCTGCCGTAGCGAGGGTAACAGAGACAGCGTGTGCAGCTCCAACGGACCCTCTGAGGAGCCAAATTAATTAAAAGATAAACATTAAGATTCACAGAGAAAATTATTTACTAATAAAATAAAGATTTATTGTATTTCTGTCCTTAAACTGATCATTCTTAGTTCTCTAATATGCTGCCTTTCAAAGTTTATTATATAAAATCAGTACCTTTATTCAACAAGGATGCATTAAATTGATCAAAAGTTACATATATAATGTCACAATAGATTTACATTTCAAATAAGTGTTCTTTTAAACTTTCAAATTCAGCAAAGGATCCTGAAAAAAATGTATTAACAAAAAATATTAAGAAGCATAACTGTTTTCAACATTGACATTGATAGAAATGTTTCACATCAGCATATTAGAATGATTTCTGAAGGATCGTGTGACACTGAAGACTGGAGTAATGATGCTAAAATGCAGCTTTGCCATCACAGGAATAAATTACATTTTAAAATATATTTCTGTCATGAAACCTCTCGGAAAGTTTGGCATGATAATGGATATGACAATGTTAATATGTTTGGTCTCGGCTGCTACAGAGTAAGTATGAGACTTTCTACTGCCAATACATACACAACACGCTGCTGTGAGCAAGTAAGACATGCTGCTGCTGTACAAACAGTACTTAACTATAGGGGGCGGTGTGGAACTGTTTATACAACAGATTGACGGCACAAGTACTACTGCTGTACAAAGCATACATGAATTACCCATAGCAGATCTATACAGGTGGAGCTGGGGAAGGTGGAGGGTTTCTGAAAGCGCGCTGCAAACTGCTATAGCAGATGCCGATCAAGTATTTGAAGGTTGAGCAGCGAGCTCATTGGCTGCTGATACAGCAGGAACCAATCAGCTGTGCCCTATAGAGAACTTTAGAGTTTCATGACAGAATTTTGTATTCAAATAGAAAACAGTTCTTATAAATTGTAATTATATTTCACAATAGTACAGTTTTACCGTATTTTTGATCAAATAAATGCAGGCATGGTGAGTATAAGAAAATTCTTTTTAAACCCCAAATTTTTGAATGGCAGTGTATACGTCATGCAGTATTTGAAATATTTGTGTTAAAATCTGACAATATGCAGTACTGTGCAAAAGTATGTAATCCCAGATGGACTTGATGATGGTGAGATCAGATCTCCGTGTGGATCATACCACCCGTTGTCAGACTCCTTGTGCATACAAAAATCTCACTGGATTATTACAAATGTAAACTGATATTTCCTACTGACACAGATCAGCAAAAGATATAAATAACTGAGTTAAAAACATTTTTTTTTTTTTTGTGAAAATACTAATGTATTTATACACAGTTCAGTATGCCCATGTAATCATCTGTGAAGTGGCCATTCTCACATGGCCTCCTGCTATTCTGGTCTGCTCCTTTTTGTTGTGGACATTATGTGTAGGGAGATTAGGCCTTCAGTTCTCAATAGATCAGAAATTATTTCTGTGTTTTCATCTCTTTTCACCTTTAATCCTAATAGACAGCACTGTTGGACATCTCTTCTGTTAATACCTGAAGCAAGTTCGATCGTATTCTTTCTCATACACAAATAGCAGGAGGTGTAAGAAAGTTATTTAGGTGTTTTGTTGCCTTGTAATCATTTAAAATCAGCTTTGCTTGTGAAACAGCCTGGGTGAATCAGTCTCTTGTCTGAGGATATGTATTCACAACAGCAAACCCACAGAGGGATCTTTCCTAGTCGGTCACAGCTATGTGCTTCTGGCCAACATAAATATGTTTAAGGGCAGCGGAGGAAGAGATGGCGAAATGAGCTGATATTAAAACAGTAACAGGAGCCCCGGTTTGAGGCCCAAGACTCGAAAAAATGCAGCGTATGTCTAACAGAAAGATCAGTTGAGGTTTAACAGAAAGTCACTAAGAAATATAATAAGACCAAAGTGGCAAAAGTCAGAGAAATAGGGAATTTTTAAACAAATATTCTTGATCTTAGCTGGCTAAGACACATAGATTGAGCAACATCGCAATTCAAACAAAATACCAAGGCCGATCAAAGACTGAGGAGGTGCTGTCGCTGATAAATTATGCAATTTTCAATACTACTTTTTTCTGGAAAGCTGTCACAAGGGCTATATCAGTAACTATAAGGGTTTGAGTCAATATGTAAGTCCTCTAAATAATAATAATTTTGTAATAAGTACATTTTTATATTATTCAAAACAAAAAATAATGTACAAATATTTTTTTTAAATAAAATAAAATATGTAAACAATAATATTATTTAATAATAATAATTTTGTTATAGTTAAGTAAAAAAAAAAAAAAAAAGTAAAAATTGTGACAATTAGCCCCGGTCCCCTGTATATACACTAAAACGTATATGGAGCATATGTATATCAATAAAGTAAAGTCCACGCAGACATGCATACTGTATTTACATCATTGAATATGATATTGTACAACATTGATATTTATTTTGCTCACCACAGCTGAGATCACTCTCTCTAAGGAGACGTAAGGGTTTGTTCTGAAGCCTTCTGGGATACGCACAGATTGTTTCATCCCCAAGCCGAGCGGAACTGCTGTGGAGAAAGCCTGGGACCCAGCGCAGACCGCAGTCACATGACAGGAACTCAGAATGAAAGTTTCTAATAAGCACAAAATTGAAGGTAAGATTTAGATAAAGCTTGTTGTTCAGTTGTAGACACATCTTTAGGAAGATTATTAATTTATCTGTTTAATGATTTAGTATCTCTAAAATCTTAACAGGAATTAATTGAATAAAGGAGAGTTTCAGTTAACACCACTGTTAATAGACCAGTAAAGTCAGCTTTATTTATATAGCCCTTTATGTAATGCAGATTGTTTCAAAGCAGCTTTACAGTGATAAACAGGAAAATAATGATGCAAACAAATTTCAATTCTGCTGTAATGCAGCTCTAAAAAATGTTAATAATAGTGACATTCATTATTATTATTCATTATTCAAAAACTGTGTAAATTTAATCAAATATGAAATGAGTTCTATTCAGCTATTCAACAGCTCTACAGAAGGCAATAGTTATTCACTTCAATGTTAATCAGTTCAATGCTGATTAAATTCAGTTCAATAACAGTGTCGATGTTGCAAATCAATTATGAAAAATGTTGAATAAGTAATAAAGCAGCTCTGCAGCTCAGTTCAATTCAAGTTCTCATCCAACAGTGTCAGTGCAGTCAAATCAGTAATATTACTGAATATTGTGTCCCCAACTAGCAAGCCAAAGACAACATAAACTGTTAATAAACTTCTGTGGTTCCCTAGAGCAGTAGTTCCCAACTCTGGTCCTGGAGAACCCCCAGCTCTGCACATTGTCCATATCTTCCTAATTAAACACACCTGATTCAACTCATCAGTTTGTTAGTAGAGACTTCAAGACCTGAAATGGTTGTGTCAGATTAGAGAGACATCCAAAATGTGTACTGCTGGGGGTACTGCAGAAATATAGATTATAGACAGATACTTCCTATAACACCAGATGTACTCGTTACATCATAAGAAGAATGGCATCTACACTAATATTACTCTTTCTGTTTATCCCGAGGTTTACCGTAGTCAGCCGGATCCAGGCCGTATCCAGATCAGATGGAGGACATGTGCCTAGACATGACGACAACGCAGCCCTGAAGTGTCAGCAGAGATTGAGTCAACTAGATCATCCCCTGTGAAGGCCCCACCGACACGACAGCCAGTGGTACAGTTCCTCGACAAACCGTCCCATACCAGCGTGATGAATACGATCTTCAACTAGATGGAACTGGACCAAATATTTTGACTGTTGCAATCCCAATTGGACTTATGACCTGTAACGTTACCTGAATCATAATCATGCACTGTTCGCTGTTGGCCAGAGGAGAACTGGCCCCTCGACAGAGCCTGGTTTCTCCCAAAGTTTTTTTTTCTCCATTCTTATCACTGTTTTGTCATCTGATGCCACCTGATGGAGTTTGGGTTCCTTGTCACTGTCGCCTTTGGCTTGCTTAGTTGGGGACACTTGATATTCAACAATGTTTTTGATCTGCCTGCATTGACACCATTGTATATGAACTAAACTGAACTGGACGATGACGTCACTGTTTTCTCCAGTGCTGATATATAGATAAATGAACTAATTATTGATTTTTACAACCGAATGAATTAATACTGAATTGACTTAAGCTGGACAAAATTATTCACCAGTTATCACTGTAAAGCTGCTTTGACACAATCTGCATTGTAAAAAGCGCTATATAAATAAAGGTGACTTGACTTAGATTTGCGCAATATAAAATTATTAAAGTGCCACAATTACGCTATTTTAAAGGTTCCTGATTTTATTTTGGAGGTCTCCTACAGTATGTTTACATGGATCCAAGATAAAAAAATAAAATAAAAATAAAATAACTTTAATTTTTTCATAATATACACTGCACATCACCTCAAAGAGTCTGAAAACGGTTAGCCATTTTCACACTTCTGGCTTTTGGCTTCCGGAATGGCCCATGCTGGGTAAAAGTTTTTCTGGTGACAATGATAGATAGCCAAGTCTAAGAACCAGTTTGGGAATCAAAGTCTTTTTACAAATTAAATGTCATGAAAATGTCTGAACGGTCTTGGTGATTTATTGGTGAGACTACAGAGCTCTAATTAAGAGCTAAATTTAAGATCTAATATAATATACATAGTATTACAAACCCATTAGTAGTATTGTTGCTGTTTCTAATTTCATAGTTTCTCATGCTTACTATAGATTAATGCAAGCACTAATTATGCTGTATACAGTGTGGTCTTGGAAATTAATTATGTCTTAGTTTAATCATTTTAACTGGTCAGGTGAGAATACATATGCTATATTATATTTTTAAAACGTATTAAACTCATCACAATATAATGTATCTCACAACTTTATATCCCGCATTGAAGCATATAGGAGCATATGGGAGTTTAGTTTTTTATATGAATAAATTATATAAATAAATGTACATCATATAGTGATATGAGCAGGGGAATTGCTGAATGAGTATCTATGTAGCCCATACTGTATAACAGCTGATGAAATAAAACCACCCGCCAGTAAATTCGGTCAGCAACGGTCTGGGTGGCCGTATAAACTACAAACAAGTAGAAATTAATTTCTTTGTAGATTATACAACAGCAACTTGGAAAACAGACAAAACAGAAAAGGTAAGAAGCGATACTTGAGAAAGGAGAATATTGATCTAATAGCCACAGACCCACAGCGGAACTAACTTTACCCCGTGTCACGTGATTTCCGACTGTGTAATGGTTAGTTGGTTTGAAGATTCAGTCTCTCTAAAACCCTCCTTTCCGAGAGCATACTCTGCTCTGATTGGTCAGCATGTGTCAGAAACTAAACGCCCAAACACTATCTGAATTTCAGCTTCCTCAGCGCTTGATACATTGTGATACAAACAGTAATGATGCCTTTGGTTTTTCCATATCAATTCCAGCGTGAGTCCTCATTCTTTGGAAGTCCACGCAAAGAGGATTCACAGCACTGAAAACAGCGTCTTCTCAACATTTCGACAACATCAACCAAAGGTCTCAGCTACAACTACAGTGTTTGAGAGCAGGTCAAACACTGATCCCTAAACCAACCCGTCTCCAACCCCTGGATCTGGATCCAACCTCACCCCCTGGATCTCATGTACTGCAGTGAGGAGCTACTATAATTTGGTTGTAAAATGCTGTTGTCACTCCTGTAAATTACTAAACCATGTGTGTCCAGAATGGGATTAAGCACTAAAAGGTGAATTTAACTGCAGTGTGTACATAGCCTTTGATCTTTAAAACTTTGCAGACCTTTTACATTCACAAACATTACACTCTGCATGAAAAATAATATTCGAAAAAGCATAATGGAGCACTTTTTAAAAAAAAGATGTGGATATGCATGATATCTTAGGATAAAAAAATAGATGATTAATCATACACTTAATAACGTATGAGCATATGCACCACAGAAGCATTCACTTTAACTCACACCAGCTTTAGAGAGTGTAACTCCATAAACACATTTGGGTCCAAAGATGAAAAGATGTTTCCAGAGATGTTTCTATAATATAAGAACACAAATGAGACATTTCATTCATTAACTAAATATGACATAATAACATTAGAAAATTCATTATTTGCAGTAGATGTTGTGCATCATATCATCTTAAAAACTAAAACTGCCAAACATAGGTTATCCTGCAAAGAGCGTTTTATGTGTTTTAGTCTTCCAATAAATATTTGTTTCAGAAATAATGACTTACAATTTAGTGAGGTTGGTAAGTCCCTGGAACATTTCTGAAGTCAGGCAGCCAATTCGGTTACTGGATAGGTCACTGTACAGATTACAGTAAATAAGATGCACTGTTATTTTGTGTTCCAGTTCTAGCAGGCATACACCTGTGCTTCAGAAAACATAAAATACTTCATTATCAAGTGATCATATCTTGTTTTTTATATTATAATATATGATATAATTAAGCAATATCACAAGAGCAAGAAAGCTGTTTACAATGCACTCTTTACAAATATAAGCACGATTGCAAATGTGATATTGATATTATACAAATGTTCAATAAACAAGAAGTTAACATTAAGTGACTTACATGACAATTTTAAACACAAGTTTACGCTCTATTTCGGCAGCAAAAATAGTTCCAGACAAATCCATAGCAGAATCGAGCAACATATAGCAGGGTTTTGTTACTGAATGAATCAGCTGCTTCAAACGAATCGGATAAATGATTCAGTGACTCACTCATTCAGTGATTTGCCGCCACCTATTGGTGGTTTTTAGTTTCATATTTAAAAGTATCATTTTATTTTTTTCAATTTTATTCCAGTTTGGGGGGAAAAAAGTTTAAGCAGTTTTGCAATAACTGTCACATTATTTGCTAAAAGTGTGTAACTGGTGTCTTGTTATAAAAACGGATCATGACTTACAGTTTTCGAAGAGCTGTGAGACCCAGAAAGGCTCCAGGCATGATGGTGCTGATTAAGTTATTCCTGAGATCCCTGAGGAAGAGACAAACACAGAGACTTCTGAGCAGATCAACTTACATGTTATATTTGAATAGATTTCCCATGGATTATACTTTTTCAGTGTAAGTTTATATAGCAACCACTTTTACTTTTTTTAAGCAATAAATGCAATTTTTGCCTTTAATTCTTGTACTTAATATTTCACAAAATGATAGATAAGATGTGCTTTGAAAGAAAAGGAAGTTACATGTTTGTATATGTCGACCATTACCTAAGTACAAAAAACAACCAGGTCGTATCAGCATAAAATAACATGAAATAAAATAACAAACGCTTTTATATGCAGTTGACCACAAGACCCTTGCTCTGCCTTTAACATTTTCTTTGTCCTGTCTGTGTTTGAGATAGGAAGAAAATTCCTGCATTTTTTAAACCATACCTCAAACCACACCTCTGGTCCCAGGGCTCAAAATCAAGGCAAACCCCAAAGCAGAGAAAACAGACACGCATCAGAGGAATTCAGGAGCAGGAGAAAGTGGAGATGGCCTTTCTAAAACATAGACACCAAGTGGATCTTCCCACAGTGAAGATACATCTTCATGAGTCAAACTGTAAATATTCACTTCCAATATAAGCTTTGAAGGTAGTGTTTCAGGCCGCCATGTTTGCTTATGTCCATGTGTTGAACCACTTATTTGCTCATCAAAATATGGATTCACACACTTAATGATATACAACTTAACCTCTGAAACTCTTGCATGTTTTATTTATTTTTATTTATTTGCCATGCAGGGAATTATGGATAAAGGCCAACTCCCCTATTGAAAACAAAAAAACAAAAAACAGCATATGCTGTTTAGGTATGTTTTGAAGCATGGCAACTGGTTTGAGCTGATTTATGCTGGTCCTTAGTTGGTCTTTAGCTTAATCTGGTTCTAAGCAACTAGCTCCAGCTCAGGACCAGCAACCAGCTCAGGACCAGCTTAAACCAGCTCATGACCAACTAAGGACCAGTATAAACCAGCTCAAACCAGCTGCCATGCTTCAAAACATACCTAACCAGCATATGCTGTTTTTTTCAACAGGGTCATGTCTCATAATGGCTCAACCATGTTTCAGCAAGCTTAATAGAAGTGCACCGAATTCTTTTTTAGAGGTTATACAATCTTTAAAAGTTACTTTAATCTCACTGCATTAAGAAGCCAAGTGGGATTTTATGCTAACTTTGAATCGAAACATAAAATTTACTTTGTTCTCTGCAGTTCCCCATCACAGTTATTCCAAACACTTTTAACTGGATTCATTTACTTTGAAAACTCTGAATGGATTTGGTGTGATTTATAAATGAAATTTCGCATAAAATTATAGTAGTAGGTAAGCAATAAGGTGCGAGAGGCTGTGCTGTATCGTAAATATAAGTCACGGCTTCGCGTCGTGCCTGCAACCCCTTCAGCCGTGACTTATTCATGATACAGCACTAGCCTCAAGTACCTTATAGTTTTCATAAAACGATTACCACACAATACAAAAATTAAAGCCAGAAATATGTATCAATGCAACTTTCATGAAGTAAACTTTTTCTAAAAGCCTTACTTCTGCCAGAAAAAACAGTCCCTGACCATGAACAGCAACAGAAGTTACATTTTCATGCCATTAGATGAGTGTGTCAATCAGTAGCGAAGACTTTTATATTAAAAATATTCAATTGTTTTGAAAACGGAGCAAGACGCAACTGACAAATGCTTTGACTAGCGCTGTCAGTCACGGGAAAACCCCTTAACTGTTAAAAGGACAAGATGATACATCGGACATTTAAACCGATTTTTTTATTATTACATTTAACATAGGACTGACCTGAAGTAAAATGCTAAATCTGAATGCAGGTAATAAACTCGCTCACTCGATCTCTTTCTCACAATACTCTTCTACGTAATACAGTAAGCTTCAATAAACAATACCAATTGAGAACATACAGTTTACGTTGCTAAGAGTGGTTGCTAAGGGTGTTGTGTAAAGATACACAGAACCGTTGAGTGAAGCGGTCATAGCCATGTTTTATCGTGAATATCGTTTGGTGTACCCTTTTGTGAAACATACTGAATTATGTGGCTAATATTTTGTAACAGAACAAAGAAACAATAAACCTCAATAATAAAGCAGTAATCCTCTATCCTAATGTATAGTATTTCAAGCATAAAGCTCTATCAGTGCTGAAATTATAGCAAACAACTCTGCAGCATGATATCATGTGCTCAATATAAACATGAACATTACACAGCTTGATAACAGATATGCTGTATATTATTGCAGGGAACCAAGACATTTACACCGGCATGACAGAATGCACTAAAGTGCTAGTCTGTCACATCTGTATGGCCTAGTGAGTGCTGCATGATTGACACATTAATAGTTATCAGAGTGAATATGCAGAGTGAGAAGCGGAGGGGTAGAAGGTGAGAAAGTGACCGCAGGAGAAAGTTATGCACTATTAAGTACACGTGTTTGAATTCCTGTGACTACAGAGAGTGCGATGCCAGGGTAAATTGCATATATTGTAGAGTATTTCAGTCTATGAATGTGAATTGCTGAATGAACCTGCTCACAAATGCGTGTGTGTGCCAGTAGCAGTGCTCTTGGACAGGGAACAATAGCTGTTTCCTGGCTAGCGTGTTCTAACCCTCATTAGCACTGTGATGAAAAGGGAGACTCTACCCACTGTTTCCTCACACACACACCGCTAGAGTAAAGGTCAGAGCAAAGTGTGCTCTCTGTGTGTGAAGATCAACACAACGGCTCACAGACACTCTCTTATCGCTGAGATGGGGAATGTGGAACAGGGAGAGTTCTCTTCCTAAAGTCTGGAGCGGGCATACACACACACACACACACTGCAGAACCACAATGTCAGCACGGCTGAAGTGATTGAAAGCCTCATGAAAAGTTTTGTGGCTTTTAATCCATGTGCATTGACAAAATTATCTTTCAGCACATTTATATATTTAAAAAGTACAGTCTTTATTTTCTAGATAACAATATTGATGACTCAGAAGTACTTTATTGATGTGTTGACTAACATACTAAAGCACATGCAAAGAACTTGATTATAGTGTGTTATTCAATATTACATTTAAAGTTAATATATTTGAAATGTTCCAGCATTACAGATGTAAATACAAATATATTTAAATGCATTACATACAAGTTTTAATAGAAGTGAAAATAAAATATTTACAACCCAATCTCATGGCAATTTGTACATATTTTATGAGGTGGCAAATTCGTACGAATTCATACAACCTCACTTGAACGAATTCATACGTTTTTTGCTAAATCATATGTATTTTATGAGTTGACAAATTCGTATGAATTCATACGAATGACCTACCCCAAACCCCGCCCCTAAACCTACCTGTCAATGGGGTTTAGACAAATCGTACGAATTTGTACGAGTGAGGTCGTACGAATTAGCCACCTCGTAAAATACGTACAAATTGTTTGTGAGATAGCGTTGAATATTTACCATACATTCGGCAGTACACTTTAACCATATTTCAAAGAGAATGGGAGCAATTATGAAATTACTTTTTAAGTTCAAGTTCATTTAATAGAGTGCAACAGTCGGGTTCCGGATGTAAAACTCCAATCATTTTCTCCACAGGGAAACTGATTTTTACCGAAAACATATAAACCTTTAAAGACAGCCCTACTTGAGCTACAAGGTTTTTAAGCCATAATATTTGCTTCTATTGAAGCTGTTAGCCTGCATTATTTCAACTTTTTCAAGTTTTTAAATAATCGTAACAGCGGAATTTGTGGTGAAAAACCACATTACGCATGATGCTGTACAGAAAATTCCACCAATCAGAGAGTTGCAACAAGCAAAACCCACCAAAAGATCTCTTTGGCTCCACCCACTCTCACGAAGCACCGCAAATGGCGTAATCGAGTCGATCAAATATTTATATATATATATATATATATATATGCATATTTTGCAAAAAACTTAAATATATTGTTTTTATATACATAAACGTTTTTAAATTAGTATTTTTTTCATAATTTTTAATTCAATTATGCTGTTCGCAATGCTTCATGGGATTGTAGTTCTTTCCATCGCTAAAGTTGTTCAGTAGCCTACACAGTCTTGTACCTTTATTTTTGTCCGATTTTCAAATACTTTATTCCTTCAAATCAGTTTGTAATGTTATGATTCATGCTTTAGCGAAGACATTTTTGAAATCCCTATGGGAGAAATGAATGGAAAAATTACTTCCAGAACCAGCGTCGCTGAAAAACTGGGCGGTCACTGTTGCAATCTATTGCATTTAATATAAATTTAAACTATAATGAATTTTAATTTCATTTCAAGTGTCTAAAAACATTACATTCAATTCACACTTAAGTATTCTTTTAAAGTATATTATTTCCATAATAAGTATTCTTTTTAAAAGTATGCTAAAGTGTACTTTTTTTCACAGCAAATAGCATGTTCAAGGCTTTTATGTAAACTAAAGATTATTGGCTTTGTACAAAAAAAGGCACATTTCGATTGATGCGTCCCAGCCCAACTTCCTGTTTCAACAGGAAATGCGTCAACTGAAAACGGCACTCATCAAGCGATTTCATAGGGTCTTTAAAACTCTGGAGGAGTTACACACAACTGGGATCCATGAACCTTCATGAATTTCACAAAGGATTTATAAAGAACAATGTTTAATCCGTGTCCATAAATCACTTTAAATCCAAGCCAAAGTCTGCTGAATAATTTCACCTAGCACATGGTTTAGTGAGACCTTATGTAAAAACGTTATGTAAAACAAAGACCTTATGTAAAAAAAAAAAAAAAAAAATGATGATATTCAAACACGCAGATGTTTAGACAAGAAAGCTATGACACATTGTAATGATTGACCCGAAACAGCATTTTGTAGTATTTGAACTCGTCATGGAGATTTAGATAAATCTGGGCCAGGGTTTATATGGGACACTGTCCTGCCAGCTGTAATGTGTCAAGTTTCCTGTCATGTATTTTTCTGCCCTCACTGAAAGTTAAATTCTGAAAAAAGCAACAAAATCACAGTCCATCAGATGATATTAGATGTTGAATATGCAGCTGTGTGACATGCCAACACACTTTCGTGGCAATAGTTAGGAATTGGTGACTAATTCACATGAATTCGCATGATCTCATGGGTACGTTTTTGCACTGCTTATGCCCCACTGATGGTTAGGGATAGAAGAGGACCTTTATGCTTACTTTTTTCTAAAAATTATACATTTCCATACAAATCAAACTGTACAAATTTATACTAAATCACCTCATAAAATAGAGATCGGATTGCTCTCTTTCAGCAGCCTTGGTGCCGGAACTTCAAAACGTTCTTAATAATGATCAATAAATTAAACCAGTCAGCTATGAACTTAATCACAATATAAAAAACTTTGATATAAAGCCAAAAAGTATATGAAAATCAGAAAAAGACAAAGACTGTATATTTGCACTCTTTCATGAGGAAATGAACTGCTCATACTGTACAATTAAGCATTGCAAATGACAATCAAATAAAAAACAATGGTACAATATAGGCTATAATACTATTGATTTAAATTAACTGATTGTGAGTATAAAAATGTTTATTTCCAAATATTCTGATACACATTATGCAAAAATAGAAGTAACTGGTTTTATTTTCATGGTAACAGTGAATTGGCTGATTACTGGATCTCTATTATCTGGATTATGAGTCATTTAAAAGTTTATTTATTTAGTGATTTATTTAAAGTTGAAATCACACTAATTTGTGGCTTTTCCAGAAGAATATCTCATCTCTTAACAAACTCAGAGCTCAAGTTTGATCTGTCTTGAAATGTTTATAAATTATTGTTAAAAATCTATTTCACTTGAAGGGATAGTTCACCCAAAAAAGAAAATTCTGTCATCATTTACTCACCCTCAAGTTGTTCCAAACCTGTATGAGTTTCTTTCTTCTGCTGAACACAAAAGAAGATATTTCGAAGGATGTCGGTAACCTAACAGTTGATGGGCTCTATTGAATTTTTTTTTCCATACTATAGAAGTCAATGTGGTCGATTAACTCTTTTGTGTTCAGCAAAAGAAAGAAGCACATACAGGTTTGGAACAACTTGAGGGTGAGTAAATGATGACAGAATTTTCATATTGGGATGAACTATCCCTTTAAATTAATGGTATTTTTAATAACCAGACTATTTTGCTCTGTGTGCTCGATCTAGATTTTTGAACAAATTAGATTTAATGCCATTGGCAAGTGAAAGTAAAACTGTAAATTTAAAAAGAAACTGCAACATAACACATGGCTTAAGTCAAATTGCTAGAATGATAGTCTGACTCACAGATTAAAAAAAAAAATACAATAATAAATTAAACGTATTTGTCAAATATTCCTCTTATTAAGCCAGCACATTAATATAGGGAGGAATATGGTGAGGTGTGTTGCTTTGTAGATGGAGGTGCAAATAGCGGAAGCCATTTTAGTGCCGCGTGTCTTTTCCTGTCCCTGCACAGAGGTTGTTTCTCGTTTATTTTTACGGTTTCCTTTCTATCTCTACTTTTTTTAAACTGTTTTTCCCGTTTCGCAGAGTCGTGAGTGGGGGGAGCAGAATTGACCCCATGTAATGGCCATACAATGGGGTCCTTATAACGCTGCCTTGAAATTTACATCGACCCACTCCTACCCAAACAGGAAATCTGGATCTGCCTGCTTCTTATTTTTCCAACTCATTTCCTGCTTTTCCTCTCCTTCCTCAGATTATTGGAATTGTTTTCCTCTATTCAGTCCATCCTGAGTCAAAGGCAACAGCATTTAACTTTCTGTTGCATTAGTATTGTAATTATTGCAAATTAACACCCACACAAGGGCATCTATCATCATAAGATGAGAACGTATGTGTAAAATATCCATCATCGTTTTAATATCCACATAAATTGAACCAATACCCATACCTAGTTCAGAACTGTCCCTTTATACTGAAATATTTAGCATATTTCAAGAGCTTGAATTAAACGCACATGTAATGTGAAATCCAGACCATTTCCTGACCAGGATTTTCACTAACCTTATAAAGAAAAAGTGCACTTTTGAAGAGTTGCATTTCTGTGGTTAATGTTGATTATATATTTGTTCAATGGCAGAAGGAAGGTACTACGCCAAGATAAACGTTGGGACCGGAATTGTGGAAAATTGCTCAGCCCTGTGCTTGGAGCTTGTACACTACCAGAAATAAATTAGGCACATGTATTAAAAAAAAGACCATTTATGCTTTTAGAATATTGCTTCAGTTGGACTCTGCATCATCTAGAGGGAGGTTTGCCATCAAATCATTTGAAGAGACTCAAAACTCAGAAGAAAACTAATGCTAAAACACAGCTTTACTTCATTTCATTATCAAACAATCTGAGCGTGTGTGTTTCCTTTATTAGCCACAGACTGACCAGAACAGTGTGTATTTACATTTACTTATTTAGCAGATGCTTTTATCCAAAGCATCTTACAAATGAGGAACACAACAAGCAAAACAAATAAGAAAATAAAAATAGGAGAAAATAAGTGATAGTGATAAGATAAAACAAACAAAATAATTATTACTAAAATAAGGCAAAGAATGGCCATTTACAGTTGAAAAGGAACAAAGTCATCAATCTATGGTCCAGTCAATGTGATAACGGTCACCTATGAATGACCACAAACTGGCAAACTAATTGCAAAATAAACTCACCTACTCAGACATCATCACTTCCAGTCACGTCCAAAATAAAATAAAATAAACTTTTTAAAGCAATTAAAAATGTTTAAAAGATATACATGTCATACATGTGAGTTGGTTTTAATAAAAAGTTTTGTTCAGAAATATTATATTATCTACAAGTAGTGTTTTTAAAGGTACAGTAAGCAATTTCTGAGAAATACAGTTGATATTTAAATCAACCCAATCAAACACTACTCAAAAGAAACACCCCCCACCTATCATTGCAGAGCCCCCAAAATGCACAAAAACACAATGCAAGAGTGGATGTCTCTATTATACAATAGATGAAGCAAAACAAAATAATATATTCATCCCTTAAAACTCATCTCATATTTAAACATTTTTTTCTGTTAAAAAATGTCTTCATGCCTTAAAATAGCTTGAATGTAACTCTACACCCTTGCCTCATTTAAAATACACGTATCAATGAATATGCAAATTAACCCTGCCTCCACAGGTAAACTCTGCACAATGGTATCGCTCTTTACAACATCGGACACATAACGGTTATTAATATGATTTGCCTTTTGCTTGACTGTTATCAAACAGCTAATAATGTGTTGCTAATGTTACACAAAACATGTTCCTGTTCACCATCTCAGAGTCAGACAGCTGCCTTCTAACAATCAGTATCCTTACAAACGCTTTAACAACTCAGAATGTCAGAGGAGAAAGACATATAGTTCATCGTAACATCGTAATATACATCATACACCTGCCATATTTCTACATCTACATGATTTTTCATATCAACAGAAAAACATACCAGGATAACCTGGCTTCTTTTGAGACTCCCCTGCTAGTTTGCAGTTAATGATGTGCTAAAGCCCGCCGGGAAGTTGACATGATTGGTTACAAGGTAGTTTGTAATATCACAGAAACCAGCGATTTCAAACCTTTTTTTCATATGGTTTGTCTTAAAGCAAATTAAAAACACCACATAGACATATAAACAACATTAGATTTTCACCACAGAAAAAAGCGAAGATGATAAACAAATGACAAGGAGAACAAAAAAAATAGCATACAGAAAACAAGGGTTTGAGTTTGTTGCTAGTCACCAGCAGCACACCAGCTCCAGACAAACAATGATACTCAAAACTGTCCTGTTACAATAGCTAATATTACAACAACTATATATCTTGGTTCTGTGAAACACAGCAAAACCTATGTTATTCACATCTGGAGCACAAACAACGCAACCTCTGCGTCCATTTTCAGGCCTTCTTTAGTCTTCCCAGTACTGAAACTTTTCCAATATTAACGAGGGTCCTAAAGCTCTTGCCTAATCATGACCCTTCTTTTTCCAGTGATATTCCTCTGAACTTTCCTTTTTTGTAATGTCTCTCAGCCATCTTCATCTCTTTCTACAGTCTTTCTTCAAATCTCCCTCTTGCTCCCATCTTAAGTGGATACGCCTCCTACTGCTAATTTGGCTACAAGTGTGTTGTGGTACTCAGTCCGATCCACTTTCTCAGAAAATGCTTACTGCACCTTTAATAGACATACGATTTGAAGTATAGGCCTACTACATTGAACATTCAATACAATTACACACACTTTTTTCCACAAGGGTACACATAGAAACAACATATTAGATAATTTCAAAACATGCTTATATATGCAAAAAAAGAGGGTGGGGAGACTGACTCAATACATAATTTGCAGAGCTTCATGGGAGTGGGCGGGCACTGAGTGAGTTCTCTTTCAGCACAATTTGCTCACCTCTGATAGGTGGAGATTTCTTTGCAGAATCATTGGTAATTTAGATTTTTACCTGGAATTTTGCTGTTAAGCACAATTATTAAAAAAAAGAAAAGTTTAAATAATGCACACAGATGGCTTCACAATAAGCATATACCATTAATTAACAATCCCGTAGCTCACAGTAGCTCTGTCTTTAAAGGTTTACAAGTTATCATTAAAAATCCCTAATGGAGAAAATGTATGGGATTTTTACTTCCAAAACCTGACTGTTGAACTCTATTACAGAAATTTTGCTGCAATTTCACAAGTCCAAATATTAATATGTTTGAAAAGATGCAGTTATCAATCGAAAGTTCTGCATGTTGGGCCGGCACACAATACTTTAAGGGTACAGCACTGAAGCGCTGTCACTAGGCCAGTGTGAGTACAAAGAAACAGCTGTCTGACAGCACAGAGCACAATATGAGTGAATGAAGGCAGGACAATAACCAGCTATGTGTGAACACTGCTGCATGTGGGTGGACTTTGAGATCGAGTCAGTCTGGGTTTTAGGAGGGCAAAATGAAAAGGATTTCTTGTAGACGTGAAAGAAGGAAACAGAACAAATACAAAAAACTCAAGTTGTTAATTCAGCTCAGCTGTGCATTTCACAGACACAGTGAAAATCCCCCTCCAAAACTGCTCTTGTCTGCTCTTTCATCGATTTCTCAGTACAAACGTACGCTCTGTCACTCCATCCTGCTTTTGCTTTTCGTGAAAAGCCCAGACACTATCGTGTCCCGCTAGCAACATAAACACACCCACACTAGCACACATATACACACTCACAAACACACCCCTTGCCTTGAGTTTATCTAATAGTCACATCTGGAGTCTATCAACCCCAGCGGTCTGCCCCCCTTCTTCTTCCTCACACACTCCTCTGTTCCTGCTCTGTCCCGCACGTTTAACACTTTCTTCACCGTGTCGCTACTGGATATGAATTCTGAGATAACTCCAGCAACTGAATATTCAGTCCCTGCTGTCCCATCATCTCAACAAGAACTTGAAATGAACTCTGGAAGAAGAACTTGGACTGTTGTTGTGCTGTGCAGGCGTTTTGAAGAGTGTGAATAAACAGTGAGTCCAGTCATATCAAGTCTAGTGAAACTTCTGTCAAATTTCAATTATGATATATGTAATTATTTCAGTTCTAAGAAACATTCTTCTTTTTACAATTCAATCTATTCCTGATGGATAAAATCAAGTCTGCCCTACTGTACTTTTTTTTCCTCACTGAGTATCTTTTTAACTCAAAAATACCCTTGTGAAAAAGAAGTACACTTAAGCATACTTTTAAAAAGAGTACTTAATACGAATATAATATACTTTAAAGAATATACTTAAGTGCAAACTGAATGTAAAGTTTTCGGACACTAAATTGCATGTTAATTGCAATTAAATGAAAATGTATTATGGTTTAAATTTAGGCAGAGGCAATTTGCATTAAGTACAAATAGCAATAGATGCTATTTACACTAAGTGAAATGCTATTTACATGCTATTTACTCTAAGTGAAAATGCTATGCTATGATATTTACACTAAGTGAAAACTATTTACAATAAGTGAAAATAGTATATTTTCTTAGCGATAGATGCTCTTTACACAGTACAAATAGCTGTAGATGCTATTTACACTAGGTGAAAATAGCAATAGATTCTATTTCTATTCTAAGGGTTTGTCAGATTTTAAGAGTAAAATGGGTTGTGAACAGTGTTTGACTTTAATATACATCACCAACATAGAGATGAACATATTTTTTGGCCTTAGATTTATTTTTGTCTTACTGAGGTCTGTTTTATTTATTTATTTTTTGTTTAAAGCATTATACTCTAGTCAATCAATGCAGGATTGTTGGACTTTTAATCACACAAGAAGCTGATTGAATCCACATCTGTCTTTCTCTAGCTTTGTTTATTAGGGGAAAGATGGATAAATTCACTGCCACTACCACTACCCTTTGGATTTTATGAGAGGGCCGTGAGTTTAGCAGTGACCAGCACACATACATGCACACACTGCACTCCCACTCTGGATAATGCCATATCCTTACCTACATAGGAAACAATGTTAATCTTAATTCCAAACACAGAATAATGAACCCACGTTAAATTAGGAGGGTTGGGAGTTGGGACACTATTTTCATTTTGATCCTGTTCGGACACTCTCAATGAACTTGTTTTCTTAACTTTGGATGGCAGGTACTACTTGAAATAAATCAATTCTCATTAAGGTTACAGTGACTTTCTATAGACAACACTTTATAGGAATAGTTCACAGCATTACTTACCCTCTCCAGAAATACTTTCATTAAGGTTACAGTGGTTTGGCATAGACAGCATGTTAAAGGAATAGCACATCATCCTCTTGCCCTCATATTGTTTTTATCCATACAGTGGAAGTCAGTGGTAAGCAAAACATATATTTTGTGTTCCACAGAAGACAGAAAGTAATATAAGTTTGGATCCATCCATCCATCCATCCAAGTTAAGTCAAGTCAAGTAATATACAGTGCAGCACAAAGTGAAATGAAGCAACGTTCCTCTGGGACCAAGGTGCTACATGAAACAACATAAATAATCACGATATGTCACGAGATACAAAACTAACTATGGACGCTACTTAAAATGTGCATGTGCAAACATGTACAAACAACATTTATCGCAAACAAGAAAAGATATTACGAACACAGTGACAGTGCAGCGCCGACAAGTACAGTAAAGTGTTTCTGTGCAAATAAATTGTCCTTATAATAATAAATACAGTCATGTAAATGTTGCAGTTTTTCAGCAAAGTTGTTTGTGCAAAAGTTTCATTGTTGGTGGTCATTGAGTGTGTGTCAGTCCAGACCTTGTGTTGAGGAGTCGAATGGCTTGTGGGAAGAAACTGTTACACAGTCTAGATGTGAGGGCGTGAGGGTACCTTTTTCCAGATGGCAGGAGGGCGAAGAGTGGATGTGAGGGGTGTGTGTGGTCAGCCACGACGCTGGTGGCTTTTTGGATGCAGCATGTGATTTAAATGTCTACAACGGAAGGAAAAGAGACCCAGATGACCTTCTCCGCTGTCTTCTTCACTATCCGTTGTAGGGTCTTGCGATCCGAGAGTGATGCAGCTGCCCAGGATGTTCTAGATAGGGTGGTGGGAGCTAGGCCTTCCTCAGCTTTCTCAGAAAGTAGAGACACTGCTGGGCTTTCTTTGTTATGGAGCTGGTGTAAAGGGACCAGGTGAGGTTCTCCACTTGGTGGACAGTGAGGAATTTGGTGTTCTTGATGATCTCCAAAGGGGGAAGTAGTTGATGTACAGTAAAGAGTGGTCAACAAACATATATTTTGCTTTGTCCACATTCAGAAACAGGTTGTTTGCTTCCCACCAGTCCTTTAGCCTCTGCACTTCCTGAACTCAATGTTCTTGCTGATGAGACCCACCATGGTCGTGTCATCGGTGAACTTAATGATGTGGTTAGTGCTGTGCATTGCTGCACAGTTGTGAATCAGTAGGGTGAACAGCAGGGTACTGAGCACATAGCCCTGGGGGGCCCCAGTACTCAGTGTGGTGGTGCTGGAGGTGCTGTTCCCGATCCGGACTGACTGAGGTCTCCCCATCAAAAAGTCCAAGATCCAGTTGCAGAGAGAGGTGTTCAGGCCCAGCAGGCTCAGCTTCCTACTGAGGGATGATGGTGTTGAACACCATTCGAACGTAGGTGTCCTCATTGTCCAGGTGGATGAGGGCCAGATGGAGTGTGGTAGAGATGGTATCATCAGTGGAAGGGTTTGGATGATATGCAAACTGCACTGGGTCTAGTGAAGGGGGCAGCAGGGTCTTGATATGCACTTCATGATGATGGTTATGAGTGCCACAGGACAGTAGTACTTGAGACAGGACATGAAAGACTTCTTTGGCACTGGATAATAGTGGTGGCCTTGAAGCATGTTGGAACAACGACGATGATGAAAATGTCAGTAAGAACATCCACCAGCTGGATGGACGGGAGAGCCTAGCACATGCAGGCTCCTTCCCGCTTGCCATGATTCCGCTTGAGGCCAAGGACTGGAGGCCTGGTCCCCATAGCGAGTCAAGATTGTGTAGCGGATCATCCTGTATGTTGAATTTTGGATCATTTCTGTATTTCAGTAGTGTCTGGCAATGGTAAACATGAATATCTGTTGCTCCAATGTCCTTAATTCCATATAAATAGGGCTACAAAACAAAGATAAGCACTGTTTTGGATCCGGAGTGGCCGCTGTGAGCTACTTCCGCGCCGCCATCTTCCATCCATTTATCATATCCATCCATTCTTCCATTCCTCCTTTCATCCATCCATCCTTATATCCATTTATCATATATATCCATCCATCCATCCATCTAGCCTTTCATGTTTTGACAAGGTCAAAGTCTATCTCTCTGTCTTTCTCTCATTCTTTATATGAGCCCCAATTTTGCTTCTACTTTTTGTCATCCTGTTCACTCTATCAGACTGTAAATCTTCATTCTCTCTCTCTCATTATTCTCATTAGCTCTGCTCAAATCAGTGCTGGACAGGCCGCTGTGATCTTTTCACACACTCGTTAGGGTCGCCGCTCGTTAGCAGGGACCAGCCTCATTACAGGATGTGTGTGTGTACGTGTCTATGTGGCTGTGTGCCGTTTTAAGGGATGGCGCTGGGTGGAAAATTTAATTTAGTAGATCAAGGGAAAAAACGTGGGTTTGGCTAGGTGTGTATATGTGGGTTCAGGTGAAAATTGCTCTTTTCATATAAAGTGCTTGTGAGTATGTGAATGAAAGCCAAGGCAACACAAAGACACACTTAGACACACGCACTCTAACATGTGGCCTTCACGACATCCTACAGCTGCCCGCTGTGTTCTATAAGGGTATAAAACAAACATGGCTAAACATCGCTCTCATTGGGTGGTTTGGCGAGCTATGAAGGACTTCTTTTCTTTGAGGAGGTCTGCTTTAATGAAAGGGAGGACTGTATGAGGAGCTACCAGAGAACCAACACCGGCCTCTCCTTCTGCCCTCTGGCATTACTGTAATACTACCACACTGCTGTCCTTATTGAGGCATATACTGAAGAAAATTCATTTCAAAATATCTAAGAACCTGATAAATGTGTGATTGAAGATCAAGTAGGCACATTAAGATGGAGATTGAACAATAATAAATGGGTCATTAAAGTGCAGTACTGCTATATAAACATGGTCGGTCTTGGTCGGTGCTAGCATGTCATAACTGTTACATGTTCCACATGACCTGTTTTTGCAGTTTACTTAATGGTCATGGTAGACTGGGGAGGAGTTTTGCATTGTGATTGTTAGTGTATAGAACACTCTATGTGCTCTTTTATATCTTATATCAAATTTCTGCATTTCAAAAGAGCTTATATATATACTTTCTTAGTTAAATTAAAGTGACAGACATAATATAATAAATAATTCACTCATGGCAACAGTGAAAACTACATAAAAATACAAATAAAATAAAAAATCAGCAAGAATGCTTTCAATGGATCAAAAACATTTATAATGTTACAAAAGCTTTCTATTACATATAAATGCTGTTCTTTTAAACTTTCTGTTTCAACAAAAATATTAAGCATCACAACTGTTTTTAACATTGATAATAATAGGAAATGTTTCTTGATCACCAAAAACTGCATATTTGATGTCTGAATGATCATGTGACACTGAAGAATGGAGTAATGATGCTGAAAATTCAGCTTTGACATCACAGGAATAAAATATTTTCGGAATAAATATAAAACAGTTATTTTAAATTGTAATTGTAACATTTAATAAGAAGTTAGAAGTATGCATTACTGTATAGAAAATGATAATAAGGCCACGTGTCCACCAAAGCGTTTTTAGCCAGCTGTACAGTAAATGCCTATCTATGAGCGCTTCTGGAGCGCAGTGTTTTTTTTTTTGTTTGTTTGTTTGTTTTTCAGTTGAGACGCTTTGTTGCTATGATACGGAATATCCACGGCACTGTTACTTGTAACTGATTTCACAGATAATTAGTTTCAGACTAAAAATGTCGACACAATTTAGAGTACTTACTATGTATGTTCGGAGACCAGCAATATTAATTTGTCATCCATTTTGTTCCGTTCTCTGCTTGTTGATGTTGTTGTACAGCAAGAATGTTGTGACAGCTGGCCGGTATTGTATTTGTACCGCCCCTCCTCCACTCTGATTGGACAGCTGGCTAAAAAGTGACAGTGATGAGCTCAGCGTTTTACTCAAAGTTGAACATTCTTCAACTCAAGGCGACCGGTAAAAAACACCAAGCTCTCAGCGCTTGAGCCTGAAAAAGATGCTCAGTGCCTCGTTAAGGCTGATTTATACTTCTGTGTTGAGAGTACGCCGTAGCTACGGCGTAGCCTGTGTGTACCACGCGTAGCCTACGACGTAGCCTGACGTGCACCTCTTCAAAAATGTAACAACGCGTCAATTCTACACGGACTGCAAGCACTGTGATTGGTCTGCTAGAACCCCTCCCTCAGTTAAAAAAACTGGCGCAGAACACTCGGAGAAGAGCGAGTATTTTCAACTTCCATAGGAATGATGAGGGTGACACATGCAGTCATACTGCAACAAAACTCGTTACCTAATTGCCGCTTCTCTGCCGCTTTTATTTGTAAGCTTCTCTGACAACGTACATGACAAGCTGCTTCTTCTTCTGCTTTTGGCTTGATACTCAACATGACCGCGGACACTGCCTACTAGTGGTCTGCATGCACGTCGATGCGGACAACGACGCAGAAGTATAAATGGAAACGGACGCATAGCCTACGGCGCAGAGGCTCCGGCGTAGGTCCGACGCAGAAGTATAAATCAGCCTTTACGCTCCTGGTGTTTAAAAAATGCGGCACTCCCATTGAAAACTATTGGAAAAGTACGCTAGCCACTGGAAAAAACTCTTTGGTGGACACACAGCCTAATGTTCGTGTTGCACATTTTTACTAACAACAAATGTGCAACTTAATTATTAAAGATACAAACACTTTTATTATTTGGAAAATTGGAAGTTTCCAGGTTAAGAAAATCTGACGGACACATAATGGACATAATTGAATGGAAATCTTTCTGATAATTAGAAATTTCATATTTAATCTTAAAGCATTTCAATCACGACAACTTCTAGCATGTTGTTGAATATGTCAATATTAATGTATTTGGTCTTGGCAGACTATATCTGCTGAGCTGATTATTGCTGCTGTTGCTGCAGAGCAAGTATGGACTTGCTATTGCTAATAGATACATAGACACGCTGCTATGAGCATGTAAGATATGTTGCTGCAGCATAAATAGACATACATAAATCTCATAGTAGATCTAGGCAGGTGGAGCTGGGGGAGGTGGAGGATTTCAGAGGAACTAGACTAGATTACAATGAACACTGAACCAAACTATTTAAATGTTGAGCAAGCAATCTCATTGGCTGCAGGATCAGCAGAGGCCAATCAGCTTTTAGTACATTACATTGTGCTTCCCTGTTGTTTTACCCCAATTTAAGCAGCTGATTCAGGACTTTATAAGCTCCAGAGAAGCATGTATTGTGCAAGTTTAACAAATAAAATCTGGCCTGTGGCCTACGTAAAATGAGTTTGTCACTTCTGAATTAAATTAAATAATCTGGAGGATTCTTTCTCAATGTTTCACTCTGTTATGTGTGATTTTACAGGAACACATGTGTTAAGAGCATATATACAGAGAGAAAGAAAAAGACAGAGAGGTAGAGATGGCTGTTAGAGAATATTTAGAGCCTTGAAGCGATGCCAGAACAGTTTGAGAGAAATTTCCATAATAGGATGCACAGCACACAACACATGGGGATGAGAAAAATACTGCCAGACAAAAAGACAAAGTGCTGCAGTTTTTTTTTCCATGTCATATTGATAACATATGTGTCATGATAAAGAATGCTTTGACATCACTTCCGTGAAATATAGCTTTGGTGATAAACACACCCTTTGAATTGAGAGAAGAAAAAGCTGAAAGTTGCAGTGAATGTGTCAGTAGTCAGATCTGTTATTAATATTAATATAACAGCACTCCTAAACATGAATATGGTATAGGCAGCAGTTTTTTTGGGTAGTAGAGAGCAGTAAGATCATCCTGTCCTGGGATGACTGCTCCACAGACCGAACAGATAAGAAAAGTTCCCAGCAGCATATTACGCTACACACATACAAGCTGGAAACAATGAACAGAGATACGTGCACACACACAGACACACCAAGCCGTTGTATTAAAACAAGAATAAACAGTGTAACAAAGGGGTGAGCACAGATCACGCAGACCTGTCACTCCGCAGGAGGTAGAGGCCCAGGGCAGGCTGGAAAAAGGTTTTTGTTACAAAGTATACAATCAACTGTAATCATGTTCTCATTAGAAAACTAAACTGATTTTTCAGTGTTTTAACCTTTATCTTGTGAAAAAGAAGTACACTTTGGCATACTTTTAAAAAGACTTAATACAGAAAGAATATATATTTAGGAAAATATGTGCAGACTGAATGTAATGTTTTCAGTCACTCAATTTCCTGTTAATTGCAGTTAAGTGAAAATTAATTTGATTACATTTGTATTAAATGCAGTTAGCAGTTTGACCCACTTAAGTAGTACTTAAAGGGTTAGTTCACCCAAAAAATAAAAATTCTGTCATTAATTACTCACCCTTGTGTCGTTCCACACCCTTAAGACCTTTGTTCATCTTCGGAACACAAATTAAGATATTTTTGATGAAATCCGACGGCTCAGTTCGGCCTTCATTGCCAGCAAGATAACACTTTCAGATACCCAGAAAGCTACTTAAGACATATTTAAAACAGTTCATATGACTAGTGGTTCAACCTTAATGTTATGAAGTGACGAGAATACTTTTTTGTGCCTCTTTAGTACCTTTCTGGGCATCTGAAAGTGTTAATTATCTTGCTGGCAATGGAGGCCTCAATGAGCCATCGGAATTTGTATTCCAAAGGTGAACGAAGGTCTTACGGGTGTGAAACGACTGTCACATCCACACGTCACGTGAACTTTGTTTGTTTTCTTCTGTCACGTGCTTCTTTGTTTTAGTTTCCCGCCACTATCTGTTACTATGGACACTAATCATCCTCATCACAGCTGTTAGTCATTTGAGTTAACTCGTATGTGTATATCAGTTCAGTTCTGTTGGTGTGTATTGTCGGGTCTCGTTTTATGTTTGTAATGAGTTGGTGTATGTTCTGATCTGGATTCTGTATTCTCTCTGTGGATTATCAAGTAAAGACTTGTTTAACTCTATTCTTCCTCGTCATGTGTTTGATACACCACCGTTATGTAACAACGACATGTGGGTGATTAATTAATGACAGAATTTTCATTTTTGGGTGAACTACCCAAGAACATCTTTCAATGTAATTTCAAAATTACTTCTATTGTCTTTGTCTCAGGGTTCTTCCACTTCGGATTCATGTTCTGTGTGTTTGTCTTCTGTTGTGAGTGCAGGGGATGAGCATTTGCTCATTCTCCATGTGCTCCGTCTAGTTGTGTCAGCGTGCGGTTTTGAGCTCGCTTGGGCTGTCCGCTACTCTGTCCACGTGTGTTGTTCTGTTTAGCATGTGGTTCGTGTTTACATTGACCACATGTTTTCATGTTGTCATGTTTGTTGTCAAGTATCAAGCGCTCTTGTCATGTCCTGCTTCCTGCCTTTTCGTGCCTTGTTCTGCTATGCCCAGCCGGTGTGTTTTGGATCCAGAGTTTTCCCCTATGGGGTAGATTTTGTTTTGTTTAAATAAAAAGCCCATTGCTCTGCACCTCAGTTTAAAATATATTAAATGTAATATTGAATACCACACTACACTTAAAATTATAACTGAGTACTTTACATTGCTTTAGTATGTTAGTCATCACATCAAAATAAATACGTACTTTTTTGTAAAATAATTTAAAATGTACTTTAAAGTGCAATTTTACATTATTACAAAGTGTACTTTAAAGTGTACTTAAGTGTATTTAAGTACACTTAAGTGGCCTTTTATTTCATTAAAGTTGCAGTCCGTAACTTTGGTTAAAAATTATCCAAAATCAATTTTTGAGCAAGTACATATCCAGCCAGTGTTCAAAACTATCTCCTTATCTTAGCTCGATTCACAACGGTAAGCTTGTAATAATGTTTTATAATAAGAGCGACCTGGTGGATTTCCACGGGAAATTTGAGCATGCAGCAGTTCGTCTTTGCGTCATTACATCACGTCTGTAAACAGAAAGAAGGAGTCCAGGCTAGTCGGCTTTATCATGTGAGGAGGATGCTGCTTGTAGTGGATCATTTATAGCCTGTTCTCACAGCAGCTGAAATAATTAAACGTATCATTTTGATGGTGGATTGTAATCCAGAAAGATCCAAATGACAATCATCAGTGACAACTGGAGATTAACCCATAGTCAAAAGCAAAAGACTTCGGACTGCGGAGTGGATACAGAAATTGAACTCTACAGGTAATACACTAATACGCTAATACACACTAAATACACATAGTCACGCAATGCTGATGTTGTTAACATTAACAATTTGAGAACAAAGTATAACAGTAATAATAATTTGCAAGGTTTGGCATGATCTGAGCTAAGCGATCGTTAGATTTAATCACCATTGGCAGCGCGATTTATTGTAGGCCTAATGCTTTTTTCCTCATTTGGTCAGAACAAAAGTGCCAGAAATGTTACTTACTTTTTCAGATGACCGTTTCTGGTGAAAATTCTTATATTGGTCATACTTCCAAGACGTAGAATCTGTGATTCTGAAGTACAGTATCCACATTGTCGTAGTGATTGACAGCAAACATTAGATTCATCCGCTGAGGAGTCGTGCCGATGCACAATGCACGTAACGATAACAATTCTGCATATGACTGCAATTGCAGGTTTCAAAGAAAGATGGCGACAAAGAGGAAAATTGCTGGACTGCTTTAATATTATATTATCTGCACATTCTTTTCTTAAAGGATTAGTTCACTTTAAAATGAATATCATCATGAAATCCATCATAAACGTGTACTACACACAGCTCCGGGGAGTTAATAAAGGCCTTCTGAAGCGAAGTGATGTATTTGTGTAAGAAAAATATCCATATTTAACAAGTTATGAAGTAAAATATTTAGCTTCCGCCAGACTGCTTTCAACTTACGAAGAAAGTGTAACGCCTCTCGCAGTTCAAAACGCTTACGCTATGTCCTACGCGTCGGTTATGCTTTTTTCGTAAATTTAAATACGGAAGGCCGTCTGGCAGAAGCTTAGATATTTTACTTTATAGCCATGTGGAGTACGTTTATGATGGATGGATGCACTTTCTTGAGCTTCATACTCGTTGCCCCTGTTCACTGACATTATAAATCTCGGATGCGTCAGGATATTTATTAATATAACTCTGATTGTGTTCATCAGAAAGAAGAAAGTCAGATACACCTAGGATGGCTTGAGGGTGAGTAAATCTTGGGGTAATTTTTATTTTAAAGTGAACTAATCCTTTAAAAATATACTTTTAAGGTATATTAGGTACAAGTACATATTCAATGCTATTAAACACACTTGTTTTCACAAGGGTTGTATGACATAATATAGCCTTTACTTATTTCATTCATCTTTTATTAATTAGGTTCTCATGCTGCATTCAAATCAACTCTAAAAGTCAGAACTTCCTGGAAAACTGACATCAGATTTTAAACCAGATCTGTTTTCTCATTCAGAAATGTGCATGTGGATTATGACACACAAATATGGGATAGATGTGTAAAACCCAGTAAAGAAACTATTCTGTTCATAATCATACATCTGCAAAACAAATGCTAGCACTGCATGCCATCATTTATACTCTGCAATTTGGTTGCCAGGAAACATCTTTGTTGACAATCAAGCACCTGCAAAGCAAATGCTCGTACTGCAATTTGTTTCTTTATACATCATCCTAAGAATGTCTGCCAATGGAATGTCTTTATAAAGGGAAGTCTGTGATATCTACTGGGAAAGAATATCCCACATCTGACTTTAAATGGAATGCAGCATTAGAATTGTAGTAGCCAAGGATATATTGGGCTTCCTAAAAAGGAGCCCCAAAGAGCTGTAAAGCTATATGGTTTTCTTAATGTACCATACCATTTTTGTGTCATTTTTATTATAGACCAACTGCATAAGGAATGTGCTTCCAGTTTTGCGGATACAAATATTATAAGTACATGGTATGTGCATGCCTATCCCTTACTTATGTTTAACTCTCTACAGTTTGCTAGGTAGTTTTGGTAACACTTTATTTATTTTACAGTGTCCTTGTTACATAAGTTTCATGTACTTAATGTAACAATAAATTATTCATAATTACATGCAACTAACCCTAAACCAAAGCCTATTCCATGTTGTTAATTAATATTACTCAGTACTTAAATGTATAATTAAGTGTAATCGTATTTTTTCTTAAAAGTATCCTTAAAGGGTTAGTTCACCCAAAAATGAAAATAATGTCATTTATTACTCACCTTCGTGCCGTTCCACACCCATAAGACCTTTGTTCATCTTCAGAACACAAATTAAGATATTTTTGTTGAAATCCGATGGCTCAGTGAGGCCTGCATAGCCAGCAATGACATTTCCTCTCTCAAGATCCAACAATGTAATAAAAACATATTTAAATCAGTTCATGTGCACAAAAGATTCATAACGCTCCGAAGCTTCCTGAGGCAGTGTTTTGAAATCGGTCATCACTATGTAAGTCGTTATTTAGTTTTTTTTTGGTGCACAAAAAATAGGTCGTTTTTCAAGCACCTTATTACGACCTATTTTTACGTTTTAAAGTCATGCGCCCTCTAGCTGGCGTAAAAATAATGACAGTGTCGTGTTATGTCTGTCGTCCTGAAATTACGTATGACTGTTGTTACCAATCAAAATGCGTGTTCATTTAAATGCAATCTGTGGACTTTTTACACAATTTGTCCTATTTCCATTTAACAAAACTCATTTCTTTATTAACGACTACATACACCCCAACCATAAACCTACCCTTAGTGGTTTATAGTGCATATAAACTTTATGAGCACGTGTTCCCTGGGATCGAACCTACGATCGCATATTGTTATATATTGCAATGCTCTACCATTTGAGCTACGCGAAACCCGAAATATGACACAGATAAAAGGGAACAATGCATTAAAATGAAAGTGTCCTGTTGTCGATAGGGGCGCAACTTTAGCAAACACTCCTATGGGTCATATTTCATGAATTAAAATGAAAGTGTCCTGTTGTCTATAGGGGCGCAACTTTAGTAAACACTCCTATGGGTCGTATTTCAGGGAAGTGACAAACGACCTATATAGGCATATTGGTTGGAGAATATGTTGGAATCATCATAATTTATCCTATAAATTGTTATTAAAATTTTGAACAACATCTAATAATCAACATCTAATGATAACATCTAATTATCTAACCAAACATGCAACAAAAATCCTGATGCACTACAACTATAATTAAAGCTGCAAGCAGCGATGAAAGGGCCCTCACACCCGGGCTTACTGCCACCTGGTGGCCTTAGGAAAACTGAACAGTGGTCGATATTCATTTAAGCAGATAAATAGTGGAGAAATATGGCAAAGTCATTTTGATGCACCACAGTTCCTGCTGCCAGCAGGTGGTGCTTTGACTATTACTGAATATTGCCAAGTAGATGTCATCCGGTCAGGACTCTTATCACACATGTGAAGTTTGTGGCAGATCGGACACTGTATGCCTGAGTTACAACAGCTTCCTCTTTCATGGCGAAACATCAGACTTTGTCAGGCCGCCACAGACATGCCCTTCAGTCAACATCGCTAAGGCCTTAAGATTAGACTGACCAAATATTATGTTGATCTATGACTGTAACTGAATATTGCATTGTAAATGTCTTCAGGCCAGGACTCTAATGAATCATGTGAAGTTTTGTACAGATCGGACATTGTATGCCCAAGTTACAACTTCCTGTTTCATGGCGAAACATCGAAGTTTGTCAGGCCGCCACGGACACGCCCTTCAGAGAAAACTCTAGATCTTCGCAATTTAACGTCACAAAGGCCTTTAGATTAGACTAACCAAATACAACCTTGATCTGATTAAAGCTCTAGGAGGAGTTTGTTAAAGTACAACGTCTAGAAATGGCAAAAATTTTGCAGAGAAAATTCAAAATATCTCACTTCCTGTTGGGTTTTCAGATTTTGCACCCAGGGACTTTTTTGTAGGTATTGGGCCGTTACATCTGTCTACCAAGTTTCATACCTGCACGTGAAACATAGCGCGAATGGCCACACTTAATTCTGAAACCCATATCTGACGTAAATTTTCATCACTTTACCGCTGTGCAAAGTTTCATGAGTTTTCGAGCATGTTTAGGCCTTTAAAACATGTGATTCATTTCGGAGAAGAATAATTGACTGAGCAATTACGATAGGGTCCTCACACCATCAGTGCTCGGGCCCTAATAAAACTGCATTATATAAAACACATCAGTATGGAAATACAGTGGGAGATAATGAAACATGGCTCGAAAAAAGCAGAATACAATTGGTTTATTTGAAGATTTGCATTTTTAATTAAACACTGCACTTTCTTGTATTTATTTATTTTTTTCTAAATAAAGTGAAAGGAAATGAAGTGTTACTAATAGAGGGTTAACATCCGTAGTTTTAAATCTACTAAAACACCCCTACCCCCATCCTAACCCAGTTTAACTACAATCCCAGGTACGAGTGCCTGTTTGCGGGCACGGCTCCAGTTTCTCTGATCTTTGACCTCCGCAGCTCCCTGGGGGTCTTGTCTGCACTTGCAAAAACAAGCAAATCAGATCCTTTTACCCCAAACAAAACACCTACATACAGAGAGCAGCCCTGTCTTACACACACATGGCTAATCACTGCACACGTGCACACATGAACACGAGTACACACACATGCACACACTAATGTCCTCATACGCACACACACGGGTAGCTACATACACTCGCAATAAAACTATAAAAATATAAAACATGTTTTAGTCCACTAAAATAATACTATGGTATTATGTTTTTTAGCCATTGTACCATGTCACCATTTTCATATATGCAGGCTTAACACATTCATTCCACTGTGCTACTTTTCCATTGTTTTTCAGTGTCAATATGCGCTAAACGGACATTTTTAGCCGTTGAGCTCATGTCTTGCGTCTTTTGTAGCGTCTCATGCTTAATACAGCATTTAAGTTAAACTTCTAAAATACGTGTCTCTAGACCTTGTGCATTTTTTTTCATTCCACTGATCTGTGTCTGTGTGAAAAGGCCCATAAAGAGCTACAAAACCATTTTATTCGAAAATAATATAGCCTAGCTGTCAGTATCATGCTCCAATACTGCAGGTCAGTCAGCAACAGAACATATTTCTTTCTCCTTCAATCCCTGGCAGCCTCCTCTCCTCCTCCTCTATTATCTTTCCAGTCTGAGCAGTTTTTCACAGAGTGATATATGGAGGTGTAATGAGACTCTTTCCTCTAGAGTCCTGTGATAATCATGCATGCCGGCTCATCCTCCCTACTGTAGCATCACACTCACAGATAGCAGCAAACAGGTCTCTGGCAGCTTTAACTTCAATATTCAGTATGAAAATTAAAGGAAAGTTCTGGTTTAAATTAAAGTAAAATGTTATTACAATAATTTGGGCATGTTTTTTGTGTTTTTAAGCAAAGAGGAAATGAACCCAGACACTTAGGGTTCATTCACACAGAACATTGCATTCCACTGTGCTGCCTTTCCATTGTTTTTATATGAAAACATGCGCTAAAAGAAGTTCTTAAAAGGATAGTTCACCCCAAAATGAAAATTCTGTCATTAATTACTCACCCTCATGTTGTTCTACACCCGTAAGGCCTTCTGTTCATCTTCGGAACACAAATTAAGATATTTTTGATAAAATCCGATGGCTCAGTGAGGCCTGCATTAACAGCAATAACACTCCCTTTTTCAAAACATATTTAAAACAGTTCATGTGACTACAGTGGTTCAACCTTAATATTATAAAGCGACGAAAATACTTTTTGTGTGCCAAAAATAACAAAATAGCAACTTTATTCCACTAATATTTAGTGATGGGCGATTTCAAAACACTGCTTCATGAAGCTTCGAAGCTTTACGAATCATTTGTTTCGAATCAGTTCAGAGCACCAAAATCCCATGATTTCAGTAAACGAGGCTTCATTACGTCATAATTGTTTTGAAACTTTAATAGTTCATGTGACTCTGGCAGTTTGATACGCACTCCGAACCACTGATTCGAAACAAATGATTCATTTAGCTTCAAAGCTTCATGAAGCAGTGTTTTGAAATCGCCCATCACTAGATATTGTTGAATAAAGTCGCTATTTTGGTATTTTTGGCGCACAAAAAGTATTCTAGACACTTTATAATATTTAGGTTGAACCACTGTAGTCACATGAACTGTTTTAAATATGTTTTTAGTAGCGTTATGGGCATTGAAACAGGGAGTGTTATTGCTGGTGATGCAGGCCTTACTGAGTCATCGGATTTCATCAAAAATATCTTAATTTGTGTTCCGAAGATGAACAAAGGTCTTAAGGGTGTGGAATGACATGAGGGTGAGTAATTAATGACAGAATTTTTGGGTGGACTAACCCTTTAAAAGAAGTTTGACTTTTATAAATGCGTCTCTAGACTAGGGCTGTGTGATATGGACAAAAAAATACAATCACAATTTTTTAAACAATATTTTAATCATGAATACTGAGCCGGCGTTCGGACGTAAACAAGGAAGCTCTGAATTGTGTTCACTGCGTCAACTGCATACGAGAGTGACAGGGTAGAGAAGAAATTGTTGAATAAAGTTATTTGTTTTGTTTTTGCGCATAAAAAGTATTCTCGTCACTTCATAACATTAGAATTGAACCACTGTAGTCACGTCGACTATTTTAACAATGTCTTTACTGCTTTTATGGAGCTTGAATGATGGTAATTACGTTGCTTTTTATGAGGAATAAAAAAAAAAAAAAACTTGGATTTCATCAAAAATATCTTAATTTGTGTTCCGAAGTTGAACGAAGGTTTTATGGGTTTGGGATGGCATGAGGATGAGTAATTAATGACAGAAATTTCATTTTTGGGTGAACTAACCATTTAAGTCAAGTCACCTTTATCTAAATAGCGCTTTATACAATACAGATTGTTTCAAAGCAGCTTTACAGTGATAACAGGAAAATGATTCAATGATGCAAACAGAGTTCATTTCAGCTGTACAGCAGAACATTTTGTCATTTTTCAGCTGAAAATACTCTGTTTTGTTGCAATGATAGTTTGACAGTTCTTGCAAATTACCTGGCTCTGCTACATCATCTTTCCTGTATCCAAAATATTCCCAAACCACGGATGTTGAATTTTTTGGCCAAGTCCTTATCCTGTCCTGAATTCACCTTCCCTGTTTCTGTCCTTTCTTCCATGTCATAACGGTAAACCTGATCTGTTATGGTCTTGCGACAGATTTAAGCGTGCTTCATTCAGATCGCACACTGAGGGCTGGCGAAAAAACGTGCTTTCTGCAGTTTAGAAACCGCGCATGCTCACATCATGGTTTTATTACTTTGCATTTTTTCCCCCGTTGCCCTGCGTCTCGTGTTTTAACCGCAAAAACGCATTCTGTGTGAATGGTGATTTTTTTAAATGATTTTTTTCTTTGATATGTAAATGTTTCAACTTCCTTTTAGCAGTGGGACTACTTTTCTAGGCGGATGAACTTTCATTTTTGCATTGCTGATGTCATTCCTGTGGGCGGTAAATGATAGATTCTTCTGTGTCTGTTCTTTGCAAATATGGTACAGGGTTGGTAAGTGATTCTATCACACCAGCCTCATATTAACATGTTGTTGTGTGATATCATTGTTTTTTTTTAACATTTATTACGCATATATTATTGCTCCCGACCTGCTAAACTTACATTATAAATATATTTACTGCTTCTCATTCAGTTATACACAAACAAAACTATGATCAACCATTTACTACACATGCTGTATTAGACATTAGGTTGAAAATAACCCAAAATATTTATTTATGGTTTGGATGTACAGTCATATGACAAATTACATATTAAACGATAAAATGTGACAGCCTTTATTTTAATTTTTTTTTCTATATAAAATTCGGTATTTTCGGTAAGTCTCTTATGCTTACCAATACTGCATTTATTTGATCAAAATACAGTAAAAACTAGTAATATTGTGAAATAGTATTATCATTTAAAATAACTGTTTTCTATTTGAATATATTTTAAAATGTAATTTATTCCTGTGATAGCAAAGCTAAATTTTCAAGATCATTACTCCAGTCTTCAGTGTCACATGATCCTTCCAAAATCATTCTAATATGATGATTTGGTCCTCAACAAACATATTTTATTATTATTATTATTATTACCAATGTTTAAAAAGTTGTAATGCTTAATATTTCTGCAGAAACTGACTTTTTTTTTTTTTTTTTCCAGAATCCTAAGTTAAAAAGAAAAAGTGTTTTTACATGTCGGTACCTTATTTATATCTGTTATTGGTTATTAAATATTATTTGTTGAGCAATTGGTTATTCATTTTAATGCTTTAGTACTTGACTCTGAAATGATGCTAGACAGCACACATCAAAGACACCACTAAGCCTTGCAATGTTGATGAAGATGATGGAGAGAAAGAGATTTACTTACAGCTTCTCAAGGGAGTACAAGCCGGTGAAGGAGCCATTTTTCAAGACACGGATACGATTGTTGCTCAGATTTCTGTGAAGAAAGGCAAAAGGAGAGATGAAATGAGTCATTGTGATGACAGTCACTAATCACACATTCACAGACAGCGATGTAAAATGAAATCCGTCCATGCATCCAATGAAAACAGGCCTCACTCACACACTGTCATACACACCCTTGCCAACATACACGCTGAACCAAAACACACAAGCGCATGTCCAACACAAACACACATATAACAGTAAACACCCCGACACAAACGTGCTTATATGGCTAGACACCTCAGACAAATACGCTCGCCAACTCTTACACATATTCTTCATTTGCTGCCTTCAAACCTCATGACTGCAGCATTAGATTCTGGTATATACACTGAAGAAATAGTAAGGTTATAGAAGTACAGAGACTTGCTACTGCCAATACATACACAGACACACAGCTTTGAGCATCTAAGACCTACTGCACAAATAGCATATATGAAATTCACCGTAGCAGATCTATACAGGTGGAGCTGGGGAAGGTGGAGGGCTTCAGAGGAACTGCAAACTGCTAAAGCAAACTATTTAAATGTTGAACAGCAGCGCTGTGTCAGATTGTCAGATTAGGCAATTTTGACTCCTAAATTATGTTGTGGGCAAAAAACATGTCAGACTACATGTTGCTTCCCAAACAATAATCGCTTGAGGTCTTTAACAATGTGCATGATGTCATTGAGAAGGCGGAACTAGTGACTGACTTCTGGAAACAAGAGCGGAAACAAACAATGGTTGTACTAGCTTAATGCTAATTCCAGTAACCACTGGGTTGAAGCGCCTTCGCTATTGTTCGCCAGCATTTATCTTTGTTCACTTTGTCGTGGTAGTCACTTGAGGAAACATCATGAAGGCAGGATTATTGTTGCCAAAGCTCCACAAACCTTTCCTCCATTGCATAATTCCACCTAGCAGCACCAATTCAGTCATCTTTCTTTCGTTTCACCATGTTTGAAAGCTGTTTAAGAGCTTCTGTGCTCTTATTGGTCAATGTCACAGATGTGACAGAAGCCATCGTGGAGGCCAGAAAAAAAAAAAAAAACACATGCTAGTCTTTGTCGTAACATCACAGCCGCAGCATCGTTTGCCGTCCACTATGACACACTATACGATGTAAATTAATGGCCAAAAATGCATAAAAAAGTTTGTTTTTAAGTTGACAACGGTGTCGTGTAAACAGCCCCTAAATTTGCTGACACTTTTGCATGTTTTAAAAGCTAGAGGAAGGTTGATTGACCGAATCGTTGCTAATGCATTTTGTAATGATGCAAGTTTGAGCAGTGTGAGAGATTTATACAGTTTTCATCAAGTTTATATTAGACTTTTATCCAATGCACCTATACAAATGATCCAGGTGTGTGAGGCACTGTATTTTCTATTTGGTATTGCCCTTCTTTTGTAATACAAGTTATAAGAAATATAAACGCACTAAACTAAGATTCTCAACTGATCCCAACCCAAAAATGGCCACAGATCCATTAGGGTTGTGGACAACGGAGAAAAAAAAAGTTTAAATAAATGTTTACTTTGTGCATTTAGGATAGCAAACTTTTCAAGTTTCAGAAGGAAGGAAAATGCCCAAGTCTTTCATTGCTGACATCAAAAGTTGTGCATCCAATGAAACTCTACAGTATTTTGTCACAAATTCATCTGTTGGGGAGAACCGGGACGAAAGTAACACGGGATGAAACTAACAAAGCGATTTTCTCAGAGCCCTGACTACATTTGCATTCCATGTTAAGACAGCACGTTCAGCACGCAACCCTTGACAGAGACGCCAAATATCATGTGATTTCGTCATTGTTTCCCGCGGTTAGGTCTGGAAAGTAGTTTTTGAGTATGGTAAATAAATTGCTGAAGCAGTACTTTTTCTCTAATTACAAGTTGTGTTTCTCGTTTCATGTGTCACAATAATGATCAATCTACAGGTTATTTTGTGCTGTAACACATCCTGAAGTTTGCCTTTTCAGAATTTTTCAGTATGAAAGTAAATTGGGTTTAAATATCATACTTTCGTCCCGCTGCAGTGACAACAAGTGTTTCTTTTGTCCCACTGCTAATGTGGTGGCTTTCTCTGTGTTGCAGCATTTATTAAAACATGTTTATGTCATATTATACTAGCAGAACATGCCAAGAGTGAGCCAGATGTTTATGAGAGGACGTTTCCAGACATATCTGATGCTGATGTCTGTATGTCACCATTTATTCACTCAATCTGTTTACATTTACCATAGTCACATTTAGTTTTTAGCCATACCTTAGCTTTTCCACATCTACCTATGAATTTGCAGTGTTTCCATTCAGATGTTTTTATGCATATTTTGAATTTATGCATAAAAAACAGCTGGATTGGAAACATGACTACTGTTACATTATGTTGAGAATTTATATTATGCTAATTTAATTTAATTTTTATATTGTTCATACTGTTGAAAAAATGTTTTATAAAATAAATTGGCATTGCCAATATATATATATTCTAAACAATTCAAGTTTGTACTGTCTGGTTACTTTTGAAACATTTGATGAAACTGAAATTCTCAATTTAAAATGAAAATGTACTTTAATATTTTTTCGCAAAGATAAAGGACTAAATATGTTTGCAGTTACATATTAACAAGGTCATTTTAGGTCAAGGTCAAGGTCAGGTATATTTAATTAAAACAATACTAACACAAAAAAATCTAGCTTGTATTGTTGTGTTACTTTTGACCCACCTGTGTGTTACTTTCGTCCCAAATGACGGGGTCGAAAGTAACAATGTGCAATTTATGTCATACTGTATTTTTACAAAATACCACCTGTTATTGATAGACCACACTTGTGAGTTATTGACCACAGCAAAAATATATCTCTGTCTAAAACATTATCTTTTAAAATTACATTTTTGTAAAAAATGGTACTTTCGTCCCTGCTCTCCCCCTACATAACAGAAACCATTTTATTTAGGCAGATGCCCACATGACCGGTTGCATTATATCCCCTCATTTTTGAAAACCATGAACAAGGTAAAAGACAACACAACCCAAACTACATTTATGTAGTACACACATATTGTAACGACACACCAACTCAGAAATAGGTTAGGACCCAGTTGCAGGCCTTTATTCTCAAACTAAAGCAGGTGGGCATACGGCTTTAACAAAAAGGGTAAATCCCAACAGATGAGTAAAACAGGTAACAGTCATTTTTCTTATTACGGGGAACAGAAGGTATAGCCACAGCGGCAGGAACCACAACTAAGGATCTTGGCATTACAGGTAAGTATCAAGAGGTAACAGTAACTTCCCACAGAGTCTTCAGTAAACAGAAAGCCACAGCAGCAGGAACTACAACTAAGGATCTTGGCTTACTATGTAAGTATTTACAGGTAATTTCAGTCTTTTCCAAATAATAAATAAAAAGGAGGTTTAACAGCATCCAAAGAACACTTGCAGGTGAAAGATGGGTAAAAACAGGAACTTAACAGAACCGATACAGAGAGTCCTCCAACAGGGATGTATACAGGGAAATCTAGCATTTAACAAAACCATGAGATAATTCCAAACAACAGGACACAGAATAACAACAGTAACTGGCAGATAAGAGTTCAGGATAGCAAAACGGTGAAGGTGAATATTACCAAGGCTAGACAACTAATGACTTTGAGAGTGGGTGCTTTAAGCCCTGGATACACTGCAGGATTTTAGCAATCCTATAAGATCATTACTTTATCACACTGTGAGACATGGATCTACTAATCTTGGGTATGACATGCATGTAAACTGTACGATGATGACACCTATTGAATCGTAGGCTACGATGTAAGTTTCTATAGAAAAATAAAACGTCATCAGCATGCACTACTGGTAAACAAAACACCATGTTGAATCACACTTTGGCAGTTGTAGTTTTTATGTGTGCTGAAAATAAAAAGGAAGCGGCAAAAGAAAAGAGCTTGAGGTAAGCAGTTTTAAGTTTTAGCGCCATGTCGCTTTGATTTCATATCGCATTTTTATTGGCTGGTCAGTAGACGTAGGTCGTAGCAAAACACACTGTGCGTTGATCATGCTGAATTTCTGACACTGTCAGAAAACTATCATAGGCTATCTTTGGTTGCAAGACCAGGAAAACAGCCATCTTTGAACCTCTCTCACTGTACGACATAGGACCACCGATTAAGAGCCACGATCACAGAAATCGCCACGATTGTTTCACGATGGCAATCTTTCGTCTGGGACAGCCAAAATCGTGCAGTGTATCCCACGCTTTATACCAGTCCAAATGCACTGATAACAAGCCACAGGTGAGTCTTATTAACACTTAGGAGACTGAAAGTGGGTGAGTGAGTGAGAAAGTGGGGCAGAGTCCAGAGTGCACGTGACACATATAGATTGTGTAACATTATAAATGTCTTTACTGTCAAGTTTGACCAATTTAATGCATCTTTGCTGAATAAAAGTACTAATTGCTGTAACAAAAAACCGTACTGTCCCCAAACCTTTAAATGGTAGTGTACTGTATCTAGTCATATTGTGTTTTAAGACAGTTTATTTCATAGGTGCACAGAGAAAAAAGTGCACGTAGTTGAAGAAACACTAATATGTAATATTATAGTGTACTCTGTATACAGTATCTATAAAGACATAGTGTTTCACCAACAGAGGAGTGAGAGCGTCTGGGAAAGGATGCTGCCCAAACACGATTTCAGCGACCCGACAGCCACGAAGACAGCGACATCAACTTCAGCCATCAGACCGGGCTGTTTCCAATTAATCTTCACGGCCTAATGGAGGGATGGAAAGGGCGAGGGAATGAGGAAGAGGAGGGGGAGGAAGCCATAATCTTGATAATCACAGTGGATACATTTTTACATCAAAAGGAAGTCGAGGTCCACATCAAAAGCGTGCCCGGCTCTTTTTCATGACAATTATCCCTTTAGCCATTGGCTAATGGGCCTGAGACCAGAGAGAGTCTTATCAGAAGGAAGAGAGGAAAGAGAAGAGGAGGAGAGAGAGACGTTTGGATGGTGGTATGGGTAAAGCTTATGAGTAAAACAGGTTTGGATTAGGTTTGTGGCTGATATGGACAAACAAAAACACACTAATGCAAGTAAACTGATCCCGCCGTTGTGTGTGTTATATGTCAGATCTATTTCTGTCTGTCCTTAAATCATTATACGGAAGCAATACATCAAAGAGGCCATAGATTACAGTTATTTTCCCACAGTTTAGGGGTCTTTTTAGGCGTGACACAAAGTTTTTATAAAATAGCACTCACTGCAACATGACACTAATGTTCAATAAATGATCAGTTGACAAATAACATGCACATTTACTTTACTTTTTCAACATCAAGATTTTAGGTTAAAATTTAGACATCAAGTTGGGTCCAAAAGTCTGAGAAGACTTCGAGAAACTGTGATTCAAATAACAGTGAGATTAACATGAAGAATAAATATAATTTCTTTTCAAGTCTATGTGGAAAAAAAAAAACAATAGGCCAAAGAGACGTCAGCGGAAAAGGAAATAATTTGACAGGAAAGCAGGCTTTTATGTTTTGATTAAAGATTGCAAAGACTAACATTTATTTTCTTTGGAACAGCATGAACTGATGGACCAGGAATGTGCATTAATATTGCGATGAAATGTAAGTAGTGACAGATCTTCAGGAGTGGGGTTTAAGTGAACTAAAAGTCCTGCATTTGTCACTAGAGAGATGTGTCATTTTCACTGGAAGGTCCAGTTATGACATTCTGAGTAAACATTACGAGGTCAAAACATCTTTGAAAAATGAAACATATGAACGGATGAATTGATCACAATAAGATCTATAACAAAAAAATAGATGGGGTGAATCATTTAAAGGGTTAGTTCACCCAAAAATGAAAATAATAATAATTTATTACTCACCCTCATGCCGTTCTACACCCGTAAGACCTTCGTTAATCTTCATAACACAAATTAAGATATTTTTGTTGAAATCGGATGGCTCAGTGAGGCCTACATAGCCAGCAATGACATTTGCAATGTACTAAAAACATATTTAAATCAGTTCATGTGAGTACAGTGGTTCAATATTAATATTATAAAGCGACAAGAATATTTTTTGTGCACCAAAAAAAAACAAAATAACGACTTATATAGTGATGGCCGATTTCAAAGGAAGCTTCAGAGCGTTATGAATCTTTTGTGTCGAATCAGCGGAACACTGGATTTTCAAAAGTATGTGAAGTTCGCGGCTCCATTGTTGCAGTAAACTTCCACAACATTCTTGAATGAATAATTTATTAGATGCATGCTGGTCTGTTATTGTAGGGACATCGACTTTACATTTTTACGCCCCTAAACATGATGCGAAACAAAACGAACTGTGATTGGTTGCATCAAACGTCCTCTTGGGCGGTCCTTGGCCAATGAAAGCTGCAATAGAGTCCAGACCTTCTGCCGTCAGTCTGAAGGTCTGGCTATGGTCTAACAGCGCTAATCACTGTCAGAATGAGTTATCTGGCCAATCAAATCAAAGAAGGCGGGGCTTACTGTTCACAGAAGATGAGTGCGAATTCCAATGCGATGCTTTCGTTTTAGCAGTGAAAGAGTGCATGGCGAGTAAGTAGTTAAACATTTAATATTTGACAACTGTTTTATGATTTAAATATTCAGCGACCGTCAGTAATATCCAGTAATGCAAACTACTCAATATTTTTATAAAATTTTGCTGTTTTGAATTGAAAACATGCTACTATTTGATTAATATGATATGATGAATGTAATTAACAACTGTATGTGATGAGACAAGAAACGTATGGCATTGGGTGATTTTTTTTTATTTTTTATTAATATTTGCAAATAGTTTAAATTGATTACTTAATAGCTACAACAGACCTGGAACGTTTACAGTTCTTTTTTCTTTTTCTTTTTATCTTTTAATTATTTAATTCCGTTTAATAAAAAAAAATAATAATAATTTCATGTTCATCTGTTTCAGATAAAACTGAACATGCTTTTAGTGTCACTCACTGGACATTTCACGAAACGAAAGTTTCGTGAAATGTGCAAGACGCAATATAATATCATTTTGCAGAAATGTCGCCACTAGCACATTTTTTCCAATGAGCCTGGGTTGCATCATACACTCTTGTATGTCTGTCTATATGCAGCATAAAGATAATTCCTTATTATTTCCTTTGATATGATCATAATATCACACTTTACTATCAATGCACTAATTCCTTCTTTCACTCGCCCACATCAGACACTTCAGGCTTGTGCTTGTCAAAGAGTGAACTGATTAACGTTGTAAAACACACAATCAACACCATGACTAAAATCACAGATGTACTGTATATCTAACGGTCTAAAAGTCTGTTTTGAGTTTTACCCAAGATGTCATTTGGGGTCATAACATACTGACATCTGACATGCAACAATTGTAAAGGACTTGAAACATAGTGTACACCTGGCTTCATCCAATCAGATTTTAAAGATGTAATTATCCATTGTATAATTGCATATAATTACTGGAACTTTCTAAAGTGTGACTCATGTTCTCTTTCGTCTGTCCTCAATGTGTCACCACCTAATAGAGCGTAACTGGCTCTATAGCCTCTTATCATCAGGAAGTGTGTTACCAATCAGGTCTTAAAAATGTGTTTGCAGTGAGTGTGAGTGTGTGTATATGTCGAGAAAGAGTGTGTGTCTGCTTCCATTTGCAAAGCAGCAGCTGGTTCATCTTATTTTCTGCCTTGACACAAAAGTTAATGAGCAGATTTAATCAAAACAGCATTCGAGGCAGCCTCTTTTTAGCGCAAACACACCTTTTATGTCAAATCTAGTAGCCTATAACATGGTATTAGCAATGCCAAGGTCATTGGTTCGATTAGTAGGGAGGGAATGAATGCATGAACATTAAAAAATGTATACCTTGAAAACAAATAAGTCACTTTAGATAAAAGCATCTGCCAGGTGTGTAATGTAAACAAACTTACTATACTATACAAAGACAAAATGCAGTTAGCCTACTACATATTTTGTCAGAACTACGTTAAGTCTAAAATCAACTTTTCTGTGACATACAATTTGGCTCAACTATGCTCAGATTAAACTAAGTGTGAAAACTGATCTCAACTCAATAACATTTTTTCAAAACTCAATTATCTCAGTGTTGGAGTAGTTATAACATTTGTTGCCTTTGTAGGTCAGTCCAGATTGTGCTTTGCTCACAAAAAGCACAATTTACTGTGTAACATTGCGCTATTACCTAAAACCTATCAACAGATTTTGACAGCTGTTTTTGTATGACTAATGCTAACACTAGCAACCACGCTAATGACTTCCCGCATATGTGCACATGTGTGGACAAACACAGAGCTAAACTACATCCTGCCATCTAATTAAAGAAAATTAAAGAGGACATTTCAGAACCAACACAAGTGCCCCAAAAGTGGGTCTCTGTGTTTTGGCTCGAAATGAATGAAAATGACATCTTGCCTTTGTCAGGTCATTACTAAGGGTGACTACTCCAAACCACTAACCGAATGCAGTCATCCTACTGTTGCAGGATGTAGGGAGGATCAGGACACATAGTACTGGGACACGGCCAGCCGAACAGATCTTCAAATAGCTTTTTGACCCTGATCTACCCCGCCTGATGCTCTGGTCGAGCACATGAACCGTCAGCTAACTGAAGCCAGACACAAGATAAAAGCTGAAAACCAGACAGATCTACTGCATAATTTAATACAGAGAGAGACTGAGAGCTATCACTGGCAAAAACACAAACGGTTAATTGGACCCAGAGACTATAGAGCTATAGATAGTAATGAGTAATTCTTCAGTCAGAAACCGTTTAGAAAGTGAGCGTGTGGATTTTATGTGTCACGTAAGGTCTTGGGTTGCCGTAAGTGGCTTGCGTGAGTGTGTCTGTATATGTTGGAGTATCATTATATGATACATACAGGCAGTGTTGGGGTAACGCATTACAAGTAATGCGAGTTACATAATCAGATTACTTTTCCAAGTAACTAGTAAAGTAACGGATTACTTTTAAATTTACAACAAAATATCTGAGTTACTTTTTCAGATAAGTAACACAAGTTACTTTGTTTTCCCATTTATTGACTGACAGCTCTGGAGTCCTCATGTTGAGAGAAATCGAGAGTAGGTGTAGAGGCGTTCACTCAGAATAGTATGCAAACCTGCAATAATTAAAAATGTTAAATAACACAAATATACTTTATGTATTTAATCTCACTTTATTAACCAATGTCTTTGCTGCTGACCTTTGATGAACCAATTAAACCATACAAATAAGCAAAAAATACTTAAGTTAAACATCACATTTGTTTCAATTTTTTTTTTTTTTTTTTTATTGCTAAAGTAAGAGTTAAAGAACTTTCTTCTCCTGCATCCTATTCTTCTGCAATCCAGAATGGCAGCACAGCTGAAAGGTTTGTTTGAGCTGCACCCTCTACTGTACAGGCATGAACTTGCATTTCCTTCAGCCTAAAGCTTTTTCATTTTCATTTTTGGTGCTTTAAATTTGCCGAAAATAGAACTTTTATTATTAAAATACACAAGTAAGCCAAGCCCAGGTGAGAAAAATGAATGCAAAAGTAATGTAATACATTACTTTCCATAAAAAGTAATGCAATTAGTTACTTTTTTAGAGAGTAACGCAATATTGTAACGCATTACTTTTAAAAGTAATTTTCCCCAACACTGCATACAGTACATGATTACATTTCTACATGTAGTCATACAAAACTTCTGTCATGTGAAGCCCATTTATAAAATCTGGATTTTATAAAAGCTGTTTCTGTCTCAAAGTAATAAAAAAGGCAATTGTGAGGTAAAGTTTAAAAAAAGAAATAAAGTAAAATTGTGAGATATAACATCAAAATGACAAAAAAAGTCAAAATGCAAAATGTAGTGCAATATAAAGTCCCAATTGTGAGACATATAGTCACATTGTTAGATAAAAAAGCAAAATGGCATATACTGTGAGTTATAAAGTCATAATTGTGAGATTTAAAGTAGCAATTGTGAAATATGAAGTGGAATTATAAAGCTGCAATTGAGATTTAGTCACAACTGTGAGAAATGAAGTCACAATTGTGAGACATGAAGTCATATTGTGAGCTATAAAGTTGCAATTGTGAAATATTAAGTCATAAGGCATCTTTACACAGACAAGTTAAGGATGCTCTGTTCCTGCTCAAAATTCAGTGTAAAAATGCAATGTAGCATAAAAGCCAGACTTAATTATGCCTGCTCTGACCTACCTCAGGCCCTAGCATCAAAGCACAGTTGTAATTGCTGTATAAATTTATGCCACCTCTGAGCAGCATTAAATGGTCTGTTTGGAGACACTTAAATGTCACTTCAGAAGCACTTATGTGCCACCTTTGCAGTGTAAATTTGGCAATTGTGAGTTATAAAGCCGCAATTGTGAGCTATAAAGTCGTAATTGTGAAATATGAAGTCATATTCTGAGTTACAATGTCACAATTGACAGATATAAAGTCGCAATTGTTAGATATAAAGTCACGAGAAAGCAGGGAATGAATGCTTGAACATAAAAAAATATATTGGCCTACCTTTAATGCAAATATCTGCCATGTGTAATGTATAAACTCACTATACTGTATAAAGACAAAACGTAGTTACTACATATTTTATACATATTGTGAGTTATAATGTTGCAACTGAGAGATATAAAGTCACAAATGTGAGATATATAAAGTCAGATATATGAAGTCATATATATGAAGTCATATAAAGTCAGAAATAAGCCATTATTGTGAGAAATGATTGTGAGACAATTGGGAGATTCCCAATTAAGTGTTTTTTGTTTTACTTTGAGGCGGAAACAGACTTCTGTAGGATCTTATATAAGGAAACAAACTGCATTGTTCTCAATAGAACAGCAGGCAGGGATCAGCACACACTGACACCCTTATACGAAAATACACACACCGAAAAACATGCTGCGTACACACACACACACACACACACACACAAGAACTTAAAGCGGTCCGCTCTGTAAACAAACTAAAACAGGCGGTGCTCCTGTTCAGCTAAACAGGAAGTGGAGAAAATGAGCTGTTTATACAGAGCTTGGCTGACTGAGGTCAGAGGTCAACCCCTGAGCGCTTCCTGCTCTGCTGTGTGATGGACAGGGCAGAGAGCAAGAGCAGGTGGACAACAGAATGACGGGAAGAGATAAGAATGATATGACAAGAGAAAGATAAAAGCAAGGAAAAGAGGAAAACGGCAGTCCAGTTAGAGGATGAGAATTATATCTAAAAGATAGCAATAAAAAGAGAGAAATGAAGGTGGGACATTAGTCTTGCTACTTTAATAGTTTAATGCTGCATTCATGTCATGTTGAAAAAACGTAATTAGAAAGCTGAAAACGCAGCGTTTTTATATATAAAGCTCTGATTTTTTTTTCCCACTTCAATGTTGTGACATCATGTAAAAACAACAAGACTGGCAGTGACCTCATAATCAACGGTACTTCATATTTTCATATTTCATATTTTCATAATTGTATTATACACCTATGCTTTTGGTATTGTTACTGTTAAAGGATTAGTTCACTTTCAAATTAAAATTACCCAAAGATTTACTCACCCTCAAGCCATCCTAGGTGTATCTGACTTTCTTCTTTCTGATGAACACAATCGGAGATATATTAATAAATATCCTGATGCATCCAAGCTTTATAATGGCAGTGAATAGGGGTCACGAGTATGAGCTGAAGAAAGTGCTTCCATCCACATCCATCCATCATAAACCTACTCTATTCCACAGGGCTCCGTGGGGTTAATAAAGGCCTTCTGAAGTGAAGTGATGCGTTTGTGTATATAAAAAAAAAAAAAAGAAAGTGTAAACTGGCGTCGTGTCAGCCTTTTCCGTAAGTTGAATAGGGAAGGCATAGGACGTAGTGTAAGATTTTTGAACTGCAAGAGTTTTATACTTTCTTCGTAAGTTGAATACGGAAGGCAGTCTGGCGGAAGCTAGAGATTTTACTTCATAACTTGTTAAATATGTTTTTTTTTTACACAAACGCATCGCTTCGCTTCAGAAGGACTTTATTAACTTTATTAAATTTTCATTTGAAAGTGAACTAATCCTTTAATGTTATTGTTAATGTCTAATTAAGTAAGCTATTGTTATTGTTAATGTTTAATTACGTATTTTAATGCCACCAATAACAAATGATTCAATGGATTCCATTATTGGCATCAAGAGTTTTAAAAATATAAATGAATCATCTTTGAATCTGAGGACACAAAGCAGCATAAATGTCCTATTTTGTGTGTGATTCATCAGTTTTCATATAACTTTTGGGTGATTTTTCTGTACCATTTCCTCCACTATATATATATTTTTTCTTTTCTCTCCTAAATTAGATTTATCTTCTTTAAAAATGGACAGTTTACCCAAAAATGTAAATTCATCATTTAGAGACTCTCATATCATTCCAAACCAAGGGTGTGTTTCCCGAAAGCATTCTTAGCCAACTACGTTTGCAAGTTCCGTCGTTAGTTCAACAATTTGGTGTTTCTCGCAACCATAATCCCAACGTCACAAACTTTGTTGTAATACAGCTCTCGAGCTGTGGTTAGAAGCATTGCTTCTTGTTAAAGTACAGTAGATCATGCTCTTGGGCACAATAAGCAAGCTAACATTCAGTTCATCTTTCATTACATCAGTGCCGTTTTTGAAGAGTGCGCATGTGCATAAAATGAGGGAATCTGCGATGAATCAAACATCAATTTAAGCAAAATGACATGGAACAAAAACAGTGAAGTAGTCATTAGGTGCCATGTTCGTTACAGCAGCATCTCGGAGAATAGATTACTCAGCAAAAGTTATTACTCCTCCACTTGTGTGTAATGTCATTAATGTCAGAACCAATGTGGTTTAAGGGCGTTTTCACACCTGTAGATCGATTGCATTGTTCCGAAACAAGGATTTAATTTGTTACAATGTTGCATTTTCTTCTTGGTTTGGTTTGCTTTCACAAGGCAATATTTCAAAGCATACCAAAATGTGTTTATGCAAGTCACATGCGTGTACAGCTGTCCCCTTATTGGTAAGAGTTTGCTCTGCGTCATCCATTAAAATGATTGACAAGTTCGCTTCATGAGCATTTTGTGGCTTGTTTAGTACCTACTGTCTAGACACACGCAAACACTATACGAATGTAGCTGTCATTCCAGCTGTTAAATTATATACTACATACGTACTAATTCAAGTGTGATCTCTGTGTATCTCCCAGCGCTGTCTAATTGACTCTAGAGACACATGCAAACACTATTATGAATGTTATAATGCAGCTAAAGCGGGAATCAAGGCTTCATCAGAACAGCATTCTTGCACAGAGAAGCGCGATTACACAACGTTTTAAGATGAAGAGGTACTGCATTTTATATAGCGCATTTTCCGTTATGAAATATGATATTGTTTGGTTTGGTTCGTTTGTCCGTTGGGTTGGATTGCTTTCACACCACAAGCGAACCGGATAGGACTCGGGAAGAAATCATGTTCATGGATGTGATTATTAACGTTACTGTAGTATGAAGCAGAGCAGGACCGAGTGTTGTGGGAGCTGAACGAGGCCGCTGGAGCGATTGTGCAACACACGCCTCACGAGCAGAGGAACTTTTATAATGCCACAGTCGCCGGCGCCGCTTCCGCTTTTCCAGTCATGAGTATGAGGTAACGCAGCTCTGTTTATCATATTAGATACATTTGTTGAAAGTGATATTATAACTTTACTCTGTGCGTTCACTCGGCGTCTGCTGTGAGAAACTGTTGCACACTGTAAGATAGTAAGATTTTAGAATATCATATTAAATGCTGGATGGTTTGTGTTGATAAATGGCATACAATTAATTTTAAAACGTATTGTATGATGAAGAAAATTCTGTATTACTGTTACTAAAAATAAAGCTGCATCTGATTATGCTATGTTTGCTACTTCACAAAATAGTGTTTTTCTCTGAGGTATGGTAAAGCATGGTACTCACAAAAAAATCAAGAAAATTAGATTTAAACAATAAGACTAAACGTGTTGAGCTATATAACAGCAATTAGTTTTCTCACGATTTACAAATAGTTGGAAACATTTGGGATATTGTAAGTACTCAAGTGAACAAAATATATAACACTGGCCTAGTGTTATATCATTAAAGTAAGTGAACTGGGGAGAGAAATGTGACAAAAAACAGACTACTGGTCCTTACCAGTAGCGGCTCTGTCCTTCAAACAGCAGACCTCAGTAAAACAACTAAGCTACATAAACCAGACTGAAGTCTAAAGCTCCTTAATTGAATTGTCAAGCTTAAAAATAAAATCAGCAGTGACATATAAGACATACACCATCAGTCATCTGAGCTCTGATACCACTCAGCATGCTTTAATAATTATTATAGTAATTACATCAGGGACAAAAGCGTCTTCATGCGTCCCTTCATACATTAGTAGAGGCCATATGAGCCATGTCAAGTATCGTTCTTGAGGCTAAGAATAGGTTTTGAAAGACATGCTCAAATACATCATATCACAAAACTGCTGAAATATATCAATAACTCAAGATTACACCCTCCTGCTGAGGTGTGGCAGCACAATGTGATGCAGTCTGGCAAGGACGAGTGTCTCCTCGGTCACAGCAGTGGTTCTTAGTTCCTCCCCGTTCTTTGCCACTCGCTGGAGTGGTTTGGCTCAATTTGTCTCCTTAAACCGCAAGGCCTCTGAGACGAAACAACAGTCCATGTCAGTTTGTCCCTCGGACAGCTAAATGGCCTTAAGCTCTGCCACTCGTGCTTAGGAAACCTGAAACTTTAGAACAACTTATTCTAGGACATCCTGAACAATGTCAGACGTCCTATAAGACAATTTTGTCCTACAAGACAAACACACACACATACGAACACCAGCAGGTCAGTTGGCACAATGTTATCTCTTGAGAAAAAGAAGTACACTTTTAAAAAGATTATAATTACAGAAATAATTTACTTTAAAATCTACTTAAGTGCTGTGATGCTTTCGGACACTTAATTGCATGTTAATTGCAATTAAATAAAAATGTATTAGCTAATATTAAAGTCAATTAGTTGAACTTTTGAGAGCTTTTTGGACCCACTTAAGCTGAACTTAAGTGTAATCTTTATATGTTGACTTAAGTTGTGACTTAAGCACATTTTATATGTGTATTATCTAAAAACATACTTTATTATATTTGAAGTACACTACAAGTGCACATTAAATACAATTAAGCATATTTCACTTTTACAAGGGACTCAGAATCTCCTCTCTTTCTTCTTTATGAAAAGAGACCGACATGATTAAACAAGATTCTTCCCCAACAGACAACAATTAAGGACATCAGCAGCAAACCCAACATTCGTCATGCATTTATTAGTTTGCATGTGCATTCAACTGAGGTTTTTGTGATTCTCAGTGCAGGAGTTGTCTAACGGTACTTCAGCGTCATTCAGAGACCATCTAATAATATGACTTCATTTTCTCTCCTTCTGGAGCCAAACAGAAGAACCGCAGACTGGATGGGAGTCACACAGTGGGATTTAAATTTAATAATACTGCACAGAGTTTAGCCAACAAGCTCCCTATAAAGACCTCCTCTTTGCCCAAAACGCCTACAGCACATTACTAACTATGGCTTATTGACCTTAGAGGAGACAGCATGTTTAATTTGACACAAATGTTGGATTTTTTTTTTTTTGGTTACACTTTATTTTAAGGTGTCATTGTTACAGAGTAATTATACATTTACAAGTACTGAGTAATAATGATTAACATCATGTACTTACCATAGGGTTAGGATTAGGTTTGGTTTAGGGTTACTTGCATGTAGTTAAGCATAATTAATAGTTATTACTATAGTAACTACATGTGCAACAAGGACACTATAAAATAAAGTGTTACGAATGTTTCTTAAGGTTCAAAAACACATTTTCCCAGAGTTTTTGTCCATACTTGTGAAAACACATATATACAGTATATGTCAGTATAAATCACTAATGCATCAATTAATACGCAAAGTATATACTTAAAGTTGAAGTGTGTAACCAAAGACAGTATATATACCAAAACAGTTCACTCATATTATTAAGAATGTGAGAAAATGCAACATGCAATATGGCAGCTACCTTTAAAAATTCTGAGTGCCATTCAGACTAGTCAGACTATTCACGCTTAGGACTGCACATGCACAATGGCTTTACCAACATGAAATATATGCTTTTTAATGATATTTGAGCAAAATAAACAACATTCATGGGGCCATTTATGTCAGACTTTCTTGCTGACTTGAAATATGATATTTAAATGTGAGTTTGGCAGACAGTCTTAGAGATTTTGGTATTTCCTCATTTAAGTAGAAAAGAGTTGGTCTTTGTTTGGCTGTTCACATTATCTTTTAAATGTGGCCACCAGTGGTGTAATGTAACGAAGTAATAATACTTCGTTACAGTACTTAAGTATTTTTTGGGAAAATCTGTACTTTGCTTGAGTTTTTATATTTCTGTCAACTTTTACTTTTACTCCACTACATTTCCTAAATAAAATGTATACTTTTACTCCGATACATTTTCCCAAAGCATTTTCGTTACTTACTACAAAATAAAGTCGGAAGAACACAGACTGCAAGCAAGCATGTGCAAACAAGGCTTGCACAAACGCGGTTGATTTCATTTTCCGGGTTGCGTCCGTTGCTGGAGCGGCTGAGAAGAGTGCGCTGTCATTATACAGTACGAGAGTGACCTCTAGAGGCGAAATAAAAACTATCACTGATGCCTTAAAGAGTTTGTTTTGACACGTGACGTGAGGCTGCGCGCTGCACAGAGCGGGACACTTATATTATACAGTGTACACTACAGTACGTTTTCATATCATTATAAAGTAAATAGTTTGTAAAAGGATTTAAAACAGAGAACAAAATGGTATGTTATACAGTGTACACTACAGTACATGTTTTCATATCATTATAAAGTAATTAGTTTGTTAGATGCTGCATTAGTGGAGAACAGTAGTATGTTTGCCGTCGAGGCTAAGAGGATGCTAACATTAGTAGTATCTCAAGCGGTTAAAACAATGTGACAAAAACACCAGCTGTTTAATGTCACGATTGTTACCATTCATTTGCATTAGTTTATATCCATTTGTTCACTGTTAAGCATTCGTTATCCAGCGAAGTTGCATATTTAAACTGTATCCTCATCATGCAGTGACAGAAACATAACAAATCAGTAATGTATTCGATTTCAGTTCTTTTTGTATCTGTGTTGTAACACATATTTTGATTAGATAATCATCAAGTTTTCTAAAATAGAGGCAAATGTGTGAAAGTATACATATAATAGACCTATGCTATGCCTTTGTGTGTAAAGATGGTAATTTTTAAGCAAGACTGTTTGGATTTATATGAAATGGTAACACTTTACAATAAGAGTCCGTTTAACATTAAATAAGGTTAATAAAAGTATTGTTCATTTTTAATTTCAACATTTACATTTGAACATTTTAAAGTTGTCTCTTACATTAGTTATAATGCACTATGAATTAACATGAACGATCAATGTATAATTAATATATTAGTATTTTTTATATTTAAAAATTACAATAAACATTTAACCATTTTTTTAATTCAAAGAAACAAAAATGTAAGAAAGAGTTAAAACTGAACACAATCTTGCTGCTCAAACTGTGTATAGAACAATTTTTAATAATATTTTTTTGCTCCTTTTGTATTTTACATTTACTTGTACTTTTACTTTCAAGTACGTTTAATATAAAAAAAAATACTTTTCGTACTTAAGTACAAAAAATATCACATACTTTAAACCTTTACTCAAGTAACATTCTAAACAGTGACTTTAACTTCTACCAAAGTCATTTTCTGGTAAGATATCTATACTTTTACTCAAGTGACCTGTGTGCGCAAAAAAACAATAACAAAATTTAATTTTCATTTATAAAGTGATGTGTCACAGAAGCCAGTGAATAAAGAGGATGCAGAAGAGGATGAGGGGAAAGAGAGCAATTTTTTTAATATTTACAATACGACTCCTAAATTTTTCCTTGTATAGAGCTGTGTCGCCGTAATATGAGTTCTAAAACCTCACTGTCCCTCCACTGACTACCTTCACATCTGTCTTCCACATTCACCAGTGACCATAGAACTACCAGTACATAAAACCTTTGGAGTGACTCCGGTCAGCGCAGAATTGTGACAAATGTCGATGTAAAAAAAAATTGCATGTGGAACTGGCTATTAGTCCATTAGTGTCACTCTTTAGGTTCTCACTGAGAATACAATGACCTCAAAGGACACGCTGCATCCATCTGAAACTTTATCAGCTGGAGGTGCTGTTGGTCGTACACACTATTTTGTCATATTCGTCTTGTTGTACAGTTGATAAGTTTCTCTTGCCTGCCTGGCTTTCTTTATTCCTTAGGGCAAATGCTTCTGATGGCAATCTTGACAGCTTACAGTGATCTCCAAAACCATGCTGTATACATGCTCGAATTATAAGACATTACGCTATATAATATGGAAGGGAAGAGGAGGGATGAGAAGGTGAGGAGTGATGAAACGGTGCATGATGGATGCATATAGAGAGAGCTGAGGGGGATGATAGGGAACCTGTGTTTCTGTTGTCTGACTGTGGGTTTCTTAGCTCAAGTGGGGCCACTAGTCTCTGCACTACACAATGTGTGTGTGTGCGTGTGTGTGTGTGTCCTATCACAGGCCTCGCACTGAAGTGGAGGTTATCAGAAAAAGAAAGTACTCTGTCTAGCAAATGTGGCATGTTGAAATACCCTTAACCTCAAAGGACCCTCTGTCTCCCCCATGTCTTCCTGCTGTAATGCTCTCAGATCAAAACCGGCTTATTTAGAAACTATCAGGGACTGTGGACATCATTTATAAACCTTATAATCAACAGCTTAGTATTACTATTAGAACTCAGAACTATCAAAAGCATAACAGATTCTTTGCTCACACTTTAGACTTGGGTCCAATTCTCACTATTAACTAACTATTAACTAAGTCAGCTCCATAAACTCCTAATTACTGCTTATTAATAGTTAGTAAGGTAGTTGTTAAGTTTAGGAACTGGGTAGGATTAGGGATGTAGAATATTGTCATGCAGAATAAGGCATTAATATGTGCTTTATAAGTACTAATAAACAGCCAATATCATAGTAATATGCATGCTAATAAGCAACTAGTTAATAGTGAGAATTGGACCCTAAACTAAAGTGTTACCGATTCTTTTTATGTAATTAATTATTAAATCAATAAGAGTGGTAACTACGGTAATAAACAGCATAAACAGCAAATCAGACCAATGATCAATAAATAGCTATGTTTATGGTTAATAACCACAGTAAACTATTCGGATATGTTTGTGTATATCGGCTCTATTATAATGACTTCAAATGTGGCTCATCCAATCAAATTTTAGTGTTAGAACTATCAGTTTTATAATCGTTGCCGATTCTCCTTGTGAGGAAGTCTTAAAGGTGTACAGTACCAAAAACAAGCTATTTAACTCTATGTCATAGAAACAATGGAAATGAAAAACTACATTATGACTATGTTAAAAAAGAATGCGAAGAAGAATGCGGCCCCTTTAAAACCAGCAAGTATTTTTCAAATACATAAAAGATGCTGGCTGCATCCGAAAACTGGTGGCATTCGACTTGTTGCCTCACTGCCTTATCAGGCAATGACTTTGTAGGCAGCGTTTGGACATGAAGGTACCTCACGAAACTGATTTCAGAAAGACTTCTGAGGCAGCATAACGGTTTAATGATCTACAGCAAAATAGCGCAGGCTTTGGTGATAACTAAGCAAATTTACAATAGTACAATAGTAATTTCACATCAGAAGTGGAAAACGTTGGTCAAAAATATACATTTACAGACAAAGTGACCACAAACTGCAACTTTCAGATGCCATCTTTATTTTTAGCTCAACTGTCACAGAATGGAAAGCACAGGATTGTGGGATATCAAAGGCAGTAAAGGATACATCTATGCTGCCTTCAAAAATCGATCAGATGAAGGTATCTCAGGAGACCCGAAGTGAAGCTAACATTGCATTCAGACATGCCTTGATGCCTTCCTACCTTGAAATGCATCCTCCGAAGGCAGTATTTTTCAGCTGTTTTCGCAGTGTGCTTGACTTGCTTGTAATCTATTGGCTATTCTGCTGTTAAAGTAACTTCTTTCACTCCAAATGCTATTACCATCTGTTCATACTAGCACTGATTTTAAGTTCATAAATCTTATGTCTAAAAGTGATGGTTCTTGTTCAATGAGTTGATAAGTTGTTAACCAAGTTTATTACAAACAAAGCATGCCTGAAAGAGACTGTTCTCTGTTCAGTGAGTTGTTGACTCAACAAATGCTCAATTCATGACACTGTTATTTATTTATCATTATTATTAATATTTTTGAATTAACTTTTATTTTTATATTTTCAGCTTTTATTTATACTTTAGTTTTAGTAATTAGCTATTTTGACATTTTTATTAGTTTTTTTTAATATTACTATTTAATTTATTTATTTAATATTACTTTTTTAATATTTAATATTAATATTTTTACTATTTAATATTAAATACTATTTAATATTACATATTTAATTATTATTATTATTTTTTTTAAATCTATTTCCCATTAGTAATTTTATTGCTTTAAACTAAACTAATTTCAGTTATTTGAAATGGCATCACTTCTAGTTTCCATTTAAAGTTTTTCATCTAATATTTATATTTTATTTAGACTTTATTTCAATTAGCAAAAATGTTTGTAATAGGTTTAATTAACAACAATAACAATGATTCATGAACAAATCGTTCAGACCATTTTTGTGAACCCATTTACACTGATTTGTTGAAAATAAACTCAAAAGAATGATCTGTTCATTAATCGGATATTGCTCGAAAAAAATATTTGGTCACACTTTAGATTAGGGTCCAATTCTCACTATTAACTAATTAATAACTATGACTTTTGCCTCAATAAACTCCTAATTACTAATTAATAAACTAAGTAAAGTATTTGTTAAGTTTAGGTATTGGGTCGGATCAGTGCTTGAAATTAACTCTTGTGGTCACCAGGCACTGTGGTGAGTGGTTTTCCAAAGTTACTAGACAGCATTTTCACTGGCCACAATTTTGACATCGATACCACAGGGAAAAACTGCCATATAGATATTTTTAATATTATCTCATAATTTAGCAGCAGGTATATTAGGCTGCTGTCACTTTAAGACCTGACGCACGGATCCATTATACTGTTACACATGCATTTTCTTTCTCAATTGTTTATGTTCATTTAAAACATAACTGTCTGTGTTTATGTGAATATTCACCAAGACTGGCATTTTGACATTATTTCGTATGTATTTGACTGTTTAAAGGCAATAAGCAGTGGAAAACAAGAGGCCAATATGCCAAATTTTAAACCCTGTAACACCAACAATATTCATCTGGAGAAAATGAAACAAGTGAGTGAGGGGAGGCAGGTTTGTGTGCCAATTCGCTGTCAGAGAGATGAGAGAGCGAGAAAGCGCAGCTGGTATCATGGAAGCGTTTCGGACATTTCATCGAAAAATCGATATTTTGACTACAACTAAAAAATTTATATATATTATATTAAAAAATTCAACCCGATAAGTGGCTAGTGCAAGTGACTGCCTTACACGCCACTGCTGAAATCCGCCCGCATTTGACGGGCTGGCGGGTGTTAATGTCAAGCCCTGGGCAGGATTAAGGGATGTAGAATATGGTCATGCAGAATAAGGCATTAATATGTTCTTTATAAGTACTAATAAACAACCAATATCCTATATATATGCATGCTAATAAGCAATTAGTTAATAGTGAGAATTGGACCCTAAACTAAAGTGTTACCTACTATTTTTGCAGTTCCACAGGTCACACTTGTGGAGCAAAAATGACACATTACCATTAAAGTAATTTATCTGAGTGTTGATACTGAAATGAAACATAATTGAGAACCCAATTAAGTATCCAAGGATATGGAAGAACAACCTGAGCAATAAAAGTTATGGATTTATCATCACTTCTGTGAATCAAAATTATTCAAATGTTTTCTGGAGAATTCAAACAGCTTCTTACAAAAATGTGAGAAAAGAGAAAAAGGGGATAGGCTACCAGCCAGGACAGGCAAAATCCATATATGAGAGACAGAGAGAGAGAGAGAGAGGTCCCTTCAGCTTTGCCACTAATGAAGCCTAAGAGCCCAATTACACAGCCTTAACAGCAGGAGCAGCCAAGAGAGTGAGTGTGTATGTGTGTGTATGTGTATGTGTGTAGACGCTTTTGTCAGTATGTCGGCATACATGCCTTTTTGTGTGTATAAATGTGTTTAGATGAATGTGTTTTCGGTGTGTTTGTGTCTGCTTATTCACTCACGTCTTTTACTCGCCTCATTCTTGCGTGTTTTTAAAGTCTAGTAGCATGTGTGTCAGCTTGAGTCTGTATATATGTGTGTGTGTGTGTGTGTGTGTACAGAAGCTGGGCCGCTATGCTCTTTGTTAAAGGGAAGCTATTCTCTCTAGAGTTCTTCAAGTACCACGGCTGCTGCCTGACAGTTCACTGCCTCTGAAGCTCCAGCCTACCCTCATCCCGCTCCAGCATCCAGCCAGGATCCCCTCACCCGTGCTGGGGCTTGAGTGCTGCTGGAGGGCGGCTGTCTGGAGAAGCACTTTGCAGCAAGAAGCCACTCAAGAAAAGTAGCGATGCGTGTCTGAGAGCTCTGTATCTGTCCTCAACAAGTAAGGTCAAACATATGTGTCTATGTGTACATACGAGTGTGTAACTGCTCAAGTCAGTGTACAATTTACAATAATAATGGCACTGGAAAATAAAGCATCCAACAACATCCACTAAAAGCACAACTCTGATACACAACCTACATCAGGCAAAGCTGCACTTTTATAATCATGCACCAAAGTTACTGTAGACTGTAAAAAAATATATTTTTCAAAGTTGTAAAAAAAAAAAAAAACAAGTGTTTAACAAGAAAATAGGCTACAATTGCAGTTTTTCTATTTTAAAATGTTGTGTTTATTCAATGTTACTTGTCATTTCTTCAGAATTATTAGTGAAATTTACAAGCAGTTTCTGAGTCAAAACTGTTTCAAAGTAAACCCTACACTGTAAATAATATCCTGTTAATTTACGGTAAAAATTGTTTTAAATTTGCCATAAAAATACTGTGACAAAGTTTCCAGTTTTACAGGATGTCTGTATATTTTTCAACTTATAACCGTATTAAGTGATATAATGTTAATATATACCTACATTGACTACCAAAATCTGCCTTTTTACCTTAAACTGTACTGATATCCACCACAATAACACACGATACTAAAATAATTCAACAAACATTAGTTAATTAACATAAAATGTAATACAAAACATATTACTTATAACAAAGATAAGAAGAAACAAATGTGCTGTTAAACCTTTTATAGTTTTTCACCGTGTATTGTAAGGTAACTTACAGTTAACCAATTAACATTTTTAATGTAGCATTTTTACAGTATTTTTCTGTAAAATTACAAACATTTTTTACAGTTGTTGCTATTTATATAATACTATTTTCAATGTACTTTTAATTGCAGTTTAGTTTTATTTTCAGCAGTTTAGTTTTAGTTGTAGTTTATTATATTTAAGCTGTAAAGCTGACCCTGACCCCTTAAGTCTAACCAAAAAGGTTCAGCAAGGTTTTTAAGCAGAAAAAACGTACTATATGAACATTATATCAGAATCTGTAACTTCAGCAATCTTACTTATATATAATCTGTGTTTTTGAGTGAGAGAGGCGAGTAAAGATCACAAATCTGCCTCTGTCTTTTACATACATATTCTTACATACATTCATACCTCTATGAGTGCCATCCACACAAATTGCTGAACCCAATAATTACACACAAATAAATACACATAAATAGGTTTTCATCTTAGTTCTAGTATGATAATAACCCTGTCACACACACACAGACACACACAAACACACACACGGTTTGTCCGAAAGCTTTGAGCACAATGAGCACTTAGTGCTTAAATGCATCTTGAGATGTGAATGCATGTCTTTGTGCAGCCAGCCTGCAGGAAGAGAGAGAAAGAAATAGACAAAGAGAGAGAAAGACAGATTTTGCCAAGTCCACCCCATCCATCTCTAAGTCTGTCAGCGGTTAAGTGGATGCATGTAATTGTACAGCAACTGTTTTCTGATTGAGTTATCCAGAATCATAAGGAGATTAGAAGTTCTTCTCAGATATGGATAAGAAAGCATGGTACTGTCCTGTCCAATACAGACAGCACAACAGATGCTGTAGACCCAGCCAGGGGCGAACAAATAATTGATGATGCAATATAAAACCTATCAGCTTTGCTCATGAACATAAAATGTTCAACAACAACAAAGAAACATCTTAAAATATAATAGCTTTCCCTCAGAGATGCGAGCTCCAGGCCGTCAGCGACCATTCAGCGCTCATGTACCCACAGAGAACAGCTTCATCTCGGCCAGTCCTTCAGGAATTTGCCACTGGCTCTTATGTAGATAGTATTTAACCATGAGGTATAATTCGTTTTGGGTATATCAAACGGGCAATCTTTGGTCTTATTAATCTATTACTTGTTCCAGTGCCAATAGATTTGGCTTAAGGGAATATGGGAATGTCTTAAATATTAAAAGGACAAAGACAAAGATATTGCTTTCCTCAGCGGACATTCAAACTGATTTTGTGATTATGATTGACCTAGCTGTCTTATTGACATCTTTCTGCAATTGAAACACTGACAGAGCAATTACATGATATGGATTTTGGTAAGTTGTACTGTATCTTACATACCTTCTGATGTTCATTCATGTTTATTTTGTGCTGTAACTAGTAGTAAAGAGGAAAAGATGATCAGTTCACGTGCACGCTGCTGCTTCACTTGAATTGAAGCGCTACAATATATATATAAAATGATCAAAACTTCCAAAACAATATCCAAAATATATTGTTAAATGAATAATAAGCATACCATAAAACAGGCAGAACGATCTTCACTTTCAGTGCTGCTGGGAATCGCAGACAAAACTAAGACGTTAAATATCTGTTTGTGAGTGTTGTGATAAAAAGTGACCTTGAAGGCCAGAAAACCCAGCAGTCCACAAGCTGCAGCTTATTTCAAAATTACAGACTGTGTTTGGGACACGTGTGTGTGTGTGTGTGTTAAAGAGAGAGAGCAAGCGGGTCCATGTATGTGTGTGTCTGTTTGTGTGCATATGTTGGGCTTTTCCATAGCCTAAAATTAAAATCTGGGTTTTATAAACGCTCTCTAATTATGGAGAAGAAGATGATGCACTATTTTTGGGAACTGTGGCCATGAACGCCCTTCTCATACACACAGACACACACTCACTATAACAAAAAATACATATGTGCATAAATACAGTCTATACAAGCCACTGCAGAATAGAAAATATCACAACAAGTAACCATAAAAAGACAGCGTGCTTTTGTAAATAGAGCAACATGCATGGATCTGTTGAACTACACACTTTCTGAAATGCTACTAGCTACTTCAGTAGTACAGTGAATGTTAATTGCTATCTTTGGAATGTGCAATCGTTTCTAAACAATATTAACCACACAAGGCCACCATCACAGTCATATTGCAGAAAAAAAACCACTGTTCTCCTGGGAACTGGTATGTGTGGAGTTTGTGTGTTAGTGTGTGTTCATAGTTTGACCCAGATAACAAGACGAGGTTGGTTTGGATGCTGGACGAGCTCATTGTAAACATGAAGGACCTGGACTTTTGGTTATGATTATGTACAGGCCACTGGTCAAGTGGAGGACAACAAACAATTGTTGCTCTGTTGTGTGTTGTTTTCATTTAGAGTGAACAAGTAATGTAAGAGAAAAAAGTATGTACTGAAGAAATATTTTAGGTTAAATACAACATAAACTCTATCAACGGCACCTACTGACAGACAAAAGAGCATCAGGTCATTTTGATGACGCTTGTTTTCTTCAGATCACATTAAAGTCTCATTAGTCCAAAGTGAAGCTCCTCATAACTGTATGTCAAAAAGTAATTTCACATTCAGTGTGGACAGAAAAATGGATTGCTAGTTAGAACATTGTGTTAATAATTCAGAATATTCCTTTAATATCAAGTACTTATAACTAGATTTAACCCCTTCAGACCTGAATTTTTTCCACTGAGCAAAAAATGTTTTATCCACTTGATATTTGGTCTTCTTTAATGTATAAATGAGTCTAAAAAACAAGATTTGTGAAAACTTATTTTTATTAGATATTTTTCATGTCCACTACAAAGAGCATCAGGACCGAAGCAACAAAAATTACTTGAAATTACATTTTAAATTATTATGTTTTAATGCTCTTTGGTCATGTTGTACACATATTTTGATGTGTTGACTAATATTAAAGCTCATACAAAGCACTTCTAAGTTTAACTGTAGTGTGTTATTCAATATTACATTAGAGTACAAAACTTCAACTTCATTACAAATCTGTAATTACAAATATACTTAAATATATGACAACAAGTTTCAATAGAAATTACATTAAAGCATATTTTAGTTTACCAAAAATGCTGGTCAGTACATTTGGAAGTACACTGTAACCATATTTCAAAGACAACTGAAGTAATTATGATATTACATATAAATATGAAATTAAGAGTCGCACATCTTGTTTGTGACCAAACAAAACATCTTGGCCATGAAATGTGATGACACCAAAATTTAAGATACCATTGAAAATTCACAATTCTCAATTCCAATTTAGATACCACAGCTGAAACTACTAGCCTAACTAATATAAATTTAAGTCAGTAATAAAATAAGAAATAATCAAATGAAATAAACAGTGTTTTTCAGGAAGTTCTAACAGTAGTTTTCAGGTACAGAAATTTAATGAAGTAATTAAATGTAAAATAACACTGCATAGTCTTCACTGTATAAATTAAACGTTGATTAATCCTTATTAAAGTTACAGAAGTTATTCAGTCAAGAGCAGTGAGTGATTTTCTTTTTGTCTTTTGTTGTTTGATTAACATTAATGACAGGGACAGCAGCAGTTACATTAGGCTGCTGTCACTTTAAGAGCTATTGCACGGATCCAATATACTGATACACATGCGTTTTCTTTCTCAATGGTTTACATTCACTTAAAACATAACCGACAATGTTTACTTGGATACTCGCAGAGATGGGCATTTTTTAATATAATTTTGTGTGAATTTGTCCGTTCGAGCGCAAAAAAACGTGAAAGAGAGCTCAATTCAGTATTCGTGCTCTAACGAATACTGAATTGAGTAACGAAAATTGTGTAACGAATCAAGTTCCCTTTCGCATCTTCTTGCTCTTAAATATTTAAATTGGCAAGGCTTAAACTTTCCTGACGATGCAGCACTGGCCCGTCATCTGTCGCGAGTATCGTTCACGTTTGTTCATGTTCATGTTCTCAAAACATTACTTTCTACTAGAATACCAATGTAACCTGCAAAAAAAAAGGATTTTTCACGAATCAGTGAATGAATCTGAACAAATCTTTTTTGGTGAATGGACTCGAAGATTCGAGTCACTGAGATGACCAGTACAATAAGACATATCCTTGAGATACAAGCCAGAGGCACTATGGTGAACGAGAGGGGGACAGCTGAAGACAGAGATATACTGTACACAGAGGACTAAGAAAGAAATGAGATCAGAATGAGAGTCTGTAGACAGGGAAGGAGGAAGAGAGAGATACAGAAAGAGAGTTAGTTCAACAATTCTTGGAGTCAGTTAAAACAAGTAGAGTGAAAGGAAAAACTATCTAAACAGAGATTCCCGCTGTGCGCCGGGAGGAGCATCTCGCTCTCTCTCCTTCTCAGCCGAACAAGACACTGCCGGGGGATTTTTCGTCCGCAAAATCCCATCCGAAGCGGTCACACAAATAAACAGCACACATAACTGCTTAATGATTCCTCAGAGAAAGTTTTTCCTCAGAAAGAGCGCTGACTATTACATAGACGTTTGTGATGGAGGGTTAGAGGTCAAAACGTGTGTGGCAGGGGCAGGTGTGATGGGTTAGGCTCATGGTATCCAGTGTCTGGGTCTTTGTTTGCTTTTTTGATTTATTGCGGACCGCCGCCCCTTCTCAGAACACGTGCAGTTTTCCCCTCCCTTCCCCTCCTCTACTCTTGTCGCCTTTTCCCACAAAAATAAACCCTCCTGGAATGCCGGCGTTCCGAGGACGCCCCTCCACACAATTCCCCGGATGTCTGTCAGGAAGGTTTCTCAAAACACACTCCCCTCTCGTCACACTCTGACCTCAAGGAGAACCCCGCGCATATATCCATACAGATGCTGAGTTATGATTGTACAACACAATAAATTTCCAGTTTTCCAAAGTTCATCATGTCAGTTCTGGAAAAACAGACATAGTCGGACACAGACGGACAGATGCACACAAACTCGCTGCAGCTGTCTGAGGGGGGCTTCGGATCAAGGTCACCAATGAAGTTGGAATCGTTGGTATCTCAAAACAGCTTTATAAACACTCACACACATATATACAACAGCCAGTTCAGCTCACACCCACATTCTTACAGCCATTGAAAACACGCAAGCTCGCTAGTGCTCAAATCTGGAGCAAGATAATGCTGATACAACGTTGAACAAACATTGATTTTACGACTGTTGAGTCAGTGGATCAACACTGAGTCAAGAAATCTCTATATGGTGCGTAACTGTCAAAACATTAGCACAGTTTTACGGTTAAAGATGGAGATCAACACAACATGTACTCTTTGGCTGTGTGGAGGAGATTAGCTTCAGCTAAATTTAAAGAAATGAGCAGACCGAACTGCCAGGAAAAGTCCACTGTCAATAACCAATGTGATCTCATAAGTATTTGGTGTATTTTTATATATAGTGTTGTTCTACCACACACACATTTACTTACGTTTTCATACACACTGAAACGTACAATATTGGTGTATTGACAGCATTAAAACATAATAACTTTACAGACGTACAAATGTATACAAATCCTTATTTATGAATATTTAAATTGTGGCATTAAATGAGTCATGAGCTTTTCCTTGAGCTTTTGATATATAAGAGGTCATCGTACTATAAGAATATCCTGTAAGTTTCAGAACTGAAAACTTCCTTGTTAGTCCAATAAAAGCTTTTATTGACACCAGGCCCAGCGAACTACTGATCCTGGAATGTGCCTATCATTGATAGGTGAAGCGCCTCCGCAGAAGAAATCAACGCCTACTTCATCATTGCAACGTTAGCCCTGCTCACTGGCGTGTTAGTGAGATGAGGAGGAGAGAATAGTGATACAGGACAAAAATAACATTACCTTTCAATGGATGGTATAAATATGGTTATATTTTCAGCAATGTGAATGTTTCTGTAGAGCTTTATTTATTTGTAATCGTGATTTCACTGTGGATTCTTTGGTAAATCAGTTGTATTTCGGCACAGGCTTTGCAAACAGACTTTTGCGATATGGACTCGACAGTAATGCAACAACATGTAAGTAACTGTGTTAATTCTAATGTCTGATCTGATATGTAATGATTCAAGTACAGTCAGATGTTTTTCTTTGTCTATATGTCAGTAAATCAAACCAGTGACTAAATGGTCAACTTCACGTTGTTTCTCTTAATAGGATGAAAATAATCTGTTATTTAAATGGTGATTAAATTATATAAAGAAAGAGATCAAAGAACGCTCCCTTTGCAATCGCCTGAGCTGTCAATCAAACAGCACGTGCTGGCTGAGTTCTGGATTTGCACCAAAACTCCCATTTTTTTCAACGAATCTCTTAGTTACAAAGCGTTTGCACTGTTAGTTAAGAAGAAAGCATTCGTTAGTGTGCAGAAATTGAGTTGCAATGACAAGATCACTGCTTTCATGCGCTCAGCAACATGTCTTTAATCGGCTACAATCTTCATCACTGCAGCCTTTCATGCCACGATCTAAATGTAACCTTGAGAGCTGTAATAGTAAAAATGTGCTAAAAGTTTTCGAGAGAATTCCACTGTTCCACATGTAATACTTAGCTATTTCAAATGGAAAGAATGGCTGTTTACACTGAAGTCTCACAGCAGACACGCCCTTTAAAACAGAGCGTCCAAATCAGAGGGCTAAAATCAGAGTAGGAAAAATGGCTTATATTTCTAAATTATGACAATTTTTGATGTAAAAAGCAATTAACATTATAAGTGCACCCCAGGAAACATAAAACAATAAATCAACGCAGTTCATGACCCTTTTAATATTTTGATTCTATTGCATTCAATTGTCATATCAATGACATTACGTTTTCAGTCACATTTATTAAATGCAGTTTACTTATCTACTTAATATGAAGTGATAATATTTCGCTCTGTTCTGTGACTTGTGCTTCAAACTCATTTAGAAAGATTACATAATGTTAAACAAGATTACTACACTTTAAACCCTTAAAATGAATAGCATTTCTGTAATCATTTAGCCATTTTTTATTATGTAATAATATATTTTGTTTGCCATGGGACACAAAAGGCATTTTCTCAGTATAGTCCTGTGCCATGACTTACAGTAGAACCATTAAAATACGCCAATAACGCAACATAAATTCACAAAAGTAATCAATTTTATTTGTGCACTGTAATCCAAATTTTTAGAGTCCACATGTTTTGTGAGGAACAGACCCAAATTTGAAACTTCATCTCCATTTTCAGCAGTGACCCGCATCAAATCCAACGCACTCATTACAAATTCAAAAACTGTCGCCCCAGGAAGCTTTACAACATATTTTTATGGCAGTGATATCAAGCGCTCATTGCCTATCACCTGCTGCGTCACAAATTGCAGTGTTTTTTGGGTGATGTGCATTTGAATGAGAAATGTGCACCTTCACAGAGGGGATTTTCAGCAACTAATAACTCAAATTCTGCTCTGTACCTCATACAAAACTATTATATACCACCAGAGAGGACTTCGACTGCATCACATCATCATCACATCAACTACTTTTGGTACCACTTTTGACATTTTTGTCTGTCTGTTATGTTTTTTTCTTTGTAACTGTACATATTTTTAAGAAATGGTTATGGGTAGGCTTAGACATAAAAGTGGGATTAGTGGCTCAAAATATCTTTTTAATGCTATATTGTTACTAAAAGTGTCAATTTCCTACACATTTCTGTCTTATTTTCTCTATAAAATGGTTACGTTTAGGATTGTGGTAGGTTTAAGGGGTCTAAAATGTATCTATAAAATGGTAAAAGGGCAATTATACAAATATTTTTAGGATATAAAAGATCCTTAAATATTTTACGTTTCTGTAGCTGTAAATATGTAAACATGTTTGTTTAAATCTTGTCTATGTACCCATTTTACGTTACAGCATCTTTTAAACGAACAAAAATGTACGTTTTGCAATGTTACATAATAATACATACGTATTAACAATGAGACCAGGCTACAGTAACACTTTCGCCCATTGTTACTAAAAAAAGACATCCTTTATCATTGAACCAACATGGGTCTGTGAAATAAACACTTATTATTTTAATATTCATAAAGGCTGAAAATTTTAATAGAAATCAAAAGCATTAGCATTGAGGCTAGTGTACTACTACAGTGAGAATGCCCTACCCTTTAATACCACAATTAGCAATAGCAAAGTCTATCATGGTTTTATAAGGCTATTTTTAGTTTGATCATTTTAACACATTTTCATGCAACTATGGGCCAGATTTACTAACAGCTTGCACCAGCGCAAACCCTCTTTTGGCGTTGAAAAACTACTGTCGGGATTTACTAGCAGTGTAAAATTAGTGCTGAAAAGGCGTGGACTGAGTTGTTTTTGTGGCTGACCTTATTGCATATGCATTTGTAGGAGTTTCCCTTTCAGATGCAAAATTTATGGGAGAAGGGTATTTAAATGAATCACACAACGTGATTTACTAATGTTTGCGCTAGTCAATTTACATCTAATTGCGCCATTATTTAATGTCTTAATCTATTTTGCAACATGGCTGCAATTGTTGCCGCTAGGAGGAGACACCGCAGAGAACAGAGAGCGCATGGTAGAAGGGAGAAAATATTTTCCACTTGTATGAATTTCTTTGGAATGCCAGAGGAAGACGTTATCCGTATATTATATGTAACAATTTGTGCCTGTGTCGACCCGCACCTGATGAGCATCAGCTCTGATTATTTGTGACCCAATGCTAACTTGCATTGATCTTGGAAGATTGCGTTGGTCATTATATAAATGATTTGACTGTGTCTGTGTTCTTTAATTTGCGCGTCAGCGGTAGATCATGTGCAAAACTAGCCACTCCCATTGGCGCATTTGTGGAATTGCGCTCTCACGCTAATTTGCCCCGTTTAGTAAATCTGGCCCTATATGTCATTCATTCAAGATCGACATGAAATTTAAAGCAAATAATGGCAACAATCTGCATTAAAATAAAAGAGTTAGAGATGTCTGTAAGGTTTGCTCTCTGAATTTTAATTCTTATAATACGAATAAGCACTGACTATTTCACTGATGTGCACTTCATCAACAATCATGTCTGTTTGGAGCATGTAATTCCACTGATTCAAATACTGTACTGAATGGCTGCGATTTCACAATATGTACTTTCATATTTACTGTATATATTACCTTTTCAGCGAGGTACTGAAAAAAAATCACCTGATCTATTACTCGATCTTCAATTATAGATGTGAGAGGACATGCGTCTAATAAAATGATATTACTCTGGAATCCTTTCATATATTGGAAAGGGTCAGCAAAGCTTGAAAAATTATATTTTTCCCATATCATGTAGGTAAACATGCAATATTATTTCTTTTACATTCAACTTAGTGCCTTAATCAGAACTCTTGACCACTTCCTACCTGTTTAACATCTTTTAAATGTTGGATTTCATAATGTTTGTTAAGGAGACAATGAGCTCTTTACATGAGCAACTAAATGCTCAAGTGAACACAATGTAAAGCGTTCATTGTTTCCTGGTGGGACGTTAAAGACAGCGACACACTAGAGTCCCAGCAGAAGTCAGCCAATCAGATTTAGACTTTTAACTTTGGAATCGGTAAGATTTTTAATGTTTTTAAAAGAAGTTTCGTCTGCTCACCAAGGCTGCATTTATTTAATTAGAAAATACAGTAAAAACAGTAATATTGTGAAATATTATTACAATTTAAAATAACTGTTTTCTGTTTGAATATATTTTATAAAGTAATTTATTCCTGTGATGGCAAAGCTGAATTTTCAGCATCATTACTCCAGTCTTCAGTGTCACATGATCCTTCAGAAATCATTCTAATATGCTGATCTGCTGCTCAAGAAACATTTATGATTATTATCAATGTTGAAAACAGTTGTGTACTTTTTTTTTTCAGGATTCCTTGATGAATAAAAAGTTCAAAAGAACAGCATTTATCTGAAATACAAAGCTTTTGTAACATTATACACTACCGTTCAAAAGTTTGGGGTCAGTAGGAATTTTTATTTTTTTTTTTTTTTTTAAGAAATTAAAGAAATGAATACTTTTATTCAGCAAGGATGCATTAAATCGATCAAAAGTGACAGTAAAGACATTTATAATGTTACAAAAGATTATATTTCAAATAAATGCTGTTCTTTTGAACTTTCTATTCATCAAAGAATCCTGAAAAAAAAATATTGTACACAAATATTTTGTACAATTGTACACAATAAATGTTTCCTGAGCAGCAGATCAGCATATTAGAATGATTTCTGAAGGATCATGTGACACTGAAGACTGGAGTAATGATGCTGAAAATTCAGCTTTGATCAGAGGAATAAATTACTTTATAAAATATATTCAAACAGAAAACAGTTATTTTAAATTGTAATAATATTTCACAATATTGCTGTTTTTACTGTTTAATTAAATAAATGCAGCCTTGATGCATTAAAAACATTAAAAATCTTACCGATTCCAAACTTTTTACTGGTAGTGTGTATATATATATATATATATATATATATATATATGCACACTGTATCATAAACACTCATGAAGCAAAACCCAGACTCAACTCTCATTACACTCTCTCACTCTTTCCGATCTCATTCTCACTCAACAGATAAACAAACATTCAACTAAAATTACTTTCCTTCACCTCCTACACTTCATCTCATTCTCCCATCTTCTGTCCTTTCCTTGATCTCTACCTCTATTTCACACTTTCCACTTCTTTACCTCCTCTCTCTTCCTTCTTTCTCTCTCTTGGTCTCCCTCCCCCTCTATCAACTCAGTCACTGTGCAGCCGCACATAATTAGCTCTAAACAGCGCACTGCTCTCCCCCACATCTGGAAAGAGTTTAGGCATGGCAGTTTCCTACCAGGACAGCTAAATATTTAGGTTCAGACTCACTGTGTATGGATGAACTCATGATAGAGGGGTGGAGCAAGAGGAAAGAGAGGGCGCATTTGCGCGGAGAGGGGGAGAAAGTGGAAAAATGGCCGTTTATGGTGAATATATTGGGCTTTATACCACAAAGTAGCACCAAATGACTTGTATATGCCAACGGTATACACTAATGCGGAGAGGATTTATGAGTAATTTGGGATGTAATGGAAACCTGGAGAAGGCTGACGTGTGGAACGGCATCAAACAGCACGCACACACGCACGCACAAAAAGCGATCAGTTACCCACAGAGGTCAAAGCAGTTAAACTCTAATATGGAGGTGTAGCCACAAATCCTCTGCCGAGCTGCTTGACAAACAACAAGAAGCAGCCAATGAAAGGCTCTCGCTGAACAAACCGCATCTCTCCTGCTCCAAACAGAGTGCTTTGGGTGATTTACAGTTTTAAATATATTTGAAAGAAGGGCAGAGGCGAAATGTGGGGAGTAAGGAAACAGAAGAAGCAGTCAGAGCCATGGCTGGGAGGTTAATGCACGTGCTCCGACACATTGAGATGTGGGGCTCGGGTAGGCGGGAAGTTTAAAACCAGTTCATGTTATATCTTGATACTGTTCACAACCCCTAATCGACAACATTTGCTATGCTCTATCTAATATGGACTGTTATATTAGGCAAAAACACATAAAATGGCAAAAGTAACAAAAAAAAAAAAAAAAAAAATTCAGAAGTTGAACAGAAACAAAGAAAGAAAAATGATTTGGACTTAAATGTCCAATTTCTATTCCCACTATTCACTAATTCATTCAGGTTATGGTCTATGGATGAACAATAAGGAAGGAGAATACGATTTTGGGTAATTACTGAGGTCACTCCCCCACATTTTCCCTCTCCACCAATCAGATTAAGGGATGCCATCTGCTTATCTAACCTAATCAGCTGAGGAATGCCAGATGTTGTGTTGCAGGACTGCAGCTGGTCCAACAGATAACCTTTACCAAAATGACTGACCCCAGAAATCACATTCTGACCTCTTGAGGCCTGTCTGTTTAGAGTTGGTCAGATACAACTCACACTATCACTTATTTACAGTTAGAGCTAAAACAACTGTAACAATGATTTTCTCAGTGTCACATTACTCTGAAACTGACATGCATATGAACATGCATATGTCATATGAACTGACATGCATATGAACTGTAACATACTGAAGTCAGATATCTGTAGATATTCAGGATATTCTGCTGTGAGGCTTCTAAAACCACCACCAAAAAAAATTCTGCACTACCCATAGTTCCCCTTCTCTGCCTGACACACAGACAGAGACTGTATAATGGGTAAAGATATAGAAAATTAAATGAGATGAGATACATCGTAATGCTTAATTTGGCAGTGTCATGAACAATTCAGTCCACCCGTTTAATCAAGCCCGTCTTCACTCTTAAATATAAAGGTTCTTTATTGGCATCGATGAAGAACCTTTAACATCCATGGAAACTTTCCATTGCACAAAAGGTTCTTTATAGTGGAAAAAGGTTCTGCAGATTGTTAATTAAAATGTTCTTCACACAAAGAAAGTATTTGTTCTTTTGAAAGCTTATTTGGGGAACCCAAGATGGTTCTTTTATATGGCATCAAAAACCCTTTTGAAAGCTTTATTTTTAAAAGCATTTAAAAGCAAAGGAGGTGCCATTTACCGGACTGCTGTGGTTACATGATTAAGTGACTTGTGTAGGTTACAGACTAAGCTAGTATGCTATGCAAGTGGCATTTTAAAGTGGCAAAATTACTAAAGAACAACCCAAGAAATGTTTAATTACACAATCTATTGTAACATATTTAATTTAAAAGGCATTAATTGTCATAATGCCAGATCAGATCAGTGGTTCCCATTGCACTGCACATTTTAGGGTATGTTTACATGACAACGATGTAAAAAAGAAAAGTCCACAAAAGTTGTGTAAATGAACGACCAAAACATTTTCCGTTTTTAGTTTAAAACAGTGTCGTGTAAGCAGCCTTGTATATGTCTCCCTAATCAAACACACCTGATTCAACTCATCAGCTCATTAGAAGAAACACCAAGACCAGAAATGGGTGTCACCCACACTAAGGCCATGTTCAGACTGACGGCAAAAATCTGAATTATATCCATATCCAGATTTTATCCAGATGGGTTTTTGAAAGTCTGGACAGCAAAAACAACAACAACATGAAATTAGAATTTTTTTTTCCTTTTTTTTTTTTTTTTTCCTGATTCAAACCACATATGGAGGTGGTTTGAAATGCGATTCCAAGTCTGGATGCTCTGGCTACTTAAATCGAATTTCTTAACTGTCTTTTGCATCACTCTTAAAGGGTCATGAAACCCCCCCTGTTTTAGCCTGGTCGTTCACACCTCAAAGCTTAAAAACTCTGTGAAATTGGGCGTGTAAAGCTCTGGAAAAGTGGGAGTGTGTTTGGGGGTGGAGAGAACAACCAATGAAACACAGACATACAACACACTCATTATACAGAATAATGAATATTAATATATGAGCACGGAGAAAATGCACAAGCACAAGGGAGAAATGCGAAAGAATATTTAAAAGGGCTAATAATACTTTGATTATGTTTACGAGCACTGCAGTCTCATGATAAACAACACGTAGTTTAACACAGAAAGAATAAAGACATTTATTATTTTTTTGTCCATTTTTCTTTGAATTTTCGATCTAAATCAGTCTTTTGTTCAGATAGGCTACACCACTGTATCAGTGTCCAGTTTGCACGTATATATTTCATTTGAAGAAGACTGATGAAATATGTGTTTATACACCGTGCTGGTTAATGTTTGGTGCAGGAGAATATGTGAAATATGAGCTATGATCTAAGTGGCTAGTGTTGTTAAACTCATCGCAGAGCTCCACGCTGAAACCGATCATATGCACGCTCCGCGTGTATATCATAACAATCGTATTTTTCATGCGTTCGTATTCAAACTCCAGTTCTGACCGCATCGCGTCCGAACACAGAGGTAATGAACAGCACTTTTGTGACATTTGAATTCTCCACTGTAATGCGACCTCATGCAAACATATTTTCCATTTGTGCTGGTGGACAACAGCAAAACAAACCGCCTGCACCAAAACTTCAGCTCTGGTCGCGTCGAAGGAAAACGCATTTTTGTGTTGTAGCACTGAGGAAACAAGCACCTACGACCCATGTCTCTGAATGACAACAAGAGACAGAGGCAAGAGAAGTGATACTTCCTCATGCATAATACCGTAATTATAATCTTATGCATACTACAGCGCAATGAATGAGCTTTATGTCATGAATAAATGCAGAGAACCGCTCGAAACTGTTGACGTCAGCATGTTCGACCAGCCCTTAATGGAGCCAATCAGCACTCCGGATCTTGCCGGTAGTACACGATGACGTTAGATTTTGTGACATTGTTCCGACTTTGCTTTTCAAACCGGAAGACAGAAATCGCTCTGAAAAATGCAAAAATAACTAATTTAAACTTTTAAATAAAATGAATGAGTACCTTTAGTGTTTTCAATGATGTGCAGCCTATACATATCTGTTCACAGCTCAAAAAATGCGTTCTAGGGTTTGATGACCCTTTAAAGTGACACAACGATAACGTCAAAACTGGTGAAGGAAATGCCAGAAGTATTCATATGGTGTTCAAATGGTATGTCCAAAGATTTCTGCATTTTCCTGTGCGACGGAGAAGTTCTGCACCGCAACTGGACAGGGCGCTTATTTGGAGAGGGAGATGATGAATCTCCATTTTTCAACCCATGCAACCCAGTCTGGACATGCAAATCTTATTTGATCACTTGCAATTAATAGTGCAAACAGTCTGCCTGAAAAGATCCGATTTGCCTACAGTCTGAACATAGCCTAAAAGATTATTAAAAATCATATCAAATTTTCAAAATGTGAGAGAAATATGATGATAAAAAAAACACAGATAGTGTGTGGAGTGCCACGATGTGAATAAGACAGCACACCACAGACTAACAGATTAAATTCACAACACAACCAGATATGCGACTGTGAACACGGGAAATCTTGCAAAATCTCTCACGGTCAAATGTGACTTTAGAGTAACAAACATGGCGGACAACAGGCAAGAATAAATGCCAATAAAACTGCTTTTATAGAAAATTTGCGGAAATAATAGAAAAAGGTTTGGATGAAGTCGTGTTATTCTTCTGTCTTCCGTCATCTCGCTTTCTGATTTGGTATTGTTTTGTTCCATGTGACAATCTACACAGTGCATGCACGTTTGTCTTCGGGGTTTCCCCCACAGAACGGGATTTCTGATCATAAATATTCAACATGCTGGATATGTACGATTTGAGATCGATGTGGCCCCAACGTTCTTCTGAGCAGATTCAATCACTCTTAACATACCCCAAGATAATCGGGACTTTACCTAGGATTGTCAGAAGGGGAGAATTGGGCCCAAAATCGGCCAGATTATCTTGCAGTGTGTGGGTGCCTTAAAGGATTAGTTCACTTTAAAATGAAAATTACCCCATGATTTACTCAACCCTCAAGTAAAATAACTAGCTTCCACCAGACCGCTTTCCATATTCAACTTATGAAAAAGTCGTAAGTTGAATACAGAAGGCGTAGGACATAGCATAAGCGTTTTGAACTGTTGAATACAAAAGTTGAATACAAAAGGCGTTCTGGCGGAAGTTGGATATTTTACTTTATAACTTGTTAAATATGGATATTTTTCTTATATAAACTCAACGCTTCGCTTCAGAAGGCCTTTATTAACCCCCTGGAGCTGTGTGGAGTATGTTTATAATTAATGGATGCACTTTCTTGAATTTCAAACAGGTGGTTTCCATGCACTGCCATTATAAAGCTTAGGAGCATCAGGGTGATTATTAATATAACTCCAATTGTATTTGCCTGAAAGAAGAAAGCCATATACACTTAGAATGGCTTGAGGGTGAGTAAATCTTGGGGTATTTTTCATTTTAAAGTGAACTAATCCTTTAAGAGATCCAAAATGTGTAGTGTTGGGGGATATTTTACTTGTTTTTGTAATTTTGCATATTTTCTCCAACAGTCCAAGCATACCTATAGGCATATAGAATAGTGCATCAAACTAATTCAATAAAGAACTAAAAAAAACTTAAATAATAAATCAGCTCCATTGTAGATTCCAAGTCATCAAGGGCGTAGGACATTCCAATTGAACCCATTGCATGGGTTCCGCCAGTAGTGGGCACTCCTGCCCCTACTGTAAACAATGACATACATCCGAGTCAATGCACTGCAGGGAAGTTAGCGAGAGAAGGGCAAAGAAAAAAGCAAAGTGGAACACAGCCCATGTCAGCACAATGTAGGAATCGAAGTCCCACCTTTCAAATAAAGGAGCCAATCAACCTTTTTTGGTGACTGGCAAATGTTGACAAGCAGCTTTGAAGATGTTGGTCCCATTCAAGCAGGTGTAAGCCAAGATGGCCACTTGGTGGACTGACTTGCCTTAAGGGGCTTTAGCATCATTCACCTCTATTATTTTTATACAGACATTCCACATTTTCTCCTGGTGAATTAGAGAGCAGCAGAAGAGATGAGCAAGAAAGAGTGCATCTGGGATGCTCTGTGAACAATCACAAGGCATGTCCGCGAAAACAACAGCATTCTGCATCTGACAATCCTGAGAAACAGTTGGATCAACTACCTTGAAAAACACCCAACTAAACTAGTGCTGAGTGCAGCATTTTCATTAACCGTTGCTCATTTTCCCTTCAGGGGGCAGGAGACCATGAATACTTTACTTCTAACACACAAAGCCTCATAAAAGTGCCACACGGTGCACTTTCCACATGTTCGGAAAACAAATAAACGATGTTAAGAGGTGCAAAGGCTCACAAGAGCTTGTCTCCAACCGCCTCCGTTGTCTGCCACCCAGCCTACTTTTGCCCCCTTCCTATCTTTTTTTCAGTCCATTTCCTCCGGTTTCGCAGAGGCAATGTGTTGAGCAGATGTGAGCAGTTATTAAGCAGAACCACTAGCCTCTTTAAATGGAGTCCTGGCTACCCTGGGCCTCCTCCTCCGAGGGGACCAATCCTCTGGCTGCATACTCCTCTCCTGGGCTTGTTCGCAGCGTTTTGAGCGCTTTTAATGTTTATGTTTTTACGACAGCCATGTGCAGGCGAATTCTGCTCCTGCTGGGAAGGGGAGCAGAATGGGATTCATGGGAAGGCAGAGTTCTGAAACGACGAGTGTTTAATTCCTGCTTTTCCGCACCAATTTTAAGGGCGGATACTACCAAAGTTGTTGGACGGCTGCACGGGCGTTCGTGTCAAGAAACAGACGAAAAATAGCACTCTCCTCACCAAAACAAATACACGCAGCTCTAAAATGATCTCCCTTGTCTCACACCGGGATTAAGTGCATACTTTGTCCGACAAGTGTTTCGTACTGGCGCCCAAACACCCACAGACCTACTCTAAAGGACTAGAATAGTCATCAAGACTAACAGGTAATATTACAATAGGTCATAACTAGCTACAGCCACACTTTGGAGTGGGTTTAGCTTCCTTCCTGCGCAGACAACATGAATATGGTCCATTATGAACAGACTGGGATATTACAGCACAGGGAAATGAAGGAGACGGATGGCCATTAAAGTGCACAGATACTGGGGGGGGTCAAGTCAGCTGAAGGCTAGAGGGCCTGTGTGCGTACGTGTGTGTTGGGGACTAAGGACAGGTCTTTGGAGTGGGAGGGATGCATAAGTGAGGCACATTTCTTTTGCTTTCGGATGGAGGGCATGTGTAAAATGACAGGGCTCTGACAATTCAATTTTGAGTTCTGCAATAAACTCCTCTTTAGCACTTCACTCTGCTTATAATTCTCACCTCATCTCTCATCTGAATAGAAATAAATGCCGAAGCAATGAGCAGATAGCGTCACAAATTTAAACATCCAATGACAGATTAAATGTCCAATATTTTTCTTTTCCGTGTTACAGTGTACATTTAAGTACCGAGTAGCCTAATATTAATTAACTACATGTACTTACGGTAACACTTTAGTATTGGGAACACATATAAACTATTAACTACGACTTTTCCCTCAATAAACTTCTAATTTACTGCTTATTAATAGTTAGTAAGGTAGTTGTTAGGTTTAGGTATTGGGTAGGATTAAGAATGTAGAATAAGGTCATGCTGAATAAGGCATTAATATGTGCTTAATAAGTACTAATAAATAGCCAATACTCTAGTAATATGGATGCTAATAAGCAACTAGTTAAAAGACCCTAAAATAAAGTGTTACCATACTTACTATAGGATTAGGGTTAGCATGAGGGTTTGGTTTAGGGTTAATTGCATGTAATTATGCATAATTATGCATAGTTATTACTACAGTAAATACATGTAATGTGTAACAATGACACTGTAAAATAAAGTGTTACCTTTTCTTCTTACGTCTAAAGTTTTGATGCCTTTTTATTCAATTTATATCTTTCTTGGATGTTGGTCAAAAGTTGTAACAGCGCATAAAGACAGAATCTCGGTACAGTAGTTACCATATAATAATGTATTATGTCTGTGAGGTTGGACAACTGTTATGAAATACACGCTGTATGAATGAACTGTAAAAATGAAACCTTTAAAATACGCAAAGAATCAGTTGCGCTTTTGATTTTATAAGAATCAAAGCCACATAAAAGCATTACACCAGTTATTTTATTATTTTGAGATGTGCTCTTATTTGAGAAACAGTTAGTTAATATCATGTATTTTTCAATATTAATTACTTTATCAAGGGCTATAAATTCCCCCAATAATGAATACCATAATCTAAATGCCTGAATAAAATCTGATATTATGATCTAGTTTTTCTCATTGTAAGTCTATTAATGTTACTGTAATTTTTCCTTATACCAAAAGATGGCACATATATTTGTAGTAATAAGTGAGTAATATAATAATATAATGGTGTAATGTAAAATGTAAAAATGGTTTCAGTTGCCCCTGGACTCCCCTATAGAGTTACATTTTGACAGCTGCTCAGAGCTGCTGTCTATTAAGATCTTGAACAGTAGTCACCAAAAAGTGTCCGACCTTTGTCTTTAGCACTCTTGTAATACCAGTTTACATCTTCAAGACCACTGTTGCTTTTACAATTACTGATTTTATGATAGATGCTAGACATATACTGTATATTCCAAGCCATGTTCAATGGTACATGCTTCTCTATCTTTGAGACAACATCATTGTGCCATCAATCATTCTCATATGCTAAAATTCTGAAATCTTTCAGAGAATTTCGATTATATGGTATTCTCAAACAACGCCCCACATCCTCTCACAAACTCAGGTATAATTTACTGCACAAACCATGTCATGAAGGTTTGGGTGACACAACATCAGTGCTGTTTATACAAATGTAACTCACATATTACATATAATTACATTGAGAAGCTGATTTGTAGACTTGAGTCAATGAATTGTGTTTTCATTAAATATGTAGACTATAACATTGATAAAGTATTGCTAAAGAGTGGAAATGAACGAAATACTCACAGAGAGACGGTCCTGTTGGGGAGCACACTGACTTCGGGCGTTTCAGTCAGCTCCTTCCCACCGCAGCTCACTTTCCTCCGCGCTCCGGGCACAGAGTGAGCTTTACCGCGGTCCTCTGCGCAGCTGCAGCCGCTGGAAAGGAGCTCCGGACAGCCCGCAGAGACTCTATGAAGCAGCAGAAGGAGAAACAGACGAACCCAAAACGGAATGCGGACGCAGGGTCCCGACATTGTCCCCCACACTATCAACTGTGCGGTCCCAGGTCAGCCCATGACATCAGGGCGCAATCTTTTCTGGGTGATAATAACTTAAAGTATCATAAAGACAAGTTACTCCTTTCCAGGGATGAATGGATAGATCACCACGGTAGACTGCAACACTCACTTCTGTTAAAAAATGACAGTACTCCTGTCACTGGTGCAATACTTTACATCCATCATGTCATAATTCCATCATGCACTTTCTTTCCTCCATGCCCCAAATGAAACTGAAGAATTTTGTAGCCCTTTACGAATGTGACAGGCGCAAACGAGCGGCGCGCAGAAAATGTCACTCTGTCGCCTTTCTAAAGGAAAGTAAAGTTGCTACTCTTGTGCTTTTGAGCGCAGCGCAATTACGAGTCCTCAAAGCAGCTGTTGTCCATACTTTTTCCCGGAGTATTTCATAGAAAAATGCATTTTGATTTGAGATAAAGTTCCGGTCGCGTATCAGCAAACATGACGGACTGCGGTTCCGGTGCGCTCCAGGGTCCGTGTGGTGTAAGCCGCAATCTGACTTTGAATAACGGTGCAGATCCTAATTCCAGGACTCTGGCGCTTTTCCTCTGCCATCCTGTCACACTCACATTCAGCTCCAGCCTCAGTGCGCACATTCCTCTCCCTGAGCCGCGCGGTCCTAGCGCAGCTAATTTAATGTCGCCCATTTCAATCTAGTTATTATTGCATTATAGTATACAGATTATTTTACTATAATTTATTATTATTGTAATAAAATTTACTATGTAATTAGATTTATGAGAGACTGGAGAAAGGGCAAGTGAATATTAATTTTCCACGACAACAATTAAAGGGTTATTTCAGCCAAAAATTAAATTTCTGTCATTAATTACTCACCCTCATGTCGTTCCAAACCCGCAAGACCTTTGTTCATCTTCAGAACACAAATTAAGATATTTTTGATAAAATCCAAGAGGTTTTTTATCTCCCATATTAAGCAATGAAATTACCACATTCAAGGTGCAAAGAAGTAGTAAAGACATTGTTAGAATAGTCAGTGGTTCAACCTTAATGTTATGAAGCAACGAGAATACTTTTTGTACGCACAAACAAAACAAGAAAAGTATTCTGGTCGCTTCATAATATTAAGGTTTAACCACTGTAGTCGCGTTGACTATTTTAATGATGTCTTTACTACTTCTCTAGACCTTGAATGTGGTAATTTCGTTGCTTTCTATGGGATATAAAAACCTCTCAAATATCACCAAAAGTATCTTAATTTGTTTTCTGAAGATGAACGAAGGTTTGTACATGAGGGTGAGTAATCAATGACAGAAATTTCATTTTTGGGTGAACCAACCCTTTAATAATACATTTATAATAACATTTTAGTGTCTAAATGACTATGTTGGCATTTATGCTTTCAATGTAAATCAATCAATCAATCTATCAATCTATAGTAATTGTACTGCAAGTATAAAATCACAACTCAGTACTTCAAAATTTTATGCTTTCAGGTAAATCAATCTATCTATCTATCTATCTATCTATCATGTAATTGTACTGTAAGTATAATATCACAACAATCTTTTTTAAATCAATCTTAAAACTTCAGAATTTTCTTATATACATCTATCTTGTTTATCAAGTAAAAGAGGTTATTCAGTTTTAAATGTGAATTTTTGTCTATTTTTAATGGCAATCTCGCAATGGTGTCACTGATAGATGAAAACAGCCACGGTTGTGAGCATGTAAAACTAAAGGTTTTGATTATATGACCAACACGTGAGGAATGACTAGTATAAGAAACCCTTGGGAATGGCAGCATTTGGTATTCTTCTTCAATAACTACAAAAAACTCTTTCCTCCTGTCTCTATAGTTCTCTTAATATTACTAATAGATGTATGTTTGGGCTTGGCCTTTGACTTGTAATTAATGCTGACTACATATCAGGCACTATGACCCAGTTGGTCAGTCTTCACGGCTGTCGGTGCCTCCTTGGATCTTCGCGTGCGACTGGACCATAGGAGCCTGAATGAAGCTTTGGCTGCGATGTGTACAGAGCACATGGGGTCTGAGAACCAAAGAGGAGAAATTTAATACATCCAGGAAACAGATCATCAAGAATGAAATATATACAGTTACCTCTTAGTTTGTTTCTCATGGTTCTGACAGAACAAATACAACAGAACTTGTTGATTTAAGTAAGCAGTTGTAGGATGGTTTCACAATGTACACATGAGCATTTCTACAATGAATCCAGTATTTGACTTACACTTACAGCTGTGTCAACACTTCATAAATGCACAGCTGAGGAAATGAAAACCACACTTATAGCAGAGCATTACACATAACCTATTACTGTGTTATTACAGTATTGTAAACATGTAATAACATACTGAACCACACACATGCACAAACTAATGTTCCCTTTTTGGAATTGTTGTTGTCAACGTTACAAGCTTTTTCTTCAAAAGTATATTCTCCCTTACTGACTAATTACTGTTTACACTACTGCTGGACTATGAATTGATAAAAATAGCTTTAAATGCTTGAATGAAGTGTTGTTTAGCAAACTGTGGACTCCAAAACCGAGCCAAAAAGTGAGCGCCAGGCAATTATATTTCAACGCTCGGATACCACTAAGACAAAATGTGTGGATGATCACCATGTGTCCTGCAGTATACACAGGCTGGTTGAGGTTAACCTTCAGACGAACCAAAAGAAAACCACAGAGACAGAATCAGAAGGATTAAGGATTATTTCGAAGGGCATAAAGTTCTTCCAATTTCTGTTTGTCATCATTATAAAAACAATGTGTGTCTGTTCTGCTGCTACTAAAATCCTCTTATCAGGCATTTGCTATGGAGGGAAAATGCTCCCATCAGCATAAATTTTCAAATGTTTCAAAAGGAGCTGTTGTAACTCGGGAAAAGAGGAAAGGGGAACCAGATATGAACCGCTGAGATGTTTATGGTCCATGCTGTAAAATTCCCAGCACACACGAGACTTAATTTCCCCAGGTCTTTGATACTCATACTGTACTTTTGTTTCCAACAGAGCTGAAATCCACAGTGTTGTTTTATTTTAAAACGGCAACTTTTAATTTTAAAACCGACCCCTTTTGATATACAAGAAGCAGGGAAATAGGAAACCGTAGCTCGGTCTTAAAAAACAGACAGAGGCCACTTTTTGAAAATACTGCGGATAAAACGGATAGAGGTTTTCAATTGAGGTTGACGTTCATGTCCTGTGCCACAGGTTCAGACGTGTGAGTGCTGCCCACTCACACAAAGGGGCACTGTGCTCTAGCTAAAATCGTGCAAACCCACGTTTGTTATTCCTGTACCCGATACCGCGCTGCGGAATGAGGGCCTGCGGGAAAGACGATTCCGATTGCTTCCGGAAACGTGCAAACGCGCACCACGGCGCCTCCAACCGAGGTCTGTTTATCCTGCACTTTAAATAACGTTTCGAACACGTTCTCTCACCACCTTCAAGACCCCCAAATCCTCCTCATCTGGTACGCAGTTTCCATTTAAAATGTCACGTCCCAAACTGCACATTACATCAAATTGTACTTAATGGCATCCAGACAAACTTTTATGTCCTTCCAACATTCTCGTGCTCACTTTCGCTTACTCCCTCCTATTCCCCCATTGCTTTTCTTTTCTAGCTCATATCGCAGAGCAAGCAGTATCTCCCTCACCCTCAACAACATCTGGAGTCCATTCCAGGTGGAATAAAGAAGAGGGAATATAAATGGAGAAGTGGGCCTCACTCTGCAGTGAGAGTGAAAGTTGTACAATGGACAAATACAAAGAGGAAATGACACAGATAGTTATTAGGCTTTAGAAAGAGATAAACACTATATAATTTTTATACAGGATATACATGTAGCCCCAAAAGACAATAAAGTCACACTTGAAATTAGGTGAATATTATTTGGTGCTCAAGTAACATTTCTTATTATTAATGTTGAAAACAGTTGTGCTGCTTAATATATTTGTGGAAACAGTCATTTTTTCAGGATCCTTTAATGAATAGAAAGTTCAAAAGAACAACATTTATTTGAAATAGAAATCTTTGGTAACATTAAAAGTGAAATGTGAAATAAATAAAAGTATTAATTTCTTTATAAAAAAAAACCTCAGAATTTTATCTTTTGAACCATTGGGTATATATAATTTATTTATTCACAATTTATTTATGAGCAATTATAAATAAAATAACTGAGTAAATGTAATTGGGATTATGTAATCAGATTACAAAAATGTAGTACTCATAATCAGATTACAGTTACTTTTTATGGATTACATGATTACATATTCACTCAATGGTACAATATTCATAATTTATTGATTCTCCTTAATTATTCTATTTACTCTTAAATTTTCCTTTCTAAAAAAAAAAATTTCATTTTCATTTTTACGATTTAATTAATCATTATCTTTTCATCAACTCTAAATCCCCCTGGAGTTCTTTCATTAAAGGGTTAGTTCACCCAAAAATGAAAATTATGTCATTTATTACTAACCCTCATGTAATTTTACACCCGTAAGACCTTCGTTCATCTTCGGAAAACAAATTAAGATATTTTTGATAAAATCCGATGGCTCAGTGAGGCCTCCATTGTCAGCAAGATAATTAACACTTTCATATGCCCAGAAAGGTACTAAAAACATATTTAAAACAGTTCATGTGAGAACAGTGGTTCAACCTTAATGTTATGAACCGATGAAAATACTTTTTGTGCGCCGACAAAAACAAAATAACGACTTTTCAACAATATCTAGTGATGGACAATTGAAAATGTCACTGGAAAAACACTGCTTTACAAATCTTTTGTTTCGAATCAGTTTGTTTCAAAGTAAGGGGTGAGTAATTAATGACAGAATTTTCATTTTTGGGTGAACCATTTAACCCCAGTTTGGAAAACCCTGGCATAATGTAATGCCAAATGCATTTCATGTTGTTGATAAAGAATGGAAAATATTTTCTTTCTACTTTTTTTTTTTTTTTTTTTTTTTTTTAATATACCTATAGGGTACACAATAATTCCATTCAATTCTAAGTGATAAACGAGTTAGGTCAAAAGTTATCTAAAAGTAATACATTACTGAATACATTACCTAAAATAAGTAATCTAGATTACATGAACTTGTCATGTAGTTTGTAATCAGTAATGGACTACATTTTGTAAGTCATCTACCATATAATCTACTGTATAATATATATATATATATATATATATATATATATATATATATATATATATATATATATATATCTATGAACACTTTTTAGTGCTATATATAATTATTATTTTTTATTTATTTATTATTATTTTTTTAATTTTCAGTGTTTTTGGTTTTCCATCATGTCAGATATAAGACTGCTACTGCAATACTACTGACTTTACTTTTAGACACTACATATATTAGACAGTTCCTCCCAGGGATGAAGGTAATGACCCCTGGTGAGTGATGTTATTTCCTGTTGCTCTATCTCTCTGATGAGGTCACTATCTGCCTCCAATCCACGGGGAGATTTAATACTAGTTGAAAAACACAACCAAATGTATGAAAGGCACAAAAACAAAAAGGCAGCCAACAAATATATAAAGACCACTTTGTGAGTTCATTTCAAAGCAGTGTTGGCCTGTGATAAAAGGATATCTACTTGATCTGAAGTCAAGTGACTCAGATATGAAAGTTTTCAGCAGGCCTGTTTATGTGTAGTGCCACCTTGTGGTGTCTGTCTGTTCTTGCTATTCCCGTGTGATCTGTACCTATAACAATATTGTATATCTGTTTCAGGTGCAAGCATCTCTATCAGTTTTCTTCCACTATACTATTAATATCCAATGGTGTATAGAGATAGAACACAGGAAAATTGTTTTTTCTTTCGTCATCTTTTTTTCTTGTATAATTTCCACTAGATATGATGTATTGTGTTTAACAGCATTCTGTGGTAGAAATTACATTTTTCAAACATTTTTAATAAAATAACCTACTCCTTTGTCTGACTGAGACAAATAGATAGCATTTATGTATTTTAAAATAAACACAATGCATCACATTTTATCTGAAGATCTTCACTGACTGTCTCCTTGGGAAATGAGTACAATATCTTCTTTATTCGCAAATTTGTTCAGTGTGGTGGAAATTATGTCACAATCATTGGTATAAATCATTTTCACAAAATACATACTGGAATGGTTCATGTTTACTTCAGATTACTATTATAAACATGTATTAATTCATGTTGTTATGATGGACTTGAAAAGTAGGTATAAGTCTGGCTTTAAGGGGAAAACAATACAATCTGTACATAAAAGACGCACAGATGAAGGCAAATAATAATAATAATAATAATAAACAACCCAAAACAGATTTAAGTTTAGTTTTAACAGTTAGTTTTAATAAAAATAAACCCCTGGGTCATAAAAAAGTTGTATTTGGATAAAGGATATATTTCTACAAAGACATTCTAAAAGTATGTGCAAGTGGGACAATATTGGACACACCCCATAAAAGGTTGAGCCTCAACAATGAGGTTAGAGAGCAGGAGTTAAGTGTGGACCATTTGAATGTATATCAGCCATTCCGTCAGCATGTCCCATTAGGAAATCATTCTAATAAATGTCTGATTGCTCCCATTTCCATGTTCACCAGGGCCCAGTTCCTGTCTTTAGTGTTAACCGCTGATTCTGTTTAATGGGCTTTCAGGGAAAGATTGATTACAGCGATGTCTGGAAACAAGCATGACCTCACACACGTGAACAAAACACCAGAGATAACAACCCATGACCCTAACTGATTGCTGGGAGAAACCAATGTCCAAAAATATCAAACAGCGCAGACAGGTCATTCATCTCCGCCAAAACAATGTAAATTGCTCCGGCACGGCTTATTTTCACTGGGTAGTTTTATGAGAGAGTAAGTCTTAAATGAACTGAATAGGCTGATTTAAAAAAAAAAAAAAAAAAAATCCCTATTACTGTAACTGAAATGATTCATAAGGCTGGGTTAAGAGAGACTGCCCTTGATTGACTTGCACTGCACCACATGGATGTCATACAAATTTCTTTACCAGTGACAGAACAGACTAAACTGGCATCAACACTTTGAACTTATAAACATGTCATCACAAGACAGATTTAGATTTCTTTCATAATGACCTCCTAATGGCTTAGTTTTTTGGAGTTAGCTGGTACTGATTGGCAGGGAACCAGCCAACCACTGTGATGGAAAGAAAACATCACTGCTGTCCCCTAGTGGTCAAACAGAAAATCAACTAAAATATTTTTTTCTTCTTCACAATTTGTTTGTGAGATGGCTTTAGTTGCTGTTAAACTGCTGCAAAATCTCAAAAAAAAAAAAAAAAAAAAAAATTGGTGACACGACCCCTTTTCAAAAATGTCTGCACCCTGTCTTTTCTATATTATACTACAATATTTTTTGGCTTTATATTTGTTTTTTTTCCTGATGAATAATTTAAAAAAAAAAAAAAAAAATACAGAATGAACATTTTATACATTGACCTATACTGTTTTTTTCTGTACAGTTTATGATTTTCAAAAATACATAAAACATTTTTCATTTTAAAATGGCTCTCCCAATATAACCCAATATAAATTAATAAATGAAAAGAGACAATATGAAATGAACCATTGGCCTAAAAAAACTCATTTACTCACCCTCACCGTGAAGCTTCTTTCTTCTACAGTACATACATATGTGTGTGTGTGTGTGTGTGTGTATATATATATATATATATACACACACACATATACATATACATATATATATACATATACATACACACACACACACACATATATATATACAACCCGAATTCCAGAAAAGTTGGGACGTTTTTTAAATTTGAATAAAATGAAAACTAATAGACTTTCAAATCACATGAGCCAATATTTTATTCACAATAGAACATGGATAACAAATGTTTAAACTGAGAAATTTTACAATTTTGTGCACAAAATGAGCTCATTTTAAATTTGATGCCTGCCCTTTGATGTTTTGGTGTTGGAATTTGGTCCCATTCTTGCCTGATATAGGTTTCCAGCTGCTGAAGAGTTCGTGGTCATCTTTTGTTTAATGATGCACCAAATGTTCTCTATAGGTGAAAGATCTGGACTGCAGGCAGGCCAATTCAGCACCCGGACTCTTCTACGATGAAGCCATGCTGTTGTAATAGCTGTAGTATGTGGTTTTGCATTGTCCTGCTGAAATACACAAGGCCTTCCCTGAAATAGACGTCGTCTGGAGGGGAGCACGTTGCTCTAAAAACTTTATATACATTTCAGCATTCATAGTGCCTTCCAAAACATGCAAGCTGCCCATACCGTATGCACGTATGCACCCCCATACCATCAGAGATGCTGGCTTCTGAACTGAACGCTGATAACACGCTGGAAGGTCTTCCTCCTCTTCAGCCCGGAGGACACGGCGTCTATGATTTCCAACAAGAATGTCAAATTTGGACTCGTCTGACCATAGAACACTTTTCCACTTTGAAACAGTCGATTTTAAATGAGCCTTGGCCCACAGGACACGACGGCGCTTCTGGACCATGTTCACATATGGCTTCCTTTTTGCATGATAGAGCTTTAGTTGGCATCTGCAGATGGCACGGCAGATTGTGTTTACCGACAGTGGTTTCTAGAAGTATTCCTGGGCCCATTTAATAATGTCATTGACACAATCATGTCCATGAGTGATGCAGTGTCGTCTGAGGGCCCAAAGACCACGGAATAAAGGTCTTTGGCCTTGTCCCTTACGAACAGAGATTTCTCCAGTTTCTCTGAATCTTTTGATGATGTTATGCACTATAGATGATGAGATTTGCAAAGCCTTTGCAATTTGACGTTGAGGAACATGGTTTTTAAAGTACTCCACAATCTTTTTAAGCACTCTTTTTTGAGTCCTGTAGCAGGCATCAAATTTGAAATGAGCTCATTTAGTGGATAAAAGTGTAAAATTTCTGTTTAAACATTTGTTATGTTATCTATGTTCTATTGTGAATAAAATCTTGGCTCATGTGATTTGAAAGTCTTTTAGTTTTCATTTTTTTCAAATGACTTCAAGCAGTGCATGCCGGTTAGAAATTTTGTCAGACTTGAGACAGTGTCGAAGCCATGTGACTGTCACATAAGGCATCTAAGTTCCACGAGAGCAGTCTGCTGTATCAGTCGGCGAAGCTTCTAAAGATCGGCTGCACAAGCTCTGATGATGACAGCTGTTTCACGACTGGCTGGATTCAGTTCCACTAATGCTCACCTATCTGTATTTTTGTAACAGTTAAAGCTCTTTTCATGTAGTTGCGATGTTATATTGTGTCATGTTTATCAAAATAAAAGTGATAAATAACGTAGATAACTTCATTGGTATGTAAATAGTTTAGGCTTAAGCTGATCTTTATTCTTGTACAAACAGACAATGTAGTAAGCAGTGTAAAGTATTGAATGAAACATCTGTAAATTTGACAAATATTGCATTTATTTCACTTAAAGGTCCACTGAAGTGCCCTGGAACATGCAGCATTATTTAATGTGTTGACGTAATTTCAACTGAAACAGGAAGACAGGGTGGGACATATTGAACAGCCCCTCCCCTTTTTTAAAAGGAAAAATAACACAGCTGTGATAAAGTAGGCAAATAGCACGAGAGATACAAATGTATAGTATAATGCAATGTAAGTCGCTTTGGATAAAAGCGTCTGCCAAATGCATAAATGTAAATGTAAATGTAAATGAGTCACTACGGGAAGCAGAAAGTGTCCGACTTCATGTCTCCGTTTTCAGCTCCTGCCCGACTGCCAGCGGCAACTCTCGCCGTTCGGTTCAAGTAGGGCTCGCTGCAGCCCAATACGTCACCTCGTGGTATTTGGTGTAGGCAATCAGTACTGTGATTGACATGACCAATAAAAACTCCAATAAAAACTTGGGGTTGATCGACGTACCACGAGTTCACACGCTGAATGTCCAACTTTGAGTGGTGTTCCAGATGTTATTTTCTAGAAGGAGGTGGGAAAAATCCAAATTCTGATCTGTCTGTCTGGAAGGCAGCATTAGAGCAGCATCAATTAGTGTACTTGTACTTGCAAAACACCCTGCAGCCTACATCGAAAAATGTAATCAAAAGAAATAAGACTATCCGGCCATGAAGCACGCTTCTGAAAGGTATGTTGTGTGTGTGAGAGAAAGCAGGGAAGAAGTCTTATTACATGTTTAATATTTATTTTATACAGGTAAACACCATATATTAATATTTATAACCACTACGAAGAGCTGTGTGCGTGCAAACGACGGGAGCACTGCTTGCACACCGTCGCTACTAGAACTACCTCCTATTTGCCACTTTCCGTGTGTCTGTCATTGAAAATGAACTAGAGATTGTGCTTTCCGCTTCCCTTGTGAAGCTGCTTTTATGTCGAAGGTGTATTGCCAGCCCAATTAATGAGAGGCAAACCGGGAATTCTCTTGATTCTTCCATGGCCACTCCTGGCCTGTGTGTATCATTCAACATTAGGGGTCGGGTAACGGTACACAAACATGACGGTTCGGTACGTACCTCGGTTTTGAAGTCACGGTTCGGTATGGGTTTGGTACAGCAGGGTGAGAAAAATTTCTTTTTTTTTTTTTTTTTACTAAACAACCAACTGGGTCTCAGTCTTTAAATTTATGGCCTATAGGCTAATATAGTGCATTTATTTAGCGAAACAGTTCATTTCTCTAGCTAACTAACAAACTGTGGACACTGAATGGCTTTTCTGAGGTAAATGTAATAGTTTGTAAACAATATGTCACGTAGTAGGCTGTATTAATGATATCTTTCCGCGGTTGAAACTAAGTTGTTTATCTTTCAACATATCTTCATGTTCATTCTGTAGTAGTGAAAAGGGAGGGATGATCGCGTTCACTCGTGCTCCGCGCTGCCGTTTGTCACGTCACATCAAAAAGCGTCAAAACGGCATTTATTGTTTGAATTTCATGATAAAATGGACAGAGTTTAAAAGATGACACTGTTTCTTAACGCAAGTAACAAAACAGAGCTTATTGCGATTATTGGTGGTTAATGCTGGTTAAAAAAATAGGTAAGGCTAAAAAGTGCGCCCCCTTCTGGATTGGAGTGTGGATCGCCTGTATTCGTCATCATACCGCATGAACTGAACCGTGACGTCCGTACGGTGACGGTTCGGGACGAATACATGTACCGTTAAACCCCTATTCAACATACATTGAAACCTCCAATAATTTTGAGCTAAATCGTGTAGAATTTGCAGCAGTTGAGCTTACGGCCTTGGATATGACGTCATAATATTTGCGTTCCAGATATCGACGCACACGGAGGAGGCGGGAACCGGCAAACGTTTCACAAACTTTAATCAAATAAAATAAAAAAAAAACACCAAACGAAAGTAAATGCTGAGCCCCTCAAGGACGGCTGCCGTACACACATAAACAAAACAAAGTAAAGTCCAGGCCTGGTCCTCTCCCTTCCTTCACTGTCATCTCCCCTCCTTTTATGCTTCCAAGCTTCTCAAACGAGACTGGTGCAGCACACAGGTGATGCTCATTATCCATTATCCGTCCTCGTGCTGTTCTCACGGCCCTCAGCCTCGTCTTGCTTGCCACATACCCCATCGCTCCTCACAGGCCGGGGGGTACCCACGAGATTGTGCTCTACAAGAAAAGTGGTTGTAAGTAGCACCAAAACATTGCCGGTCTAAAAGTAAGAATCGCTTGCGTCAGAGGCTGGGGGTGGGGTTACCGTGACCAACAAGAAACTTGTGACTGCCATTTTTTAAATGGCATCTAATCGATCTAATAGTAGCTCGATTGTAATCTCCGGCTATACAAATTATGGCGAGCCGTGTTTGGATGCCGATGTAGGTTCGCAAAGCCATGAGCATCAATAGTAATGAAATGTCCGCCATTGTTGATGGAAGGCTAGTTCGAGATGCATTGGAGCTGCGCGGACCGATCGGCGTGTGACATCGGAGTGCCGCGGGTCTGCGGGAGTGTTTGTAGAGCATAGGGCTGCATGATTTGGAGAAAAAATCTAATTGCGATATTTCTGGTTAAAATTGCGATTTAAAATGCGATTTTATAAAACAAATGAAAAAAAAAAAATTATAAAAAATACCAGGCTTGTTTTGCTTGTTTGTAGGGCTGCACAATTTGGCCCAAAATTTTGTGCTAATATATTATTTTGACTAATTATTATTATTATCATTATTGCCAAATAAAAATATTCAACCAAATAAGAAATATTACTGTTGTAATAACTTTCATTATTAAAGTATTTAGCATTAGTATTTAATTATAAATATAACTATAATAATTAGAAAATAATATTTAAAACTTGTATGACAAAATGTGGGGTTACCTGTTAACATGCAAGCAGTATCAAATATTATATTATGATAAAAATCTGTCTCAATAATTTCTTTATTTTTGTCAGGAGGTATGCAAAATCAAAAATGATTTAATATGAACTACGTGCCTCTTATGCATCCACTGTGGGGGAAAAAAACCCTGCACACTTATGTATGCTGGAGAAAAACATATTGATTAAATGTTCCCCTCAAAGTTCTTTAGAGAGAGGAATTATTTTTTCCTATTTTTACCCTGAATAGGATTGAGTGAGATTTACTTGGCGCTAAACATGTCTGTTTCATACTGGACGCCAGAGGGAGCCCTTGAGCAGATGTTCCAAATATACAATATAACAAACGCTGTTCCAGGAAATCCCCAATGGGCATCATGCTATCGCTGTGACTGAATAAAAAGAAGGTAGAAATGCTTTGATTGATTAAACATGAATAAAATAAACAAACGGCTACAACAATACATGGTTTATATGTTTTCTTCAAGCCTTCTCGGTTATTTCCGTAATAATAAAGTATATTTATAATCCAATGCTAATCAAAATGCTATTTCAAACACTCAGCTGACGTTATGAAGTGAGTTTGGAGTAAAAACACATTAAATGTTATCTTTTGTTAGAAAATAAGTTCATAAAGGCTTCTCATGTTTGGAAAGTTTGTATATTTGACATGTGTTGCTTTTTCTAATGCAGTGCTCTCAGATGGAGCGTCATTTACCACTGATCACAGAGCAGCTCTTCACTAACACGCTGCATACATATTTACAGAATTAAAAATCGCAGCCTTTGCGATGTCATAATCGCAATAAGCCAAATCGCGATTTCGATTTGATTACGATTAATCGCGCAGCCCTGGTAGAGCATACGACTCCTTGTGCTTTCGGATCACTCTCACGGTGCTTCAATAGTATGTCATGCACCGATCACGCTGTGAGAAGCTGATGCATCTCGAACAAGCTTGGTGTGTTTGTGTTTGGCGCTGCCGCGCTAGCGTTGCTGTGAAAGATGAGATGTATACAGTGACATAAGACCTGGCTCTGTGCTAGCTCTCTATCCCTTGGAAAGGCAAACCAGTTCTTAGAAGGCTCGTCAGTTGAACCAGCTCTGAACTAGCACCGGATTCATGCTGGTGGAAAAGGGGTAATAGTCCTCAACCAGCTGAGAGGCTCTCACTCGCAGTGCCATGTGATGGTACTGGACAACATCCTTTGGTTGGAAATGGCTTGACGCTCCTCCGCCTCCTGGCACCCGGCGATGGCTCCTCCGCTACAGTGGCCCGGCAGCAAGCTCCCTGTTCCCTTGGTCTGCCTGCTCCTTCCCATCATGGCGGACGGCAACCACCCTACCTCGACCCAGGAACATGGCAGCGAGCCCTCCGTCCACCTGATCTTCTGCCGCTCCAGCACCACCGCCTCAGGCAGCCGCTGATGGTCACGGCTCCTTCGTGCTGCCCGACCTCCTCAGCACCGCGATCCCTCTCAGCAGCAAGGGCTCTCTGACAGCATTTCCCTCCTTCCTTCCAGGTTTTGGCACCAATGTAACAAGGTACGTAGTTCAGGGAAGGGGGAGAGAACCGGTGAACGTTTCACGAACTTTAATCATATAAAATAAACACAAAATGAAAGTAAAAGCGCACACATAAACAAAACATAACGTAAAGTCCAGGCCTTGTCCTCTCTCTTCCTTCACTGTCGTCGCTCCTCCTTTTATGCTTCCGAGCAACGAGAAACGAGACTGGTGTGGCGGCGCGCAGGTGACACTCATTATCAATCACGCTACCGGCCTTGTGCCATTCTCACGGCCCTCAGCCTCGTCCTGCTTGCCACAGTGCTTTATACAATACATATTGTTTCAAAGCAGCTTCACGGTAATAAACTTTATGGAAAATAACAGAATCAGTGATGCAAACTATTTAATTCTGCTGTAAAGCAGCTCTAAAAAAACTTTCCTGAGTTGACATGTTCATATAATCTTTGTATTGGATAGGAAATAGAATACTTGCTGTCCTTGGTGGAGGGCTTGAGCTCAAGACTTGACCTGAATCCTGAAATCCAACCCCAACCCCAACATGACAGGGAACTCAAGTCACCACACCAGAGAACTCGGAGCCTGTCCACGTCTGAGCATAAACATGAGAGACTGCAAGACTGGAAAGAAGTCATCACAGCCACATTTGCTTTGTTTTAAAAGCAATTTTTGCTTTGTTTTTAAAAGTCAAGTCAAGACAAGTCATCTTTATTTATACAGCGCTTTATACAATTCAGATTGTTTCAAAGCAGCTTTACAGTGATAAGCAGGAAGATAATGATCAATGATGCAAATATAATTCAATTTGTATCTAAGACAATAGTGTCACTATTCAGCAGAAGTCAGTTCGAAGTTGATTTGGTTCAGTTCAATAACTGTAAAGTTCATCAATTATGAAATGAGTTCAATTCAGCTGTAAAGCAGCTCTGCAGAAAACAGTGATGTCCTCAAATCTTGACAAACATAAGAGGATTTTAATGGGATTATAAAAAGTATGACAATCCCTAGATAAATGCTTTCAAAGAATATAAAACTTAGGTGGTGCATGATACCCCTTCTCCATGGTTATGTTAAAAAAAAACTTATGCATGTCAGTCTTTGTTTTGAGTTGTATTATTAGAAAGATTCAGGTGTCAAATCTTGAAATTGGAAGGAATAGTTACCCAAAAACAAATTTTACCACTTAAAATGTATTATTATTTACTCACCCTCATTATAGGTGGATCTTAGTGGGGAAAAAATATTTAAAAAAGTATGATGTGACCCCTTTGAATAAATCTTTTCAATGAATACAAAAGATTAAATGCTTTTAGACAGTCTGAAATGCTGAAACGCGAAGGCCTATTTTTGTTCTTCCCGAAATGAAACCGTTTAAAATCCCTATCTACATGGTTGCAAACTTCCGTGCATTGTAGAGCCTGTCTAAAACATAACCCTACAATAAATGGGCCTGTGGACAATAATAATGATAATAAAAATAATAAATCTGGTGCATGACACCCCCATTGTGTCACGACTGCACCTGACCTTCTTGCACACTCTGGACTCCATTTCCCAGCATTCCTCCTGGTTCTATCTATCTTCAATTCTCTATTGCTGCAAATGACAGAGACTTTCAATTCTCAGCTAAGTGGTGCATCAGTGACTTTTAAATACAGTTGGCTTACCTGATTTATTCCTTGTGTTTACACGTTTCAATAAAGAATCTGTGGATCTGCCTACTCCTCTTCTGACCCTGACAGAAGACCAGACCAAACCAAAATGGACTGGGAGATATGCTGTTCCATCGTTCAGAACGGCCAGGCTATTGAATTCTATGTGGAGGAATTCCTGTAATATAGCCACCTATCAACCTGGAAGGATCAACAGTTGATGGAACCATTTTGGTGTGGGCTGGGCCCACACATAGCCCCTTGGATACCAGTAGGTGACTCTTACTTCAACCTCGGAAGTTATTTAGATATGGTGCTTGGGATGTGTGGCTCCCCCGGTGAGACTGAGGAATCCCTGTACAACCATACCACATCCTTCCTACTCCCAACACAGATGTTCTATTCCAGAATCATCGGTTTCATCATTCACCTGTCGGCTCCAGCCCCTGAACCTGCTCCAGAGTCTGCTCCAGTCCATGAGCCCGCTATAATGACTTTTCATATGTCTGTAAAGCTCCAAAAAAGGCTTAACAGTAACATAAGCAGTCCGGTGAACGTGATTTTACCAAGTACAACATGTTCCTGGATCAACATCTTTGTTGATCCTGGAACAACATTCCAATCAACCAATCAGATTTGAGGGACAAGTTTACCATTTATGTCAAGTTTAGGCTTACAACCTGGGTTAGGTGCTTCCACAACATTGTTATTCAACTATAATTTCCCTCTGATTTTAGGGATAAGTTATGGGTAGGGTTAGGTTTAGTGGTTGGGAAAAGGTTAGAACTAAATTTTTGGATAGGAATGTTGTTCCAGGATCAACAAAATATGTTGATCCAGGAACATGTCTTACTTGGCAAAATCACGGTGACCTAAGCAGTCCAAATGTGCAGTTTATTCCAAGACTTCTGGGGCTTCTTATAAGGGCGGAACTCTGAAACCATTCATTTGTGATTTATAATTTTCACTTCTGGAAGAGAGGCGCAAGCATGTTTTTTGTGCGTATGTTCGTTTTCTGAATCACACGTATGCACATTTGAGAAATTATTGTAAGATCAAATGTAGCACGATTTATGCAAATTTTATAAATGAGGTCCCTAAAGTAGCTTTATATGAGAAACGCATGTTTTTATTCATTGTTACCATTTCCATAGACTGAAGCTCTGAAATGTAATTGCAATCACATTTAAAATGCTGCAGCAAAATGTTGTTGACAGCATGTTTTAGTGAAAAAAAACAGACAATTGGAAGTGGTTGCTTGTATCTGGCAGGGAGGCACATGCTTCCTTCAATTACATCAGTAAACAAAAAAGCTGATCATGTGGTGCGACACAAGGCTTTTATCCATCAGGGCAACTCAGATTCTGGGTAAAATGAATAGGGGAGCAGATTTATCGTCCAGGGGAAACCCTCAGAGGGGGATTGGAAGCTTCATCCCCAGGTGGTGAAGCAGATATTGGAGAGGTACGGTCAGGCTACCATAGATCTCTTTGCCTTGCAGGAAAGCGCTCTGTGTTCTCTGTATTTCTTTCTAGCAGACAAAAATGCACCATTGGGTGTGGATGCTATAGCCCACCCATGTCTAGCCAGAGTGGGCTTGTCACTAATACTGATAGGTCCACGTTAAACATCCAAACATTGGGTGGCCGAGATGGTTCAACTGCTGTCAGGTCAGCCGTGGCCTCTCCTTCCCCAGAAGGATCTCCTGTCTCAGGATGGGGGTGGGGATTTTCAATCCTCACCCAGACTGGATAGCTCTTTGGGCCTGGCCCGTGAGAGGTGGAATTTGAGTGCAGCAGGTCTGTCCCCAACAGTCATACACACTATAGAGTGCCAGAGCCTCCTCCACTTGCTTACTTTATAGTAATAGTAATAAAATAAATGTCGAGTCTTTGAAGAATAGTTTGGGCAAAGTCATATTGTCATTTTCCAGTGCTCAGGGAGGGACATATGCTTTCTCCAGGATCTGCTGCAAAGGGAAGGCCTATTTCTACTTTGAAGGTGTATTTTTGAGCAGCTATTTACACCCATCATGTTGATTTTTTGTGAAAAGACGGCAGGCCAGCACCCTTTAATATATCGTTTTATGAAAGTGGCACACCGTAAGAGGACAGTGTCCAGACAGATGGCCCCTTTGTAGGATTTGTCTAGAGGCCCTTTCTCAACACCCTTTTGAGAAGTTGGAAGTCATAGGGTTGAAGTTTCTCTCTGACTACAAGCCCTGTCTTTCAGCCGTCTTGTTTGCAGTTTGCTCCAGGGCTCACAAAGGTTTCTTTTCGCCCCAACACTGCTTTTGTGGTGGACTCGGCTTACAAATATCCAACTACAGAACTTACAGCTTTCCACCCTCCTCCGTTCTTTTCTCCGGAGGATCAGAGAATGAATTTGTTGACAAACTAAATTGTTATATATATATATATATATATTTTTTTTTTTTTACAAGAAAATAAATGGAAAAGACAATATTTGCTTCAAGTAAAAAAAAAAAATAAACAAAAAAAATAACAACAAAAACATTTATTGACACTAGGGCTGTGATGCACCACAGAGCGCCAGAAAAGATCCAAATCTTAGTGAGGAAAGAAAACAAACAAACAAAAAAAACCTTTTAGATATCTGCATATGCGATTGATATATGCATATGCACCTTTATGGACGGCTATGCTCATCTTAGCTCTTTTTAAGACTTTGAGTAAAACCACTCCATATTTAATGAAGCACAAACAAAAGACCTAAACTGTAGCCTGTTATACAGAATAGAGAAGTTTGCTGCTCATATCCTGTATTGGCTGAACAAAGAACCTGACCATGACTAGAATCTTCTTATCAAATGAGTGTACATGATGTTTTTATTAAGCTCTGTTTAGTTCTTTAAATACTTTTTATTCTTACTACATTATTACTTCTATGTGTCAATCTTTTTAAATGAGGGACAAATATCTGAGTTCACTTTAACTATCAGATGCTTCTGTAAGAAATGAACAAAATGGGCATATTAATATGGAATTCTAACCAAAATACCCTAATATAGTAAAACAGACAAAATTCATCCACTGATAATCAAAGTTTTTATTTGAAACGGAAAAGGTAAAGAGAGGAAACCCTACAAACACATTGTGAAGATTGTTTCACGATTCATCTGATGTATTTGATCCACAAATGTTTCTCTAAACCGTGGCTTGAAGTTTTTACCCTGATACTCTTCTCTCCTGCATTCAAAGGACACAACTGTGTATCTGAACATGATCAAACCTCTCTCACCCAAAAATACACAATACAATCAAAGTGAAACATGCAACCCTGTACACAAACAAGTGCGTGCAAACACTCAGCTCAGTCCACATACAGTTTAAAGTGAAAAATAAACATATTTACATACAAATATCACAAGATTTCCCTTATTTAATACAAAGCAAATGGCAAATAAACTATGCAGATATCTAAATGCGTGTGGATGGAGGATTTGTTGTGGATGATAGTTTCTTTTTATGAAGGGAGAAATATACATCAAACTAAGAATCACTTCCAAGTAATCATCAAACCCTTCAAACAAGTGCAAACTGAAATGAATGAAACAGTTTGCAACTATTCACACACACAAACACACTAAGGAAACCAGTCCTTGTGCATTAGCACTGCTGATGCCCACTTTAGTCATGGTATATGGAAAAGCTCTACAAATTTCAGCCAAAAAATACAAACTATTTAAGATAAACCCAAGTTAAATGTCTGTTGAAACAAGCTGTTTTCAAAGCATAATACAACATGTGGAAGTGGCAGGCAATGTAGAAATTCAACTGTAATATGCTGACTGTTATAGAAATAGCACACACTCTAATGCAGACGCCCCCCTTCCAAATCCAATAGATCAAAGCTTAGTCTCTAGTTGTGGGGTGTAACAATAACTGGAGGAGATGACTCAACTCCGCCAGGCCCCAAAGCTTCAAATGACATAATGCCAAATGTTTTATTTGGCTCCCATTGGACAACGTAACAATGACATCACCGTCTTCTCCTCCCTATAATCCTAGCCATCTAGAGGAGATGGAGGTGGTGTCAGGAGGGCAGCTGATTGGGTGTCTCAGTGGTGTGGGGACACAACAGAGCGAGGGCTACTGCCGGGAGCCATGTATCTTTCCCTGGCGTGTTTCTCACAGAACATTTTGTCCTCCACCCAAAAGTGACCACGCATCTTTAGGTTGAGCCCACATTCTGTACAGGTGTAGCACTCTGGATGACGGAAGTGATCGTCTGTGATCCTCACAGCCTGAGTGCTGAAAGGGGAAGGAGAAATAGAACTTTTAAAGTCACTGAACATAATAGTAGGCCTGTTCTATAACTTAGTGAGCTCTTTGCTGACTACTAAGTAAGCAGCTATCTTCTTAAGGCTGGAATACGCTACGACTTTTGCCTAGATTTTTGCCGAATTACGGCCAAATTAGTTGACGCTAATTGCTGAAAATCAGAGCCAGTCCATCCATTTGGAGGATATCAAACATGATTGATATTTTAAGTAGATTTTAGAACACATTGTTTCACACAAAAGTCTGGTAGTGTGTGAACCAAGTTCATGAGGTGCTTTGTGGGATGCTTTTTAGGGTATGTTCACACTTGTAGTTTGGTTCTTTTGGCCCAAACCATAAAAGAAAAAAATACATTTAGTCCTGGTTCACTTAGAGTTCACACTGTCATTTTTAAGACCGAACCTAAAGATACAAAAAAAAAAAAAAAAAAAAAAAAAAAAAAACATTTTGAAAAAAAACATGTTCTGGGCTAAATGCACTCGTTATATGTCTGTACGTATGACAGCATTTTGACTAGCTGAGAATTCAAGAAGGGTTTATAAAATGTGTAAAGGTGTCAAAACAGCGGCAGGAATTCCTCCGGTGCACACAAACGAAGATCTGCTGCAATGAGATGGCGATTCTGACGCCTGTACTGAACTGTAATGGGCAACGTAGCTCCTATGATGAGAAAAAACAGGTATGCTTCAGCATTCTGTCCTTTTCAGGGTCACATCTGGTGACATCAAGTCCAGTTTTTGGCTCTTTTAGATGTCTTTGGTCCATGTTGCGTTCACATTTCTGACGAAGCGCATCAGAGTTTGTTTAGAAGTGGACCGAGAAATACCTTTTCAGGGGTCTCGGTCCACTTGTTTGGTGCGCACCAGATGGCAGCGTTCACACTTAATCAAATGAACCGCACTAACAGAGCAATCTGGAGCGATTGCTCCAGAGTTCGTTTTAATCTAACCAAACCTGCCAAGCGTTAACACACTTTAACAGTACTGAAGTAAATTAGATAGTGGTTAAAAGTTGGTACCTTTTGGAACAATGTTCTTGTTGGGGACGCACCTAAGGTGGCCAAATGTAATTCTCACATGGTAATAAATTACCCCCTGAGATGATTTTGTCTCAGTCATACTCAATAATCAACTTTAATAAATGTAAAAAGATGATGTGAACAATTCTCCCCTAAAGGCTAAACATCACACAACACTTTCATGAGTTACCGGCTCATTAACCTATTGTGCAATCCAAGCATGCCTATGCAGAGGACATACAGTACTATGGATTGTGTGCAGAAGATGAGGGATTCAGGTGTTTGTTTGTTTTATCTTACACAATGCTGGTGCCACATTTTTCACAGGTGTGGCATTTCGGCACTCCAGCAACCGAGGACGTGGTCTTGGAAGGGCTTGGAGACAACTTGCTTGGAAACCGGACGGCGGCCTCTGTGAATACAAAACAAAGAAATTACAAACCAAAAGATAAAACATTCAGTGCCTGGAGAAATATTTCCCTTCGACCCCACCCTCATTGTCTTTGTCCACAGCTCACCTTCACCAGTAGCAGTTTTCAAATTATACTTAAATGTCCTTAAAACATTAAGCATGTGTGTGCTAAAAACTTTAGCAAAAAGGGGTCCTGTCTTCTAACAACTGAAATCAAACATCACACTTTCTGATGTGTTGTTCTTGACCGTTTGTTTTTAATAATCAACCTAAGTTGGTATTTTATTATTGTATCAATAATTTCAGATTTTAGTTAGTTAGTTTCTTAAATGAGTGCTTTGTGGCCAGAATAAGCTGCAAAATGTAAATTAGACTTGCAGATTTAAAAGCTCATAGAATGTCCAAGCCTGTGACAATTTTTATGCTGTCTTACAAATCTTTTTAGACAAACTTAAGTGTGCATGTCTCACCTTTCTCATCAGCCTCCAGCACCTCCTGCAGCATCTTGAAGGTGTTGGACTGGCGAGGAGCCGCACGTGATTCTTTGTTCTCCTGAATCATCTTGTACACCTCTGAGTCTCTGTCAAACCTCTGCATGGCAAAGTCTGAGCTGAAAGAGAGAAAGAGTTCATTCATCTACAAGTTAAACTTGACACCACCTTAAAAACACAACACTCATGGAGGAAGACAATACAACAGGTGATGTGTATCTCTGTAGTTTAAAAAAAAAAAAAATGAAGGGCCTCAGTTATTAAACTTCCATCTCTGGATTTTGTAGAAAATATACCCACAGTATTATAACATTATGGAGGGATCAGTTCTGGTTTTGTTCTACAATAGGAGAGATATGATTACAGATGCCTTTAAGGCAAAATAAATAAATAAATAAATAAATAAAATAAATAAAAAATACTGTTTGAATAGCCTTATGCTGTCATGGCAACTTAAGCCATTCTGAGTCTATGGATAGTGTATAATGTCTGCTATGCTACTTAGGGCATATAATAACTCAGAGTCTTTACTCCTGACAAAAAAACAATCTTTTCAAAGACTACAAAATCAATATCCTTTATGATAGACTTCATGCTAGAGGTCTTCACGGGTCCAAAAATTCATACCCGAACCCGAAGAGACCCGTAAATGTGCTACACGGAACCGACCCGGGCCCGACTATTATTTTGAAAGTTGGACCCGGATCCGTGCAGAACCGAGAAATGCCATAAATGTACTACCCGGAACCAACGCGGACCCGAACCCGGCCGGGAAGACACAGACCCGACTGGAACCGATCGGCACATAGGTCTGTTCCACAGCAAATTGCTATTAATAAGTCAATAAACAAGTTGCGAAAATAAAACGTTTTGTCTTACCTAACGTTAGTAGCTTTCTCCCTTACCTGACTGTGATGCACTTGCCATGAAAGTTCATCCGTTATTCCTCTCTTGCCGATTGAAATGCTTAATCCACTCATTATTCCAGCTTTAAAAGTCCACTTGCTGTCATGATGACAAATGCGACTTTGCAGTTTTGTTGTATCTCGAGTCAACTCATATAATAAAATAACTTTGATTGCTTGTTCAGTGACATGGCCACTGACGTTAGACTTACTTATTTGCGATCATTTCTGTGCTTTCTGAGCCGAGTCTGACCAACACTTTAGATATAACAAGACGGTTCATTCATAATATTATTATAAAAATAGGAGAAAGAAAGTGTGCTCGCATGAGACTGCACATGCGCGTTAGCTGGAGCAACCTGAAACATAAGCTTTTAAACGCATTTTGAGCGTCATAGAAAACATTCATGTGATAGTTCATCTCATATTTTGTTAATGATTTGAAATATGTTATTTAAATGCGAGTGTGCAAGGCTACTAGCAGTTTTTGAGATTTTAAGTTTGTTTGCATTACTGTTGCACACAATATGAATAGGAAAACTCGATGATCACCGTTCGCTTGCTGTAACTCCGCCCGCTCCGCTTCTGATGGCTGGGGTCGCTCGTGTTTTTTTTTTTTTTTCTTTTTTTTTTTTTTTCACCTTATTTTCTGGCTCATACTTTGCAAGTTACAAAACACACGCACAGCGCTGACTGACTCCCAACACGGCCGGGTGATCTCCGAATCAGATCGGCTCGGGTATACACACAATGTTAAACAGACCCGGGAACCGAAGTAATAGATTGGGACCCGACCCGGACCCGTCTGACCATTTAAAATATAGACCCGAACCCGTACGGGTCCCGGGTCCTCTTAGTAGACCTCTACTTCATGCTAAAAAGCCATGGTGTGTTACTTTAACCTACAATTTGTGAAAAAATTAAAATCTCCACTGAGGACAAAATGAGGTATTTTACATTTTGGAAAAAAATAAAAAATAGCTGTAAACTGAGCCTTTCCACATTACTTGGTAGCAGAGATCTAAGTCTTAACTAAACTGACTAACCCATTATGTGGATTTGAGTCATTCCTGCCTGGTAAATCTCAGCATATGATGATTCCATCATAAAGTATGACTTTTTTTCCTCTTTTTTTTCCTCTACATTGTTCTTCCCTCACTCATGTGGTTGATCCTCTGTCTGAATGCAACAATTAGCAGACTGTACTTGTATGGGGAGTAAAAGGATTGGGGTAGAATAAAAGAGGTGCGTGTTTTATAATGGCAGGGTTAATGGGCTGATTAGACTGCAGTTACAGTAGCCGTCCAGCGGGAGGTTTATGGCTGCATTTTTATGCACAGTCATAAACACAGAGCTTTCTTACACATGGGCATCCTATTACTGCTTTACACATATTGGACCATTGCCATACAGACAAACTATGCAACTTAGAGGAAAATATACACACACGAGAATAATTAAAGTGCCCCTAATATGCCATTTTTAAGGTTCCTAATATTGTTTTGGTAGTCTCATACAACAGGTTTACATGCATGCAAGGTCAAAAACACTTTCATTTTCTCAAATCATCACCTCAATTTCTCAAAGATTCTTAATGATTTGTTCGAAGCAGTTTCAGTCTCAGAATCAGTCTTTTTAAATCCCTCCAATCGATGAGAACTCAGTTCTGATTGGTCAGATAGCCCAGTCTGTTGTGATTGGTCTACCGCGTAGAAAACAAAACACCCATTGCCATAACTGAATTACAGCTCCGGAGGATTATTGATTCTCAAACGATTGTATACAATGTATGGACAGAAAAGATGGCATCGATTTTACCTTATCAATTTGAGCCCGAGTCTGACGATGAAACATCTGAAGTAGTCAATCAACCAGAAACTCAAATTGCAAGCATGACTGGAGCAGGACGTTTCTCAGTGGTAAGTGTCAGCTTAGTTTGTGGTATGTTATAAGTCATGATGGCAGCGTCATTGTTATAGCTAGAGATTCAGATGAGCAAGCTGGTCTAATTAAACTGGGTACTGACCCATCTTTCAAGAGCAAATGATTCGCAAATCCCATGTTGAACTCCCCCAGATTTGAGAAGCAGTCGTCAGTAAAATGACTGGAACAGAACAAAAGATTGGGATTGTACTGCTGTGGTATCATTGAAAAAATTAATTTTAACCATTTTTTCTTTGTAGCCTCATCATTCGGAAGTGAAAATTAAACAAATGTACTTTCACAGTGTAGGACACTCCGTCTTCTCAACATGATGTTAACCACACGAAAAAGCTACAGCGTTTGAGGGCGGGTCAAGTTGTTCGCGGGCGGACAACGTAGAACATAGGTTGGCATTAGGCAAATGTGTTACCCCCAGTGACGTGTACCCATCATGGAAGTGGGATTCGAATTACTGGCAACTCGTTTAGGCTGTTCAAAGTCAAATCTTTCTTGTGAGACACAATAACTTTATTTATCGTGCACTTTTGGCTTTCAGATCGTATACATTCACTTGTGACAACCACAGTGATAGTTTGCTAGCTACATTACACATTGCATGAAAGGTTATACTCTAAAAAGCATAATAGGGGCACTATAAAACATACACTTACTGTTCAAAAGTGTGGGGTCAGTAAGATTTGACTTTTTTATTCAGCAAGGATGCGTTAAATAATTCAAAAGTGACAGTAAAGACATTTATAATGTTTACATGCTGTTTTTTAACGTTCTATTCCTCAAAAAAGTCTATATAACATTGATTAATCAGCAAAAACTGTTCAACATTAACAGATACTCTTACCACAGTGGCCTTGTGATAGTTTGCTAGTGAGTTTGTTGTCAAAACAAATGTTATCAGGATTTCTGTTTTGTACAAAGGCCATGACATGGGGTGAGAAATGATTAACCAATAGCTAAAACAATCCAACAGAACCCTTGACCTGACAAGAAGTGATTGCTTATTACTGTAAAGTCAAACAGAGGTGTACATTTAGTCAAATGAGATTTAAAGTGTCTGCCATGAGGGTTTTATTGAGTTTCTGGGTGCGGTTGTCACAAGAAACCTGCATGACAGCAAGGATCTCATAGCGGACATGACTGTTTGCGTGTCGGAATGTGCGCTACCATTCGGTACTGGACAAAAAGTGCATTTCTGTTGCATGTCCAAGATAGGACCGAAAATTAAAAGAAAGAAGCATTTGGAATAGTCATTACTGGGGAGAAAAGCATTTGAAAACACTAAGTCTCCAAATAAATGGCATGTTCACTATCTTCATGCAGGCTGTTCAATGAGACATGCTTCAAATTGAAACCAGACAGTGAGTTTGAGTTTTTGCTGAAACCTCTCCCAGCACCTCTCAGTTCCCCATAGGGTGAACGCCCGAATTCACAGGACAACATTTTTATGGGTACGCCACCTCAACTGGGACCAAAGAGTGTTATAGCATAGGGGATCATAATGGGTCAAAGGAACCGATCGTCCCTCTCCTGTTGCCTGCACAATCCCCTGACATATACAAGTGCTGCAGTGGGGATGCATGTTTCTCATTCCGAATATTTAAACGGCACCATTTATTGAAGTTAAGAAAAGAAGCAGTAAAACATGCATAGAAAGAACATTCCATCCATCTGCAACCCCCCACAGCTGAGCTATGATTACAATCTTGCTAAACAGGCTGAAAAAGTGAAAACAGTCGACGCAGCATCATTACATTACAGAGCGGAGCGCTAGTCTCACATTACGATATTTCATCACTAGCCTGTCATTTGCCATGTAAGTTTGAGGAAGATGTCTGAATAGTTTGGACTTACCTCAAATGCAAACAAAGACAAATTCCTATCCAACTAGTTCAACTCTTGTTGGAACAACAACAGAGCCTACGGTGACAACTGCACACACATACACACACAGATGCATCTAAAACTCAGGCAAACACACACAAACACGGGAGGCAGTGCACCCACACACACCCCTCTCTGTCGAGTCTCGACGAGACATAAGAAAGTTGAGAGTTTCAGTCTGAAAGGTGTGACTTTGGCTGCCTCGTATTGGTTGACAGCAGAAAAGGGGTGTAGTTATAGCTTTTGACACCTTTTTTATTGGTTGAGCAAAAAAGGGGGTGTGGTCATTGGTATGTAGAAGAGGGAGAAGGGTGGGGGACCAATTAGAAGTAGAAATGATATAATCCTTTTCTAGAAAGCAAGACAAAGTAGGAAAGGAAAGGAAAGGAAAGGAAAGGAAAGGAAAGGAAAGGAAAGGAAAGGAAAGGAAAGGAAAGGAAAGGAAAGGAAAGGAAAGGAAAGGAAAGGAAAGGAAAGGAAAGGAAAGGAAAGGAAAGGAAAGGAAAGGAAAGGAAAGGAAAGGAAAGGAAAGGAAAGGAAAGGAAAGGAAAGGAAAGGAAAGGAAAGGAAAGGAAAGGAAAGGAAAGGAAAGGAAAGGAAAGGAAAGGAAGAATTTAAATGCATAAATTATGAAAACAAATGCAATAAAAAAAATAAAATAAAAAAATAAAAAAACTATGCAATCAATCATGTCACCAGACTTAACTTTTTTATGGCTGTCACTTTTTGTAATAATATATCACTGTCACTAAAGCCACTTTTTTGTAATATATATTCAATTATTTACTCATCTGTCACATAAGGTATAATCTAATGTCTATTAACATAAGTTATTTCCATTTTGGGGCTATTCTTCAAGAAATAAATACTGTATGCAATTTACTTTCATATTACATTTTAATTTGTAAAAACAAACAAAAAAAAAAACTAAAATCTGTAAAAAAAAATATCTAATTTTATTTGAAATTGATTAAGACTGTTAATTGATTAAAAAAAAAAATCTTCTGAGTGACCTGAGAGGAGAAGCAAGGCAAATGTGCATATATGTACCTGCGTCGAGGGGAAACGGGAGGCTCTCGTTCGATGGGGCTGTGTGGAGAGTATCGTCCAGGGGGAGTTGGAGTCCGACTGGACACAGAGTTACTGCGGAAATCCATGGAAGAGATCTCCTACAGAATACGCAGAACATAGGACGGGTCAAAATAACGCACTTTGCAGTGATAGCTGTACATCCCTAACTGAGTTTTAGATGCGTCTGTGTGTGTATGTGTGTGCAGATGTGTGTGTGTGTGTGTGTGTGTGTGTATGTTCAGCAGATGTCTGAAAAATCCCAAGATCTTCCCACTGTCTCATACCCCATGCTGAGGCACCTGCAGTTGCTTTGGGATGTCTGGGGTTGAGCAACCTTGTGTATGTGTGGAAGCTCAGTCCAAAGGCCAGAAATATTGCACTCTCTTTCTTTCTTTTTTTTTTTTTTTTTTAACAATGATTAAATCCAGAGATTACCAAGATATTTAAGTGCAATGTAAACAGCATTAGAAAGTGTTTTTCAAAATCATTTTAAAAAAAACAAATGATTTAAAAGAAAAACATGAATGTGAAATACTGCTCTTCCTTCAAGTGGTCAGCAATCAACCCAGATCTATATTCCACTGAAAATCACATTCCAGCTCATGTCAGAACAGCAAAGTGACGGTTTGAACATCAGAAATGTATTTCCAACTCACGGTGAAACGGAAGCAGAGAAAGATATTTGCTTACATGTTCTAAGGTGCATCTAAGTGAAACAGATTAGGCAGATCTGAATGTGACCTTGCAGTCACTGTAAGAAAGGGACGGGAATTAAATGGACAAAATGATTGGAAAAGTCAGACGTACACTACCAGTCAAAAGTTTAGACACGGTAAGATTTTCAATGTTTTTAAAATAAGTTTCATCTGCTCACCAAGGCTGCATTTATTTAATTAAAAATACAGTAAAAACAGTAATATTGTGAAATATTACAATTTAAAATAACTTCTGTTTGAATATATTTTATAAAGTAATTTATTCCTGTGATCAAAGCTGAATTTTCAGCATCATTACTCCAGTCTTCAGTGTCACACGATCCTTCAGAAATCATTCTAATATGCTGATCTGCTGCTCAAGAAACATTTATGATTATTATTAATGTTGAAAACAGTTGTGTACTTTTTTTTTTTTCTTTCTCTTTTTCTCAGGATTCCTTGATAAATTATACACTACCGTTCAAAAGTTTGGGGTCAGTAAGAATTTTTATTTTTATTTTTTTGAAAAGAAATTAAAGAAATTAATACTTTTATTCAGCAAGGATGCATTAAATCGATCAAAAGTGACAGTAAAGACAATTGTACACAATAAATGTTTCTTGAGCAGCAGATCAGCATATAAGAATGATTTCTGAAGGATCATGTGACACTGAAGACTGGAGTAATGATGCTGAAAATTTAGCTTTGCCATCACAGGAGTAAATTACTTTATAAAATATATTCAAACAGAAAACAGTTATTTTAAATTGTAATAATATTTCACAATATTACAGTTTTTACTGTATTTTAAATTTAATAAATGCAGCCTTGGTGAGCAGACGAAACTAATTAAAAAAAAAAATTAAAAATCTTACCGATTCCAAACATTTGACCGGTAGTGTATGTCATCATAAAGAAGTCTGGTTTTAACAACAGATTGAGTTACAAAATTGATGACCATATTTTCCAGAATATATGGCGCCGTTTTTTTTATCATCTGAAATGTGCTATGATTTATAATTCAAAGCAACTGATATATACAGGTACTGGTCATATAATTAGAATATCATCAAAAAGTTGATTTATTTCACTAATTCCATTCAAAAAGTGAAACTTGTATATTATATTCATTCATTACACACAGACTGATAAATTTCAAATGTTTATTTCTTTTAATTTTGATGATTATAACTGACAACTAAGTAAAATCCCAAATTCAGTATCTCAGAAAATTAGAATATTGTGAAAAGGTTCAATATTGAAGACACCTGGTGCCACACTCTAATCAGCTAATTAACTCAAAACACCTGCAAAGGACTTTAAATGGTCTCTCAGTCTAGTTCTGTAGGCTACACAATCAGGGGGAAGACTGCTGACTTGACAGTTGTCCAAAAGACGACCATTGACACCTTGCACAAGGAGGGCAAGACACAAAAGGTCATTGCAAAAGAGGCTGGCTGTTCACAGAGCTCTGTGTCCAAGCACATTAATAGAGAGGCGAAGGGAAGGAAAAGATGTGGTAGAAAAAAGTGTACAAGCAATAGGGATAACCGCACCCTAGAGAGGATTGTGAAACAAAACCCATTCAAAAATGTGGGGGAGATCCACAAAGAGTGGACTGCAGCTGGAGTCAGTGCTTCAAGAACCACTACACACAGACGTATGCAAGACATGGGTTTCAGCTGTCGCATTCCTTGTGTCAAGCCACTCTTGAACAACAGACAGCGTCAGAAGCGTCTCGCCTGGGCTAAAGACAAAAAGGACTGGACTGCTGCTGAGTGGTCCAAAGTTATGTTCTCTGATGAAAGTAAATTTTGCATTTCCTTTGGAAATCAGGGTCCCAGAGTCTGGAGGAAGAGAGGAGAGGCACACAATCCACGTTGCTTGAGGTCCCGTGTAAAGTTTCCACAGTCAGTGATGGTATGGGGTGCCATGTCATCTGCTGGTGTTGGTCCACTGTGTTTTCTGAGGTCCAAGGTCAATGCAGCCATATACCAGGAAGTTTTAGAGCACTTCATGCTTCCTGCTGCTGACCAACTTTATGGAGATGCAGATTTCATTTTCCAACAGGACTTGGCACCTGCACACAGTGCCAAAGCTACCAGTACCTGGTTTAAGGACCATGGTATCTCTGTTCTTAATTGTCCAGCAAACTCGCCTGACCTTAACCCCGTAGAAAATCTATGGGGTATTGTGAAGAGGAAGATGCGATATGCCAGACCCAACAATGCAGAAGAGCTGAAGGCCACTATCAGAGCAACCTGGGCTCTTATAACACCTGAGCAGTGCCACAGACTGATCGACTCCATGCCACGCCGCATTGCTGCAGTAATTCAGGCAAAAGGAGCCCCAACTAAGTATTGAGTGCTGTACATGCTCATACTTTTCAGTTGGCCAAGATTTCTAAAAATCCTTTCTTTGTATTGGTCTTAAGTAATATTCTAATTTTCTGAGATACTGAATTTGGGATTTTCCTTAGTTGTCAGTTATAATCATCAAAATTAAAAGGAATAAACATTTGAAATATATCAGTCTGTGTGTAATGAATGAATATAATATACAAGTTTCACTTTTTGAATGGAATTAGTGAAATAAATAAACTTTTTGATGATGTTCTAATTATATGACCAGCACCTGTATACTGTGTATCACCTTGTACATGCAAATTCCTCAGAGTTTCCTCATGGAACATGATTTGATAAACTCTGGAGAACTTTTAAAAGAAATAACAAACAGGGGGACAAAGACATCAAAACAGAGCAAGTGGGAGAAACTGATATTTAGACCATGGGTGCAAAACTCTGCTCTCTAACCCTGCTTCATCACATATGTAGTTTTCAAATATGCCTGCAGGACTTGATTAGCTGCATTTAATTAGGGCTGAATCTAAACCCTCCAGAACTGTGGCCCTCCAGGAACTGAGTTTTGCATCCCTGACTTAGGGTATGTTTACACGACGACAATGTACAAAAACCAGAAAAGTTTTTGCTTTGCGTTTTTTTTTTTTTTTTTGTGTACTGATGACAACATTGTCCAAACGATTCTCGTTCACACAGATCCACAAAAATGACTACAAATGCTGTATTTTTCATGTCAGGCCAGTAGTTGGCAATGTCATTTTGTAAAAAAACGTCTTTACACAGAGACGGTGACGGTATCGTTTTCAAAAACTTGCAATTTGAATCCCGTTTTTAAAATTTTGCGTTTTCAGGCCCCCAAAATGCTGTTGTCATGTAAATGAACAGCCAAAACGCTTAAAAAGTTTTCCAGTTTTTTGTTTTGTTTTGTTTTTTTTAAATGGTGTTGTGTAAATGCCCCCGAGACCATGAGACACACTTCCAACACCTCATGGCTTTCACACATCAAGACAATACAAGATGAAAAACTGATTCCTAATTCTGACTAAAGCTGGAAGTATGCAGATCTGTCAACATCTCAGCTGGTCTTCGTGTCCAGATTATCTTTGACTGATCTTAGCAGGATTCTTGGTGATAGAGACTTTGAGTACAATCGATTTCACATTCATTCTACATTTACATGAGGAGCAGCTGTGCAAAGAGTCTTTCGTGCCGGCCTTGTGAGTTCCCAATGGCCGTGCATATCTACTGGAACTGTTGGGAAAGAGATGAGAGTGATTGAGAAGGCATGCTAACAGATGTTTGGCCCTAATGCTGATGGATGTTGTCCTGGGCAGCTCTTTTGACACCAGCTGTACTAAACAGAGGAGTCTGTTCCCAGGCCAGCTCCAAAATGACAACTTCCACCTGGGGCTTTTTGGCTACATCCATCAAGATCCACAAAAGTGCAGCCAAGAGCATTTCCGCCCACTTGAAGCAATTAGCTGCTGTGACGATCAGTTTCACTGCTGGAAAGTTTTGGTGGCAAACACTAAAGCAAACTCAACTGAGAACAAATTTGCATTCAAAAATTATTTAAACACATTAAGCAATGGGAAATTTATATTTCAAATAACAGGGGGGAACAGGGGGAAAAAACAATGAACTAATGCACAACCCCATTCCAAAGTCTTATTGGCACATTATTTCCATATAGGTTTTATTCATTAGATTCTTATATTGGTTTATTCATAAGATTGTTGATAGATTAATTGGGAGGCAGCTTTTGGGGGTAAACCTACTGACACATCTTACCCCAATATTTCTTAATGCAGTGGTCTCAAACTCAATTCCTGAAGGGCTACAGCTGTGCAGGGCTGTGGCCCTCCAGGAATTGAGTTTGAGACCACTGCGGTAATGGTTTGACAAAGAGGAAAGAAAAATAGGCAGGAGGGGAGGCAGAGAGGTGTATATTAAGATTCTGACCACTAGGGGGAGTCATATACAAGTTAAATATCAGTCTTTTAAAGGAGGACACAATGTTGGCCTTCAATAATTTTTCCTTAAGCATCATTATGGTTTTTATGAGTAACTCGTTGCTCTCAACTTTTCTCTGAGTCAAAATATGGATCAGTTTATTTGGATAAGTCGTAAGAAGGAAAGTGCCCATTTTCCCTTGATCTAAACAAAAGTTTCCTGTAGTCTAAACTTCTTCTGGATGGCAGCAATGGCATCCAGGCATTCAAACAAACTTCATGGAAAAGTTTACAAGTATTTGCATTCATATGTCTATAGTCAAGTCACCTTTATTTATATAGCACTTTTTACAATACAGATTGTTTCAAAGCAGCTTTGATACATTATTTTTCTGTTATAAAGTTTAGAAGAACATAGTGTCATTGTTTAGTTTGAGTCAGTTCAGTGTTAAATTAGTTCCAATTTAAAAATTATCAGTTATTAATTTAGTGCATTTCATCTACATATATATTCATCTATATAATATTGTTGAATAGTAGGTGGGAACGGCTTTCACACTGTGTTGCTTTCTACTCTGTTTTCTCTCTCTCTCTCTCTCATTTTAGTCACAATAAGTATGCGACTAGTTATCAAACTTACACTCTTCACCTGGTAGACAATAAAACAGACTTTCATTGAAGTTGGGACTCGAGCCATCCAGTGCAACCACCGAGATCACAGCAACATGCTAAAAAATGCAATATGCTAATATATATAATGCAAGCACGGGTCATGTTTTTTTCTAGTTTTCAATGTTATGTAATATAAAGCTATCACCTATCTTCAGTTAGCAATTACTGTAGGTTTAACCATTTTTAATTTACCCATATTTCTACCCTATAAGAAACAAGTCATCCTAAAAAAAAAAAATAAAAAAAAAAAAATCAAGCAGATCAATGTTGCCATTTCTTAACACAAGCTGACAAGATTGGCAGAAAGCGAGTTTCCCCCTCACACACACCCAGGCACAAATCTCTGGAAATAGGCAGTGCCAAGGGCTTCTCCATCACAAACCGACACAGATCGGGTGTAAACTAGTCCAGAGTGTTGATGCAGGGTTGCCGTGAGGTAATGGAGAAACAATTCAACAGACTAAAAATAAGAAAATGAAAGTGAATGGTGCTCAGATTCCTGTGCAAAACATGCTGCTACCACCATGATGCTAGAGAGGTTGCCAAGGTGTTGCTATGTAGTTATCAAGCTGTTATGAATGGGTTTGGAGCATGTTTCTACAGTACGTGGGAGTTTTTTTTAGGCTGTTCTTACGCTATTCTGATATGGCTCAAATGCCTTCTTTAAACATGTCATTTTTTTCCCCATTGTGTCATCTGCCAAGAGACAATTTTTTTCTTAAGTTTTGTTTATTATATTTAGTAATAGCACACTTCTCAAGATGATAGGTGCCGCGATTTTGGTACAGTTCATATATGTATAAAGGAGATATGACCACACACTCATTTGCAAATACTTTATTTCACCAACGTTTTGGCAAAAAGCCTTTGTCAAGGTGTGAATCCAAGGTGTGACACCAGTGTGAATGTAACATGGAAAACTAAAAAGAGGTTTGAGTCCACTTTAAAGTCCAGGTACAAGTGTAAATACTTTTTATTCTGGTTATTTGGTCACTGAAAATGGGTTGGAGTTCAATTTTGAACTTTCAAAGTGCACCAGATAAGTTCAAAAAAAAAAAAAAAAAAAAAGAAGATGGACTGAGGTTCACCTGCCCATAGTCTCACAAAATCATGTGGAAAACATTGAGGAGAGGGAGCAATTGGTTCGGACGAAAGCAATCGAACCACGTGTGAAAGCACCCTAAAACAGTTATCCTCATATATATATATTGCAAAATGGTTCAAACAATAACAGTCCATAAGGAACAACTGGACAGATGTACAAAACATGGATCTGGTGAAAAGAGGAGGAATTTTCCAGGCCTGTAGGTAGCTGTAGATGACAAGATTAGACCCCCAAAACAGTGTTAGGCACAAATGGCCCGCTCAGAGCCTGTAGCTGTAACTAATTGAGCTGGCACTGCTCTTGCCTGCTTATAGACGCTGTAACCATCAACAGCACGCAGTTAAGATCTAGACAAGCTTGCCAGGAATGCAGTCAAACCCAAACATGAGTAAAATGGGAGAAACAAACAGACTCAGACATGGAGGTGGAAGGAAGAGAAGGTAAACTGCCTTTGCTATTCCATTAATTAACTTGAAATTGACCTTGGCTGTTCAGTGACCAATGAAACGCAGAGTAAATCCAAACAGGTCACTTGCTTTTGTGCTTGACCATTTATAGTGTTGGTGAAGTGTTGTTTTACTGGGGAAGGGGTGCATTCCCTTCTTGCCCTGTGTCTGTGTGGATGTAAGCTGTGTTTGTGTTGGACTGAGGTTATGAGAAGGAAAGGAAAGGAAGTCAATGTGCAATCACAGGCTTTTCCTCAAAGCCCAAACACACACACACACTCTCAAATCTTTCCTCTGGTTGGCAAAGGTCAGTGCGCCTGATTGGCTTTCATCTGTATCGTAATCAGGACCTCTAAACATCCCCAGGACAGCACTGCACATACACAAACATTCACAGGCACACTTACCAGACTATCTACAAGATCATAGTTGGCACTTGGGTTTAAAAAGTGCACAGATGTGCTGCATGTGATCACTTAAAATGGTGAAGGCTGAGCTCATGAATAATAATTAGGTTATACACAAATAATATTAAAATGAGAACATTTCCAATAATCAAATGTAGACAACAATTATAATAGGGTGTGTACTGGCAAGGACAAAAAACAAGCAAACAAACAAAAAAATGACGGAATTGCAGTACCCGCTTTTTGGCATGTTCGCACCACAGGAACTGGGAACGATTTTAGTTCTAGAAATGCCATATGAAGGAACTAAATTAGCTCCTACTTCAGAGTATAGTATAACCCAGCACAGTAGAAACTACCAGTGATGCAAGTGTACGCTGACTGGCCGAACACACGGGAAACATCAGTACCCGCCATTTTTAAAAAAAAGCCACGTACACACAGTTTATAACCAAGGAGAAAATCCAATGCGACTTTGAGGGGATGAAGCAAATCATGATTATGTATTTCTGCTCAGCTAGCGACATTGGGCAACAGCCACACGGCAAACGCTAATTTTTTTCATATACTGTTTACCGTCTTTGTATAGCAGTTCTATCTACCAACGTATTAGACAAGACTGTTAAACAGATCGTAAACTAAAGACGGAGAATGGTGTTCTCGGCGCCATCAAAATAAATGTCCCCGCGCCGGTCACAACAACAAGCACGGCTTTGCTTCAGAGTTCCTACTGGCGGTGCGAATGCAACCAGGAAAATTGCTCTAGGGGAACATTTACTTCTCTGGAACCACTCTGGTGGCTAGTTTCTATAACGAAGTTCCTATAACAACCCGGTGCGAAAGCCCCTATAGTGTTATGGTAATCCTTACATTAATTTATTATGGTAACCACAGTGTCCACAAAAATACAACAGTTAAAACGGGTTAAAAAAAATATCAGACCTCTTTCAAACAGTGTTAAGAACATAGTTTGTTTCATTTCTTTTTTTAATACCATGTTACCACAGTAACCAATGTCTTTAATGTGGAAAAATAGCAATATAACCAAAAATATCTGTAGTAACTATGGTATTTTGATAAACTGTGGTCATCATAGCATTTTTTCTTTTTTTTTTTTTTTGTAACTTAAAGAACGTGTTGGCGAAGGCAACTAATGTGTCATTTTCTTCTGATAAAACTGTGCTTGAGCACAAGATTACACTTGCAGCACAGTGATGTTTTCAAACACTCAGATTTGTCCTGCTGTCAACAGTGCATCATGGGAGATGCAGGGCTTCAATGTAGACAAAGTTTTACACAATGTTAGTTTGTTAAATCCTACCAGCTACCAATAAGTGTGTAATGACATGCATTACAGCCATCAAAAAGATAACTGGCTCTTTTTAACTGAAAGGTGGGACGCCTTACATGTGTTATATTGAGCTTTACAGTTTCTCTCATTCATTTCTACATGTAGTAAATCTGCTCCTCCTTACAGTCTCTGATTTTTCCATACAAAAATGTGCACACAATTGCCTGTGACTAGATTTAGCCTGCTTTTTATGATGGTTTCATTTCTCAAAGCTATCACTGCATGAGTATTTTTATAATGAAGTGGCACAGGTTTGTTTAGGATAATAATGTAAAAACCGCACTCATGAAGCCAAAGATTTTGATTTAGCACCGTTGCGGCACACGTGTGCATGACAACTCCCTCCTACACATGAGCCATAACATTTCTGTTTGAGGCTTCCCGCCGCATGATTAATTTTGTGTGGTACATATGGCATGAATATGTATCAGAGGACACAGTGCAGCACATGCAGGGGGAAAAATAAACACTATGCACTGAGATTGTCCACTGGGGTTTAGCACACTCGCTATAGCCAAGTCTTCAGCAGAGCTTCATGGAGATGTAGATAGTTTATTCAAAGAAGTGAAGATCTCTCGCTGTGATCAGGATTTACAGATGCTACACAGCATGTTTCATTTTGAAATACTGAATGGTTTGGTTTGATTGGAGCAATGCATGGTGGGTGCTTCCCAAAAGAACCTTAAGTACAGCCTTAAGATTATCCAACTAGATCTTTAAACCCCAAGCTGCATCACAGTGATATGAAAAACATGAAAATGAGAAAAACATGTTCTGGTGTTTCAGATCATCCACATGCCCTCAGAGCATGACATCACCGGCTAACATTCATCTACCTCAAGAGGTCATCACAAGACTAATTGAGAAACAGATACCAATATGAGAATTTCAGAGTTTGAAATAAGCAATATAAGAGATGCACCGATACTAAATTTCTCCACCAATACCGAAAGCCGATTATTCAGAGTGATCTCTGCCGATACTGATAGTTTGGGGGTTCTGCCTTTTATACCTCATTTTAAATAAATGATAATTTAATTATAATTAATAATTTATCATTATATTTTTTAATTATTATATTTTGAAAGAAATGCAAATAAAAACTCTCTCCATTTTATCAACTTGTTTCTGAGTAACTGGTATCAGTTATAAACAAACACATTACTCTAATATTAACACTAACTAAATTCTGAAGATTAAATTAATATTTACTAACTTAACTTTCTGAATGTTATTAATTCATATAATTACTATTAATATTGAACATCAAACTGACTATCGGCTGTTTTTAAAATATCGGCCGATAGAGTGAAAATTTGCTCTTATCGGCCGATACCATTTATTGGCCGATACATCGGTGCATCTCTATTTTGTTGTTGTTATTATTCAAAGCTCTAAAATATTTTATCGTTTTTTTTTTTTAAATTGTCATCCTTAATCTTTTTCCAGTAAATTAGGAACAACTGGAAAAAGGCATGTAAATTGGTCAGTTAAGAAGAGTGGGAACCCTGAAGAACATTCAGAATCCTTCAGTTTCATTTACAGAAATCAGGAGTGTCAGGCCTTCGAATTCTGCTGTGGACAACGGGGCCGAAAAGTTTGAGAACCACTCCTCTAGATGATACATGCCAAATTTCTGTATAAATTGGACTTATAAATTGTATGAAATAGTAGGATTAACAAAATTCCAAAATGGAAAACCAGGTGACCATCTGATTCATGTATGCTCTAGGATTCAAGCGAAAACATCTGTTGAGATTCAAAAGGGATTGTATCACAGTTTTGGTCTGTTAGAAAAGCTAGAAAAGTATTTAAAGAAAACAGCGGAAATTGATCCAGATAGAAAAAGGACATCATTTGACCATTTTATCCAGGAATGTTGAAGGATCCTGAGCAATCAAAATCGTAAATTAAACCTAGATTTAGGTAGATGTTTGTGTACATAACTCTTTAAAAACAAATTCAGACAGTCTTCAATGGGCAGATACAACCAATGTGACTTTGACATCATTCAGATGCTTGTGATTTGTGTAATTGTGGTGTACGGACACACATGTTTATTAAAAGTACATCAAAAGCAGACGTTCAGCATTTGTAGACAATGAAAGAAATTCTAGGCATGTGTTTGCGTGTTGCTATTCCAGACAGTGTGACACGGTCCTGACCCAATAGTGTCACAAGATAATGTTTTTATGTTTAAGGAAAACTATGCAGCAACTATGCATGACAACAATAGCAAGTCAAAATAAAACTACAATTTCAACAAATAACCAAAGGATATGCAGCATACAGCTGCAATGATCACATGCAGACATTGTTAAGATGTTTAGCTGAATCTGTGATGGTAGTTGATGCCAGCTGTGCTGGTTTCTGTGGCTCACAAACGGCTGACCTCCAGAGACTATACACTATGGTCTCTAAAGTTTAAAAACAACTGTGCAGTAACCTCAAAAACATTCAAAGAGTGACCGTTTTACAGGCAGTTGGGAATTTGACATCCCTCTTTACTCTTTTCATGTGATATGTCACATGAAAAATGAGCATATATTTAACTAAGCTTCAAAAATGGCTCATTTTGTGAGACAATTTAGCAAGTAATTTTTTTTAATAATTTAATTTGTTTTTTTAAATCAAACAACTAGAAAAGTCATGTAAATTCACTGGTAATAACTGTTATTGAAACTTCTGGAATCCATTCATGTGTGTGTGTGTGTGTGTGTGTGTGTGTGTGTGTGTGTGTGTGTGTGTGTGTGTATATATATATATATATATAGTGTCATACACACACACACACACACCCACCCCTCCGCATGTGGTACACCTACAATGGGTTGGTTGTTGTTGCATAATGACTATTGGTATGCAACTGGATAACAGTTTTTCATTTATGTGAAGCATGTTTTACAGAAATAAATCCTGCCAGCAGACTAAAGCGTCATGTTGTAAATAAGGTGAACTGGGACATTTGTGTGGTCAGAAACTGAAAAGTTGACAGAAGAAAAATGCCAAGGGCATATTTTCAACTCCTCTGAGTACGCCACAAGGAATTCAGTGTGCACATGGTGGTCAAAACCAGTGATACCTAATAAAGCAGTCTCAGAGTGCATAGCATGCTGGACAATACTTGCACACACTACTTTTCTAATGAAGAGTGTGAAAGTAGTCCAACTGTAGCAAAGAATCAAACTCATTAGGCATCTGGTATTCATTAGGACCTTGTTAAAGCGGTGGACTTCATCATGAAGATTATTATGCCCCCCAACCCCCTTTCCACACTTAAATCTAACCCCATAAAGAGAAAAACCGAGTGACAAAAACAGAGACGCCTCAGTCACCACTAGTTACCATGTCTGACTGTTCTTAAAATGATAGTAGTTAATCTTTTTTCCATCCATTTGTCTATGTTTTAAGGACTTTCATGTATGAAATGCTTCAAATGCAAGTCATAGCTAAATCATAGTAAGTCACGCTTAAACCATGTTAAATGTCAGTTCACGTCGTGACATGTACAAAGTATGTACATTCAGAACATATGTACCTGATATGGTTTTAAAGGTTGAAATAACACACATTTTAAGCGATTCAAATGGTAATTCACCGTAACCATGTTTTTATTCCACTGAAAAGAGGGTATGCGTCCAAACACAGACATGATCTGATGTACGGTCTACAGTATGAAGAATGAACAGGAAAGAAACGACAAAAGAAAAACAACAAGTTATTGAATTAAAGCTCAAAGTCTGGCCCGGCAGCTCAGAGAGGCTCTGTATCACTCATGCTAATAGAGATAATGATCTCCATCTAAACCATCGTCAATCCTGCTGCCTGACAGAGTATTTGGAGTTAATGGAGTAATTAGTGAGCTTTATAAACCACTGCTTGATAGGAGCCACCTGGATGAACCGTGTCTCCTGTTCTCTGCTACTGGTCTCAGTATCACTTCTCTGCCTTCTGTTTCTTTATTTGCCATTTATGTCTCTCCACCTCTACTTTCCTTAAAAAGTCAATGGTATAGTAACTGTTTCTAAGGATGTTGTCATGTAGGCTGTAGGGGTTAACGTCACAAATACTTTTCTTTAGGCCCTGAACCTTGTCCCTCGTTTTCAAAACGTTTAAAATGAAAATTACATCAAACACTGTTTGCAACCAGGAGCAGAATATTGACAAGGCAAACACACTTGTATCATATACCGATATATACAGATTAGATTAGAAATGGATGGATGGATGAATTAGATGGATGGATGGATGAATTAGAGATGGATGGATGGATGGAAGAATTAGAGATGGATGGATGGAAGAATTAGGGATGGCTGGATGGAAGAATTAGGGATGGCTGGATGGATGGATTGATGATGGATTAGAGATGAATGGATTAGGGATGGATGGATGGATGAATTAGATGGATGATGGATGGATGGATGATGGATGAATTAGAGATGGATGGATAAATTAGAGATGGATGGATGGATGGATGGATGGATGGATGGATGGATGAATTAGATGGATGATGGATGAATTGGATGGATGAATTGGATGGATGAATTAGAGATGGATTGATGGATGAATGAATTAGAGATGGATGGATGGATGGATGAATTAGAGATGGATGGATGGATGAATTAGAGATGGATGGATGGATAAATTAGAGATGGATGGATGGATTGATGAATTCGAGATGGATGGATGGTGGATGAATCGAGATGGATGGATGGAGGGTGGATGAATTTGAGATGGATGGATGGATAAATTAGAGATGGATGGATGGATTGATGAATTCGAGATGGATGGATGGTGGATGAATTTGAGATGGATGGATGGAGGGTGGATGAATTTGAGATGGATGGATGGATGGATGGATGAATTAGAGATGGATGGATGAATTAGAGATGGATGGATGGATGGATGGATGAATTAGAGATGGATGGATGGATAAATTAGAGATGGATGGATGGATAAATTCGAGATGGATGGATGGATAAATTCGAGATGGATGGATGGATTGATGAATTCGAGATGGATGGATGGATTGATGAATTCGAGATGGATGGATGGTGGATGAATTTGAGATGGATGGATGGTGGATGAATTTGAGATGGATGGATGGATGGTGGATGAATTTGAGATGGATGGATGGATGGTGGATGAATTTGAGATGGATGGATGGATGAATTTGAGATGGATGGATGGATGGATGAATTAGAGATGGATTGATGGATGAATGAATTAGAGATGGATGGAAGGATGGATGAATTAGAGATGGATGGATGGATGAATTAGAGATGGATGGATGGATAAATTAGAGATGGATGGATGGATTGATGAATTAGAGATGGATGGATGAATGGATGAATTAGAGATGGATGGATGGATGGATGGATGAATTAGAGATGGATGGATGGATGAATTAGTGATGATGGATGGAGGATGAATTAGAGATGGATGGATGGATGAATTAGGATGGATGGATTGATGAATTAGAGATGGATGGATGGATGAATGAATTAGTGATGGATGGATGGTGGATGAATTTGAGATGGATGAATTAGAGATGGATGGATGGATGGATTAGAGATGGATGGATGGATGGAAGAATTAGGGATGGATGGATGGATGAATTAGGGATGGATGGATGAATTAGGGATGGATGGATGGATGATGGATTAGAGATGAATGGATTAGGGATGGATGGATGGATGGATGGATTAGAGATGGATGGATGGACGGCTAGATAGATAGCCTTAAGACTTCCTATTTTTTTGATATTTAAGAAATACTTTTATTTTTGACTTTGATTGTATGCATTACAAATGGATTCCTACTGTATGTTTTTACAGGAAAAACGAAAGTCATACAGGTTTGAAACAACATGAGAGTATGACAATTATAAATTAAAATCATGTCGTGCTTTAAGTCTGTATCACCTTTGTTTTTCTATGAATTATCTCTTTAAAGTGTCATTTTTGGTGAGGCTGAACAATATGGAGCCTGATGTGACAGAGCAAGAGAAAGATTCTTGGTTACCTCGACAATGTATGGAATGTTGCCAGTCCTTTCAGGTCTATTCAGTACAACTACACTAAAAAGCAGGCCCCATCTCTGCATGAGCAAAAACTGCCCAATAAACAGCAGGTTTGGGTCTTTCAGATCAGTTGCCATGGGAAGGTATGGTAACTCTGATATGATAAGACACCTCTAGATTTATCACACACTTTTAATGCCAAGTTCAACACAGATCCATGTTTTTAAGTCCAACCTGAAATAGCACTTTGTCCCTGTGGAGCGTCTCAGGAAACGAGGAAAAGGAAGAGAGTTGGGAGGAGGAAGACAAACCAAGCCAAAAATGATTTTAGTCTGTGCTCTGGAAGAGCAAATCTTATTAAATCTTCCCAGAGAAGCAGTCTAGGAGAGGAAGTTGAGGGGAAAGAGGCTTGTTTTGAGGCTGGAACAGCAACTGATCGACCGTCTGCTGAGGGCCAAGCCTTTATTTGTGTTCTAAGGCAGAGACCGCAAACGAGTGCTCCAGTGAGACACACCCCCTGAGAGAGTGTGCTCCAGCATGCGCAAACACGCATACACACACAAACACAGTGGATGGTCTGCCGTCACCAAGCACAAAATAGAGGGGGAGCCCATGTTTATAAGAGTAGGGCCACTCCACCCAGCTGAACTGATTGAGGGAAGGAGGGAGGAGATGGATAAAAAAAAATGAGCATGCCAGTATTCTGCCACACTGAGTGGAAACAAATGAGAGAAAAAGATTTAAAAGAGGAACTTATTGTAAAGTGAATGTAAATATCATATTTTCAAATTATACTTCTGATATTTTGATTCTTTTTGGCTAAAGCCGCAGTCACACTAGACTTTGAACGTGCAAAATTTATCTGGATGCTGTAACGGTCGTGATATGACGTCACGGTCTACAGAATCTTTTTATAAACATGAATTCAACATATAACTTAAAGTAATACATTCAAAATGTAAAAATATAGAACCTACTCGACTTCACTCCAAAAATATCTTTCTGTTAATTCAGCCAAGAGGTCATGCCGTGACAAATCAGTCTTCTACTGGTCGCACGTCTTCACGTGATGCAAATTCGCAGGCCAGAGTTCACCAAACTTGAACTTTGGAACGCAGCGAAATGCGAAATTTTTTCGCATGAGCTTGCGTTTCCGGTCTGACGCATTCGCATGCGTTTGAATGGAAGTCAATGGAATGAAAAGTGCAGTGTAACCGCACCTTAAGAGAGTGTATGTTTGCACCCAAGAAAGATTGTAACTACCGAATTTTCTGTAAAATAAGTAGCAATGGGGTCAAAATTGCATTGGTTTAGATTGTTTTGTAAAACAAAACAAAACAAAAAAAACATTATAAACACTTATAAATATGTATTTAGTTCCCCACACTCCACAACATATCCTTTAAATTTTATGGTATTCAGAACAGAACAGGAATGAAAAATAATAAGTATAAAACAAACACATTTGTTTAAGCTTGGCGCTTATAAAAAATGTTAATAATGAATGCCACTAAAATTTAATTGAAAACTGAAAGTAATGGCATGTGGGAAATGCGCTATACAAATAAACTTGTGTTTTAACTAACTTATTTCAGTGAATCGGATTGTTTTACATGTTTATTCAATTCATTTGATGTCCTGCATAGAAGCAAAGACTTATCACTGCATCCGAAATCGTGTACTGAGTAGGTACTACATTTGAATTTGGATTTACTTCATGACCATTAAAAACATACATTATACTTAGTATGAATGTGTGTAGTATTAATGAAATTCAGACGTACAACATCCGCCATGTTGTGTTACGGTCACGTGACCTACCAGCGTCAGTTTTTACTGCCATTCATAAATCCTCTCCCGTGGCCTCATGGGAAAGTAAAGTGTCCATCGAATGCGCACTTCAGAATCTCGGCAGAAGTAGTAGTTCATCCTGGGACTTTTCGCCTACGTTTTTCGAATACTATATTTTCGGACATACTACTCTTTTGGTGTACTGTTTTCACATACTATATAGTAGGGAAGTATTTTATTTCGGACGCAGCATATGCAGGAAATATGGCCACCGAGTGAGCTTTTACATGGTATGCATTTTTGTGCAAACTATTTAGTTAAACACTGATTTCGACTTCTAGAATGATTGTTTACATTTGAATGTATAAGTTTTATCAGTTGTATTTAGTATGATGTTTTCAGTTTGTGCCGTTTTTAGTGCTGTCACCTTAAAATGTTTTTTTCCCAGATAAATACTGCTCTGCAGAAACTTCTCTGATTGTAATTACATATATATTTAAAATGATATTATGGTTAGATGACTTCAGTGATTTCCTTTAAACAGTAGCTTATATTGCAGCTATTTTTGAACATAACTATTGTATCTATTTTTAACTACATTAAATTAGCTTGCAACTTGGAAAGCCATTTCAGATCTTCCTCAACACTGTTCGTGCACAGGTACTTGGGTAAACCAGCTTACTGCATTGCATATTTATATCTGAACCCTTAAGCCCTTTCACAGGATGAGGCCTGCCACTATGGCAACCCTCAGCAACCACAAAACGGTCGTCACAGGCAACCCAGCCGGGCTATCGGGCACTAATAGCAATGGTACAGGGAGTGATCCGTTGCCAAAGCCACTATAGGTTTGGCTGCACATCCCTCTCCCAAGAGCACCATGATCAGCATGGGCATATCCTAATGGACTCTCTCCTCCCACTGTTTTCCTCCTCAAGGTGTGTGCGGTAAACGGGATTATTCCCAAATGACAGCCCTCGGAAGGATGAGTGGAAGGCTAAGGAGAAATGGTAGATAGAAAGTACTCAACATATCAGTGAAGAGTTTGACCATATGATACCTAAATATGGCCAGAGCTGGTTGAAATCATCAGTTTGACCACTTCCAAAGAACAAATAGTTCCTAGATTTGCCAAAGTTTACAAGGTTAATTGACCCCATTCTATAGTAGAAATTAAACTAGATATCCTTAAGTGCAACTATATGCTTTGCTTGTTCTGTTAGTGTATGTCTGATTTCAGATTTTCCACAAAATGTTACATAAAAAAAATGATCTCAGCCAAAATAAGCAGCTAAGTTGACCAAACTTTAGCTCTTTTCCAAAACCTAGTGAGCTGTCATGCTACTTTGCAAATGGTGAAAGCTTTATTTTCACGGTTACAAAGCAAAAGCATTCCTACAACAGCAGGCTCGACAGGCTTTCACAGTAGGTATGTTTACATGGACAATTTTTTGTCAATTAAAATAAATCCAATCCAATTTCAGATTTTAAAAGTTCCGTACAGGTTATGAACCTTAAATTTTGCAATCTGATTGATTTATTCATTTACATGTGCTTTACAGGTATTGGACCTCATCAATCTAACGTAGAAACGAGTGCAGATTCAAGCACAGAAATAATCTTACGACAGGGTTCACATGTGATTCATGAAACAATTGAAGTAATATCATGAAAGAGAAATAGATCTTACACCAAAAACACCCATTTACCTCGTAATTGCAAATAATTACATAATAATTAAAAAACAGCATTGGGCTCACCTCTCTCATTCTGCAAAAATCCAAACGTCTCCATATTTGCCATTTGGTTGCTAAACTATTATTCATTATGTAAACGAGGCTTTGTACTTCACTCATGTTCCAATAGCCATGTAAAACAGCATTGTGCAAAAATGTGTTTGGTTGGGCGCTGGGCACATTGATTTTACAGCGGACCATTTAAATTGAGCAGTGTAACTTTTGTTTGGATGCCTGCATTTTAGTTTGATGAATGGCTAAAATGTCAAGTTAGAAACGCTAGAACTGATATGTTGTGTGTGCCCGTGTGAGGCGCCTGCCCTGCGTGATCAGTTGGATTTAATAAAATAAAGATATAAAGAAAACAAAGACAATGTGTTAGAGTGTCACAAAAACGAGCGTAGTTTATAACCTACCACTACTTGTCGCACAGTTTTCTCTTTTGTTAATCTGTTATTTAAGTGAAATATATTTTGTGTAGTCATATTTAGTTTATTCCTTTTATATAGCCTACTATTATTCAGTTTTTCTCCGTTCACAGAAGCGATGCAGGTGCGCGATGTGATGTGTGAATCATCATGTTCTGTTTTTTATGCTGCTATTTGCGCATGTAAAGCTAAACCCCTTTGAAAAAACATTTGTGGTCACAAACGCACATCTATTCTACATTCTAATCTTGTCGTTTAATGATTGGTGAAGCGTTGGTTGTTGGTCAGGAAAATAATCTACAGTAAATGAACAAAATACTCATTACAATTCTTCACCAGATTTACTAAGCTGCACACTAGTCACAAGTTCAGGCTAACTTAAAAAAACTTGCGTACACCAGCTGAGACCTGACGTGAGATTTGATCGTAGCCACCACTCACGACCATATTGATAAATGCCAAGTTTTGTGTGGAAACGACCATACGCCCAGTTTTCTGTCGTAAGTCCATTTCATAAATGAGGCCCATTCTGTGCAGTTGCTTTGTTCAGAATCGAAGAAAGCCATTGCGATAATGTCATTGGAGCTACTGAGTATAATTGTCATTTTTGCAGATATTTTAACATATCTTAAAAAAAAAAAACATATGCCAAAAGAGCCTTTTAAGCAAATATTTGGTATATAGTCTCCTCCACTGACCAGTTCCATACGTAAAATGTATGTAAACATGCATCAAGGCACTGCATGTGTGCATCCGATTTCAAAAATAGTTGGATTCAAGGTGTTTGTTTGTTTCTTTTTCTCTTTCTTTCTCTTTCTTTCTCTCTTTCTGGTCTACAACACACCTACCAATACTATCAAAATTTTATCTGGATTGAGCCAATTAATTAAGGCATTTGCATGAAGGATTTTCAGTCCGATTCAGCCATCAGACCAATTGCTAACATTATTTTTATTATTTAGTTATTATTATTTATTATTATTATTTAGATTATTTAGTTTTATGTAAACATAGCTAATTACATTTATGAGGCATAGCAGAGCTCTGGATAAAATGAAAATAAAAAGATGATTTCTAAAGGTTTCTACTATTATTATTTCTGTTAATAACAGCCATAACTGATAAAATGATTATCAGGAGTTGGCCTCTGAGAATAGTTACAAACTTGATCATTGTGAAACCAAATTTGCATGAAGACAGTTACATTTAAATGATAATCTACATGGAACAATATAAACTGCTTTAATTATCTGGATTCAGTCAGATTTACTGAATAGAAACTGCTGTTAGTGTGGCTGTCACTTGTATCTTTTTTTAAACAATGGATAGTTCACTCCAGCATTTTTAGATGACATACACTACCAGTCAAAAGTTTGGAATCGGTAAGATTTTTAATGTTTTTAAAAGAAGTTTCGTCTGCTCACCAAGGCTGCATTTATTTAATTAAAAATACAGTAAAAACAGTAATATTGTGAAATATTACAATTTAAAATAACTTTTCTGTTTGAATATATTTTATAAAGTAATTTATTCCTGTGATCAAAGCTGAATTTTCAGCACCATTACTCCAGTCTTCAGTGTCACATGATCCTTCAGAAATCATTCTAATATGCTGATCTGCTGCTCAAGAAACATTTATGATTATTATCAATGTTGAAAACAGTTGTGTACTTTTTTTTTTTTTCAGGATTCCTCGAAGAATAGAAAGTTCAAAAGAACAGCATTTATCTGAAATACAAAGCTTTTGTAACATTATACACCGTTCAAAGGTTTGGGGTCAGCAAGAATTTTTATTTTTATTTTTTTGAAAAGAAATTAAATAAATTAATACTTTTATTCAGCAAGGATACATTAAATCGATCAAAAGTGACAGTAAAGACATTTATAATGTTACAAAAGATTATATTTCAAATAAATGCTGTTCTTTTGAACTTTCTATTCATCAAAGAATCCTGAAAAAAAAAATATTGTACACAAATATTTTGTACAGTTGTACACAATAAATGTTTCTTGAGCAGCAGATCATCATATTAGAATGATTTCTGAAGGATCATGTGACTGAAGACTGGAATAATGATGCTGAAAATTCAGCTTTGATCACAGGAATAAATTACTTTTTAAAATATATTCACAGAAATCAGAAACAGAAAAGTTATTTTAAATTGTAATAATATTTACAATATTACTGTTTTTACTGTATTTTTAATTAAATAAATGCAGCCTTGGTGAGCAGACGAAACTTTTTAAAAACATTAAAAATCTTGCCAATTCCAAACTTTTGACTGGTAGTGTATATTGCAAAAAAGATTGTTAATAAAAAGGTTAATGTATTTTCAACATTCTCTGCCAAAAAAACATGCCAAAACTCACATTTCTGACAGGCTCAAGCTATGCAGCGCCACTCTGCTCAAACGGGTAGCGAGAATACTGTAACCTGGTAATATGGGTGCCAAAATACATACACAAAACAGGCCTAAGAGTGATGTAGCCATTATGTTCAAGCTTCTGGAAAAAAAAAAAAAACCTGCTAGAACAGGAAGTAGATTCAAAGGCACTTTGTGCAGTCTTTCAACAGAAACATGATCAGACTTCCTCCTTCCTTACAACCCTTATAGTCTCATGTCTCATCGTCTATCACTCTCACAGAATGATGGAGAGGACAAACAAGGAAAGAAAGCAAAAGAGAGAGAAGTGGAAAAGAGGAGAGTGGTACAATGGCTGCCTCTATGCCTGTACAGCCGCCAGGACATGAGGAGAGGAGGCGGAGGGTCTAACCAAACGAGCAGTGTGGAAAGGCGAGAGAGAGAGAGAGAGTGAAAATGAGAGACAGCAGTCGGGATGAATAAGGCCTCCTCAGCCCATCTCCACCAGGCTCAGCCGCACAAGGACAAGCCTGTGCCTCAGAAGGGCGAGAAAACCAACACCAAAAACCTCGAACGATCTGCATCAGAGCCCTTATTGTACACACCAGTTTTCCCAGGATACCCTACACCCCCTGAAGCAGGACTAATGGATATTCCTGCTATCTTTTCCTCTCTTAGCTCACTCTCTGGAGACTATACCTCTACCTGAACCACACTTTACAAAGATCACAAAGGACCATTAGAGGAAAAAGACCCCTGCGCCAGGCACAGCTGGTGTATAGATGTGTGTAGGGCTGCCCTTAACTAAAGATTTTTCTAGTCGACTAGTAGTCGTTCATTTAAGCGATTAGTTGACTAATGGCATGTGTATATTAATAAGCCATATAAATAATAATGAGCCAATAATTGCATACATACATATATGCAATATATACATATATGCAATATATATATATATATATATATATATATATATATATATATATATATATATATATATATATATATATATATATATATATATATATATATATATATATATAAAAATACATAGCCTAATCAGAAATCAAGAGCATGCATAACGCTTGCCACAGCACACCAGCAAAAGTAATGATTATGAATGTGTCTAAAAAAAAAAAAAAAAAAAAAGGAAGGAAAGCAAGGAAACGGTCTAAAATTTTAATAATTTATTGATAACGTATTCTGTATTTTCGGCTGCAGAGATTAAGTCGACAATGCTGACTTGTCATCTCCGCAGTAGTGAAAGTGCCTGTATGCATGTTCATATGGATTACATAATCTGAAAATATTTGTTTTCCACTTTAATTGGTTGACAATCACTTGACATTTCAAGCTGTCTATAGATATTTTCATATCTGTGAGGCAGGTACACATTGAGTTTTGCTTTATTTTTTTGACACGCTCAAGTTCACAGAGACCGAGACGGCAGAAAGTGCATCCTGTGTGTTCTCTTTATTTTACAAAGGCATAACGTTTTTCTGTTATTGTGAGTTTACACAAAAGTAGACCCTTTCAAATTATGTATTACTCTTATCTGTAGGACCAAAAATGACGGAGTACAAGTTGTTTCTGCTGTTATCAGAAAAAACGCAAGCGATCGCGCCTCCATGTCTTGAAGTAAAGCGCGCTATTACTTCAGCTTCCACACTCCTCACAAACACTTGGATATGTGCCTAACAAAAGCGTGCATTTATTTATCTAGGTTCATGTTAGAGCAAGCAGCAATGTAAAGTTGCTACTACTTACATGTTTCAAATGATAAGCCATATTTGAGGTTAATGGATGATAGGTGACCGTTTGGATTTCCTGCCGACATACTGTAATTACCACAAGGACCTGCTGTTAACAACCTGTCCCTCACGGACTGACTGACTTCACCACAAAGCTTGTTTTTTTTTTTCTGCGACTAACCAATTAATACAATTTTTAGTCGACTAAGCCTCTTCTAGTTGACCAATGATTAGTCGAATATTAGGGGGCAGCCCCGTGTGTATACAAGTTTTTCAGTAGAGTGACAGTAGCCAAGTTGTTTAAAACTTACTACAAGTGAATTTAGGCATCACATTAAAATTTAAAGTATAAAAAAAACATTTATTTTGAGATTTGCTAAAGAACACATTTAACAGTGTTAACTGATTAACTGTAAGTGAGCAATAGAAATTCACTTTTCTATCAAGGGGCAATATTTGATTTCAAAGGGCATTTTTACCTAAGGGCAATTTGTAGAATTACCTTAATACACAGTATATTCATGTTGTCTTTTATTTCAAATACTTTTATTTATTCAATTAATTCAATTAATCAGAATGCTATAGATTGTTGCCAATAAAATTAATCACCAAAAGTCATCTTTACACTGCAAAGGATGTATAGATGCTGCATCTGATGTGACATGTTCATTCACACAGACTGCTTAATGCTGCTCAAAGGCAGCATACAACAATTTCAAAACAATTTCACTTTAATAAGCTTAAATACAGTAGCTTCAGTGTATTTGTTTTTAAGCTCATAGTGTAGCTAACTTCTTTTACAGAAAAGTAGCTGGACTGTAGAATTTCGCTTGTAACTTGTCAAGCTATAGGTTTTTGTCAGACACAGTGGTTTAGGTTGATCCAAACAACACCTGATGAATTCTAAAAACCAGTGGTGTGCAGTGGAGATTCATATACACCATTCAAATGTAAATTCATGTCCCAGTTACACTTAATGTTGTCACGTTTTCCTGGTTATATATTACATAAAAAAAGAGAAACCAAATACAGCTCTATTTTGTATTTACATGAATTATGTAATTAATGGTCCATTTATTAAAACAATGTATAAATATCAAGTTAGTGTTGTATGCATTTTTACATTTATTCCAAAATAACAACTAAACGCAGTAACAATTTTAACAATATATTTGATTTGTGAATTGATGTTCAGCTGTTCTTTTCAACTTATTTCATCAAGCTCGGTAAACACTGGTCACAGACACCAAGATGTACCTTTAGTTTCACCAAGCTGATTGCTCACTGAAATCCCCCACACAACCATAATGTTTTTAGGCCATTTTAAGTTTGATTGTGAAGTGACTTAAAGCGGGGATATCTAAGTGGCTGAGTTATTAGTTTTCCTATTAACGGCATAATTTTGTTCATTGAGCGATTTTTCGAACGCACACACAAAAAAAAGAGGCTGGATTTATCGCACAAACCAATCATATCCAATCAGTGTGATCACGTAACTTTTTTCCCCATTCATTCTCAATTACCCCCACCAAATCCACTGCATGGTTTAGGGGGTCTGTTAAAACTCAATGTGCTCAGGGGAGGCACGAGACACACGGCCTCCTGCTGTAACTTTACCTGCGGGTGTCGCTGTTGGACAGTGTTACTTTATTAAAAGGTGTATAAATCACTAATTTTTCGATCACATTTTGTAATATTTGTGTTCTTTTATTTTTTTAATATAGATTATTTTCTCATCCAATTTTTTGAGGAGGCACTGCCTCCCTTGCCTCCTTGGAGGAAACGCCCCTGTTAAAAACATGTACTTGTAAGTACAGAGAAAGAAAAACTCATTCTGTGCACAATGTGCTTTCCATTAATTTCTACAGCCAAACCGCACAAAATGGAGGAACTCTTTGCAGCAATCATGCCACACAATTCCAAAATAATTTGTGAAAGCTGTCGGAAAGGGCACTGCACACACACACAAACACACTCGCGGCACATCCTTACAAAGACATCATGCCAAGAATCTCCATGTTAAATGCAAACTAAGAGTAGAAGAATGCAAGTGTTCCCTGAAGAAGAAGAAGAGAGGAAGGAGTAGGACTGAAGGGATTCCAGTTTGAGGATGAAAAACGAGGAGAGAGCTTGAACGGATCTTAAAATTCCAGTAGAAATATGTGAGGCAAAGATCCTAACCCTCTCTAGCATCAAAGTGCCTTTTGGGATCTAACAAATCCCACAATTATACCAGAGTCCCCCACAACAGACCCTCATGACAGATGAACATAAAAGACTCTGAGCCCACTGATAGTAAAGAGCAAGCCGACTGTTTATGTGCATGTTTGCGTGTCCAGAGTTTTTGACCACAGACATGGCAGCAAATCAACCCTACTGCTACACCTCATTGGCTGCTTCCTTGTTCCTGCCTTTCAGCATCATTTAATCCAGAATTTCCCTTATATATCTAATCCATTGTTTGTCGTAGCTAACGCCAGCCTTTCATCTCTCCACTAAAACTGCATGCTCTAGCAAAACAATCTAAAAACAGATGCCGCTATACTCTAATACATTAAGAGAGAGCCTGAGAAAGAATAAAGAATGAGAAAAATGTTTTGATTGTGCAGAGAGAGATTGAGGGCTATGAACAGAAGGTGACGACCCTAATTTGGACTGGATTGGTGTCGGCAGTAAATTAATATGGTTAACTGGATGGCTGGCTTAGATTTATTGGGAGGACTAAAGCCGGATGTCTGTGGGTCAAAATAATGGCTGACATATTTCATACTTTAACAGTGGCATGCAAGTAGGGTATCTTGAACATGATGTTCAAGGCTCCGTCTACACCACACTCTCTCAGTAAGCACATGTGCATTGGTGGGATGTCTGTGAGAAAATGTGTGATTAGGGCTGCACAATTGGGCCAACAAAAATCCTATTGCAATTATTTTGTCATCTAATATGGTTTGAATTGTAATATGATGAACCTCTCATATTGCTGATGTCTAGTAATCCAAGAAAAATAGAACCAAAAAGAGGCAAAATAATGCAATAAGATGTGCAAAAACTACAAACTGAAAAGCAAGTGAACCGATAAAACAAAAACAACACCAAAACAAAACAACCAAAAACAAAACATACCAATTCTCCTTGCATTCATATTCAGTGTTTTGTAGTACTCAAGTTCGGACAAGACTGGACTTAAGCTGCATCCAAAATGGAATATTTCCCTAATATATTGTGCGAAAAACAGTACGCCAACAGCGTAGAATGGATGGCTTAGTACTTCTGCCTGTTGACTTCTGAAGTGCTTATACAATGGATACTAAAATATCCAATGAGGTCACAGGAGAGGATTTGTGAATGGCGGTAAAGCGACAACTGTCTGACGCAGCAGATCACATGACAATGACAACATGGCCAAATGCCATTTTGAAAGCATCGTCAGACTCAAGTCCAGCTCAAGTCCAAGACCATATTTTCAGGAGCATCGACCTGGACTCAGACTTGAACGAGTTGTCTTGACTAGTCAAAAAATATGATGAATTCTCATTCTTTCTCCCTTCCTAGGTTTGCATGGACATTTTCACAGCATAACACATCTATATTGAGACTTTTTTTTTTTTTTTTTTTGACAAAGTCCAGTGCTCAGTGTCACTATCTTCATGCTGACTTCTCCCAGACCTCCCATGAGCTTCGTTTAGAAGCATTCAAACGGTCGTCTTTAAAAGGACCAAGCATTTCTGACAGGGGAATTGGGATGTTATTGAGTTTAATAAGCCGTGTCATGAATGTGTGTTTATTTAACATCTACAGCACTGATAAAATGACTGGAATGTCTTCAACCATCAAAGGTCCTGGCTGTTTTTTCCTGCTCTGACATCTGCCTAGTAGAAACTTCTGTGGGACTGAGCCTGATACTAAATAGCTGACATATCTCGCAATAACTTTCCCACAACTTTATTTGAGCAATTTTAGTTTTTGGGACAGGCTCAGGAACTCTTTCCCTTCAGATTATTGCCCGTTCTCCAATTTTTATATATATCCCCCAAGATCCTACAGAGTCTGTACATCAGTGTAGCAGATAATAGTGGAGCAGCACTAATAAGTACAATAACTCATACGATAAAGATCTCATGGGCAGCACACTACTTATGATGCTAATAAACCCAAAGTTAAAAGAAACTACAAGAAAGGTCAACCACATTGTTTCGATGTTCTAGATGAACCATTTCCAGGTTGTGCTCCCAAGAACATGAGCATGGTGAGGTGACCTTTTCAAGTTTATGTACTCAACGCCCACTATGAAAATATTGGAAATGCTAACCCTTTTATTGCAAATGGTATTTACGGATGGAAACCATAATCTCACTTCCTGAGTGTGCGATCCTGGAGCTTGTTGTGAAGATGCATTACAGTTAAATTGTGCCACTGAAACCCTGCTTTTCTCATGAAGTCATATATAGGCAGCGACTAAAGGGATTTATGGGCCGCATTTCAGGAGAAGAGCAAAGCAATCCTATTCCGTGAGAAGACTCAATATACCATGTACTACGAACATGAACACACGGAAGCCCCTCAGAAGCATAAGGCAGAACTAACATCAATGTTCCGCAGCTGATCCCAACAACATTGAGACTTACCAGACCTCATCTCACCAACTTCACTTGCTCGTTTTTGACAACTTGTAATACATCCAGTACTAATTCACATGAAGTACAAAAATTGAATACGAACTGAAAAATAAACTTTAAGCATTCACATACGTTAATAGGGCCCTATGAAATAAGTTTTATTTTTTTCCCATATTCATTTTTTTCTTTTTATGACTGGATTTTGCAAATCTGTTCATGTTTTACATAATTCATATGGCCCTACATAAACAATTTAGCATCCTAGAAAAGATTATATTGAGAACTCATCTTGTTCATATGGGCAAATGCACATTTTTGTTCAATAAAATAGTCTTCAGTATGAGAACGTCACATCCTCCTAAATGTATATGTCAAAAGCAAAGAGCAATGGATCAATGTGTCTTTGGTTGCACCAGTTTTAGTGGACTGTGAGTTAAACTAAAGGCTACTGGCCTATAAAACAAAATAGTTCAAAATCTTGTCATGTTGTGTTTGTTTAGGACATTGTGTTATTGTCTTTTTAACATCTGACCGAAACTGGTACAAGTAGAACCCTGTTTTTCACAAACTAAGACGTCCTGCAATCAGTGTTCCAGATCTCTCCTCACTTGTGTGAAGGCTACTGGCTATTTAAAAAAAAAGAACAGGCCCTTCAGAATGTCCTGCCCTGACTTTCTGTTTCTATTTCAATAGGACATAAATCAACACAAAAGAATACTTGTCAAACCACTTCATGGAAACAATATTCGTTCAGTTGTTTATCGGTCATTTGTTCTTCAGGTTTATATAAGAGTTCAGAGAGTGACTGTACCTGAGAGAGGGGTCGGGAGAGTCTGTGACTATGTACGTTCTTCTCCTCTGAGGACCAGGAATGGAGCTGCAGGCTGAAAAACAAAGAAATATTTAGCTTAAGTACACCCTACAAAGACCATGGGACATTTCTGAACTTGTGTTGAATAAGCAAATTTTGAAGCAAACTACAGTTGACATGAAATGGGTTGCAGTTACATGATCTTTATTTAAACAACTCAGAAGGCAAGTAGAAATGGACCAAGGAACACAACAGAAGTAAACATAAGAATGTGAAAATACACAGATGTGTCAGAGGAAAATCATGAACCACAGGCACTTACCATAACTATTGTATAAAATACACTACCATTCAATAGTTTGGGGTCACTACAATATCACTAAGATTTTTTTTTTTTTGAAAGAATACTACTACTTTTAATAATATTTTTATTCAGAAAAATATTCTATTCAGCAAGGACATTAAATTTATTAAAAGTGACATTAATAATGTTACAAAAGATTTCCATTTCAAATAAATGTTTTTTTCTTACTATTAATTTAAGAATTCTGAAATTGCAGGCAAAAATACAGGCACAACCATTTTCAACATTGTTAACAATAAGAGTATGAGATCATCGAGCTCACTAGCCATATGGATCACTTTGATCATACTTTTATGTTTTGTTTTTTTTTGTAATTTTGGAATAAGTGCTCTAGTGCAAATGTAAATTAAGTAAATTTTAAAGTCCCCATGAACCGGAAGTTGCAAACGACTTTTCTCCAGTGTTGTGACATATTTCCAAGTGAAACGGAATATTGAATAGAGGGCAGGGTTTTACTTTAGTGCTCCTCCTTTCCATCTCTCGCTCATAGCAGACTATTGGTTGGAGGGGAGTGGTTTAAGCATTTTCAACCCAAGCCGTCAAACTGATGTCATCTGAGAACGCCATTCCAGACCGGAGAAATTTTTCAGATTTTGATTAAAGATTACCAGGACAAACAATTTTTTTCTGTGTATTAACTTGCACGGATTAATTGTTAACCACAAGGCTAGTAATATAGTAAATAGGGTCAATTTTGATTTCATGATGACTTTAAGTAAAATGTACCTTTTGTGTTAGAAGAAAATAAGTAATACACATTTAAATGAACATCATGAGGGTGTGCAAATGACAGAATGCTCATTTTTGGGTGACTACCCCATTAACTGTAGCCTTGTAATGACAGAATTAAACACCATTTAAAAAAAAAAAAAAAAAAAAAAAAAAAAAAATCATACAGCATTAATTGTAATATACCACAATGCACTTATTGGCCTGGGTGATATCAAAAGCAACAAGTTATTGTCTCAACACCATGCTGTGCTGTAATGCAGGCGTCTGCCTGATTAATCCATAATTTATTAATGTAGTGCATAATCCATCACTAAATCCAATCAAATGAGCTTCATCAGCAGTGACTTGTGGAATGTGCTGCAGTCTATCAGAGGTCAGATATTTACAGTGTTAAGTGTGAGGAGAACAGGTAAAGAGGGCTTGGCATAGGTGTCTCTCTCTCTCTCTCTGCGTGTGTGTGTGTGTGTGTGTGTGTGTGTGTGTGTGTGTGTGTGTGTGCGCGCACATGGGAGGGCTTCAGGAAACAGACAAGCAAACATTTCACCTGTAGTCAAGCACTGAACTATGACCAATTCATCAACCATGTGCAGATTCCTCTACTGGAGACCTGGTACAAAAAAAAAAAAAAAAAAAAAAAAGATCTCCTGGTAAGATCTCCACAATTAAATTCTTGAGTAACCTGAGGCATCTTAAAGGGGTAGTTCACTCAAAAATGAAAATTCTGTCATTAATTATTCACCCTCATGTCGTTCCAAACCCATAAGACCTTTGTTCATCTTCAGAACACAAATTAAGATATTTTTGATGAAATTGCCGTTTTCCATAGACAGCAATTTAATTACCACTGTCAAGGCCCAGAAAGGTACTAAAGACATCGTTAAAATAGTCCATGTGACTACAGTGATTCAACCTTACTGAGCCTGGCGTTCGGACGTAAACACAGAAGTGTGTACAACTGTGTAAGAGACAGAAAGGGAAGAGAAGAGATTGTTGAATAAAAGTCGTTATTTTAGTTTTGTTTTTGCACACAAAAGGTATTCTCGTCACTTCATAAAATTAAGGTTGAACCACTGTAGTCACATGGACTATTTTAACGATGTCTGTAGTACCTTTCTGGGCATTGACAGTGGTAATTAAATTGCTGTCTATGGAGGAGTCAGAGCTCTCAGATTTCATAAAAAATATCTTAATTATAACTAAACTAAATATCTTATAACTATAACTAAATATCTTAAAAATAACTTTATTCAACAATTTCCTTCCCTTCCCTGTCATTCTCTTACGCTGTTTACATTGTATAGACACAGTGCAGTGCTTCCAGGTTCTACGTCAGAACGGCGACTCATTATTGGCCGGCTCCTGCGTCAGCATCACACGCATGTGTCGTGCTGCTCATGTGAACAATGAGCTGGCATTCAGACATAAAACACGGAAGCCTGCACTGTGTCTACTACATCAACAGCGTAGGAGACTGACATGGAAGAGAAGAAATTGTGAAAAAAAAAGTTCTTTTTGTTTTGTGTAATTATAACTGTACCGGTCGGGTCGGATCGGGTTAAACGTTCTTGGGTACAGGCTGGGTTCGGGTTTCAGATTAAAGCCTGTGCAGACCTCTAGTCAATTCCTCACTGAAATTTAACGTATGGCTTCAGAAGACTTGGAATATACCACATGAGTCATTTGGCCCACTTTTATTGTGTTCCTGGAGCATGTAATAAAGCAGCTTGTACATTCTTCTAAATATCTGTTTTCAACAGAAGGAAAAAAAAAAAAAAAAAATTTGCTGAAGGGCTTAATATCAACTAATTTTAGTCATCCAATCTACTCTAAATGAATGGAAGGCATTTTCTTAGCAAACACTTCTGTTATAGAAATACTCTCTCTGTTTGTACAACTGATCATTTGAAGTAATTAAGTAATTAAAGGTACAGTATAAAGCATCAATCATGAAAACATCAGCTGTGCGCTGGAACACAATTCCCTAGAATCTTCATGGAACATTAATCCTAATGGAGTCTGCATTACGCGTGTAATGAAAAGGCCCTTATATGGCTTCTACAGTGCTGTCCTTTACATTATCAATAATACTAAAGGACCACAGAAAGAAAAAAGTCTGCTTATTTAAATGTCCATTAGTGGGTCAAAGTACAATACTAAAACCCTATGCAAGTATGTAAACGCAATGTTTGATCAAAGCATTTCCAGCAAACAATTCTGTATAAACATAATCTACCTTGTTGCGTTACTATGATAGTAGCAACCTCAGTTCTCTACTAAAGTTGTGCAGTTGTACCTCTTATTGGTGGGAGTGATCCTGCCTCCTTTGCGATCAGGGCTGGATGGCGGCTCGGGTGAATATGGGCCAGGTGACAGAGACGCTGGGCTGGAGATGGTGTACTCTCTGTAGTTCTGGTTCTCATCTCGACTCACCTGCACAGCCTCCTGCACAACCAGATGGAAAAAACACAGATCAGTAACAGATTCTCCGCTTTGGATCAAATAGTTTTGGCTGGCAAACACGGGATATGTTGATCACATGTAAATGTGTAGGGCTCAACAATAATGTTTCTGCTGGCCTGGTCAGCTATATAAAACAAAGATTATTAAATTACATTTTACAAGAAAATACCATTTCAGTCTTTTTACTTCCAAATTTAATTGAATGCGTTACTTAGTTTCTTTGTAATTAATTGAGAAATTTACTAGAAATTTCAAAATGAAAACAATGTCTTTTCCGGAGTGTCTACTTACACTAAGTGCAAATAGCGTCCCTTGTTGGCAAATGCTATTTACATTAGCTCCACCCACCAATGTCTGGTTGAGCCACTCAAGTTTTTTAAAAAAACGACACGCAGAATTCAACATCTTTAGTGGCGCAGCAATAGTGAGTAAGGCTCACAAACCGGGCTTTTAAACGCGAACAACGCGGGTTCGAATCCGCCTTTTGCCATTTATTTTTAATACAAATGAAAATGTTGTGGAAAAAAGTGGAAATAAACTGCGAATGAGTGTTCAATAATATTAAAAGTGTTTATTGGGTAGGGTTAGGGGAAGGTATAGGGAGGGTTTTATTCTCCCAATAAGGCAGCATCCATTTAATAATTTTAATAAATATAATCATTTACACTATGATATTATTGCATCCTGTTAATGTACAAAAATACTGAGGTGCAAATAGTATCTGCCAATATAAAGTATAGATAGCATCTAATTACTATTTACTCTTTTTGCAAAGAACTGATACTTTTACATGGGGTAAACAGAATCTATCGCTATTTTCACTTAGTGTAAATAGCATATCGCTAAGAAAGTATGCTATTTTCACTTAGGCCCCATTTACACTGCATGGTTAAGTGACTCAATTCCTCCCATGTGGCACAGATCGGATATGAGCTACGACCGTGTAAGCAGGAAAAAAGCGCATGGATTCCGATATTCACAGATCGGTTTCAGGCCTCATTCATATGTGGAAATAAATCAGATATGAATCGGATGTGTGTGATTGGGCCTGCCGTGTAAGCGGACAGATCGGATATTCCCCTGTAAATGCGACTCCTGCGAAAAGTGAAAAGTGAAGGGGTTTTTTGAAAAGTGAGGGTTTTTTTTACATTTCGCGGTACAGACATACCTATAACAAACTAAACATCTCTAGTTGACTGTCAGAGAATTAATTTCGTTCGTTTGTGTTAAATAAAAGGCGATCTGACGTTGAAATGTGTTGCTTTTGAAGTGACACTGAGTGCTCGTTACCGCTGTTGTCAGTGACGACGGCTCGTGCACGGACGTCCCCTGTTGTGGAGATTCCACCCATTCGTTCCATTGAAACCACAAAATAAAAAGCACACAGACTTGTACCCGCCCTTGATATACAATCACTGATGAATGCATTTGGTTTTAATAAGTAAAAAAAACCTAGTATACGACGGCAGATTCGAGCCCAGAAACTGTGACATTTAACAAATATCTACCTGAGTATTATTCCACTCGCATGCTTCCAGCAGTGGAGAATTTGTATTATTTTGATGTACAGATGTAACTATTGCATTAAAAATGTTTCTATATGAATTCCATGTCAATAAATTAAACTCAATGTACTAATGAAATGGATTTCTGATGTCATATATGCTATTTTTGGTTCGTTTCGCCAAGTGCAGTGTAAAATGCAGACACTGGATACAGGTCACTTTTAAAAGAAATGTAAGCACGTCGTCCAAAAAAAAAAAAAAAATAAATAAATAAATAAATAAATATATAAATTTGGATATGGTCAAAAGATCAGATCAGTGCATTAAGACTTGCAGTGTAAATGCAGCCTTAGTGCAAATAGACGCTGCATTTTTTTCAGTGTAGTAGGCCAATTCAGATTGGTACTTACCCTGCTAACATTTTCATTGGCCTCACAAATCAATCAATCAATATTATATAATGTTTGTATATGCATGGAAATATATATGTAACAAATGATTAAATTTTGGAAATTATAACTGAAAATCATACAGCTACTGTATAAATATAACTCCTTTTCAAACTTCTTTTGAAAAATGATGGCATAAACTACATGACTGTTTAATTTTTTTTATAATTTTCAGACCATTCTGAGGCCTCAAAGAATGTTAATTATTCTTTTTATTCTAATTTCTGGAACTTTGTGACATTTAAATCAGAAGTATTTGCAGTGACAATTTTTAATACAATCACAGAAAATCAAACTAAGTTTACAATGAGTTTACATCTCTAACCCTGAGCTGTCAGGCCTCGCTTACTGTTAAACCTTATGTGTGCCTTCTTCACAAGGTCTTTCCTTCACAAGTTCTCACACGGTCATACAGAAGGACTACAAGACTTATGGGGCTCAATCCTTCCGATCATAGTATCTGTTACAACAGAGACCCGTCAGCAGTCCCTTTAGCATCGAAAAGACAGGAACTCTGTCTGATTTATAATATTCCAAGATCCTTTTGCATATCATGGATGCAGACATGCAGAATTACTGCCATAAAGAAATGAAAAAGAGGGAAAAAAATGGACTCAAATGTCTTATTTGAGCTCAACCTGACAAACTATAAATCTCTGATAAGCAGACAGTGGTCCATCTTCTCTTAATGGATACCAGGCGTGCTCTAGCACTGCAAAACTGAGCAAACCAAACACTAAGCCTTGTAGTATACACTACCGTTCTCACCAAGGATGCATTTATTTGATCAAAAATATAGTAAAAACAGTGATACAGTATACTGTGTAATAATATTACAAATTAAAAATAACTATGTTAAATTCTATTTGAAAAAAAAAAAAAAAAAAAAAAAAAAATTATTCCTGTGATGGCAAAGCCATTATTTTATTTATTTTTTGTTGAAAACAGTTGTGCTTCTTAATATTTCTGTGGAAACCATGACACATTTTTTCAGGATTCTTTGATGAATAGAAAGTTCAAAAGAACAGCATTTGTTTTAAATTGAAATCTTTTGCAGCATTATAAATGTCTTTACTGCCACTTTAGATCAATTTAATGCATCCTTGCTGAATAAAAATATTTCCTTAAAAAAAAAAAATATCTTACTGACCCCAAACTTTTGAACCATAGTGTAAAATAATATTGTATATATCAGTGGTTCCCAAACTGGCGGGTTTGTGTGCGTGATTGAAGAATCAGACTTAAGTGTTGTAGGGAGCCATGTAAAAATATAAATGAATGATGCATGGTTCTGCACTAAGCATAAACAAGTCGGTGAAAGGACTGCCAGTGCCAGGTAAACATTATGCAGATGATGAATTTACTTCAAATGTCACAACTACCAAAACAACATCAGAAGTGAGCGGCCCGATGTGATACAACAAAAGCAAATAGAACCCTTTATAATCATTGATGCCGTCTACTGGACGTGACGTGACAAATGGCTTGAAAATATATTTCTCTACAAAATGGAGAAATGTGTCAAAAATCAAATGTTAAAAGGGATAGTAAATGATTCTGTTATTTACTCATCCTCATGTTGTTTCAAACCTGTATGACTTTCTTCTGCAGACTTTCTTCTGAAGAATGTTGGTAACCCTTTGACTTTATTTGGGTTCCTTTTGATTTCCATTGTACGGAGAGACACAAAACTATCTCTCAAAATACCTTCTTTTACCATATGTTCCACAGAAGAAAGTTAGTCATACAGGTCTGGAATGACATGAGGTTGAGTAAATGACAATTTAAATTTTGGGGTAACCAAACCCTTTGATATTTGCTTTTTTACTGACCTGGAAGCGGCCAACCAGTTGCTCTGTGATTCCATTGGTCTGACCAGGAGTAGGAGGAGCAGGTCTGTGTGGAAAGATTTAAACATTAATACAAGGCATTTTATTTTAGTATGAAGTGTTGTTTAGTGTTGTAAAACTTTCTCAAAATCTCTAACTTTAGTGCACTGTTAATCTAGGTCACTTGCTTTGAGCATGGCTTTATGAGTAAGATTCTGGACAAATTTGTCAAACCAGGAGACGCAAGCATGTTTTAGAAGTCAGATACAGTATGTTACTTTGATAAAGTAGCTGGATAAACTCTAAAATCTCAAGTTATCCTGAGACCTTTTCAGATACCAAGTAAATCTGACACAGGCTGACAGAAAGAGCCACATTGGAATCCCCTCAATACTGCCTTTCTTCAAGAATTAAAGGTAGTGACATATTCTTCCTCATCTGGAAGTGCAGATACTGGTACATTTAACAAAATGCAGAAGGCTGAACAAGCATGAATATAAGTTGATGAAATTCAACAGAGAAAAGACAACATAGACTTGTTTAAATACATTAGCAGAACTCCTGACCAGGAAGCACCACATGTCTGAAAACGTTTATTTATCTTAAAATTAATCCCTGGCATATGTTCGCTACAGAAAGCTCTTTATAGCTTCATGAGCAAGGAATGCCACACAAGGGCCTGATTCAGAGCTGGCACTCTACAGTACATCTTCAGAAACCAGTCAAACCCAAGAAGGCTTTCTTTCTCTCTCATGAAGCCAAGATCTGTTTTGGGAAAGTTTTATTATTTTATTTCTTGAAAATTCTTTTATATAAATACCCACTGCGCTTGTATTCCTTCACTCTGCCATAGTTAGATGAAAAGAAAAGAAAAAGCTAATCAATTAAGAAAATAGATTCACTCTGGCCACAAATCTGGTTTATTTGTTGAACTATTTCCACCTAAAACTAAATTTTAACTTTGGTCCAATGATGATTGACATTCCTGAAACCCACACTTCATTAAGACTGCTTTAAACAGTCAGAGTTGATGCAGGCATAAAGAACTGGGTGTCTTTCCATTCCTGTTAATGAGATGTTTTACTGCAAGGCTTAGGCAGAGCATCCTCCTATCAATGCCAGTAAAAACAAGACATGAACAGCCCTGGTGGACACATACATTTTACTCAGCCTTTACCTTTTGCTGCTTCTACTTGCAATTGTTTTATCTCTCTTACTTTGTATCACTCAATTTCATCCTAATGTCATACTCCCTTTGATTTATTCTTTCCTCATAGGATTTCCCCTTCACTGTTCCTTCTGTCTCTGGCTCAAAGCTGCATGTGGTCTGTAGCTGAGCTTTGGAAGCATCTAAATGCAGAAATAGTGTTTTGATGCCTGTGGAGATATTTTAAAGGGAACGAACTAAGAAATACAACTTTTTGGAAAAGATAAGAGTCAGCATGAATCTGTTAAAAATGCCTTAGATTAGACTACATTAGATTACATTAGATTAAGTGATATCCTGATCAAGTTTTTTGTGTCCCTGATCTGATCCAAGTAGTTTGATACTGAGTATCTGCCGATACTGTGTCCTGACCCGATACTATGCTAGGTGCGTTAAAGTTATATAATCAATCCAATGTATACAGGGACATACAGTTCATGTAAAATACGGGCATCTATCAAAAAGTAATTCAATAAGTAGAATAATTACAATAAAAAAAATAGTATGGAAAGCAAGGAAAGCAAGCTTGCGATGTCAGAATGCCATTCTGTCAGTTAAGCAAGCCTTTGTAACGCGTTATAGCAACAATGTCTCAAGACAGTCTGACAGCAGATAAAACTAAACAGTAAATGACTTGAGTGATTTGTAAACACTGTAGCTTGAATGTTCGTGAAGCACTAGAACAAACTTCATTGGTTCAAGCATCACACTAACATGTTTGAGCTTCTTTTCCTTTCAACCCTTTAAGCCCTGAAGGCAGAGTTGTTTTTTCTGAGTGACACACAAAAGTAAAGAGTCATAACTCAAACTATAGCAAGGAGTCAAAAGGTAGGTATCATTTGATAGAAACCTTTTTTTTTTTACTTTTAAAATTCTTTTTTGGTGAAATTCCCCTACATGCGAGCTGCATCTGGATCAAATGTTGTGGTGATAGCATAAAGGAATCAAAAGTTACAGCATTTTGAACCAAAGTAGCCTTTTTGTTTAGCCCTTGAAACCCCCCTAATGGGCATTTATAAAATTGTTCCTCCATGAGGAATATCTCGTGATCGACGCAATGCATCATGTTGACTTTGGACTCATTTAAATCGGAAGCATCGCCCTCAAGTAATTATGTCCATGATCGGAGCATGTTTCAAGTTACGAGTGAAAAATGTCACGTGAAAGCAATATTTGCTTTTACTTAGCTATGTGCGTCTGTGGAGTTTTACTTGTCGTAACTCAGAGAAGTATATCTTGTGATCGACTTAATGTTTATGCTGATTTTGGACTCATTTTAATCGTGAGAATCTGCTGTAAAAAATGATGTGCCATTTTCCACGATTGCATGTTTAATGAATTTACGAGTGAAAACGTGACAAATCCATATATTATGCATATGGGTCTTTTAGTTTAGTCAAAGCCCAAAACAATAACCGCAAGCGATACACTTTGGGTTTAAGGGGTTAATGGCAGTTGGCAAACCCTTGACGCTTCATACGGCCACCTACTGCATGAAAACTGCTTGACAGATAAAGAACCGGGCTTAGGATAGCCGATACCAATCAGTTAAAAAAAAAAAAAAAAAAAGCCTAATCATCACCCGAAACATCCTTTTTATATTATTTTATTATATTATTAGGGCTGGGACAATACATCGAATCTCGATTCGCGATAAAGAATCTGGAGTGATTCTGATATTTTCCGATGTATTGCGATTCTGAGCTTAGTTTTTAACAGCAGATAGCACTACTACACTTGCTTTAGAAACACTCATACACTGCCTGCATCCAGTTCCTTTACACACACCACTTTAACCTAAAATAATCATTCATAAAGTTCAAAAAGGTTGAAGCAAATTACAAGTCTCGTGTCATAAAAGCATTTTGAGCTGAGGTGCAAGTATATTTAACCACTTGCATGACTCAGCCAAACGCACGATCGCTGTCCAGCAGTTTTCTTCGTAAGCGTTTCAGTGCCATCTGCTGTTAAAACTAAGCTCAGAAGCGGTTCAAGAGAGAAAATATCAGGATCGATCCAGATTCATTGTATCGATGGAGAATCAACATATTGTCCCAGACCTATATTATACACTCAAACACAACCTGAGCTGAGGTCAATCTTATATTTGCTGAACTTAACTTTTTTTCTTTTCTCTGTTACAAGATGGTGGTTTGATGACCAGAGACAGAAAAATCAAGGTGAGAACAGGTTGTCTGTACACAAAGCTCTGGCAGAATGGACAAATGAGCACATACTCAAAAGCCTTTAAACCCTTGATGTGAAGATGGAATTTTGGCATGAGTAGTGACATGCTTTAAGGTCTAGAATCTAACCATAGAAACTTACTTTAACAATATAATTAAAAAAAAAAAAAAAAAGACTTGCATGTTAATTTAGCAGATTAATTTAAATATTTATGTTGTTAAATGATTCAAAGCTGAAAAAGTGTTTAATTAATGTATCATTGGTGTCAATAAACATAACTTCAAAAATTATTTTCAAGACGGTTTTCTGAACAATCCCCCATTTCTTAGTCGGCAAACAGATACTGTAGTCCTGAGCCAAAGTCTGAGCCAATTTCTGCAAATCCAATATTAGAGATTAATTTTTTAGACAATTTTAAAGACAATTACTTACTTTAAAACACTGACAGCCATCTGCTGGAAATTCAACCCCAAAAATGTTTTATTACACCTTGTAGTAATGTTTATTTTTGTTGTAAGATCCAAAGAACTACTAATTCAGTAAATGCTTTACAAATGAAAGGTACTTCATCTAATTTGATTATTTTCTTTTCTACATTTGGAGCTTGATGACCGTAAACCAAACAACCAGATTACCCATAAGAAAAAAAATAACTGCTTCAACAGCACTGCAAAACTGAAGTTAAAAACAACAGACTCTTGACTCTTGACTGAAGCTCTTGTAAAATATTGCACTGTGCTGATGCACACAAATCTGTGACAGCATGATTGCACATCAAACTGCCAAACTAAAAGGTTTCCATTATAATCAGCACAGTCTAATCTAATCTACACTAGTTTCTGAATTTTTAAAATCACATCAAGGACATACTGCAATATAAATAGCACAATCTCTATTTGTTGACATACATCTACAGATGCATACAGCGATACCAGCCCTATAATTCTGTGAAAGCTCAATACTGTTGAGTTGACAGACAAGAACAAAACAGAAAATAACAATCCTGTTCCAACTGCTTTCACTCTGGTCGATACTCAACACCTCACTCAAAGAACTTGAGTAAACGCTGTTTAAACAGAAAGGCATTTTTACACTTACGTCATTCAATTTTGTGCCCGTTTAGTCCTCAACAAGGTCACCAGCAAGGATTGTGTGTCAACATATGAGCCTCAGATGAAAGTTTAGCATGACATTGCTGAAGAGGACTAAAACAGCCTGTCTTCTGATGTTCCTGTGCAAAGATCTACACTTTGAAAGACAAATGCAGCATGGCTGATATCATGCATAACAAATTCCCAGCAAATTTCTTAGCAACTTTTTTCCTTATTACAACATGATTTCTGGAGCAATTTCTTGTGACAAGACTTTTATTCTTTGGAAGATGTTGCATCAGGGCATCTTAATGCACTACATGTACTGCAGCATTCCAGTCATATTTTCAACTCACTAGAGATTAAATCATTAGAGTCTGTATAAGAATGTCACAGAAAAATGTAGAGATAAAATAAGAAAAGGAGAGAGAAAAAAAAAACTATAAAACCACATGAGACAGACATCAAAGGGTCTTCACCAGCTGGAAAGTTATCGCAGGAGCCATTAATACTAGACACACTGTAACCCAAAGCCAAGAGTTATTCGTGACAGTGAAGCAATGAAGACCTCCTGACCAGTGTTGGGAGTAACTAACCAGCACTAGCAACAATACTAACTTCATTTTTCAGTAGCATGAAAGTAGCTCAGATACTTTCAAAACAGTGTTTTTGCGGACATACGGAAAAGTATGTCCGCAAAACAATGGATCCCAATGGCATTCAGGTCTGTTTTGTGCCAGTTTCAGTAGGTGTGCTGATAAACTGTCTGATTTGTAAGAGGAAACACTTTTAAAACAGCTTAAGGAAACTCTCATTCATGCCAACAATTCTTCAAATTCTTCAAACTGGATTCAAGACACGAGTCAACGTCCCTCCACTATTACATACTGTTGGCACATTTTTTTGTAAGATGGATTGTTCAGAAAACTAAAAGGGCAAGTAGAGCAGGAAACTTCCATAACTCTGTATCCAAGTATACTAATATGAACTTAGAGGGCAGACACACACCCTCTTCCTCCAATACTGTGGGCTACAGGAGATACACACACACACAGCTAGAGTGCCATTGTCGGCCCAGTGTTGTTTCTGGCCTGGTCAGAGACATGAGGTCAGAAGTGAAAAATGTACTCACATGGACACAGGGCTCAAAGCGCATGTGTGTGAAAGAGCAAAAGGTCCATTTGTGGCCAGAACAGTGTCTACTGGTGCTGACATCTAAAGATGAGCAAAATTACAGACTTCAACTAGTCCGTAAGATTACTGGACAATCAGTCGACTAATCAATGTTAAAGTCCTGTATAATTAGACTGGTTTTTGGTTCATTTGACCCCAATTTGTTTTTGGGGCTGTTTATGTAAGACAAGCTCTTTATAAGAGCAGTGCAATCATATGGAACACATTTCTAGCTCTTTCAAACATTCAGTTGTTACTGAATTTTGACAAAGACAGTATATATACCAAGAGGGATCACTCATATTACTATGAATGGGAGAAAGTGCAATGTGCAATACAGCAGAATACGTCTTTCTAAATAAAAGTGCCAATCTGTTGAGTCATGACAGCGCTGTAGCTGCTGTTGGCATAAAAAGTCAGTGTCCTGAGACGTGTGTTGGGGCTGGACATGCGCACTAGCTGGACCATCCTGAAATATAAAATGATTTCTTTAACACTACTTGAGCATAAGAAATAACATTTATTGGAAAAATTAATGTCAGATTTTATTGTTGGATTACAATTAGGGCTGTCAAAATGAACATGTTAATTTTGCGGGGGTTTTTTTCCAGTACTGATATCAGTGATACTGGCCTTCATTCATAGTGCTCATAGTAAAAAGATTAAACAAATATTTAAAACATACAATGTTTGTTTTTTCTACATTAATTTGGAGATTCAATGTTAAAGTATTACAATATAAAAATATATTAAAAAGCGATTAATCGAGATTAATTACAGAAAATGTGATTAATTAGTTAATTTTTTTTAGTCTATTTGACAGCACTAATTAAAACATTTTTTAAACGCGAGTTTGGCAAGCATTTTTGAGATTTCATTATTTCCCCACACACGTATAGAAGAGTTTTGAATGCCTAAAATAGCTGCCTGCAGGCACTGACAATATGGTCGCTGAGTGAACTGACTTTTGAGAGGAGCGATTTTGATTTTGATTTTTCTAAATTGAAATAAGTCACAACATTGTCATATTTCATGAACAGCCACTACTGTCATTTCAGTCCAGTACTAATGCACTTGTACCAATTACTGACCACCTGAGAAAGTATTGAGAGAAAAACAATGTAAATAAAGAAAATAAAGAGACCCTCACCTTTCTACAAGCAGTTGCAGTTGTGTTGTGCAGCTCTTGATTTTGTTTTGTGCCTCTACGTTCAGCATCTCGCCAGTATTGAGTCCATTAATCTCCATGATGATGTCCCCGGGCTGAAGACAAGCCATCTCTGCCTTACTGCCAGCATTCACCTTGGGACAGAAACATTTAACCAATTAAGACTCTGACTCTTTAGTCTGAACAGCTATAGACGTGGCTTCAAAGTCTGTGGCCCAATAAGAATAAAACTACTTAAAATATGGCTTGTTTTGGTTCAGTTTAGTACAGTACGATTCAGGATGGTAAACCCTGATCGCGATTGACGTCATTCTTGCGTGAAGAAGAATATGACCTTAAACAACAATGGAGGACATATAGCAGCTTTGTTTGAGCAAAAGCTGAAGGCTTCAAGGAAAAACAGCCAAAAAAAATACACATTGTGTTGCAACGGTAAGGTGTTGTCATTCCCATTGTAGCACTCGCAAGTGACGATTCTCTGTCAGCCAATCAACGTTCTGCAAGTGAGTGTAGCTCCACCCTTTTGGTACCAGTACTATTGTGCTAGGTACCCCAACAGAAGGGTCCCAAAAAGTGGTAAGGTATGGTATTTTGGTACCATTCACAATTTATGACAATAGAAACGGAAATAATTGCATATCGTACTGTACTGAACCATACCGCTCGGTGGAAATGAGCCATTAGTGTATATAGAGGTATTCCACAACATAAAAAAAATTAAAAAAAAAAAAAATGTTTGCTTAAACTACCACAAGAAACGATTTTTTTTTTATTATTATTATTATTTTTTTTTATTTATACTAAGGTATGTCAGCTTGCCAACATTGAGAAGGTGGGTTGATTTATTAGTAATGTTTTTTTATTGTGTATAGTTACTCAAATTGTATTTTGTTTTTCAGTGTGCAAATTTAATTGCCAAAAAAAAAAAAAAAAAAAAAACAGTTTGTTTCTAAATAGGTTTTCTTAATACTCTCTAATCGGTTATTTGGTTGAAAAGACAAGTCCCGCCCCCAATCTCACACCATTGGTCAAGTCAATGTTGCAGTTTCAGAGTGTTAAAACAAACAGAGCAATGTTTTAAATCGGGCCACAGGCTTTTCACTTTTACAATATCAACCTACCAATGGACTTACTTATAGTGGTGTTATAGTTGGCAGAAATCTTAAACAACTATACAAGGACTGCTGTTGGTTGGGCAAAGATTAATTCCCTCAAGACTCAATAGTCAATAAGGCCACAACCTCATTAGTAGGAGAAGAGGAAAGCAACACCTCAGCCTGACTCAAAACACCCATACAGCATGGCACAGAGGTCTTGCAGACTGCCAGTCAGCTGTTGTTGTTTTTGTTGTTGATGTTGATGTTAGCTGAAAGCAGAGGGGCAAAGGTGCCGTGTCTAAGGACCTGCTCGAGTGCCAATTAACTGTTGCTACAGAGACGCACAATGGAGCGTGTCTCATGTAATCAGAGTACGCCTCACTTCACGTGGAGCGTGAATATACCAGTGGTGTAAAGTATTTGAGTAAATGTAATTAGTTACTGTAATCAAGAATAATTTTGGCTACTTTGTAATTTTATGATGGGTAATGCAATTACTCTTTACAATTTGCAAGGCACCTAACTTTTTCTCAAGCAGTTTATTTTTGCTATAAAAGTGATATCACCATCTACAGGGCATTGAAGGTACTATATCTTGTGCGTTTTACTTTTCAACCCAAACTTGAAAACAAGGCTACTTTATGCAAATGTGACTGCATTAGCAGGTAGTTGTGAATCGCAAGCGTTTCATATATGAGATGAGGACATGGCTGCAGCCGGTGATGAGGCTAAAACATCCCTTTTTGAGCACTTGAGGGTTTGTAGATGTTTAAGGCTGTTGTGTTGACCTTGATTTATTGCAATTGAGGTGCAGTTTTATTTTTACTTTAGAAAATAAATGTGATTGTCTCCTCACAAATTTTCAATGGCATGTCTCTTAGATGTAGAGGACTAGTGCTTCTTTGAGCCTACATTGACTACGAGGGATACTCTTAAAGGGATAGTTCACCCAAAAATGAAGATTCTGTCATCACTTACTCACCCTGCCTCAAATAGTTCCAAACCTGTATGAATTTCTTTGTTCTGCTGAACACAAAGGAAGATATTTGGAAGAATGTCAGTAACCACACAAATCTTGTCCCCCATTTATTACCTCAGTAGAAAAAATAAATACTTTGGAAGTCAGTGGGGGGCTTAAAGATTCTGATCTGTTTGGTTACTGACATTCTTCTAAAGAGCTTCCTTTGTGTTCAGCAGAACAAAGAAATTCATACAGGTTTGGAACTACTTGACGGTGAGTAAATGACAGAATTTTCATTTTTGGGTGAACTATCCCTTTAAGACTTTTACTGAGGTCGTATTTGAATAAGTGACTTGTAACGTGACATTTTCGCTGTAAGTTATCTGTACTTTTACTCAAGTATGGTTTTCAGTTACTCTTCACTGGCAAAAAAGACCTGAGACACAAATACTTAACATACTTAACTGGAGAATTTGAATTATGCAATGACTGGTGGTGTCAAATATTTGTATAGGAATATCTAGGTCAATTGGTAGTTTTCGGAAGATAGATTGTGGTTTGTCTCATGCAATCCAAATTGCAACGGTGTCAAAACATGTATGTGAAAAACTTGAGGAATCATGGAGAGTCAGGAAGGGTTAGTTCAGACAAAAACAATGTAAGGAGGGGAGCACAAGATTTGTGCCCATGCCAAACTCTTGCCACTACACTCTGACCTGTCCCTCCAGGAGGCTCTTTGGAGCCCTCTTAAAAAACACCCCGTGCTGTTCTATTCTGTGTTTCTTACAATCCCTCTCAATACCAAAGGTCTCCTGCACTGCATGGACACTGTTAGGCTCTTATTTTCTTCACATATTGGCTGTAGAGGGCACAACACAGCCTAGAGGACTGAAACGGTTAAGTCTTTAAAGGGATAGTTCACCCAAAAAGGAATATTGCATCAAGCAAGCAAGTTTAAGCTTCTGTTTACCATATTTGATGTGCTACGGTATACATACATGTATGTGCGCTGATCAATGTTTGTGTGAATAAAAGTCTAAATTAAATTGGTTCATCATTTAAGTGATCGTGTCTTCAGAAGACCTTTTACGATGGCTTTATGAACTGTTTGAAGAGTTAGGTTATCTGGAATCTCTTAGGTTTCATTAAAATATCTTCAACTGTTTCAAAAATGAATGGTAATCTTACAGGTTTGGAACAACATGAAGGTGAATAAATGACAATTTTCATTTACTAAGCCTTTAACAGTACATTTGAAACAGAATAATAATAGTAAATAAGGGCAACGAGAGGCTCAAAAATTTAAAGTCTAAGTGTTTTTAAGTGGTTTAAGTTCAAATCCAATGGTATTCTGAATTATAGTGCAGATGTGACCAGAATATGAAAGGAAAGTTTCCATTAGCTGCCTTTAATTAGAAACACTGTGGTGTATTTCTGGATCACAACATGGAACTATTTTTTGTAAAAATGAACTTTGTTTTAGTTGAGAGGAACTGTTTTGGTTCAATTTGAAAATTGTCCCAAAGCCGAAAAACAAAAATAAATGGGTTCCAGACAAGGTGGCAGAAGTACAGTGGATTCTGAACTTCTCAAATGAAAAACAGTCTGTTAAAAATGCCAGAGTGTTGAAAGCTTGAACGCAAAAAAAGCAAATAGATAAACCTGTTGTGAGAAAAAAAAAAAAAATAGCAATAGCTTGACCATCTGCAATCCAATACAATAACCAGGAACTTCCTCTTTAATTATCCAGTTCTTGTTTGGTTGAAGTAGTCAAGGAGACAGAGAGCATAACAGTTAGACTCCAGTAAATAACTTGAAAAGCAAAAGGTTATATTAAGCGTTTAGGTACGAGGGTTCATTGCCTTAATCACTAATGCAAAAACCAAGGAGATGAACCATGTTCTGGACTGGTTAACTTTGGTTAACAGATAAAAATTACCTTGGAAACGGTTATGGCCTTCTTGAAGTCTCGCCCTCCTGATATTCTGAATCCCCAGGGGGACGGGCCAATCAGATTCACTGTAAATGGCATCATGTGATCACAGCCTGCTACCCAATGCTCTCAGGAGTGCTGTGGGGTGATAAAAAAAAAAAAAGAAGTGTGAGAAGAGAAAGGGTAAAAAAAAGTGGAAAACCAACAGATGCAGAGACCAAGTCAAGTTTAATTTGACATCAAGCTGAAATGCCACAGATGTGTCTCATAGTTTCCACAACTCTGAGCCACTGGCTGCTGTTGAAAGGTAAATTGCCTTCACCTGTTCTTCAGAACACCTTTCATCCCATTCCACATGACTACAGCTCAAATCCACCAACACTCTAGCAACCAAGAATCATAGAAAGGTGCCACATGACTGACATTCCATTTTTTTTTTTTTTTTTTCAGATGTAGCACCCATAAGGAGAGCGTGAAAGCACTCTTACAACAGTTAAATGTGTCAGCTGTGTAGACACTAGCTCTGGATTGACAATATTAATTTCTCAATTTTAATCAGTAATGATAAAGTTTCTATCTAAAATCTTTTAGTCTGTGCCGTTTTCTGTTGATGCATGAACAAAACTAAACATTTGTACGCCGTAGTTTGTTACTTTAAAATTATGTTGAAATTCCAACAATAAATATCGCTATGGTGCTCTTTAATATGGCGTGATGGTTCACTGTAACTGCCTCAGTTCAAGCGACATCATGGATCAAGCGCACGTGAACCGATCATCTCATCACCTTTTTACTACTAGTTCCAGCACAAAATAAACATGGGTGAACAGTGAACACCAGAAGGTATGTTGAAAGATGCATTACCACTTACCGAGATGAATAGTCTCATTTAATTGCTCAGTGAGTGTTTCAACCGATGAAAGGCGTCAATAAATCAGCTTCTAGGCTATACAATGTCACTTAAAGGATTAGTTGACTTTCAAATGAAAATTGGCCCAATGCTTTACTCACCCTCAAGCCATCCTAGGTGTAAATTACTTTCTTCTTTCTGATGAACACAACTGGAGAAATATTAATAAATATCCTGACGCATCCGAGCTTTATAATGGCAGTGAGCAGGTGTCACGAGTATGAGCTGAAGAAAGTGCTTCCATCCACATCCATCCATCATAAACGTACTCCACAAGGCTCCGGGGGAAGCGATGCGTTTGTGTAAATCCATATTTAACAAGTTATGAAGTAAAATATCTAGCTTCCACCAGACCGCCTTCCATATTCTACTTACGAAGAAAGTGTAAAGCTCTTGCAGTTCACAAAGCCTGCGCTACATCCTACACCTTCCCTATTCAACTTGCGGAAAAAGTCTAAGTGACACGACGCCAGTTTACACTTTCTTTATAACTTGAATACAGAAGGCGGTCTGGCGCAAGCTAGATATTTTACTTTATAACTTGTTAAATATGGATTTTTTTATTTTTTTTATTTACTCAAACGCATTGCTTCGCTTCAGAAGGCCTTTATTAACCCCCCGGAGCCATGTGGAGTACACGTTTATGATGGATGGATGTGGATGGAAGCACTTTCTTCAGCTCATACTCGTACCCCCTGTTCACTGACATTATAAAGCTCAGATGCATCAGGATATTTATTAAAATATTTTCAATTGTGTTCATCAGAAAGAAGAAAGTCATATACACCTAGGATGGCTTTAGGGTGAGTAAAGCTTGAGGTAATTTTTACTGAAAGTGAACTAATCCTTTAACGTTACATTTACATCAAGAAAGCTGTTCATAAACTCATTAGACAGCTGGATTTTGCTAATTAGGCTATATGCACTATATTAGATTTTTAATTATTTTCATGACAGATTTTATTCAAACAGAAATAATGAAGACATCACTAACAGGTTATTACAGTTTATTGTTGTTTAAATGTTTATATATTTTACAACAGACTGGAGTAAAAACAATTGTTATAAAAAAAAAAAAGTTGATATAAAAAAAACTGCCTAATGTGCAATTTAAATGTTTGTACAACCCAGTTTTAGCTAATTGAGTACTGTTGATTATTAAATAAGTTTGATTAACCAATGTATTATTAATTTATCATTTATTTTTGGCCGAATGTGCATCCGGAATTTTCGGTTTCGGCCCAGAATTTTTATTCTGGTGCAGCCTTGCTTTCAGCCATTTTCTTTTTCACTGAGGAGCCATACTTTTTAAACAAGTAGGCTGACGCAGCTGCAAAGATGATTTAAAATGTTAAAATAAGAAATAAAATCCAGTTTAGAATTTGCATTTTAGATTAGATTCAATCAGATTTAAATAACTTATTCACAGACATGAATCACATGTCTACAGAGCTTAAAATATCTGACAACACAACTGACCTACTCAAAAATCAACAAAACTGGATGGCAAAATAACATTATTGCAATCTTTGAAATGTTGGTAAATATCAACAAAATAATACTGCAGCTACAGCAAACATTTATATTAAAAATTCAGTCAGACCTAGTGTTGATCCTCGTGATGAGCTCCTTGAAAACATGATGGTTCATAATTGCATTGAGACCAAGGCAGATTATTTTCATTTACACACCCTCATATCGTTTCAAACCCACAAAACTTTCCTTCTTTTGTGGAACATTAAAGGAAAAATTCCATGTTCGGCCAAGACTGTACTAGTCTCTCTTCATGCAATGGGCTACTTACACTGAGCTTCATGACGAGAAATTCATGCATTCACGCCACCTCTGAGCTTAATCAAACAGCATGTAAATACTTCTAAACGAACCTCAGATGCAGCTTCTGTTTCCTCCAAAGTACAAAGACGCTGATGTCATTTGACTGGTAACAGCCCAATGCATGGCGTGAATGCATGAATTTCTATAAGTGTCTCATTGAACTTGCTGATAAAGAATTGTTGAAAGATGAAGAAGTTGCTTTGGAAATCAATTTAAGGGGGCAGATAAGAGCTGATAGAATACTGATGAGAGTATTGCTTCAACAAAAAACAAACAAAAAAAAAAAAACATTTACTGTACACCACATAAAAAGCACACAAGACATGGAGTTCTCACTTAATGAGCTGATCATCTGAACAATAAAGGAGACCTACAAATCAGGACCCATGATTGAAAACCACTGATTTAAGAGATATAAGAATTTTGAATTATCCCTTTAAGGATACTGAAGACTCCAGTGAAGCACTGGCCAGCAGCAGCCTTGTACAAGATCTCACCAAAGTGTTGATGAACTATTTACCTTACAGCAAAAACATGCCTGGACTCTCTGATGCAAAGCTTCCAAAAACCAAGACAAGTGAACTTTTTTGTTGCCAGCATCTGGGTTCTGGAATGTTATACGTAATGTGTAATCTACCTTATTTTTAATGTAAGAGCGGATGCAGCCATTTATAACTTAAATGTGCAAGGTCTCTGGTTTAATGTATTGTCATAATTATAAACACACTGGCTTGTAGTGCAAATAAATTATACTGCACAAATACTGCACTTTGTTATTCTTCTAGTCATTTACCATAGCAGCTAATAACTCAGAAGTGCTGTGCAGAAAATATCTTACTTCTGCTTTGGAAAATAAGGTGGGTAGCTATTATAAATCTCTCAGATAAGGAATATGCTATAAAACTACTGTTTTAAGGCGTGGGCAGATTGTGACTGGGCAGAAGAACTGAGGTTTACAGCCTTTATCTCTCCCTGTCTGTCCACTTACTCACCCTGATTTGACCTTCGATAGTTTCGATATTCTTATGCAACACTGAAAAAGTCTAATTAAAAGTCTCGTCATTAAAGGGCCAGTCCATCATACACTTGTATGTACCACAAAGTCATAATTAAAAACATATTTATTTTGGTTATCTAATATTGTACATTAGGTGCAGTTTGACAATCTTTTATCACAAGTCATTTCATTCCATGGTAATTTTTATCTGGAAATTCCACAGAAAAGTGTTTCACATTAAAGTCCCCCTGTAGTGAAAATCAAGTTTTTAATGCTGTTCATATGTCTATCTGGTGTTTTTAACATGCTTTAAGACAAACCATGTGCAAATTCATAAGTCAACACCATTGCTGAGTATTTTCTCTTTAAAACTGCAGTAAACCAAAAACAAACAGTCTCAAATCCGCGGTTTGAAATTGCTGGTGTTTCTGACGTCACAAACTACCTTGTAACCAATCACGTCAACGTGCCGGTGGGGTTTAGCATATCATTAACTGACAGTGCAAGGGAGTCTCAGGCTGAATCTCAAATGGCACCCTAAACCCTCACGGTCTTCCTCTGAGTCCGCACTTTCGTGACGTCATGCCGCTTAGACTGCAGGCGAAAGTCCTCTGCGTAGTTTGCAAACTTGCGGGCTCAGCTGAAGTGCACATTGAGGGCGCATAGCAGCCACAAAGGGGGCGTCACGAGCATCCTTCTGAAACCTAAAATAATTAATGGGACACCCTACGATCTCATGGAATTACTGGACACACGCACGCGGCAGCCATTGTAAGTCCACAAGACCGAAAGTGCATAGAAGTGTGCCATTTGGGATTCAGCCCTAGAAGAAGGTTATCCCGGTATATTTTTCTGTTGATATGAAAAATCGGGTAGATTTAGCAATATGGCGGGTGTATGATGCATATTACGATGTTATGATGAACTATATGCCTTTCTCCACTGATGTTCTGAGTTGTTCAAAGCGTTTCTAAGGATACTGACTGTTAAAGGCAGCTGTCTGACTCGTGAATGTGAACATGGTTTGTGTAACATTAGCAACACATTATTAGCTGTTTGATAACATAGTAATTAATATGATTAGCATTTTGCTTGACTGTTATGTGTCCGACGTTGTAAAAAGCGATTCCATTGTTCAGTGTTTACTTTAGTAAGTTGACAGAGTGGATCTCGTCTGAGCTCGTGAGTGGAGGCGGGGCTAATTATCATATTCATAGTCCGTGTATATTAAATGAGGCAAGGGTGTAGAGTTACTTTCAAGCTATTTTAAATTTTAAAGCATTAAGAATTTTTTTTTTTTTTTTTTTTTCACAGAAAAAAACGTTTAAATTTGGTGATCAAAGATGAGTTTTAAGGGATAAAATTATTGACTACAGGGGGACTTTAAATAAGCATGTGGTTATTTTATTTTATTTTTTATTTATAAATAAATAAATAAATAAATTCAGGGAATTCAAATTGTAAATTAGGGATGCATATTATGTATACTAGTCCGGTACCATATTGATTATTGGCGGATATTATTGATTTTATTTTGAATTTATTGGTAACCATTTATATTTAATTATTCATGTTGTTTTCTTTTTTAAATTTAGATTAAATTTGCATACATCGAATGCTCACTTAAAGTTAACGGTAAACACTTTAATGTCACTGTTAAATATAATTTCAACAAATCTGAAATGAATTCATTTTTTCATACTGTACATTACAAGTTACATTTCCTTGTATGTAAACAACTAATTTTAGTTGTATTATTATTATTATTTTTAACTTTACAAAAAATATAGAATTTTAATATCTTAGCCAGAAAATATCTTTTTAAAATTTTAAAGGGGTCATGACATGAGAAATCACATTTTCCTTGATCTTTTTGACATATGAGGTCTTTGTACCATTAAAACATCAAGTTTTGCAGCAAAACAGTCAAATTTGTTAAATATCAATGAATTGACTAAAGTGACATTTTTGAAAATAAGGCATTTCAATAACTGACTAACTGACTAATAACCTTTTCATTGCCATTAATGTGAAATTACAGAACCTAAACATAGAAGCCTGCTAAAAAATGCTAATTTAAAAGAAAACATGTTAGACGGACTTAGGTTTTTGTATCTAAACTCTTCACATATACATGTGCAATATGTATATACGGTAAATACCATATCCATATATACATTTTTGTGCAAAAAAAAACAAACAAAAAAAAACCATTAACATAAGTGAACCTCAAGGAACATTTTAAATAGTAAAAAAAAAAAAAAATCCATGTCATGACCCCTTTTAATATCAGTGCATCCCTAAATGTAATACTTTAAAAATAATGGTTACAAACTAAGAGACATTACAACTGAAACACACCTCTGTATTGTTTTTACTCACTCTTATGTGTAAAGCAGTTATGATGACTACTAATAGCATGAATACAGTGTATCTGATGTAATATAGCTAAACATTATGGTATATCTCTACCAGCTGACACCTTTCTACAGTCACACAGCATATAGTGTCATACCACCCGGCCCTATTGCACATTTACAGTACCAACTGTGTTTTGAAAGGACCACATGGTTCATACAACCATGATAATGATGTAATTAAAGGAGGAATTTAAAGAATTTGGACATGTAAACACTGTAGGTCACCGTCTGTGTCACGCTGTCCTGAATTTAATATCAACAGGAGAACGTGTGTGAAAGCTTGAAATTGGCTCCATACACGGGACAAACAAACCCACACCAAGTGCACAGTCTCCCCTACCCACCATGACCCAGTTGAGGCTACGGATGTCGCTGCATTCTTGGAGAGTTTGGTCCAAGGGAATGCAAATCTACCCCATCATTAGCTCTCCAGGCAATTAGCAGCCTTAACGATGCCTCTGTTCGGGAGGATCTCTCTTAATTACTGCGGCCCCCAGAGACTGGCTGCTCTGCGTTGTTTTTGAGTTTATGTAATCACAGAGGAAGCAGCAGCCACATTTCCCTCCCTTCAAAACCTCAATTAGTCCAACATGCTAGTGAGGATCCTCGGCTGCTCTCATTAGCATCAGCTAAACAGAACAGAACGTCACTAGATTCACACAGAATTAGTGCCTTTTATCATGTTTTTTGCACTGATTGTAGGAGACAAATTCTTCTGGATTGATCAGAGTATCTTAATTTAAAACTATTACTGTTTTTATTGTATTTTAATCAAATTCATACAGCCTTGGTGAGTACAAGAGACATCCTTCAAAAACATTACAAAATTTTACTGACCCCAAACTTTCAAATTATAGTGTATTTGAGCCAACCATTAGAAATGTTCCCACAAAATGATTAAATCAATATGTTCTATGCAATAAAGTTCCTCTGTAGTCAATAGTTTTATCCCTTTTAAAATGAAAACGATCTTCGTCTACACTGACGTTTCCACAGCGTTTCAGAAATGATTTCCGTCTACACTACATGGCCGAAAACTGGTGTCACGTGACCGTTCATGCACACTGGGCATACACGTACAAGTGTAAACAGTTGCCACTTGTCCATGTAGGTAGCTGCAGTATTTATAAAAAAAAAAAAAAAAAGCAGAGTTTAACTGCACAATGGCTGTTAAAAAAGACAAAGCCAGCAAAGATTGCAGTTCAGTCGCCATGTTACCGTTTACACGGTCGTCAAGGATATGCAGAGCGAACGTGGGATGCCACGCCAAGTCTGCATTTTGGTCCATTATCACTGAAACACAACCCCGGCGTTTTCAAACTAAAATGGGCTCTGCAGCGTTTTTGAAAGTCTCCATTTTCGAGGTTCGAAAACGCAGCGTAGTGTAAATTGCAGGTGTAACTGTAGCAAAACGTATGCGTTTTAAAACGAAAACGCACTAGTGTAAACGAGGCCTAAATCTACCTGATTTTTTTATATCAACAGAAAAATATACCAGGATAACCTGGCTTCTTGAGACTCCTGCTTCTGAGCGGTCATGGTTAATGATATGCTAAAGCCCGCCAGCACGCTGATGTGATTGGTTACAAGGTAGTTTATGATGTCACAAACACCAGTGATTTCAAACCGCATTTTTTGAAACTGTCTTTAGATCACTGCAGTTTTAAACAAAAAATACTCAGCAATGGTGCTGACTTATGAATTTCCACATGGTTTGTCTTAAAGCATATTAAAAACACAGCATGGACATATAAACAACATTAAAAACTTGATTTTCACCACAGGGGGACTTTAATATAGTATGTAAACCAAGAAATGCACAAAAGTTGGTCTGACAGCTTTTGCCAAGTGGATTTTAGCACTTGAAAAATTCACAACAAACAACATTTTGTACCTGGTTTTGAACTTTTTCTGTGAAATTTTTCAAATCACTCATTTTCAATCATAATCACAAAGGGAAGGAAAGGCAGGGAGGGTAGCTATGCAAAATAAAAATAGACATTGTTCAGCTGACTGGGAAAGTGAAAGTATTTGCATCTCAAAAATAAATGGCAGGTTTAGGGGAGTCCATGTTTCCATGTTGACATTTGTTGGCATTTGCCAAAAGACCATTAGTTTGAGTTTCTTTTGCTTCAGCAGGAGGAAATTTAAGGAGATGTGAGCATGGAAAACTGGCAAACTGGTGAACCTGCAATGCGCAGTTGTGCTAGATACATTGTAACTGCACACTGGATTTAAGCTGATCCTATTCATTAACAGTGTAAAGAAATTGTGTCTTCACAAAGGTGCAAATTTTTGTGTATTGAGCAGCTGTTTCCTAACAACACGTATGATTTTGTTCATGTCAGCATGAGTCCATGTAAACTAGCAGACACCACGACATTCCATCACAACAAAAGCTCACAGGTTAGGGCCTTCAGAGACTGGTATTACTGGTTCAAACTGGCCAAATGACACTGGCAACCTTCCCACATCTTGCATGTTTTCACAGACTACTCACAGTGGCTCAAGACATTTTTGTCTGAAATGAGGCTTAATGCTATGATAATACAGGGATAAATCAAAATACCTCAGAACTACATCAAGTATGGTGGTTTCTAAACTATTATAGTAGGTATTTGTTTCCAATTAAAGGATATGAATGGAATGGTAATGTGAATGAGTCACGGCTTTTGAACAGTGTTGTACCAGTAATACATTGAAATAAATTCTAGATTTCTATATTATAAATTCTAAGTTTCATTTTCATTGTATAAGTGCCATTCTTAAAATGAAAATCGAAACTAAAATATGCAAACCATCTGAAACAGTCTACTTAATCTATGAAATCAAACAGTCAAGTCCCATACTGAAAGTCACTGAAAAATATATGCCATGTAGTTTCCTTGCATTATGATTATTGTACATTTAACGTCCACTTGGTCAACATCAACCAATATAGACATTTATTAAAATCATCTGGATCAATGCAGGACCAATTAATACAAATTCAATAGATTTTATTATGAACAGTTTGCCCCAAATAAAAGTTAGTCATTCAAGGTACTTCAAGGTATTGTTCGTTAACACCGTTTGCAAGTCCAGGTTTGAAAGTGTATGAAAAAAAATACCCATACACATGACAGGCAGCAAACATCACAAGAAAAGCTTGATGTGTACCAGCAAATATACATTATTTTAATTCTATTTGTTGGGATATTAAGATAGGATCAGTTGTTGTTAAGTAGTTTCATGTCAGCTGGCTATTTTCCCTTATAACCAGCAGTTTAACAATCCTATAAGCAGGCTATGATAGTTATGTGCCAGTTTGACATTACAGTCTACACAAAACTTTTCCCATTTCTTCCAAGTCAAAATACTGCGTCACCTTATTTGTCTTTTGAGAGGACATTTCTCTGAGCCTGCCACAAGTGACAGAGAAAACACATGCACGTGCTTTCCAATCCAGATATACGTACAACAGTGTATTATTTTGAATATAACTTTTGTAAAAATATAAAGCGTAATATAAATGTGCAAAAAAGACTAGTATTTCTAGTGTTGACTTGCAGAAAACAAGTCAATCAAAATACAGATATAAAAAATATATGTAATAAAATAAAGTAATTAAAAAAGTTCAAGTTTACATAAAATCTTTAGCTTACGCCATGTTAAAGTAGTATGTCAGAAGAAATAGTGGGGAATAGATATCTAGACTAGACATCGTCCCCTCAAACTCCTCAAAGTTTCTGTTATAGAGTCTTTTTCTGCTCATATTTTCAAAATATTTTGTAATTCACCCTAAAAACTCAAAAGTAGAGTTTTATGGCATTTTTGACCTAAATTGCAATGGCTGAAATTTCAGTGCATCCCTAAATCAAAATTATCATCAAGCTCCAAGTTTCAAAAAAGTGCCTCCAGCGCCTGGAGGTCTGTATTCTGAACTACATCAATAAGAAAAAAAAAATATTCCGAGAAGGAATTGGCCAACGCTGAGAGACTGAATCAAACAGGACATAAGTCAAAAACATTTGCGTAGCTACAACCCTTTCACATCCAAGTGAGGGGGTGTTAGTGTCTGTGAAAGAGAGAACTGCCTTTTTTGTACGGTACGTTGGCACTCAGTTTAAACTTGAGAAGGTCAGAGGATTTTTTGAGGAAAGGCTAAAGAGCTAGAGAAACATGATATAGCAAACGTTAGTTTTTAGCACCTATCATTACAAAGTTAGTTTGAGGAAGGAGAAAAGGTAGAATCTCACAAAACCTGTCAAGAACATATTTCACCCCAAAAGAATAAAAGAAACTAATTTTTTATAAAGTCTATTTTTGTACTAATGATGTTTTGCATTGTGATATTCTCAGAACAATTAGGCTAGTCCGCCTAAGATACAAGAGAAAGAACTTTAGGAAACCTACTGTAAATGAGTTAAAAACATACTAAATTAAATCAGTTAATTGTATACTCAATGAAACTGAATCATTCAAATTTCGCAAAAACGCTTTTGAATCATGTATCAAACCAGTTAGTAAATGTTATTTTTATAGCGATTTTTTACAATACACATTGTTTCAAAGCAGCTTTTCTGAAAATCATGATGTTTATATCTTAATATATTCAGGCCTTACAGTGTCCTAACCAGACGCGATGAGATAAGATTCAAGAAACAAGCTATTTGTCTGTCCACATCACACGCAACGTGACTACGAGAAGCAACAAAATCAAAGAAAAATCACAGCCAATTAGAAGTCTCTATGCAAGCGCACACCACTCGCAACAAAATGGATTAGCTCATAACCAAATTCATAATTATTTCACCATTTTAACATTATTAAAAATATTAATAATTAAAAATACACACAGAGTGACTGAAACAATCTTTGTCATAGAATAGACTTGTTTGTTCACATAGGTTCACAAACTGAACGTTCTTGTTTCCTTACATTTATTTTCAAGATCCAAGGTGAATTATCCATTCTTGCTTTCACTATAAAGGTCACGCAAAATGATATTCAAACTCACATTAGATGCTTTTAACATTAAATAAAGCACATAAACAGTACCTGGGATTTGCAGAAAAATAGAAACGGTTTCTAAAAAAAAAATAATAATAATTGTTGTGTATCAAAAACTGCGTGCAAAAACTTGCAAAAGAAAAATTAAGTAAATTTTACTTATTGTTTTTTACAGTGTACAGTATATTGCTTTGTGATACTGTATGTATACTGGTAAAGTTGGATTTGCTTATAGTTGTAGATTGGAGATATTAGTATGTGGTAATGTTGAGGATTATGAAACCTGGATTTGCTGAAATCACTACCAAGGTTTAATAATGCTTGTAAATGACAGGGTTAAAATTTTGATCATATTACAACCCTCTAAGTAACTGAGGATTTTATTGAAATCCATATTTATATATTTATATTTATATATAACATTTATATATAACACACTGTACATAGTACATACTGTAGTATCTGTAGTCCACTAGTGAAAAAGCAAAGGAAACTGTGGAAAGGAACAAAAAACTTGAATGCTATTTTCCATTACTTAAATGAGTATTGGATAGGAAATGTTGCCAAATTTGCATAACGGTCATGAAAAGTAATGTTAGTTACAATGCATAATTTTTTTCTTTATGCAAAATATAATTTCTTTTTCCCCCTTTTAAAATACAATCCAGACATATTCTTGGCAAATTCTGAGAGATTAATCCGGCTGGACAAGAGATTGATTTCCAGATCTACTCTTGTTTTTGCCATTTAGTCCTAAATTAAATGTACATCGTCAAGTGTTTTTAATTCTTTCCCACCCTGGTGCTAATCAGTCTTCTCAGATGCTGCTCAGAAATGCTTACAGAAAGCCTACTCTGCTTCATTCACAGTAAAAACTAAGTGACCAGACAGTAAGGTCAGCCAGGAAGCTCTCTGACTCTAAAAAGAATAAGGCTACTGAAACTGAAATGAACTATTTATTCACTGTAAGCATCATGTCCAGTGCTTTAAGAAATTTCTGAACATCTAGTTCTGCAGTAATTACTGTTCCCGTAACTGCTCAAGCTGAAATTTCTTTATGGCCTACAGTCATCAGAAACTATCCAAGGTTCAAAAAAACTGAAGAATCTTCTTCTGTTTTACAAAAAGTGCTTCTCACATCATGTTATCATCATAAAGCTTTCCCAAATCAAAGCATCCTGTTTTAACAAATAAGTTAAATTAGTGTTGAGTTTAGCCAAGGCAATTGTTGCGAGTTGCATTTTGCACGCACTTTTACCCTGAGGTACATCTCTGGCATTTAATCAGGAAAAACTGTGACATGGTAAATAAAGCATGATTATTATTTTATTTTTACACTGGAAACACCTTGAGTGACTCATCCTGGGGAAGCTGTTCTCCGAGAGTAATGGGAAAAGATTTCAGTATTCAGATCTGTGGGAAGTTATTATATCGGAAGCAGTTACATAACAGTTTTGAATGACGTGAATGTCTTCAGTGGGTGTTTTAGTGCCCGTGCGAGGTTATATTCCTAAACTTTGCCCTTATTTGACTGGTGTTGTTTTGGATTAGAATGAAACAATTCTGGTGGAAGATGTGAATGAGAATTCCGGTAACAATACAATGTGACATGATCAAAACTACAGATGTGGCATAGAATATTAGCATAGACTCTTTCTCACACACACACAGACCTCCAAGTCATCCACCAGCTCTAAAATAGGATTGTTCCACATCTCATTTTTCAAGGAGGATTCAAGTATTATATGCACATACACTTCACATTTGTAGTCAAACTCGTTCACACTTGACTCAAATTGATATCGCTCTACTAACATGGTTCGTTTCAGTGGGTCTGAGAGAAGTTGCATAAATGTTGGCTTTTAAATGAACTCAGACTGCTTTGGAACAAATTATATTCAGACTGTCTAAGTTTTTTCTATGCTAGTAATATTGAAAATATTGCTGTTGGGTGAAAAACTTAAAGAAGCCTTTAATAAGTCCTCTAGATGAACATGAAGAGTTTAGCATTAATAATTTAATCAAGAAAAATAACTTTACAAATATTTTAATTACAGACCTGATTCTCAGTCCAACTTCAACATTCAGTAATTTGTTACATTTGACAATCATGCATTGGAGAATGAAGACGTAGAATGGAGAATGTCAATACGTAGTTTTATTTTGCATTTGATTCAATTTTTTTTCCAAATTCCAGAATGCTGATTTACTATTGCTATGTTTTTGTGATAATACATGATTTGTTCTATTGTTTGTCATTTTTTTCTGTTCTATTCATTACTGACTGTTTACGTGTATTTAATAATTGTAATAAAAACAAAACGAACCAACGTTTATTTGAGAATTATTAGATGCTACAAGCCATTATCTTCATATTTAACTTAATACTTTTAGTTATTGCTATTGATGTGAAATTGGTATCAAGAATTGTGAAATAGTGTTGACAACTGAAACTACACACCCCTCCCATCACCTCAGGCTTATACGGTATGTGACTTTTCAAAGTCACACTTTAAACAATTAGCAGATACATTTATCTAAAGCAACTTACTGTACACTGCATTCAAGTTCATGACCTTGCATTGCTAGCACCTTTACCGCAAATACTGTGACCAGGGTGTGTTCTGAGTTATAATTACTCTACAGACGTAGAAAATATTTAGTATTACAATTAAAAAGATTCAAAGTATGAGCTGTACAGTAGCAAATACATACACAGAGTCTTGCAGCACACCCCAAACCTACTGAACAAACTGTGCTTTTTCTTACATGATCCACTCCCATGAGTGAGCTTAACACAGTCACACCTGCCCAACACACACCCAGTCAGTACAGCACCACAGTAATGCCACAGCAACACAACTCCCCTTTAAAACAAGCCAGAATAAAACATTCCCCAAATTCTTATCACATTCAATGTCAGTTAGTCAACTGTGATACCTTCCATCCCATTAATGATGAAGAAACATCAAACAACACGGTACAACGACATGATCATGAAAAGAACGCAAAGGGTGTTGGGTGGAGACGAACAATATAAGAGATGACCTCAGTCTGAATAATGAACGGTGTGTTGGTATTTGATAATTTCACCTAATGACTCATTACAATTCCGCATTCCAGTGGTGGCTAATTACCGTGAGTTTTCGATTTTTGGTTGCTTAAAGCGATTCACTCTTCGGCTGTTGTGTTTGATATGTTTGGCTGTCATAGAAACAGAACAAGATATTATGATCATCATGACTCAAAAGCAGGAGGTATTCACAAGCGTTTCGTTCTAACAAGTATGACACATTCTTCCCCAAGGGCCACAAAGACACAAAAAGCTTGGGAAAAAAATAGAAAAGAAAATTAGTTAATAGGGCTACTATGGTGGTCCTTTGCTTTACAAGCCATAGCATAATGCAAGACTGTCACGATGGCAAAGTTTCAGTAGTTTATACCAAAACCTATATACCAACAAGTAAATATCATACCAATACAGTAACTTTTCATGCTTCTCTATACCACAAAATGAAATATTCCTTTTATATATATATATATATATATATATATATATATATAATGCTACTGAACATTATTAAAACAAAATTAAATGTTAAATTTAATTCAAATTAAGTTACATTTAAAGTTGAATACTAAGGGTTAGAAGTTTAATAAAACTTCTTAAATAGCAATAGTAACTACAGAGCTCACCACAATATAGATGAAATCTCAATCCTGATCCAGTGTGCAGGTTTCTCCTTTAAGCTTTCCAGACACTGTGATAAGGACAAGATTGCAAGGATTTATATAAATATATATATATATATATATATATATATATATATATATATATATATATATATATATATATATATATATATATATATATATATATATACACACAGACACAGCCATGAATTCAGATCATCTGAACGGTCTAAATCGCAACGACAGGCAGTGGTTAAACTGTCGTGACTTTTTTTTTTGCAGAGGAAGTGGTAAGAGGAGACCCAGTTTTTGGTAAAGTATGGTTGAAATAGAGCACAAGTTTTAGGCCTCAATTACGGCACAGAAAACACAAGTAGATTTTGCCCTGAAGAGAGAAACTGGTGGTGCAGACAGACATACGCCATCATTATGACTAGCATATTATCCAGTTCAGTGACTTTAAATAAGAACATAGACAGCCTTTTAGTTGCTACAAAACAGGAAATGTGGCAAGAGACACAGACAACCAGCAACGAGATTGTGCGCACAGACAACTGGAAGTACACAACCACTCTCCATCATGCCAAGTGTGATCTTCAGCGAGACTGCATCTTTTTGCAGAGTGACAAATGTTGCCCTCATATGGAGATGGTCTGGGCGTATATTATGCTAATAACTGTGCATCCTCATTAAAGATGCGGTCACACTTACTGTAACTTCCCAGTTAAGTAGAAATGAAAGCTCATGCAAAGAAGCGTATCGCCTTCAGAAGTTCAAGTTTGACGCACTTACGACTTGCAAATCCATACAGCAAGATTATGTAGTCAATGAGAATATAAACGTCAATATCTTTGTTTAAAGGGAAAGTAGATGGTATATTTTCACATTTGGAATTTATTATTTGTGATTTCTTACAAAATAGCCCTAGAGTGTGACGACATATCCTGTTGCCAAATTCCTTGCGAGCTTCATTTGCTCAAAGTGTGAACTAACGCAGCTTTGTATAATTTGGATAATTCACCTTTAGAACAAGACTTAAAGACAAATTTTTGCCTGTGCACCTCCTTGCGTGAGAATCTTCTCTACACATAAAAGAAAAGACAATTATGAACTGAAAGAGACATTTAGTCTCTCATCATCAACAGCTGATCATATCAGAAGGTGCCATTTCCTTTGTATGCTTTGTATGCTAAACCAAAGTGACTAGACATTTTTTTTTTTTTCATATGCTGCAAACATCCAAAAACTGTGGTTTTCGAAGAAAAAATGCCCACTATGAAATAACCGTCAGAATACAGAACTGTATGGAATTGTTTTGTATGAGATGCTATTTTGTGGTCCAGTTGACTATCAAAACCATAAGCGGTACTGCATTATTTGCCTTAGTGGTCTCTGTACACGGCTGATTTATTGTACAGCTGACAGGGTTTTAGTGCAGAGACTGAGTGCAATTATAAGACATGTTTGTGGATGTTATGTCTTCCACAGCCTATTAGCACTCTGGGCATATCTGCATAGAGAGGAAGAGCAAGAATGCATCATTCTCAAAGAAAGAGTCTCACTGGGTGGGAATCAAACCCAAGTCCTTGAGATGCAAGTCTAGGACTGACCCACCAAATTAAATATACATTATTAATATTACTTCTAATCAAGTCTTATTGGTTGAAATTTGCCAGTTGCTATTTTAAGTTCTGTCTATACTGTTACTTTTCATTTTATTTTAATTTTGCACTACTGACTGAGCCATTTTATATGGAAGCTTGTTTCCACCACTGAATAAAAAATAAAAAAGTAATTGTGATTTCTCATCGTAAAATTCAGACTTTTTTTCTAGCAACTGCCCATTCGCAAAGACCCGCCCCCCTTTAGTTACTGTCGCTATGTCCGACAAGCCTTGCCGATCTCTCGACACACGTTCTCACGCAGTGAAAAATACATTGCGGAGCAAAGAGGACACTGACAACGTGTTGACAGACAAGACAGAGCAGGTTACTTTTGATATGAAGCGGTCTCAAATTGTCATTTTTAAAGAAATTTAAACAAATACCGTTTTGTGGCTCTCTGATGTGTGAACGCGGCTCGTGAACCGATCATCTCTTCCTACTGGTTTATTTATAGCATCAAATAAACATGAATGAACATCCTAAGGAATATTGTTTCAATCGTGGCAGTACACCATTTTTCAAGTTCAAGTCCACCTACATTAATCTGCTAACTCCCCTGAATGCTCTGTCAGACAAAATGGCAGATTCGGCATTATGATTGGTTAGATCGCCTGTCAATCAAACTCCTGGCGAAGGGTCAATTGCGAGTTTATATCACGCAATTCTGACACTGTCAAGGTCCAGAAAGGTACTAAAGACATTGTTAAGAGTCAACATGACTACAGTGGTTCAACCTTAATTTTATGAAGCGACGAGAATACTTTTTGTGCGCAAAAACAAAAATAATGACTTATTCAACAATCTCTTCCCTGTCATTATCCTTACACAGTTGACGCAGTAAGCACAGTGAAGGCTTCTGTTTACGTCCGAAAGCCGGCTCAGTATTGGCCAAAGCTGCACACGTGAGCAGCACGACGCGTGATGTTGACTCAGGAGCCGGCCAATAATGAGTCGGCGTCCTGACGTAGTACGCAGAAACCTGCACTGTGCTTACTGCCCCAACTGTGTAAGGATAATGACAGGGAAGAGAAAAGATTGTTGAATAAAGTTATTTTTGTTTTGTTTTTGCGCACAAAAAGTATTCTCATCACTTCATAAAATTAAGGTTGAACCATTGTAGTCATGTTGACTATTTAACGATGTCTTTATGAATGAATGAATGAATGAATAATGCATTTATATAGCACTTTCATTTGTACTACTGTACAGCCAAGGTGCTTTACAATCGTATCAGGGGTCTCTCCTCATCCACCACCTTTAGTACCTTTCTGGACCTTGACAGGGGTAATTAAATCACTGTCTATTAAGGTGTCAGATACCTCTTGGATTTCATCAAAATTTCTTAATTTGTGTTCCGAAGATGAACAAAGGTTTTACAGGTTTGGAATGACATGAGGGTGAGTAATTAATGACAGAATTTTCATTTTTAGGTGTACTAACCCTTTAATTCAGTTATCAAGGTAACATTCCATCTAATTTTCATCTTTATATATATATATATATTATATATTATATATATATATATATATATATATATATATACACACACAGAGATGGAGAAGGTAAAATCGAAGGATGACAGAGAAGAATTGCACAGGTGGAGACAATAGAGAGATACAAAACCACTTTCAATGGGGTTGGTCATTGTATGGACACGTGAATACAGAAACATGTCTGGCTTTTTCCTATCCATTCAAAAGTACTGCTCAGTCATCATTCACATTCACTGACCAGCCTCAAAACTGCTTTCGCTCACTTTAAACCTGCAGAGAGCTGTGTTATAGCAACAATACAAGAGCAGCTGATAGAAACTGATGATTTCTTTTAATGTAACTTCTGATAAGCCAGACATCTATATTCAGTTCTGGGGCTGACCATCCACATTTGGACAGTGTTGATGTCTTCACGTGTTAAGCCGTAACCCTTCACATCATTCTGCATAACTGAATCCAAAATATTCCAGTCCATCCAGGGGTAAAACCTCAACCAGCATACAAGAAAATCCACTGCATACCCTCAAAATAGTCAAAACAACTGTGGAAGTTTCTCATCACAGTCTATTGAAGAAATGATGTCTCAGAACCAAATGAGCCGCCTCACAACATTTTTGGGCATCAGTCACATCATGACATAGTGAATCTCTTAATGTACATTATGCCAAATAATTTTTGTCTCTCTTCATTGGTTACTGTTTCTGAGTTCATTATAACGTAACACGTTTTAAAGCTCAGATGGAATAACATCTGGTTATATTCTAAACTCAACTCCTCCTCAGTCATGTTTAAAGTGTAAGTGTGTCCCAAGGTTTTTCACAATCCATTAGGACCTCCACCTCCATCAACATGTATAAAACCCACATAGTCTCATTTGTTCTCTTTAGCCTTTGTGAGTGCATAATGTGCAAGACAAAGGCAACGTTTGAACCCTTTACTATTTTTTATCCATTTGTCTAGTTTAATATCCTTAATGTACAGTAGTTTGGTCTACTTTTGACGTTTTTAAAAAAATCTGCTTTAAAAACAAATACAAAAACCGTAAAGTATCCCACTGAAAACCGAGCTTTGAGTGATGGAGAACTAAACGCTCATACTCCTCTGATTTAAACTGCAGTGTTACAGCTGTTGTGTCGATTTACATGGCACATGAGATGCATTTCATCACTTAAATAAGCTGAAAAGCTCAGTTTTCTCCCATTTCTGCGTAGGTTAGTCAGGCTTTTGAGCAAAAGCTCCGGATGCAATAAAACAGTTGTGTTGCAGTTGTAACATTGAAAGGCTAAAGGATGCTGAACTGATGCCGTGTTTCTCACGCCTCGGCTGAAGTAAGCAAACCCACAGTAAAATATAGGCAAGTTAGCACTTCTAAAAAAAAATTCAACCTAGTAACGCTATATTTCTGATAAACTTAAAAGTATTTTGGGGTGAAAAGCACTTACCTAGTAAAGAGTTGGCGCGCGGTTAGGAGTGTAATCACAACGCTGGGTTTGACACCTGTGCGGATGACGTCAAAACCACGCACGCGTTCTGTGTGAGCGCGGAGAATCACAGCTCTTATTCTACAAAGTCACTCTGCCCGTTTCCTAATGTAGAACTGATTGAGACACTTTCGGGACGTCAGTTTTGAGGCTGTGCGATACATGTGACCAAATTCCCACAACGCCCAATTTTTTTCAAACTTTTCCCAAAAATGTTTCCGCTGTAGAGATGATGGAGCATCATGCGCGCGGTCTTCTTTCACATGCCACGTGTTTCTGTCAAAATAAAGGCTGGGGGTGGGCACGCGAGGGTGGCACGCGGGGCGTGTCGAGTAGGTGGGATGAAACAGAAATATGATTTTAAAAGCAAATATTATAAGACTCCGAGCTAGTGCGCCACCTGCTGACGATAATAAATAAAGGGAAGGTATTCTTTATTCTCAGTTTAAAATATAATGAAATGATAGCTTATATACATTTAGATTTAAAAATATAAAGTCGCCTTACTACCGTACTACTAGTTTGGGGTCAGAAAAAATCGACAGTTTTATTCAGCAAGCACACATTCAATTTATATATATATATATATATATATATATATATATATATATATATATATCACTGATTCTTGAGATAAGGGATGTGTTGAATTTTTATTATTTAATAATATATTATTTATAAACTGATATATTTGTAGACAAAGGTCTCAGCTAATGAACCATAAGAGAACAGGTTTTTCTAAAAATGTACATTTAAATGTACCGTCAAACACATTAAAAAGCATGATATTTTAATTTGATCCATCAAACAACAGTTGTAAAGTCTTCATTTATGTAATAATGTTGTTCAGTAAAGGAGCTAGGTGATTTTTTTTTTTTTTTTTTTCTTGGGTTAGGGTTATTATGAACAATCCAGTTCCTAAATTCCTTAATTCCTTAATTCTCTACTCTCCTCTTTAATATTAAACATATAACCAATGTTCTTAGGTAAATCAGGCATAATATCATGTAGTTCAGTTTATGTTTTAATATTTTAACACAATAATAATAATAAAAAAAAGAATAAAATATTTATTTCAAAATTAATAGAAACCTTCATCTGATATCTTAAATACTGATTTAATACTGATAAATTTTTAAACTAATATTTAATTTAATACAGCAATCCTTCCAGTGGTTTGTTTTTCTCCTTTTAGCCATACAGTAAAGGTGATGATACACAGGGCAACTTTTTGAGCAATATTGCCGAGCGATGTTGCTTCGGCACTTTTCCCATTGAAAATGGGCAACAAATGTCTATCTGGATACTTCAGATAGAAATTTGCTGACCATTCTCAATCACTCGGCAATATTGCTCAAAAAGTTGCCCCGTGTATCATCACCTTAAGTCTCATACTGGGTCTCAAGTACAAGAAGCGTATGTTACAGTAGGTTGAGTGTAATGTTAAGCTTTATTATGTGCCTCCCTGTATCAGCAACAGAAATCTTTTCCTAATGTGAATCCTAAGGATCAGTAGTCTTTCTTTAAACCACATCAATTGCGTACATTTTATTTGTGCCTGACCTGCATGACTTAAGCAGTGGGAAGCTGGCATGTTCGATCTCTATGAAGTTTATTACATCAGGGTTTGCTATTGCTGTGATCTCATGTGAGTGATAGGTGGTAAAAAAAAAAAAGATAAAAAAAAAAGATGTGTACAAGTTTATAATAACTGCAATATTCCATAAATAAATAAGAATCATCCATTTTGATTTCATGGTGACAGTAGATTTAAAGATGCTATGTATATAAGCCATGTAAATCAGGCCAAAAGTAAATAAAGTCATGAAACAACATTAGAATAATCCCCATATGCAAAAAAAAAAAAAAAAAAAAAAATATATATATATATATATATATTATTATTATTATTATTATTAAAAAAAGCTTTATTATCACTATATAAACGTTTTTTGTTTTGTTTTGTTTTTGTGAGCATTTGTCAACTCCATCAGACATAAAACCTGAGTTGACAAAACTGAATATTTTTCCACCTTAACCACATGTAGAGATAATATTTATCCCACAACTATATAAAGAAACTTTTACACCGGGATGACGGAGTTGACATAATTTCAATAATTTAATAATTATATATAGGCCTACAAATACATATATACAAATTTTAAAAGGTTATTATTATTATTATTTGTCTGTTTTGTAACATAAACATGCTTTATTTTTCATATGGCATCCCAGATCTCATAAAATCAGTCTAAATCAATCAGTACAATCTCAAAACACATTATAAACTAAGACTGTTCTGCATATGTGTTTTGGAAAATGACATGGGCCTTTCGCTGAAAGAGACATCTGTCATCATGTTCTCAAGACTAATTATTACATTTGCTCTGTAGGTGTGTTGATTAATGAAAGACAGCTTATGAATAACAAACAGAAGCATTTACTGTATAAAGCAGGTGCTGGAAGGTATTCAAATTTGAGTGTGAAGTAAACTGTAATGATTCGAATTAGGCTCTTAATAAAAGTAAGAAGCAACCAATGTTTTTTCATTATTTATTTGATCATTATCAAAATCTGTGAGTACCTTACATACTGCAATACATTGTGTGTCAATAAAAATATATTATCTTTTTTCCATTATTCGATAACTGTGCCATAACGATTCAACAATCTGTACAACAAAATGCAGTCAGCTACTTCAGCTCCCAGAGAATTAAAAACAGAAGTCATATAGATGAATAGAATGAACACCGCCATCTTCAACAACCATTTTAACAGCTAACATAAACCCAAAGTAAAAAGTCCTCCGGCTCCTGTCTTAAAACCTGTGCATGTGTGCTTTGACATGATAAACACAAGCTGACTTCATCTTAAGGTGTCGTTTTCAACATGTAAAATCACCAGAGCATGTGATTGACATATACAGTTTTCTTAGTTCTAGTTTTAAGCATAAATCAAAAGAAATTAGTAAGATTTACACCTAAAACAAGAAAAACATCACAATATAAATTCAATTCAAGATATATTTTCTGAAATTTTACCTTATACAATTTTGCTCTTTGCATACAGTAAATTACTCTTGTTTTAATAATGTTTAGATATTTTACTGGAAACAAGCATACATTTTACTGTTTTTGGCACTGTGATTGACTACACCTGCAAATCATGATGTTTGTCCGATCAATACTAAAAAGCCCATTCACAAAAAGAACGATAACTATAAAGGTAATCTTAGCATCCACACCAGCGAACAATATCGTTCTGTTTATTCTGTTTTTTACAGTCGAACACACGGCCTTACAATGTACTTGACTTGTATGTGTACACAAGCGTTCGACACATGCGCAGTTTTGAGCAATCTCTCACCACGAGTTACACTTTCTAACCTGTTCGCACAATCTCTCATCTATGTAGGCCTCCATTGTCGCTGTAGCTTGCATGCGTTCCGGTCTGTTCTGTTTATGCAGTTTTTCTTTGACTACCTTGTGAATCGACGCACCCAGGACACGGTTTCCACCTTGTGGATAAACTAATTACTGCAAAAAAAGTTAAATGTGCATGTGCGGCCTGCACTTTTACGCACGGTTACAAAAATCTGGAGGTGCATGTACAGTACGCGCATAATTTCTTGATGACAAAATTTGCGTCACACGCACCTGTACGCTGACCCTCATGTATGCATAAAAAGTGAAGTATACTTTGGGCTTAAAGCCCTGGGTATACTTAGTTTTTTATGCGTATGCTAGTGTACGTGCAGTCAAACGCACAGCCTTGGAAAGTATACTTCATTTGATTCGTACGCATACACAGGCGTTCGGCGCATGTGCAGTTTTGAGCAATCTCTCGCCACGAGTTACAACCCATGTAAACATTTTTGTATTCTTTCAAGCTAGAGTTGTAAAATTTAAGGTACTTTCTAACCTCTTTGCATTATCTCTCGTCTATGTAGGCCTCCATTGTCGCTGTAGCTTGCATGTGTTCCGGTCTGTTCTGTTTATGCAGTTTTTCTTTGACTACCTTGTGAATCGACACCCCCAGGGCACGGTTGCCACCTTGTGGATAAACTGATTACTGCAAAAAAAAATTAAATGCGCATGTGCGACCTGCGAGTACAAGTACGCACGATTACAAAAATCCGGCGGTGTGCATACAGTATGTATACTCTCTTGATGATGAAATTCGCGTCACGCGGACTGTAGGCTGACCCTCATGTACGCATAAAAAGTGAAGTATACTTTGGGCTTAAAGCCCTGGGTATACTTAGTTTTTTACGCGTACGCTAGTGTATGCGCACAGTCAAATGCACAGCCTTGGAAAGTATACTTCAATTGACTCATACACTTACACAGGCATTCAACACATACGCAGTTTTGAGCAATCTCTCGCCACGAGTTACAACCCATGTAAACATCTTTGTATTCTTTCATGCTAGAGTTGTACAAATGAGGGTATTTTATAACCTCTTCACACAATCTCTCGTCTATGTAGGCCTCCATTGTCGCTGTAGCTTGCATGCGTTCCGGTTTATGCAGTTTTTCTTTGACTACCTTGTGAATCGACGCCCCCAGGGCACGGTTGCCACCTTGTGGATAAAATAATTACCGCAAAAAAATAAAATGCGCATGTGCGACCTGCGCGTACAAGTACGCACGGTTACAAAAATCCAGTGGGGCGCGTACTCTCTTGGTGACAAAATTTGCGTACGCGCACTATACGCTGACCCTCATGTACGCATAAAAAGTGAACTATACTTTGGGCTTAAGTGCATGCCTCATTTTTGTCGTCTGCCAGTATAATGATATATGATTGGCTGTCAATGTTTTTATCATTCATCACCTGGGAAAAAATCATTTCAAAAGTGCTTTCAACGATGTCATTTTACTGTTCCGTTATCGTTTGTGATGTGTAATCTGCTATTCTTTCACATTTAGAGTGATTTTTAGAACTAAATCTTTTACTTTATCATTATAGTTATTGTCCTTGGTTTGAACTGGCCTTTATAGTTTTTAAAGGCCTGTTCACACCATTTCACATTTTTGTGAATGGGCCTTACCTGCATTAATGAATATTTTCAATTGAATATGGTTTTAGATACGGATTTAAATAGTCTATATAGAGTCAGAAACCATGTTTAATCTAGTTAGGATGGAACCCACCACAAAATGTCAAACCCTAACTGATTTTTCACTGAGCAGGAGACTTATCCATACAAAAGAGTTTGAAACAGCACTGCCCCAACACTTTCCCTGTCCTAAAGCTTAAGATAATGTTGCATGCTGGGTTTGTTACACAATAAACATGAACCTAATACAGTTTAAACATTTGGAGGCTATTGCATTAAGCGTTTAAAGACTGCGGTTGTGTTTATAATATGATGTGGCGGTCAGCTAAGCCAGCAAGTAAATGACAACTGTGATGATCGTTTAAAAAAAAAAAAAAAAAAAAATGATGCTTTTTTTAAACCATGTCTGAGATCCAGATCTTCAGGATATGTAGTGTTGATAGGCAATGTTGCTACAAATCTGAAACCAAAATGGAGGTAAACTTTACAAAGACATTAAAATTGAGAAAGTCAGCTTAGATAATGTCAATAGTGTTGTAGGGGAAAAAATAAATGTAATGATCTTCAAAGCATAATGCAGTGTGGATTCATCACAAATACACACGTGAGTGATCATACTGTGACAAACCCATCTGTGTCCAACATCTGTAAGAGTCTGCAAGAGTTACTATGGGAAAATGGGCGCCATAGTAATAAGGTGAGGAGTGAACATGCTTGGTGGAGGATGTGAAGGAAGAATTTTTAAGTATATATGTGTGTGAGTGTAAACAGGGGCAGTAGTTTTGTATATAGTATACAGTGACAGTACAGACAGAATGTATATTGCATTGATTAGTGGTTGAGCCTGTAGTGTCAGTGAAATAGTATCTGCCAAGAAGAATTGGTGGAAGCTCTTAAACTGGTGCCACATAGTTGCCAGGGAATGTTCCAAAAGCTTGGGTCCTTTCAGACGTACCTGACAGGAAGAGAAAATAAATGTCATTTAAGCAAGAAAACAGATGACACAAATAGCTACCGCTTTGTTAACGCACACACAAAAAAAAAAACTGTTGATAAGGTGCTGCACTGATGGAAGTTGCTGTAATGTCAGAATCGGCCAATAGAGGGCAGTACAGGAAAAGACTTTGCACTCTTAAAATCTTTAAAAGATACATATTTCAGTTTTGTTAAATGATGTTTATGAGTAGAACTGTACATTCCACTGTGTTATTATCTGAAATAATTTGTATACACTACCATTCAAACATTAGAGTTCAGATTTCTTTTTGTTGTTCAAAGAAATCAAAACTTTTATTCAGCAAGGAAGTAGTAAATTAAACAAATCTGACATAAAGACATTTATAATGAAACCAGAGATTTCTATTTCAAATAAATGCTGTTATTTTGAACTTTCTATTCATCAAAGTATCCTGAAAAAAATTATCACTATTCCACAATCATGTAAGCAGCACAAACAGTTTTCAACATTGGTAATACGAAATGCACCAAATCGCATATAAGAATGATTTCTGAAGATCATGTGACACTGTATAATTAATCAAATAAATGCAGCCTTGGTGAGCATAAGAGAGTCAGTGACGTTTTTCAAAATATTACAAAATCTTACTGACCCCAAACGTTTGAACGGTAGTGTTTGTAATAGGGATGCAAAGGGGAGGAAATTTCCGGAAAATGTATAGAATTTCCAGAAACTTTCCCAGATTTTTGGAAACTTAAAATTTCCCCAAATTTCCAGAAACTTTTGGGAAATTTTGGATAGTTTCTGGAAATTTACTGGAAATTTTCTGCCCCTTTGCCTTACTAGTTTGGACTGTAAATTCTGACAAAGTTTACACATATTTCAGCATTTCTGTCACTTATGTACAATTATTTGAACATGTTTTTTTCCACAGCAGTCTATTATTGTGTATTTATATTCTAAATAATAATATTCTATATAATACTGTATAATATTCTACTAATGTCTATTTCAGATTAACATGCACCTACAATTCTGTACTACTACACTAAAATAATATCAATAGTTTTAAATGCTAGAAGTAAATTTAGGCATTGCAAAATTATAATCAATATACACAGGTGCATCTCAATAAATTATAATGTCATGAAAAAGTTTTTTGTTTTTTTTCTGTAATTTAATTCAAAAAGTAAAACTTAAATATATGATAGATTTATTAGACATAAAGTAAAATATTTCCAGACTTTTTTGTTTTCATTTTGATGATTACAGCTTGCTGCTCATCAAAATCGTAAAATCAGTATCTCAAATTATTAGAATATTTAATTTCAAGTTCTATTAAATTACCATTCTCAGGGTATAAATACTGGGTTTAGGTCAGTAATCCCAACAGCAGTCATGGGGAAGTCTGCTGACTTGACAGTTGTCCAGAAGACGATCATCAAGACCCTCTACAATGAGGGTAAGCCACAGAGGGTCATTGCTGAAAGCTGGCTGTTCGCAGAGTGCTGTGCCAAAGCATATTCATGGAAAGTCGACTGGAAGGAAAAAGTGTGGTAGGAAAAGGTGTACAAGTGAAAGGAATGACCGCAGGCTTGAGAAGATTGCCAGGCGAAGCCGATTTAAGAGCTTCAAAAGGAGTGGACTTAAGCTGGAGTCAGTGCATCAAGAGCCACCGCACACAGACGTCTTCAGGAAATGGGCAACAACTGTCACATTCCATGTACCAAGTCACTTCTGAACCAAAGACAACATCAGAAGCGTCTTACCTGGTCTAAGGAGAAAAAGAACTGGACTGTTGCTCAGTGGTCCAAAGTCCTCTTTTCAGATGAAAGTAAATTTTGCATTTCAATTGGAAATCAAGATCCCAGAGTCTGGAGGAAGAGTGGAGAGGCACAGAAACCATGTTGCTTGAAGTCCAGTGTGAAGTTTCCACAGTCAGTGATGATTTGGGCTGCCATGTCATCTGCTAGTGTTGGTCCACTGTGTTTTCTGAAGTCCACACAGCCATCTACCAGGAAATTTTAGAGCACTTCATGCTTCCTTCTGCTGACAAGCTTTATGGAGATGCTGATTTCATTTTCCAGCAGGATTTGGCACCTGCCCACACTGCCAAAGGTACCAAAAGCTGGTTCAATGACCATGGTGTTACTGTGCTTGATTGGCCAGCAAACTCGCCTGACCTGAACCCCATAGAGAATCTATGGGTTATTGTCAAGAGGAAGATGAGAGACACCAGACCCAACAATGCAGATGACCTGAAGGCCGCTATCAAAGCAACCTGGGCTTCCATTACACCTGAGCAGTGCCACAGGCTGATTGCCTCCATGCCACGCCGCCTTGATGCAGTAATTCATGTAAAAGGAGGCCCAACCAAGTATTGAGTGCATAGAAATGAACATACTTTTCAGAAGCCTGACATTTCTGTTTAAAATATCCTTTTTTTAATTGATGTTATGAAGTATTCTAATTTATTGATATAGTGAATTGGTGGGTTTTTGTTAAATGTGAGCCAAAATCATCACAATTAAAAGAACCAAAGACTTAAAGTACTTCAGTCTGTGTGCATTGAATCTATTTAATACACGAGTTCCACAATTTGAGTTGAATTACTGAAAAAAATGAACTTTTCCATGACATTCTAATTTATTGAGATGCACCTGTAATTGATAATCAAATGTAATTGATCTATAACATATGCCAATAATTGATATGATACAAACGTATCATGCATCCCTAGAAACTATGATTATTATCTTTACCTGTAAAACAGTGCTAGGCAGTTCTTTGCCAGAATAACTGTAAAGTGGAGCAGACTTTATAGTGTAAGTAGTTTTCTTAAAGGGCGATTACCTACAAACCAGCCGTCATCACACTTTTCTATGACCTGAACGATGTCTCCTTCTCTCAATTCCAGCTCGTCTTTATTCTGGGGTTTATAGTTGTAAACCGCTTTATACCTGAATGCAAAGAGAAAGAGTGAATGAAAAAGAATAGCAAATGGTAAAGGGCTAAATCAGTACAATATAGCTGGAAAAAAATGTATTTGCAAAAAGCACAACATTTTGTTTTTACTCTGAGTGTGCACAAATAAAAGAAGATATTTCACAGATTAAAATGGAATATAACTCTTAATTGTATGTCTAAAATTGATGGAGTATTTTGAGTCTCTTTCATACTGATAAGAAAAAAAGCAAGGTGGTATCGCCGGCGCGACCGCCGACTCGAGTTAACGTGGATATTAGGACCTTCTCACTTTTTAACAACATGGTGAGTGAATAAAGAGGACATTTTCATTTTTTACTTTACTCTTCCTTTACTAAATCTAACTAATAAATGTAAATTATTTATCTATGTCTGCTTGAATTAGTTCAGTATTAGTGATTATTGTACTCACGGTTGTCGTGGATAACCCATATTCACAGAAGACTGTGATGTGGAGGGAATCTTAACCTGTGTGTTGGGTTGTGGAGATTGTGTTCTGGTCCCATCCTAAAAATGATTGTTAAAATTTAGTTTGTTAGTTTTTTTTTTCTCCAAATAATGATGCTATATATGTATTCATGCTCATTCACTGCCACATTTTTCCTTGAATATGTGTCTATACTTCACTTTTGCTCTTGACTGTGTGCATAATATAATTTAATGAAAACATATGAGATATACATATAAAATTGCTGAAATTAAATAAAACACTTATTTATACAAAAATACAATACAAAAATATTGTACTATTCAAAACTTTGGGGTCGAAAAGATTTTTAATGTTTTAGAAAGAAGTCTTTTATGCTCATCAATCCTGCATTTATTTAATTAAAAATACAATAAAAACAGTAATGATGTGAAATATTTTTGTAATTTAAAATAACTGTTCTCTATTTAAATATATTTTAAAATGTAATTTATCCCTGTGATGGAAAAACTGAATTTTCAGCCATCATTACTTCAGTCTTCAGTGTCACAGGATCCTTCCTTCTAATATGCTGATTTGGTGCTCAAGAAACATTTCTTATTGTTACACAGCCCTGCATCTTGAAAAAAATCATCTGATTTCCATAATATTACAAATTAGTTAAAATAAATATCAATAAAGCTTTCCATCACATACTTTTTTCTTCTCAAAATAAGAATTAAGATTTTTCAAATGATATGTATCAGCTTTATTACACTTATCAAAATATCAAAAGCAGTCAAATGTCAAAAGTTTAATGACAAAAAGAAGTATTCAAAATGAATCTTAACTTTTTACAATCTGAAAATGTGTAAAAATTAGCTCAAATACCCTTTCTAATGTCAAAAAAACTTTACATAAACAAAGTATGCAACATTGTCTTAAGCTTTAGGACAGGGAAAGTTTTGAAGCAGTGCTGTTTCAAACTCTCTTGTATGGATAAGTCTCCTGCTCAGTGAAAAAACAGTTAGGGTTTGATATTTTAGGTGGGTTCCATCCAAACTAGATTAAACATGGTTTCTGACTCAATATAAACTATTTAATTGTAAAAAAATTTTATAAATACGATTTTTTTACACAAACTCTGTAATTTCCTGTCGCTGTTTGGATGTAGTAAAACATCCACAGATGTAGCAGAAAACATCTGGGACATGTTTGCATTTTCTTCTGTCACTGGCCATAATTCTAATCTTGAAATCAGGATTAGGCATAAAATAATGTCATATGTGTGAAAATTGGACAAACAGTTGTAACCTGGCTCAGAGGAAGACAGAAATCATGTTTTTTTGTGCTTAAGGGATAATACAAGACTTCTTCACCTTACAAATTGTTGTCAAATGCAAAAATGCAATAAAATGCACATCATATTTTGTGAGAAAGTGTGACATTCTTGAGCAAAGCAGGCACTATTTTTGCACCCCAAAATGAATAAGAAACAAGTATTTTAAAAAATCATGATTTCATTCAGCAAATAAGATGCAGGGTGGTGTTATCAATGTTGAAAAGTTGTGCTGCTTAAAGGTGATTTCTGAGAAACACTGTTGAAATTTTAAATCAACACCCAAACAAAAAAAATTGTGACTATTTGCTACTGTAAATGTCTGCTCTGTGTGTGCTGAAAAAAAAATTGTGTTTGTACATAGTCCTGGCTGTGTAAATACAAATAAAAACAAAGTGGCTCAGACCGATCAGACCGAGCACAAAAAAACTCTTGTAGCCAATCAGCTATAGGAGGCGTGTTTATTATTTTGGGGTGGAGAAATGAAGGGAGGGGTGTGTTTGTTTAGAGTAGTTTCTCAGAAATCGCTTACTGCGCCTTTAATATTTTTTATGGAAACTACAATACAAAATTCAGGATTCTTTGATATAACATTAAAAATGTCTTTACTGCCACTTTTGATCAATTTAATGCATACTTGCTGAATAAAATATTAATTTCTTTAAAAACTATTACTGACCCCAAAACTTTTGAACGTTAGTGTACCAATGCATTGTACATTGACCACATTATTTGCCACAATACAAAATATTCACTAAAAAAATCATCAGCTTAAAAGATTAGTTCACTTCAGAATTAAAATTTCCTGATAATTTACACACCCCCATGTCATCCAAGATGTTTATGTCTTTCTTTCTTTAGTCAAAAAGAAATTAAGGTTTTTGAGGAAAAAATTCCAGGATTTTTCTCCATATAGTGGACTTCAACAATTACCAATGGGTTCAAGGTCCAAATTGCAGTTTCAATACAGCTTCAAAGTGCTCTACACTATCCCAGCCAAGGAATAAGGGTCTTGTCTAGCTAAACGATCTGTCATTTTCTAAAAAAAACATTAAAATGTATATGTATATACTTTTTTTTTTTTACCACAAATGCTCCTCTTGCATGGCTCTATGATGCACCTCGCATTACGTAATCATGTTGGAAAGGTCACGCGTGATGTAGGCGAAAGTACCGAGCCAGTGTCTACAAAGGGAACATGCACAGACTATGTCAAACGCCCTTTACAAAAAAAGGTAAAACAACAATGTCCGACGATTTTGAAGTTGGAGGAGAAAATGAGAGTTTTCGCCCTACCGTGGTACTTCCGCCTACGTCACGCATGACCTTTCCAACATGATTACGTAATGCGTGGCACATCACAGAGCAGTGCAAGACGAGCATTTGTGGTTAAAAAGTATATACATTTTTATTTTTTTAGAAAATGACCCATTGTTTCGCTAGACAAGACCCTTATTCCTCGGCTGGGATCGTGCAGAGCCCTTTGAAGCTGCAATTTGGACATTCAGCTTGTTGTACCCCAGTGAAGTCCACTATATGGAGAAAAATCCTGGAACGTTTTCCTCAAAAACCATAATTTCTTTTCGACTGAAGAAAGAAAGACATAAACATCTTCGATGACATGGGGTTGAGTAAATTTTAATTCTGAAGTGAACTAATACCTTAATAGGCCCTAGCTGATACACTACAAGTTCATACATGTAAAAAAATCCATAGTGTTGTTTCTCTGCACAAACCTGTGTGATGTATGGAGGGTGTGAGCTGGTGTGCGCTGGCAGTCCCGGGCCCTGCGGAGATGTCAGCACATGATTGGAGGATGACGCAGGTGATCTGGTGTCCTTTTCCAGTGGGTTGTGAGAGTGCAGCAATCCAGTCCAGTTGTTTGTGGGTGGGGTAGATGAAGTGGGGCCAGGCGAGAACAAAAAGTGGTTTGGTGGTTTTGGAGAGGTGGGCTGTGCAAGTGACAGAGGGGAGCGTGATTGGCTGGAGTGTTTGTGAGGTGAAAGCTGGGGTTCAGGGGAGCGTGACAAGGGAGACAGTGGGGAGTGCTGTGGCCGGCCAGGACTGAGGGGCTCTGGAATAGGAGTGGGAGAAGATGGAAAGTCATCACTGCTTTTAGTGCGGGGCATTTTGTTGACCTGGACGTAGTTGATGGGGAAGATTCCACTTCGGGTGGTGCCAGCGATACGACCCTCCAACCAGTGATCATCAACACGCCTGATGATTGAGATCACCTCGCCCTGAGACAGAGACCACAAACAGAACAAGAGAGAAGAAAGCTGTTGAAGCTGTTTAGCTGTAAAATATCATTGCTTATTACACGGTTCTTTGGAATACTTGACTCTGATTGGTCAATCGCAGCATTCTGTGGTTGGATATTTGTGTATAATGGTGAAACTGTATAATTTACTATAATTGACTATAATTGTTCCAAGCAACCATTTTCTCTACATAGCTGTGCTAGTTAGGGCTGAAAGTCGATCACAAAAAGACTTGATTGACATGTCTGAACATGACATGATTAAGATTCATTACCCTAATTACCAAACTTAAGCCTTAAAGCAGTGGTTCTTAGACTTTTTGACTCCAAGGCTCCCCACTGTCCACAACAATATTCAAAGGTTCCATGACGTGAGCTGTTCATGATTTACTGGAAAAGGATTTTAATACTTATATTGTATAAATGTTTTTATATATTAGGCTAATAATTAGGCTATTTCATATATTCTTGTTATTCAAGACAGTGGAATCCTGGTTCTTCAAAGAAAAAAAACTGGTTGAGGGGGTTAATTAAAGAAAGAAATATTTAATTTTTAGTTGTTTTGTCTCATTTTGTTATCTTGAGGTCACCTTGGAATGTTGTTGAGACCCCTAGTGGGCCCTGGACCACTGTTTAAAGAGGACCTATAGTGCCCCTTTTTACAAGATGTAATATAAGTCTCTGGTGTTCCCAGAACGTGTCAGTGCAGTTTCAGCTCAAAATTCCCCACAGATCATTTATTATAGCTTGTGAAATTCGGCCCTATTTGGGTGTGGGCAAAAACACGCCGTTTTTGTGTGGGTCCCTTAAAATTGCAAATGAGCTGCTGCTCCCGGCCCGCTTTCCAGAAGAGGGCGGCGCTTTAACAGCTCGCTTTTGGTCGCTCAACAACAACAAAGCTGGAGAATCTCACGCAGCCAAAATGACGATTGTCAGTAACGGTGTTCAGCCTTACATTGTTCAAACCGGAGTCGAACACTGATGGAGAGACTCAGGAAGAAGTTACAACTTTTAGAATGCAACTGGACGTTTCTGAATGGTTAGTGGATGAATTTATGTAGTTGCTGTGGAGTTGATTCAACTCATCGACTAGCATGTGCCTTCATGTTAATCTTTTGTGCAAATCAGGTGTTGAATATACCCTCGTTTGTGAAGCAGTCCGGGTAAAATGACGGCATGGCAACAACACTCTACTACAACAAATCTTCCTCTTCTCTAAAGCAGCCCAACATGGCCTCTCCCCCTTTGTTGCGTGTTCTCGGGAACAGGGTTTATGTAAATTTTAGGGTTAGTGATGTCACCAACCCGGGAAGAAGCTTGTTGTAGTCCCTACCAGCTGTTTGTTGTAGTCCTTAAAAAGCGATTTCTGTAAAAGAAAATATCTCCCTTTGCATTGAACTTTGAGTGTTGTAACTTTGCAGATGTTTATGCTCAAACAGCAACATTACACACTAACTAAAGTTAAAAAAGTAAAAATTATAATCAAGGACCCCTTTAAGAATCACTGCCTTAAAGGGATAGTTCACTGTAATGAAAAATGTCACTCATTCACTCACCCTCATGTCTCCAAACCTGTACGGGCAGGGCGAACTATTCCTTTAACATTTAGCAATAGGGATTTTGATTCAATACAGTGATTCAAGTTTGTTATAGTTGATTCAAATACAGATTTGTTAACGACCGAAACACTATAAGAGCACTAAAAGGATGGCAGCTACACAATTATTAATACTTGACTGATCAACGCAACTTGTGAAATAAGAGGTAAGTGAGTTTCCACAGCTCACTTAAGAATCGAGAAATTAGTCTGGAGATAAATATTCTATGATAATGAACTGTACATAATAAATTAGTTGTGGTGTATGGTACAGTGTTTAATATTTATGGCACCTTTCTAAAGGGCAGTTCCACAGGCAGGTCGGCATTGAAGTTGAACAGGGCTACGGCCTCTCCATACTCTAACACCTGGATGGTGGGAGACTTTATTGGAGTGGGCTTCTCCGTTGGAGGAATAATCTGGAAAGAAAAGATAGGAAGGGACAATAATGACAATACACTGGACATTGATTTGACTGCACTAACACTATTGGTTTTAATCAAAATTAAACTTGAACTGAATTGAGCTGGATGATGACATCACTGTTTTCTGCAGAGCTGCTTTATAGCTGAATTGAACTTATTTCATAAGTGATGAACTTTACATATTACTGAACTAAACTGACATCAGCTGAATAATGACACTATTGTCTTTTTTGAGCTGCTTTACATCATTGATCATTATTTTCCTGTTTATCCCTGTAAAGCTGTTTTGAAACAATCTGCACTGTATAAAGCACTATATAAATAAAGGTGACTTGACATACCTCCACATAGCTGGTGGGAAAGATTCCCACTCTCCCATGATGCTCTCCTTCATACCAGTTGGCATCCACCTGCCGGTGTATGTACACAACATCACCTTTTTGTATTGTCAGCTCCCTATGGATGAGAGGTCAAAGATAATAATAATGGATTAGGGAAGGTAGGGTTTGTGGTTATAAATGCGCTAAAACATTAAATGAATAATACTGAATAACAAATCAGAGAACATTTTATTTTAATTTAATTTTTATTTTATTTTACTTTTATTTAATTGTATTTAATTTAATTTTATTTGCAGTAGCATTTGCAATTTTTTTGGATCAGACGTCCTCGTTTCTTACCGTATCCAGTTCTGAAAATAAGCATGAATAATGAAATCTGTGTTGTGTCTTTTGTTTCTACTTACTTTGGTGACTGTGCTTGGAAATTAAATTTGGCTCGGGCGGCTTTCATCTGTGTAGAAAAAACATGCTTTCTTTCTCCAAGTCTGTGTCAAATATGTACTTTCCATCCAAACTTCAAGGAAAAAGATAAAATACTGTACCTTCCTCTCTTCTTTCTTAGGTGGGAAATCCATGTCTGAAGTTGTGCGACCTGTAGAGGGAAGAAAAGACCAGATATCAGCACATAATATACCAAATTCTGAAGCAGATTTGTGTCTATTATCCATATTTGTTTGCAATTATTGGTTGCTTCTTCAACTTTAAGCGCTTTTACGTCTCAGGGTGAAGAATGTAGTGATCATGTGAAGTATCTCGAATTAACTTGTCTGCTGCAAATAAACGAATTACACACCGTAAATTATTGCTTTTGTGCACACGGGCTGTTAAACCTATTTTTGTAGCAGGATACTTTACTGTCATATTTAGCTGTGTAACCCAAACCTTAGTGGAGTTTTTATGAGGGATTTCATAGAGGGGTTTTATAGACCGTCTTTGATCAGTAAATCTCCTATGTCAGTGGATGTTGATCTGGAATAATCTGGAATTTCTCATCATTTGTTGTTAAAGGCCATTCTTTTCATGAATATTTCAAAACATGTAAAGATATATCACAGTTTGGGACCAGTAAGATTGCTGACCAAGTATTTGAAGGTTGAGCAGCAAGCTCATTGGCTGCTGATACAGCAGGAACCAATTAGCTGTGCCCTATAGAGAACAATGTGATTGCAAGCGGATAGAGTTAAAGGATTAGTTCACTTTCAAATGAAAGTTAGCCCAAGCTTTACTCACCCTCAAGCCATCCTAGGTGTATATGACTTTCTTCTTTCTGATGAACACAATCGGAGATATTTTAATAAATATCCTGATGCATCCAAACTTTATAATGGCAAGGGGTGAACAGGGGTTATAAGTAAGAAAGTGCACCATTCACATCCATCCATCATAAACGTGTACTCCACACGGCTCCAGGGGGTTAATAAAGGCCTTCTGAAGCGAAGCGATGCATTTGTGTAAAAAAATATCCATATTTAACAAGTTATGAAGTAAAATATCTAGCTTCCGCCAGACCGCCTTCCCTTATTCAAGTTAAGAAGAAGGTGTAAACTGGTGTCGTGTCAATGACACTTTTTCCGTAAGTTGAATAGGGAAGGCGTAGGATGTAGCATAAGCTTTTTGAAATGCAAGAGTTTTGCACTTTCTTCGTACACTGAATACGGAAGGCAGTCTGGCGGAAGCTAGATATTTTACTTCATAACTTGTTAAATGTGGATATTTTTTTACACTTACGCATTGCTTCGCTTCAGAAGGCCTTTATTAACCCCGCGGAGCCACGTGGAGTAAACGTTTGTCGTGGATGGATGTGGATGGATGCACTTTCTTCAGCTCATACTCGTGACCCCTGTTCACTGCCATTATAAAGCTCGGATGCGTCTCGGATGCGTTTATTAAAATATCTCAGATTGTGTTCATCAGAAAGAAGAAAGTTATATACACCTAGGATTGCTTATGGGTGAGTAAAGCTTGGGCTAATTTTCATTTGAAAGTGAACTAAACCTTTAAGGACCTATCAGCCTGCGCAATCTAGAGTTTCATGACAGAACTATGTATTTCACAATATTACTGTTTTAATGTATTTTTTATCAAATACAGTTTGTCATTTTAGGTTTCAGAAGAGTGCTCGCGAATGCCCTCTTTGCGGCCGATATGCGCCCTCAATGAGCACTTTTGCCACTGAGACGAGCTCCACAGCAGACTTCTACCCAACAGTCAAAGAGGCATTAGATCACGAGGGCTTAGGGCTCCATTTGGGACAGGGCCTTTGAAGATTTAATCCATATTAACTTGTGTCGAATCATTAAAAATGTTTTGCCCAGGACCGTTTAAATGGGCCTCCAGCTCTGCACACGTTAATGTGTTTAGAGCGACAGACTCTTTTTTCATTAATCTCCAGGAAAAACAACTGGAAAAATCTAATCTGCAATCAAGACCTCCATCCTGCTCCTTGTTACACACATCCTGTCCTGATGAATTGAGTGATTGACTTCATTTGTTTTGCTCATTTCACAGAAATGCATTTACTTTGTATTAAGTGTGCAAAGAAACTTTGGGGAATGAGAGAAGAGGAGAAGATTGGCAAGAAATACAAGGAAATAGGAAATAGAGGACAGGACGGGATAGGAAGATGACTGTATCTTACCATCAGCATGCATAAAGCTAGCTGTTGTGCCTTGCTTTACAGCAGAACAGGGGATTATGGGATAGCTGGAAAAGAAAAACAAAATTATCATATAATCCCATATAAATAAAGAACACTGAAGTCAAAAACACAGTGAGGTGAAAGTTCACATCTAATACACTGACATAAAGAATTATTACATATTAGTAAGGAAGAAAACGATTTCTTTCATGTCTCAGATTTTTTTTCTCCTAGACAGCATAGATTAAATGGAGATCGATCTGTTTTTTCTCCAAAGAACATAATAATAATTTCAGATGTGTCTTCAGATGAAATCTAAACATAGTCTCAAAATGTGCTCAAATTTGCCATGCAAGGCACCAAAATCTGCAATCAAAATGAACAAGTACTCCAACATTTGTCATCAAAAACTTCCATGACCAAACAATTTAAGCTATTCGCATTCATTTTTCAGCTCTATATTCAACCATTTCATATTTATTTCTATTTTAAATAAATAAATAAATGAAGACAACACTGACACACAAATGAACAACGCAGATCTCAGTCTCCTGAGCTTTAAGCAATAAACCTTCCTCTGAGTTACATGGGAGACTCAAGGAAGACAGGAAGAATTCCATAAAACACAACAGATGGTCTGTCTCAGCTATGAGGATCCAGTTTGAATTATGGGAATATTTATGAATATGTGACAGACCTAACTAATGGTGGAGGTTTCTGCAGCTCTAAACATCTTTAAAATATAATACTGTGCAAGATAATACTGTATATATAAAACATCTCTAGAATTAAGTTTTAATTCCATTTATCCCAAATAGTTTTTCCTCGTTTTAAACATAAACATCATACTTTTACTCGAGTAAATGTGCCTTTTTAACAATATTTATACATATTACTGATTTTTTTCTTTTTCTTGTGGGGATGAATGTTTGACAATGCATTGTATAATATGTGTTATATCAAAAATTATATTGATAAAATGGCAGCTAATTCTTTAACGCAACAACCAGTTAACAGGTTTTTGGCCCCAGGGTTATTAATCGTTCCAGAAAGAGGAAAGCTGTAAAACTGTCCTCACTCTGTATCATTTTTGTAGCAGCAGGGGCATTTATGGCATTTTGAAGGTGGGGAGGTAGTCAGCAGGGGGCTGAAGGGGGCAGAAAACATCAACATGCCACAGAAAAACAGAGGGAGAACTCAAGAATGTGTCAGATCCAGTGAGATACGGGCCCCTGGCGAGTAAATACTGAAGCTAAAGGTGTCAAAATGGGCATGAACATCTGAAGTACTGGCCTGGAAGCACCAAACTTTGCCTTTTATAGCTCTGCTGCACATAAAGAGGGGGATAACAGCTTGTGGAGCAGCGATGCAGCAGAACAACTGTGGAGACACAGACATCTAAACTGTGTCTAATACAGTATAAGTACCAATACTGTACCACTTTATTAACAGGATGAACATGGTCAAGCATGTGAGTAAAGACTAAGACATCCTCAGTTTGATCACACACACACACTTAGACACTTAGACACATGCACAGGCACACAAAGAGCTCAGCATGGGGTCGGGTATGTGGGCCGTCGGCCAAAGAGTCAACAATTAACCAATCAGACGAGGAGACAGGCAGGGCATGTCATATGACCTTAATAAGAGACTGAAAACAACAGAGAATCTACAGCATGTGTCACAGTGTATTATCATTAATCAGATTGATGCATTATCATAAATTATTTCTACAGAACATTCCAAAGACGAAAAACACTGACGCATTTTTGTACTTCTGGCCTTGTCAAAAGATTAAACCTCTTCATCCCACCTGTTCACTTATAGAGGACTTTAATATTGTAATGTAATGGTACATATAAGATACATATATAACACTAACTACAATTTCTAAAGCTGACCCTATCCTAAGATTGCGTTTGTATTAAAAACAATTTTTAAAAAAGTTAATTTATGAGGTTTTGTTATATTTGGCTGACTTTTAGGAACAGATTTTACCCAAAGTATTATTAAGTAAACTCAGAGACGTACCTGTTTTCTTGTCTGTTCTCTTCTGTTCTTGTGGCTGCTGTGTTGGCTTTAGCTCCCTGAAAACAGAAATCACAATTTCATTCACCTAACACACATGAACTCTCCCAAAGACACAGTTCAACAGGAGCATTTGGGAGTAGCTCGAAAGCAATCTCAAGAGGCGGTGACCATTCCTGCACAGAGAGCTGCACTGCTCCCCTGGGTCCTATACTCCATCTATTTAGCATTGCATTGTAAAACTGAATGAGATGAAACTGGTGATGTAGTCAGCTAAGATTTCCACAGTTTGTAATTCACAAGCACATGGGGAGCCATAAAGTCTTGAACAGTGTAGGGGGTAACACATTACAAGTAACTTGAGTTACGTAATCAGATTACTTTTTCAAGTAACTAGTAAAGTAACGCATTAATTTTTCAATTTACAATAAAATATCTAAGTTACTTTTTCAAATAAGTAACGCAAGTTACTTTTTCACATTTATTGACTGTGCTCTCCTGTCCCCATGTTGAGAGAAATAAAGTGTTGTGTGCGCTGTGTTTAAACATGATGGTTATTGTAGTTTTAGACTAAATGTGAACATGCATTTACTCATCTTAAAGCCATCCTTTTTGTATTTAATCTCACTTTATTAACCAATGTCTTTGCTGCTGACCTTCGATAATCTAATTAAACCATACTAATAAGCAAAAATTACTTTAGGTTAGATTTAGAAATAAGAGTGTGAACTTCCTTCTCCTGTATCCTATTCTTCTTTAATCCAGAATGGCAGCACAGCTGAAAGGTTTGTTTGAGCTGCACCCTCTCGGCATAAATATGCATTTCCTTCAGCCTGAGGCTTATTCATTTCACTTTTGGTGTAAAACGGCCTTAACATTTGCCAAAAATAGAACTTTTTTGTTGTTATTAAAAAACAAACAAGCAAGCCCAGCCCAGGTGAGAAAAAGTAATGCAAAAGTAAAGTAACGCAATTAGTTTTTAGAGATTAACGCAATATTGTAATGCATTACTTTTAAAAGTAACTTTCCCTAACACTGGCCTTGAACAATTAAAGGTGTAGTATTCGTTGAGCCATAAGCTAATTTTAGATTGAAGGAATTGTTCAAATTTAAGTGAATAGCAATTTAAATATATAAATGCGGGTGGATTTCAGCAGTGTCGTGTAACACAGTCACTCCTACTAGCCACTTTAGCGGGTTGAATTTTATATATAATATATACATTTTTTTAATTGTAGTTTTCTTAAAAAGGCATCTGAAATAAACTAAGTGCAATGTAGTGTTGTCAGAAATATAAATTTTTCAATACATATCGATACTGAAATATCTGAAACGCTTCCAATACTCATTTTCCACAGAATAGATACACAATACTAGCTGTGCTTTCTCGTTGTCTCATCTCTCTGACAGCAAGTTAACAAACAAACCCTCACTCTTTTCATTTTCTCCAGATGAATATTGTTTGTGTTATAGGGCTTGAATTTCAGAGTGGGACTGCTCGTAGTGCACATAATTTTACTCATTTCCACAGATTCCTCACACCCAAAGAACTCAATTTAGTACTGAGAGCGCACATAAAGCCGCCTCTAAATTGAGTTTTTTTTTTCGCTGCTTATTGTGCTGAAACAGTCAAATACACACAAAATAATGTCAAAATGCCAGTCTTGGCGAGTATTCATGTAAACACAGTCAGTTATGTTTTAAGTGAACGTAAACAGTTGAGAAAGAAAATGCATGTTTAACAGTATAATGGATCCGTGCATCAGGTCTTAAAGTGACAGCAGCCTAATATACCTGCTGCTAAATTATGAGATAATATTAAAAATATCTATTTGGCAGTTTTCCCCTATATACATTACCAGTCAAAAGTTTGGAATCAGTAAGATTTTTAATGTTTTTAAAAGAGGTTTCGTCTGCTCACCAAGGCTGCATTTATTTAATTAAAAATACAGTAAAAACAGTAATATTGTGAAATATTATTACAATTTAAAATAACTGTTTTCTGTTTGAATATATTTTATAAAGTAATTTATTCCTGTGATCAAAGCTGAATTTTCAGCATCATTACTCCAGTCTTCAGTGTCACATGATCCTTCAGAAATCATTCTAATATGCTGATCTGCTGCTCAAGAAACATTTATGATTATTATCAATGTTGAAAACAGTTGTGTACTTTTTTTTCAGGATTCCTTGATGAATAGAAAGTTCAAAAGAACAGCATTCATCTGAAATGCAAAGCTTTTGTAACATTATACACTACCGTTCAAAAGTTTGGGGTCAGTAAGAATTTTTATTTTTATTTTTTTAAAAAGAAATTAAAGAAATTAATACTTTTATTCAGCAAGGATGCATTAAATCGATCAAAAGTGACAGTAAAGACATTTATAATGTTACAAAAGATTATATTTCAAATAAATGCTGTTCTTCTTTCTATTCATCAAAGAATCCTGAAAAAAAAAATGTTGTACAATTGTACACAATAAATGTTTCTTGAGCAGCAGAACAGCATATTAGAATGATTTCTGAAGGATCATGTGACACTGAAGACTGGAGTAATGATGCTGAAAATTCAGCTTTTGATCACAGGAATAAATTACTTTATAAAATATATTCAAACAGAAAACAGTTATTTTAAATTGTAATAATATTTCACAATATTACTGTTTTACTGTATTTTTAATGAAATAAATGCAGCCTTGGTGAGCAGACGAAACTTCTTTTAAAAACATTAAAATTTATTACCGATTCCAAACTTTTGACTGGTAGTGTATATCTATATATATATATATATATATATATAAACAAGTCTATTTATTATGTCTAATACATGTCTTTTTAACATTTTTTAATATATTTTTTATTTTATTTATGTGTGTGTTTTGAAAGAAATGAAGGACAGGTGATTACAGAATTAATATTTTTGTGTGAACTGTCTCTTTAAGAATCACAGAAAGAGAGACATGGCGAGGAAATGCTCAAATAAACATGCCTGGGATTTAAAGAGCAGACATTGTGCAGGCTGGCGTGATTCAAACTCAAGATCAGCGGTGGGCGGCTGCAGACTTTGGCTGTTCAGCATGACAGGAAGTGACAGAGAGCATCAGCATGCACAGCTGTCAGATTAGGGCCTACTTCCAGCGACCTGAAGCACACTGGCAGGAAGGTAACAGCAGTGGCCAGAAATGGAGAAAAAGCCTTTGACTTTTTTTGGCACAATAAGTATGAGATTAAGACTAATACCTTGTCTGAAGGGTGAAGAATTTTAAAGAAATCAGTGAGGTCATAATGGATGACCAAAGTCTGGCTAGAAGTCCAAAAGATTTAAAAACCATTTAGAAAGACTGATACAGCACGCTAAATACAACTTCTAAAATTATCACTACCTCTTATCTAACTGCAGTGTCTAAGTTTTTCTTTGACGCTCACTCTCTAAAACTTTGAGAAAAGTATTTGTTTATTATTGAAATGAGCAGGCCACATACCACAAGAAGTTGAACTGAAGAAGTTGTTTGTACTTTGTAGAATTATCTATCTATATATATATATATATATATATATATATATATATATATATATATATACACACACATGTATACACAGTTGAGCTCAAAAGTTTACATACCCCTTGCAGAATCTGCAAAAATGTTAATCATTTTAACAAAATAAGAAGGATCATGAAAATTGCATGTTATTTTTCATTTAGTACTGTCCTGAATAAACTATTTCACATAACAGTTGTTTACATAAAGTCCATAAGACAAAAAAATTGCAGAATTTATAAAAATGACCCCATTCAAAAGTTCACATACCCTTGATTCTTAATACTGTGTGTCATTACCTGGATGATCCACGACTGTTTTTTTGTTTTGTGATGATTGTTCATGAGTCCCTTCTTTGTTCTGAGCAGTTAAACTGAGCTCTGTTCTTCAGAAAAATCCTTCAGGTCCTGCAGATTCTTTGGTTTTCCAGCATCTTTTGCATATTTAAACCCTTTTCAGCAGTGACTGTATGATTCTGAGATCCATCTTTTCACATGATGATTAACATTTTTGCAGATTCTGCAAAGGGTATGTAAACGTTTGAGCTCAACTGTATATATATATATATATATATATATATATATATATATATATATATATATATACACACACACTACCAGTCAAAAGTTTGGACACGGTAATATTTTTAATGTTTTTAAAAGAAGTTTCGTCTGCTCACCAAGGCTGCATTTATTTAATTAAAAATACAGTAAAAACAGTAATATTGTGAAATATTATTACATTTTAAAATAACTGTGTTTTATTTGAAAATATTTTAAAATGGAATTTATTCCTGTGATCACAGCTGAATTTTCAGCATCATTACTCCAGTCTTCAAGTGTCACATGATCCTTCAGAAATCATTCTAATATGCTGATTTGCTGCTCAAGAAACATTTATTGTGTACAATTGTACAAAATATTTGTGTACAATATTTCTTTTTCAGGATTCTTTGATGAATAGAAAGTTCAAAAGAACAGCATTTATTTGAAATATAATCTTTTGTAACATTATAAATGTCTTTACTGTCACTTTTGATCAATTTAATGCATCCTTGCTGAAAAAAATTATTAATTTCTTTAATTTCTTTTCAAAAAAATAAAAACAAAAATTCTTATTGACCCCAAACTTTTGAACGGTGTATAATGTTACAAAAGCTTTGTATTTCAGATAAATGCTGTTCTTTTGAACTTTCTATTCATCAAAGATGAAGTATTATACAAAAAGTATATAACTGTTTTCAACATTGATAATAATCATTAATGTTTCTTGAGCAGCAAATCAACATATAAGAATGATTTCTGAAGGATCATGTGACACTGAAGACTGGAGTAATGATGCTGAAAATTCAGCTTTGTCAACACAAGAATAAATTACATTTTAAAATATTTTCAAATAGAATAAAGTTATTTTAAATTGTAATAATATTTCACAATATTACAGTTTTTACTGTATTTTTAATTAAATAAATGCAGCCTTGGTGAGCAGATGAAACTTCTTTTAAAAACATTAAAAATCTTACTGTGTCCAAACTTTTGACTGGTAGTGTATATATATATATATATATATATACACACACACACATACATATACTCTTATGTATGCAGATAGTGAGTGGAATCTGTAGAAGGGAGGGTCAGTACCTCACCCCTGCCTCGCCGCTGCTGCTGCTTCTGTGACAGTTTCCTCTCCAGACCACGAATGTCTGAGTCCAGCTCCGCCTCAAAGCGGTTTAGCTCCGACACCAGTGTCGCCTAGACAACAGCATGACAACATGCATGCTATGAATTTTTATGTAAAACTATTGGTGTGGTCACACAAATCTAAATGTTATCTATGACTTCATGCGATTTCACGTTAATGGAACTTTAACAGTGTAAAAATCACAAGGTATTTGGAAATTCCTAAAACACAGCATAATAAATGGCGATAGAGTGCGTCTTCAGTATTTGCAGAAAAGAATGTCAGAAAATGAATAACCTTCATTTATTCGGATTATGCTAATAACACAAGAATATTCCAACAGCATGAAATATCTTCTTCAGAATAAAGACTTAACCAGATCATAGACCTTTAATCAGAAAACGATATGCATGTAAACATTGTATATTGTAACAAATGTACCTTTAAAAATGACCTTATTAACAGTTTTACATTTACGTAAAATAAAAAAATCTACATGGGATTCGCTATTAATATAATAATAGAATACAGATTGTCAGAAAGCGAGATATGTTCATACTGATGTTTGAACAACTGCAGACACTCACCTCTATGGATGGAGATTGGGATTGAGGTTTCACCGGGATGTGATATAAAGGCAGCTGTGACTCAGACCTCAGAGACTAAAAACAAATCAAATACCAACTGAGACTACAACATACAATATAATTAAAACACATTTAGGCAAATTTACTTGTTACCTAAAGAGCAGAATTTAATGGCAGCTAACAACCTTACTGAAGCCAAGTCAGACATCCAGAACACTGTAAGTCATGATAAGCGATGTCATCTTTCAAATATGTTAACAAAGCAAAGCTGTCTTTAGTAGATGAGATCATGAGATGATAGCTGTCACATTAAGGCAAATGAGGGAAAATAGAATGAAAAGAAGAAACAGCACTTGACAACCTGAAAACCATGGTGCTTTTAAATCACACAAGTGGTTAACAGGTTTAATACGAATCACAAGACAGCCCTCCTTTACACAGCTCCACAACTAGAGATGAAACAATAGATTCTTTTATTCTCTTATTCACACAGAGCCAGACATTAAGTCAGTCATAAACAATCAGGAGTCCTGACAAACATCCTAATCAGAGAATTTTCGGAGAATTTATGTTAACTAATAATCTAAATTATCTCATGGCCCCCGAATGACACTATAGGCCTCTGTGATAAAAATCTGATTCATAATTACTGATGCAGTGTTTCGAATATTTTTTTTTTCCTTTGCAGAAAACTTGAACATTCAGTACAACTACAGAATATAGGACATCATACTTTAGATTTCTCTTAACATCATGTCTTATTGTCATGTTAATACTGAAACTATTTGGACATTCTGCATAACTGCTTTATAGATAAAATTAACTATTTTATTAATTGATGATCTTTAGCCTACAACAGAATTGAATCAACACTGAACTGACTTCAGCTGAACAATGGCACTATTTTGTTGTACAGCCGAAATGAACTGTGCGCATCATGAATCATTTTGTAATCTGTAATCACTTTAAAGCTGCTTTGAAACAATTTGTATTGTATAAAGCGCTATATAAATACAGATGACTTGACTTGTTTACATTTATTATGTGTTTACGCATTTTGAGGAATATACACAAATCCATATTACCTATATAAGGGGAACACATGAATTGTCAAATAAATTGTCAACTTTAATTGCTGATTCTTAAGGATTTAAATGTAATATTATTTTAAATGTAGTAATAGGGCAAATGATCATGTACAATATATTAATTATCAGCCAATACTGATGAATTAAAAATGTCTAACATCAGCCCATAACTGATATTGTAGCAATTTATTATGCATATCTAATTAGTTAGTAAAGCTATCATCATTTCCTCTAATTTCATTTTGTATGTTTTTAGAGCCTGAGCTTGACTGGAGAGAATGTAGCAAACTAGATATATTTTATATAAAAACATTATCCTTATTTTCTGGGCTCTACTCAGCCAGACAGAAGCATAAACTGTGCTACAATTACTGTATGTTTTACAGTTGTGTATTTTTGCATTCTTTGCATAATTACACAAATGGAATCTTACCAATGCATTCTTTGATGTATTTAGATTTTATTAATCTCATCTTGAATAAAAGTGTGAAACATCTATAAGCTCATTTAGCCCCTTTCACACATACAGTCATTACTGGTAAATTACCGGTAAGTTAACATTAGAGATCATGTGTTTACATAACCTTTTCAAAAATACCTGTAAATCAGATCTGGCAATTTTCCAGTATGAGAAGTTATAACATTACCAGCAAATTACTTGTATCATGCTGTGTATGAACAAAGAATGAAGATTACGGGTATGAGCATGTACAAGGTCAGAATGCGATGATGTAAGAAGTTTGCTTTGGACCAATCATAAAGCTCTGTCAAAACTGTTTACCATAAGTTCCACTGCTTTTAATTGTTTTTCTATGTAAACATGCGCTAGACGGACATCTGAAACATTGTGTCGCATCTCACGCTCAAGACCCTGTATTCTTTTCCATTCATCAGCGCTGTGGCCCTGCAGCTACTACTGCATACTATAGTGATTGTGCTACAATAATAACTATTATTTTTAAGCAAAACTGCATTCTGTGTACATCCCCTTATGCCTGTCACTCAAAAGTAAAAAAAAAAAATATTTTTGGTAAATGTAAAGGCCCTTTCACACCAAAAGGGAAATAAATAAGCCTCAGGCTGAAGGAAATTCATATTTACGCCTGTACAGTAAAGGGCGCAGCTCAAAAAAAAAAAAAAAAAAAAAAAAAAACAACTTTCAGCTGTGCTGCCATTCTGGATTGAATTAGCATAAGTTACAGGAGACAGAAGTTTAACATTCTTATTTCTAAATCTAATCTAAAGTAATTTTTGCTTATTTATGGTTGAATTAGAAGGTCAGCAGCAAAGACATTGGTTAATAAAGTGAGGTTACATACATAAAGTATATTTGTGTAGTATAGTTACAGTAATTATTACAAATTTGCGTAACATTCTGGGATTGTATATTTCACTTTTTTATTCATTTTGAGGAATACTAAATGTTTTTGTGCAAGTAAATGCATGTTCACATTTAGTCTAGAACTACAATAACCAATTGAAAAAGTAAATTGAAATTGAAAAAGTAATGCATTACTTTACTAGTTACTTGAAAAAGTAATCTGATTACATATTTTGTAATGCATAACCCCCAACACTGCCTATAGGGAAGCTGTCATCATCTCACCCAGATCATGCCCAGCAGGACGGGCACAACTACTGTACTTTCCCCAGCACTTTCCCAATCACTCAATCTTTTATGGCATGCCACCCATTTTAAAAAGTGGGTGTTAAGTTCAGTTTCAAAAAGCCAAATTCAAGCACATTGTATGAACCCTAACCTGAACTGTAACTGTCAATGTCAAGATTTCCCCCCACTTCTAGTATTCAGTCAAACCCACTCACAAATGCCAATGGACAGGAACAAAAAGGCATTCAACAGACACAAATAATGCTTTGGCCAACTGGCAAACTAAAAAAAAAAAAAAAATCTGGATACTTTTTAGCTTAAACTTTTTCCTACAACTCCTTATAATACACAGACCCCACCAGTCTTTTTTCATGTTTAAATGACAATATTTCTTATTAAACTGCCTGAAGAGGTTGTCAGATGCTCAGGTGATGGTGGATGACAGCTGTCTCTTACCTTGTTACGATCTTCTACCACTTCTCCCTTTCCAGGCTCAAAGTCAAAAATACTCTTTGGCTCTGGATGCTTCCCTGTATCGCCCAGATCAGCCCTGTAACAAAAGACAGGCCACTTTACTACGCAATCACTGCTGGTTCTTGTAGCAACAGATCCTAACCTGCCCAGTGTCCCTGTAACTTCTCTATCTCTCTCTCTCACCAGTCGGGCAGGGCTCCATGCGGGGTGAGAGTGAAAGGGTCTGAGCGCCTGTCCTGCTGGGCAGAATCTGGGGGAGGAGATGATGACAGCTTCCCTGTAGGCATTAAAAAATACATGTCAATGAGAGCTTATAGATGTTTCACACTTTTATTCAATGTGAGAATACTGTCTTTATCCAAATACATAAAACAGAATGCTTTAACATTTTCATTAGGCAAAAAAAAAAAGTTTAAAAAAAAGTAAAACACATACAGTAATTAAAGCGCAATTCAGGCTACAACGCCCAGGAAATAAGGATAATGTTTTCATAAAAAATATAACTATTTTGCTACTTACTTTCTCTCCAGTCAAGCTCAGGCTCTACAGGAATAAAAACATTAAAAAAAAAATGAAATTGGAAGAAATGACACTAACTAGCTTTTTAGCTATTTATTTAGACAAAATAGTATGGAATTGTATACACTGCAATTAAAAACACTGGGTTCAGTAAGATTTTATGGTTACACTTTAAGGTGGTATATAATTAAGTACTAATATTAATAAACAACATGTACTTAATATAGGTTTAGGTTTGGTTTAAGGTTTTATGCATAATTTACTGTTATTACTATAGTTAGTATATGCAACATGTATAAAAGGACACTGTAAATTGATCAAAATTGAGTACTTATAATGTTGCAAAATATTTCTAATTCAAATAAATGCTGTTCTTTTGAACTTTCTATTCACCCAAAAATCCTGAAAAAATTATCTGCTGAATTACAAAAATATTAAGCAGCACAACTGCTTGCAACACTGATAATAACAAGACATGTTTTTGAGCACCAAATCAGAATATTAAAATGATTTCTGAAGGATCATGTGACACTGAAAACTGGAGTAATGATCCTGAAAATTCAGCTTTGCCAACACAAGAATAAATTACATTTTAAAATATTTTCAAATAGAACACAGTTATTTTAAATTGTAATAATATTTCACAATATTACTGTTTTTACTGTATTTTTAATTAAATAAATGCAGCCTTGGTGAGCAGACGAAACTTGTTTTTAAAACATTAAAAATCTTACCGATTCCAAACTTTTGACTGGTAGTGTGTATATACATATATATATAGCATCGATTGTTTAGTATAGAATTTTATCATTATTGTTGATCAGTTATCGGCCATAACAAAAAGAAAGAAAAGAGAAAGAAAAGAAAAGTACCAGAATTTTAACATCAATACATCCGTATAACCATGCATGAAACTAAGAAAACATGTCTGTACTGAACTTCAGACATTTGGCTGCATCTTTATAGTTATTAGCTAAAATAATATTAATATCTAAGGGGTGATGTGGTGTAGTGGTTAAGCTTTAAGCAGTAGGTTGCTGGTTAGCACAGAGCAATCAATGAACTACTATCACAACAAGGCAGATTGTCTGTGTAAATATTTGTACTGTCTATTTGTAACTTACTGAACTATTAAAAAAAACAGATTCCATGTAAGATTATCACATGACAGCCCGCTATTAACTTCTTTCTCTCTATAAGCTTAATAAGTCTGAGTTAAACAATGGTTCTATGGAAACACATTGAGCAAGCTGTGTTACGCTGCATTATACTGTTCGTAATTACTCAACTACATCAGGTGCTGTTCCAGTTATTAAACTGCAACAGCAAACCTCTGTACATGAATCAAGCTCAGGACTCTGGCCAAATATCCCAGAGGGTTTTTGTGAAGTTTTATAACAGTAATTAGTGGTAAAGCACAGCATAAATTTCAGCAAGAGTTCTGAAGCTGTTCATTTGCTCTTGTCCTAAAATCAGTTTTATTTGTTATTAACCATTCTAGTTTGTGACCTTGACATTTTTAAGAGCTTGAAATCAGTATCTTCTAACTCAGAAGGTTCACTGATGAAAGAGAGGCAGAGTGTAGTATCCTAAATCCCATCATGCTCAGTAAAGCCTATCTGGTTCCACTTTCAAAGGGTCAATTGTGCACTTTCTCATTGAGTTCCACACGTGGTGAAAGGTTAAACAATGTTGAAGAAATGAGGTCTAACATTTCTAAGCTGAGTTTGGCTTTATTCTTTCTGGACCAGTGCAAAATGTGACAGACAATAACAGAGAGGAATTTCCTCATTGTTTCAGAGAGAGAAAGAGCACATACCCTCTGGTTTCTTGTGGATTTGTTTGAACATGCTCCTATACCAGTCCTTAGGCTTGTTTACGCTCTGGTGAAAGAGTTGGGAGAGATAAAAATTCATTGTTCAAAATAAAAACAAAACATAATGGCATAAACAAAATATTTGCAATTCATATTTTTGTATTGTTTGCAAGTAAAATGTCTCAACAGAATAAGAATAAAAAAGCTTAACAATTCATTCTAATAAAATTCTAAAAATCAAACACTTGAATATTAAAATAAAGAATGTATAAAGTGAAACATGAAACTAAACATGAAGCTACATTTAATTTAGTGTTCAAGTGTTTGTAAAACAAAATTGATTAATTTAAAGGGCCTATATGTAAGAGTTTTATTAATTATTAACCACTTTTTTATTGCCAATGTGTGAACAAACTGTAACGAAATTTAAAAAACGAGACCTTCCCCCACTTACTAGGTTGTCTATGAATCCCTGTAGACTGATTTTTATGTGAAGCACTCGGGACGTTTTCGCCGGGAAAATCAAAAGGATGTAATGTTTTACGCGCGCTTGAAAGCCTCTCTTTCGTTCTATGACATGAAACGAATGCTTCTAGAATGTTCAGGATAATGGCGAAAGAGCCATTCTGTACTGTAATATCAATGTGTCATGTAAAGAAAAGGGGCTAATTTTAACATAGCCAGATCTATATCAGTCTATGTCTATCTTAAAAACTAGAACTATCATAAACTATCATAACAGTATAATTTTAATGACCTCATCTGTCGACATGATACTCGCGAGCTGGTGCAAACATATCCACATCATTACGATCAGATGCTTTATGAACTGCTGTTTTCTCACCGCTGTCATTTTTGTTCTGTGTTTATTTTCTTACTATTTTGTGAGAGGAAAGTGTGCACATACATATTCATCTAAACGTCACTCTCAGCATCATGGACGACATCTGGATGTTCGTTAACAGTATACCGCAAAGGTATTTCCAACTTCTTTTTACTTCTAAGCAAAAAAAAAAAAAAAAGGAACGTCGCCATGAGTTTTTCGGAACACTGAATCACGTTCAGTCTCATGTGCGTTCAATAGTGCTGCAGTTCATTTAACGGCCACCTGGTGTCGCTAATAACAAGAGTTTCTGAATTCTACATATAGCCCCTTTAAGAACCAAAACTGCATAAAATAACACCATTCATCTTCAGAAAATTTATCTTGAATTTTTTTTATATTATACTTTATACCTTGAATATGTCTTGTCAGTCAGATTTAAATTTAAAACAAGACAAACAATTTGCTAATGCATTAAGAAAAAAATAAATACAACAGATGTTCTTGATATCTACACCTACAGATAAAGATTACCTTAGATTATCTTTTATCTTATCTTTTAACTTTAGATTGCAGTTTTGCTTTTCAAGTACATTATAGTCTTGTTTTGAGGATGTGATAACTTGCACGCTGTGTATGCATGGCTGGTTTATGCACATACAGTAGAACAGGCCATTGTAATTTCCATCTCATTGAAGGTGTGAAGCATGAATGCAGTCTGGGATTGTAGAGGTTCAGTGAGAGTATGTTGAGTGAGACTCACAGATCGTGATGCGATTGGCATGCCCGTCTCATCTACAGGACCGATTCCAGAGAACTTTATTAAGCGCTCCTCTCGGGTGGCAGAAGTCCTGGGTAACGTGGCAGAACCCCCACTCTGTATTCCACCATTGGATAATCCAACTGAAAGAGTGGAGAGATGACAACTTAAACACATATGGGATTGCATGAAATATAGAGTTTTTCTTCGAATTTCTTTAAATTCTAGTATAGAAACCACTACTAATATTTACTTATCACCACAGATAAGATACACATAGTAGTTCTTTTAATTCAGTCAAGTAACACCATTACTAAACTAATCAAATGTTTTGACTGTTTAAGAGGAACATGCACTTAATATGACAAATTAAGTCTTGTAGATGATTTACTATTTTTCTGAGTCGTTCCATAGTAGGATCCGAAACTGTGTGATGGGAATCCACCTCCATTGACCTCTGCGACCTGATGAAACATTAGTGCAGTCAGAGATACAGTATATGACAATCATTTGTATAAGTGAATTTAAGAGAATACAGGTAAATAGGAAACATTTGATCAGCCCCAAAAACATTTGGACACTTATGTTGCACTTATAAATGTCTGAATATCATTGCATTAGACACAAACTATCAGACCAAGTGGCATGTGCAAAAAAATGCTTGTGCTATCTTTAAAACAAATACTTTGTTATGTAATGCAAATGCATTCAAAGTGTGGTTTAAGTGTCCAAATATTTAGTTTGGGGACATTATACAATAAATAATAATAATAAAAAGGTTACTGTAAAAAGTATTAACATACTGTTTCCTAAGAGTTTTTTTCTTTTTTATTAATGCCACAAGGGGGCAGAACAATACAAATTATGTGCCGGATACATTTAGTCCCAGTCAGTGTGTAACAAAGACAAAGCAGTGATATTTTGTATGATTTATTTAGTATCATAGTATTTATTGATACTTTAAATTAGCTTTTATTTTTATATTTTCAGTTTTCATTTTAGTTTAATTTTTAACAATTTTGTTATGTGCTTTTGTCATTTTTATTAGTTTCTTTTTAATACATTTCTATTTTTATTTAAGTTTTAGTTTTAGTCATTTTTAATTCTTCAACTTATTTCAGTTAAATGCCATGGAAACGTTTCGAATTTTCATTTAAAATTTTTCAGTTTAATGTTTTCCATCTAATATTTATATTTTATTTTTTTTCAATTAACAAAAAAAAAAAAAATTAATAGATTTAGTTAACAATAACAACACTGTGTCAACGCTAGTCAACCACAGCTAATAAGTTAGTATTATGTGGAAAAGTTTAGTATTGAATTGAACTGAACAGAGATGAAAGTTGAAATAGACAGAAAATGTAAGAAATTATTATTATTTGGTATGTCTCCTTTTTGCTTCAATGACAGCAGCTCTCAAGCTGCATAAACTCCACATGATTGTGTAAAACTTATGATCATGTTCTCCAGAATAATTTGAGAATGATCTAAAGCATCTAGTGCTTCAGTGGAAACAAGAACATCTATAAGCCCAATCAATGATCAATGTCATATATTTACTTTTTAAAAATGCAATTTGATTCATTTATTTATATTTTTAGGTTTAAGTTAAATTTTGAATCTTAGATTTTCAGTATGGTCTCAGACCTTTCGATCCAAGTATGTGAATAGTAAAGTTCCCAACACACATATGGAATAATGTCTGGAGCAGTAATGTGTTACGGATGTGCTCTTGCCTTGTACTGTGAAGACAATGGGGCTGAACTGTTGTGAAATGGACTTAAAGGAGGTGTAGGAAGACCAGGAGAGATTACTACTACTTCCTGGGTCATATCCGGAGCCATGAAGTGCTGTCTTGATCCACTGCTGGGAAGAGCCTCATCTGAGAAAATGATCCGCGAGCCATTAAGATGATCATACACCTCCACTCTTTTCTGAGAGAAAAACAGATTTTATTTCATTACTTAGAATCATAGTTTCCGTGAAATTAAAATATGAATGAGACATTCGGCCTTATTGTCAAAAACTGGAAGTGAAGATTTAGCTGGTTAGCTTCAGCATTTACTGGTAGATACTGTAACTACACCATTCTCTGGGCTAAATGTTTATTCCTCTATTGACTATCCTAGTGAAAAAGAAGTGCACTTAATTTTGTTGAATGTGCACATGTAGTGTACATCAAATCTTGTAAGTATATTTTTCTTATATAGAAAAATATATCTTTCATATATTTTCTTATTTTTTGAAAGCATATTTTTCAAAAACTGTACTTGCAGATATTGAATTAGAAATCCACTTAAGTATACTTATATTTCTTAACACACTTAAGAACTTTGCACTAATCTCAAATTAAAAGTTTTAGTTTTAAAAGTACATTTTAAATCAGTATGCTTTGATAATCCTATGTCATGCTTTAAATTACACTTATTTTGATGTGTTGACTAACATATGGCCAAATCACAGCCGTGCTGATAAACAGCCATATCGCACAACTACAAGTGTGATATTGCGTTTATACAACAGTTCAAATAAATAAGAAACAACAACAGAGTGTCATTTAAAACCCTCTTTTGTGAGGAACTACTTCCTACCGCCATGGATTCGAATCTCAAGTTGACAGTTTAACAGTTGAGCCTGAGCCACCGTTACTAATTCTAAAATGTCACTTTAGACATTATGAGTATTATGAGAGAGAGATTGCCTGAGTGAGTGCATTACCTGCATCTATCTGATATTCTTCAGGTCAATCTTATATTCATAATCACAAAATCAGTCTAAAAAGTCAGCTGTCTTTGTCCTTTTAACAGTTAAGGGGATTTCCCATAGTCAATGCATTTGTAAACTGCATCTTATAAAGAGTTGTTTAAACATCTGTTTAATCTACATAAGAGCCAGCAGCAAATTCCTGAAGGACTGACTGAGATAAAGCTGTTTTTGGCGGGTACATGAGTGCTGAATGGCCGCTGACGGCCTGGAGCTCACACCTCCAAAAACGTCTAAACAAATTGTAATATTACCTCTATGTTTATATTTCAGTTGCATATTTGATGTCTAAATAACTACATTCTCACCTAAAAAAAAAAACTCTTAAAACTACATTCTGTCACACAACAACAGCAGTATTTGTTAAATTATGTTGGATTTGTTTGTCCCCCATGACACTCGCTGTGAGAAATGCTGCAAGCAGAGTGATACAAATGGTGAAAAGGTTCCTGTGGTGACACTGGTAGATTATATTGCATGGCTAGAAAGACCTCTCAGCCAGTCAGATTCGAGAACCAAAACTGTTGTATATATTATATTATATTATATTCATGTGACCAGCTTTTAGAAGGGCTTTGGGACATTAGCAATGATATGTCTCCTCTCCTGTCAGTTTGTTACCTATTCTAAGTATCAAAATGAAATGTCCATCCTAGTCCAAGACCATGTTCCACCCTCTCACAGAAAAAGGGCCCTTTGTGGTTTTAGTTAGAGGTGCCACGAGTGGCAGCACATTACAACCTCATTACAGGGCCCAGTTTTAGTGAGGTCCCTCAATCAATCTCCCCAAGGCATGATTCTAGGCCAAAGCGGTCATGACGAGGTCACCAGAGTGGTGATAACAGGTTAAGTTAGCAATGCTGGATAAGTTGTGCATTCCCAAACGTCTGCCTGACCTTCTTTCCTCTCCCTTTTGACTAGAACCCCACCATTCCTCACTTTCTGCTCTCTCTGTGACCTGAATAATGCTCCCGTTCTCTGTTTGAACTCTAGGGGTCATGGGAAGATCTCCATGTTCTCACAAATGGTGAAACTGTATATTGTTAAATCATGGAGATGCCTTTGTGAGCTGGGGGAACAGGGACTGGGGCTTTTTCATGGAAATCCAAGTCTAGTCCATAAATAGCTCACTCTTTCTCTTCTCCTGTCATTGTGTAAGGGGTTGTTTGTAACGTTTCTTTCTTTCTGTGTTTCCAGGGCATCTTTCGAGGTGATGCTAAACGGCCCAAGAGCTGCCAAGGATCAGAAATAGGAGCAAGTGCAAAGTACTTGACATTAAGTTTAGCTGTTAGAGAAATGCAGAGCTTTGAATTTCAAAAGATGCTTTGAAAGTTTGTCTTACCTGAGACTGCATGTCATCCACAGGGATCCTATTCAGTAATCTCTCAGATCTTACTACCTAAAAAAAACACAGCACATCATAATGATTTAAAAATACTGTTATTCCTTGCCATCATGTAGACACTTTAAAGCTACAATATGTAGATTTTTCGCCACTAGAGGTCGCCTATTCAAAACAAAGGCGTAGCTTGATGACGGAATCTTGGGAAATGTCGTCTTCACCTCACAGCCAGTGGAAAAGAATCGGGATGGGACTCGAGCAGAAATCATGTTCATGGATGAGATTATTAACATTACTGTAGTATGAAGCAGTGCAGGGCTGAGAGATGTTGGAGCTGAATGAGGCTGCTGAAGCGATTGCTAATGAGAGACAAGCGCGACATTATGCCGCAGTCACCGCTTCCGCTTCTTCCGGTCAAGCATATGAGGTAACACAGTGCTGTTTATCATATTAGATACATTTGACTGTGTTGAAAATGATGTTATGACGTTACTCTTTGCTTTCGCTTGGAGGCTGCTGTGAGACACTTGTTGCACACTGCATTAAGATTTAGAATATCTTATGAATACCAAATGCTGGGTGGCTTGTGTTGATGAAATAGCATGCAATTAATTTTAAAACATATTGTATGATGGGGAAAATGCTGTATTACTTAGCTACTTGACAAAATAGTGTTTTTTTTTTTTTTTTGTGAAGCATGGTAAAAGCATGGTACTCTCGGAAAATCAAGAAAACTAGACTTAAACAATAAGACTAAACGTGTTGAGCTATATAACAATAATTCATTTTCTGTCTATAAATGTAACCAAACAGTTGTTCCCTTGTCTAATAAAACATGTAATATAATAAAGTGTCTTTTATATATTATAAAAGATGCTTTTATATTGTTATTGTAAGTACTCAACTGAACAAAATATACTGGCCTAGTGGTTTTTGGATATTTTACTGCAAAAATCTTACATATTGTCACACTTATGGACTTTTGTTATGTTTGCATTTAGTTCTGTCCTGCCTTGTTCTGTTCATTTGCCCTCATTGTGCGTCTTCTGATTAGTTAACTATCCACACCTGTTTCTGTTCTCCCTGATTACGTTCTCCCTCTTTAGCTCCCTTATATAATCTCCTTGTTCTGTTCTGTGCTTGTCGGATCTCGTCTTTATGTGAGTTGTGTACCTGCCTATCGGTGTTGGATTAAAATAACCTGTGATCTGATTTTCTTCATCTTGTTCTCGTATTTATACACAACCAGCGTGACACATATTATGCCTTTAACTCAAATACATATTGTGATGAACCACTGTTTTGGTAGGGAAAACATTCAATAATAAATCATGAGGACTTTTTTTATTATTATTATTATTTCTATTGGATTTAATTCAGTGATTGACAACAGCATTTAATGACTGGTGTAACTTTCAAACTGTCCCATTCACAGCTGTTTACATAAAATACTCAAATCACTACCTCTATTGCCAACTACATTCAATGAAAAATAGCTAAAGCCTGCTCGAAAAGCCCTTTACATTTGTTTGCTTCTCTTCTACTAGTGTGCTCACATGCTGTATTATATATTTTTTGTGCTGTCAAATCAATTAATCATGATTAATCGCACCTAGCATAAAGGTGTGTGTGTGTGTATGTGTATACATTCACACACATGCGCGACACACACACACACATATGTGTGTGTACAAATGTATTTGGACTTCATACTGACACCTGATGGTGTGGATGTATTAAGATTATTTACTAACTACTAGTATAAAACATTATTGATTTGACTGCACTGACATTATTCGATGAGAGCTGAACTAAGCTGAATGATGACATCACTTCTTTATAGCTAAGTTGAACTCATTCCATAATTGAGGAACTTTACACAGTTATTGAACCATGACTGAATCAACACTGAACTGATTTCAACTGAATAATGACTGTTTACTATTGTATTTTTAGAGCTGCTTTACAGCAGAACTGCATTCTGTTTGCATCATTGATCATTATTTTCCTGTTTATCACTGTAAATCTGCTTTGAAACAATCTATATTGTATAAATCACTATATAAAGGTGACTTGACTAGACTTAACTAACTGCTGCTGATTCTCACAAAAGCCGATTATTGTTTGGTTTGTTCCTTTTCTCTTACAGTGTGTTTCTCTCTCATCACACACGGATTAAATTCATGAATTAAATGAAAATAATATTTGCATGTTCTGCCCTCTTAAGGCCAGTTCTAAATATAAAAGAATAACGATAACGACACAATTAAACGATACTATTGGAATCACTTTCAGAATGATTTTTTCTAGCTGATGAATGATAAAACATTGACAGCCAATCAGAATCCATTCTGCTTTAAAGAGCTTGAGCATTTAAAGTGGCAGACGACAAAAATGCAGTGTGCGTTAAGAATAAACAGAATGATATTGTGTGTGGGCTAGAATGCTAATATAGTCATTGTTCTTGGTGTGAACGGACCTTTCCTGCCATGGACAGAAGCATTTTGTGATGATTTTGTTATATTCACACCCTGTGCTCAATGTACCACCATTTAAATTCAATCTGTGGCGTGAATTTTTTAGAGTTTGTTTCACCGCTTCAACACTTTTTTAGTATTTTTTTTGTCTGATAACAATTGATAATAAAAACCAGAAAATGCGCAACTACAAAAATCCCAGGACATTGAAACCAATGGTTTGGACATTCCTGCCCTGTTGCTGTGGCAACTGAATAACTAAACAATGACCAGGGGTCAAACTTTCCAACAAGCCATAAACCGTGCGAAAACCACAAGACAACCCATCAAAATAGCTGGTGCAAACATCTTCACAAATAAGTGAACCAAAAATGTTTAAACAAGCAAAAATGTTTCAAATAAGAAAATTTGTTGCTCTACAAGAAGTGGTGTTTATAAGCCACAAAAAAAACACACAGTCATCATGGCAACCAGTGAGCTCTCCCACATTATGTTTCATACAGTATGACTTTAGCTTTCCATTTGACATCAACGTTTCCTGCTCTGAGAGCAAAACCCTAAACCTAGCACTCCTAGAGATGTGTTTTCCATGTGAGATGATTAACTATGAACAGGAGACCATAATGATTGCTGTCAGTTTCCAGAATGTTGTATCCACTGCTATGAACACTGGGCTTTTCACACAGGGGATTATATGTTGGGTTATTCTCTTTCTCTCTCTTGGTCTCTCTTTTCTTAGCGCAAATGACTCACCAGTCTTGAATGAGCTCCATTACATAACAGAGAAAACAACAATTGAGTGTGGGTTTATGTATGTGTGCTTCACAATGATCTCTCAGTATGTGTGGGTCCCACAATGGGGCTGAGTTTATCTGCATGAGTGACGCTGCTTATTAACATACATAGATTTGCATGTACTGAATCAATTAATACGAGTAAACTTTGGGACATAAGTGAAATATGTTAAACTTGAAAGAAATAATACACTCAAAAATTACATTGTCATTTATTCACCCTCATCTGACTGATAATAAAAAGAAAAAAAGGTAGCACTGTATGTAATACTATGTACTTATTATTACAATAACTGGGTTATAACTAGGCACTATCCCTGAACCTACCTCTAAACCTAACCTTAACCCATGTAGTTACCTTATATTACCAGTACATTCTTATGTAAGAACACTGTAAATACACTGTAAGTACACGTACTGTAAAATAAAGTGCAACCGGAAAAAATATTGCACTGCTTTTGCATTTGGTCATGAAAGTTTCGCGTTCCCTCAAGGAACTTTGCATTCACTTGCAAAAATACTGCATTCCCCCAAGAAACTTTGCGTTCTCACACAAACCTTTTTCATTCCCCCAACAAACTTTGTTTTAAAATAACGTTTTTCCTTCAGTCTCATTTTATTTCCATTATACGGAGCACCTAAAGGGTCATGGTAGTGGAAAAAAAAAAAAAAATAATGAAATGGAAGGAAAAATAATAAGTCAACTCTAGTGAAAAAACCTATACCAAAATGAATACAAATCTATTGACATATTTACTGGCATATCCATTTTGGTATTTTGCGACTCACAAAAACGGTTCCACAGGTATGTTTTTCTAATGAGACCAGGCTCGAAAACGTGCTATCATATGACTCCAGAAGACTTTTTTAAAGCATTTTTGGAGTTTTCACTTTGATTGAATAGAAAAGAACAGCCAGGACATTCTGCTAAACTTCTCCATTTGTGTTACACAGTAAAAGAAAAGTGGGTTTGGAATGTGAGGGTGAGCATAAAACATTACAAAACCAAATAGTTTCCATAGCACACGCCAAATACCCTGCATGTCAGAGTGTCCATTTCCCTTTCATGAGGTCATGTGACAGACGCACAGATCACAGCTGTATTTGACATGTCAAAATGTTACAAACAAATCATTCATATTCATTCTCTCCAGCAGTCAATTTAATTCAGTTTGTAAATGGGTAAAATATTTCAGTTCATTGAATTAAACACTAAGGCCATTCATTCATACAATATGTTTAGGAATAAAGATGAGGACGCCCATCCTTTCGCCTGTTTTTGCATTTAAAAATATGAAAAGCTTTTGTTGCAGACTGGCATGCTATTGGAAGTCATATATCAAGAGTTATTTAGTCAAGATAAAAGAAAGAATCATGATACTCAATAGCCAATTCAGAAACAGTACAACAGAGAGTGAAGGAGTGTTGATTTATTGCACTGTATGTCTGCACATGTATGAAGGAAACAAAGAGATTTGTGTGTATGTGGGTGTGTTTGTAATTATACATGTGTATGAACCTGTCAGTGAACTACATCCTGCACATAATACCACTCTAAACTAGGGATGGGCCATGGTGGTCATTAGTGAGTTTGACTAGTTTTTAGATTTTTTTTTTTTTTAATTGTTTGGTTTTTTTTTAGTTTGTATTTTTACTGTTTGTTTTTTTTTTTTTTTTTGTAGTACATTTTGTATTTTTTCTTTAGCATTCAGACAGTTTGCACTCTAAAAGCCTCTTGCTGCAGCCATATACACTACCATTCAAAAGTTTGGGGTCATTTAGATTTTTAAAAACATATATATTATAAATTATTTAAAATTTTAAAAATTTACTATAAATTTTATAATATTATAAATCTCTTTACTGTCACTTTTGATCAATTTAATTCATCCTTGTTGAATAAAATATTCATTTTTCCCAAAAAAAACAAACTTTTGGATGGTAGTATATATTTAAATATTTTTAAGACTTATTGGGGCCCCCCTGGAAGGGAAGTTTTTAGAAGGTTAGTTGTTTTTGAAATGTGTCTAATATAAGCTTTGCCCAAGACAAACATCCAATCAGATTCAGGCAGTGTTGGGGGTAACATCACAAGTAACACGAGTTATGTAATCAGATTACTTTTTTCAAGTAACTAGTAAACATTACTTTTAAATTTACAAGAAAATATCTGAGTTACTTTTTCAAATAAGTAACGCAAGTTACTTTGTTTTCCCATTTATTGACTGACAGCTCTCCTGTCCCCATGTTGAGAGAAATCGTGAGTAAAATGCAGAGGTGTTATGTGCGCTGTGTAAACATGAATACAGAATGGCTGCTAAAAGGTTTGAGCTGCATCCTCTACTATAAAGGCGTGAATTAGTAAAGTAACGTAACACATTACTTTACATAAAACAGTAACTAAGTAATGCAATTAGTTACTTTTTTAGGGAGTAACGCAATATTGTAATGCATTACTTTTGAAAGTAACTTTCCTCAGCACTGGGTTCAGGTAAACCCGAAGCCAGACTAATTAGTCCTGAAGATCAATTAGTCAAATAGTTGTTCAGTCAGCTTACTGACTAGTCAATTTTGAGACCATACTGTGTAAAAAGGTGACATTCTGAAACTAAAGGTCTTTAAATCAAAAATTTTACACATTGACATGCGAGTGAAGAGACTGTAGACTGGACAACAATGCTGTTGGCTTCTTAGACCATTATTACCTAAATGAGCACTCTGAGAGAGAAAGAGAGAGAGAGAGAAAGCACAGCACCCTACAACATTCTCTCAGGAATAGTTGGAGGACTCCTGAAACACAACCTAATACGGTCACGTCTCTCTCAGATCCGTTGGAGAAATATTTTCAGATTCCTCCTAAGAACACGTTGAGCATTAAAGTTGTTTGTTTTGAACGCTCCAAGCAATTTTTTCAGATTACAAAACTCAAACAAGCATCTGCAATGCATAAATGCTACATTCTTCTGACTGCAGGCTAGCAGGCCTGATTCATCCTTTGTTTTCATCTGGGACATACTGTACTGGATGGTGTATACATCCTAAAATTACATTAGAAGTATAGGTCTATATACTAAATCACTGATCTGGGAATAGCTTTCCCACAATATTCAACTTCAGCAATATGGAAACAATCTGATTTTAGATATCAATTCAGTAGATCAGAGCTACTTGTACACTGTAAAAAAGAATTGTTGGTTTAACTTAAAAAAGTAAGTTACCTGGTTGCCTTAAAATTTTGAGTTAATACAATGAAGGCAATTGGTTTAATCAACAGAAAATCAAAATATTATGTTATCTGAACCACATTAATCATCTAAGTTGATTTGACAAAAGAAAAAACTGTGAGAAATCATGAAAATATTTTTTTTACAGTGTACTTACGCTATACATACTGATCAAAAATTGGTGGGTTTTTAAATGTTTTTAAGAGGAGTCTTTTGTTCACCAAGGCAGCATTTATTTGATCAAAAATACAGTAAAAAAAAAAAAACAGTAATTTGTGAAATATTATTACAATTTAAAATATCTGTTTCCTATTTTAATATATTTTAAAAAGTAATTTATTCCTGTGATGGCAAAGCTGAATTTTCAACATCATTACTCCAGTCTTCAGTGTCACACGATCCTTCAGAAATCATTCTATGCTGATTTGGTGCTCAAGAAACATTTCTTATTATTATCCATATTAATCTTTTGTGGAAATCATGATTTTTTGTCAAGATTCTTTATTGAATAGAACTACTTCTATTTTTTTGAAATACAAATCTTTTGTCATTATCAAAGTCTTTACATCATCAATGTCTTTACTGTCACTTTTGATCAAATGAATGCATCCTTGCTGAATTAAAGCATTAATTTCTTTAAAAATATATATCATACTGTTCCCAAACTTTTGAACGGTTTGCTTGGAACAGCCAGTACGTACTAAAAAAGGGGGAGGTATTGGGATGATGTGGAGAAATGGAATGAGGAATGTCCCTGCGGAGGACTCTATAAACTTGGCAATGACATCAGACACGCTTCCCACAGCTTTGAGGTCACTGGCACAAGACGTGACCACTGGCCTGTCCTGCAATATCTGAGAAATGATCTGAGAATGTCTTTGAAGCTCCACATTGCACCATGTGTTTGTCACCTGCACAATATTTACTAGGGACAAACAAAGTTTTGGCATTCAAAGTCTTAAAAACCTTTATCCAGTTTAGATAGATAAAATGGATTTAAAAATGGCCATAATCATCCATTTCAGCAGGAAGGGACCGTCATATTGCAATACACATTAAAGTGGGTCCTAGTACAACATAAACACCAGTGCATCCTGACTTCCAGGAAATGGAGCTTCTGATTTTAGAAAGTGTGCAATATGCATCAGACAGTCTGTAGTGTGCAATATGCATCAGACAGTCTGTGAATGTCCAATTAAAGGGATAGTTCACTAAAAAATGAAAATTCTGTCACCATTTACATGTCGTTCCAAATGTGTATGACTTTCTTTCTTCCGTGGAACACAAAAGATGTCTCTTTTTTGTCCACCCAATGAATTAAATGAAACAAATAAATGAACAATTAAATGAACAAAAATAGACATTCTTCAAAATATATTCTTCTGTCCTCTTCAGAAGAAAGAACGGGTTGAAATGACATAAGGATGAGTAAATATCTCTTTTACGCTGCGACTACTAAAGGATAGACCAAAGTTTTGCTCTCAGGTTAAAGTTTGGCCTGTTTCATGGGAAAAGTGCAATCTAAAATGTCAAAACACTGTTACGCTGCTCTTAATTTAGTTCTTATCTGCGTTTCATCTTGTTTTATAGGAACAGACATGCAGGAAATCTGTGACATATAAATGAAAAATCATTAACATTTAATCAGGGTTCTGCTTTTTATGAGCCACTAAGAGTTCCGGCACCAACATTATTAAGTATTACGGCCTTTTGCTCCAAGCAGCAAACATGCATACCATCTGTGAGGAGTAACCGGTTTGATTAGGACAAAAACTCATGCTTAATGAATGTCTGGTAGACTGCAGGGGTCAGTAAGTTAATTACTGCGGTCAAATCACTTGCACATGTTGATGATAAATCAAGCTCCAGTGATGCTCTATGCGGGAGTGTGTTGCTTTAGTCAGATTGTTTTTAATAAAACCTTATAAACCACAAACTCCATTCATTGTATAATTGCATTCTATTTTGTTTTTATCAATGAGATAAAACCACAGCCTGCATTAGCCCCGCAATGCAATGTTATAATATTGATTCATCTACGCTGCAACAAATTCAAGATGTTCATACTGACCCATGACAAGATCTGACAGAACAGTATCCGTTCACATCCTCCTGTCTGTAGTCAATTTTAGAGCACATACTCCTAATGACATCATGGCTGGAACATTCCCTGTGTCACATTTGCCTTCAGGTGGTGTTATTTTGGAGATAACAATTTAGCAGCCGAATCACAGTATTACGTCTTTCTTTTATGGCCTTTCTTTTATATTCTTTTTAAATAGCACTGAAAACTCTCCACATGCACAAACTCTGTGGGATCCAAGACTTTTAGGAATTAAATAGAAAAGTGAAATCATGTTTTCCACAGGAAACTTTATAGGGATAGTTCACACAAAAATTAAAGTTACGTCATCATTTACTCATCCGCGTATCGTTCCAAAGCGTATGACTTTCTTTCTTCCGTGAAACACAAAAAGTGAATTTATTAAGAATATCCTAGAGCCTTTTTTTTTTCAATATATTAAAATATTAAAGTGAATGAGGATGGGGGTCATCAAGCTTCAAAATGGCCATAAAAGAACCCTTAAAGTAGTTCATATGTCTTATGTGCAATATATCAAGTCTTCTGACAGAATACGATGTCAGATTCATGAACAAATCATTCTTTTGAGATGGATCTTTTCAAATTTAACAGCTCACTTGAAGAGAAGATTATAAGTGCTTAACAAGCAAAACTAAAGTTTGACTTGGAATACAGTGCATGAGTCATCTGGACCACATTTATGAAGCTTTTATGGTGCTTTTGGGCCCTTTTTGAAGCTTTTGTAGCTTAGGTCCCCATTGATTGTAACTGCATGTTGAAATAAATTTCTCCTTTTTTGGAGACAGAAACTTTGGATCAACATGAGGAGGATGAGTAAATGATGACATTCTGGTTGAAATAGTTCACGTCTCTGGTATGAGGGAGTGACCTATGGAACATTTATGAACGAGCTCCACCCATCTACTCAGCAGATCCAGTGACTTTATTAGAAAAGGAGCGCACTACAGTTTAAACAAATGTTTAAACAGCTCTTACATAATGCTGAGTCACATGTTTTATGCTGGGTATGATAAGTTTTTTACAGATGCTCTTTGGCCACCAGTTGGCATATTTAACTGGCGTATTTATTGTTTTATCAATTTATCTATTATCTAGACATTATGAGAGACTGAATATATTGTCAGAGACACATCCTTCCTCAAAGATAATGACTGCTCGTGCAAGGACGCTCCTGACAGCTGTCATGTGACAGTTTGTTTTAGCATGCACAAGCACACATGATTGCATTTGATAAGATAAAGACAATCTGTAATTTGTGTATAGTAACCAAGGCCTGCGTGTTTAAGGCTACTTGTTTCTACAAACCAGAATATTTGAGAATACTTCAAATTTGAGTGGTCAACAAAGGGTCTGATCCTTAAAAAAAAAAAAAAAAATGTTTTTATTTTGTTTTCCAGTTAAAATATCTAAACGTAAAAATCCTTTTGTGAAAAAGTGACATTTTAACTGTATTGTAGTGTACTTCAAATCCTAAAAATACATTTAAAAACTGTACTTGCAGATGTTATGTTTGGTCTGTTTTTGAGTTGGTTTTCACTGTTTCTAAATCAGTTTCCTTTGTCTTGTCTGTGTTCATTTGTTACCATGGTTTTTGATTTGCCCTTATGTGTCACACTTGTGTGTAATTAATTACCCCGTGTTGTCCCCAGCATTTATCCATAGCTGCGTCCAAATTCAGAGGTTGCATCCTTTGAAGGCCGCATTCGAAGGCCGATTGAGTCAAAGCGGCGCGACGAAGGCTCCTTCAAATACGGCCTCCAAATGCGTCCTTTGCTTCCCGTGAAATAAAGGATACAACAGATGGATTCTTTGCGGCCTTGTCTGCCCCAGAATTCATTGCGAGCCAGTGACGACAGGATTTTTTTTGAGAGAAACTGCCAGATTTGCGGGTGGGACATGTCTCCACCACTTTTTGCCAGGGTCGATATTATCCACACCACTTTTTTGAAACATCTCGCGGCATGGATGTATACTAATACAAAAGAAACATCTCTAGTTGATTAGCAATTCATTCGTTTGTGTTAAATAATAGGCGATCTGGCGCTGGGATGTGTTGTTTTTAAAATCATGTTGAGTGCTCGTTGCCGCTGTGATCAGTGGCGCAACAGTGTTCTCTTTGCGCTCGTGCACACTGCGCAATCTTCACATGGACGAGCGCTTCAATCTATTGCTTAACGCTGTTGCGGCCGGAGACTCTATTCGTTCCGGTGAAATCACAAAACAAAATGCACATAAATGTGTCCCTACTCTTGATACACAATCACTGATGAACATATTTGGTTTTAATGAGAAAAAACTAAATAAATTACACGAGGGTGGATTAGAACCCAGAACCTCTGGCACGCTGAACAAAAATTCTACCCCTAGTCCAACAGGACATTCTGAAGTTAAATGTGGAGCCATGTATTTATTGGCTAATGTAAAAACTCTTGAGACAAACAATATATTGTATTATAGAAGATGTAAGGATGAAACTATCATATTAAACATTAGGTCTATGTCAATAAATTTTGTGCATTTATTATTGTAATGATACAAATACAAAACACCCACCCCACCACCACACACATTCCTGTCCCACCCACTTTTTAAAACAAAGTTACGCCACTGCTTTTAAGCGAAAGTATAGGGTTTCAACTTTCAAATATCTAATGATTCAAATGTAAAAATAATAATAAAAAAAAACTTTAAAGCAGTTCAAATGTTCACTTATACCTTACATAAGATGTGCCATATAGTTTATACTCTTTATTATACAGCTTCCAAAAAAGTCCGGTTCAAACGTTACTGCCACTCATCAATGGCAGCTGTCAAGAAGGAAAGCTAGGTGACAAGAACAAGCCTCCATTTAACAATGCTCGTTGTGACCTTCGTGGCCTTCGAGGAAATTCAGCCTCTGAATTTGGACACAGCTCGTGTATATATAGCCCTCATTTTCAGTTAGTCTTTGGCTGTGTTTGAAACTGTCCCTATACCCTCATTAATTATTCCCTACATTAGTCCACTAATATAGTCCACTTGAGGGAGTGAATGAAAAAGAGAGTGAGTGAATTCGGACACTGAGTGTGCCGGAAGGGCTGCCTCTTTTGCATAGTTTGTACTTGCTGTTTAATAATTATTTGAAATTTAGCAAACTGACAGCTCCAGTATGTAAGATGAAAAGATTTATCTTGAACTCTGTCATTGAAACTATCTATAAAGCTTAATTAAGCAATTTAATAATCAGTTAAAAAGGAATTTATACCTGTAATATATTACGCTGTACCCACATTGGACCAGCAGTTTTGAAAATGGATGGATGATTCAGCTGCGTGCGCCATCTTCTGTTCAGACGTGAGAATTTATTCAGCGTGTGACTTTATGGGTATTCTCTACACGTTGAGCATACATCAGTTGTACACTCGTTATTGCGGTGCATTGTGGGATTGAATGAGTAAACGCGCAAACGTTCACTATGGTTTCGGACATCACTTACAAATGGCTGTCCCCTCAAATAGTGCCCAATTTAAGGGTATAGGGGGCGACTGATTTCGTCTACGGTTGTTCTATGTATCGTATACATCGTATTTTGGCTTCAGTTACCCTGAGAAGTGTTATTTTGAGTTTGTTTTATTAAAGAAAACTGCGTGTGATTAGATCCAGCTCTTTATTTTGCACCTTTGCTGCCTCAACCGTGCTGACAGCAGATAATATAATATTAATTAAATAAAAGGCCACTTAAGTGTCCTTAAAGTACACCTAAACTAAAACTTAAATGCTTATATATTGCAGTGAAGCATGTTGAACATGCAAGCCACTGGCATTATTATCAGTGAGGGAATGGAATGGTGATTCATTTGTCTTGTTGACAGCAGTTTGGATCTTTACATCATTGTCCAAAGACCAAAGGTCAAAAGAGGCACAGGTCAGTTTGAGGCTAAACATTCTGCTTTTCAGGACAAGTTTAAATATGCGCAGTCCTTTTATCAAAAGCCATAATTGCCAAGCCGAAGACAGAACTGTACTAACAAGATTTCATTGTTTCTATGTCAAAATGCAGAGGAAAAATTTGTCATATTTGTCCGGTTGACCTTGATAACAATAGCAAGTTCATTCTTTGCTGTGAGAAAACCCTTCACTGAAAATGACGTACATGTGGGGGTAATGCACACTGAAAATGACTAAAAAATAAATTTGATTCAAGAATTGAACTAACTGGCCGCACCTTATTGTTCTTATGGGAAAGATACCAAAGTAAGGGGTCACATTGAGTCTGCAGACATTTATTACTTCTTCAAGTGTCCATTCAATCATTAACAGACTCACTGGATAACTGTGGGTCATTAGAACCATGTGTTTAACTACAGTTTATAGTCAGCATGAAATTAAAATTTTGTTTAACCAAGAACTGTGCCTCAGCTCAGTACATTTTTTACCATATTGGTGAATCCCAACTGTCCAAATAAGAGCGCCTGCACACTATTCCCCAGTGAGTGATCAAATGAACTCTACCCTGCATCTCCATTTATTTTCACAACGGCATCTGGAAAATGTCCTGAGCGTAGGCGGGTTTGTTTGTTGCACTGGAGAATTCAATCATGTAGTTTACATAAATATATCAGCAGATACAGTATATAGCATATTTTCATGATGAGTAATTAACTGTGCCTTTCAATTCTGTGTACACTAGATTCGCATCCATTATATGACTATTAATATTTTATACACATCTACAAAATTATACTTATATTCACTGGCCCAAAAAACTATTTAATACACAAATCTATCAATGACATTTGCATTACATTAGAAAACAGCAGTAGGTTAAAATTAATTGCAAGTTAAATCTTTAGAAAGCTCTGAAAGCATTTGCATTTAATATTTTCTATGCAACACAATGAAATGTATACATTTTAAGTGTGGCTTAAGTATCAAAATAGTTTTTTGGTGGCCACTGTATACAGAATAGGCAATAGCAACATAGAGACATATATGATTATATGTTTATTTGTGAATGAAAAACTTATTTTCAAAGTAATTCATGTATTTTGTATTAAACCTCATATATAGTTTATCAGTAATCCTCTCCATTGTCTGATAACATCTGAATGAGTCACATGAATCTTTTGCCATTTGATTATCAAATGAAGGTAAATGCCTGAGAGAGCTTTTCTGACTAGATCATATCACTTAAAGGCACAATATGTAAGATTTTATATTAAAATATCCAAAAACCACTTGCACAGTGTTATATATTTCGTTCAGCTGTGTACTTACGTTATCCTAAATGTTTTCAAGAATTTGTACATTCAGAGAAATTCACAATTTTAAATAATGCCCGTCCCTCCCTTGTCACTTGTCACCCGTCAATGATGTAATATCTGCCTTATCCCTGGTTTCCTTGTACTGCATAGTAACCATGGCAACAGACGGGGACAGCTGCGGATCACGCTCTTCACTGCGTCATCAATCGACACCTTTGTTATTGTTTTGAGGAGTTTAGCGACCCCTAGCGGCGAACCCTTAATCAATATATAATTTGCCCAGTGAGAACATTCTGCGACATAAACATCCATTTAGGTCAAACTGTACATACTGTAACCAAAATTTTGGTCCCAATCATCTAGTTGATGGTGAAAGAAAGAAATGGATGAGATTTAACAACAACAACAAACTACTGGTGACTCAACAACAATCAATGGCCATGTTGCCGACTGGTTAAGAGTTACACGCAACTCTAGTTTAAATGAGTACAAAGACTTTTTTTTTTTGTCGCTCATGACTTCAGGAAAGAAATAGCACAGAATCTTTACAAAGACTTTCTAGTGTGCACGTATCAACCACCTGTGTTTGTGCACACCATCAAACTAAAGTATTGAAAGGCTACGTGTTCAGCTGTAGTATAGTTTGGGCTTTAGAAACTAAGACAAGAACACAGACAGAGACAAATATTTAAAGTGGAAAAGTGTCATTTCTCTGTAAAACATACCGGTAATTGCAAAAATAATGATAGTTTTCAAACAGGTTTTTTGAACGCTCCCTACTTCTGCCATTGGTCAAACAATCAGGTAACCCCGCCCCAGACTCACTCTGTTGGCCAAGCTGTTGCTGTGCCATGGCTGTTTGAATGTTCAAACACACAATGTTTAGGAAACACAGAAATGTCCAAACAAACAGTTCCTAATGAAACAAACTAAGAAAACCCACCCCACAGAATGGAGGACAAACAACTGGCCAATATTGTGAGAAATATTTCTTAAGTTACACTTTTCAAGGAAGTCAGCCAACAAATGGCTTACTTATAGTTGTCTCTGCATGTTAAAATAAGAGAAAGTATTTTTAAATTAAAAACAACTAAAACAGCAGAACAAAGCAAACATCTCCCTCACATATTTCATTACCAACTTTTCTCCTCTCTCTTTTTTACAGGTCTGTTGCTCTTGGCTTCTTGATGAATGCAAGCGGACACCATACAAGGCTTTGCTGTGTGTCTGTTTACAATCTCCTGTTATTACATGATACACACATTAATCAGCAGCAGGTCCATCTGATCACCATGTATGGTCGTTCATCGCTTGACTCAGGGGGATGTATCCAACAAACAGTTTTGATAGCGATGAGTCAAAATGGGCTCCTCCACATGGACTCTGTGCACCATCCAAAATCAACTACATTCTACAAAGCGTGGAGACTGTAAAACACCTGTTTGGACCTGTTTAAGATGATTCTAATCAGCAAGACGTAAAGAAAATGACATTTTTTGTACCCTTATGTATTTGTAGATCACAGGCTGGGAAATGCCTATGAGGGTCCCCATAATATGTCATGCTTATGTTATGAGTACTAAAGCACTCGTGCGCACACTCATGCACACACATACAATGTGAGGATATACTCAGAGAGATCAGTGTATGTTGCTTAGGTCTTTCTGATGGACCTGACAGGTTCAGAAGTGAGAAAAGAGACCCTTCCCTCCATGCTTTTGTCACTGGAACACGCACTAACGGAGCTGACACTGAAGTCTGCTCTCATTTGCCTTACAACGGTAAGAAACACCCAGATAGACGTGTAAAAATGCAGGACATATTCAATGAGATTAAGCTGTCAGTCACTGACTAAAAGAACACAAATATGTGAGGTTGAGCAAAGCAGTCTGAATGCAGATCGAGTCTTATAATTCCAAGGTGGCAATATTTTTGCACCACAATATGTCAGTTATCTGAGTTGCCTTTTTTCGGAGTGTCTATTTACACTAAGTGCAAATAGCTTCCCTTGTTGGCAAACGCTATTTACACTAGCTCCGCCCACCAATGTCTGGTTGGGCCACTCAAGTTTTAGAAAAGAGATGTGAGATTCAACGTCTTCAGTGGTGCAGCAATAGCGAGTAAAGCTCGCAAACCTGGCCTTTAACGTGGTCGACGTGGGTTCGAATCTGCCTTTTGCTGAGCTCGCATTTATTTTCAATAAAAATGAAAATAATGTCCTAAAAGTGGAAATAAACTGTGAACGAGTGGTTAATAATATTAAGTGTTTATTGGGTAGGCTTAGGGGAAGGTGTAGGGAAGGTTTTTATTCTTCCAATAAAGCAGCATCCATTTAATAATTGTAATAAATATAATCATTTACACTCTATGATATTATTGCATCCTGTTAATGTACAATAATACTGAGGTGCAAATAGTATCTGACAATATAAAGTATAGATAGCATCTAATTACTATTTACTCTTATTGCAAAGAACTGATACTTTTACATGGTGTAAATAGAATCTATCACTATTTTCACCTAGTGTAAATAGCATATATCACTAAGAAAATGTGTTATTTTCACATAGTATAAATAGCATCTATCGTTTTTTTTCTTTTTTTTGTTCAAGTACTTCTTGTTACAGAAGTAGTGACAGATCTTTTCCTTTGTATTGTGATTTACATCCACGTAACAGATTATTGAAAAAGTAAAAAAGTATGTAAAATGTAGGGTGGGGACTTATATGCATCAGATGACAGCGAGGTTGAAGTCTATTGTAAGAAAGGGGAAGGGTTTAAGCAGACTAAATGAAAAAGTCTGTCATTTCAACGGAATATGGACATTTTATAATTGTTTATAATTTATATACATATTTGATTACATATGAATGATTAAAAAAATGTTTAAAAGAGAAACACAGATGAATGGCTCACAATAGAAAATAGACAGGGTGAATTTCCATTTCATGCCAACTTTACAATTAATCTTTAAAACACTGATAATCAAAAGACACTGTTAAATGTAATCTTGAGAAGATCTCAGAATGATAATCCACTTTTCATACTGTACATTATAATAGGCTATTGTGATGCCTAAGTTCATTTAAAATTCATTAACATTTTAGTGTTTTATTTTTAATGTATACAAAATAGTATAGAATTTTAATATCATCCTTTTTAATGGTTCATCTGTATCGTCCAGTCTTTCAGTATTAGATAACATAAACCAATTCCATTTTGAACATCCAAAATGACTGCATGATTTAATAACATTAAATCATGATATCAAACAGAATGAATGTACAAAAATATTTCATTTTAAATCGTCTTTGGGGTCAAACAACTATAATCAAATGTCAAACAAATCACACCACTCTAAGCAGGCAAATTCATTGCAGGCAAAACAACTGTCTCAATAAGGTCCAGCCACTTAAAACCAAATTACTTTCAACATACTGTCTACATAGTAATATCACTAAAAAAGCAGGACTTCAGATTTTGGCTTTTCTGCAGCATTTATGCTCTTTTCCACTGCTTTGAAAACTCCCACCAAAATCCCTTAATCCTTCAAAGAGAGTTAAGAATCAACTTCAGAATAATCCGGTCTACCAGGTTTAACACAACGTTGCCAAAGCTGGGCCAAAAAGAACTGCATGAATAAATGAGTTGGCTTACATTATCATTTTACTGTGTTTTACAATACTCACGCAAACAGGCTGACGGCTGTCAGATGGAAAAAATCAACTCACCGGTTTTTGTGGGTGTGTATGTGTGTGACAGCGCTGCCACGCACAGATTTCCCAGGATGACACACACAATTCTCAAAGTGCTGGTTTGTCTGCTTTGTAGAAAATAACCTTTCAGGTCCAACCTGCTCTTTCTGTACTTTTACTCTCTTTTTGTCTGCTTTCACGGTCAGCTCCTTCTCTCTCTCCCTCAATGGTTTTTGCTCTCGTCTACTTAACCTCTGTTAAGTCCCTCTCACATACTGACACACACATGCTCTCACTCTCTCTTTCTATCTCTCTCTCTCTCTCTCGCTCCACCATTACAGGACTTCCTGGTTGACAAGGGTTTCTATGGTAACACAGACTGTGTGCAGGGGCCTGGCTCACTTTTGGCTGCCTTCACTAAAGAGCATTTGAATAGGCAGTCAGCCTTTTGTGGCCATAAGGTGATATTTCACAGCACGGGGTTAAAGACTGGTGAATTCAAAGACCAAACCACATCCACCTCCTGACGTTCCTCCTCTCATTTTGCTCTAATCTGTCCTTCCTTTGCTCCCACCCCAGTGTTTTTCTACGAACCACTGCTTATGTGAGTCTGGCCATACATGGCAAACCAGAGGACAGAAGTGACTCAGTGAAAATGAGAATTTAGGCTTAAGAAATTTTTGAACAGATCATTGACAAATAAACTGAGGCAGAGGACTTGAATTGAGAAACATGCCCTATTCTTAGAAATGTCAAGAAAGTAAGATTTAGTGTAACTACTGGCCCTCAGGATTTCACAAAGCCTCTAAACTGTTTATTTTTAAAGGGATCACCTTGTGAAAATGAAGTAGGCCTACACTGAAATGTATTGAGTGTACACTTGTAACGCACTTTAAATCTTATAAGGATATTTAAAAAAAAAAAAAAAAAATGCAGTAAAATCAGTAATATTATGAAATATTATTACAATTCAAAATAACTGATTTCTACTTTAATATATTATAAAAAGTAATTTATTCCTGTAATGGCAAAGCTTAATTTTCAGTAGCCATTATTCCAGTCTTCAGTGTTACATGATCCTTCAGAAATCATTTTAATATACTGATTTTGTGCTCAAGAAACATATTTTATTGCTGTTAACCTTATTAATCTATAAATGATTACTCAGACATGTTACTGTCCTGTTGTCTTCTTAGGAACTGTGCTAAAGGATACTGAGGGTAATTATGGATTATGACAGTACAGGTACAAAGTACTTATGATTTGAATTACAAGACTTAAAGGGATAGTTCATCTTAAAATGAAAATTAAGTCATAATTTACTCACCCTGGTCTTGTTCTAATGCTGTATGCTCTTCTTTCTTTTATGGACCACAAAAGGATAATATTTTTAAAAATGTCCCACTCATGCTCATCCATATAATGGCAGTGAATAGCGACCAGCATCAAGCTTTTTTAAAAAGATGCAAAAGTATCACAGAATGATCCCATGTGACACGTGCTGGATATTCCAAGTGTATACGATAGGGTTTTATTGCATTTTTAATGGAATTCTTGACCTTGGCTGTTGATCTTCTCTGCATGGCTGTACAATGTCACTTCTGCGTGACCCTGTCTGAAGCACATGTGAAATCACTCCAATCTAACTGGCAAGACATCGTCCCATGACGGGTGACGGCCCACCACGAAAGCTATAAAGTATACCTGGACCGAAGAATTATGGCGATTAAGCAGCTATTTAGACTCTGTGTGTCTCCCTGCCCGCAATATATTACGGGAGGGGACACGCACAATCTATGTGTGGTCTGCTTGGGAGCTGCATGCACAGTCAGCTCTAGAGGTAGCTGAGTGCATTTATTGTGAACGTCTTTTGTTAAGGATGCTCCGCTCCCGCCTGGCTCTCTTTGAGGAGGGCAGCCTCTCATGGTTTGGGTTCCGCGTCTGCCGAGGCGGCATGGTGGATCAGATCATGATCAGCAGATGGAATTAGTGGAGGAGCTCGAGACAGGTCCTTCCCTTTCTCAGCTTTCACCCTCTGGTTCCAATGCTTTCATTCTGGACCCAGAAGCACGCTCTGAGGTTTCTTCTTGTCCAAGAGAATGCTCGGTGTTGGCTTTATCCAGCTCTGAGGAATTGGATGCGGTTAGCATTGAGGCAGGGGAGTTCAAGCTTGTAGAGGTTGTGACTCGAACTATGGCCAAATTAAAAACTGACTGGCCAACAGAAAAACAGGAAGTGTGCCGTAAAAGCAAACTGGATGAGTGCTTTCTGCACAGCAAGTCACAGCCTCTATGTTGGGGCTTGCCTTTCTTTCCAGATCTCCACACTGAGGTGTCGAGATCTGAAAATAAGCCATTTTCTGCCTGTGTCTTTCTGCCCTCATTGTCAAATTATTCATTGATTATGGGCCTGAATGAACACGGGTATGGGGTGATGCCCAGGGTTGAAGAGACGCTTGCTAGCTATCTCTCCCATGAGCCTGCATCTTCCCTTCAGTCCCTGACACTACCCACCAAGCCACATAGACTGAACATCTTCCTTGGTGGGTAAAGCCTATGCGGCAGTGGGTCAGGCTGGAGCATGTCTGCACACTATGGCAATACTGCAGGCATACCAGGCTGACCTGCTAAGGGACTTGAATGAAGGTGAAGGGGTGGGCCTGGATGCTGTCAAAGAGTTGCGCCAGGCCACCAAGAAATTGGCTCACGCTACTGGCCATTCCATGGCAGCTAAGGTGGCTGCAGAGAGGAATCTCTGGCTAAACTTGTCAGGCTTTAAAGAAAAAGACAAGCCTTTTTTTCTAGATGCTCCACTCTCCCTCCTAGCCTCTTTGGCAACACAGTCAACACTGTTGCCGAGAGGTTTCATGAGGCAAAGAAACAGGTGGCGGCATTGCAGAGGTATATCCCCTGATCCAGGTTCCTGGGACTGCTCAAAAGAGCAGCCTCAACTGAGTACGAGCTCCTCACACAGACAGCAGCAGAAGCAGATTATAAAAAGAGGGTAGAGAATTTAGTTTGGTTTTTGTCCACCCCGCTTCAGCAGGATACTGTCCACAATGGATAGTCCCGAGCAGGATCAGGTCTTGGAACAGGTAGTCCAGTCTCTTTTGGTGAAAGATGCCATAGAGCGTGTTCCTCTTCCCAATAGAGACTCTTGATTCTACAAACAGTACCTTATAGCTCTGAAAAATGATGGGAGTTGAACCCTTTGAACCCTTACTCTGAGGACGTACAGGATAAGAATGTTAACGCTGAAGCTTATTGTGTCTCAAATCAGGTCAGAGGACTTGTTTGTTACAATCAATCTGAAGGACGCGTACGTCCATATATCTATTCTTCCACAACACAGGAAGTTCCTCAGGGTTCACTTTCAGGGACAAAGCTTACCAATATCAGGTTCTTCCGTTCAGCCTAGCCTTGTCACCCCGCACCTTCACAAAGTGCATGGATGCAGCTCTGACTCTGTTGCAGTTCCAGAGCATTCATGTACTCAATTATGTTGATGAAATATTATATCGAATTATATATCTGATTCTAGCTCAGTCTGAGGAAATGGCGGTTCCACATAGAGATGTCGTCCTCGCTCACATGAGGTGCTTGCATGGATATAATCTGCGTGTCATCTGAAGGTTTTATATCAAGTCGCTGTCTTCCATTGCTTCTTTAAATGTCTTCATTTTCATTTCAGGAGGTCTTAAATTTATTGATGGAGAAACAGGAAACGCAATATGGCTTAACATGATAAACTTCAAAAAGCAATGATTTAATTAAATAAACGTGAGCACTGCATGTTTCAAAGTAAATACGTGGTGCTCGTTCTACAAACTCGCACTTTCAGAGCAGTTTGCAATCACTGAATAGCCCACATTTATGCCAAGCAATTGCTTTGATCTACTGCTGATGAATTATGACTACTTTATTTTTAATTTGGTGTTTACATCATACCTGTAAACTCGTCACATTTCGACCAGGAAAGTTTTAATGCCATTTACTTTTCATCTTACCTCTGTATAATGCCTAAGTGTTTATAAGCGTTTATAAGCCTAAGTGTTTATAAGGTTTGTTTACAGGGGTTGCCGGTGTAACTGCATACCACTATAATTCTCCTGTTCTTTCTTTCGCCTCTAGTCATAAGAGCCTACTCTACGAGAAGAATGGCTGCCTCTAAGGTATTGTTATCAGGGGTTTCCCTTCAAGAGGTTTGTGATGCGGTAGCCTGGTCCTCTCCACACACCTTCATTAGATTTTATAGCCTGGATATGGAGTCCACACCAGGATCTCAAATGCTTGTGACTTAAGTTTGTGCTCATTATGATTCACACTTGGACAGGGATTTATTCAGTATGGCGTAGTGGGTATGAACATTCCCATAGCGTCACATTGTGACGCAGCGTTAAGTCCCTTCGAAAGGTAATGTCTAGGTTACGACTCTAACCCTAGTTCCCTGAGAAGGGAAAGAGACGCTGTGTCACTTTGCCATACTTCCTGCATGCCTGAGAGAGACTTACATCAGCCAATCCTTTATAGCTTCCACAGTGTACCATCATCCGTTTTAATTTTATCTATTCATAAGTATTAATTTATCTGATGCATTGATTTAAAGACTCATTGGAGAAACTTGAAGTTTCAAGAGCACAGTCGTGATTGTTCTTCAGTCCCCACTTGTGGAATTCAAACCTACAACCAGAACTTTAACCACTAAGCCACATCACCATCATAAAAAGCAACAAAACAATAATAAAACTTTATCAGGCACAACTGCACCCTGGTTCTGTGTGGTTGTGTATGAATTTTAAAGAGTGAATTCTTGATTACCTGAACTCTTTTATGCATGTGTGGCATTTTCCAGAAGTGTATATTTTCCACTGGATCTTGGGAAGCCAGCTCGTTCTTAATAATTCAGTGGTTTGGCTCAGTAGGGCAAACCAGTCTTAAATGGTATAGTCTTACAGTGTGTGTGTGTACACAGTAAGGGATTTTTGCCAAACAGCAACCAGACTATTGCAAAACAGAGGAGGAGAGAAGAAAATACATTCACAACTGACAGTTTAAACAGGAGAATGCATGAGGTGAGACCAGACAACAGGAGAGGAGAAAACAGAGGTCTTATTTTGGAATGAAAGTTCAGCGTGAGACTGAGAAAAGAGAAATAAACTATTGAGAGGGTAGAGAAGAGTGAGTGATGAACTATAGAGGAGAGGAGAGAGGGCTGAATAAATGAGAGGCATGTTATTAATGGCCGGTCTCCTGCAGTGAGCAGATATTTGTGCTGCCAGTATCGTGATTACTGGACCGAATGAAACATAACCTGAAAACATTCTACCATTCTCTTTATTTTTTCTTTCTTTCTTTTTTTCAGTTCTGTAAATGTACAGATAAACCTAATATATAAAGAAAGCACACAAAAGGTACAGGTTTCTTTAAACCAGGGGTCTACTGCATTTGTGAAAAATTTTGTAAACATTTTTAGTAAACTTAAATTGTAATATGCGTTACAATAAAGTACATGGCTTTGTACATCAATAATGATCATATGTATGGAATGTTAAATGCACACTACCGTTCAAAAGTTTGAGGTCGGAATGATTTTTTATTAATACTTTTATTCAGCAAGGACACTTTAAATTGATTAAAGGTGACAGCAGAGACATTTATAATGTCACAAAAGATTTATATTTCAAATAAATGCTGTTCATTAAAGAATCCTGAGAAAAAATGTATCATGGTTTCCACAAAAATATTAAGCTTAATATTAAGAAATGTTTCTTGAGCACCAAAATGAGCAAATTCAGCTTTGCCATTACACAAATAAATTATATTTTCAGATGTATTCAAATAAAAAACTTGTTATTCTAAATTGTAATAATATTTGACAATATTGCTGTATATTACAAATCTTACCCATTCCAAATTTTTGAACAGTAATGTAAATGCATTAATATGGTACTATACTTGGTGGAATATCACAAACTTATACAATATTCCATTTTATATAATATAACAGGGGGTCTCTGCAGTCTCTCTGAAGGATCCTTAGCCTAAAAAAGATTGTAAACCCCTACTTTAAACAACCCTAAACAAGCACAAATCCATCTCTATAATGAAACTACAGTCTGAAATGGCTATGATTTGTCAACTACTTCTACACTAAATTATAGAGTAATCATGTTGCACCAATACTGACGAAATATTACCAAAGGCTTAAGGGATACTGTAAATGAGAGCTAAACACTGCTAAATAACAGCATGACAGGCATGACTCAGAGTTGTGTAAGAGGAAACTAGGTTCACCACAATGGTAAATATTTACTCTTGGCAAGTCCCAGACCGCACTGCTATATATTTGATATATAACACTCAATAAAAATTGATTTTATAAGGATTGCTGAGTTTGTGACCTCAACATTTGAATGTTCTGGAACAAGGATGAGCTACTGTGCATAAAATGTGCAAGATACAAAACCAAGAACAAGAACTTCAGCAAATCTCAAGCCTCAGCCTCAAATATATTTAATCAATCTATTTTCAGTTTTCATTAATATTTTTGTTATGTGCTTTTTAGTTTTAGTTTTTGGTATTTGTATTTAGCTTTGGTTTATTTTATTTCATATTTAGTTTTATTAATTTTAGCATTTAAACATTTTATCTCAGGTGTAAAGCCAATATTTCTTATTTTCATTTAAGTTTTTCATTTAATATATATATTATGTCATGAAACTCTAGATGGGGCAGGCTGATAGATCCTAAACTCAATCTGCTTGCAATCCACATCATTAGGGTGCAGTTGATTGGTATCAGCAGCCAATGAGCTTGCTGCTCAACTTTCAAATACTTGGTCAGCATCTGCCATAGCAGTTTGTTTGAGAAGCCCTCCACCTTCCCCAGCTCCACCTGTATTGATCTGCTATGGATAATTCATGTATACTATTCAACAACAGCAGCATGTCTTACTTGCTCACAGCAGCGTGTTGTGTATGTATTGGCAGTAGCAAGTCCCGTACTTGCTCTGCAGCAGCAACAGCAAAAATCAACAGCAGCATCAGAGTAGCAGATCTATTCCTCCAAGACCAAACATATTAACTATTATTGTCATATCCATTACCATACCAAATCCTCAGAGAGTTGTCATGACATAAATATTTTATTTTATTTCAGCTTTATTTCAATTAATGAAAACAATTTTTAAAACTATTTTTAGTTTTAGTTAAGAGTAACACTGGTTCCGCTGTAAAAAGTCATTTCAATCATGACAACTCTCAGAAGATTTTTGGCATGGTAACGGATACAATTTTTAGGCTTCAGGATTTTACTAACTTTGTTTAATGATGATTCTCAACTATGTTATGAGAGATATAATGGAATTAATTGATATACCATTTTACTTTATGCAATATGTAGGTAAAATAGCCATACAGTACATGGGTTTTTCCATTCAATACAATTTATCTGTATACTGTATCTAATTTGCATATTAATATGTTCTTGGGGCAACATGTAATGAAAAAAGAAGTGTAATAATGGGAGTAATAATTGGCAACATTTTCATAATAATATCTAATAATTAAAAGGAATATTGATACATAATTTATTTCGCTATTCACTTGTGTCTCCCAAAATGCCTGATAATCATGATTTAAGTCCTGTTGACCTCTACAGTAGACATGTGTAAAAATCGATGTTCTGTTTTGTAACAGAAAGTCATATTTTGATTAGAAACCCCATAGATGTTCCTGAGATGTTGATTTATGACAAACAATTTGAAAATTATTCAGATGTAAATGATAATAACAAAATATTATCATATTTCCATAAGGGTGTTAAATTTGATCACTAAATCAATTTCAGTCATATTTAAAGACCAAGGAGAGGGAGTGATCATTGTGAAACCTCCGAACATTTGGTATCTCTGAAAAGCCCTGAATGTGCTCTTTACAGGACATCCAGACTTAAAACTGTGACATGAAAGATGTCAGAGAAAATCACAAAAATATAATGTCCACTACAGAGAACAAAAGTCTATTCCTGGGTCCCAGGAGGATAGAGCAAGTACAGGAACTTGCTACTGCCAATACATAAGCCGATACACGCTGCTGCGAGTAAGACATAGTGCTGCTGCACAAATAGCATATATCAATAACCCATAGCAGATCTATACAGGTGGAGCTGGGGAAGGTGGAAGGTTTTAGAGGAACTCCGAAGCTCACAGCAAACTGCTATAGTGAATGTAACCAGCCATTTAAATGTGTGAGCAACAAGCTCATTGGCTGCAGATGTGACATGGACCAATCAAATTTGTTTTCCCCCACTCTGTGGACAAGGCCTCCTTGCCAACTGTATCTCCTGTATGAACAAATGACCGTTGTCAACCTGTCACACAGGAAACAGTCTGACAGGAATCTAGCAGATCAGGCTCAACAGCTACTCATGATGCAACGTTTCAGAGGACTTCTAACAGCAAATGATAACATTACAAATGTAAGAGCATTGGATGTTTTCTTTATGTACTCTAAATAAGGTAACATTTTTGCCCACAAAAACAAAGCTGCCGGCTAATATTTTTTTTTTTACTATATAACATTTTTATTTTTCAGTTTCAAATAGCTGTATATAATATGAGTTGGATAAACATGCAAAGACCTAAAAGAACCCTAGAATCCTAAGAACCATAAATAAAACCCCAGTTCTCTTTGCACTGACATTGTCGCTGATGTTGTAAGTGGACTTGGTTCTGTTTCTGGTGAACTTAAGTATCAATGACTTTAGCAGAATAAGATGTCTTACAGGCTACTAAGTGAAATTACCAGCCACTGCACACAAAGTGATGAGTGTGAATTTTACTCCCTGGGTGTAAACTGTCTAGCATGTACCTCCACAAATGTTACAGCAAGAAGAAAAGTGACATAAAAGATCATAGATAGTGATGTTTCATGTTCAAATTCATCTTAATTTTTACTTCAAAAAGCAACATAAAACTAACTAGCAGTGAAGAACAGAAGCATACTGTTGAGTAAAAGAGAGTCATGAAGTTTGAAGAGAACTGAAAGATGAGTATTTACCGTGAGGAGACGTTTCCCAGGAATGAGTAGCACAGAAAGAAGCAGAGAGAGGGAAAGGATTACAGCCAGCTCTGTTTTTGTTGGGAGGGCGTTTGCAATTTACTCCAATTCTGTGACTCAGCCTTTGTGTGTGTGTGTGTGTTTGTGTGTGTGTGTGTGTGTGTGTGTGTGTGTGTGTGTGTGTGTGTGTGTAATACACTATTCTGGGCAAGCCAGGATCATACATGAAACTCTCTGTGCCTAACGAGTCCAAAGCTCCGTAATAGTTTCCATCCCATACTCACATACATATACACACACATGCACAGCTGGAAATAATAGAAAGTCCCATGCAGGCTGAGGAGAAACACCCTCTTGTGTGTTAAAATCAAAAGAACAAATGAGTGAATTTCCCTTCCCACACACACAGACGGCCTGTTTGATCTGCAAATACATCAGTTCATTGTTCACTAGAGGACAGATACTCACTTTCTCTCTCGCTTGCTCTGACATATTACCATCTCATGTCTTTTCTACTGTCATACAACGAACACAACTTGCAACATCGGGGCTTCCTTTAGTCCAGTCATACTGTTAGTGCCTGAGTACACGTCAATTGAACTGAAGATGTGCCCTCCGCTAGAGCATAAAATGTGACAATCAAATAACATCACAACGTCCTTCTCGTTCAGCCACACAACACACTTTCTGCTATTTCCACAAGCAATGAGGTTTAGTGGTCACTTATGTCCATTAAATTAGAGGATACTTAAACTACTGGGCTGACCGGCTAAGAACATCAACCTTAAAAACACATTTCAAATTACTGTCTAGGGTTGCATAAAGAGAAAATCTTGACATCCGCCTGCTTTCTTTGAAGTGGCAATGTTCAATTCATGAATGAGTCAGATCTTTTCATTGAATCGTGTAAAAATCATTTGATTAGACTCAATAATCCATTCAGTGGTTAAAAGTGGAAGATTATCAGTAAAGAACTTAAATTTCAGTCTGTTATTCATTTACTTATGAGGGTAAATAATAACAGAATTCTCCATTTTAGCTGTAAATATACTCCGCTAGCAATACTGTTTGAACCAGGACTGATATACACAATATGAGAAATCAGCATATGATGATGTTAAAGCAAGCCTCTTTTAAGAAGCTAAAAAAAAAAATTGTAGATAGAGCTGAGGATAACTGGAAAATTGAGCATAAACTAGAAAAACAATGACAGATTTGCTTTTTTTTAATCCTGAGAACTTCTTAGAAATAATTCTTTAAAAACTAATTATTATACCCAGTGACTCATTAAAATACTGAAGAACCCTTTATCACAGACTTATTCCACGTAAAGGCGGCTTGACAGGGATGAGATCATTTAACCCTATTTACTTACACCACCTTCCTTTCCTTATATCTATGATGTCTCAGAACAGTATGTAATGAGTGGTTGAATGAGTCACAAAAAGACTGTCGTTCAAATGAATGAAGAGTCATTCAAGAAGGGAAATTACTGCAACTATTACAATTCAAAAGTTTGGAATCATCATATTAAAGGGATAGTTCACCCAAAAATGAAAATTCTGTCATCATTTACTCCCCCTCAAGGAGTTCCAAACCTGTATGAATGTCTTTCTTCTGCTGAACACAGAGGAAGATATTTGGAAGAATGTCAGTAACCAAACAGATCTTGACCCCCATTGACTACCATAGTATTTATTTTTATATAGTATTAAATAATACTATGGTAGTAAATGGGGGGCGAGATCTGTTTGGTTACTGACATTCTTCCAAATATCTTCCTCTGTGTTCAGTAGAACAAAGAAATTCATAAGGTTTGGGACTACTTGAGGATGAGTAAATGATGACAGAATTTTTATTTTTGGGTGAATATCCCTTTAAGTCGTATTACATATATACGTATAAAGTCATATTTATACCTGCGATAGTAAAGCCTATTTTCAGCAGCCATTACTCCAGTCAAGTAGGAAAACCTGTTACATAATTTAAAAAATCATTCTAATGTGCTTATTTGTTATACCTGAGAAACTTTTCTTCTTATTAAAAGTTGAAACTAACTGATTATGCTGCCTTATGAAATTTGGAAATCACAATACAATGTCTTTGTTCAGGTGATTCAGCTGGTTCAGTATTGACTACACTTGAATTTCTTGCAGGTCACTGTACATTTTCAAGTCAGGAAAACAATCAAAAAAATCAATTTTTTGAAATGAATTGGAATATTTAGAGAAGAGTATTATAGATGCATGGATCCAACACTGAAAAAATAGTATGTTGAATTTACATGATTTAATAGTGTACATCAGTCTCACATGAATCAAGTTACACAAATATAATTTGTTAATGTAACTTGAGCATGATTAAATAAGTAATTTTTAAGTGACCCAATTAAGTAGTCTAAAAATGAATTTTGTGAGGTTTACTGATTCCTGATTCATTCATTCAATATGTTCTTTTATTCAATTCAACTTCATATATGTGTCATGAGATAGAATCATTAGAATGTATTAGATAGTGAACAGCCTATTAGCTAACAATAGTGCACCCACTAGCACATTAAATGTTAGCTTTCAGCATAAAGCAGAAATTGAATATGAAGCACCAGTCCACAGCCTAAGCAAATGCCCCACTATTCTCCACAGTGGTAACCCAGTGAAATTTAAAACATTCTAATATACGTGAACACTGAACACTGTTAAACACTATCAAGCATCCCCCATTTTCATCTTACTGCAAAACACATAAAATAACATCTAATTTTAACACTCATCAATCATGCTTAAAATGGATCAAAAATTACAGTATATATATGATTTTTGTTACAGTTCAATGTCATTTATGTAATTTTGATTAATGCATAAAAGTGATTAAAATGACAGTAAAACACAAACCATTCATAGTGATTCCAAACATTTGAATGGTAGTTTACAGTATATCAACCATTGTAAGACATACAGACCAAAAATTCTGGAGGTACTGTATTGTAGTGAGCCAAAGACACTTACCGCACGGTATGTATGTCAGCTGTAGATGAGGATGTATGTTTTCTTCATCAAACTGAGCAGCCTTTAAGTGCAATCTTCAGTTCACTCTTTGAGCCATTCTCACTCTGCTTTGACTCAATGGCTTAGTAAACCCTCCCTCACTTCTTTTCTTCTTCCTCAGGCTCTGTTCTGCCATCCAAAATAAATATTTAACAATCAGACAACGTGATGAACAACCAAAGGTCACGTTCTACTCACTCCGCCATTCTCCTCCCCCTATTTTTTTTTTTTTAATGAATTTCCCACTCTTATAACTAGATTTCTGGGGTGTTACTGTAACTGTAATTTAATGCTGATAACCAACTCATTGGACTCGTTGCCCACTGCAGAAACCCAACTGGTACAAGTATACAAGAAAGTACAAATCCAAATATTTGCATTAGAATTAAGTAAATATTTCACTTAATTTAATTTAATCATTCTGATGATCTGACGTACCTAACAGAGAAAGTAGCAGGACGAACCATAGATCACTTCTGTCGCAACTGCATTTCTTGGCATAAAAAATATTTAGACCCGTCTTGGCTACAGCAAAGCTATAGGACACTTCTGCCATTATTGCCCAGTTAAAAAAAAACAAAAAAAACATAGTGTATTAAACATATGCTAATATTTGGTGAGCACATTTCCAATTGTGGGGCATGTTGTGACACTACTGATGGCACAATGGGATTGTGCCATTAAACAATCTATTTTTAAGCTTTTTCTGATTGAAACACAAAAATATTCCAAGGCAATAAATGGTTATATGGTAACAACTAATGAGCCAAAATATTATGACCAGTCACACGTGAAGCAAATATTGTTGATCATCTCCTAACAAGCTCACGTGTCAAGGTCTGGGTAGATGGAAAACAAGCAATCAGTTCTCATAATCAATGTGATGGATGCAAGAGAAATGGGCAGAAATAAAGACGTGAAAACATCTGGGTCAGAGTATCTCAGAAACAGCAAGGCTTGTGGGTTGCTCTCGGTCAGCAGTTGTGAGAATTTACCAACAGTGGTGCAAGGAGGGGCAAACCACAAACCAGTGACAGGGTTTTGGGCGCCCAAGGCTCACTGATGCATGAGGGCAACGAAGGCTACAGAAGGTCTACTGTGGCACAAGTCACTGTGCTGCGCATGGGGCTGTGTACCCACAGACCAATCAGAGTGTCTATGATGACTCCTGTCCACCTTCGAAACTGCCTACAATGGGCTCACAATCATTGAAACTGGACCTTGGAGCAGTGGAAGAAGGTCATCTGATCCAACGAGTCCTGTTTTCTTTTACATTACGTGGAGGGCTATGTATGTATGGACTATTTAACTGGGGTAGTGATGGCACCAGGTTGTACTGTGGGATGATGACAAGCTGGTGGAGGCAGTGTGATGCTCTGGCCAATGTTCTGCTCAGAAACCCTGGGCCTGGCCATTCATGTGGATGTAAATTTGACACGTGCCACCTACCTAAACATTGTTGCAGACCAGGTACTCTTTCATGACAATGGTGTTCCCTGGTGGAAGTGGCCTCTTTTAGCAGGATAACGAACCCCGCCAGCTGCCACACTGCACACATTGTTCAGAAATGGTTTGAGGAACATGATGAAAAGCATGAAATTCCCCAGATCTCAAACCAATTGAGCATTTGTGGGATGTGTTGGACCAACAAGTTCGATCTATTGCAGCTCCATATCGTAACTTACAGGACTTGAAGTTTGTTTTCCATCTACCCAGACCTTGACATGTGAGCTTGTTAGGAGATGATCAACAATATTTGCTTCACCTGTTACTGGACATAATATTTTGGGTCATCAGTTGTTAATATATAACCATTTGTTACCTTGGAATAGTTTTGTGCTTTAATCAGAAAAAGCTTAAAAATAGATTGTTTAATGGCAGGATCCCATTGTGCCATCAGTAGTGTCACAGCATGCCTCAATCCACTTTTGTAGGATGTGCTGGACCAACAAGTTTGATCTACAGCAGCTCCACATCGCAACCTACAGGACTTGAAGGATCTGCAGCTAATATCTTGTGCCAGATATACAACAGGACCTGGGGTCAGGGGTCTTGTAGAGTCCATGCCTCGGTGGGTCCTTTCCAGCAGGACAACGTGCCATGTCACAAAGCTTAAAACATCTGAATTCTAGAAAATGACAATGAGTTTACTATACTCAAATGGCCTCCACAGTCACCTGATCTCAAACTAACAGATCACCTTTGGGATGTGGTGGAATGGGAGATCTGCATCATGGATGTGCAGCTGACAAATCTGCAGCAACTATGTGATGCTATGATGTCAATATGGACCAAAATCTCTGAGGAATATTTCCAGCACCTTTTTAAATATATGCCATGAAGAATTAAGGCAGTTCTGAAGGCAAAATGGGTCCAACCCGGTACTAGCAAGGTGTACCACTAAAGTGGCCAGTGAGTGTATATACATAACTGCATTTATCAAACCATTGTTTTGGCCAACAAATATTTTAATGAATAAACTGTATACATTTATAACATATAAAACAGATGCGACAAACTATTCCAACCTGCACTCAACAAAATGAATCATGGCATAGTTTATTATTAAGCATCTGCATTTTACAGAATAATCACATTTTCAAAATGTATTTATTCAAATACCTTAGAATAAGCATTGTGGAAAAAAAAAATCACTTTTAAAAAGAAAAATAAGATACTGGAATTTTAGCTTGTAGGACATAATTCACAAATATTATTCTAATTTATAGGGTTTTGAGCTTGATGTTTGAAATCAATAACCCAACTGCTACAGAAGCACATATTTTGTAAAACTACAGCGTTAACTTCTAGACTTTCATATCTAACAGCCAGCCAACATGCAAACAAACGAAAACAAATATAGCACTTTCACTTATTAGCACACACTGCATTTCTCACGCCCAAATCCGTAATTCCTCTTCCCCACCCTTCCTGACTATTTTCCATTATTACTTTAAAGGAAAGAGCTCACCCACTTTTAATTGTAGACTTCTTCTGCAGCACTGGGCGTAAAATGTTGTATATTGAACATGACCATTGTAACAGAATTAGGATTAGAATAACGGCTAAAATTTTGTTACTGCTTCTTCTGTTTTGCTTCTTGAGTTTTTGTTTTCCTATACAATACTGACACCTGGCGGAAATGTTCAGCAGTGCAAGCCCTTACGCTTTTTTTAAAGGGTTAGTTCACCCAAATATGAAAATTCTATCATTATTTACTCACCCTCATGTCGTTCCACACCCGTAAGACCTTCGTTCATCTTCAGAACAACAAATTAGGATATTTTTGTTGATATCCGATGGCTCAGTGAGGCCTGCATAGCCAGCAATGACATTTCCTCTCTCAAGATTCATTAATGTACTAAAAACATATTTAAATCAGTTCATGTGAGTACAGTGGTTCAATATTAATATTATAAAGCAACGAGAATATTTTTGGTGCGCCAAAAAAACTAAATAACAAATTATATAGTGATGGCCGATTTCAAAACACTGCTTCATTAAGCTTCGGAGCGTTATGAATCTTTTGTGTCGAATCATGATTCGGATCGCGTGTTAAACTGCTGAAATCACGTGACTTTGGCGCTGATTCGACACAAAAGATTCATAACGCTCCGAAGGCTATGCAGGCCACACTGAGCCATCGGATTTCAACAAAAATATTTGAATGTGTCTTCTGAAGATGAACGAAGGTCTTACAGGTGTGGAACGACATGAGGGTGAGTAATAAATGACATTATTTTCATTTTTGGGTGAACTAACCCTTTAAGGTGACGAATAAATGAGCATAAATAGTCATTCTAGAAACTGTTTACATAAAATGCATTTAATACAAAATTAAAAACTTTGTTCAAATTACATACATACATATTTACATTACATATATATATATATTTACATCATATTACATACATATTTACATTATAGATTCAGAACATAATCTGGTATTTTCATAACATATGTAATACAAATAATTTACAAAAAAGAAATAGTGCAACTAGAGAGAAACATTTTTTAAAACATTTGCACAATGCAGTGATAGATTTGTACATCACAACAGCAATCCTGAAATGAATTGGACAAAATACATTCAACAAACAGGCCAAATGGCCACTAGTTTAAAAGGGATGAACACCAGTCATATGGATGGAAGGAACTCAAGGGCTGACGACACAGAGGGCAGGTCCCAAACGTCATGTAAACCCTCATGCCGCACGGAGTACAAACACATTTATGGCCACAGCTCAAACGATTGTCTGCCACATTACTGTAACACACAACACATTCCTCACAGTCTGGAGTTTCATGATCTGAGGGGGGAAAGAGAAGAGATTAGGTGGTGAAACTACATGTACTAGACCATATAATGGCTGCCTTGCACTTGTGTGATTCTTACCTGTGTCAAGGTAATGGTTTCTCTGGTTTCTCTGTTCCAGCATGCTCATTTGCTCCATCTTTCCTTCTAGCGTTTCTTTATCTTCAGTGTGTGTGATGTGTGTGAGAGCAGGACAGGACCTCCTGGTGAAGATGCAACATTTCTTTTTGGAACCTATAATACAAATACACAGACCACATACACTGTTAGGCAAAAAAAAAAAAAAAAAACTAAGCATATATTTATGTCCCTGGTTTTCTTGAAGGTTCAGTAAGGTATTTCTGAGAAACGCTGTTGAAAGTGGATAAGACTGAGCACCAAAACTCAGTTGTAGCCAAGTAGCAGTAAGGGACATGTATACTCCTTAGGGGGGAGGTGCCTGTGTTGCATAGCGTTCATGAATTTGGGGGCGGAGCAATCATGATAGGGGTGTGATCCATTTGGGTAGGAGCTTGTTTGTTTTGGTGATTTCAAATATCAACTGCGTTTCTCAGAAATCAATTACTACCCCTTTAAGCCAGGGGCTTTCAAACTTGGGGGTTCTGTCAAATCTTGAAATAAAAAAAAAAAAGATTTTATAAAATGTACTTTTAGAGCTGTCAGATTTAACATGTACACTTAAGATACTAATGAAATATATATATTTCATACTGGTGAATGTGATTGTAAAATAAATAAAGTTATATATATATATATATTTTTTTTTTTTAACTTTATTTATTTTACAATCACATTTACCAGATTTGATATTATTAATATTATTTCATATTATTAATTATTATTAATAATATTGTTAATTATTCTAATAATTATTCTATCTTTAATATTATTAATAATAATATAATTCATATTATATTATGCTTTCTAAAGACCAGTCCAAAATCAAGATATTAATTGTGATAATTTTGTTCTTCTGTATGTTAATCTCAAATATGATGCAAATATTTTTTGATTATTTTTCACAATTTTCTCTACAATTACAATATACAAACCAATTATTTAATTTAGGATATCACTCATAATATTTTTTGCAAACTGTATAAATGGGTTTTTTAGGAAGGGAGGCCCCATGCTAGGAGATTTGTTGTATTTGGCAGTCCCTCCTTGGCATCAAAAAGTGTAAAAACCCCTGGCTCTTTTTCTTACAGAAAAGCATTATGGCGGTACAATTATGTTTGACACGGTATACCACGCTACTTCCAAAAATACAGCATTATATATATATATATATATATATATATATATATGCTTTAAAATATATATATATATATATTTGTTGTTGTTGTTGTTAATGCTCTCAGAACACAATATGACACATCAGAAGCCTCACCAAGCATCACCACTGACGTGGTCTGTCCATAGACGTCAATCATCGCCCAGATGGGCCATTTGGGATTCAGAGTGGTCGGCTCCGTGTGTGTTCTGCCATCAGAACTTCGTATGCGCAGGCAGCCATTCTTCTTCAGCCAGAACTGAATCTCTGATTCAGGGCGACTAATGTGCACGGGAACTACTACTGCCGCGTACAGTGGAGAGTTAGTCAAGTCTGGGATGGCCAGAGGGGGTAAAGTTGTCTGCTCGGGCAAAACATGAGTAAATCCGACCCGCAGTGATCCGTGCCAAACTGGCACACTGTCCTTGACTCGCAGGCGCACCTTCTCCTCTATCTTCACCTGTCGCCCGCTGAACGTCAGTCCGTGGCGGAATGACGACACGTCCCTGGTCACCCGACGACCACCGTCACTCAGCGTTATCAGACGACCCTTCACATCTGAGTGGAAAGAAATCGCTCTCAGGCTACCGAGCATGTGACACACGCACTTCACTTTCTCTGGAAGAGAAAATATATATAAAAAAATTAATAAAAAAAAAAAATTAGAGATTTATCCACGTGGTGTGTGTGGATATTTCTGTTATGATTATTCTGTCTCTTAGCAAACTGTGTTTGCTCCGAACTTTTCAGTACATGATAAAACATGTACAGCATCAAATAAGTCACGCCGTAATATACGTAATCAAATAAGAATTTAACTGGTTCTTTGAAACGAACTGTTTGAAAGAACCGATTTATAGCCACTAGAGGCCGCCGCTGCTCACTGTCAAAATCACTATGTTTTGGAAAGTTTCCTGTAATGCATCATATCAGAAATAATCGAGCTCGGACTCTACAGTGTTGCACGGTAAATAATAATTTCACATCATTCACGCACAATATAATCTATAATCTAATTATTTATTAACGACTATATGGTAAATTACTGTAAATTAATTAGTTGATTAACTTTCTTTAAACAAAAATTAATAATTTACATTTAGAAACTTGCTAATTAAAAAGTTTAAATACCAACACAACTTTCTTTAAGCTTGACATGTTGCTTTTTCATTAAGAGATATTGTTGAAAATTTACCATTTGCTTCCAGTGTCATCTTCTTACCTTTCTTTTTCTCTGTCATCCTGTCTCTTAACCAGCTCTTGGTATCTTCAGCACACCAGTTCTGTATCTAAGTGAAAGGGAATCTGTTGTTTTTTAAATGCACGTTTTGTGTTTTATAGCTAAACATTACTCCTCATAGGATGAAAGTAGCCTAGAGGAGGGACCATTAAAAGGGCGGAGCCCTGGAAAGTTACCTTGAGGATGACTCGATTCCTCAACACTGAAATGACAGCAATAATTTCGGAAAATTTTAGGTATTTAGTAATGCATTCGTTTTTTCTACGTATAAACTGATAAGCAAAAGAAAGTATTTGGGCGTTTTTATATGCGCGTCTGGTCCTCTAGACTCAGTAAACACTCAGAAAGTAAACTTTATTTTGTCTAATAGTAACATAATTTGTTTTTTTTTAGTCGTAATTTGACTAAATTATACAACTTGATTGGAAATTATTCTATAAAGTGATATTTATTTGTCTGTTTTCTCCACACATCACGTCTCACATTTTATTAATTTTATATTTAAATGGTAACTCGATAAATTTAGTGTCAATTATTCACTTTTGCCATGCAGCCGTTTCAGTGAGCCATTTGTGTATAATTCTAGATGTTTTCTAAAAGTAGGAATATTTCCTGGATCAAGGACATTGTGTGCTCTTTTGCAAAGCTTTCCATTAAAGTGCTTTGCAAAGCAGTCAACGACATATTCAGAAAATGCATTATTATTTCGCTTTTACATTGAGTGTTTCAGTCAAGGTTACTGTATTTATGATATCATTTACTCATTCAATCATTCACTCATCACAAGATAACAACCATTTGTTATGTTTATAGCTGTTGCAAAGGGATTAATGTGGAAATGAATTAACTATGTATTTTCTGTTTAAGCATGTACATACACAATGTGTGTATGTGTGTTATACACACTGCCTGGCCCAAAAAAAGTCACTGTTTGGATTTAAATACTTAAAGGGTTAGTTCACCCAAAAATGAAATTTCTGTCATTAATTACTCACACTCATGTCGTTCTACACCCCTAAGACCTTCATTCATCTTCAGAACACAAATTAAGATATTTTTGATGAAATCCGATGTCTTAGTAAGGCCTGCATTGACAGCAAGTTAATTTACATTTTCAAATGCTCAGAAAGGTACTAAAGTTATATTTAAAATAGTTCATGTGACTACAGAGGTTCAACCTTAATATAGTTATGGGCAATTTCAAAACACCGCTTTATGAATCTTCGAAACTTTACGAATCTTTTGTTTCGAATCAGTGGTTCGGAGCGCCAAAGTCATGTGATTTCAGTAAACGAGGCTTCTTTACATCGTAAGTGTTTCGAAATTTCAATGGTTCATGTGACTTTGGCAGTTTAATACACACTCCGAACCACAAAAGATTCGTAGAGCTTCGAAAGCTTCATGAAGCAGTGTTTTGAAATTAGCCATAACTAGATATTGTTGAATAAAGTGGTTATTTTGTTTTTTTGCCCACAAAAAGTATTCTCGTCGCTTCATAACGTTAAGGTTGAACCACTGTAGTCACATGAACTGTTTTAAATAGGTCTTTAGTACGTTTCTGAGCATTTGAAAGTGTAAATTAACTTGCTGTCAATGCAGGCCTCACTGAGCCATCGGATTTCATCAAAAATATGAAGGTCTTATGGGTGTGGAACGACTTGAGGGTGAGTAATAAATGACAGAATTTTCATTTTTGGGTGAACTAACCTTTTAAGAGTCTATGATTCGATCATTATTGCAATTATTATTATGTTTCTAGCATGTTATATGTTGACCAAAAATTGATACACCTCTTGATGGAAATAACCACATAATTTCCATCAAGAGGTGCATCAGTTTATGGTCAAGATCATGAATTTAAGGTCTGGACTCAGAGTTATTTGTGGGTCATAATCCATTTATTTAGAATAATGGAACAAAAATACCCCTATACTTCTCAACCATTATTTCACAATTTGACTCTTTTGAATCTTGGCTTTGTCATTCTGGGATATGGCCATGATACGTCTTCCTACATGGTTGATTAAGAAATGAAAAGCTACACACTCCATCAGTTAGGGTTAGAAGAACTGTTGCCAAACATATAACAAAATGCTAGTGATTAGATAATAATCACAGCAATAATGATCCAGTCATAGACTCTTAAGTATTTGCCTATTTAAATCCAAACAGTGATTTTATTTTTTTTTTTTTTTTTTTTTTTTTGGTCGGGCAGTGTGTGTGTGTATAAAACTTAGCTCAACTAAAAGGAACTAAAATTCCATTCCTGTCTTTTTTCATACCAAGAAGTGTGTAAGTATGTTACTTCATTGTGTATGCACAGTAAGTTAATTCTGAAATTATGTATTAAATGGATGTTTAAGAAGCCAGACTTTACTTGAACTGTCAAAAAGAAACCTAAATATTGTGGTGAGAATGGATAGACACACTCTTTGCACACACATAAAAAGCATTATTATTTATTAGTGTAATCATTAACAGTGACATAGCTGAGTTATTAAACAGGCAACATGCACCACAAGATACATACTCTTTAGTCCCTTGTAGGAGGCATGAGAAAGAATATTTCACCCAATACTGTCATCATTATCATAGTTGAGTCCATTTTGAGTATGTGGGTCACATGACTTGGTTAAAATTTTTTGTGGCCATTTTATCAGTCTCATGGAGCTAGTTACTTATTAATCTTACTTTTTTCAGTAAAAAAAAAACAGCCATTCAACTGCTGATATTAATTGTGAACTTTGTCTCAAGATACTGAAAAAGAAAATTAAGTTATGTGTTGTTCATGCTGTTACCACAGTTTGAAAGGGGGTTTAAGGGTTATTATAAAATGGTTAGTTCCTGTCCTTGATTCTGATTGGTCAATAGCTGTTCTCAATTGATATTTTTCATTGAAGCTTACTGTATTATGTAGAAGAGTATTGTGAGAAAGACATCGAGTGAGCGAGTTTATTACCTGCATTCAGATTTAGCATTTTCCTTCAGGTCAGTCCTATATTCATAATAAAAAAATCTGTTTAAACGTCTGATGTATTATCTTGTCCTTTTAACAGTTAAGGGGTTTTCCCGTGACTGACAGCCCTAGTCAAAGCATTTTTACCAGTTGTGTCTTGAGTTCCGATATCACAACAATTCAGTCTTTTCAATGTAAAAGTCTTCGCTACTGACTGACACACTCATAAAGTCTTTGCCGCCATCTAATGGCATAATAATGTAACTTCTGTTGCTGTTCACGGTCAGGGACTATTTTTTCCGGTGGAAGGAAGGGTTTTAGTGAAAGTTTACTTCATGAAAGCTGCATTGATACATATTTTTGGCTTTAATATTTGTATTGTGTGGTAACCGTTTTATAAAAACAATAAAGTACTTGAGGCTAGTGCTGTATCGTGAATAAGTCACGGCTGAAGGGGTTGCAGACACTCCGCTTTCCGCCCTTCAGCCGTGACTTATTCACGATACAGCACAGCCTCTCGTACCTTATTGCTTACATGACACACCTCTCTACTTTAGTGTCTTTGTTAATGCACCTTAGGAATCATCATGGGGAATCATAGTTAGATAGACAGATCTCTTATATAGATAACAAAATGTTGACATTCATGTTAATAAAAACACCCCTGGGACATATAAATGCTTTAAGTTGAAGAACCCATTTATTTTATGATTTGTGCATGTAATTTTCTGCACTGTCACCTCACAGCAAGAAGGTCCCTGGTTCGAGTCCAGTAGGCCTTCCTGTGTGGAGTTTGCATGTTCTCCCTGTGTCTGCGTGAGTTTCCTCCGGGTGCTCTGGTTTCCCCCACAATCCAAAAACATACAGTGTGGGGAAAGACCTCACAACCTACCAGAGAAAAATCATTGCCAAGAAAATTCATGGACAATCTCTCGCGTATGGCAAGAGATGGCCATAGAATCACCAAGAGTCAGATATGACTGAAATGGTAACAGATGGATAGATGTGTTGCTGACTACTGTTGCACCAGTTTACTTTCACTTTTACTTGTTTGTTTTTGTGTTTTATCTTTGTCTATTTTTGTCATTCAAGAAAATCTTGTAATTTCTTGACTGTGATTGCGTAAATGCTGTCATTTCTTGATTTTCAAATATATTTACAAATCAACGAAATACACAAGCAATGTGTATGACTCGATAAATTTAGTGTAAATTATTCACTTTTGCCATTCAGCCATTTCAATGAGCTATTCAATTCAAGGTGTTTTTTGTAAAAGTAGGAATATTTCCTGGATCAAAGGCAGTTTTGTGTTTTGCCCTTTGGTGAGTTTAAAGCTCTCGACTAAAGTGCTTTGCAAAGCAGTCAACAACATATTCAGAAAGCAGCACAGTATTATTTCACTTTCACTTTGAGCATTTCAGTCAAGGTTATTACATTTATGATATCATTTACTCATTCAATCATTCACTCATCTCATGATAACGACCATTTATTATGTTTACAGTTGTTTCAAAGGGGTAAATGTGGAAATGAATTAAATAAATGTATTTTCTGTTCAAGCATATACAGTCAAACCAAAAATTATTCAGACATTTTTTATATTTTTGATATATGTTTACACTATAGTTCATTTATGTAAGTGAGGATACCAAAATAAAGTAAACTGTGACATATTATACCCAAAAATTCTTCATACAGTGGACCAGTAAAATTGATAAAAAATTTTAAACCAAAAATTATTAAGACACTTTGACCTGACCATGTTTTGCTTAAGTATTATCTGACATAATTAAGATTACATTTTTCTGACACAGTTTAACTCTGAGATCTTGTCACATTTTATTACCATTTTTTAACCTATAGTGAATAAACTGAATTAATGAATGAAATGTTCAAGGTGTCTGAATAAATTTTGGTTTGACTGTACAAAGTAACTTTTGCTGCACCTGCCAATGGCCGGTGACTTAAGAACATTTACTGGCCATAAATATTCATGTTGTTCATGCTGTTATTTACCATATTTTGAAAAGTTTGTATCTCCTGAGATACATTGCCAGATTAGGGTAAGAAAAAAGGTTAAAGGGGTAAGAGAAAAGGTTGGGCCCCCTGTTCTGAATCTGAATCACATTTAAACCACCACACATAAATGACATGGCCAAAAGTGTATACCAAATCCTAATTAACATGTATTCTTATGGTGCGTTCAAGTCATGTCTGAAAGATCATATTTACAAGCAGAACTCACATGAACGCCACCTCAATGTCGTAAATACAAGTGGGAAGTTCGGGATTTTCTTTAAGCTCCGATCTGTATGAGTTGGGGGCGTGTCAGTGAGAAACATGGCGTAATAACACAATATTATAGGTATTTAGTGGTGACATTGTCAGGCATTTCTATTTACAACGAAGTAAGCTACTGCCTGCACAAAATATGGCAGCATTATAATATAACAATATAATATGTAACAATAAAGTTTATAGTGGCTTCATAAAAAAGCTAAATACACCTGATGCACATTCTTTGTAGAAGTAGAAGTGCTGTATTTTTGTGTAATTAAGTTTTTAAATAAAATGTTAAAAATGCTACTTTTGGCCACATCTATTTCCCTAAAAACTTTTCTGATTTAGCGCATTGTGAACTGAATTGATTTAGAGCTTACTTCAGGTGAAGGGCAAATCTCAATAAAACTGCTGTGAAGGTGTGAGTCAATAGAACGGGTGCGTTGTTGTTGATGATAAGTTTATCATTTTAATACAATAATGTTTTCATTTCACAATGCAGAAGTGATGTGAAAATAACCTAACAAATTTATTGATGTCCATAAATACATAAATCATTTCTTCATCTGGTGTAAAGCTTAGCCTATCTTCATAGATAAGCTTCATAAAAGTCATATAGCTGTACTGAAATATTTTCATTTTTAATATGATTAACCCTGTTCTCAAACAGTCTAGAGGTGCGTCCTAATTTGCGTACTTATGCACTATTCTATGACGTTTTTAAGTACAAATAGTGCGAGTAGTGCGTTCACACTGAAAATTCCAAAAAGAAAAAGTACACTTTAAATACCCGGATGATGCACTAAATTAACGGAAAAAACGAAGTGTGGAATGTTGGACACTTCATGCACTCAACTGTCGCAGCTTTAGTTACGTAGTGGAGGGGAAGGGGCTGTCAGACTCCGATGTTAAATGACAAAATAACCTTATACAATTCACGCACTACATGGATGAGTACATAGTGCATAAGTACATAGTGTATAAGTGCATAGTGTATAGTTCGTCATTTGGGACGCAACTTAGAACTATAGACCTTATGCGCCAGAGAAAGAAGTGGGCCGCCATCTTTATAATGTTGTCTTTGAACTTCCGTTTTTGCGGTAGCTCTGTATATTTCTATGGCATCGCTGTCAAAGAATAACTAGTTTGTTGTAGAGTTAATGAAAGTTATCATGAGCATTGTAATGTTTAGATGTCTTAACAAATGTCAGTCGATCGGGAAGATTTTAAAACGAGCATAAATACGTAAGACAGCTGTGGAAATACAAACCGGAAGACAAAAGACAACTAGCGCAGCGCTGAAAAGGGGCGGGGCTTCTTAAGGTCTATATGTTGCCAGAAAAAAGCTATTGTTTATCCCACCTGTTGTAGATATGGTCTGCATATGTCCAACATCCTTCCAGTTGTTTGTTTATTCATATTAAATGTGTTTTCTTTCCTGCAATAGGCCTAACTTTTTGATGAAGTTCAACCAATAAAATATCATACAGGTTGAAAAGAACAAGTCATCTTTCTTTCTTACATGACCATCCTCAATCTTCTCAAGTTAAAAGTCAATAGACTTTTAATTCTTGCAATTTGTTTCATTTATGACCTTATTTTATTGGGCATATATAATCACAAGTTTCTTAAGTTATCAGTAGGGTACCCTGCTAATAAAATATCAGAATGTTTTAAAATTTTCAAGCTTTTTGTACTTCAATTATGACTGTCCATAATCAAAAATCATGAAAGACCGAGTCGATGTGAGTGAAGGAATTCTGACTTCATATTCTGGGAATTTCACAGGATGCAGAAATGGCTGAGGTTTCATCCAGTTGGAAATTTACTAAAACAATATTGGGGTGCGTTTTCTGAAGCTATTTTGCTGAAGATGCTTTTGGGACCATAAATCCGGTTTATTTCCATGGGTGTACCTAGAACAAATTTACAACGAGCGCAAAAGATGTCCCTCTCTAGGCATTTCGAGGAAGTCACATGAGAGCTTATCACATTTGTTTTACTTTTATCACGTGAGCAAGCTGAATAAGCGCAAACGGTCTTCTGGAATTAATTGTGTTTGCAACGTAACCAGTAATTTTCCTACGGCATGCTCTCCTGGCCACGACCACTCCAGCTAGCGTCAACCCTATTATAACTAATCACATGATAGTCTTGACAATCACTGTTTGCGGATACCACAGTAGTGCCGTTGTTATGGATCAACTGGGGATCATGTTATCCGGGGGGTATTTCGATTGCGAAATTCCACGGTATTTCCCATTATGCTTTTTAAACCCTCACATTGAAGCGTAAACACTGCATGCATTTATATTTTATAATAATTCTGGGGTGGCACGTGGCAGTGCTTTTTCTTAAAGGCAGTTGACACCCCGGTAGATCCGCCTCTGATCCAGCGAGCGCGCTGAAGCCTCTCCTACTTAGATAAGGAAAAAAGCGAAACCACTGTTCAAACACTTGCGACCATAGTTGGCGTCGGGAAACGCACCCCATATCGTTTTTTAGCGGTGGTTTCGTTTTTTTCCTTATCAAAGTAGGAGAGGCTACCAACACAATTCAAAGGTTAATAACGATTCTTTTGGAAAACACACGCATGGTAGATAGTGTATTACAGCATAGGTTTGCCAGTTAAAACTGGTTTACAGAATGATGATTGACAGGTCGTATTCTCCTTAATCTGCAAACAGTCCTACCTGTAACACTGGTTAGTAAGCAAGTGAACTAAAATAAAGTTAGAAGATAAAGAAACTTTATTACACAAGGAAATGTTTTAATTTTTACAGGTAGCCTATTCTGCAGTTTGTCCAGACATTTTTTTATAGTTCCTAGTTGACATATGAAATCACTGTTGATTCGTTGAATTGCTGCTGTTAATTGCTCCTCCCTAACCAAACCTGAGAAATAAACCCTCAGTGTGTTTCTTTTTTTAACAGTTTATTAGAGTCACGACTGACATTTGTATGAAAATAAAAATATAATTTTTTTTACAAATATACAAAATGTATGAGGCATAGTGTGCAAAACATGTCAAAAATATACAGTATATACAAACATCTGTACATAAGTGCTTTCTTTTTTAAATAATGGAAAAATAGCCTGTACATAGTGATTATATATTATGGATGTGAAAGTTTTCATTATAATATTGAATACGTTTATGTTCTCCCAAATTCAGCTGAGTCTCGGATTGCTCTCAGGAGCATTTTGTAAAGTTCCACCTCATCTTTTACAACCCTGGGCAGGAACAATCCCATCATGCATGTGTTAGCATATGGTAGACGGCATCCACGCTCCTCTGGCTGGTAGAAGTTAATGCTGGGCTTCTGGGAGAATCCAAGCGGTGGGACTTCATCCGCTCCAGTTGTAAATGCCAAAATCTCCTCAAAATGCAACTCGTTTTGTGGAGCTTTTGGTTTTTTATCTGTTGAGGGAAAAATGAGAAGCTCAAGTCTTAGCAAATTGTCAATTACAAGCACAATTATTACACAGTTTATCTCACAGTTCACTTGCTAACTAGGAAACTCACCCTCGATCATCTTAAGCATCAGTTCCCAGTAATGTAAAGTCTCCTCTTCAGCCGCCCTCTTCTTGGTTCCTTTTTTACTCCAGTGGATTTGGAACAGGGCTGTGAATGTGCTTCTGGAAAGGGGCTCATGCATGTGGATAAAGATGGGCAGAAACTCAACCCAGTGAGTTTTTACCATATCCCAGAACTGTCCATAAGCATTCAGTCCCTTTGTGAACTGATGAATCATATTTGATGGTCTGTAAAAATTAGCACAGGCTGTTAGTGACTATTCTTATATTTAAGCAATATCACACAACATATTACTAAATAGATAATTATTTTTAGAAATATATGAAACGGTGCTCTTGGAACGACTAGTCAAATTAGAGGACCAGAACTAACTGTTGTATAAATGAGTGTTAATTTGATCATTTTTATTACTCTTTCTTATTAAATGAGTAATCAAATTTTAATATAGATACATACCTAAGATATATGTAATGTCGAACTGCATAGGAGTAAATCTTTGGTACATCTTTGATGGAAATTTCAGGTTTGTATATTCCAGGGAATCCACAGTCACAGATCCAGTCACCATGCTCTCTCTGCAGACTATGGAGGTCGTCCATTGTTTTACATGACAAAATCTGAACGCAAGATAAAATGATTAGAGATCTTGTAGCTAAAGCATGCTGTAGCTAAGAGATCTTGCAGCTAAAACTGATTGATGGAGAAATGTATAGAAACCTTTTTCAGTTTGTCCTGAATGTCAGCATCTGGTATTAGTTGCCAGTCGAAGTCTAGCAGTCGACATTCTTGGGTGCACATCAGCTGGTACAGGCAAGGGTCAAGAGCTTTGAGTCCTGGTCCGCCATGAGCCACAGACCACGCAATCAGCTTCCCTGCCAGCTCATACTTGTGTTCCTCCAAAGCCATCTGGTCATAGGTGAAGAACAAGTGTCCAGACTGCCCCTCAAAGATCCCCAGCGATCTTTGCACCTCCATCATCAGGATTCTGAGGCAAGGGTAATGAGATGGAAATAATGTCAAAGTCAAATAAAGCTGTAACCTCACCACTAGTGCATGTTTCATGTTTAAGAATGAGTTTTCTACACTTCACTGAATCCAAATCTAAATTCAAATTCAAATTCTTTAGTGTAAGTGGCATACCTAAAAAACTCTCTCCGTGGACCTCCACAGTCGAGTGCTTGCTCACCAACAAATGTCACAAGAGGTATTTTTTCCCAAGGGAAATTGCAGTTGGAAAGAGCATCTTTAGCACTCTGCAGCAACTTTTTACGAGAAACCAATACTGAAACGTGCTCAGTGGCACTGAGATGCATGTGCTGAAACTCTCTGAGCAAAGAGCTAACGTCCATGTCCTCCTGTTGAAGAGATGTAAACACTGTCTTATGCTGCCTTTCTGCAATGTCAATGTCTAAGGTGCATGTGGGTGCTGCAGCACCCCCTGTTTTCACAGGACAGTAAATGCAATGCAAATTTACATTTATTTAAATTTTTTATTATTTAATAATTGTTTGTAATAAACAGTTATAAAAAAGTGTTATGTGGTTTTTTTTTAAGAACAACTAAGATAAAATAAATAAAAAAGCTTTACAGGTGCAAGCATAGGATAAGTTTCTAATTATAACGTTTTTGCAGTGTTGAGCAATGTAGTCAATCACAGACATATCTGTTGATTTCTTGAACGCATTGGCCAATCAGATGTTAGAATCCACTCACTACTCAAAACATCAGTGTTTATACAGTGCTAAATGGACTCAATAGGCCTTTATCACAGTACACGTGTTGTCTTTGATTAGAAGCGTAAAGGAATTTCCACCTGCATTATTGTCAATGGACAGGTGCCAGTTTTAAGAAGAAAATTATACTTGTGTAGTTTAACAACAATAAACTTAAATATTTAAATCTGTTTATTTAGACTTACATGTTATCCTACCATGTATGTCATCTTTCATTTTAAGGTGCAACATTATCTGAGCGAGGTGATCATCAGCGCTGCCGGTGTACTGACGGCATGAGATTATCGAGCAGTGCACAGCTCAAGTTACTGCCAGAGGAATCATGGGACTGATTTCATTTTATTTGTAATGTTATTTTGTTTATTTTTGCAATATATAACCACCCATTATTGTCTACAGCATAATGCTATACAATATTGCACTCAAACACGAGGATATGTTTTGTTTACAATAATCAAACCAGTTATTTTTGAATAATCGTCTATGGCCTGGACATATTCCTTTATTTAAACAACTTCAATTTGATGCCAGCATCGTAAACTAAGTCCATGAAAAAAAAAGTGAACATTTTTGTTTAATACAATAAATTTCCCCCAAACCTTTAATTTAATCCACCCAAAATAGACTTTAGTCATAGTTAATAATTTAAGATTTGTCTAATGAAAGCTCTTTAGTGATATGTTGTTTGTATTCTATTTTTGTGAACAGTTCTGTGATAAAATAAGGTGATAAGACTCTGAAGTATTGCGCACACACATACAGAATGGCTTGCGCGCTCCCGTTTAAATAACGAAATATGCGTCAGAATATTATAACGCCTTTTTTCTTTGTTTCACAATACTCAATTAATGATTGTAAACAGAGGTTGGTATCTTTAGAATAAGTATCTGTGCTAAATTTTACAAAAATAAATCACAACATTCCCGTGCTATGTGCACGGCCAGTGTTAAAGGCTGCAGCGGATAATACTTGAAGCTTCCGCTTTTCGAACGCGGAAGTGTGATAAAGGCCTATGGAGCTTTGTGAGATCACGATTAACTGAGATGTCAGCTTTTTAGGGATTATAAAGTGAGCTCTCTTTGCACGCATTCTGCCATGCCAAATCATGCACGCAGCACTGCCTATGCTTGCTTTTATGTTAAATTAACAGTGGTTTGTGAATGTTAATACTTTAATAACAAATAATTTATTATCAGCGTTTATGCTGGGATCTGTAGGTTGTGGCTATAGGTGACACGTAATTTAAAACTATTTCATGGATGTACTTAAAAAATTGTTTTATACTTTTTATATGTTTAAAGGCTTAATGTATCTCCCTTGTGCAGTCAAATGACCTGGTGTACAGGTTATGCTGTTTAAACGATATATATACCATAATGAAGATAATTACCATTGAAGAGTTTCGGCTGGAATCTGAAAGATAACTGTTGGTTGAAGTCAGCCGGTGCCTCTGTTGTGCAAGAACAGGTGGAGGAGAGCGTGATGGTGAGAAAGCATTTGCATTCATGACTGATGATAGTGTGTGTGCAGTCATCTGTGGGAAAAGCAGTAGCCTAGTTTAATTGTATAGTATTGTCAAGTAATTGTCCACTAGCAGGTTAAAAAAATGTGCCTTTAAAGAACTCCAGTGCTTAAGCATTCACCTTAGTTCTTTCAGTGGCACTTCCACAGTATTTAAGAACTGATCAAATGAATAAATAAATAACAATTTTCTACTATACCTCATTTAAAACAATGTCTGTCTCAGGAATTATATACAGTGTGCTGTCACCCAGCTCCTTTTTTATTTTCTTCAGAGTGTCTCCATGTAATCTGCAAAGTCTTCCACGTTTATCAGCCTTCGCAAAAAGGAAACCAATCAAATCCAGACTGACCAAGGGATATCTGGAGCAAATGAAGCGATTCAGCTCTCTCCAAGTCCAGTTTAGATCTACTCCTCTTGACTCCGGAACAGGACTGCCTAAAAATCATCACATAGAACATATTGTAAGATCTTTCAAACTGGCGTTAATTGTAAAACTATAAGTTATGTGCACTAACAGAGAACTGTCATGCTAGTAATATTTTTGAGCTAAAAGTAGCCATATAATGTACCTAAACCAGCTCTTGTGAGATCTGAAAGTTCTTTGGAGCTTGGGACGGTGGTCTGGTTGGCATACTGTACAAGGAAGAGACTCGGTTTCCAGTAAGATGGTGTTTTCTGGACCACTCTGGTGTCTAAGCATAAAAAAGGTCAATGGAATTAGTACACTGGATACTAAAACTAAAAAAACATGCTTGATGGATGGTTCATTATTGATTTTGGCGTTTTAAGAAAACCCTTTCACCTGATTTATGGTTATGCTCTTCCTCTGACATTTGTCTCTCAAACTGTCTTGTCGACCAGTTGATGCCACCGTCTATGGGACAAACCGGGCATGATGTTCGACTGCCCCTCCTTGAGCCTACAGCACATTTTTACGAAAGATTTTATACATTTAATAAGCAGATTCAAGTATCAATTCTGACTGAACTGAAAAAAAGAGTCTTTTTCTCTCTCTGTACTTACTCAGAAGGCGGACAGCACTTGTGTTTCCGTACAAATCAATGAAAACCCACAATGGATTATTCAGGTTCAGTCCTTTTGCTTTCAGGTAATATTTCTCCCCACCTTTCTCTTGAACAATAACCATGCCTGCATAGTTCAACCAAAACTGAAGCTCTACACCACGCCTACACAAGTCCTCTGGCACTGGCACAACGCAGTATCCCTGTGTGTCCCTTAGGTTTGGTATAGAGGCAGGTGGTATATTGTTTCTTTGTGGGCAGATGTTGGTGAAACCCACACGGAGAGCTCCATCCCATGACGAGGTGCAGTCCTCAATACACATACACAGCTTTTCATCCACCTTTACTGTTCGGCTAAGAAACACCAAACCATTCATAAAGTTTGAGGTGTCTCTGGACGCGAGTCGCCCTCCTTGGCTGAGGGTCACATACTGTCCTGTCAGGTCCACGCTGAAAGTCATCGGGCCCAGACATCGACTGCCACACATGCGATCGTGCTCTAATATAATACAAATGAATCTTAAAGTCAGACTGACAAACCAATGAACCTATATAGAACCTCTGTATGTATTTTGACCAGTTATACTCACTCATTGTTGGTCTGTCTTTGCTTCATGAAAAGGTCCTGATGTTTAAGCTGGTAAATGCAACCAAAAATGATTTGTGACCATCGCTTTTATTGTCCAAGTAGCTCTCAGAGAACAGAAGCCTGTTTTACTAGTTGCACTGGCTGAATGAAGAAAAGACAAGAAGGGGAAGGGCTAAAATGCAGGTGAAGAAGAAAGGGGAATTACTGGCTGACTTACCTTTCTGAGGTTTCCACACAACGAATCACATTACAAGATTTTATTTTTTTATTTTTTTAATTGGATGTTAGGCATCTCATGACTCAACTGAATGTCATTTTATAATGTAGCTTCATTTCCTTAGAAATGTTATATATGAGAAATTAGGTGGAGTTGAAATGTGAATCTTATAAAGACATGCGGTTGCACTTTATTTTACAGTTCATGTACTTACAGTGTAGTTAAGAAAGTACTGGGTAATATAAGGTAACTATGTGGGTTAAGGTTAGGTTTAGGGATAGGTTCAGGGTTAGTATTATTACCCAGTTATTGCAATTACTATAATAAGTACATAGTATGTACATGGAGAACAGGACTGTAAATAAAGTGCTACCCTGACTACCCACACTAGTAAAACTGTAAACTAGTAATACTGTTTTTTTTTTGTTTGTTTGTTTGTTTGTTTTTAATACAGTAGTTAGAATCAGGGGGAATTAGCTTAATTTTCATGTAATTTAATCAATGGCACAGATGAGAAATAATAAGACTGCTAATCTCCACACCACCATATATTGTATATGGTGGGTGCAGCGATCTTATTTTTTTCTCAACAATTTAATCCATTAGCTAACATATGGTAACAATTAGCAATATATTTGTTACAGTTGTATTTATTATTCTTTGTTAACATTAGTTAATAAAAAAAACACAACTGCACTGTAAAACTGAACAGTGAAATTAGTTAAATGAAATGAGTTTGTTTCACTCAAATAATAATGAAAGTTCATTGTACTTAACAGAAAAAAAAAAGTTGTGTGAACTCAAAATTTCATTGTAGCAAGGTGAACTTAATATGATTGAGTTGAGTTGCAGTAGATTTCTAATTCCCAGCATGTTTTGCATCAGACTGTATAAATAAATGTTCAAATTAAGTCTTATTTTGTGTGTTTTTGCATAAGATTAACATAGGGAGACATAAGTTAGTGTTTAATGTTGTGTTTTGTTGGGATTTACAAGGGGTTCTGTTGTGTTAGTTTTGTAGGGTTACCATTGTGGTGAAGAGAGCCTGTGGTGAGGTTGAGGATGGGCTGCAAAACTTATAAGACCACATATACTGTATGTTGTTTGATTATATACATCCAAGTATATAATGACAGTCTCTTTGATAGTTATAATGGCATGTGTTATTTTCTATCTAACATTTAACCAAGACCTGAATGTGATGTTAATGTAAATGAACTGTACGTAATTAACATTATGATGAGTGGGGCGAGGCTGAGAACTGTGGGAGCGAAGGGATGCCAGTGACATGATTGTTAATGAGAGACTCTCAGCTCCGCCCCACTTGTCACAAAAAAATTAAGTTCTACTAACTTAAAAAAATAAGTTAGTTAACTTAAATGTTTTGAGGTATTAAGTTTCCCCAAATGTTTTGAGTATTCTGAACTTATTGAGTTTTGCAGTGTGTTCATTGTTAGTTCATATTAGCTCAGGTCCATTAAATAATATTAACAGGGACAACTTTTGATTTAATATTCTAAAAATTGATCTAATAATGTATTAGTAACTGTTGAAATTAACACTAAGATTAATAAATGCTTTATTAACATATGCTTTTTTTACCATTTAAACTTTTACATATGGAATCACAAATATTTCAGATGACTTTGTTGGTAACGTGCTGGTAAATAACATGACACGTGCTTTACAACAACAATGTTGATCGTCAACTTGTGATTAACCAGTGGAATAATTTTTCTTTGATGCTATAGGAAAAGAGGCAAACAAGTTTTCTCGCCACAATAGAATGCTTACAGTAAGGGATAACTTTGGCTCATTGAAATACTAGTGAAACAAGACATGTGTCGAATAGTTTCACGTCTGGTTTTTAAGAAAACAAACAGCTAACACACTGTATTATCCTTAATGATGTTTAAGGGTTTCAAGAAAGCAGTATGGATCTGATGCTGAGATTCATGCAGGGATCAGTCGAAATTGCCAAATTGAGCGGGATCTGCATTTAATTTTAATGCAGAATACTGTAAAAAATATGGACTTTTTAAGTATGACTTAACTATTTATATTCATGAATCATACCGTAAGTAGTTCAGGTGGGTTTGAATATTGATGTTATATCAATTATTGGTATATATAATTCCCAAAATGTCATGCTGTAATACCGGAGTTTCCATTTTACTGCTGTACTTTTCTCTGAAGTCATAACATTTCTTGAAAAACCAGGGATCGGGATCATCCGAGATCCACTTTCCTTTTCTGCAAAAAACATGTATGTGGCAAGATTACTGTCATAACGAAAGCAAAAGTATGACTCCACCTGATCGTACATGACACCTCTATAAAATTTGACTTTTTAACATTCATGATTCAAACACCTATACAAATCGCCAGAAACAATAATGACAATAGAAGCAATAAAAACTCAAATCAAATAATTAATAAATAAAATAAAATCTGAAATAAGAAAATAAATAATGTACATTCTGTAGCATAAATTCTGTAGAATGTTTTCATAATCACATCACTTCTTTTTTCATCATCTCATTTTTATCTTTCATCATTCTGTGAAACAACAGATCTGATAAAACATGCGGAAACTGAACAAGTAAATAATGATGAAACATGCCTGACATTTGGGTGGAACTACCAGCTGTAAACACAGCATATGAGTTCAGGTAACCATATTTATAATATAAATAATTGCTGCTATACAAGGAATACCCAGATGACCTACTATATTTGCTAAAATGTGTGGTATACACAACTACATGTGCAGTGAGCTTCTGACCTTCCATTTCTAGCTTGACGAATGAACCAGACGTCGCATCATCAGTTACAATCTTTAACAAAAAAACTGTTTATTTTTTTTGCGCTATTGCACAGTATGCAGTAGTCACTTGTCACAGTGACTGGCTGCAGGAAACAGAACTCCGCAGATTTTGAATTCTTTCCTTTACAAAGTTCTTCACATCCACAATTTGCTAATGCTATCAGTTGTCAAAAAGTGTATAATTATCAGCTCCATTTAACACATTTATTTCAATCCATTCTGCAGAATAATGGGAATTTTCACACACTGTGCATGTCCAGATTTTACTGGCACGTTACTTCTGCCATTCAGATACATTTGCCTTTCGAAAAACTTGCAACATCTTTCTGCAAAAATTTGGCAGTGTGTGTGAAAAAAAAAGCCCGGACGCACTGATCAGATGAAACAAGATATGGTGTCACGTATAAACTGGAATTCCATGTAATTGTTTGTACTATAAACATCACTTTTCATATAATTATATACATATAATTATAACATGAAGCCTCAAAGTGAATGGACAGGCTGATTCTCTTTCTACTATATGTCTTAATACAAAGCCAAGTTCAAGCTGAGACAAGTTCAGCAGCTTATTTTTTTCTTCTGATCACAGATTGGCAGTTGTTTTTAAAGCAATGACAACCCTATGTTAGAATAGATTCAGCTTTTTTGCATTTTGCCAGTGATTAAAGTACATATGTACATATTGGCCATATTTGTATTAGGACACATTACTTTTTAACAAATGTAATGATTAATTTATTATACGCTTTCAGTTCTTTTGCTGGTTCCTGTTGTCTTCATGAACTGAGTGAGGAATTGTCAACAGTTCTCTAGAGAGATTCAGACATCATGACTATCTATCGCCATCTACAGGTAAGCATCCCAAACAATAAAATCCAGCTAGGGAATTTTCCATTATAAATCCTAGAAGTCAGTGGAAGAGGTTTTTAAATAAATGTTTGGGAATCCCTGCATTAAAATAAAATAAAATAAAATAAAATAAAATAAAATAAAATAATAAAATAAAATAAAATAAAATAAAATAAAATAAAATAAAATAAAATAAAATAAAATAAAATAAAATAAAACAAAATAGTCCTAGTGATTTATTTTCATTAAAACTAAGATTTTAAGGTATTTATTATTATTATTATGTTCTTTAAGATATAATCTTATAATATATAATCTTTCTTCTTTTTTATACCTCAAAAAAATTAAGAAAAAAAAAAACAACTGACCCTACACCACTGGTGAATGTAAGAATTTATGCATGAACCTAGACATAATCAATAGCTCAGTACAAACTGTAATTGTAAAACCCTTCTTGAGCTGGACAGAATATCAAACAGTCTAAGACCAGAAAGTCAAGGACAATGCCTAGTTAAAGGTCAGACTGATAGTTTAACTTTTGCTCTCAGGAAATGGTTTTTCATTGCTGTAGATTCTTTACACTTATAGTTGCGCCATTACATTACCTTGTGACACTTAAGTGTACATATAACCAATTGCCTATACAAACCACCTCTACTGCATCTTTAAATTAAACATTTGACTTTTTTCCAGATATATGTCGACTAGATATGAATCAAAAGTTCTTTTGATCAAAACTTTAAATTACTCTACAATCTCAGAAATATAATTTTTTAATGAATATGCATATATTTTGAGGAATTATGTAAGTAGAGAGGGGGAGATTTTGCAGCTGATATTAGTAAATGTAAAGAAAAAATATCTGTCAGACATAGTCACCAAACATCTTATTCATCTTCCACAAAGCCACAATCATAATGAAGGAAAGGACAATGTAAATACATTCCCAACGACCGTTCAAGATGACAAAAATCCCATTTCCTCATGTTACGCTCCTCCACAGCCACGGCAGACGCCCTATTAAAAAGCAACTTATTCTCACCCAGACTTTTTAAAAAACTATTAATCTGTTGACAACCAATCAAAGGCTGCCCCACTGCAAACAGACCAATGAGGAGATGAGGCACGTTGAGCGCTCAACCAATCAAGACAGGGCATTCTAATTCTGTCCATCATTATGAAGCGGTGTAAGGTGCATCTTATTTATGACCTGCAACCAGAGAGCCAGTGGGACATTTGTCTGTGAAAGTGAGAGTGGCGCTGGGTGTTCACATTGGAGTTCCAGCATCCATTATGGACTAGTTAAAAGAGTTGAGAAGAGGAAGTGAAAACAGACTCTTACCTGACCTTTGAGACATTTTTAACCTGGGGTGATGTGAGGACCACACTGAGCCCTGGAAATACTCCAGATTATCACACAGAAAGTTGTCAGGTTGTGTTGAACTCAGACTCGAACTGGAGGACTTGATGTCAGGACCTTGGTAAGAAATCAGTCTGGAATCATCATCATCATTGGAAACAGAAGAAGTACGCACACTAGTTTCCATGGAGTCCAATATTTCAGGGTCTTTCCTCTTCAACAACAGCTTGAACCAGTTCCCCTCAGACATCAAGGCCCCGGTGTGCCAGTACTCCATTCCCAACTCCTTCTACAAGCTCAGCCCTGCCAATATCAACACTCAGCTCCAGGCTGGCACTCCGCATGGCATCAGTGACATCCTGAGTCGATCCATGGTGGGCGGCCCGGGAACACCTGCGCTACTGTCCGGGTACCCCTCGATGGGTGGCTTTGGGACAGCTATGCCTAGTCCAGGGGTGTATTATAATCGGGAATACGCCCCATCGGGACTGACCGCTTTCCCTAAACCCGGTGTTGAATGTTCGGGTATGAAGGGCAAAGGCAGCAGCTGCTGGGTGGATGGAGGGTACGAGTGGAGAGGAGCGAGACAGCAGTGTGCCAACAGTAAGTCTGAGCAAGATGTACTTCGAGTTCATTTGAAAGAGTATTTGTGCTGTGATTCCAACAATGTTACATTTACTAATACTAATTTACCTTTTTTACTATATAGTAAATTTATGTAAATTGTTTGAATATCATACAGAAGAATAAAATTAGACTGTATTTAAGGACTTGATGAGATCAAGTTGAATATTAGTCCAGTCAGTGCGATTTTATTATAGTATATAAAGATGTCCGTATATGATGTAAATTAAATTTAAATATAAGGATGTTGGCAATATTTCAAATTACTATTTTTCAGTTAAAAAAAAAAAAAAAAAAAAAAAAAAATATATATATATATATATATATATATATATAACTTATTAAACAGTTCATTATTTTAAGATTTCAGTGGAAATGTTACAAGATTTAACAAAACAGTGTGATATTATGTATAAAAAATTGACTGGTTATGATGTAAATTAAATTTAAATGAAAGGTTGTGGACAATATTTCAAATGACTTTTTTCTTTCAGTAAACAAGATATAAAAAAATAATTGTTTAATTAAAATAACTGTTTCCTTTTAAACAATTAATTATTTTAAGCTTTAAAATAATAATTTTTAAATGTTAAAAATTATTGAAATAGAAATATTATTAAATATATTAAAATAATGATTAGTGTATAAAATATAATAAACATAACATAATACTATTAAACATTTGACATTTTCATAGACATGAAAAGTAAAACTTCTATAATACCAGATGTTAAGATTATTCTATTTATTCAAAGACCTCTTTGTAACTAACTGTATGAATGTTTCTAACATAAAATAAAAGTAAAACTTGTAGATGTAAAATTGTTTCCATTTGACCAATTCATGTCACATTCAAGTCACAAGGTTAAATTAATTTAAAAAAAATTAAGTCACATTAAATGTGGCAGCACATGCAGGTTTAGCTGTGATACAAAATCTTGTGTTTTCTCTGTAGATGGTGGGCATCACACTGAGACTGCGGGAAAAAAGAAGCACACAAGACCCACTTTCAGCGGGCACCAAATCTTCGCTCTGGAGAAAACCTTCGAGCAGACCAAGTACCTGGCAGGACCAGAGAGAGCCAGACTGGCATACTCACTAGGCATGACTGAGTCACAAGTTAAAGTAAGATAATAGTGTTCAATAGTTTTGCATTCGTGCGTTATTCAATATAAAATATATAAAATACATAGGGGAAACTTGATATAAATTGTTGGGGGATTACGGTTGTTGGGAAGCTAACAGCTATTAGCTAAGTAGGTTGTGTCTACATAACTGACGTTCTCAAAGATGTGAGATTGTGAGAAAGTTGTGTGGGAATTTATTTATATTTAATTATTTGTAATGAGTTTTAACGGCACCTGCGTGAATCTGACACGATAATGTAATTCCTCAGGTGTGGTTCCAGAACCGGCGCACTAAATGGCGAAAGAAGAGCGCGACGGAGCCCAGCTCCACACAGGCCTCGCGGGGGGAGAGCGGAGGAGACGGGTCAGAGAACGAGGTGGAGGACGAGGAGTACAACAAACCGCTGGACCCCGACACGGACGATGAGAAGATCCGACAGCTGCTGCGAAAACACCGCAGAGCTTTCTCAGTACTGCGTCTGGGACCGCATCATCTCTGAGGGCGACCGCACGTTTAATAGGCTATAGTAGGCCTACATTGTGCCAACAAAACACGCATATTCATACCATACACAGTTATATAAAAATAAGAAGTCTCAAATGATACAAATACACAGTAATATATAACCGTTCTCGGTAACACTTTCTATGAACATTTACACGTTTTTGTTTTTTTGCCAAAGAAAAAAAAAAGATAGGCTACAGAAACTATGTGGTCAAAACTGAACCTGCTTTTAAACAGCCTATTAGGCTTTTTTCTGCTCCTACAAATGTCAACAGTAAAACAATTATGATATACAAAACAGTTAAAAGATTACAAAATGTTTTGGGCAGTGTGTATTGTAATTAATACATTGTATAGGCGTTACAAATTATCCCTTCAAAAAAGAAAACGCACATTTGTGAACTAGAATTTTGAATCTAAAGATTATTACTGGGATATCTTGTGTGACAACTAGGCCTATTTAGTACTCTGTAAGAAATTATTTTAATCATTTTAATATTGAACTATTCATGGTTATTCATTTGATTATTCATTATAACATTTAATACATAACTTTTTTATTGATTATTGTGTTATAATACAATGTATTATCTAAATATATAGCCAGGAAAAAACTGTTATAATTTATTTATTTAGCTGATGAAAATTATTTACGAGAACATACAATTGACAGTAGGTTATATCACAAGGCAGGTATTAGGTATCAATTTTAAGGCATTAAGAATATAGTTACATTATAAAGGTTTCAAAGAAAGTATTGCCCAGTTGTCTTTGAATTCTGTACTGAATATTGCTCAAACTTATTCAGAGGTAAAATGCATTATAAATGCTCATAAAACTGCAGGGATAACAAGCAGATATGGTAAAATACAATCAGATACATAAATCAATACTGAATGAACTGTATTCTCACTCTTTATGTCATTACATGTTATTGTAGATACACATCCTTCCTTTCTTCCAAAAGTTACAAGCATTTCATGTTGTGTCAGTGAAGTTTAACTAACCTACAACTCTCTCAGTCCGTAAATCAGGTCAAGTTCATATGGAGGTGTTTAGTAATAAGACACAGCATGTTTTCCATAATGCCATATAAGCACTGTACAGAGATACTATTATTTATTGATTTTTAAAAACTCTTGAAGACAGGGTAGATTGATATTCCCCCAATAATAAATAAATAAATAACAGTCAAATGCTAACATCTAAAATGCATACAATCTAATGTATATGATCTGTAAATTAATTATGAAGAAAATGCACAATAAATTGCTGTTTTGAATGTTGAGTTTGTCTTGTTATTTTGAAAATCACAATCTCTTTTCAAAACCATAACAAAGCTACATTTAGTGAATCTTTTAAAGAGGTTAAAAATAACTTTTCAGCATACTATATGATGCACATTATGAAAGGACTGAAATCTTAAGAATATTAACTTACATTTTAAGGTAATGCCTGAGCTTAACTTGTTGTAAAAAAAGGCTGTTTGAACTGTCAATAAATGTAAAACTTACTCTGATAATTATACAGCAAATCAACAGGCATTGGGTATAAAGTGGTCATTGTCAGTTTGATGAATCTCATTTAACTAATGGCTCCTTTGAGATCAGTTGTCTACAGGGAGACATCAGTCAGATCTCAGATCCTTTAAACGAGAGAGCAGATGGTGGGAGGGTGAGTGTGTCTTGTTGAGCATCTGTTTGTTATGGACATCTTAACTGCACACCTCAATTAAAGGGTCTTATAATGATAATGACTTTGGATTGATCAATTAATGTGAACTGAGTCAATGTGAAACAATTGACCAAACAGTCATCAATGGATCTTCTCAGTGATGCTAATTTTAGCACCTGTTGCAATATTTAAAATATCGAGAAACTCATTGGCTGTGTCCGAAAGCTTAAAAATGCTGCCTTCAGAGGATACATTGCAAGGTAGGAAGGCATCAAGCCTCAAGGCAGGTCCGAATCCAATGTGAGCTTCACTTCCTCTCTCCTGAGATACCTTCATCTGCTCGATTTTTGAAAGAAGCATAGATGTATCCTTAGCTGCCTTTGATATCCCACAATCCTGTGCTTTCCATTCTGTGAGAGTTGCGCTAAAAAATAAAGATGGCATCTGAAAGTTGCAGTTGGTGGTCAGTTTCTGTGTAAATGTATGTTTTTGACCAATGTTTTCCACTTTGTCATTCTAGCAAGAAATTACTACTGTAGTAATTAACTATTTGCTTAGTAGGTCTTTGTAGATCATTAAACTGTTACACTGCCTCTGTCCGAAAATAGTTTCCTGAGGTACCTTCATACGCAAATGCTGCCTGCGAAGTCATTGCATGATAATGTTTTTGAATAATAATAATAAAAAAATGGTTATTTCTAATCCTACTATGCATTACATTTTCCTGACCCTATAGGTCAGGTAAGGTTTTTTTGTTTTTGTTTAAAAAAAAAGGAAAAGAAATTAATGTTTATTAAAGAAAGACTGGAGGAATGGCTGCTGAAAATTCAACTTTGCCATCACACAAATACATCATACTTTGAAATATATTAAAATAGAAAACTGTTATTTTAAATGGCAATAATATTTCACAATATTACTGTTTTTTTACTGTATTTTTGAACAATCAGTGAGACTTTTGAACGGTAGTGTGTTCATATATTTCATAAAATATTACAGAAATAAATACAATAGCAATTTACATTTGTTTTCTATAATCTACATTGCAATTAATAGAATTAATAAATAATTTCAATATTTTAGTTACTATTTCTTTACCCAATTTAAATATTCTGTTACATGTATCTATAGGCTAAAAAAAACAATACAACTTATCAGTTGATGAGTATACATTTTATTAGGAAATAAGACATAACATATTTAAGAAAACATTCAGTGGTGCTGCAGAAGATATAGTACAGTAAGAGGGTCTTTAGACCGTTTCAGGCCAGTCCAACATTCGGCAGCACAATAGGTACGACTAGAGTAAATGCACTGCAACTATTTTACTGCATCTTACATCTGTAACAACAGATCTACCAAACACAAGGTCTGTCAAAAGTCATAAAATGGAAAGGAAAAAAACAATATGAGGAAATAACATAATATTTGGCACGGTATCAAGCATCGTGTACATCTTCAATCACTTAAGAGAGTCAAGAGTCTCATGCAATTTTTAGGTATGAATATGACTGTTTAAAAGGATAGTTCACCCAAAAATAAAATGCTGTCATCATTTACTTTCAAGTGGTTCTAAACCTGTATGATTTTCTTTGTTCTGTTGAACACAAAAGAAGGTACTTTGAAGAATGTTAGTAGCCAAACAGTTGTTGGTCCCCATTGACTTCCATAGTATGAAAAAAAAAAAAAAGTCAATGGAGACCATTTAACAACATTTTTCAAAATATCTTCTTTTGTGTTCAGCAGAAGAAAGAAACTCATATAATTTGAGGGTGAGTAAATGACAGAATTTTTATTTTTGGGTAAACTTTCCATTTAAGTAAGATTTATGCATGTGTTTACTCTGAACAACCTATAATTTTCTAATGGCAAATGTTCCTATCGGCAAGTTTCCCCCTGGCCCAGCAGTCACCATTTATTTTAAACTTTTCACCATACCACTATCCATCTTCTGGATAGACACTATATAATAATATACAATATATTTTTCAATGGTTCTGGGGTGAATCCATGACAATGCCTCAAACAAAATCTATTTTTTTAACAAAAAAAGAAGAAGAAAAGTCAAAGTGACACAGAAAGTAGAAATAACTTAAAGGTTAACATAAAATAAGCAATGTGACTGATTTCACAAATGCTACGAAAGAAAAAATCCCTTTTATTACTGACTATGAATGCTCACATCACTGCAAAGTAAAATACTTCCCCAAAACGAGTGCAAACATGAATGGCTACATACACGTGAAACTTAGCATGCTAATAACAGTGCACATAAATCTCAAGAGACTGTAGTGTTTGTGTTTATCTGTAAAATCTCAAATGCTAAACGACATCGATGCCGTACCTACAGCGACTCCGTGGCCTCTTATTGAACCACGGTTTGAAGCGATGCCCCCGAGAACAGTAAATTATGTTGACCATACCATGAATCAACTTCAACAAGTCCATTATTGACAGGTGGGCTGTACGATTTAACCCTCACACGTAAATTATGCGTGGGGGTGTTCAGATTATATTGATTTAATCAATAAATTCAGTTTTGGTTAAGAAATCACGGCCCTGTCATATCTGGATATAATCGCGTGTAGAGATTGTTTGTTTGATATTTGAAATGAGGAACATGTTGCTGGGACATTTAAAGGGATATTTTACTATAAAAGTGTGTCAACTTCAATCTTGCATATTGTCGGTTTGATTATTAATACATTTCTGAGCATCAGTCACTCCAAACATCTATTCAACAATTCAGATGGACAAACAAGGTGATTCAATAACAGTTACGTAGCCCTATGTATTTACAATTTTAATTAATTACATAAAGTAATTTACCACACAGAACCCTACTATATGAAACGTGGTCATTACAACAAGCTTTAAACAGATTTAACGCTGGACCAACACCAATAAAAACTATAAAGAGTTGTTAAAACTTTACGAAACAATACGAAATACCCAAGATCCAATGCAATTAAAACAACAAACAGATCTCTGAATGCTACGCTCCACATTAGCATTCAGCATTGCACTAGTGCTCTAATTAAAAGTCTGGGGGCTTCCAGGCCAGGGCACTCTGGGTAGGATTTCCATAATTCACAAGTGCTAATGGCTTTATAACTCGTCCCTTGCTGTCCTGTACATATTCTATTGATCCGCAAGTCTGACTAACAACCCCACAGAGACAATGACTGAAGCTGAAGACATGCTGATGGCCGTAAATGCTGAGGTGAGTGTAAATGCAAAAATAGAAGATTATGAATCCATACTCGCACATGCAGAAAGTATAAGAACTGTATAAGCAACCAGCTGAAAGCTACAGTGTCAGCCCACACTTACTCGACGCACATGCACACAGATGATGAATGTCAATGCAAAGAGATTCCGGAGTGAAACAGCAACCAAAGCTTGTGCGTCACAGCAGCTTGTGTTTGGGTGTGATATTTTCAGCATACGTGTACTTGTATTCACATCCTTACAACGAGTAAAAGCAAACTAATGGAGTTGTAATTTTTAAAGCATGCCATTGTAATTCGCATGAGTTTACATACTCTATGCAAAGTCTTAAGCTTAGTTGTTTGTAAAAAGTCAGGAGTTGAGAGCTTTGAGAACTGCCTTTGTGTCCTTTCTCTTGGTCCTTCTTGATTTTGTCCTATTTTTCTTTGTTCAGACATTTCTGAAGTCACGCTGAACATACCTGAAGTCTTTGTTAAATGTGCATCGTGATGAAAGTAAAACTAAGAGAACATAGCTTTCAGAAAATGAATAGTTCCTGTCCTTTACATTGTGTGCCCACTTGAGTTTGCCAGGAGATTTCAGAGGTCCTGTAGGGGTTTCTCATTGTCTTGGTGTGTGAGAGTGAGTGTGTACTTGTTGTAGAGCCCTGGCATGATCAGAAGAGATGACCACAGATTAACCTCTTGGTTCACGTCAACAACACAGGAAGTCCTGATAAAGAGAGAGAAAGAGTGTTTATCAACTAGAAAAAAATATTTATGAAAACACTAATCTTGCACATGACAACTTTGTGATTTATTTATTTTTTGGTTTATGGGTATTTGACCTGAAATATTTTCAGAATTACCGAAGGAAAGGATTAAAAAAAAAATTGTCTTAAGACATACATTTCCCATTATATATTGAAATAATTTTTAACCCAAAATCTTTATATTGATAAAACCAGTCTATGTTTTTTGTTCATTTAGAAACATGTTATTAGTTTTTCTAAGTGTAGGAAAAGTGTAAACAGTGCAAATAGAATGAATGAAAGTGGGTTTATGAATGGGTTGAAATGGGTTTATGAATGTATAATAATTAAACAGAAAATGTTGTATATTGAAATGTACAATTTTGCTGAGAAGTTAGTTTTAAAGGGGATGTCATTTTGTCTTTTGAAACGTATTATACTGTATTTCATTCCATTTTATTTTTTTTCATCCATTTTAAATAAAACTGTTCTTTTACCTTTCTTATTCATTTGTTCTTAAATAATTTAAAAATGGCCTTTTATAATGTTTGTATATTTTTTTAATATACAAACATTATGCCTTATTATGCAAATGTAAAGCACTTTGAATAACCCGTGAGGCATAACCTGATATTGCTGAGTTCAACATGTTCCTGGGTCAACATTTTTGTTGATCTTGGAACAACATTCAAATCAACCAATCAGATTTGAGGGACAAGTTTACAGATTATGTCAAGTTTAGGCTTAAAATCATGAATTGGTCCTTCTACATCAGTGTTATTCATCTATCATTTCCCTCTGATTTTTGGGATAACTTATGGGTAGGGTTAGGTTTAGGGGTAGGAATAGGGTTAAGACTAAATTTTCAGACTAGAATGTTGTTCCAGGATCAACAAAATATGTTGACCCAGGAACGCATCTAACTCAGCAATATCAGGACGTGCAACCAGTGAGTATGAAATATATACATATATGCTATATAAATAAACTTGCTATGCCATGCCTGCTCTTCTATAATCTGTCTGCATAGTATCACAATTTGTGCACAGTTTTGTATTGCTTGCTTTTGGCTGGTATTGACATTGACTTGGTATTGACTTTTGTACAGTGCTGTACTGAATGTGCAAAAATGTTTGATAACACTTTAGGGTCCAATTCTCACTATTAACTAGGTACTTATTGGCATGCATATTACTAGGATATGGCTGTTTATTAGTACTTATAAATCACATATTAATGCCTTATTCTGCATGACCTTATTCTATATCCCTTAATCCAACCCATACCTAAACTTAACAACCACCGTACTAACTATTAATAAGCAACAATAAGGAGTTTGTTGAGGCAAAAGTCATAGTTAAAAGTTAGTTAATAGTGAGAACTGGACCCTAATCTAAAGTGTGACCAAATGCAATATCTTTGTTTCCACCCATTTAACTTAGTATCTGTCATTTCTAATTTCAAAGTGGTCCAAATAGTTTAACTATTTGGCAGCAAATAAACATTTAAAGTTTTCGCAGACTGAAATGTTTTACGATGTATATTGTATTGTCTTACACATAATATTAAACAGTAAAATAATAATAATATTAAAAAATTGCATAATCCGCTTTAGACCCCGGTTCTTTGATTTAAGAACCAAGGAATACTAAAATTCATAATTTAAGTCTATTTGCAGACTAAATGACATGATACAGCTGTGGTAGTAAACCCATCTAAACACTAGACAAGCGTAACCTATAGAACACACATAAAACTGACAGCAAAACAAAATCACTGCCCTAAAATTGCCAATATGGGACAACAATGCAGAATAGATTGTGTTCTGTGTATCTGTAATTAATGAACACTGGTGCTTTTATGGTTCAGTGCGAGGAATTGCTTGCGTAGGCTTAAGAGACAGAGAATCCAACAGACATAGATCAGGAGACGAGCAGCGGGACCTGTCTTCCATCATGCAGCACTGAGGTGCTTAATCTTGGCTCAGCGTCACAGTAAATGAGGGCCGAGGGGCTGCTAATGGCTTCTCAGGGAATATCAGAACAGAACTCTTGAGTGGACTGACGGACATTCTGCTAAATACGGAAATGGGAGATGTGTACTTGGGTGGTTGACAAATAACGCGGGCATTAACCTTTTTTCATCATCAAGATGTTGGGCGGGAATTATTTAAATGAGAAATATTTTAGCTTTTGTTACCTGTCAAAACCATCACGTTTTTTTAATTGTACACATATATTTGTACAGTGTGATGAATATATGTGTAAAACTACAAACATTCCATGTTTACTCAAAGAATATTAAGACATATATATATATATATATATATATATATAACTGAATTAAATGCCAATATAGTTTTATTGTATTTCTTTACATAATAATGGTATATCGTATTGTCCATATAATCTGAAAATATTGGAAAAAAACAACAACAACCTGAAAATCTGATTTTATGATTAGAAGCAAAATCTTTGTTGTTTCAGTTCAAGCTACAAAAGCAGCAAACACAACACAAACAAATGAAATTTCTCACCCTTTGACTCTCCTAGTGTCAATGTGAAATTGTCTTCAGTGGAAAAAACAGGAAAACAGGCTGCAGACAAGACAAAAACATAACCAATAATAAGATAAATAGTTATCATCATTCATTGATTCATCCATCAGCATTCGTTAAAACATTTTGATGAAGATGGGATGTTTAAGAGATCTGATCACCTTGTGGTCTCCCATGCAGATGTTGGAGCCCAGGGTGTTATAAACAACACCACTCTCACCCTCTTCCCTCTGCAGACAACAAACAATAAATCAACAAATTAAGCAATACAAGCCGCTGTTCATTCAACTCAAACATGCATATTGCATATTCTATCCAATAACTAAATGATTATTGATTTAATCATATGGATGTGTATAATAACATTCAATTATGGTGTAAAAAAATAAGTTAAAAATATGTTTTAAAGAAATTCATTAAGATAACAATAAAAGTTATACAAATGTAAACCTACCCGGTGAATGATGTCTTTCGCGTTGTGGGACATTAGGATGCGGTCACACCATGCCGGGCATCGTGTGTTCATGTACTGTGTAGGTTTAGTGTAGTCTTCACTGTATGGGTAACTGAAACATTAAAAACATACAAGCAGAACTCAGACAAGAAAATTACACAGTTTTGGACTGACAATTACATGGTGGGGTCAGCACACTGCAGACTTTAGTACCAACCCCAATTTAACTTATGTCTATATTTTGTAATTAATTCTGAACACCTTGATTAGCTTATTTGAGTGTGTTTGGTTAGAACTAAACAAAAGAAAGGGTTAGAGCTAAAGAAAAAGATAGATTAAATAGTATTTCAGATAGCTTGAAAAAAAGAAAGAAATGATAGCTCATTTTACCGTGTCTCAGAAATTATTTTTCAGTATTGAAAATAGTGTGAAAGAGCTTCTTTTTTAGGTGTTGTTAACCAAGGCTGCATTCATTTGATCAAAATATATTTTTAAAAAATAAATAATTCCTGGGATAGCAAAGCTGAATTTTCAGCAGCCATTACTCCAGTCTTCAGCAGTGTTGGGGTAATGCATTACAAGTAACATGTGTTACGTAATCAGATTACTTTTTTCAAGTAACAAGTAGTGCATTACTTTTAAATTTACACCACAATACCGAGTTACTTTTTCAAGTAAAGTTACTTTGTTTTCCCATTTATTGATTGACAGTTCCCCTGTCTCCATATTGAGAGAAATCGGGAGTAAGTGCAGAGGCGTTATGTGCGCTGTGTAAACATGATGGTTCATGATGGTTCAACAATCAAGTCGAGACCAGGAGAGAAAAAGCCAGGTGAGAAAAAAGTAACGCAAAATTAATGTAATGCATTATTTTCCATAGAAAAGTAACTAAGTAATGCAATCAGTTACTTTTTTGGTGAATAATGCAATATTGTAACGCATTACAATAACTTTCCACAATACTGGTTTTTAATGTCACATGATCCTTCAGAACTTATTCTAATATGCTGATTTAGTGCTCAAGAAACATTTCTTATTTTATCAATGTTGACAGTTTTGTAGAAACCATCATTCTTTTTTATGGATTATTTGATGAATAAGAAATTTCAAAAGAAAATTTGAACTCCATTTGAAAAGTAATCTTTTCTTGCCAAATTAATTTTTCCAAAAAAATCTTGGCAACCGAAACCGTGTTCATATGGATTTAATTGGTCCACGAAAAGTACAGCTAATATTATTGGTTAATATTTTGGCCTTGCAGAAAAGAAACGTCTTTCAAAAGTGGAGCAGAGACCGATATTATGCTTTGATTTTTACCTTTGGAATATTGTGTACTTTACATTTTCAGGTGTTTAACAATACTTTTTAAAGCTGCTCACCTAGGAGGAAACCGGATATCCTCCTCTGTGATGACATCGTGGAATGCAGCGATCTCCTTATCGTACTTCAGCAGCTGAAAGACAGAAAAATACACGAGTTTAGACTCCTAGAGATATATTCTTTTGATTAAATTATAGTCAATGTCTTATTTCTTAAAACAAAGTTCAGACCTCTTTTCCGTTGTTTTCTCTGAACACAGCCTGGTGCAAGTAAGCAAATAACTTGGTCTCTATATGAAGGAGGACCTAGTGATGGAGTGGTAAAAAGAAGGACAGAAAGAAAGAAGTATTGAAAAGAAAGCAAGGGAACAAAACATGAGTAAAGAAAAAATAAACACAAGGAAAGACAAAGAGGAAAGACAAAGGTGAAAAGAGAAGGACAGAGGTTAATGCAGGGCATAAAAAACTAGCAAAGAACGGAGAGTAACTCCAACTTTGCTGGCACAAAAAATGAAGCACAGGTCTCCAGGAGTGATCTAAATGCAAGCTCGCATTTTCAGGACTGGCAAGAAGTCAATATCAACTCTCCAAAAACCATAAATCTGGCTGGACAGTGTACTGGATATGTCTGAGCGCACACAAAAAGAAAAAATGAATCATCTCCTGGATGCAAAGTCAGAGCCTTTAACATGTTTACAAAACCTCAATAAAGCAAGTGTCACTGCAGATTTGCTGGTGGCTCTGTAATTCTGCATACTGGTGAATTCAGAACAAAATCAAAACAGAAAATAATAATAAAAATAAGGCTGTCAATTTAACACATTAATTTAGTGCTATTAATTGTAATATATATGTATCAAGTCAATTAATAATGGTCACAAATGGCCAGCAGTCTGACTCATACACTACCATTCAAAAGTTTACGGTCGGTAAGATATTTTTATGTTTTTTAAAGAATTTTCATATGCTAAAAATATCTAAAAATATAGTAAAAACTGTAATATTGTGAAATATTATTCCAATTTAAAATAACTGAATTTTCAGCAGCCATTACTCAGTCTTCAGTGTCACATGCTCCTTCAGAAATCATTCTAATATGCTAATTTGGTGCTAAAGAATCATTTCTTAATATTATCATTGTTGAAAACCAAAAATTAATTGAATGTGTAAATGGTTTTACCTCAGACAGACTTGTAAAGCCAATTTTGTAATGTCTGCTGAATGACTGAAACTTCATGTGTAGGCTTTTCTCAGAAAATATTGATATATGCAAATGTTTGTGGTTAATTTGATTAAATAATCAGCATATCATACACCTAATTCAATATCTGTTTTCATCAAACAGCTTTAAAAAATAAATAATCACCTTGTGGTCATTGTCTTTCTCTTCACAAATGATTCTTTCTACCTCGTTGCTACTGTCTTTTTTTACCGTCTGGATATCAGCCGACATGGAGAGGTTCTGTACACAAACAAATACACATATTAATCTTTATATAATTTATGTGTGTATGTGTTCTGTGTGGAATATATCAGTCAGATCTACCTGTACTAGACTGAGTGTGTCAAGGCGGAAATTGAAATCCCCAAACAGGAAGAAGGGAAGAGGACTGTAGCTGTTATCTGCTACCCTGCAAGACAAGAGAAAGAGTTTGATATTGGACCACAAACCAAAGACTTTTCTGCTGAAAGACACAATGACACAGCATTTAACTGTGATGCATTTCTGTGTGTAAGAGAAAATTCAGCTGGAAATAATGTTGGCTTGGACTCAATTCTATTCAGGCTTTGATTTCATCGTGATGAGTAAACTATGATAATATAGGTTACTATTATTTTTAACCACCAGTTTCATGTTGTCGTTACATCCATTGTCATTTTTATAACTTGAATTTATATACACAAACTCATGTGAATAATTCAAGTGAATAATTCAGAAGCACAAACCTGTTGATGACGTATCTGAGAGCTTTCTTGCGGTTTGCGGAATACACTGACGGACTAGCGTTGCAGGCTATGAGATTGGAGGCATCATGAAACAGGTGAACGTTCACCAGGTCTAAACCCCTGTACACACACACAGATAAACACAAGATATATTATATGGGGAGGGGGGGTCTCTCTGTGACTGATGTGGGACATTAGCTGATAGGATGGAGTTCACAAGCTCCATTCATTTATCACTCAGTCTTCAGGTTCCCGTACTCCTCTATTATACTGCTGCCATGCGTCTGCTATTAATGTGCTTCTGATGACACACTATTCCACTAACACACAGCTAACACAACGTGTTTGCTTTGAGATGAAGCCAAAAAAACACACACACAATAGACTATAAAAAAATTATGAGGGACATCTCGAAATGTGAAGAAGAGAGTGTGTGAAAACATACTGATTGTGAATGATCCATCGTGTCCTCATGTAGCCTTTTCTGGACCACTTGAACTGTAATAAAAAATGTACACAAACATATGCATGCATATTAAAACTAAGGAGGCATTCATATATTTTATAGACAGATATATTCTATTTTATAGGTTTTATATATTCATATATTTTATAGACAGAGTATGAGTCCCAGTACTTTTTTGTACTTGCCGATAAATATATTTTAGTAGTGCTGCAATTTTCATTATTTTTTTATTGTTTAATATTTTAATGAAATGACAAATCTCCTATGAATCCCATAAAATATAGGATACTACATTAAACAAAGACAATTTTAGTCAATTTTATGTATAACAAAATCACATTTTTGCTCTTTGATGTCCATTCAGAGTCACAACGCACACAAATCTGTCCCACCTCAGAGGTCTTGTCCTTCTCAACTATATCTTGATGATTAAAATCGAACAATATGTTATATAAAACTGTCATGTTTAATATTAAACTTTAATTTTAATGACCAGAAATTTACATTTTTGCATACAACCTTGTTACTGTATGATTTCCCCCTCATTATAAAATATGTAGCATATGTTAAAAATTGTGACAACTAAAAAATAACATAATTTGGACCATTTTTACAGCATGATAGAAAAAAGATAAGTAAAAAATCTTATTCCACATTATTACATACTTGGCATGAATATGTTAATCTTAAAATATCTCTGATAGTTTGTTCTGCTTCCAGCGTTTCTTTGTGTTTCAAGGTTTATATAACAAATGCTCTATGCATTGTATGAGAGCATTTAACCAACACAAGTATATTAAACTGGTTCATCCCTAAAAATGTAGTCAAAACAGAAGTGTGTGATACATTGGACTCTGAAGTGAAGAGAAATTCACTAAAATTTTACAAAAAAAAAAAAAAAAAAAAACCCATTACACACACTTACATCAGGCCAGAAGTTCTTGGGGAATTTCTCTTTTTCCATGGTAGTCACTCCTTCCAGGGAGCCCACGTACTTGTTATGGCCTGAGACAGCTTTAAACTCCTTCACTACAAGGAGGAGGAATAAACAAACAAGACATATTGTAAGAAAAACATGCAAATGCAAAATCAATATACTAATGTTGGAGTTGTCGTGCCGCTGTAGGCTGTGAGAGCAGGATCTATGAGACACTGATTTGATAGGGCACCAAATTCATTGGTCCGCTGATCTTAATGGCTCTTCTATTAGTCCTCTTTTTGAGGGCTTATTCATGAGATGCTGTGACTAGAACAGATGAAGGCTAGTGAAAAAAGCTTATGAGGTTAAATCCTGTTCTATCAGACACTAACCAACTGAGTCAAAGGAGAACATTTATTTCTGTTGTGTTGGTTGGAAATGTATCTCTCTGCTAATGGCATTAAATGTCTTGTTTTTTTGACAAATAAGATTATGTGTGAATTTCACTGAAATGTATTAAAATTTGTAAAAAAAAAAAAAAAAATTGTGAAAACATAATTCACATGTTAAATCCTTGTACCATTTAACCCACTTCATTACATAATTTCCTGGAAATATTTCATCAAACAAACATTTTATTAACCATTTACAGAGATACTAATAATATACAGTAAACCATTTTGAGAAGCAACACTGTTCCTCAACTGAATACTATGAATTCACCTAAATTTTGAACTTTTGAATTCTCAATGTAAAGCATCCTAACGTTTTTACTTCACGTTATTCATTTACGTTATTTTTAATGGTGATTCTCATTAGTTTGCTTGACTGTAGTTCCGTCATTTTCTGTCAGTTAATACAATGATTTTTATAAGCATAAATTAAAGGGATAGTTCACCCAAAATTGAAAATTCTGTCATCATTTACTCACCCTCAAGTTGTTCCAAACCTGTATAAATTTCTTTGTTCTGTTGAACACAAAGGAAGATATTTTGAAGAATGTGAGAAACGGAACAGTTCTGGGGCACCATTGACTTCCATAGTATTTTTTTTTTTCTACTATGGAAGTCAATGGAGCCCCAAAGCAGCCTGGTTATAAACTTTCTTCAAAATGTGTTCAACAGAACAAAGAAATGTATACAGGTTTGGAACAACTGAAGGGTGAGTAAATGATGACAGAATTTTCATTTTTTGGGTGAACTATCCCTTTAAAGGCAGTACTGAAAATACTTTAATAAATAAATTAGAAAATATTTTTTTCTTCATATTATACAATTTTTTATTATATATATATATATATATATATACATTTATATATAACATTAAATATATAATACATTTATATTAAAGTACTAAAATTTACATTTTGGGGATGTACTTAATTGTCATAAAAATACTGTCACAATGCAAAAATCTTAATAGCCCTAAAAAAAAAAAAGAAATTTTAATTTCCTATTACACAGCTCTCCTGAATACTGAATTCTGTTAATGCGTGGCATTCAGTGTTCAAATATTTCTGAATAAATCACATCTCATCCACAGGTAATAATGTATGACCAACTGATATTGATCATACAAATATTTAATGTCCATTTATTGATTTATTTGCTAAAAAGTCATGTAATAAGCAGGATGATGCACAATCAGCTAGTCATTATCGCAAAATAAAACCCTCCAATAAAACATGGTGATCAGGATTATGCAATGACCTGGACTTGTTCTTGATGGGTTTCATGAAATTCAACCATAATATTTTATAGTAGTATAAATACTTTATAGTACGTTTATCAAAATAAAGCTCTTACCATTGAAGTCATATTGTTGGATATTTTTCAGTGACTTGTGGATGAAATACATGCTTCCCAGAGCCTAAAATCAAATAAGTCAATCAGTCAAGCAAACAATCATACATGATTTCAGGTGATCTTCTGATGGAAACCCTAACAATATCCTGAGTGGATACTGGGCTAATGACCTGACAGCTTAAAGTCATGCACAAGCAGGGGTTAACGGAGATCTCCAATGTCTGAAGAGGTGCTTTGATTTTAGATGATGTTGATGATGTACTCACATCATAATCATTCAACCCTGACTTTTAAGACTCTGTTACAATCGATTTCCTTCTGTCTGTAAAACAAAACTATCTGATCATAGACTAGCCCATAGTTTTGGCACCAAAAAAACACGTAGATATGCTCATGCAATACTCTACTCACAAACCTCACACACGCACACACTTCCTGCGTCTTTTCTGGCAGCACGCTGAATGAATTTAATGTACTAGCTGCTTGCTCCAGCGAGCGCACATCAATCCAGTCCCGCAGAGATCAATACGGACAGAAAATTAAAACAATTACACAGGGATTAAACACAGGGCCCTGCTGTTGGCCCAACACAAGCCCCACGGTTGGCAGAGAAAAATGACCTGCCGTTGAGAGATGTTTTGACATGAAGCAAGCCACACCATAAACACACACACAGTCATGTTTTCTTCAAAATATCCATCCCAGGAGAAAGAAATAAATCTTGTGAGAGAAATGATGCTTTTTTAATATGACAGTGCTTTCTAAATGACCAGTCTTGAGAGACTGGACATTAGAACAGGCACATGTGCTGCTACCCTAGTACAACAGCTCCGGCGGGTACAAGAAATGATTGGGGACGGGAAATTGGACTGGGAAATGACACAGACTAGATTAACCTTTTTTCAGTTTGCCTGTTTAGAATTTTAGTTTTTTAAAAGAAATTATACTTTTATTCAGCAAGGATGCATTTAATTAATCAAAATTAACAGTAATTTATGTTACAAAAGATTTCAAACAAATGCGGTTCTTTTGAACCGTCTATTAAAGCATCCTGTATCATGTTTTCCACAAAATATTAACCAGCACAACTGTTTTCAGCATTGATAATAATAAAAAAATGTTTCCTAAGAACCAAATCAGCATATTAGAATGATTTCTGAAGGATCATGTGACACGGAAGACTTGAGTAATGACTGCTGGAAATTCAGCTTTGCCATCACAGGAATAAATTACATTTTAAAACATATTAAAAGAGAAAACAGTTATTTTACATAGTAATAATATTTCACAATATTACTGTTTTACTGTACTTTGAGCAAATAAATGCAGCCTTGGTGAGCAAAAGACTTCTTTGGAAAACATTAAAAATCTTACCAACCCCAAACTTTTGATCAGTAGTGTATTTGTTTTGTTAGCCATAAGCAAAGACAACAAACTTCAAATTACATACTACCAGATTTCAAGTATCATAGTGTTGACAAAGATCGACTGTATTTTAAATTCCACTGGGACATGGGAAACATAGATAGACAAATAACTGTGTGATGGCATAAAATAATCAAATCTTGCTAAAGTTTTGCAGCTTTTTATAATGAAGGTTCTCATTGTAGTGCATGAACTCTCACACACACTCTCTCACATACACACACACACAGCCATCAGCTGTGTTAACACCCACCTTCATTCTCATTTGTCTCACATCATCTGTATTGATTTGTAATTAGTTTTCTGAGGGTTGTGAATCATCGCTTGACTGGAAAGAGAGTGTGTGTGTAAATGCAGAGAGCGTCTGGCACACTCATCGTACAAATGGTGTTTAGATAAAAAAAATCACTTTTAAGTCAATACATTTTTATTAAACGCTGCACTGCCCTGATTGATGAAGATAGGTGTAAAGCTGCAACTTGCAAGTGTGCTGATCTCTCTTTAAGTGTGTGTGTGTGTGTGTGGGGATGGGGGTTCTCGTTGAAACAGGCTCATGTGATGAGCCAAACTTTTTCTTGACAAAGATGATTTGTGTGCATCTATGACATTTCTATATTTGACATTCATTTATAATTTGGGAACAAAAAACTGAAGCAGTTGTAGCAAAGGGTCTTACCCTCCTGCATCAACAATACAAATACACACTCACTCACTCACACACGTACACATTCAGTTTATTTATCATGTTCAGATGAGAGGGGCCTAATCAATAGTTTTAATCTGGAGTTAAATGTATTGACTCGGTCTGCTGCCTGGCCACTCCCGCACATTAACCCAGTCCATCAAGGTACAGACCAAACACATTGTGTACAAACACACAGACAGCACCTCTCACCTGGGTGGGCTGAGGGTTAATACCCTGCCAAACACCAGCAACTTCTCTCTTTTCACAGATTTTACTACGTAACTTTGAGAAATGAAAGGGGTGCCACTGGGCTCTGTCTTGGGTCCGTCACTGTTGTTAGACAGCAACTGACTAAGAATTTACTTACTTAAGAGGTCTTTGTAATTTTGTTTAAAGATGCTATGTGTAACTTTTTTTTTCTTTTCAAAATTCGAACATTTTCTGCTTGTTTTCAGGTTTAAATTTTATTTTGAATTCTCGTTTTCAATACGACTCCACTGTGTATGTTCCATTTTAAATAACTTAAAATTTTAAAATTTGTTGGAGCACTTTGAGCAGTTAATATCAATTCAAGGGTGTTGAAATTATGAGTTTGATTTTTTTCAGAAAACGGACTGATCCTGCTCTTGAGTTCAACTGACTGAATGATCTGGTCACAGCAGCTAACAGCTTACTGCGGGGAACAATCAGTTAAAAACTGTCTGTTTCTCACAAAAAACTATTGGACGGCTACAGAATACTTGTGATATAGTGCATAAGTCACATCCACATTATTTTGCAATGTGTAAGTAAGCTATTTTCTGTGAATGAGCAAGACTCCCAATTCATTAGCCGCTATAGGTAAGAAAAACAAAGTGCAGTAAACTGTAAAAATACAAACCAGTGTGTTTATGTTTACGATAATAAATTAAAATGATATCATAACAAAAAATACCATTTTGCAATATCCAGCAGTATAATGAACTGTTTTTGTACAGCTAAAATAACCAGAAGCAAATGTCAACGGAAGCCTCGCACATTCGAGTTACAAAGGCCAAACCCGCTGTTACATTAAAAATGAGGTTGATAGACTACTATTATTGTGTGTCCCCCCCCTCCCCCCTTGCACCTTGAAAGCCCCTGTCCTCATTCACTTACATTATAGGGAGAATAGTAAATGATGACAAAATTTATATTTTAAGTAAACAATCACTTTAAATGTGAAGCACTGCTGTGAGTATAGATAAGAATAGCACAAGAATAACAGGAAGGTGAGAAAGGTGAGTATTGGAAGACCAATCTTAAAATGGTTATAGAGCTCCATCTAGTGGACATACAAACCAACCACAGCACTGATGTTGCAAGAGACAGCACATTAAGTAACTGCATGTGTTTCCCTTGAACTAAATCACCAAGGAAACAAGTGAAAATGACAGATATTGCAACAACCATATCACTCACCGTGAAACTGTCCACAGCCTTGAAATGACTGTCTACATAGACACAGACTCTGTCAAAGTCTGCCATCTCAGAGCTGGACTCTATGGTCCTATAATCAGAAGAAAAGAAAGAATTCTTGCATATATATCAAAATAGAAACAATAAATCCTTTGTAATTTGGTAACAATCTGTTTAATACATTGCTGTCACATCACCCAAAAAGTACTGAAAAATAATGCTACTATTACATTATTTGGATATTTCTGGACATGCAACATTGCAGTCATATATGTATGTATATATATATATATATATATATATATATTTTTTTTTTTTTTTTTTTAAATACATCAGAGTACCTTGTAATAAATAACATGGTATATAAACATGGTAATCAGTGTTCTGGTACTATCTGATACTGACATTGTACAATTATACTGCCACAGTACTTTTTAATAAGGTGACTAATTTATAGCACACAATTTGCCACATCCTCACCAGAAAAAGTTCTCTGCATGGCCCATGTTCACCATGTAGTCCTTTCCACCAACTTCCTGGAAGTGCAGGGCGACGAAGCGTGGCTTGTACATGTGGACCGTCTAAGATGATAACATTTAAATTAGACATACAATTCATTCACTAGTGTGTTTATCAGCTGTTGCATCACTGAATTCATTAAAGGGATCAAATCATGAGAATTTTTTTTTTTCAATAAAAAACATACTGTAGCTACTCTACTATAACTTCTCCAGTCACGTAGATGCAGAATAGATAAATTCCTAACCCCAGAAGGACTAACCATTAGAGTTTTTGGAAGATTTCCAAGATTTTTGGAAAGCCAACATTGTGCTGTTCATGTCAGTCTGATCTTAATAGTTTGTGTGGCACATTTCAACATGGATTATTGTAAAGAAAAAAAATATATAAATCATTTTGAGCCAAGCGTATTTTAAATGCAACTTTCAAAAAAACTTGATTGCTATCTTTGATAATTAAGCTGTACAAATAATGTTACCAGGCAAAAAGCAGACCACAGACAATTCAAATGCAAGGTAACAGATTTTCTATGCATTTAAATGCAAAGATTTTCTAACAGGAAAACCATTAAATCTGTGATTCAGCTTCCTTTTGCTCAAAACATGACAACAGCAGATAACAAAACATGATTTTATGGTGTACCAAAGACAGGTTGTATAAATGAGACAAACAAATTTAGGTTTACAGTGCCTGTTTAACAGAGTAAAGTTCACTCTGCAAAGGTGTGCATGTGTTTATAGCAGGTTTGAACAGATGGAGAGCTCTGACAAAGAAATGTCAGTGTGACTATTGAAACAGTAAAGAGCATGTTAAAAAAGCTTTTGTTGTTTAGTTTTTCTACTACGCTACATTAAGCAGCATCAGATGTGTGTTTGAATGAGAGACACATGAAAGGCATCAAACTCACCGTGAAGAACTCTCGCAGCCAGTCTCCTTCAATCTCACCCACCTGAGGAAAACAACCAGATTTCCCTGTTAGGGCACTTTTATAATACTATAATAACATGGTCAGGTAATAACCTCTGCTTTAAGTTTTGATTGTGGATAACATTTACTGGGTAATGGATCTCATTTCAATTCAGAGCATTTAAATAGCTGAGATATTAAGTTTGAGTGCTTTGATTGTGTCATTACAGGCAATTTTGCCACTGAAGGTCTTTATCAAACCATTTAGAGGCATTTTGAATATGTCCAGTAATAACAAATGCTATTTTAGTTCTCTAAACAAACAGATAGACTAGAGGTGTGTTTTGCACTTTGCACATTTACTTTGCATTTTGAAGCTGAATTTTAATTGATCATAAAACAATAAAGCAGCTGTATAGCGATATATATCATGAAGAGTCTGAATGTTGTCACCCATCCATGGGTTGAAAGTACATTACATCTCTCCAATTAGATTATCAAGTCACTTTTACTCCTTTACCAAGCTGGACAAGAATAAATGCATACAATAACAAATATATTACAAAGATGATTGTATATGCAGTCAACATATGCTGCTGACAGAACAGATGTCTAACTCCATCCTAAAACTCGAAGAATGAAGCTATTGTGTGTTTTAGAAAGCAAACACAAAGATTTTGAACAAAGTAAAACATTAACATTAAAAAAACTGCATGCATAATTTAATAACTGAAAGCAAAAACCATTTAAAAGTAAGTGTGTGCGTGTGCATTGGTCGGAAAATATTGTTCAAATGTTTGTTAAACGGTTATCTGAAGCACTGGCTTTGAGAAGCAGGTTTCATACATGGTTAAGTCTGATACTTTAGATATCAATCTATGAAAAGTAAAGGTACTGTTTCTGAAACAATATCATAATATGTTGCAGGCTCAATTCTAAGACAATAACTTAGCATGTAATTATAAAGTGATTAGCTTGAATTATAAAACATATCGACCTGGTTGAGATGCTCAAACAAACAGAGCAAATGTTTTGATAAGACACAGTGTTTTTTCAGGGAAATTAACCTAAATGAATGGTCTTGAGACAGGAGAAAGTATGCAAAAAAAAAAACACTTTAGCTTTAACTACACTGATAATAATTAGTTGTGCTTTTATTCATTTAATTTTATTTATCCAGACTGTGGTCTATTTCAAAATAACTAATAGATATTGTCTTTCAGAAGAAATGAGAGAAATTAGTTTTCATAAAGACTGGTTCTTGGCTGGACTGAAATTAAAACTGGACCAAACGTTCTGCTGATAGCCAAAAGTCTGCAAGACTATAGTTTGAGGCAGTCTCTAGGGAATGAAGCCGTGCATACAGTATGTGTATACATACTTGCATCTGAAGATCTGTGACCTGCCAATGCAGGTCATGCATAGCAGAAATGCCTTGAATTTGGGCGAGTATGCAAAGGAATTAAGATTAACTTGACAAAGCCAGCAGCCTCTAAAAACATGATATGGGTTCAGGAAGGAGCTTAAATATTTCAGTTATGAAGGTTGAGAATGAGAACTAGGTTCTATGACATATTTCAGACGTGTAATATCTTTTACTACTTTTACAGGTATTTCAAGCACTCCCCTTTTAAAAACTGGTAATGTAATGTTTTCTAACACTTAATAGCTTAAGTGTTAATTGCGATTACATGAAAATGTATTACAGTTAAAATTGATCTAAGTAAAATGATAACAAATGTAATATTGAATAACACACTACAGTTAAAACAACGATCAAGTACTTTACACGTATTTTAGTCAACACAAGAAAATAAGTGTACTTCTTTAAAGCATTTAAAGAAACATTAAACATTAAAACACTTTAATGTAAAACTTTTAATTTGCACTTTTAAATGTGTACTTAAATGTTCAGAAACAGTCATGAAAGTGCACTCTTTATAATGCTTTTTTAAGGGTTAGTTCACCCAAAAATGAAAATTATGTCATTTATTACTTACCCTTATGTCGTTCCACACCCATAAGACCTTCGTTCATCTTCAGAACACACATTTTGAATTTTTTCTGATAAAATCTGATGGCTCAGTGAGGCCTGCATCGCTAGCAATAACACTCCCTTTTTCAATGCCCAGAAAGCTACTAAAAACATATTTAAAACAATTTCATGTGACTACATTGGTTCAACCTTAACATTATTAAGTGACGAGAATACTTTTTGTGCACCAAAAATAACACAATAGCGACTTTATTCAACAATATTTAGTGATGGGCAATTTCAAAACACTGCTTCATGAAGCTTCGAAGCTAACTAATCATTTGTTTTGAATCAGTGGTTCGGAACGTGTATCAAACTGCCAAAGTCAGGTGAACTACTGAAGTTTTAAAACACTTATGATGTAACAAAGCCTCATTTACTGAAATCATGTGATTTTGGTGCTCTGAACCACTGATTCTAAACAAATGATTCGTTAAGCTTCGAACATTTGTGAAGCAGTGTTTTTAAATCACCTATCACTAGATATTGTTGAATAAAGACGCTATTTTGTTATTTTTGGCATTCTGTATTTTCGTCACTTTATAATATTAAGGTTGAACCAATGTAGTCACATGAACAGTTTTAAATATGTTTTTACTGTGCCCTCTACTGTACAGGCATAAATATGCATTTCCTTCAGCCTGAGGCTTATTCATTTCACTTTTGGTGTGAAACATTTGCAACATTTGCCAAAAACAGAACTTTTTTTGTTGTTATTAAAAAACAAACAAGCAAGCCCAGCCCAGGTGAGACACGCAAAAGTAATGTAACGCATTACTTTTTATAAAAAGTAACTGAGCAACGCAATATTGTAATGCATTACTTTTAAAAGTAAATTTCACCCAACACTGCTTTGGTTGATTTTAAAATAGATTTAAATTCAGTTGTACAGCCTTAATAAACACTGAGTGATCTATTGTTGCATAAAATATCAATGTTCAGAACCTTTAGAAACTCATATGAGAGTTCAGCATCACATGCCAGGGATGGGTTTAAAAAGCTAATTTCTCTTCAAAACAATGCCAGTTTTAGCGTTTTGTGAAAAAGAAATGAAAATTTTACCTCACCTATTCACTGAAAGATAGTGACCTAACACAAACTATATTGTAATTCCATTCCACTGAATATGTTACAATTAAATGTAAATGCTCATTGTTCTAAAAGGGAGCATCATCCCCTACATTTACACAACTACATTTACTCAAATTATTATACTGATAATATAATTTGTAAAGAAAATTTTGCATTAAATATGGACTTTTTCAAACTAAAAAAAAACACACACGCACACACAAATGCACGTCTCTCACACGCTTACAGAGATGCAGAATAACACCATGGGTCATCAATAAAGCTGCATACTGAATTTGGTCCTTCAATTTCAGTACATTAAGCCATGGTAAGCAGTTTTTCCCACACCAAGTGTTTTAGAATGTCCCCAACACACTTTCACAAGCATCGCCATCACATGCTCATACTAAATTCATCAAGAGTCAACGAGCTGAGGGAGAGACACGTCAGTGCAGATCACTCGTCTCTCTAGCCACCTTTTCCTGACAAGCCAACTGCGTTTTGAAATATGGGAGGCACTTCCGGTTTGGGGAACTTCCACTCAAAAAGACTGAAACAAAGCATTTCAAATACTAAGGTTGCGCTACAAATAATCCAAAACATGAGCCTGATGGACTTGTTCGCAAGCCACTTGTTGAAAAATAACATTTCATTCGTCTTTAGATAACTTTTCAATTGTGGGAAGCAAGCAAGCCATTCTACAATATTCTCCTGTACTCCAAAGTATTAAATGACTTTTCACAGTGAAGCAGCTCACCAATCTCAGCAGCTAAAAAGGCTACCCACAAAATGAAATGACACACCATTCAGGAGCATCGTGTTTCGTTGTGATTCATCACTCCACACACAATTCTGCTGAACCACTCTGAATCAAACTTCCCATATTCTGCCAAAAACTTCATTATGTCTTTAATGTTTTTCTGAGACAGCAACAGCTTTTTAAGTAGTGCATTTGCTTAAATTTAGCTAATTTCCTGACCAGTAATTTGTGGTTAAGACTATTAAAAGTTTAGTGTTCGGCCATTTTGGGGTTTGGCCCAATTTGTTTTTCCTCTTTTTTTTTTTTTTTTTTTTTTTTGCCTAGGAGTCTACACAATTTTTAAACTACTCAAAAAAAGTACAATTTTGATTAAAAATTTAACTTAATTACAGTAACGTAAGCATTTGTAATTCGTTACTTCACAGCTCTGCTCAGGGAGTAAAATAAATAGTTTTTTAAAAAAAAACAGCCAGAGAATGACAATGTTGCACAACATATTCAAAGATATCTGTATCTACTTCCTAATAACACTGGTTGCTACAAAACTGACTAGTTTTATCAGTGTCACAGATATGTGCCCCTGTGGTCTGCTATATTATAACCACAAGCGTGAAATTCACTTCAGTCCTCCTGTCAGTTTAACAAAGAATGGTAAGGTACACGACTTTTCAAAGTAAATTTGAGAACTGTGATAGAGGGCAGACCACTGCCAGTCTATCTGCAGGTTGTCTAAATCATACCGCTATACATATTGCATAGTTTCATTTGTTTTTGTGTCTCTTTCATGCAATTACCACTAAAAAAGAAAAAACACTGACCACTCCCTTCCACAGCCTGTCAAGTATGCAGTGAAACCAGGTCAAGAGAATTTAACTGTACAGCCGGCGAAAAAACGGATGGAACAGCACACCCTCATTGATTGTAATGAATTTGACAGGGCCTAGAATAGAATTGCATCTGATACAATTTACAATGTTACTTAGATCTTATAAAGACCTTTTATGGACTGTCGTTCACTGTTTTTGTTTTCTTAGTTCCACTGAAATTGAAGGGTGGGGAGGCCAATGGAAACTTCCTTCATTTTATCTCTCAAGAGGATTTCCCAAATTTGCAATGCATCATTTCCTGTTGCCTGCTCTAGAGGCGCTTACAGTCGACTTAAAATAGCATAGAACTAAGTTCATTGAATTAGAGTGCTTTTAAATGGCAGGTAAACACTGCAGTGCCTACAGAGGACACTATCAGAGGGACAAGAACGCTTTAACCAGCTCTGATGAAGTGTTGATAAAGAGTTCATCAGATATGGTTGCACCTAGGCATTCAGTTATTCCATCACAGACTGCATGACTGTATGATTTGATCTGACATACTCGTTCAGCTCTCTAAAAGAAGTCATCAGTTTTTCAAAAAATGATCACTCACTGCTGAAACACTCATTGCATAACAAAAAGATGTTGACAAAAGAGTCTTCAGCCAGAAACATACTTCACGCAAGTATGCAAAAACAAAATTGTAGTTATAAGTTGCCATAAATGTATTGACTTGTTTAGCAAGATTATCAGCAAACTGTTGCTCTGCAATGACAGGACAAGATAATACAAGAAGATGCTATAGAAACATGCTATAGAGTCTTTGATGTGCGCTATGAATTGCGGTCATACATTTTATGATACATTTTTGACCAAATTTGAGATCTGATATATATTGGAAGAAACAATAGGCTATTTTTTGTGTAAATTTTACAATAAAGCATCAACAAATGTTTGGATTTACATTCTGCATAAACAACACAAGGTTTATTTTTAGGAACATGAAGGGTTTGTTCAGCACTGTAACATAAACCCTCAGCCAAGATGGCTGCTACGCCAGAGCCTCGTCACGCCACAGTTTCCACGCCACAGCCTCGTCATGCCATGGCTATCATGCCAGAGCCTCGTTACGCCATGCCAGAGCCTTGTTACGCCACGGCTGCCATGCCAGAACCCCCTCATATCATGTCTGCCCAAGTTTCCCCTGGAGATTTTTTGGGGGGGGCTATAGGTACCAAGCTCCTGCAGCTGCGGAGCTTGGTCCACTACTGCATCATGGCCCAGGTCCTCCAGTGCACCATGATCCTCTGCTCCACGGCCCAGGTCCACCCACGCTCCACGGCCCTCCATCCCTCCCTCCACCACCCTCTGGGACTTTTTGTATAATTTTGGTTTTGTTGGGCGTCGGGAGCTGCCCTTAGAGAGGGGGGGGATCTGTCACATATAGTTTTGGCTTTGTGTTCATGGTTTATTTTGTTCATGCTTCATGTTTAATAGCTTTGTTTGTTTCCTGGTTTGCCATGTGCTTTGTTGTCATGTGATTCCCTTGCCCTCATGTGATCATGTCATGTGCTTCCCCAGTCTCATGTGTTATGTTCTCATTAGGTGTGTTCGACATCGATCGGCGAGAGTATCCGCGTGCAGGCGGGGAGGAGCTGAAAACGGAGACGTGAAGTCGGACACTTTCTGCTTCTCGTAGTGACGCTCACGCTGCGTTTACATATTTTATCACAGCTGAAGTGAAATAAATGCAATATTTGACTAATACACTTGTTTCAGAGACATTTTCATTCAATACTTTATGTACTGATTTTATTTTGATAAACATGACACAATATAACATCGCGACTACATGAAAAGAGCTTTAACTGTTAAAAGACACAGATTTTTGAGCATTAGTGGAACAGAACGCGTGACACTAAACACGAAACACACGTGATTGTTGTCATGCGGTGAATCCAGCCAATCATGAAACAGCTGTGTCGTCATCAGCGCTCGTGCAGCTCCTCTTGAGAAACTGCGCTGGCTGACTCAGGTGGCTGATCTTGAATCGCTCTCGCGGTACTTTGAAGCCACACGTCACATGGCGTCGGCGCTGTCTCAAGTTGGACAAAATTTCTTACCGGCATGCACTGCTTCAAGTCAGCCACCGATCAGTCTGTATGACGCTGCATCAAGTCGAACAAGCCTATTGGTTGTTCTAGTCATGTGGTTATCAGATCTGTTCTGTCATTGGTTCATTGTCTTGACGGGTCACAGGTGTTCCTTGTTTGGCCACTTTGTATAAATAGTCTCTTTGTATAAATAGCCCTTATGTTTCATTGTTCTCTTGTCTAGCTTTGTTCCCTGTAATCCACTGTTTGTGAGTTTATTTCTGTTCAAATTTATTTCAAGTCAAGTCATGTCAACGCACGTCTTTGTTTTGTATTTAGTTTATGTTTCCGTTTAATAAATACTGCACATGGGTTCTCAACACTCGCCTTCAGTGGACTCTCTTTACAAGCAGACATCATGGTGATATTTGCCGACCAAAATTTTAATTATGCTAAAAAAAAAAAGTTTCCAAAAATTATTGTCATGAAAATCTTTGGCCGTTTTCAGACCTGGCTTGTTTTGAGCATTTGTTTCTAAACCTAATGCATTTTCTCCATTAGTTCAGTTTGTCTGTCCTGACGAAGCCTTGATTCGTAGAAGTGTTTGCATGTGTCACAACAGCGACAGATAAAGCCACAATAAGCAAACTTGTCAATCCATCTTGATGGATGAAGCAGAGGAACATAAATAGGTGAACTCTGACCAATAAGGGGACAGTTTTACTCATATGTGACTTGCATAAACACATTTTGGTACGCTTTGAAATGTTGCCTTGTGAAAGCAAACCAAACTAAGAAGAAAATGCAACATTATAACAAATTAAGTCCCTGTTTCGGAACAAAGCAAATGAACTACAGGTCTGAAAATGCCCTTAATAACTGAATTTTTTATATTTTTGTATTTATTTAGACTTTAAGCGCTACTTTCTCAAAGGCATGGTAATCCTAAGTGGATCGTAGAAACCAATAGCACCAATTTTCTCTACTTAGGCTCACTATGCTTTTAGGAAATGCAGACATTAAGCATTTTCAGTGAATGCTTTCACTAAATGTTATCACCTCATTAAACATGATGAATCACAGCTAAATACACTAAACTCAAGGATTCTTCAAAACTTGAAAGGTCTGGTAAACCCTTCTAGAGGATAAGAAAAATGTAACCATTTTTGGAAGTCTGCTACAACATTTAAACTGACCTGTTCAAAAAAGAAGCGATGAAAGGTTCAAGTCCTTTGGGAAAAGATATTCATCTGTTTACAGTCACAATGGACTGTGACATGTGCTTTTTCTCAGCCAAAAAAATGGCCGGAGGAAACTGGGTATGGGGCCAAATTTCCACTTGTAGCCTTAGTCCTCTATACACACAATGAAGCCAATGCTCTAACAAATACAACTAAAACACAACTCCGGAAAGACTGGGCTGAATATACATAGCATGAGGCAAAATTATCTCTATAGCAAGACTATAACTATAATCACCTTCAGGTCAAGTCACCTTTATTTATATAGCGCTTTATACAACAGAGATTGTTTCAAAGAAGCGATAACAGGAAAATTATGCATTTCAGCTGCTGTTCAGTGTTGATTCAGTTCTCCTGTAAGGATCATCAATTATTAAATTAGTTCATTTAATCTATAAGCAGTTCTGCAGAAAACAGTAATGTCATCGTCCAGCTCTGTTCATTTCTCATACAACAGCGTTAGACAGTACAATCAGATCAATAATATTACGAATATTAGGTGTCCCCAACTAAATAAGCCAGAGGCAACAGTGGAAAGGAACCCACACTCCATCAGGTGACAGAATGGAGAAAAAAAACCTTGGGAGAAATCAGGGGCCGGATTCACGAAACATTCTTAAGAATAAAATTCTTAACTGCCAATTTCTTATTTTCTAACTTAAGAAAAAAGATAAGAATATTTTGTGTTGCGAAAAACTTTTCTTAAGAATGCTCTTATCTTTTTTTCTTAAAGGGGGGGTGCAATGCTATTTCATGCATTCTGACTTATTTACACTGTTGAAGAGTGGACGTATGACGGAATATTTCTGTGCCAAATGACTGCTTCCGGTTTCGGTACAGGTTTTGGAGAGTTTTTTTCTAGTATGGCCCTTTATCACATGATAAAGGGCGAAATTCCGTGTATAGGCACTTCTCCCTGATAAGCATGCGCACACACATCACCCTGAACAAGAGCAAGAGCACGCCCATCAACGCGTTTCGTTCGGGATACAGAACCCGAGAGATTTTTCAACAATGGCTGAGTCCCAATTCAGGGGCTGCACCCTTTGAAGGCTGCATACATCATCGGTCTCATTTAAGAAAAATAACCGTTAGATTGCAACATAAGAAAGAAATTACAGTATTTTACACCTCACAATGAATATCAGCCAATTTTATTACGGTTGCTTTTCTTAAATATGACATCCTTGATGAAATATTCAGCCTTCAAATGCAACCTCCGGAGGACGCAGCCTCCGAAATGAGATGCAGCTCCTGTAAACAAAGGAGTGTGTTTTTGGTTGTGAGGGAAAGATTACCTTTTTCAGCTTCCTTAAGAACCCAGCGTTAAGGGAACAGTGGATGAAGTTTGTTTTTCCAAGGCAGCAACAGAGTTGTGCATGTATGTTTGTTTGTTCCTGGGATTTCGGTGATGAATACTTTGTAAACAAGTCCCAGTTCAGCGCTGGATTTGCAGATCGCAGGTGGTGAGTAAAGCTGCATCAGATGTCTGCGTTTTGTTGGCAATCGGCGCGCAAGTGCATATAATGTAAACAACAAGAACGCTTTTGTTCCCTTTGTATTTGTAATGATGTCGCAGCTAGCAGACATCGCAGAATCGTTAGCTCTGCCCACGGCACTGACGGCAGACAAGCCTCCAGGATCTCGGCTTTTTCCGGAAAGACTCGGTTTAGCGTATCTATCTTTTATAAATATGACAAAACTAAAGACTGTTCGGAGATATGAAGGATGCATTGTTACTCTATATGTACTCAAGATTAACATGAGATTGGCAGAAACTGTGTGTGATAAATGCAGTTCTTTTGAACTTTCTATTAATCAAAGAATCCTGAAAAAAAAAATATTGTACACAAATATTTTGTACAATTGTACACAATAAATGTTTCTTGAGCAGCAGATCAGCATATTAGATTGATTTCTGAAGGATCATGTGACACTGAAGACTGGAGTAATGATGCTGAAAATTCAGCTTTGATCACAGGAATAAATTACTTCAAACAGAAAACAGTTATTTTAAATTGTAATAATATTTCACAATATTACTGTTTTTACTGTATTTTTAATTAAATAAATGCAGCCTTGGTGAGCAGACGAAACTTCTTTTAAAAACATTAAAAATCTTACCGTGTCCAAACTTTTGACTGGTAGTGTATAATACAAATTACTACCAGGAATGTGGACGAGTACTCTTAAGAGACACTGATCGATGGTAAAAAACAGTGATCACTACTCTAGCTAGAACTAACGAGGCAGCACGGGCAGCACACACAGATACAGGACACATTCACTCTAGAGAAAGCACAAGAAAGACTGAGCGCAAATGAATAGGAAAGACTTGAGTCTTGAGACAAGCTCTTATAAAATAACTATTTTAACTTGACAGTTAGTGATTAACTCCTGTCAAGCCAGTCACAACGAAAACAGTCTGCGTGCTTATTATGATATCTATGGAAATCTTCAGCCAGCGCAACAAGACAAGCTTTGAGGTGTTTTTCCATTCAACACGTCTTCAGCAATACACACCTTTCAATCAAATAACATCACAAAGCCTTTTCATTTTCTTCTTAAGAAAAAAATTAAGATGTTCTTAAGAAAGTATTTGAGAACATCAACCTTCTAAGAATTTTTCAAGAATTATCTTTAGAATTCTCTTAACTTCTTTCTGAAGAAGATTTTTGTGAATCTGGCCTCAGGCTCAGTCGGGCAACCAGTTCTACAGTTATATTTTCTAAATAAAATGTGAATGGTGTGTGTTGTGCCTTGGGTCCTCATTCAGTGTAAGTGTGTAGTTTTCTATCCAGTTTTATCATCTGGAAATCCTGATTATTTAGAATGTAGTAATGTAGTACAATCCTCTACCTCATCAAGTCTCATAATTTGAGCATAAGAAGAGGACAAACTACTTAAAAACCTGTTGAACAAATTGAGCTAAAAGTTCTATACAATTTAACTCATTCCCCACCGTTGACGGAATTTTCCATAATTTATGACACAACTCTTCCCCACCATTGAAGGAATTTTACGTTTTCACTGTTATATGGTACGGGGCACATCTCCTAAAAGAGTACAGAATCTCTGGATCCAAAAATAAGCAAAGAAGTAGCAGAAAAAATAATATGCGATCATCAAACATTAACAGCATATAAATCAAAACTGCCAAATGTTACCGAATGAAATGTCAACCCAGAAAGAGGTATAGGGCTGTACAAGTTTTGGGGGTGTTGATGGACTCAGTCTACTTGGTCTACATGTTTTGATCATCGTTCTGAATCAGATCCGGACTAGGCCTGTCACGATAACTACTTTTTGTTGTGCGATATATTGTTCCAGAAAAAAATTGCGATAAACAATATTATTGTCATTTTAAGACCATTTTATGCCACTGAATATATAACAAAGTCCCTTTAAGACAAGTCATTATACTCAGCGGCCATCTTTGAAACGCCTCTCGGGCATGCAAGTGCAGCTCCTATCTCTTTGAATGGGGAAACATCAAATTCTCCAAAACTGTTTACCAAGCTTTTGATTAAATTTCATATTTGTAATCACCAATGAAATCTGACAACAACTGTCTCATAATTTATTTTCTAAACGCTCGAATCATGACAAAAAAACGGTATTTTCAGGCTGGATGAAGCTAATGCGCATGCGCAGACCTAAATGCGCGTCTCTTGTGTCTCATTTCCAAGGCGCGCGTCTGACTATTTCTATAGAAACCGGAGATTCTAACGGCCGCTGCAGTGACACGATGACTTTACCAGTCGGCGATTGGCTCTTATTTAGAAGGCGGGACTTATTTCGCCATATTGTGCGTTGCACTTTCTCCCATTCAAAACAATACGAGTGACACGTCTTGTGTTATTCTATAGTCTTTGATATATAATCATAATATAACAGTATAATAATGCAAGTAGCCCTACACACTTTCAAATGACAACAACCATTTAATTCTTTAGATCATGGAAATGAAGGATCAAAAAATGTAATATCCTAAATAAAAAAACTTGAATAAATGGTAAATATTTTCTAAAAAAGTGCAAAGTAACAAGTAAAAAAAAAAAAAACTGCAATTGCACAAAAGGCACCATGGAGATTTTCCATTTACAGATTGTTCCCTGACCTTCTTTTCTCAGTAAAGTAAGGGTGCACTATTGCTGAAAACACAAACCCTACTTAGCAGTCAGATCTCCGTATGAACAAAGACATATATATTTGCACCAGAACAGTGGATTGTGGCTTTGAAATTGATAGCATTCTTCCAAACTGTCTGTAGTTGTCAGGAAAACACTATAACGCCTTTTTTCACCTGTCGATGACTGCTCTGTGTAGGAACAGCAGATGACAGCATGACTGGCAAAATGTTTGTGACATTCATCATTATCTAAACATAATGGGCGATACATTGCATCACCAAAAATCATTGAGGTCATGCACATATATTGCGTGATAAGTCAATATATGGATTATTGCGATAGGCCTAATTCGACAAAAACACGATTTTCTCAAGTTTTTGTTCAAAATGTTGCTTTTTTAATGAAACCTACATTCAAGTGTTAATAAAAAAAAGAATACATGAAGCTAGAATAAAATGTTTAATTTATGGACATTTTCATGTTTTAAGGTATCATGGTTTCCCTAAAAGTTGATTATGTGAGGCTGTTTCAACCTTTATTCTTTAAAACTATTTAGAATCTATTTTTATGTTAAAGGTACTAATATTATAAAGTTACATTTTTGGACTTTTTTGCCTTTATTTGAGAGGATAGTTGAGGCGAGACAGTGATTGAGGAGAAAAGAGAAATTGGAATGATACAGAAGTTGTCATAGACTTTTCTTAACTATTGTGACATTTACCCAAGTGAAACGGCTTCTGTAACAAGAAAAAAATTTATGGGTGGGACTTCTTTTTTCCATCGGGAATTGACTGGATCGTTGTTGTTTACTACTGCTCTGATCTCATGTGAATGACAGGTTGTCGTCCTCGCACTTAAAAACATCATCAGAGAAAAGAAAAGATGTCTTGGAAGATGGAGGGAAAGTTACTTTGATTAAAGATTACAAGGGCACATTAATTTTTTTTTTTTTTTAAATGATGTGCACAGATAAATCATTTATAATAAATACTGCAATATTCTATAAAAAATTAAGATTTGCAAATTTTGATTTCTCAAAATTTCTAAATCATCACTTACCACTTTAATAATGACTAGTATAATAAACAAGTACTAATGAAACTGAAAACGATACTAATACTAAACTAATATTACATAAAAAATGATGGGTCTTCCAGTCTTAAAAAATGTAAAAACAACTTGCCATAAACTGCCAACTTTACTATTCACATGCAGTAACGCCAACATTACTATTCACACTTCGGAAAGCCTGTGTATAATTGTTTCTTTCTTCAGTATAGACTAACATTCTCCTGTCTTATTCAAGATGTGCATAACTGCAGACCAGTTTGTAGTAGCCTATGTCGTGCTGCAAGAGCTCAACTCCCCAGTTTCGCGGTAGCGCTTTGAAATATCTCACAACTGGTTGTCAGTTTCCTGTTTTATTTGAATACACACAGGCCGGTCGCGCGGTGTGTGATAGGTCGTTAGACCTGTGGGGAGGTGCTGTCACACAGCACACTGTGAATGGGAGAGGATATCACTCTAGACTGGGGACTCGTGTGCTAGAAAGGCCCAGTGGAGCGAAAGAAACCTGAAGTGGGTTCACAGCAGTACCTGCAATACGGGGGAGCCGCATGAGAACGTCCAGCTGTATCATTGATGAGAGAGAGGCGTCGGAGCCACTCGCGCAGGACGCGTTCTTGCGTTCAAAAATAGCGAGACGCAGCGCTACGGAACGCTGGCGTCTCGAGATGCGTTTTAAAAGTTGAACTTCTTTTAACTTGATACGGCGACTTAAAACGAGACGCACAAATCTGAAAAAGAAAAGACGTCAGTGTTTACAAAGTGTTTGCATTAAAAAAATTAAAACAGCGCAGAATGACGCAAGAAGGCGTCCCTTGTGAACGGCCCCTTACAATATAACAACGGTTGAATTATAAAATTATACAGACTGAAATATAGCGCGTTTCGGAGCCGTTTAAAACGCAGCTATTCGTGTGGGTGATATGGCCTACCTATATTCATATAAGGTTAACGACTATTTTTAAGATTACCTAAGAAAGCACAGATAGCGTTGAACAGCAGGTTACTAGTCTGCGTGCAGTTGAAAAGGAACCAGTTAAAATAACGAAACTCTAAATAATTCGTTGCGTTACTCATTTATGATGCTGAGTAGTATTCCACCTGGAAAATAATAAGGAATTTAAACAGAGGCTACTTACATTGTCAAACAGTGATCCAACGTTTGCAGTGACTAGTAAGACGTCCGTGTACATCTCCATGACAAAAAGCGAGCTGGAAAAAAGTCGAATCTTACGAAGGAAATCCCACTCGCAGCTCTTTAGTGGAGGAATAACAAACGGCTTACAGATAAGATTAGAAAAGTCTAGCTATCTTGCCCTGAATACAGAGCCCACGAGAGCGACGCTCGCATCTCCAGTCCTGCTGTCATGAGGAAACATTCACGGTGTTTCTTTTCTTCAGTTGCTCAGCGGTGGACACGGAGGGATTTCTCCTCCTGTCTTCATGGTAATTGGACTAGGTTCTTAAGCTGAATTAACCCAGCGTCGAAGCATCTGCAGTCTCGGAGTTCCTACCTTGCCAGACTAAACCAAACTAGTTGCGCTGTCAATGTTATGTTGCATGTGAAGCTCCGCCCTGCACATGTAGTACTGTGAGCTACTGTACAAATGCGAAGCGTCAAAGTTTCCGTGTGTCAGTCAGTACCGACTGAAGCGAGGTATCTAGGCCTTCTGTACTTACTGAATTTGTGGTTACGTATACACACACAAAAAAGCGATGCATATACTTTGTATTATATATACACACAACACACACACATAGGCTATAAATAAATAAATAAATAAATTATATATATATATACACACATACATACACACACACACTACCAGTCAAAAGTTTGGACACGGTAAGATTTTTAATGTTTTTAAATGAAGTTTCGTCTGCTCACCAAGGCTGCATTTATTTAATTAAAAATACAGTAAAAACAGTAATATTGTGAAATATTATTACAATTTAAAATAACTGTTTTCTGTTTGAATATATTTTATAAAGTAATTTATTCCTGTGATTAAAGCTGAATTTTCAGCATCATTACTCCAGTCTTCAGTGTCACATGATCCTTCAGAAATCATTCTAATATGCTGATCTGCTGCTCAAGAAACATTTATTGTGTACAATTGTACAAAATATTTGTGTACAATTTTTTTTTTTTTTTCAGGATTCTTTGATGAATAGAAAGTTCAAAAGAACAGCATTTATTTGAAATATAATCTTTTGTAACATTATAAATGTCTTTACTGTCACTTTTGATCGATTTAATGCATCCTTGCTGAATAAAAGTATTAATTTCTTTTAAAAAAATAAAAATAAAAATTCTTACTGACACCAAACTTTTGAACGGTAGTGTATAATGTTACAAAAGCTTTGTATTTCAGATAAATGCTGTTCTTTTGAACTTTCTATTCATCAAGGAATCCTGAGAAAAAAATAAAAATACACAACTGTTTTCAACATTGATAATAATCATAAATGTTTCTTGAGCAGCAAATCAGCATATTAGAATGATTTCTGAAGGATCATGTGACACTGAAGACTGGAGTAATGATGCTGAAAATTCAGCTTTGCATCACAGGAATAAATTACTTTATAAAATATATTCAAACAGAAAACAGTTATTTTAAATTGTAATAATATTTCACAATATTACTGTTTTTACTATATTCTTAATTAAATAAATGCAGCCTTGGTGAGCAGACGAAATTTCTTTTAAAAACATTAAAAATCTTACAGATTCAAACTTTTGACTGGTAGTGTATATATATATATATATATATATGTGTGTGTGTGTGTGTACGTATGTATGTATATACACCGATCAGGCATAACATTATGACCACCTTACCTTTATAATATTGTATTGGTCCCTCTTTTGCTGCCAAAACAGCCCTGACCTGAAGGTGTGCTGTGGTATCTGGCACCAAGATGTTAGCAGCAGATCCTTTAAGTCCTGTGAGTTGCGAGGTGGGGCCTCCATGGATCGGACTTGTTTGTTCAGCACATCCCACAGATGCTCGATTGGATTGAGATCTGGGGAATTTGGAGGCCAAGTCAACACCTCAAACTTGCTGTTGTGCTCCTCAAACCATTCCTGAACCATTTTTGCTTTGTGGCAGGGTGCATTATCCTGCTGAAAGAGGCCACAGCCACCAGCGAATACCGTTTCCATGAAAGGGTGTACATGGTCTGCAACAATGCTTAGGTAGGTGGTACGTGTCAAAGTAACATCCACATGGGTGGCAGGACCCAAGGTTTCCCAGCAGAACATTGCCCAAAGCATCACACTACCTCCACTGGCTTGCCTTCTTCCCATAGTGCATCCCGGTGCCATGTGTTCCCCAGGTAAGTGATGCACACGCACTCGGCCATCCACATGATGTATATGAAAGTGTGATTCATCAGACCAGGCCACCTTCTTCCATTGCCCCGTGGTCCAGTTCTGATGCTCACGTGCCCACTGTTGCCACTTTCGGCAGTGGACGGGGTCAGCATGGGCACCCTGACTGGTCTGCAGCTATGCAGCCCCATACACAACAAACCGCGATGCACTGTGTATTCTGATACCTTTTCTTTAAGAAACAGCATTAACTTCTTAAGCAATTTGAGCTACAGTAGCTCGTCTGTTGAATCGGACCACACGGGCCAGCCTTCGCTCCCCATGTGCATCAGTGAGACTTGGCCGCCCATGACCCTGTCGCCAATTCACCACTGTTCCTTCCTTGGACCACTTTTGATAGATACTGACCACTTCAGACCGGGAACACCCCACAAGAGCTGCAGTTTTGGAGATGCTCTGACCCAATCGTCTAATCATCACAATTTGGCCCTTGTCAAACTTGCTCAAATCCTTACGCTTGCCCATTTTTCCTGCTTCTAACACATCAACTTTGAGGACAAAATGTTCACTTGCTGCTTAATACAGGTGCTGTGATAAAGAGATAATCAGTGTTATTCACTTCACCTGTCGGTGGTCATAATGTTATGCATGATTGGTGTATATATATATATATATATATATATATATATATATATACACACACACACACACACACACACACTACCAGTGTAAGATTTTTAATGTTTTTAAAAGAAGTTTCGTCTGCTCACCAAGGCTGCATTTATTTAATTAAAAATACAGTAAAAACAGTAATATTGTGAAATATTATTACAATTTAAAATAACTGTTTTCTGTTTGAATATATTTTATAAAGTAATTTATTCCTGTGATCAAAGCTGAATTTTCAGCATCATTACTCCAGTCTTCAGTGTCACATGATCCTTCAGAAATCATTCTAATATGCTGATCTGCTGCTCAAGAAACATTTATGATTATTATCAATGTTGAAAACAGTTGTGTACTTTTTTTTTTTTCAGGATTCCTTGATGAATAGAAAGTTCAAAAGAACAGCATTTATCTGAAATACAAAGCTTTTGTAACATTATACACTACCGTTCAAAAGTTTGGGGTCAGTAAGAATTTTTATTTTAAAAGAAATTAAAGAAATTAATACTTTTATTCAGCAAGGATGCATTAAATCGATCAAAAGTGACAGTAAAGACATTTATAATGTTACAAAGGATTATATTTCAAATAAATGCTGTTCTTTCGAACTTTCTATTCATCAAAGAATCCTGAAAAAAAAATATTGTACATAAATATTTTGTACAATTGTACACAATAAATGTTTCTTGAGCAGCAGATCATCATATTAGAATGATTTCTGAAGGATCATGTGACACTGAAGACTGGAGTAATGATGCTGAAAATTCAGCTTTGATCACAGGAATAAATTACTTTATAAAATATATTCAAACAGAAAACAGTTATTTTAAATTGTAATAATATTTCACAATATTACTGTTTTTACTGTATTTTTAATTAAATAAAAACATTAAAAATCTTACCATTTCCAAACTTTTGACTGGTAGTGTATATATATATATATATATATATATATATATATATACACACACATACAAGAGAGCGAGCGGACTGGGGCTATTTTGTTCAGTAACACTTATTTTGATTTACAAAAGTTGAATGTGTTTAAATGTCTGCAACCACACTGAAATCTGTTTTTGGAGTTTGGGTATTTTAGGTCACTAATCCAATAAGTAATTTTGTAACATGGATCATGTGAACTCTTTTGTTCAAAAGGTCAGATTTCCTTCCACTGAAGCACAAGATGGTCTTTGGATCTTTCTCAAATGATGCTGGGGAACATGATAATCAGGTTTTACACAAACTTATGTGGAGTGCAAACAACAGAAAGCAATTGAAAGCAAATTTCTGGGTCTCAGGTTTAGCTTACAATATGTGTTATTGTTTAATGAAAATGTCATATGCAGTATTCATGGTATTTACTGATATCTCATGTAATGAGAATCCCATTGGCAATATTTAACAAAAATATACAAAAAACAAACAAAAACAGATGTAGTTTCTGTTCTGCATCTGTTCTGTTGCAGTACCACAAATTAGATAAATGAACATGGCAGTTCATAATCTTAGTTTGATGGATTCAGAGCTGATAAAGGTAAGGTAATTGCGCAGAAACTGTTGCACATGATCACATGCCCAGTGTGCCCTGGCAGACACTTAATTGGAGTCACTTTGTCATTTTGAATGTTCCACCAAAACTGATTTGGAGATCTGGAACTCATCCCGTAATAATGCAAGAGTGATATTCACCAGATGTAAACTATTGGCTATTTTAAATATCTGTTAATATCTAAATTGAATCCTCTGTACCAAACATGTGAAAACAATAAGCACGAGGCTTACTATTGTATTCAGCATGCAGTTTTTTGTGTTGTGACCTATCCATCAGCTCTTTGACCGGGTGAAGTCATTGTATCCCCTCTTGGTCTACAGGCTGTTACCTAAGAATTGGCACTCTCCAAGTGAAATGTCACCATGAAGGAAAATCTCTGTTTCTCAGGTCAGACTCCAGCCCAGCAGCGGCAGGCTGAATGAATGTTTATAATTCATGTTAAGTGAAAGGACTCTGGCAGAACAACTTGTCCCTCTGCTTTAGTGCTTAACACAGTTCTCCAGACATAAGTCAATGTAGAGCCTAAAACTAATGTCCAGTTCTCCATTTGTTTTTTACAGCTTGCAGCAGTGATGGGAAGTTCTGGTCATTTTACTGACTCGGATCTTTGAGTTGTTCAGCAAAATTCTTTTTTCAAGTCAGTTTGTTCATTTCAGCAGAATATAATTTGAAATGTTACATGGTAGGGGTGTAATGGCACACAAACATGACGGTTCGGTACGTACCTCAGTATGGAAGTCACGGTTCTGTACAGCAGGGGGGAGAAAACTAAACATAAAATTGCTTCTTCTTTTTTATTAAACAGTCATTTATTTAGCAAATTATGTATCTCTCTTTAAATACTGTAAATTCAATTATAATTAACATTTTCAATTTAACAACAGAGCCCAAACTATTAAATTCAGTTGCTATTTATTTTTAGATAAACACTCAAATAAACATGTAAATTGCACATAAGCCAGGTTTTTCATTAACTTCTAAATCTAATTTACTTTTCGACTCCAAGTCATTTTTGAAATACAATCATTTACAGTTACTGTCATAACTTGTTTTCATGACAAATTTATTTAAACATATATTAAATAATTAAGACATTACCAACAGGTAAAGTAAATATAATGAATATATAAGCTAATATAGTGCATATATTTTGTGAAATGCTCCACTCTAGAGTTCATTTCTCTAGTGAACTAACATGCTGTGGACACTAAATGACTTGCCTGAGGTAAATGTAATGCTATGCGAGATACTATTCTCGAGCTGTTTTATTGATGTCTTTCCGCGGTTGAAACATTGGTTGAGAGATTACATGTAAACATATCTATGCATCGATCGTCTGTTCTTCTTCTTCTGCACTTCTTCCTGTTGTGGTGGTTAGCAAACAGCGTTGCATTACCGCGCGCACCCCCTTTTCGATTGGAGCGTGAATCGCCTGTGACCGACTGTATTCGTCGTCTGACTGCATGTACCGGATCATGACAAATATGTGTACCATTACACTCCTATTACATGGTTATTGCTAAATTCCGCAACACATCAACTTACACAAACGTTGATCACATTGTTACGTCACATCCCCATAGGCTGAAGCAGTCTGTACCTTAAACAAAAATGATTAGTTGACTTCCCGAGTCATTCGTTTATAACGAGTTATGGAAAAGAACCATCATGACAGAAAATCACAAATTTATAAATTGTGAGAATTTTGAGACCAGAAACGCATTACGTAACTGTAAGAGAAAAAAAACCCGCACTTGTTTGTAAGGAAGGTTGGGAATTATTAACTAATTTCTGAATCCAATATGGTCGTCACATCACATGACAAAAGAACGAACAACTCAGACCCGAATACTCGGGAGGCGAACTAATCTTTTCTGTTTCCAGTACAGACTGCATAGCCTTATCCAAAGGGCTGTCATGGGATGAATGGACGACACGGACCCGAAGACTTGGGAGGCGAACTAATAATTTCTGTTTCCTGTTCAGAATCTATGGGATGTTGCGCATGCACACTCAAACACAAAATGAATGAATCGTTCGAACCATCACTACTCAGCAGGCCCAGGACAGGCTTTTTGTGGGTAAGCCACTTCGGCTGCTGTACTATAGTGAGCCTTGAAGTGTATTCTTCATTTCCTTTGAGAAAAAGCAGAAGATAATAAAAAACGCTTCCCATCATAAACTTGAAACTGACAAAATGCTGTGTTGAAGTTCTTTTATTTACATATATGACATATTTAAATAGTTGTACATGACTGTATCACATTGGAACATTTTTTACTAACAGTGACAAACAGGTGGATGTATTGGCAAGGTGCTGTTTAAGAGCGTGGCAGCAGTCAAATCACTGGCGACATTGTTATGACAGATAAACTGCGTTCCGTTAACACATACACCCACTCAACTTAACGTGGATGGTGACCTAATCCAATTTAATGACAATGTACAAATCTCACACTTTCTCCTCATAGGCTGGACTAATCTAAAGGATTTTTGTAGTGTCTACTGAGCATAAAAGTAGCACTGTTTACTACAGTACAATATAAAAAAAAATGTCATAGACACAGAAAATGTTACTTATCCTCCTGAGAGCCAGCAAAAATAGTTTGTTTTGTTTGTTTTAAGATTTTCGTCACGTTTTAAATCCTCCAATGACATGTTTGAAACAATTTATTAAATAACGAAGGCAAGAAGGAAAGTTTATACGTTTATATTAAAATATGTTTTACAACTTTCACTACAAAAAAAAAAAAAAACCCATCAATGACAGCTAAACCAATGAAAATTTGACAAGTTTTGTAACATTTCATAGGAATACTTATTTTATTTTTTACCGTATTGACCTGTAAAGTCTCCCCACAGGTGAGAAGTAAATCATACACTACATTTGACAACTTACAAAATAAATAAATCGTTAAACTATAAATAATAATGTACACATACACTATCGCTCAAAAGTTAGGGCTTAATAAGATTTTGTTTTTTAAGAAACTGATACTTTTATTCAGCAAGGATGCATTAATTTGATTAAACTTAACAGTAAAGACATTTATAATGTTATTTCCATTTCAAATAAATGCTGTTCTTTTTAACTTTCTATTCAAAAATCCTGAAAAACATTATCATGGTTTGCATAAATATATTTAGTTAGCAGCACAACCGTTTTCAACATTGATAATAATCAGAAATCATTAATATAATATAATATGCTAATTTTGTAAGTAATAAATCAGCTAACTAACATGCTGATTTGGTCCTCAAGAAACATGTGACACTGGAGACTGGACTAATGGCTGCTAAAAATTCAGCTTTAAACCATTCTGAATAAATTACCTTTTAAAATACAATAAAATAGGTTAGTCATTTAAAAAAAATGTCATTACATTTCACAATATTACTGTTTTTACTGCATCTTTATCAAATAAATGCAGCTATAGTGAGCATAACACACTTCTTTCAAAAACCTTTTAATGGTAGTGTAATTACAAAATAAACCAATACTGTACTAGTGCTACTTTTTCAATAAAGTTTTATGAAATACAAAAATTTCAATACAATAATTATTTTACAGAAGTAGATGTTTTTGTGACGTCAGAAATGTCTAAAAACAATGAGAGGAAGTTGTCATTACAAAACGGCCAACATTTTGTATCTCAGAAAAGCCTGTGAGTTTTAAGTTTTAAAGAGTAGATCGAATTGCTGGATCCCAGAAGGATACTGAACTGATGATGAATTGCAAAAATATTTGAGAAATCAGCACAATGTCAGTGAATTGGAATAAGTCGTACATTAATAATGGCTCCCTCTACACCTACAGTTGAACCTCCACATAAAGCTGAGAACTACATAAGCGTCCTTGAAAACAGGGTTGACATGGTTATACAAACTCTCAATACATTTTCACAGAGCCATTTATATGCGCTTAGTAACTGGTTTAAAAGTGTAAAGAACAGAGTCGTTCCCACATATTGAGCCCAGCAGCCGAATGGTTTCACATTCTGGTATGTGGTTGTACTATTTCAGATCAAAGCTGAGCTCTAAAGCTTTAATTATACTCGAACTGTTTATTACAGGCATATGTCTTTAAAGTTGAGAGACTACACAATATGGGGCCAATTCAATTCCACTTTCAAGCATGTAGATGAGGTATAATTATATTTAAATGCATGTCACACTTTCTTGAATCAAAACTCCATCGTAGTGTACATGCCTCCTTGAGCTAATGCCCAGGCTCTGTGAGAGATGCTGCTCTTACAAACGACTAATGAAATGACTATGATGATGGTTGAATGAGAAATCCAAATAATAACCATCTAGGTTGGTGCAAGATGGCTACACACACCCTTATAAAAGGTTAAAGGATTAGTTCACTTTCAAATGAAAATTACCCCAAGCTTTACTCACCCTCAATCCATTCTAGGTGTATGACTTTTTTCTTTCTGATGAACACAATCGGAGATGTATTAATAAATATCCAAGCTTTATAATGGCAGAGAACGGGACCAATGAGTATGAGCCGAAGAAAGTTCCTTCAATCCACATCCATCCATCATAAATGTACTCCACACGGCACCGGGGGGTTAATAAAGGCCTTCTGAAGCAAACGATGCGTTTGTGTAAAAAAAAAAAAAATCCATATTTAATAAGTTATTAAGTAAAATATCTAGCTTGTGCCGGACCGCCTTCTGTATTCAAGTTACGAAGAAAGTGTAAACTGGCGTCACGTCAGTTAAGCTTTTTCCGTAAGTTGAATAGGGAAGGCGTAGGACGTAGCATAAGCTTTTTGAACTGCAAGAGTTTTACACTTTCTTCGTAAGTTGAATACGGAAGGTGGTCTGGCGGAAGCTAGATATTTTACTTTATAACTTGTTAAACGCATCGCTTCACTTCAGAAGGCCTTTATTAACCCCCCCCCCGGAGCCGTGTGGAGTATGTTTATGATGGATGGATGTGGATTGAAGGAACTTTCTTCAGCTCATACTTGTTGGTCCCGTTCACTGCCATTATAAAGCTCGGATGCGTCAGGATATTTATTAAAATGTCATATACACCTAGGATGGCTTGAGGGTGAATAAAGCTTGGGGTAATTTTCATTTGAAAGTAAACTAATCCTTTAATATTTAGAACTTTTCAGCTTGAATGTTATTTGAGAATGAGATATCATCCAATACAAACTAATCTTATTCATTAGAAGCCAAAAAGCTTAAGTGACTAAGAAACGGCTTTACACATGTGGCTCGTGCCACTCAAGCTTTCACACAATAAGCTAAACAAGCAAAATCTTGTATGTCAGTGGTTGTAACCAAATATAGTCCTGAAAAGAAAGACACTTGGTACATTTTCTTTTTACAGAGCAAAAAGTGTTCACGTTGTGAAAATACTATCTTGCATTATGAGCCCTTTAGTGTTATAGTTTTAGAGCTAGTTACAGTAGTTGCATACAGTGTTTTCTGCACTGGTATTTAGGAGGCTTTTTACGCTGATGTTTTTTTTTTATTTTTTTTTTTAACAACAACATGGCAATTTCTTAGCTGAGTTAAGGCATGTTCAGGACTGATGTCCTGTGGGAAAATTCATTGCGATAAACATTTAAATTTGAACAACACAAACATTAGCATGCCGTCAAGCTAACACTTTTCTAATCACTCTTCCATTGCACTGAAAATAAAATTGGCCAACATGCCCAGAGCTGCTGCTGTTACATACAACTATGACTTGGTGGCATCCACAAACAGACACTTTTGCGAAGAGACAGTGAATAGCAGAGAAAGAATCCGGAAGAATCCGTCCCAAAGCATAGTATATTGAAAAGAGTATGCCAGAAGTCCCCGGATGGTCTACAATTTTCGGTAGATTTTCGAAGTGTAGATCCATGCGCATTAACGGCTAATATCGCCCACAACACATTTCGGTTTGGAGGAGGATTAGGTTCAGAACTACAAACACGAATAAAAAGTGTTCAAAAACTACAAACATGGCATATGTGCGACGGTTAAGTACAGAGGTTTAGATAAAGTGACTAATATGTTAATGTTATCCATGTTATATTTCATCTGCAACAACAATGTGAACTTTTATAAAGATCCATTTGGCCATCAACTTTTAAATATGAAGGAAAAATATAAGGAGAGTTCTCCACATGAAAGACCCACGACTGGCAGATCAACATGCTACTTCTTTTCTCTCCAATATGGTGGGAAATTAAATGTGTTAACTGTGACAAGATGATTGACAGGCCAGTTTACGGTGACAGGATGCACATAACTAAGCGACAGAGCATCTGTTAAAGGCGCTATATTATGAGGTGATAGTGTCCCAAAGCTTGTCTACTCTTCTGTTACACACTCAAAAGTATGTACTTTTTCTTCACAAAAAGAGTACTTTTAGGGCGTAGTATAAGTAGGTGAATTGGGACGAAGCATGGGTCGCTTGTCTCTGTACTCGTGTATTTGGTGTTCTAAAATTCGGTTCCTTCCTTCTCCGTGACTTAACGTTCATTTAGCCTGTCTGCCTTTATTTTACACATTGGTCTAAACATAAAATAAAATAAATAAAAAAAAAAATCAAACAGGAAAATCTATCAAATTGTGGTGTGAACAGGCCTTTATAGCGCAACATTTCAAATTCACTAACAAACTGATTGTTTTTAATTAACGGACGAACACAGGAGTCATCTTCTGAATCAGATCAGATTATTTAAAATGAGCTGAGAACCAATAACTCTGTTGTGTGCACTTTTTGAAAGCAATGTTAAAGATGCAAATTTTGTTGTAATAAAAAGTATTTAATTTTTTTTTTTAAATAATATGTTTAAATAGTCTTGTTATTGCTTAACAAGCTGTCCCAATTTTAGGGTTGGTTGATCTGAAAATAAAAATAAATCCTTTAGGAAACATATATACAGTATATACTGCATAGTGTTGTTTAAACATCACAAATAATGGTTTTAATCTGAATTTCTGCAGAACCTGAAGAACATGAAAAGTTAATTGAGTTTTCAATTGGCTTCAACTGGCCAATATCATTAAGACTCTTAAGATTTGACTGGAAATGGCAAAGAGTTCTGGATCTGTCACACAATGATGAAAAAAAATCTAACAATATATAACAAATTCTTCTCAAACCCTTCACATAGGCTTGATTGTTTACACAGAGGTATTTTGAAAGATTAATGCAGATTATTTGTCTGCAAAGGTTATTAAATCGCCGGTTTGCCATGCATATTTCTGCTGTTTTCTCCTGTTAAAATCCAGGATTAAAGTGACTCATGCAGCAGAAGTATAGCAGAGAGATGGGAGTGCATAACGGAACATTTTCGGACACCTACATGCAGCCTGATGAGGCATTTCCTTAAACCATTCATGGCCATCAAATTTAATAGTTTATTGCATCCTAATGATACGTTAAGAGTAAATGATGAGGAAAAAGAAAGAAAACATTAAAATAAAAAACTAACCAAGTAATTAACAAAAAAGAGAAACCATTAAACTATCACATTGCATCTTTATGACTCCTCATGAGCCACCCGGCCACTATAGACTGCAACACGCTACACTGGCTTCGGTCAAAGGAACATTAAAACACGTCTCGTGGTGTGCTTTGATCACGACCTGACCTAACACTGGACAAGCTTTGATCCTTTTTCACAAAGAGGGATAATTAAACAAGGACAGCTCTTGTGATTTGATGTAAAACAAATCCATAGCGTTGTTGTCCAGGTCTCTGAACCATCTCTTGCCCTCCAGGTCCTCACCTGAATCATCTTCCTCTCCTCAAGAACGACTGCGGTCTGCTTGAGTTCCAACCAAAATGTTGCTATAGAGTTTTTGTTGCTCCTCTTTGAAAGTATCTTTCACTTTCCCTCGTTTCAACCCACCATCCCTAAAGAGAAAAACAAACCCAGTTTCAACTAAATAATTATTTACAAAAAATAAAAGGACATTTATCTGAGAAAACCAGCTTTAATATGGCTAAGCTGGTTTGCTGGTCTCTCAAGGCCCAGGCATTCTGCTCTGTCTTGCACAAAGTTGAGAGCGTAAGCATTTCAAAGTATACTCCTTTGGCCTTGAGCATGGAAAGACGCGTTTGTTGTGTGCACACCATCAAATTGACTTTGTTTTCAAGCGTTAAGGGTTAGTTCACCCAAAAATGAAAATAATGTAATTTATTACTCACCCTTATGCCGTTTCACACCCGTAGAACCTTCGTTAATCTTCGGAACGCAAATTAAGATATTTTTGTTGAAATCCGATGGCTCAGTGAGGCCTGCATAGCCAGCAATGACATTTCCTCTATCAAGATCCATAAACGTACTAAAAACATATTTAAATCAGTTCATGTGAGTACAGTGGTTCAATATTAATATTTTAAAGCGACAAGAATATTTTTGTGCACCAAAAACAAAAACAAAATAATGACTTATATAGTGATGGCCGATTTCAAAACACTGCTTCATGAAACTTTGGAGCGTTATGAATCTTTTGTGTCGAATCAGCAGTTCGGAGTGCCCAAGTCACGTGATTTCAGCAGTTTGGCGGTTTGACACGCGATCCGAATCATGATTCGACACAAAAGATTCATAACGCTCTGAAGCTTAATGAAGCAGTGTTTTGAAATCAGCCATCACTATATAAGTCGTTATTTTGTTTTTGTAATATAAAATATTCTCGTAGTTTTAAAATATTAATATTGAACCACTGTACTCACATGAACTGATTTAAATATGTTTTTAGTACATTAATGGATCTTGAGAGAGGAAATGTCATTGCTGGCTATGCAGACCTCACTGAGCCATCGGATTTCAACAAAAATATCTTAATTTGTGTTCCGAAGATGAACGAAGGTCTTACAGGTGTGGAACGACATGAGGGTGAGTAATAAATGACATTATTTTCATTTTTGGGTGAACTAACCCTTTAAGTCACTCGCACATGCGCTGTTGGGCTGCAAGCGGACAGTGTGCGCGAACGTCTGTGGACACTCCTGATGACTATAAGGGGGCTTTCACACTAGCAGTTTAGTTTGAAACAGGGCATGGTTCACATGAAAAATCACTAATGTGAAAGCTGTCACGCAAACCCGGGTGCGCACTGGGGTACCGAACCCGAGACTACCTGAAGGAGGTGCGGTTCGCCTGAATATGAAAGCAACACGGTGCGCACTTGTTCAGGAAGTACATGCGTTTTAGCTGATTATAATGTATTAACTTCAATAAAACACAAGTAAGAGATGATAGTGTTGATGATTTACCTTGGATTCGAGCAGGAGTGAGCCTGCAGTGTATTCGTGCTTTGCGAGTGCAATCAGAGCAGCAAATGAATGGTAATCAGCTGTCTTCTCAAAAAAAGTCTGTTTGCAAGCAGCGGAAAACCGTCTACATGCGACGCACATACAGTAAACACAAGTGTCGTTTACTCTGCTGCACACAATAGTACCAAATTAATAAAAAAAACACAATTTACTGACCCGCGTTCTGTTTTCTATCATGCGCCGTGCACGTCTGTGATGGTGCAAGATGAATGCAAACGCACCAGGGTTCGATAGAATCAATTTGAGTGTGAAACCAGACCAACGCTGCGGGGGGGGCACCGGGAACCATCGCGCCTGGGCTCGAACTGTAGCAAACGAGCCCAGTGTGAAAGCCCCCTATAAGTGATGAAAATTGCCTCACGCGGAAATCGTCGCAAAATGCGGACGGCTGAAGTATACTTTGGGCTAGACTAGTCTGTCAGTTGGTTTTAGAAGGGTTTTGGGCACTTGTCAGGCTGGGAAACCAGCTTAAACCAGCTAAGACCAAACATTTTCTGTTTTAAGACAGCCAGCTGTCACTTATCTCTCCATCTACAGCTTATATTAGTGTTTTTATTGCTTCTCTTTAGCCTCAACATAGCTGAGTCAGACTCACCACAGCAGGTCCACCAGACCACCCTGTCTGGCAATGGCTGCCTTTACTCTGTTAGCAAACTGCACTGCATCCTCATCTTCCTGAGGGAGACAAAACAGACCTTGACAAAAACCTTGATCTTGTGCTTTAAGAGTTTTAAATTTTTCCATATTGTTTCAATTATTTTCACCATTTTCAGTTAAAGGGGTAGTTTACCAAAAAAATCAGTTCACCCAAAATTCTCTCATCATTTACTCACCCTCATTCCAGTTGTGTATGACTTTCACAAACAAACAAACACAAACAAGAATCTAATGTAAGTGCATAGTGAATTTTCATTTTTGGGTGAACTATCCCTTTAATAGCATGTTTACATAAAACTGAACAGTAAATTTGCTTAAATATTAAAGTGCCCCTATTATGTTATTTTATGCCCTACACATTGACCAATTTTGGGCTGTCCCAGATGAAAGATGACCAATCGTGGCGATTATTGTGGTCGAGTCTCCTAAACGGTGGTCCTACATCATAAAGTGAGAGGTTCAAATACGGCCGTTGTCACGGTCTTGCGACCAAAGAAAGCCTGCGATAATTTTCTGAAAGTGTCAGAAATTTAGCATGATCATCTCACAGTGTGTTTGCTGCTATGACCTACCTCTACTGAATAGCCAATTAAAAAAAGCAACATGAAATGAGGTATTAATCAACGTGACATGGCGCTAAAGCTCCTCATTCTCCATTTACAAAATTGGCATGCCAATTTGCCTTTTTTCCCAAGCCATGACCACGTACATATTCTCCTCTTTCACTTCCTCCTTTTTCAGCGCACGTAAAAACCACAATTGCCAAAGTGTGATTCTTCTTGCTTTATTTGTTTACCACTAGCACATTCTGACTGTGATGGACAGGCCATCTGTCCAGGGTGCTTCCCCTGCCTCTGGCCTAGGAAACTGGGATAGGCTCCAGCCCTATGAAGTTCGTATAAGGAATAAAGAGAGAAAGAGAAGAGCACATGCTGATAACGTTTTATTCTTCTATACTAACTTTCGTCATAGCCTACGATTCAATAGGTGTCATCATTGTATAGTCTACATACATGTCATACCCAAGTTTATTAGATACGCAGTCTGTAGCAGGCATTAAAGTAGAGAAAACTTTTTGTGAGCAAAAACAAAACAAAAATAACGACTTTATTCAACAATATCTTCTTTTCTGTGTCATTCTCATACTGAGCCGGCATTCGGACGTAAACACGGAAGCCTTCACTGTGCTTACTACGTCACCTGCATAAGGGTTATGACAGGGAAGATAAGAGATTGTCGAGTTGTTATTTTTGTTTTGTTTTTGCACACAAAAAGTATCCTTATCGCTTCATAAATTTAAGGTTGAACCACTGCAGTCACGTCGACTGTTTTAACGATGACTTTAGTACCTTTCTGGACCTTAAAAGTGTTGTTTATATTGCCGTCTATGGACGAGTCATATGCCTCTCGGATTTCATCAAAAATATCTTAATTTGTGTTCTGAAGATGAACGAAGGTCTTAGGGGTGTGGAACGACATGAGAGTGAGTAATTAATGACAGAATTTTTGGGTGAACTAACCCTTTAAAGTTTCTTAATTTTGTTTTGGAGGTCTTCTACAATAGGCTTACATGCATCCAAGGTCAAAAAACACTTTAATTTTCTCATAATATACATGGCACATAACCACATTTCTGAAAGACTTTGAAAATGGTTTGTTTGAAGAATCAGTCTCTCTAAACCCCTCCGTTCCGAGAGCCTGCTCTGCTCTGATTGGTCAGACTTTCCAGTCGGAAATGAAACGCCTACTACCATATCTGAATTTTAGCTCTGGAGGCTTCCTCAGCTCTTTATACACAGTGATACAAACAGTAACAATGGTGTTGGTTTTTCCGTATCAATTACAGCGCAAGTCCTCATCCTTCTGAAGTGCATGCAAAGTGAAGAAACAGTGTCTTCTCGACATTTTGACAACACAATCCAAACTCTTTCAGGCCTCAGCTACAACTACAGTGTTTGAGGGCGGGTTAAAGGAGACTCTTCACAGGCAGCCAATGAAGAACATTGGCTAGCATTATGCAAATTTGCTACATTGTTACGTAGGCCTGCAACAGGAAGTGAGACTGGAATTGCTAATGACTTGTTTCAGCAGTTCAAATTCAATTCTTTCTTTTAGGAGATAACTTTATTTGTCATGTCCTTTGATCTTTAAAACTTTACAGACCTTTTGCATTCACAAACAGCTATATGAAAGGTAATATTTGAAAAAGCATTATAGGAGCACTTTAATACAACCTATAAGTACACCAAGGAAGGGCTTCAACATTATTCCAGTGATTTTCCAGAGAACTTCTGCAACATTCAAGGTGGGATGGATCGAATCAGCACAATGATTTACCTATGGTGACCATTTCCGGTATTTTTGAGAGCTGAGAGCCTACATATGCATTAAAAACAATGGTGTATTTGTTTATTTGCATGCCCACATGCAAAAACAGATGTCTATTTCCAATCTGTGGTGGGTGGACAAAACTTCAGACAGATGTCCAAACCCACTCAGGCTCATTTGTGCTTGATTTGTGTATTAAATGTACCAATGCAAAAATGGGCATGGCAATGCAAGTCATTTATACCACAGAGATTTTACTGCATTTACAGAGATGATGAGTTTGCGTGCGTGCCGGCCTTACCTGACGGCTCATCGGAGGCAGGTACCACACACTGCAGACGATGGCCCAGCTACTCATCATTCGTAGCAGATAATTCACCATCCCAAACTTACTGCTGTTCCAGAAGGCATCCCCAAACCGAGGGTCATACTGAAAAAGCATAAAAATACAAATAAAATACAGTGCAATCCCTATCACTATGCAGATGGAAAACTTCATTTTCTTAATGATTTTTGTTGTTGTTGTTTTTCAGTAAACATTCTTAAAAGTAGATAAAATGTATTTAAAAAAAAAAAAAAAACTGTATGCAATAACACTTTTGTTTTCATTCATTGTGAATTGTTTTTGGTTGTTAGAAATATATATATATCTCAATATATATATCAAACTGACACCCTTGCTGTGGCTAGCACCATGCCATGTTAATTGGCTACAGAGAATTTTAAAAAGGAAAATAAAGTGATGTTTATGCCTGAAACAACAAAATCTGCCAATGAGATAAGAAAAAACTAAACAATATGTTGTAAAAAGCATGCAACTTATTTCAAATGTACTTAATATCTTACACAGCTTTGCTTCTCAAGAAAATGATCTGGTTTTCAGGAAAGATATTACTAACAAAAATACTTATTAGGACATCAACATCCCTAATCATCTGCTCTTCATCCTTTTTCTTACCATAAAAGCTAATAAAGTAAGAGAGGATGTAAACAAGGAGGAACCTCTGAAAGCAGCTTTACAGCTCAAAACAAGATTGAAATCATACAGTCCACCAGCTGCAGCATTAAAAACACAAATTAAGTATTCATTCTGGTCAGTTCATGCATTTCTCTAGAACATTACTGATAATTGAAAACAGTCTCTAAGTTTGGAATAATAAATATGTCCAGTATGTTTTAAATGTAAAAAGGCATGTAAATTGGCATATATAAATGATCAGTGAAAGAAAAAAAATTAAAATAAAAAACTTACAAAATATTGAATATTTCTTCTTTTTAAGATTTTGAGCAGAAATAAGATTATGCAGTATTTCTAAGTCATAGATTTCATAAGCAAATTAGTAACATGAATCATGGAACTTCTTTATTCAAAAGGTCACATTTTCATAAGATGTTCTTTGGTTCATTCTCAAACATGATCATCAGGTTTGACACACTTGTGAAATGTATGCAGCTTGACTGCTGCTGCCAAAAATTCAACACTTTACAATAAGGTCTCATTTGATAACATTAGTTAATGTATTAACTAACATTTCATAACAATGAGCAATACATTTGTTATCTTTATTAATCTTTGTTAATGTTAGTTAATAAAAATACAGTTCATTGTTTGTTCATGTTACATCACAGTGCATTAACTAATGTTAACAAATACAACTTTTGATTTTAATAATGTATCAGTAAATAATGAAATTAGCATTAACTCAGATTAATAAATGCTGTAGAAGTATTGTTCATTCTTAGTTTATATTAACTAAAATAGTTAACCAATGTTAACTAAAAAAACCTTATTGTAAAGTGATACCAAAATTAGTGATGATTTTTCAGTTCAAATAAATATGGTTGCCAATACAAAAACTTTGCAATGTGTAGTTAGCAGCATGACCAATATATATTTTATACAGAAAGCGAGCAAAGATCGCAAGCAATATAAATCACCGAAGCTGTCAATTACAACGCGAGGTTCACAAAGTTGCACTCTCACGTTATAATCAATGAAGCTCTCTATGCTGTGCAATGTATCTCTTATTGACATTGTGTTTATACTTTGTTGGTTATAATGAAAGGATTCAAGAGCATGCAGAACTCACACTGAACAAAAAATGAGCAGTGTTGTGCGGATTATAACTAACTTCTTATTGGCCATTGCATTCAAGCACTCAACAGATATGTTGTGATTGGATACAAAGCTCAATGCTGCAAAAACATGTTGTAAATAGAAACCTTTGACAGTCTTTACAGAGCATTTTGAATTGTTTTAAAGCAGCCGGCTATCAGAGGGTACTGGTACGCAGAACAGCAGATATCATCACATTAAATGATCAAATAAATCTTTGGCGGGACAAAGATTCATTTTGGTGGCTGCCAAAATATTTTCAATGCAGGACAGAAGCAATACAGGATTATGCACCAAAGTTTAAAACTTAAAGAAATAATTCAACCAAAATTCTGTCATCATTTACTCACCCTTATGTTGTTCCAAACCTGTATAAATTTCTTTCTTTTGTTGATCTAAAAAGAAGATATTTTGAAGAATGTTGGCAACCAGAATTGACGGTAGCCATTGACTTTGGTTGGACATTGATTTTTTTCATACTATAGAAGTCAATGGCTACCGTCAACTGTCTGGTTACCAACATTCTTCAAAATATCTTCTTTTGTGTTCAGCAGAAGAAAGAAACTCATACAAGTTTGGAACAACATACGGGTGACTAAATGATGACAGAATTTTTTCCCTTACTCGGAATCTTGATTAGGGAAGTGAGATTTTCTGACCTTTATGGCGACGGGGTAGACAGTCGAGCCAATTTCAAAGCTTCCTTTCTTGAACATCATTACTGATGTGTTATTAATGCAGGTACCTGGACAAAAATTATATGATAAACACATGAAACAGACCATATTAACAACCAGATCACAACACCTGTTTAATGGTAGTCTCTATAAGTCTCTATAAACTGTAATGGGGCAATTGTAATGCACTAAATGCCTTCAATCACAAACAAGCAAGACTCTGTTTGTGATTGAAGGCATTTAGTGAATCTCTGCCTGAAAAAAAAATCAAGTGTGATCAGTTGACTTTGTGAGAAATGTTCAACAAACACTGATTTTGAGTTTTGGATGTTTGGATGTCCAGTATTTGTTTCCTGCTGTCAAGTTATGACACATTTAAATTTAACATTATATACTGTACACTGCCATTCAAAAGTTTGGGATTAGTAAGTAAAAAAACAAAAAAAACAAATATAAGCAGCACAACTGTTTTCAACATTGATAATAATAAGAAATGTTTCTTGAGCAGCAATTTCCCTTTCAAATCAATAATCATTTCTGAGAATGAGTTCAGCTTACCTTCGGGGAATATGAGGATAGGCAGTTTGCTTTTGTCTTTTACATGATCGCTCAACCTGAAATCATTTAATTTATAACAACAATAACAATGAGAGTGTTATATATATCTTGTGTTATCAACAAGATCCAGTGAGATATTTGAACTAATACTGTTAATTGCATTTTTTAGAAGAATCCAGCACTTCGGTCCAAAAGCCAAAGAACCTAGACAAGTGTTGATGTTGTGTTACCTTTTAGCCACTAGATGGCGGTCTTTGACTTCTAAGCGCTCAAACCAAATGTGTGGACATGCTTTCACCATAGACCTCTGAATGATCCCCATCAGCCCCCCATGGATCTGACCCACCTTTAACACACACACATATACACAATTTACCTTCTCACCTTCTATCTCAAATACACACAAATACACACACTTACCATAGCATAGCATCCGTCACTGGCCAGTATAATGACATCAATGGGTGACGTATGGTTGGCAACACAGATGCCTCCATTCTTGGGTTTATTTTCACTGTTCCAGAGAAAGACACAGAGAGGAGATTGTGAGCAGAGAGTGTAAATAGTTACAGGAAAAACATGGAGAGCACTGTCGTCCCTGCTAAAGGAACCAGTTTGACTGGTCAAAGGAGAGGATCTGAGAGAAAGAATACTCTTTACTCTTATCACATTTTAGGAGGCAGAGAGAGAAAGAGAATGTGCAGGAGGTCAGTGACCTGAAATACCGCACATATATTATTTAGGAGACGTAGGAATGACAGACAAAGAGAGTTCTGGAGAAGTTCAAATTCAGATGAATCTAGTTTACCTGACCTGTAACTAAGACACAAAGCCCCGTTAACTCTGTTACATTCCGGTGTCATGAACTCTAACCGCACTCTGTTTGTGTGTCAGATAACATAAAAATCTAAACATGTCTGTACCATCTATACAGAACACACTAGAGGAGTTAACATTCTCAAGAACCAGTTCTGATTTACTGTAACTGCATGGAGAAGAGTGACTAAGAACATTCTCCAAAATTCTTCCTTTTGTGTCCCAAGGAGGATAGTCAGACAGGTTTGAAGAACATCAGAGAGAACTGTGAGCATGTGATTTAGGGTGCTTTCACACTTGTTACGATTGCCTGGTCCGAACTCAAGTTCGATTGTGTGATTGTGAGTGCCTGGTTAAGAGAGAGTATGTGTGTGATTGTTCATGTATGTGATTGATTTTTAGTGTCTGACTGTAGAAGTGATTGTGAGCGTGATAGTGACCACCTGATTGTGTGTGATTGTGACAGTGTGTGTAAGGGTTTCTGATTGTGAGCGTCTGATTGTGAGCATCTGACACACCCGACGGTGTGTATGTGTGTGATCGTGAACTCTATTTCCATTTTAGCTTGGTTCGGTACAGCACGATTACAAACCGTTCTCGGCCCGGAATTCAACTGTGCTGATAGAGTGCGTGTAGTGACGCCACCACACAGGATTGGTAACTTGTCTGTTGCCTGGCTACCAGTTTCTCTGTAAAACTGGCCAAGTGCGCTTCTACAGTGAATTAAACAAGTTAATAATAAAATTAAAAGAAATATCTGATCATCCTCCTTAATGCAGTTGCTATTTACATATCACACATCTGTAAACTCTTGCATTACCAAGGCAATGAGTGACGCATTTGTATTAAAGTAAATTCCAGAGAGCTCTGTTATCAGCCCCACAGTGGAAAATGAAACCATATCCGTACCGGCTAGGATGGGGTTGGCACGGAATGGAATGGTTAAAGGGTTAGTTCACCCAAAAATGAAAATAATGTAATTTATTACTCACCCTTATGTCGTTCTACACCTTCGTTCATCTTCAGAACACAAATTAAGATATTGTTGATGAAATCCGATGGCTCAGTGAGGCCTGCATTCACAGCAATGCCATTCAAACTCTCAAGGTCCATAAAGGTACTAAAAACATATTTGAAACAGTTCATGTGAGTTAAGTTGTTCTATCTTAATATTATAAAGCGACAACAATACTTTTTGTGCGCCAAAAAAACAAAATAACGTTTTTTCGACAATATCTAGTGATGGCCGATTTCAAAACACAGCATCATGAAGCTTCTGAGCTTCATGAATCTTTTGTTTCGAATCAGTGATTCGGATCTCCTATCAAACGCCTAAACTGCTGAAATCACGTGACTTTGGTGCTCCGATTCACTGATTCGATTCGTAAAGCTCTGAAGCAGTGTTTTGAAATCGGCCCATATACAGTTGTAAGAATAAGTATGTGAACCACTTGCAGAATCTGTGAAAATGTGCAAAATTTTAACAAAATAAGAGAGATCATACAAAATGTATGTTATTTTTTATTTAGTACTGTCCTGAGTAAGATATTTTACATAAAAGATGTTTACATATAATCCATAAGACAAAAAAATTGCTGATTTATTAAAATGACCCAGTTCAAAAGTTTGTGAACCATTGATTCTTAATACTGTGTGTGGTTACCTGGATGATCTACGACTGTTTTTTTGTTTTGTGATGGTTGTTCATGAGTCCCTTGTTTATTCTGAGCAGTTAAACTGAGCTCTGTTCTTCAGAAAAAATCTCCAGGTCCCAAAATTTCTTCAGTTTTCCACCATCTTTTGCATATTTGAACCCTTTACAACAGTGACTGAGTGATTTTGAGATCCATCTTTTCACATGGTGGACAACTAAGGGACTCAAACACAACTATTAAAAAAGGTTCAAACATTCACTGATGCTTCAGAAGGAAACACGATGCATTAAGAGTCGGGGGGTGAAAACTTTTGAACAGGATGAAGAGGTCCAAATTTCTCTTATTTCGCTTGAATATCATTTTTTTTTCCATTTAGTACTGCCTTTCGGAAGCAACAGAAGATACTTGCATGTTTCCCAGAAGACAAATTAAATACAATTTACCTTGATCTTCAAATTCCAAATGTTTTCACCCCCCATCTATTAATGCATCATGTTTTTTTCTGGAGCATCAGTGAATGTTTGAACCTTTTTTAAAAGTTGTGTTTGAGTCCCTCAGTTGTCCTCAGTGTGAAAAGACGGATCTCAAAATCATTCAGTCACTGCTGTAAAGGGTTCAAATATGCAAAAAATGCTGGAAAACTGAAGAATCTGCAGGACCTGGAGATTTTTTCTGACAAACAGAGCTCAGTTTAACTGCTCAGGACAAACAAGGGACTCATGAACAACCATCACAAAACAAAAAAAAACAGTCGTAGATCATCCAGGTAACCACACACAGTATTAAGAATCAATGGTTCACATACTTATGAATGGGGTTATTTTAATAAATTCAGCTATTTTTTTTGTCTTGTGGATTATATGTAAACATCTTTTATGTAAAATATCTTACTCAGGACAGTACTAAATAAAAAATAACATTGTTGTATTATCTCCCTTATTTTGTTAAAATTATTAACATTTTCACAGATTCTGCAAGTGGTTCACATACTTTTTCTTGCAACTGTAGAAGTCTTTATTTTGTTTTTTTGGCGCACAAAAAGTATTCTTGTCGCTTTATAATATTAAGATAGAACCAATGAACTCACATGAACTGTTTCAAATATGTTTTTAGTACCTTAATGGACCTTGAGAGTTTGAATGGCATTGCTGTCTATGGAGGCCTCACTGAGCCATCAGATTACATCAAAAATATCTTAATTTTTGTGTTCAGAAGATGAACGAAATGAAGGCCTTACGGCTGTAGAACGACATGAGGGTGAGTAATAAATGACATTATTTTCATTTTTGGGTGAACTAACCCTTTAAGCAATGAGAACGGTTTGGCCCGACGGTGGAAAAGCGGCTATAGTTGGTGTCTGATTGCGAGAGTGATTGTGGGCGCGTATGTGAGTGATTGTGAGAGTGATTGTGGGCGCGTGTGTGAGTGTTTGATTGCGAGAGTGATTGTGGGCGCGTGTGAGTGTTTGATTGCGAGAGTGATTGTGGGCGCGTGTGTGAGTGTTTGATTGCGAGAGTGATTGTGGGCGCGTGTGTGAGTGTTTGATTGCGAGAGTGATTGTGGGCGCGTGTGTGAGTGTTTGATTGCGAGAGTGATTGTGGGCGCGTGTGTGAGTGTTTGTGGGCGCGTGCGTGAGTGTTTGATTGCGAGAGTGATTGTGGGCGCGTGTGTGAGTGTTTGATTGCGAGAGTGATTGTGGGCGCATGTGTGAGTGTTTGATTGTGAAAGTGATTGTGAGCAAGTATGTATGTGATTTTAACCATCCATGCGAGTTTTTGTTTGATTATTAGGGTCTAATTTTGAGCATGTATGTGAGTGTTTGTGTGATTGTGAGATTATATGTGCCTGTTTGTTTGAATATCATTGTTTGATGTAAGGGTGTCATTGTTCATGTTTGTTTGATTGTACAGGATTATGTGCACATTTGACTCTCAAGTTAGGGGGGACAAGAATTTTTTATTTTTTTTGCAAGTACAAAACGTCTTTTTGTACCTGCATCAGCAAATTATTCGCAGAAATTTAAAGCAAACAAGTTTAAGTTTGCTTGTTGTTTATTCTACTCTTATTTACTGCCGAATTTTTATGACCACGGACGGTGCGCGTGCATGCGCCGAACGCGTCTTTCCGCACTCAAGGGCAAAGGAGTATATTTGAAAGACTTGCGCGCTCAACTGTGCGCAAGACGGAGCGGCAGGAAATTAAGTATAGCCAGGCCTTAACCGCTCCAAATTGTAGTGGACTGGAGTTGACGGCTCACATCGGGAAAAATATGTCGCCCATGATTGTGTGTGATTGCAAGCATGTGATTGTCAGATTGCACATTGATCCATAATGCCATGGCTCCAGATGGTTGGATATTTCCAAGAAGTATGCGTATGTTTTTCCACAAATCTGTGGCGTTTTACCTGTGATGGTATGTGATGATAGCAGTCAGCGCTCTCACACAGATACGGTAACACATCAGGTGCACATTCTCACTGAGAAAATTTTTCACCCTGCAAACACACACAGGGACACGTTAACATCCATATTAAATCACACTCTGGAATATAAACGTACTACCAACTTCAAAATATCCAAATATCAGACAATTTATTGGTCTCACAGATATGTTGGTCCAGCACTAGTACAAGACAGACAAATTTTATTTAATCAAGTGTCTTACCTCCCATTGGGCAGAAAACCAATAATGGTGGTGAAGACAACCAATAGGCTTACTCCTGTGATTGCTAATGTTAGCCTGATAAACCAAAAAAAAAAAAAAACACATTTCAGCTTGGACATTGGAATATTTTTACAAAATTTACCCTTTAAACCTTAAAGGTGCACAGTAAGTTTTGATTGACACGCTTCATGTAGAATAAAACATCTTTTTCTAGAAGACTGTTATAACTGGAGTCTTCATCTCATACAAGTGTATCACTTTAATATTTTATCATTTTAATTAATTTTTCTTTTTTTTATGTGTAGAACCTGTTTAATTCGCAACAAATTACTGTGTGCACTTCAGAATCAAAATCAAATTTTTACTTTCTGCCATTTGATTTTCATTGGAGATACAAAGAATAAATGGCATGAAAAAGAATCACTCGAATATTAGGTTTGGAATCTAAAACCGATTGTATTGCGTGCATTTTAATGTGATTTCAAACCATTTTCAAGCGCAAGAAGACGCAAAAGAGAACTCAATTCGGCACTCGCGCCAAAGTCTTTCATATAGCGTGTGATACTGAATGGAGTTCTCATACATGTCTTCTTGCATTTGAACGCAAAAATACACACAAAAATATAAAATATCCTTGTAAACAGTCGGTTTTGCAGCAGGATTATTAGGCTGCTGTCACTTTAAGACCTCATACTGGATCCAATATACTGATACTCATGCGTTTTCATTCTCAACTGCTTACGGTCACTTAAGACAAAACAGACTGTGTTTACGAGTATATTTTGACATATTTTTGTGTATTTGTGCGTTCAAGCACAAGAAGACACATTGGATCCAGCATGAGATCTTAAAGTGACAGCAGCCTAATAATCCTACTGCAGTCGGTCATTAACCTTAATTAAAGAACAAAAGAAAAAGAAAATCACTCACTGATCTTGAATGAATAACTTTTGTAACTTTAATAAGGATTAATCTATATTTTATGCATAAAAAGTAAACTATGTAGTGTTATTTTACTTTTAATTACAATTTGTTTTGTTAAAACCATAGGAAAAAGTTAGTGTTCTTAAGGCTGCTGATTTTTATTTATGTTATACAGCTACAACAAAACTTTTTTTTTTTTTTTTTTTGCCAAAAGACACAATAAATGTGTTATAAATGTATTATGATATATGATATAAATGTTTGACTAAATGTTTTTACCTTAAAACATTTAAGAATTTATAAGAATTGGAATCGACAAGCAGAATCAGAATCAATAAAATTCAAATGATACCCATCCCTACTGGAATATGTCACAGGTGAAATTCAAACCTATATCAGCTATATGATCTCAACTCCAGGAGCACATGCACTACCCACTCTAACCCAGTGGACACTGCTGTTCAGTTAATCACACAATACCCAGGTGAGCACATCTGATTAAACAGAGCTCAGATATCAGGCACTCTTCCACATCTCAAATGTGCACATGGGATGGTAAAGTGTTTCTATTAAGGAATGTGGGTTAAGGCCATTGCCCTGACTGACATTAATCCCACAGAAGCTCCATATGGCCCTGAGGGGTGGCAGAATTAGCCTGTATTTTAAGACACTAAATTCAGACTCGTGTGCCAGAGCAGAGCAAGTGTCTCAGAATGGACCAGTTAGAATGATGTCAAATTATAACATCAGCCAACCAAAACTAATATTTAATATTTATTCTGACTGCACTATACAAAGCCACTGAAAGGTTACAAATGCTGCAGAAAACTTTTTTCTTGTTATATGACATACAGTGGCCCTCAAAAAGTATTTAATGTACCCAACAATGTACATGTATCTTTGCTAGCTATGATAGATTTATCATAGACATGTAAATGAGAGTAACAGCAGTGCCTTCTGCTCCATTCTTCATGAAGCAGCAGTTTCTAATTTGAATATTTTTTTGTATTCATACTGTGTAAACATACTGTGGCAGTACCAGTGGGCAATACCATAATAATGTGTTGCATACCATGGTATTACTTTCCAGGCCAAGGTACTTCAAAGATAACCAAGGCAGTACCATGGTATATGTCCAAAAAGACATAATATTAGCATGGTACATGTCAAAAAACCACGGTAATACCACAGTACCTCAAGCAATTTAGTACTTGTTTGTTGTTAGCATTAGCCTCTTAGCTTCTTTTTAATTTTAGCATACTTCTCTCTAATCTTCACATTCGCTTATTCCATAAATAAGGGTTTATTTTACTAGGGATCCACAATATATTGGTATCACAACCATTATTTTTTGGTATCAGTTGATATTGGATATATGCCTGCCAACATTGGATATTTACTGTAATTGTGATGCTGAATACATATTTTTAAAGTTAGATTACTGTCTAACACTCACTAAATGGTATTTCATAACATTGTTAAATGTAATCTTTGGCAAGTCTCAAAGTGAATATTAATTTTTCATACTATACATTAAAATTCACTTGTAGCATTTGAAACAACTGATTTTAGTTTTAATTTATTTAGACAAAACAGTATAGAATTTTAAAATCAGACATTTATGGGTGATTAGCATCAGCCAGAATTTTAATATCACTGACGTTTAATTTCGAACACCGTTTTCATTCTTCCTCACCTGAGGGGCAGCAGGAACCCATAACGGATAATAACGCCAAGACCCCACAGCACAGTCAGTCTGGTGCTAATGTGCTGGAAGTTATAGTTGCTCCTAGTCAACAAGTTCCATGACTCAAGCTCTTCTGCCGAGAAACATTTGGTAACCTCATCATCTACGATGCTTTCAATGCCACGGCGGCAAAAGTAGAAGGTGTCTGACATTTCAAATTCTGATGAAGAAGGGGAGGGGCCTGTGGAGGTGGAGGCCGAACCATCCAAATCTCGACTGCTCCCGTTTCGCCGAATCTCTTTGAGCTCCTCTTCCAGTGACGTAGGTTCTTTAGCAATAATGCCTGAGATAAAATGATAATGCAAACATACAGTGTCTTGTGAAGAGCAAAATCTAGGAAATAAAATAAATTATATTTTTTAATTTGCAACTGAATTAACAACTCTCCTAGAAAAAAAGGGAAATTATATAACAGCATGTCACACATAAGGGCATAAATAAATAGAAATATATATATATGGTAACACTTTAGGGTAACACTTTATCTTAGGGTCTTTTAACCAGTTGCTTATTAGCATGCATTATTAGCATGCATATTACTAGAATATTGGCTATTTATTAGTGCTTATTAAGCACATATTAATGCCTTATTCTACATTCTTAATCCTACCCAATACCTAAACTTAACGACTACCTTACTAACTATTCATAAGCAGTAAATTAGCAGTTTATTGAGGGAAAAGTCGTAGTTAATAGTTTATATGTGTTCCCTATACTAAAGTGTTACCCACTTTGGTATGGGGAACACATATTCACTATTAACTATGACTTTTGCCTCAAAAAACTCTTAGTAAGATAGTCATGCAGAATAAGGCATTAATATGTGCTTTATAAGTACTAATAAATAGCCAATATGCAAGCTATTAAGCAACTAGTTAAAAGTGAGAATTGTTACCCATACTAAAGTGTTACCATATATACTTCAATAACCCGCAACACCATGAGCAATGGAGCTTGAATGGAGGTGAATGGGACATAAATGTAGTGTGACCGCCATTAATCTTTGCCTGATCTTTCTGTGGATAGGTCAAATGACAAAAACAACCACGGTTGTCACAAGTCCTGTGAGATCAACCGAGCACTGGGGACACACCAAAACAAGCAGATGAGCACAGAGCAGGAGTAACAGCTAATTTTCCCATAGGTGTAACAGTGCACAGTGTTTACACAACCACTGACATACAGTACTTACTATTAAGACTGTAAGGCTTGTACAGAAGATGGTTTTTCTCCTTGGCTCCTCTTTCCATCCTCACTGTGGCCCACTGGAAAACAAAGAAAGAAAACCAAACTCAATTTAATGTTATCACTGCAACATACTATTGTTTTTACAATTTAGTTAAGAATTATCTTAATTAGCAAATAATTAGGAGTGATCTAAATAGTTATATAATAGTTATATTCATATAAAATTCTCTGATCATGCATGAAAAATCAAATCATGGGGGAAAATATGTAGTATGTAATATAGCAGATAATGTACAGTCAGCCGGTCATTATCGCAAAATAAATCAGTTATATTTCCTCTGTGGATTATATCATAATGGTCCATAAAATAAAACTTCATGATTTGAAATCACATTGAGGTGGACTACAGCACGAACACACACACACACACACAAACTGAATGTTCCCCCAAGGAACAAGAAGCACTTTATTGGAAAGCTGTAGGAGGAGGAATAATGTCAGTTTGTTAATTCAGGCATGTGGAGCACACAATGCACACAACTGAATTACTGCACTGAGAATCAGAAAACACTGAAGGGCTGGTATTGTTATCTTGCGAAATTTACAACAGGTTTTGCTTTAACTTCAATGCCTCAATGTTAACCTATTCATTTGTCTTAATTTAAACCTTGGATTCTTCTAATCTGTAATAAGATTGAGCACTTTGGCATTAAGGACAGAATATAGACGTCACAATTGTCATATACTATAATGATGTAGTAAAAACTGAAAAGTTTTTCCTTTGCGTTTTCAGCATACAGACGACAATATTGTCAAAACAACCGCCATTTACATGGATCAGCGAAAATGATTAAAAACGCTTTATGTATACAATACCAGTATTTGGCGATGTCACTTTGTAAAGAAACATCACACACCTATAGACTGAACACATAATACGCATGCGCATGACATCAACATTTTCACAAATTCACATTTTTGTAGTTTACACAAAGACAATAACGGTACTGTTTCAAAAACTTGCACTTGAAACAGAATCCTTCAGGTCCTGCAGAGCTGTAGGTGCTACACACACTGCCAGGAATATAACTTTTTAGCCTTTAACTTACATTATATTCTTATCATTAGTTTTTTTCTGATGTTCAGTAATAGTATCTATACTATAGTACTTCACCATTACTAGGTTGGCCAAGTTGCATCACTGACGTAAATGTGACAAATGGTTTCTTTTAATAGCTGAATGTTGTTTAACACCCAAACAACATGAAGTTTGACTTTATTTCAAGCATTCTCTGCTTCAATGAACCTGCTTATTGTAGGATTGTAGGATGTCACTAGTTTGCAGGAGAGCCACAGTGTCAGACAAGAAAGAAAGCCACACGCAGTGAGACTGCACGATCAGTTACATAACAGCTTCAGACGGATGTGACGCAATGTTGAATTAAATCAACCACAGCTGGAGTGGAGCAGTCCTTCAGCTCTTCACTCCCCCTCAATGCCTGCCTCTAAACGCTCTTATTTTATGATTATAATTCAGGGGGGAAAAAAGAGTTAGCAGAAGAAAACACATCAGACATTTTTTAGAAACATTAACCAGATGTGCACTTGAGCAACATGTTCTCATCATCCAGATCTCATTTCTTGTATATGGCCTCTTACTTGCACAGAAACGATAAAAATGGTGATAAAGTTAAAAATTTCAGTGAACTCCCAACTCCATCTACATCAGATGGCCACAATAGAATAAGACTATGAATATGCAAAACATATCAATGTGATCTGGAAGCACAATTAAAATGCTTACACTACCAAGTGCACTCCATAAATAAAAGAGTATCAAAAAGTATCATGTTAGTACCATAGTTTTTTGGATATGTATCATGGTAGTAGCAGAATTATATTATTTGATAAACCTCACAGCAGTGGTTCCCAAACTTTTTCTTTCGGGCCCCCTTTTTGTCGAGAAAAATATTTTCAATCTCACCACTGCATTTATTAAAAATACATTAAACACAGTAATATTGTGAAATATTTCAATTTATTAACTTTTTTTCTATTTGAATATATTTAAACATATAATTTATTCCTGTGATGGCAAAGCTGAATTTTCAGCATCATTACTCCAGCCTTCAGTGTCACATGATCATTCTAATACGCTGATTTGCTGCTCATTTCTGATTATTATCCATGTTGAAAACAGTTGTGCTGCTTCATATTTTTGAGGAAACAATTTCCTCCCCCAGGATTCTTTGATGAATATAAATGTGATGTGAATTCTGTAAGTGGCATCATAACTTGTTTGGCTTCATACTGTCAGAACTAATATTTATATTAAAAGCTAATATTTTGAGGCACACAACACAGTGTATTTACTTATGTGGAAAGTAGCCGCATAATAAGCGGGATAATTTCGCAGTGGGGTCTTGTATCACCCTGAAAAGGTTTCTTTTGCACAACAATCTGCTGACCCCCCATTTTGGTAACCACTCCTTAAGTATTAGTTCACTTTCAAATGAAAATTAGCCCAAGCTTTACTCACTCTTAAGCAATCCTAGGTGTATATGACTTTCTTCTTTCTGATGAACACAATCGCAGAAATATTAATAAATATCCTGACGCATCCAAGCTTTATAATGGCAGTAAGCGTTACCAAACGAGTATGAGCTGAAGAAAGTGTCTCCATCCACATCAATCCATCATAAACATATTTCAAACGGCTCTGGGGGGTTAATAAAGGCCTTCTGAAGAGAAATGATGCGTTTGTGTAAAAAAAAATCCATATTTAGCAAGTTATGAAGTAAAATATCTAGCTTCCGCCAGACCACCTTCTGTATTCTACTTACGAAGAAAGTGTAAAAATCTAGCAGTTCAAAATGCTTACACTACGTCCTACGCCTTCCCTATTCAACTTAGGGAAAAAGTGTAACTGCCGCGACACCAATTTACACTTTCTTCGTAACTTGAATACGAAAGACAGTCTGGTGGAAGCTAGATATTTTACTTCATAACTTGTTATATATGGATTTTTTTCTTTTTTTTCACAAATGCATCGCTTCGCTTCAGAAGGCCTTTATTAACCCCTCGGAGCTGTGTGGAGTACACGTTTATGATAGATGGATGTGGATGGAGACACTTTCTTTAGCTCATACTCGTTTGGTAACGCTTACTGCCATTGTAAAGCTTACTGCCATTATAAAGCTTCTGCATCAGAATATTTATTAATATTTCTGCGATTGTGTTCATCAGAAAGAAGAAAGTCATATACACCTAGGATTGCTTAAGGGTGAGTAAAGCTTGGGCTAGTTTTCATTTGAAAGTGAACTAATCCTTTAAGAGTACCATAGAAATAACTTGGTACTTGAATGGATATATCATATCAGTTATTAGATGCAAGTTAATATTTAAAAATTCACATAAACACTATTATATGTAATCTTCAGCAAATATCACATTTTTCCTAATGTACATTATAATGTTGAGATGCCTAAATTTATTTATAGTATTTAAAACAAACTAATTTTATTTGATAGAATGTTTATTCATCTCTCTCACCCAACTTTACTGTCAACTCTATAGTATCCAGTAAACAAAAAGCCCACAAATAAATCAGTCTGAAGAACAATTTTCTTAACCCTCTTGAAATGGAACAAGATCTTCCAACTCACCTTAAACACCTTGAGCAGCATCTTCATGTAGAGTCCACGTATGCCAAAGGACAGACCAAAAATGGCAGGAACGATGATGAAGACCAAAAGCAGCGTGACCCACACAGTGAAAGAGATGCCCAACAACATGCATAGCAGATTATTGAAAGGAGAAATAAAAGGGCCCATTTTTTAAAGTAGTTTTCTTTCAGGAAGAAAAATAAGAAGGCAACTTTCTCAAGTACTTTTAGGGTCAAAGTCTCCAGAGCATGATGTGGAACGAGTCCATAAAGAAGACTGGTGATGTTACAAAGTCTTTCATTTCCATTTGTGTACAACTGGATGAAGCAAACACATCATTCTGTGTGTGGCACTGCCCAGAGGTGATTTACTTCACTTTTAATGAATCATATCCTTCAAAATTGGCAACATTGCAACTTCAGATCCTTGTAGACTCACAGAACATGACAGCTCTCCCCTCAAAGCTCTGAAATGAAGAAACATATACAGGTACAGGTACAGGATTACAGTTCACTCAAGTGCAGCCTTATTCAAATCAAACAGACAGTATCTGCACCCATCAAAGTAAATGCAACAGGTTGATCACAAAGTCAAACAAAGTAGCCTGCAATCAGCATGAGCTACACTGGGATCTTGAACAAGCAGATATTTGAGCTCATAGAGCTCCCACGAGTACAGTGGTGGGAAACACTTACATAACAGAAAAGAGAAGAGAAGAGAAGACTAATGTCAAAATTTTACTAATTTAACAGGTTAAATTATCCTGCCAAAAATATACAAATAATCTGAAACCAGTTTTGTTACTGTTAACTAAGGGGCTGTTTACATGACGCCGTTTTCAACTAAAAATGGAAAACTTTTTGGAAGTGTTTTGGCCGTTGATTTACACAACAAGTGTTTTGGGGGCCTATAAACAGGTTTCAAAGTGCATGTTTTTGAAAACGATACCGTTATTGTCTCCTTGTAAACTGCCAAAAACGCAAATTTTTGAAAACGGTGACGTCATGTGCACGCGTTCAGTCTATAGTGTTTCTTTACAAAGTGACATCGCCAACTACTGGCCTGGCAGCAAAATATAGCGTTTTTAGTCGTTTTTGCGGATTTGTGTGAATGGGATCGTTTTGACAAAGCTGTCGTCTGTATGCGAAAAACGCAAAGAAAAAACTTTTCCCTTTTTAGTACACTGTTGTCGTGTAAATGTAGCTAAAACTTTTTTTTTTAAAAACTTTTTTTTTTGGTAGCTGAAACAAAGCTGAAATAAAATATTTAATTAAATTTATAGATAAAGGAAATATCAGATTAAAAACAACAAAAATTAGAACTGTTGCTTAAAACTTATATATATATATATATATATATATATATATATATATATATATATATATACTACCAGTCAAAAGTTTGGACACGGTAAGATTTTTAATGTTTTTAAAAGAAGTTTCGTCTGCTCACCAAGGCTGCATTTATTTAATTAAAAATACAGTAAAAACAGTAATACTGTGAAATATTATTACAATTTAAAATAACTGTTTTCTGTTAGAATATATTTTATGAAGTAATTTATTCCTGTGATTAAAGCTGAATTTTCAGCATCATTACTCCAGTCTTCAGTGTCACATGATCCTTCAGAAATCATTCTAATATGCTGATCTGCTGCTCAAGAAACATTTATCGTGTACAATTGTACAAAATATTTGTGTACAATTTTTTTTTTTTTCAGGATTCTTCAATGAATAGAAAGTTCAAAAGAACAGCATAATTAATCTTTTGTAACATTATAAATGTCTTTACTGTCACTTTTGATCGATTTAATGCATCCTTGCTGAATAAAAGTATTAATTTCTTTAATTTATTTTCAAAAAAATAAAAATAAAAATTCTTACTGACCCCAAACTTTTGAACGGTAGTGTATAATTTTACAAAAGCTTTGTATTTCAGATAAATGCTGTTCTTTTGAACTTTCTATTCATCAGGGAATCCTGAAAAAAAGTACACAACTGTTTTCAACAATGATAATAATCATAAATGTTTCTTGAGCAGCAGATCAGCATATTAGAATGATTTCTGAAGGATCATGTGACTCTGAAGACTGGAGTAATGATGCTGAAAATTCAGCTTTGATCACAGGAATAAATTACTTTATAAAATATATTCAAACAGAAATCAGTTATTTTAAATTGTAATAATATTTCACAATATTACTGTTTTTACTGTATTTTTAATTAAATAAATGCAGCCTTGGTGAGCAGACGAAACTTCTTTTAAAACATTAAAAATCTTACAGATTCCAAACTTTTGACTGGTAGTGTATATATATATTAAAATGACAAAAGTACATAGCAAAATTAAAACTTAAACAAAAATTAAAATATAAAAATATAAAAGCTAATTCTAAATATTATACTAATAAATAAAATGAATACAATAATAGTATATAGGCTAAATAATACTGTCTGAAACTGACTGAAGAAAATCTAGATACAATGAAGATTTTCACAGAAGTCATGAAAAGAAAAGGCATGCAGTTATTTTTTGTGCATTGCTTTAAGTTAAAAGTAAAGTGTGAATGACATTATATTTTTATTAAAATTCATTTCATTGGCTGTTTTACATAAAACTTAACTAAAATTCATAGGGAAATTATTTGACTTGTCAGGTAAATATGACATAAGAAACTATCGATATTATAAACCTAAAATATCAATTTGTTTAAATGTTTAAATCATATTTTAACGACTTAAAAAAATCTTAGAAATACAGAGTACAACTAATCAGTTTCAATAGTACCCGACTAGTATTATCCAATATATTTAAGTAGTAATAGTAGTAATGAAGTACACTTACTCAAGTACTTACGCCTCAGGTTATCGGTTGTGTCGCTGTTAAAAAAAAATAAAATACTTGATCCACTAGATGACTTTATGAGTAGGTAATCTTTGCCAGCTAAAGCTTTCGGCTAGTTGGTTGATAAACAGACAGAGCAGCGGATCGGCTGATTTTTTACCTATCATTTTACACAGACATGCCGCTCATCCACGCATCACGTGTTCTGGTATCTATAGAAACACTTACTCGGCGCTTTATGGAGCAGCTTCGTTCTCAAGCTGAAGGCGCGTCCATATCGTGCTCACCCGACACCGGCAGAACTGTCACGGAAAGGATGCAAAACCGAAGATCCGCATCTCGTGAGTGACGTACAAACTGACGCGTGTCTGTGATTGTGACCACACCAGTAAGGGAGTAACGGATTTACATGACGGAAACCTTCCACCAGGGGGCGCATCGAGGCTCAGAACACTCAATCGCCTATTGAAGCGCATTCAAATTCCAGGACGTTTTTTGTCTCATTGGAGAAGTTTGTACCCTAAATCTAATCATTACTTTTATCACATAATTCCAAGAATTAGTCTATGTCATTTAAATTCTCCCTAGAAGTCGTTTTTTTTCAAAACATTTAGCTAGTAATCACAAACAAATATGATTGGTTAATCCAGAGAAGCGCTGGTAAAAGTATTAGGTTGTATGTGATTACGCTCTCTCTGCTGCTTCCGCTACAGGTTGGAAAATAATTCATCTTAACAATTCCAGTAGTATTTCTTGCAAAATAGACAGTGAAGAAATTAAATAGAATAATTATTATGTATTAGTTTTCTAACCAATTACAGGCAAATTCCGAGCCTCTATGCCCTATCAGAGATGGTCTTCTTATTTGCCTCTACCCTACTATTTCTAGGGTAGCCCGAGTTAAAAGTGCCCACGTGACCCCCTTCCTCAAAAACAACTTTTGAATCTTAAATGTCTAAATATCTTTAAAAAGCAAAAAAAAAAAAAAGAAATAATAAATAAATAAATAAAATGCACTACAGGGCAGTATGCCTATACGTGTTATCCCTGAAGAACATTAACAAAAACAAATCAAAAAGCATAAGAACACAAAGAATCCACCAGGTGGTGCTGCAGGACTGTATTCGATAACAGTATCAATTGCAGTACAATTGCCTTTGTAATTGCCCCACAGACATTAGAATGTCCTAAAAAACCATAATAATGTTAAATACCATAATACTTTTTGATAATAATCCACAATTCACTGAAAATTTTTCAACTTATCAGTAAAAAAAAATAATACTAAAATTGTTGTGTGAAACTGACGTGTAGCTATCTGTTTTGACTTGATGTTTTCAGTAGTTTCACAATGATCATAGTAGAAATAAAACAACCTCCTAATGAATGACAATATTGCATGTGATTATCAAAGCTAAACACATATGTGTGAGGTATGTAAACAAACGTGCCATATATCAGTGAAAAACACTAATAATAAACATAATTTCTGATATGACAACTTTTGGAGTGTTTGGCATGGTAATGGAGATGTGATTTGTGCCCCCTCAGTTTCAATTTGTCCCCCCTTCACCCCCGAAATGCAAATGATTTTAACCCTTTGACGTGTACGATCACACCAGTGAATGTTCATTGTGTCACTGCTAAATTCAAACGTGCTTTTGCGCTGCTGGCGCTGAGCCAGAGACGGACGCGCTCAGTGCTTTTCTGATATCATAGAATTCATGATATAGTTAAGAAGTTTGTGAATATTTTGAATAAAAAAGGAAAAAATGAAATAAACGCAATACACACCTGTCATACTGTGGCTGCATGATGCGTCACCAATAATGGTCGCCTTCGTGTGTCCTGGCGCCGGCTCTGGCGGAATAGATCTGCTATGCTGCTGCTGTTGTTATTGCTACTGCCATTGGTTATTGCTGCTGCTGCTGAGCAAGTACGGAACTTGCTACTGCCAATACTTAAATGACACGCTGCTGTGAGCAAGTAAGACATGCTGCTGCTGCACAATATAACGTGCATGAATTACCTGTAGCAGATCTATACAGGTGGAGCTGGGGAAGAAGGAGGGTTTCGGAAAGTACACTGCAACTCCTACAGCAGACGATGATCAAGAATTTGAAGGACAAGCAGCAAACTCATTGGCTACTGGTACAGCAGGAACCAATCAGCTGTGCCCTATAGAGAATGATGTGATTGCAAAGCAGGGGTGTGTTTCCCGAACAACGATGTAACTTGCTGCTGAACTACCATAATATGATGCAATGTTGAACAAATCAACTACCTAGTCACGACTGTTTCCCAAAACCGTATTGTCGCAAACTTGTCGTTCAGCCACGTTGGTTAATGATGTCACGCAGGTGGTGGAGTAACTTCTTTAAATGAATCCTTCTGAGATCGAATTAATGCTAGATTTTTTGCTAGATAAATTACGGACATGGCATCTGAGGACTAATTCTCATTTTCCTCAATTTATTTTGCTTTATTTTCAGATTCAATCATAGGCTTGTTCCAGGGGCGTTTCCTCCAAGGAGGCAAGGGAGGCAGTGCCTCCTCAAAAAAAAAATAGGATGAGAAAATAATCCATATTACATATAAAACAACACAAATATTACAAATTACGACATTAAAAAGAGCGCAAGTCACTCGTATTTCTAAAGGAACACTGCCCAACAGCGACACCCACAGGTAAAGTTACAGCAGGAGTCATGCCTCCCTTTCCACTCATAGAAAACCATTAGACCCCCTATAGCGTGCGGTGGGTTTTGTGGGGGGTAATTGAGAATGAATGGGGGAAAGTCACGTGAGAGGAGGCAATGTCTCCATCGCACTATGATTGGATGTAATTGGTTATAAGTGGATATGATTGGTTTGTGTGATAAATCCCGCCTCTTGTTTACGTGCACGTTCCGTGCGTCAGTTTGAATTAACAAATGATGGAAGACTAATTGAAAAGTAAGTAAACAGATCACCCAGTTAGATATCACCACTTTATGTCACGTCAAAATCAAACTTGAAATGGACTGAAAATATGATTTTTAGTGCAATCAGCTTGGTGAAATTAAAAATACATCTTCGTGTCTGTGACAGATGATGTTTACGGAGCATGACTGATGATCCAAAATAAAAGTTGACTATTAAAAAGAAAAACATCAATACACAAATAAAATATATTGTTTAAATTGTTACAGCCTTTAGTTATTATTTTGCAATGAATGTAGAAATGCTTAAAACACTAACTTGATGAGATTGACTATGGTTTTGATGGTTTTGAACATTTATTACAATAAATTGTTAATGTAAAATAGAATTGTATTTGGTTTCTTTTTTTGATGTAATGTAAAGTAATGTACATTTAACAAGGAAGATGTGTCAACGTTAAGAGTAATGCACATGAATTTACATTTGATTCATAAATAAATAAAAAAATGTGCCTCCTCATTTCAGAACACCACTGCATGCCACGTACTAGAGCATGTACGCACATGCACACATGCACAAAACAAAAATGGTGCTTTAAATCTCTTGACAAACCAAAATATGTAAATGACATTTGTTTGAAATAAAAGATATACATTGTACTTAATGTTAGCTTACTTATTTTGCTCAAGATAACGATTTTTTTCCACAAGATTTTTTAAAAACAAGAAACTATGCTTCTAACCACAGCTCGAGAGCTGTCGTTCCAACCACACAAGTTTGTGATGCAGTTTGCGAATGTTCGATTGAACGGTGGTTTGAGAAACACCAAATCGTTAAACTATGAAAGTAATGACGGAACTTGTGATGTTAGTTGGCTAACGATGCTTTTGGGAAACGCACCCCTGATTGATTTAAAGGGATAGTTCACCCAAAAATGAAAATTCTGCCATTAATTACTCACCCTTATGTCATTCCAAACCCTTAAAGGTCACCTATTATGCCCCTTTTGACAAGACATAATATAATTTCCCGGTGTCCCCAGAATGTGTCTGTGAAGTTTCAGCTCAAAATACCCCACAGATCATTTATTATAGCTTGTCAAATTTGCCCCGATTTGGGTATGAACAAAATCAAGCCGTTTTTGTGGGTGGGTTGCTTTAAATGCAAATGAGCTCGTGCTCCCTGCCCCCAAGCTCACTCATCATTCCAATACACTGAGACATACATAATACAGAAGCTAACACAGCAAATATAACTCGCAAAACTGCTCTTGATGCAGCATATAACATAGTTATGGCATGTATTTTGTGGATGTTTGCTAAAATTTGATTCTGAATGAGTTTGATATGGTGATGCACGGCTAATGTGGCTAAAGCTACACACTGTTAGATACACTCAATAAGAATGAAGATGCATTTATGAATTATACAGACTACATGCGTTTTTGGGTTAAAAATGAAAATAACGAAATGGCTCTGGTCTCTGTGAATACAGTAAGAAACAATGGTAATTTTAGCCACATTTAACAGTACATTAGCAACGTGCTAACTAAACACATTCAGGAAGACAATTTGCAAACATCACGAAATAAATATATATATGAAATTGGATCAGTTGGTATCAATCCATCTTTGAGAATCAATTTCTGTGCAAATCCTGTGTTTTACTGACGATCGTGTGAAGCATTCTAGTGTTAATGACTTACACATGAATTTATCTAGCCACATTCCCTTCATAAATAAAATTGCACCACTGCGTCCTTAGTGCCTCAGATGCCAGGGAGTTTATGGAGACTCATATGTATATGCTATTATAGCCGTTAACAGATCAGTGATAATGTTTACATAGCTGAGACATATCGAGCTCAGGTCGTTCTTGAGTGCTGCTGTCCTGCAGTTTTGCTCCGACACAACTCACCTTCCTTCACGTAGCTTTAGTAATCCTGAAGACGTTCAAGTGTGTTTGATCAGGGTTGTAGGCTAGCTAAACTGCGGGACAGCTGCTGCTGCTGCACTCCGAAAACAATGGCGGCGCTGTGGGTGGAAACATACAGATTCAGGGGAGCAGTAATATTATAATAATATCCCCTTCCTACGTCACAAGGGGAGCAAAATCAGAACGGCTTGATTTTTGACATGCTTGTAGAGAAAGGCTTACCAAAACAAAGTTCCTGGGTTGTCCTTTTTCACATTTTCTGTGCTGGTAGATGCTCCAGAGAGACAAGATTATAGCACTTAAACACGGAAAAGTCAGATTTTCATGATATGACCCCTTTAAGACGTTCGTTCATCTTCTGAACACAAATGAAGATCATTTTGATGAAATCTGTTCTGAATATGAATGACAGTCTTACAGGTTTGGAATGACATGAGGGTGAGTAATTGATGACAGAATTTTCATTTTTGTGTAAACTATCCCTTTAAGGACCTATCAGCCTGTGCCATCTAGAGTTTCATGACAGAACTTTGTTCTGCTCAAAATGATTAACTACCATCCATTTTTTAATGTTTTTAAAAGAAGATTCTGATGCTCACCAATGCTGCATTTATTTGATTAAAAAAATACAGTAAAAACTGTGATATTGTGAAATATTATTACAATCTAAAATAACTTTTCTATTTTAATATAACTTAAAATAGAATGTATTCCTGTGATGGCAAAGTTGAATTTTCAGCATCATTACTCCAGTCTTCAGTGTCACATGATCCTTCAGAAATCATTCTAAAATGCTGGTTTGGTGCTCAAAAAACATTTCTTATTATTATCAATGTTGAAAACAGTTTTGCTGCTTAACGTTTTTGTGGAAACTGAGATACATTTCTTTTTCAGGATGATGTGTCCTTGCTGAATAAAAGTATTAATTTCCTTTAAAACTTTGATCGGTAGTAAAAATAAAAAAGATATTTTAAAAAAATCATATTGGAATTTTCATTACAGACAGACTGACATACAAGAGAGCAAATTTTGTGGATAAATCCACCCACCCAAATCCTGACGTCAACCTTTAATCAGGAAACTAGTCTCAGATCAGCTGGGAAGCAGGACTTCTGACCTCTACATGAAGGCGAAACTGGAGAACACAGCCTGACCAGACTGTTTTCTAAAGAAAGGTTAATCTTTGAAGTGACACAAATGATGTCACTGTTGACCTTTAAATGTGAGAAAAAGAAAATATATATATATCCGCATCCATCTGATCTGAGAACAGTGTGGCTCTCTGTAATATAACTGTTTTGGTGTAGGTTAATGGCTGTGAGAGCTTGACTGAAACCAGTTGTGAGGATTTTAGATCAAAAGGAAACCATTCATATCAGGCTACACACAGAGGAGAGAGAGGCAGCCTATAGGACAGAAAATGTCCTGTGATTGGCAACTGTGCATTAAAAGAAAAGATGAACAGACCAAACTGAACACTAAACTTACACGATCACCACGCACAGTTTATCACAGAAGAGCAACTCCACTACAGATCATCCAAACAGGTAAGGACAGAAATCATCACAATATAGTTCACAATTTGGAAACAGTTCACTATAATTTGTTAATTAATTAATGCATTAGACATCATAAACGAATAATACTTGAATAATACCAATGAATAATACTTTCACAGCTTTTATTAAGGAAGGTTGATATGTATTTCTATGTACTTGTAATACACAGTTGTATAAATTAACATGAATATATTATGAACAAATATGAATTAACATTGAACAATAATATATTATTAATAACATTACTGTCCAAAAGTTTAGGGTAGGTTAGATTTTTTAATGTTTTTTTTAAAGTCTCTTATGTTAACCAAGGCTGCATTAATTTGAAATATTATTAAAGTTTAAAATAACTGTTCTCTATTTAAATATATTTTAAAAATTTAATTTATTCCTGAGATCAAAGCTGAATTTTTAACATCATTACTCCAGTCTTCAGTGTCACATTATCCTTCAGAAATCATTCTAATATGCTGATTTGATGCTCAAGAAACATTTCTGATTGTTATCAATGTTGAAAACAGTTGTGTTTTAATATTTTTGTGGAAACCGTGATACATTTTTTTCAAGATTCTTGGATGAATAGAAGTTCAACAGCATTTATTTGAAATAGTAACATAAATGTTTTTTCTATTAATTTTCAAAAAAAAGATTAAGATTAATAAGTACTGTAATAGGTTTAAATTTGTACTTCTACTGTATTTATTTTATTGTTGTATTTTATTTTATTGTTATAAGTTGCTGGTTAAAAGTTTATAAAATGTATGAATAACAGACAATAACTGTCACCTGTTGCAATTCAAGATTTAATCTTGACTGTGAGGTTGGGAGAACTGCAACAGTAAATTATGGTTATATTAAGCAATAAGAATTGACTTTTAATTCTTTAAAATATGTGATGAACAGTATTTCAATAAAGTGTCTAGTTAAAGATTGTTCTTCACTTATCAGTTGATGGATATATTAGTGAAAATATATTATTCAAATAATTAATGCTTAATTTGTTTTAATATTATTCCAATGATTAAAAAGAATTGGTACCATTCAGTAAAAATAATATACTTCTTGTTAAACTCAAAATAATGATCTGGTCTTTTTCAATATAAATAATGGTACTATACTGTAGGCACATTTCTGTTTCTTAAATTTGTTTGTGACTTATGAAGGAAAATGCAAAAAAAAAAAAAAAGTTATAAGTTAAGCTGGTTATAATAATTTGCACAAGATGAAAGATATTTGTTCAAATGAGGATTACAGAAAAGGTCATGTTGGTGTAAAATGTCATGACAATATTTTTTATTCATATTTTTATCATAGGTGCATCTTTATTCATGTTTTTATGCACCATTTTATGCCATTTTGTAGTACAAATAGTGCGAGTAGTGTCGGCACTGAAAATTTCAACATGAAAAAGTACACTTCAAATACCTGGATTATACTTATTTAACCCAATTAAACAAAGTGTGGAATGTTGGACACTTCATCCACTCAACACTTGCAGCTTAAGTGGATGCTGGATGACAAAATAACCTTTTGAACTTCATACACTAGACACTAGAATACATAGTGTATAGTATAAGTGTATAGTGTATAGTGCAGTATTTGGGTCACAACTTGTAGCCGCTTTTCCACCAAAATTACCCGGAACAATTTGTCCCAGGAACTTTTTTCCCCCTAGCTGTCTGTGGGCAAATTCCAAACGGCATTTTTGCATCCTTGAACGGTACTTGTTTCCATCGCGATCTAAAGTACCGTGGAGATTAGGTCCGGTGACATAGGACTTTGCGAAACTTTCAGTTCCAGCTGGATCAAAATGCTGCGTGAACTCAACCAATCAGCATGTTCAGCGCCCATGTCCCACCCCCAAAAGTTCCGTAATGTTGGAAAAGTACTACCTAGCGAGGTACTTTCTGAGGGTGAAATTTTTACCCAGAACTTCATTTAGAACCCTGGTCGCTGCGGTCGCTAGTCCCTTGTTCCTGGCAGGGTTCCCACACGCATTGAAAGTACTTGAAAGTACTTGGATTTCAGACACATGAATTCAAGGCCTGGAAAGTACTTGAAAACAAATATTGGTTCTTGAAAGTCCTTGAATTAAGTTTGAAATAAATTATGTTAAAATTATATCACGCCCCTCTTAGTCCTAGTTACGTATATTTGTTTTTACAATCAGTTTCCGAGTGTTTTCCATTGCGGTACTTCCCCTTGCTTGTTATTAGGCGGGGTTTGGACATTTGAACTGTGACACTTACTGTGTCCGAAATGAACATTCTTATAGGGGTGTGCGATTTTGATCGTGGACGATTAAAAGGTCTCCACGATCTGCTTTTGAAGAAATATCGTTGTATCGTGCTATAGTGCTTTCTGTCAGTTGCAGTCCTAGCGCCTCAGGGTGCGTTCACACTTGTCATGTTTGGTTTGATTAAGGGTGTGTTCACACTTGGCATGTTTGGTTCGATTAAAACGAACCCTGGTGCGATTGCTCTGTTAGTGCGGTTCGTTTGAACATGTGTGAACGCTGCCATCCGAACCCTGGTGCGCACCAAACAAGCGGACCGAGACCGCTGAAAAGATGGGTCTCGGTCCTCTTCCAAATGAACTCTGGTGCGGTTCGAATGATATATGAACGCAACACAGACCAAAGACATGTAAACGAACCAAAAACAGGAAGATGAGACCCTAAAAAGGACAGAATCCTCACGCATATCTGTTTTCTCTCGTCATAGTAGCGCGTTTGCCCATCACAGGCATCAGACGCGCGTCTCCACGCAGCAGATCGTTTGTGTGTGTGTGACGGAGGGATTCCCGCCGCTGTTTTGGCTCCTTTACACATTTTATAAGCTCTTCACGAGTTCCCAGCTGGCCAAAATACCATCATATGCAGGCTACGCACACACAACGAGCGCATTTACCTCAGCACACAGCATTGTTTTGGATGTTTGGCAAGTTCCGTCTCAAAATAGGTAATACGTCATAAAATCCGACCAATCAGGTTGTGAATGTATCCCTATGCCTTTAGGTTCGGTATCTTTTGGTTCGGTGATAAAATTGCCAATCTGAACGCTAATCGGACCAGGACTAAATGTTTATTTTCTTTTTTGGTCTGGACCAAATGAACCAAACGAACCGAACTACAAGTGTGAACGCACCCTAAAACGAACCCTGGTGCGATTGCTCTGTTAGTGCGGTTCGTTTGAACATGTGTGAACGCTGCCATCCGAACCCTGGTGCGCACCAAACAAGCGGACCGAGACCGCTGAAAAGATGGGTCTCGGTCCTCTTCCAAATGAACTCTGGTGCGGTTCGAATGATATATGAATGCAACATAGACCAAAGACATGTAAACGAACCAAAAACAGGAAGATGAGACCCTAAAAAGGACAGAATCCTCACGCATATCTGTTTTCTCTCGTCATAGTAGCGCGTTTGCCCATCACAGGCATCTGACGCGCGTCTCCATGCAGCAGATCGTTTGTGTGTGATGGATGGATTCCCGCCACCTTTACACATTTTATAAGCTCTTCACGAGTTCCCAGCTGGCCAAAATACCATCATATGCAGACTACGCACACACAACGAGCACATTTACCTCAGCACACAGCATTGTTTTGGATGCTCAGTATGTTCCGTCTCAAAATAGGCAATACATCATAAAATCCGACCAATCAGGTTGTGAATGTATCCCTATGCCTTTAGGTTCGGTATCTTTTGATTCGGTGATAAAATTGCCAATCTGAACGCTAATCGGACCAGGACTAAATGTTTTTTTTTTCTTTTTTGGTCCGGACCAAATGAACCAAACGCACGGAACTACAAGTGTGAACGCACCCTCAGTCTCAACATACTGTGTAGGAGGGTTTTTAGGCTAATATTAAAAAATTACAACTCAAGAAGCATCACTTAATCAACATAATATCCTTATATAAGAATGTATTCTCAGTTTTTTCCGTTGCTCATTTGACCACTTCTGGAACAGGTAATAATAGTTTGTTTCTAGAAACAATTTTGCGAAGACGATCCAGACAAATGCATTCCATTCATCAACATAGTGGCTTGGAACTCGGTTCTTATCATAATAACGTGATTTTAACATCATAAATGAATGATACGCACTCTCTAAAAGCCTGTCAACCGCTGCATTTGCTGGACAAAGTTATCATTCGCATCGTATTCTGCTAATACTGTCAAGTACACACAACGTTTATACCATCGGTTAAGTGTAAAGTGAAAGTAAACAGTTGAGAGAAAATTGAATGCGTGTCAATATGCGTGTCAACATGCTGCGACTTGTCCTTAAAGGGATAGTTCAACCAAAAATGAAAATTCTGTCTTTATTTACTCACCCTAAAGTTGTTCCAAACCTGTGGGTAACGTGGGTAACCAAACATTTGCTGGTACCCATTGACATCCATAGTATTTTCTTTCCTACTATGGGTTTAAAACATCTTCTACAATGAGTAAATAATGACAGAATTTTCTTTTTTTTTCTTTTTTTCTTTAATACAGTAGCTTAAACAAGAAACTCATAAATTAGCATTTTTATCTTCATCCACTTTGTCTGAAAGTCTGTCATTCTTTTTTTCTTTAATATTTTGTTACCTTGTAAGGCTACTTTTTCAATATATAGGGAAATTATTTTGACTGTACTGCTCAGTCAATGGCAAAATAGTAAAACCAACATGAAAAAGATTTTTGATCAAATCATGAATTGTGATATTTTTGCCATATTGCCCACCCCTACTTATTAATAAGAATATTATGCATATTATATAGAGTTAGTTTGACACTCCATATGCTGGGATGTGAATTTGATAGGTGCTTGATATAAAATAAACGGTCCTTGAAAGTCCTTGAATCTGGTGTTCATGAAAGAGTGGGAACCCTGTCCTGGGGAAACTTCCAGCGGTGGAAACGTATGTTCCTTATGTTTGACAATTGCTTAAAATAGTAATTAACGTGCATTAACTTTTTTAAACTTTTTTTTGTTGTTGTTCAGCATTATCCATCACAATGTGGATCCTTCAGAAAGTACAGGCGGGAGCAGAAAGCCTACCGATGCAGATTAATCACCTCATCAGCAAAAATAAAGAGGAGATTTCAGCCAAGACCACCATCTTCAATAAACTGCACAGCAACGTCCTCACACCTGATAAAATTCCTGACTTTTTTCTGCCGCCCAAGCTGACCAAGTGCTGCCTCATGGCAGACACAGAAAAAATCGTCCAATGTCTGAACAAAGAAAAAAAAGTTTCCATCAGCTCAGCAAAAACATCATTGTCAAGACATGGTACTGCCCAGTCACTGAGAGCGAGTCTAAACAAATCTACAGCAGTCTTGAACAAACTCAAACCCATCCCATATTCACTGAAATGCTATGAGTCTGGTTTATTCGAGAGTCCGAACACACGTCGCAAAGAGTCTTTGTTCCATTCGGCACTTACCGGTTACACACTAGAGCGAATGACCATCAAAACACCCAAATTTTCCTGTAGAGCTGTGCTGAATATGGCCAGCACTGAGAGTGACACGCCCTCTGCTGACTCCTCCCCTTATTCCACTCCTCCACCAATCAGAAGAGAGGATTTCACCAGCGAAGAGTCATTCTCTGAAGATCCAGTTCAGCAAGATATTCATGCCTCTCAATATGAGAAAAATAAAGTTCACTCCACTCCTGACAAAAAGTCAAAAGTGCATCCTCGAGCTAAAGTTATTCAAACATCCCGTTGCACCAAACTAGCCCCACCCATCCAGTTCCCTCTGGACATGCTGCACTGCCAGGAACGCTTCCATCAGGAGCACGTGCTTCCTCTTCCTCAGAGAGGCCGTGTGCGCATATCTGCCTTCAGGTCCAGTGCAGCCAGGTGCTCTACGACAATCCGCATCCGCATAGTCTCGGTGGAAGGCTTGAGAGATCCTGGTGACCCTCGGCCTCTGACCTGCAGCTTGACCCTGAGCCTCACCCCAGGCAAGCTGCAAAGGCAACACAGCGCCATCATCAGGAACTGCCGTAACCCTGTGTTCAATGAAGACTTCTTCTTCCAGGAGCCAGAGGAGCAGCAGGGCAGTCTGGGAGATCTGGCCCTCAGACTAAAGGTGCTGGATAAGGCATCAGGACTGGGCAGAGGGGTGGTGCTGGGAATTGTCATCAAACCTCTCTGTCAGCTACTGCCACTGTGAGACACAAACGTACTCCAGATTTGTAGTTTTTCTGAAAAAGTGTCATTTTTGACTGTAATAGTGTCCTATTTCTAAATTAGCAAGAATTGGTGTTTTTGATCCATGTAGGATTCTATGCTGTACTGAAGCCATGATCAAAAATGATCTGGTTTATTGATATTGCAAACATGTTTTAAAAAATGATTAGGTAAAAATGGTTGTTCAGCGCGAAGCCTCTAAAAGGACATGGTGATAGAAAGGAATATGTATGGAACCCCTAAAGAGACATGGTGATGAAATAAAACATGAGATAGGGGCAAAAATTATATGTCAATGTTTCCCTAAGAAACTTTGCATTCGCACGCAAAGTGTTTGCGTTACCAAAGACTATAGATATAGAAAAACTGTTCACTCCTAGTTCTGAAAGGGAGAAACTGCAACGTGCAATATGGCGGAATACATCCCACTTTCTAAGTAAAAGAGCCAATCGCTGATGGATAAAGTCATTGCGTCACTGCAGCTGCCGTTAGAGGCTTCGGTTCCCATAGAAACCTGAGACTCGCACTTAGGACTGCACATTCGCATTGGCTCGTCTAGCCTGAAAAATAAGCTTTTTTCACGCTATTTGAGCATAAGAAACAACATTTATGGGACAGTTAATGTCAGATTTTGTTGCTGGTTTGAAATATGCTATTTAATTGTGAGTTTGCCAAGCAGTTTTTGAGATTTCAGGATTCCCCCATTCAAATAGATAGGACTTGGTCTTGGATGCCCGAAATAGCTTCCCGGAGGTGTTGTAATTGTGACTGCCGAGTGAACAGACTTTCCTTGAAAGGGACTTTGGCGTTACCCTCTTGTTCTGCAAGACAATGCAAAAGCACTGAAACATATTTTTTCCTCCCATCACCATATCCCTAAAGCCACTTGAAGGCATGCCTACAAGGTTAGAAAAAAAAGTGTAACATGAGGCCGTTTTTTAATGGATGTCAATGGAGGAGAGGCTTTACTACGCTAAATAAACTGCTTTTGTGGGAAAACGGCTTATGATTAATGATTCGACAGCCCATCTTCAACATGTTTTCTCTTAAACATTCATTTTGGATTGAGTTTACATCAAAAAATGCTGTTTTATAAGAGAAGTCACGGACAATTGCGTGACATGGTGAATGACTGTCGCACAACTCAATGGCCGAAATCGCCCCCTATACCCTTAAATAGGGCACTATTTGAGGGGACAGCCATTTGTAGTGGTGTCCGAAACCATGGTGGACTTTATTGAGTGCACTCATTCAATCCCATAACATACCGCAATAACGAGTGTACATGTACACTCAACAGCTAGAGAATACCCATAATGCACTGCGCCGAGTGAATTCTTGCGTCTGACCAGAAGATGGCGCCTGCAGTTGAATCATCCATCCATCCATTTTCCAAACTGCTGGTCCATGTGGAAACAGCATAATATATTTCAGATATAAATTCCTTTTTAATTGATTATTCAGTTGTTTAATTAAAGTTTATACATGCTAGTTTCCATGACAGAGGTCAAGATAAATCTTTTCATTAGGACCTGCCAGTTTGCTAAGTTTCAATTCATATTAAACAGGAAGCACAAACAATGCAAAAGCGGCAGCCCTTCCGGTGCACTCAGTGTCCAAATTCACTCACTCGTTTTCATTCACTCCTTCAAGTGGACTATATTAGTGGAGTAATGTAGGAAATAGTGAATGAGGGTATAGGGGGCGATTTCAAACACATCCAATGACGTCGAACACTGCAATGTGTTTGGTTAAGACACACAATCCAAGTTACGCCGTTACGCTTTCTCCAATGGTAAAGCCACGGACCCTCGTATCTCCTAACAATAAGACCATCTCTGATGTCCATTTATAGAGCAGTAATAAGTTTTTATAAGGTCTGACTTTCTCAAATTAAAGTACTGATTTATATCAAAATCAAAATATTTAGCCAAAGATGTGCTGTTCACTGAGAATTAAGCATCGTGAAGTTTGTGTTGCTTTTATTGTGTTATGAGTCAGTGTCTGCATTTATGAAACTTAAACAAGAAACTCATAAATTAGTATTTTTATCTTCATCCACTTTGTCTGAAAGTCTGTCATTCTTTTTTTCTTTAATATTTTGTTACCTTGTAAGGCTACTTTTTCAATATATAGGGAAATTATTTTGACTGTACTGCTCAGTCAATGGCAAAATAGTAAAACCAACATGAAAAAGATTTTTGATCAAATCATGAATTGTGATATTTTTGCCCTACTTATTAATAAGAATATTATGAATATTATATAGAGTTAGTTTGACACTCCATATGCTGGGATGTGAATTTGATAGGTGCTTGATATAAAATAAACGGTCCTTGAAAGTCCTTGAATCTGGTGTTCATGAAAGAGTGGGAACCCTGTCCTGGGGAAACAGTAATAAGTTTTTATAAGGTCTGACTTTCTCAAATTAAAGTACTGATTTATATCAAAATCAAAATATTTAGCCAAAGATGTGCTGTTCACTGAGAATTAAGCATCGTGAAGTTTGTGTTGCTTTTATTGTGTTATGAGTCAGTGTCTGCATTTATTAAACTTTTAAATAAACATATTATAATAGTCTAAATCTCTCTGGATGTGGATTAAAGAGAAAACAAGAAAAGGAGATTAATAAAAGTAGAGAAATAATATAGAATTCCAAAGGCAAAGATTTAAGATTTAAAAATTAAAATGAATTGTTGCAAAAAAAAAAAAAAATTAATTAGTGCTGTCAAACGATTAATCGTAATTAATTTAATCGCATCCAAAATAAAAGTTTGTGTTTACTTAATATATGTGTGTGTGAACTCTATATATTTATTATGTATTTGTAAATACACACACATGCATGTATATATTTAACAAAATTATATTATATATATATATATATATATATATATATATAATGATGCTGAAAATTCAGCTTTGCATCACAGAAATAAATTATGTTTTAAAGTATATTAAAATAGAAAATTGTAATAATATTTCACAATATTATTGTTTTTTCTGTATTTATTATGAAATAAATGCAGCCTTAATGAGCATAAGAGACTTCGTTCAAAAACATTAAAAATAGGAATGTTTCCAAACTTTTGACTGGTAGTGTATGTCTGTGCATTTATATATACATAATAAATATACACAGTATATTATGTAAACACAAACCTTTATTTTGGATGCGATTAATCACGATTAATCGTTTGACAGCACTAAATTAAAAATTTTTTATTTCTATTTAGCTTTATTTTTTATTTCAAATTTTACTTAAAGTTTTAGTTTTAGTTAACAAGGTCCTATAGTTTATATTAGATGTCTTTAACTACTATGTACATTTAACATTTAAATTAATCATTTGATACAAAGCTCCTATTGTGGTCATACATGTTTTTACATTGTACTTATATTTAAAAAATACCTGCATGTACAGTAATTTCTGTAATTACATCTATAATTAACACTTTTGAGCCTTCTGTTACATCTTAACCCACCTTTAAACCTACCCATACCACTATACCTGTCCCTAACCTTACCCCTTTCCACCTCAATAGCAGTACAATATGAACACAATAAGTACACTGTACTTATTTTTTGATGTAAGTACATAGTAGTTATGGACATCTAATATAAAATGTGACCAACAAGAACAACACTGGTTTATTAATTAGATGTCTGTGACATTCAAAGATTCACACTCTGATGAATGATTCCAAGCTTTTCTTTTCACCATTCTTATTGGATAATATTGTTAGTAACAAAAAGTCTAAATTACCTTGGTGGGGCATGTTGTCACACTATACCGGGTGAGTAAGTCACAGTTGGAACCTGTTTGACACTGAATTGAGTGTCAGAAAAATGCTATTTTGTCAGAAAAATACTAAATTACAAACTAAAAAACATCTATATTGAATATGTGTTATATGTTATTTGCTTTTCAGGCAAAAATACACAAGATAAAAGATATGTGACAAACTGCCACAATATCCATGTGACAACTTGCCCTTATTCATTACTGAACACAAGAGGGCGAGCGTGAGTTTCCTGTGTCACATCTCAGCTTTGACTTCCTCAAGCACTCTGACTGAGATCTTTACAGGAAGAAGAATGAAAAACAGTTAACAGAGGCCAAAGTGTTTGCGTAATGGAGATAATCATTAAAAAGGTGTACAGTGTATGAACTTTCTCTTCTTCTCTCATACACAAACACGCACGTTGCATGAGTGCACATGCTGTAAGGCCAGTGTTAAGCAGATAGAAAGAGAGTCCTAATTAGTCCAATAAAAACCCAAGTGCCTGCTCTAATAGAAAGATAAATGTGCAGGGAGGCAGCGCAGGACCTTTCCTTTAACTGCTGTCAACAGCCAATTAACTCTAAATGAGCAGTGTGTGCATCTCTGAACACTCATCAGACACTGGCTTAAAAAATGAGATTGCACGCATGGACACACACATACATACACACGTTCACTTAGCTATCTAAACGGGGACATTACACAGACTTTTATTGGTTTATATAAACAGCTAGCTAGTTATATCGTTAAGAACTGTAACCTATAACCTAACCTTAGCAAAAAACTTTTTGTATTTTTACAAATATATTTAGGGGGAGACCGGGGGTTAGATGTAACACTCTAAGTTTGACATGTCAGAAAAGAGCTGTGGTAGCATCCTCAATATACTCCCATCTTCTTTTTGAGCTCACAGGAGAAGTGGCATGTGACTGTGAGCAAATTTGTAGATTTTATGACCAAAAAACTGATTTTCAGGTAAGAAAGTAAAATTTTTCATCAAGATTATTTTTTGCCTAGCAATCGTTAAATTTGTAGATACAATTATTTAACTTACATGACCTAAAGTACCTGTTTCTCTGTTTCTCTGTGTGGGGTTTATTAACAGTTTATTAAAGGGGACCTATAATGCCCCTTTTACAAGATGTAATTTAACTCTCTGGTGTCCCCAGAATGCGTCTGTGAAGTTTCACCTCAAAATCCCCCACAGATCATTTATTATAGCTTGTCAAGTTTGCCCCTATTTGGGTGCGAGCAAAAACACGCCATTTTTGTGTGTGTCCCTTTAAATGCAAATGAGCTGCTGCTCCCAGCCGCTTTCCAAAAGAGGACGGAGCTTTAACAGATCATGCTTCGGTGCTCAACAACAAGAAAGCTGGAGAATCTCACACAGCCAAAATGACAATTGTCAGTAACGGTGTTCAGCCTTACATTGTTCAAACCTGAGTCGGACACTAATGGAGAGACTCAGGAAGAAGTTACAACTTTTAGAATTCAACTGGACCTTTCTGAATGGTTAGAGGATAAATTTATATAGTTGCTGTGGAGTTGATTCAACTCATCAACTAGCATGTGCCGTCATGTTACTCTTTTGTGCAAATCAGGTGTTGAATTTGCCCTCGTTTGTGAAGCAGTCCGGGTAAAATGACAGCATGGCAACAACACTCTACTACAACAACTCTTCCTCTTCTCTAAAGCAGCCCAACATGGCTTCGCCTTTGATGACACTAACCCGGGAAGAAGATCAGTGTAGTCCCTACCAGCCATTTGCTGTAGTCCTTAAACAGCGAATTCTTTAAAAGAAAATATCTCCCTTTGCATTGAACTTTGAGGGTTGTAACTTTGCAGATGTTGTTTATGCTCAAACAGCAACATTACACACTAACTAAAGCTTAAAAAGTGAAATCATAATCAACCATCCCTTTAAAAATGTTACAACCATCCCCTATGATGATTCCAATGAGTCCAGTTATCAATCACATCCTCTGTTGAGGCAAAGTCACGTGAGTATTTTGTTGCGTATTGAGGGATTTTTTTCAGTAAATGTGTTTCCGTCATAGTTTGTCTTTTTATTAGATTAAAAATGTATCTGCCTCAGTTGAACGCACAAGTTTTTTTGTGCACATTATTAGAATTTATGCACATCTTGATGTTTTCATCCAGCATTTTTTATGCAATATCTCTAAATTCACATAAAAATCTGATTGTGTAATACATGTCCAAGTGTGTTATATTTGTAACAGACAAATGTGACCATGTATCAAAATTTGAGACATCTCAACCACTGAGTTACTGATGCTCAAACAGTGTTACAATCATCCCCCATCTCCCCCTACTTAATTTTTATATCCCCAAAAGGAGGTTTTGTCAGGTTTAACTTATGGTTACAAATGCATTCACCAAATATGGCTAAACAAACACTTTACATTTCATTAAACTTGAAGACCACACTGCAACCAGTCAAGGGAGACACAGGGGTTATAATCTCAGGAACTATGAGGTTTTGAGACAAAAGTCCAATTCTTTTTTAAATGTACTCTATGTTTTCTAGTGGTTTTTGTGTTGTTTTCAAACATCTAGTTCAAAACTCTTTTAAGTAAGTTTTATTTTGTAAAAGATACTAAAATTATAATATCATATTTTTGCTGTAGCTGTTGATTAATGAAAACAATAAAACCACATATACATATGTCCAGACAAAGTCTGTGAAAATTTGAAATCAGATTTAAACTAAAAGGCTGATTTGTGCTTAAGGATATTTTTCATAAATGTCAGGCCAGGCATGTTTTTAAATGTTATAAAATATGATTTATTATTAATATATCACTTTACTATTCAGCTTATTATTACAATAGTCCTCTCTCTCTCTCTATATATATATGTGTATATATAGTTCAGTCATGAAACTCTTCCGAGCAGCTGATTGGTTCAATTAAAGACAATGGGTCATCCAGTCGTTCCGTTATGTCTATCTACGTAACCTAATCAAATTGGATCAGTTCATTGCAGTGCACCTCCACCCTCCCCAGCACCACCTGCCTAGATCTGCTCTGGGGGTTCTCCCTAGGTTTCCTTGCAGCAGCCTAAAATCACTTCCATGTTTTTATGTGCATTTTAGATGTATTCTCACTCATCCAGCAGCAGCAGTGTAACAGATCTAGTCCGCCAAGACCAAACCTATGTTCATTCCATGTATATTAATAAATGCTGTTTAAATTCATTCTGAGAGTTGTCATGATTGAAATATATATATATATATATATATATATATATATACTGCTTCATTAATTGCTTAAAGGCCTTTTAGGCTGTTTAATGGCAGGTTCCAGTGTGACAACTTATCCCAAATACTGTGGGGCAAAAAATGTGTTTGCAGAGATTAGTATCTTTTACATGTTTACACAGAATTTAAAAAAAATAACTTAATTAATTAATTAATTAACAAAAACAATAATTAAAAAAATAAAAAAAATAAAAAAATCACTAAAATAGATACTGTATTGTAAAACTATTTTATTTTATTTTATTTATTTTTTTACTGTAGTAAGACAACTAGCACCAGTCTCCCATATACAGTTTTTTAGGACAGCTGAAAGTTATGAAAAAACTTAAAACTTTCAGAACTTCACAAAGGTCTTAAAAACACTGACACTGTGCCTTCAGAATTCATGGAAGTAATCAGATGAAGTAGTCAAGCACCAGACAATCTGCTATATTGAGCACCATTAACACAGGACTTGGCTGCATCTAACAATCCTTGTTAAAAGGACAACCTCCAACCATTTCAATTAGCCCGGAGGGCAGTCCGAACGTGGCATTTCTTAGTGAATCACTGAGAAAGAGAGAAAGAGAGAGATTTAGTGATCAGCACTACAACTCTGGTGACCTCTACTCATCTTTTGTTAATGCATGGCAGATGAGCTTTTTATTATGAGTCGGTGACTTATGGATTGAGGTGTGTTGAAGGGGAAAGGCAGAAGGCACATGCCAAGTAATGAAGCTCAGCCCTGAAAGAACAAATCAATGTGCTTTCACTGAACTCCAGCACCTGAGAGCTGCCATACATGAATTAAAAGCTGCAGACAAGAAACTACTATTTAATGTCCTTTAAGATCACTTCCAGATACTTGAAGAACTCTGTTTTAATTAGTCTACAAACAATCTCCAACATCCATGCATCTCAGTAGAATTCTGTCATTTTTGTCATTGTTTGTGAATCTGAACAAGTGTCATTTCCACTATGTCATTATAGTCAACATGTTGTTTGCATCCAATCCCTTCTGTTAAAACTAAATTAGTGGTTAAATTGTTGGTTGCAGTAAATGATGCCTCAAACTATAAGAGACAGTTAAAATTTGAGGGGAAAAAAAAAAACATAATATACAGTGCTCAGCGTAAATGAGTACACCCCCTTTGAAAAGTAACATTTTAAACAATTTCTCAATGAACACAAAAACAATTTTCAAAATGTTGACAAGACTAAGTTTTATATAACATCTGTTTAACTTATAACATGAAAGTAAGGTTAATAATATAACTTAGAGAACAAAATTTTCAGTTTTACTCAAATTAGGGTGATGCAAAAATGAGTACACCCCACTGAAAGTCTCTGGAGCAAAGCTAAATTTTAGACTACAAATGTCTAATTTAACAAGAATTCAACCACAGGTGAGTCTAATTATTCATTACACAGGTGTCCAGCAGACAGCTGACCTTCCCATTTCATGCTGTCAGCAATGGCACCACATGGAAGAGAAATGTCACAAGAACTGAGAAAGAAAATAATTTCTTTACACCAGAAAGCTGAAGGCTACAAGAAGATCAGCAAAGCTTTACTTATCAGTCAGAATACTGTAGCAAAAGTGGTACAAAAATGTAAAAAAGATGGAACTGCAACCATCTCACAGAGACGTCCAGGTCGCTCACAGAAGTTAACACCTCAACAGGAGCGTCTTCTGATGAGAAGGGTTGAAGAAAATCGGCATGCAAGTTCACTGCAGTTATCTAAAGAAGTAGAAAGCCAAACTGGGGTGACTATTTCCCGTGACACAATACGGCGTACACTGCAGAGGAATGGCATGCATAGGTACCGTCCACCAAAGAAGCCTTTCCTAAAACCCAGGCACAAAAAAGCCCGCCTAGAGTTTGCCAGGGCCCATGCTGACAAAGATGAAGACTACTGGGACTCTATACTCTGGAGTGATGAGGCCAAGATAAATGTTTTTGGAACTGATGGCTTCAAAACTGTATGGCGTTGCAAAGGTGAGGAATACAAAGAAAAATGCATGGTGCCTACAGTGAAACATGGTGGTGTCAGTGTCCTTATGTGGGGCTGCATGAGTGCTGCTGCAGTAGGGGAGCTGCATTTCATTGATGGCATCATGAATTCACAGATGTACTGCTCTATACTGAAAGAGAAGATCCGTGCCCTTGGTCGTCATGCACTTTTCCAACATGACAATGATCCTAAACACACATCTAAGGCCACTGTTGGATTTCTGAAGAAGAACAGGGTGAAAGTGATTCAGTGGCCAAGGATGTCTCCTGATCTGAACCCAATCGAACACCTATGGAGAATTCTGAAGAGACAAGTTGAGCTTCACTCTCCAACCAGCATCCAGTCTCTAAAAGAGGTCATTCTTGAAGAATGAAAAAAGATAGATGTTGCAAAATGTCGCCAACTTGTTCATTCCATGCCTAGAAGACTTGGTGCTGTCATTAAAAATCATGGAGGCTAAACAAAGTACTAGATGTAGTAGTTTTTGTTGTGGGGTGTACTCATTTTTGCATCACCCTAATTTGAGTAAAACTGAAAATTTTGTTCTCTAAGTTATATTATTAACCTTACTTTCATGTTATAAATTAAACAGATGTTATATAAAACTTAGTTTTGTCAACATTTTGGAAATTGTTTTTGTGTTCATTGAGATATTGTTTAAAATGTTACTTTTCAAAGGGGGTGTACTCATTTACGCTGAGCACTGTATATTTATACAGTATATATATATTTCACTCACAGTTGTTTGTTTTCAATGAAAAAAAAGATTTTCATTTTTGAAGAAAGTCTTAAACAACAACAACAACAAAAATATATAATAATATGAAAAATGTCTATAAAGGCATCTGAAAAGTACCAAAAATAAAGGATGAAGACATAGTAAAAAGTTTACAAGAAGGTAAATATACAATGCTGTCTCACCACCAATTCGTACGTATTTTACGAGGTGGCTAATTCGTACGAATTCGTACGATTTGTCTAAACCCCTGTGACGGGTAGGTTTAGTGGCGGGGTTAGGGGTAGGTCATTCATACGAATTCGTACGAATTAGCCACCTCATAAAATACATATGAATTGCTGTGAGATCAGGTTGAAATATAATAAAAGTAAAAATGTTAAAATTTGTAAGATTTAGCTAAAATAAAACCCCTTGAAAAATGCACTAGTACAAAATGATAAAGCAAATATAATTCAAAAGTGTGGGATCGGTAAGATTTTTTAATGTTTTTGAAAGAAGTCTTTTATGCTAAAAAAAAACAAACAAACAGTAAAAACAGTAATATTGTGAATTATTACAATTTGAGATAACATATTTTAAAAAGTAATTTATTCCTGTGATGTCAAAGATTTTCTATGAAAACGTTAGTTCTAAATATTCTCAGAAAGATCAAAACTTCCAGGGTTTTTTTTTTTACTTTTTTCGTGTATATGCGAAGGTTAGCAAAAACATTAAGGGAACAGTCCATTTTATCATCTTACAAACATTATGGGAACATAACTTTTTGAATGCTAAACGTTTTGAAACAAGTACATTCAAAAAAGTTAGATGAACGTCCAACTAAACTTTTAATGAACAATGTAAATAACATTTTTGTGCTAACATTTTGAAAACATTATTAAAGACTGTGAACAAACATTCCATTAACGATACTGGAAGAACGTTTGTTCGTAACTTTAAGAGAACTGTACCAGAACATTTGGCCTGTTCTGAGAACGTTCCCTGTGGGATAACCTTATAACATTATAAGGTCCGGTTCCACAGACAGGGCATACATTAGGCCAAGATTAGGCCTTAGTTCAATAGGGTATTTAAGTATCTTTTATAAACGTGCCCTAGCAAAAACCCATTACTGGTGTGCATCTTGAGACAAAACAATGGCACTGACATACAGTCAAACCAAAAATTATTCAGACATTTTTTTGGTATATTTTTACTAGTGTGTGCAGGACACTATAGTTCAGTTATGTAAGTGAGGATAGCAAAAATAAGTAAACTGTGACATATTATACCCAAAAAATTCTTCATACAGTGGACTACCAGTAAAATTGATAAAAATTTGGAACCAAAAACTATTCAGACACATTGACCTGAGCATGTTTTGCTTAACTGTTATCTGACATAATTAAGATACATTTTTCTGACACAGTTTTAACTCTGAGATCTTATCATATTTTATTACCATTTTTTTAAACTATAGTGAATAAACTGAATTAATGAATGAAATATTCAAGGTGTCTGAATAAATTTTTGTTTGAAACACAAATGTGATGGTTATCTAAAGTCATTTTTGCTTATTCGTGTGGTTGAACTGGAGCATCGAAGGTCAGCAGCGAAGACAATGGTTAATAAAATGAGATGAAATACATGAAGTATATTAATACTGAATCAGTTTTTGTGCAAGTAAGATGAGTAAATGCATGTTCACTTTAGTCTAGAACTACAATAACTATCATGTTTGCACAGCGCACACTACACCTCAGTTTCTCTCGAAATGGGGAAAGGAGAGCTGTCAGGCAGTCAATAAATGGGAAAACAAAATAACTTGCATTACTTATTTGAAAAAGTAACTCAGATATTTTGTTGGAAACATAAAAGTACGTGTAACTTTACTTGTTACTTGAAAAAAGTAATCTGTTTACAAAACTCGCTTTACTTGTAATGTGTTACCCCCAACACTGGAACAATATAGTGTAAATTTAATAGTTTGTGAGTTCGCTGTTGTTGAGCGGGTACGTTCTCCATCACTGTAATCTAAATATGAACAAACAGCTAGTTAACGGTAAAAAAAAAAATCCCCTGATATAAATATTTCAAGAGACAGACAGATTAAACACTGAATCTATCAGTTCAATTATGTGTTATGAGGAATTAACACAATATATCAATTATAATATTACCAATCCACACTTGATTTGCGGCCACAATTCTATCATTTATAAAGAATTATACAGTTGTACTAAGTTGCTGTGCCGGGGCTCATGGTGGCGAGGAGCTTCATGAATTAAACGGTTCATTACGAAGGCGAGGTCTTTGCAGTCATTAAGACGGGCATGAATGTGTCACCTCCACCCCTGTTGAAGTCAGAGCAATTAACAATAATACCTCATATCAAATTCTGCCCCTCAACAAGCCGCAGACCAGCAACTTCACGATGACCTCATTCCTATTCATCATACTTTCCACATAATCCATATTTAAAAGACTCACGAGTTGAAAAAATCAGCATATCTTTCTCATTGAAAAGAAATGAATAAGAAATGGTCACATATTTGCTTTTAACGGGAGGTTTTTCTTGTGCACTGTATCATTCGGCATATGCAGGCGCTTACATATGCAAAATGTCACATTTTGTTTGAAATTTACACTGTAGCTGCTTATGGTAAAAGACAAATTTTATGTCTTTTAAGATGTCAAGAAATTCAGATCACTACTGTCAGACAGTAATGAATCCAGAGAATAATGAAGATAGAGGAAAGCAAGTGCAAGAAAGAGAGACAGATCATTTTCATTGACTAGATATGATGTGGGTGTAGTTTTCACATCAGCCAGCCACTTGTGCATCTTATTTGTTCAGAGGGCAGGTTCGGCTCACTCCTGGTGTGAGCGTGTGCTGCAGCGCGCGTATGAAGATGTATAAAAGAGCCTTTGCCATGCTAAACAGTGACACTCTAAATGGCCTCCCAACTGGCAGCTTTTGTGTTGTGAAGAGGACCAGCTTCTCAACTTCAAAGGTGAAATTTATGTCAAGACGGGGAGGACAAAACAACTTTATCAAACGGCTGCTTTTGAAGTCATGCGGCCGTCTCCTCTGGCGCTTTATGTGAAGCACAGCATCCTAGACACACACACACACACAGAGAATAACCTTTCGGCAAAGAAAATCTATGGTCATCCCAATTCATGAGTGGTCAGTGAATCAATGTTATTAAGATGAAATCAAAATGGAATCAAAATATTAAGAAAGAATCAATTCTATCAGGCAATCAAAAAAGGCCACCGGGTTGAATTTGTGCTTGTAGCTACACAAAACTAATGTATGCTTCTTGAAAGTTCATATGGCTAATCTGACTTTTTCTTCTCTAAAATTCATGTTTGATACTTTAAATGCAAGATATATTGCCATGAACATTTTTATGTAGGGGAAAAACAGTCCAAATCTCCATATGCAAGAACATTTCTGCATTCTATCAGGTTAAGTTTTCTCCATCACCACTATTTGTGGAGCTCCTGAAATATATACCTGGCCAAAAAAACTGATCTCGGAAACTTCAAGAGAAGATCAGACGTGTGCACAGCACTAAACTTATAAAGCAACATTTAACATCAGGATGGATTATTAGGTAAATGCTCCTCTGCTGGACGGCGCCATGTTTTCTGTAGTTTGGCAAACAGACTCAGTCTTTCGTCTCTATGCCTTGGAGCAACAATTGTCTTAATGTTCGAAAATGGCGAGGAAGCGAATCCGTTACTATTAAGCTATTTATGCTTGTGGATGTTCAGCCACTGTCTGTCAGGATTCACCATTCAAAATGTGAATTTGGTGAAAGAATTCACAAAGTGGAAGACAATATTGTAAATACTATGTGAGAGCACAAAATAAATATACTAAATAACATAAAAACTATTTCCTATTCATCAAAAATTTTGTTTTGTATTAAACAAAATAAATTTACAGATACATTAACTCCTTCATTTAAGTATATTTTAAGGCATTTTATCTTATTAGCTACTACCTATAATTTTACACATATGTATGCATAGTATATATGCTTTTAATTTTACATATATAAGAGTAAATATATATAAATATACTGTACATATAAGAGTAAATACAGCTTGGAGAAATAACAGAGAAAAGGTCAGGAAAAAAAGACATTCCACTGCACAGAAACTGGATTGAAGTGTGTGATTTTACTCTAAAAATACTTCATTTACAAATCTTATACTGCTTTTTTGAAACTCACATGCCACCTTAAAACAGCACACTTAAACCAAACCTGCTTTTGTTCACTATAATTGTCTATTTGATTGTTTAATCTTCATAAAATATTTAGATGTTGTGTTAGTAAATACCACGAGTGCAATTCAAATGCTAAAAGTGATGCTATTCTACACATATTTACATTTATGATAATATATAAGAACATTTTAACATAAATGTATTTTCTATTTTACACAAATACATAATTTAGCAAAATTCACTTTGGGTTATTTCATGACTCTCTCTCTCTCAGACACACAGAAATCCTCTTCACTGTTTTAACAGTGGCATACAAGCATGCAAGTCATAGTTTTACATTTTTTAATTCTTTTTACAGTTTGTGTAGCTTTCATGTTTATAAGGCTTAACTTTAAAGTGTTTAAAAAATGTACATCAGATACATGTTTTTTTCTTATACCAGTCCGTTGTACAGTACACAGTTTTTAAAAGAAGTTAAAACCTATACCTCATTAAACAAAGCAGAAAAGCGCAGAGCCAAATATGACAACCTGCATTCTGCATAATATAAACTAGCCTCAAAAAAGCTTCTTTAACAGTTCTTAAAGGACAGTACAGATCTTCTGGAAAAGGCTGGCATCTCAAATCAGTCCACAGCCATCCCCAAAACATGCTCTACGTACCCTCGTATCTGAATCTTCAGTTTTTGGCTCAAGACTGCAGGAGAGCAGGATGGAGAGACCCGCTTTTTTCCTCAACGAGAGCTGTTGCGTCTCTCTCCATCAGTGCTGTGGTTCTCGGACACAGCTGCGTTACTCCCGGCGTCATGCCAGTCAGGGAGGGGACTGTGCCCAGGGTTGGCGTGGGTTTGATGGGCACGGGCACGGCGGGCATGCTCTGGGTTCCCGGGTGATGATGGTACAGCCCCTTCACCGCCACACTGAACGGTGGGTAGTCTGACGACACCGGCTCGGACAGCATGCCAACATGTGGCCACACAGAGTTGACCATGCCGCCCAGCTGAGCGGGCACAGGATAGCCAAGGTGATGCATGACCGACGCAATGGGCAAACCGCTGGCCATCACTCCTTTATAGTCTCTGCCAATCAGGCTCTCAATGGCGAACGGGTGCTTGAAGCTGCCACCCTGCCCGCCACCGAGCGTGTAGCTCTGGAAGTGTGAGAGGCGGCCCATGGTGCCCAGGTACTCCGGATGTCCCACACCCAGCTTGCCCGAATGGTGGTGGGATTGATGCAAGGAGTGTTGGGCATGGTGGTGAGAGTGGTAGGAGTGCAGCACGGGGCCACTCTTGCAAGCCGAATGCTCCACCCGCAGGAGCTTGAAACGCTTGCGGCGGCGGAGGAAGCTGCCGTTCTCAAACATGTCTCCACAGTCCGGATGCAAGGCCCAGAAGCTGCCCTTGCCCGGTTGGTCGGGGCGCCGGGGGATCTTGATGAAGCAGTCGTTAAAGGAAAGGTTGTGCCGGAGTGAGTTTTGCCAGCGCTGAGTGTTCTCGCGGTAATACGGGAAACGGTCCATGATGAATTTGTAGATGTCGCTGAGGGGGAGCATCTTCTCAGAGGAGCTTTGGATGGCCATGGCAGTCAGAGAGATGTACGAATACGGAGGCTTCTGGTCACTGTAGGAGTTTTTGCCTGGCCGAGGCATGGCTTTTGAAATTCTGTGCAGTATCAGTCAGAAGCAAGCCAGCATATCGTCCATTTAAATAAAAATATCATTCAGCGTGCTATATAGCCTTGCTTTGATTTACTTCATCTGTTTGTTTTGTATGTTTACATATGCTTTATAGTCATAGAAACAGCTCACAAAGTCAAAATCCACAGGATTAAGGCAAAGTCAAAGTATGTCAAAGAAAACGGGACCGTTTGAAAGTTACCTCTCTAATGATACTCCTCACGCGCGCGCGACACCTGCGTCCTCTCAGAGCGCGAGAAGTTCTCCCGGAGGATGCGCGCGCTCGGCTTTGACTCACAGAAGATCCGGCGACGCTTTTGTAAGAATGGCAGAGGTCCAGACCCCCCGCTAGTTGCGTTTTATTATGATGACACTGACTTTAGGACGAATAAGGGGTAAATAGGGGGAGGGTCTGACTTCATATGCGTTTAGTCCTACTCATCTGTACCAATCAGAAGCAAAGAGCAGCGCGCTCACTAATGAGTCTGATAATGATAACACAGACTGCAAGACTAATGATGTGAATGTGAAATATCCATATACTGTTTATGGAGATGTATTAGAATTATTTTAAACGTCTCGAGTTCTGGATAACCAAACTTTTTTTTTTTTTTTTTTTTGAAGTTTAGACAAAAATAGCCTCAAGGATACTTTATATTTATCGTGTAGGCTATTGTTCACAGTGTTTTCATTTTCTCTGTCAATGCACTGTGAAACAGTTTTCAATGTAAAATTCATCTTACAATATAAAGCTAATTTCAACGTAAAAAAAAAGTAAAAAGTATATAAAGTATAAATATCATGAATAAAGAGACATTCTATTTCCTGTGCAAACCATCATATGTATGTATATTATAATTATAAAAATGTCTTCTTTTTTCAGTTATGTACACTGAAGTGTTTTATTTAGCATTTTATGTTGTTCAGCTATTGTGCGACATTTTTTTAATGTATGTGAACCCTGATGGTGATCTGTGTTTGTGTGAATAACACTGTGCTCTGTCTCATTACACCACAGATGCTGATAAACTTTAAGTCATGGTCTTCCATTATGCCACCTGTGTTATTATTAGTACATTTCACAGTATGAACTATAAAATATAGTCACAAAAATTCTGTCTAATATTTTTTTCTGTTATATATGAGACATAAACTATTTACAATGAGGGTTTCTCGTTATTATCTGTTCTAAAGATGTTTTATAATAAAAATGAATCAGGCAATAGGGACGAACATGTTCCAAAATCTACATTTTCTTTCTCCAGCATATCTTATGATTGCACAGACTTCCGGTTTTTTAAGTTTAATCTATTTAAATTATGTAATATTAATTGTAAATTGAAATAACAGTTATATTCTTATGAAATTCATAATATTAATATACAGATTATATGAGCAGCTTCAGAAAGAGATGAGCATTTTTGTTCATTTGACTGTTGGTTTGTTGAACTACAAAAATGTCCTGCGGGCAACTTTTAAAGTCTTTCAACTGACATAGTTCTAACTAGCTCTTTATTTTTTTCTTTTTCTTTTTCTTTTTTTTTTTTTTTTTTTGCTCACAGGCAAACTTTATGAATGTGTTTAGTAGTTTTGGCCTTTGCTCACCCCCTGAAGCTACAAATAAAGTGTTAAAAATATTAAGTTCATTGTTTATCAGAACATAATTTGGGGTTCAGACAGTCAAGGTTGGTCCTGTGAAAGGTGGAGAGAGTTAGGAGAGAGAGAAAGGGAAAACAACAGGATAACCACATACTCACAAAATAAATAAATAAATAAATAAAATAATATATCCATCATTTTTCTTCCCTGAACATGATCCATCATAAATTAAATAATATGTAACCTTGTCATAACTTGACACCAGTATAAGCACGTTACTTATAATTAAATTCTATTTCACAACTTCTTTCTCTTGAGTAATTTCAGGTAAATGATAAATCATTTAAAAGCTGAAAGCGCGCACGTTTGCACGCACCAGGCGCGCGCCAGTTTTTCACCGGGCTGAGCGGAGTCAGAATCAACCTGTCAAGCTGTTTGCACTTTGCTCGTATTTCACAAGGATAAACACTTCCCCACAACCCCCGAGAACAGGTACTCCGGTAAACAGAATAACAAAAGCGCCGCCGCTCTTGTGCGGCCAGGTGTCACGGCACGGTCCCACCAGGCGCCTTCTTACACGGGTTCCCGGCGGGTCGCGAATACATTACATTAATTAAGCCTTCAGTGATTTACCTTCCTGAGAGAGATGTCCAACAATATAATTAAAGGCGTAGTGGTTATATTAGCGATGAATATTCAAAACCGTGTCAATTAATTAGCCAACAGATCTTTTTCATTTTGTTCCTGAAGAGCTCCGGTGTTTCTCTAGTTTAAAGGGTCACCGGCGAACGAGTCGCATGCATATTTCACACGCGGCGACACCCAGCGCCATTATCTCGCGGGCTTAATGTCTTTTGAAATGCAACTTTAGCGCCGGACCGCTGACGAATAACGTGTGTTTAGAAGCGCCTTTGACACGCGAATTATGTGAAGCACTTGGCACCGGAAGGCCCCTGCGAGGCTGAGGCGGGAGCGCGCGTGTTCCTCCTCACCGTGTTGTTTAGATCAATATTAAACCTGCTCCCACAAAGCGCGGTGTTAAGTAGACAACACGCTGATATGCATAAGAAATTAATTAGACGGTTTTTGCTGCATTCAACTCCTGGACAAATAACAACTTGTAAAGTGCACCTTCTGGGCATATTGAACATATGCTGGAATTAGCCTTAATTGACTAATTACATAAATTACTCATTAATTTTACAGCACATCAATTATAAAAGATATATCAATTAATTTTGCATAAATTAAGGACTGAACGTGGCAAAAACGGAGACGGGGAGATGAGCGCGCGAGGAGGGGGTCGGCTCTGGGCCGCGAGGCGAGGGTGGGGGGTTCGTCTGTTTGTTCCAAGATGCTAATAATTATTTTTTCAGCTCTGGGCGAGAGATTCTGACTCTTGTCGTACAATAGGAAATGGAGAAAACCGCAATCACGGTAGTAATAATAATAATGTTAAAGACCCCTTACTAAGTGAGCATAGTAGCGTTGCCGCAAGGACGAAGCATTTAAATCAATTAGAGTGGTCCTATTGGGAAATGAGACTTTGGCACCAGCAAGAGGACTTCATGGCCACCGAATGATTTATTAATGCCGATTAACATACGATCGCTTTAAGTGTGACGAGAAAGTCCTTCCATAAGTTTAGGTGATCAGTTTAATGCCTTGATGTTAAGATGGTGCTGCATTTCAAAGTTTATAAATTCTAGATCAATTGCATGGCATATGCTGAGTGCTCAAAGTAAAAGTTATATGTGAGATGCTATAAGAGACATTTCAAGGATCAACCCTAAAGCAAAGTTGCTTTATCTGTCCATAAACTCAGTCACTTCGACGATATCTTCAAGATGGCGCACTTGAAGTAGATTTATAAAATTGTCCTTCCTTCCCATTGCCTCTGGTCTATATATTTATAACAGACAAACTCATTCATCTTCCTACCTGCAGATCAGGCCGACATACACAATTGAGTATAAAACCCATTCACATACTTAATATGGAATATACATTTTAGTTTTCTGTATTTGTATTTTTTTTCTCTCTTTCGCTCGCTTCTCTCTCACTCACACATACACATTAAAACTATCTCTCTCTCCCCTGGTGAGAGCTTAGTGAATCGTGCAGTTGGCAGAGTCTGTCTCCCCCGCCACACACACACACAGGGGCTCACAGTCAGTGGCCCTTACCTACCACAACCCTTTCCCCAGTTACTCCTTACCTTTAACAATCCATTCCTTACCTTTCACAATTCATTAACTATGCTTATTCGTACCTGCATCAACATAATCCTGCTATTTTCATACCTGCTGTAATTCATTCCCAACAGACCTTCAAAAATCCATTTTATTCTTTACACATCATAGTGAACCTTTGGCGTCCAGTAATCTGTCAACGTAAGAACCTTCTTGTTCTTCAACTCAAAATGTCCTTGGCAGGATTTGCACTAAAAAAATGGTTGGTTGTTTTAAGTATAAGTTGTATGTGATGTGGTGAATGAAAGCCCTTGATAATATATATATATATATATAGTAATAATATTAGTAGTATTATTCATATACTTGTATATAATTAATCATAAAATTTGTATTATAATATACCATAATATATTAAATGATATATTATTGAAGCTATAGCAGAGCTTCAAAGAGCAACATGAGGACTGAGGCATTGGCACTGAAAAAGTAGCTTGGTATTATTTAAGAAAAAAAAAAATTCATTTAGTTGTTTTATGTAAGGTTGTATGTGATGTAGTGAATATGAGCCCCTGATAAAAATAAAAATAACATGTTTAATAATAACAATAATATATTAGTATAAATTGTATTGTATTACAATACAATAAAAATTAATATTAAAAATAATACTATTATTTAAAGCTATGCGGAGCTTAATTTAGCGACATAGGGACTGTGCTAAGCTGCAAGGCTTTGGAAAAGTGACATTTTGTTATTATTTGAGAGAAAAAAACTTTATTGGGTTGTTTTATGTAAGGTTGTATGTGACGTAGTGAATTAAAACCCTTAATAAAAATACAAATATTTTAATAATATATTATTTAATATTATATAAGTTATACTTTATTTTACAGTGTCATTGCTACACATGTTACATGGAGGCCTAGTTACAGTAGTAACTATAAATTATGCATAATTAAATACAATTAACCCTAAACCAAACCCTTATCCTAACCCTAACCCTATAGTAAGTACATGTAGTTAACTATTATTACTCAGTACTTAAATGTATAATTACACTAACACGGACACCTTAAAATAAAGTGTAACCCTTTATTTTAAGGAGTCTGTTACAGTGTAATTACACATTTAAGTAATAATAACAATGTACTTACTGTAGGGTTAGAAGTAGGGCATGGTTAAGGTTAGTTGTATGTAATCATGCACAATTTATAGTAATTCCTATAGGAACTATGGTTACACTTTATTTTACAGTGCCATAGTTACACTGTAATTACTCAAATAAGTACTGAGTACTATTAAAGGTGCAATATGTATGATTTCTGTCCGCTAGAGGTCGCTAGAGGCCTATTCAAAACAAAGGCGTAGCTTGATGACGGCAAGTTTGAGCGCGGAATCTTGAGACATGCGGTCTTCACATCACAGCCGGTGGAAACAATCGGGATAGGACACAGGGAGAAATCATATTCACGGATGAGATTATTAATGTTACTGTAGTATGAATCAGAGCAGGACCGAGTGTTGTGGGAGCTGAACGAGGCCGCTGGAACGATTGCGCAACACATACCTCACGAGCAGCAGAACTTTTATTATGTCACAGTCGTCGGCGCCGCTTCCACTTTTCCAGTCATGAGTATGAGGTAACGCAGCTGTTTATCATATAAGATACATTTGAGTGTGTTAAAAATGATGTTATAACGTTACTCTGTGCGTTCGCTCGGCAGCTGCTGTGAGACACTTGTTGCACACTGCAGTAAGATAGATCGATTTTAGAATATCATATTAAATGCTGGATGGCTTGTGTTGATAAATGGCATGCAATTAATTTTAAAATGTATTGTATGATGGAGAAAATTCTGTATTACTAAAAATAAAGCTGCATCTGATTATGCTATGTTAGCTACTAGACAAAATAGTGTTTTTCTCTGAGGCATGGTAAAGCATGGTACTCACAAAAAAATCAAGAAAATTAGATTTAAACAATAAGACTAAATGTGTTGAGCTATATAACAATAATTCGTTTTCTGTCTATAAATGTAACCAAACAGTTGTTCCCTTGCCTATTAAAACATGTAATATATTAAAGCGTCTTTGGTGTTTCCATGGTTTCTACAAAATAAAACCGGAAACCGAGTGTAACGCGGGTATGACGCAATTGACAGCCTTGGTTAAAATTGCAATTTTCTCACGATTTACAAATAGTTGGAAACATTTGGGATATTGTAAGTACTCAAGTGAACAAAATATATAACACTGGCCTAGTGGTTTTTGGAATATTTTACTGCAAAAATCTTACTGTACTTACTATAGAGTTACAGTTAGGGTTTGGTTTAGGGTTAGTTACTTTTAATTATGCATAATTTACTGTTGTTGTAAGTACATGTAGTAACGTGTAACTACGGCACTAAAATAAAATGTTACTTTACACTATATTATAATCAAAATTAATATCTTTAGTAAACTAGCATTCAAAGCTACCGGAGCTTCAATTAGTGACACAGGGACTATGCTAAAAAGCAAGGCTTTGAAAATTCCTTTATGTTATTGTTTGAGAAAAAAAATTAAGAGGTCATAGAATGACTCGGGCTATTTTTGTAGAGGATATTTTTTTTTATCCAATTCATGGATTGAAAGTGTTGCATTTAGAGCTAATGAGAGTTTTTAATTTCAGTGAAAATCACTAGGTCAGTAGCTTATCATACATGCTGAACCCTACAAGACAAAAATCACACAAGACACAATCTCCCCTAGCCTCATGACCATGAGCGCTACGACTAAATTAACAATGTGTTTAACAACGCGAAAGATAGACATCCTTCTTAATGCGTTAAAGAAGTTCATGTGGAAACAGAACTGTGCGCTAACGACCATTTGTTGGGGCTGCGAGGGCCTCAGAGTTCAAGAGATACGGTAAGCAAAAGCCCGCTTCCTATCCAAGGGGTGTCGAGCACAACCCGCTATGCTTGTGGGTGGCGGGCAAGAGACATCGTCTCTCTCCAGCGACAATGTTCTTGCTCACCCCTCTTCCGCTTCCATTCACAGCTCTCCCCCTCCAACTCTTAATGTCCCCCGTAACACTCACTGTTCTGATTTTCATAAAGTCGTTCTTCTCCCCTCGCTGCCCAGTGTGTGATACCGGGATATGTGTAAAATAAATGATGTATATAGCTGTAGGGGGAAGCCTTCCTCCCCCAGAACTACCTTAGCGTCCAGGGAACATTGAACATTAGATCCTCGTTTAGTGAATAAATAAGCATTCAACTGAATGGCAGTGTTCGTGTTGGACTTTTGTGCATATTTTACCAGAAAAGGAGCTAGGCCATTAGGGAGTTAATATCAAATAAATCTCTACTGGTCGACTGGCAGAAAGGGACCGGCGGCTCTGTAGCGCCCTGTTGGGTTACTAATGACCTGAGCGGGCTTCAAATGAAGCCATCATATGCATGTCATTTGCAGTATGTATATATTTATATATTATCTTCTAATTGTGTTTGAGAAGAGAACAAAGCCACGAGCGCAGCATTTAGGATCAGGCTGTAAATGCTTTACAAAAGACTAAATAAGCTTGCTTTGATTAGTGCATGAAAGTGTGTGTGTCCATATATGTTTGTGCAGATGACAGAATGATACTTACTCAGTCAAGTGTGACAATAACCATGGAAGTCTGACTCAAGATCGCAGTACTTTAGAAGGCCATAAAACATGCTAAGCTGAGACAGTACTTTGTTTCTTAGTAGGATGCGCTGATACCGATAAGATGATAAATATTTTCATGTTGATAACTGATAAATGGTTCATAGTATTTTGTCTAAATAAATTACTAAAAAATAAAATCAACCTAAACAAGTGAATTTAAGCATTACATTATAATATCAATATGAAAAATGGAAAATCAAATTGAGATCTGCTAAAGACACATTTAACAGTGTCAAATTATTAGTGTTTTTAAGAAAAAAGGTCTAGTTCACCCAAAAATAACTCATCTTTGATCTTTCATCTTTGGAACAAAAGATATTTTTTATATTTTTGCCTATCCATTGAATCTACCACGCAATCATTTTCAAGCTTCAAAAAGTTCATAAATATTGTAAAAGTAATCTATATGAAGACCTATTTGCTTTATGTGATGAACAGATTTAATAGGCATTTACGTAGAAACATTGATCAACTTACATTAAATATGGTAAATGGAAGCTCAAAAGTGCATGTGATGTCTGTTGACATCCAACTGTCTGTTGGACATAAAATGATGAGAGAATATTAAAAATATCATCATTTGTGTTTCGAAAATGAACAAAACTCTTAAGAGTTTGGAATGATATGAGGGTGAGTAAAACATGACAGATTTTTTTTATTTTTTTGGTGAACTATCCCTTTAAATTTAAGTGAGCATTACCACTGTAAAAAAGAATTGTTGGTTTAACTTAAAAAAGTAAGTTACCTGGTTGCCTTAAAATTCATTGAGTTCTTTGAAATTAAAAATTTGAGTTAATACAATGAAGGCGATTGATTTAATCAACAGAAACTCAAAATATTAGGTTATATGAACCACATTAATAATTTAAGTTGATTTGACAAAAGAAATAAATGTTGTAATAACAAATCGTGAAAATATTTTTTACAGTGTATAAGTGATCTAAAAGTAAAAAAAAAATAGGGTAAATAAGCATGAACAATATCCAGTATCAACCAATACTGATCGACCATACCCAATATCGTGCATCCCTATAACTGAAAGACATGATCAGTATCATCTTCACCGTCTATTAACTTTTTACTTGGCAATAAGGACACAAATTCTACTTGACAACAGTCAGTCACCCACTCTTTATAGAAAACATACAAGTTTTTCTTTTCTTGTTCTTGCAGCTAATTAAAACTTAAGAAAAAAAAAATCAAACAATGAGGCCTAGTTCTCTGCGGAGCTTTGGAGCCATCTGGAGCTCTCGCAGCCTCTCTCGTTTCTCTCCATCTTACTGCCTGCGAAATGAAATATGCTCAAGAGAAACAGCTCAGTGAATAGTGTTGTGCTTTCAAATAGAATTAGCCAGCAATTTTGAAACAACCAGGCCTACTAAAACACTCAATGAAATCATTTTATTGTAGCTGATTAGTTACAGTCAAACTATCACTATGTACACAGCACACACTGTGTAATTTAGGTCTACTGTAATTGATAACTATACGGTCCTTGAAACGATTATTTCGTCAGTGTGTTACGGGGGTGATTAACCAACAATTTGTTTTTTTTCCTGTACACACTCATCCTTCCTGTCTGAGGAAAATGTTTACAACATATTGGCCTTAGCTTGAATCACTAGATGAATCCCTTGAATCACTAGATTCATTGATATAAATTCTTTATAATATTTTTACAAAATAAATATTCACCTTTACGAAAATTCAAGTTCATTTTTATCTGGTAATTGTAATTAAAAACGGTATACGATTGTGTGTACAAAAAGAGCAAATTCAAATTGGTGGCAATGTGATTAGCTCATTAGCATTGTAGCATAAACTCCAGGCTACAGAAACTCTCAGTAATTTAAACTTTTAAACCTTTACTCTTTTTTCCATTCTTACAGATAGATAAAAGTCTCATAAAAGCAGGGCACATATTATGATGGGAGCAGATCTGAGGTTTGAAGCTAACCATGGTCCAGTAATTAGCATGTGCAGGCACTGCGTTGGTTAGCAGTCCTCGTGCTGAGGAGTTGATGAACTGTGCTAGAGATAAAACCCTGGAGCCACACACAAATAAATCTGTCATTTCACACGTTATCATATTCATGAGCGTGTGAGTCTGGGTGTGTATCTGTGTTTGTGTGTGTGTGTGCGTAGCACATTACAGATGTTACAATAAGCCTACTTGTGTGTCTCAAATGTGCTAGCTATTTGGGAAACGATTGCTTTTCAGACCAGAAGTTTTTGGGTATTCTTTTCCCGGGAGTGAGTCTACATGCTGCTAGTGTTTTTGCCGTTTGGGCGAAAATGAGCGAAGAGCTAACGATGTTTGTCATGTGTCTCCAAGCCGCCTGTTTGTTTATGCTAGGCCAGTTCTGCCCAGTGCTGCCTGTAAATAATTACCCACCCTAATTATGGCCTGGAGTTAGCAAGCGCGCTAAATGCTTTTCTGATGAGTACTGCCCTGGGTTAGCAGGTGCTGGGTGGCCCTCCTAGGGACTCAGATTGAAGAGGGGGCCCATATTCCTCCCCCGGGTCCCACAGGCGAATGGGTCGTGTCGCTTCCACATACCCCCGAGGAATAATGTGTTTTACGCAGGGGGGCGGTTCTCCACACAGGGGGCGTAACATTGTGTGCAGCTGGCCCCTAGTGTGAGATCCATTACGCTGGCCTTAAGATCGCCTTGTTTTTAAGGACCTTTGTCATTAAGACTTGTCTTGCTGATAGAAATCAAAATAAAGTGGTGGAATTCACTGAATAAATCTCATTGGATCCAAAGACCTTGTGGTGACAATCAGGGGAATCATGCAACTGAACTTGACAGCCAGTGATCAATATTATAATTATTTTATTTTATTTTTTATTTATTATTTATAAAAAAACAGCTTTGACATTTTAATACTCCTTCTGTGGAGGGAGAATAGATTTGATTCAAATTCTATTCAGACTGGTTAGATTCGGATTACGATTCATTTTGGTGTACTTCAGTTAAAATTACCATTTTGCTTACAGAAATTAATTCTCTCACTGCTAATGCTGTAAATTATAAATGGTGGTGTTTCAGACTAATTCAAAAAGAACAGGCTCTTAAAGTCACAATAAAATCAAAATTGACCATTTTTTATGGAATATTGCAGTATTTATCTGTGTACATCATTATTTATTTATTTTTTAATTCATGTGCCCTCATAACCTTTATAACTTCCCCTTCAATTTCCAGACATCTTCTCTGTTTACTGGCGTGAGGGCGGGAAAATCTGTCTCTCACATGAGATCGCAGCAATAGCAAACAGCCATCCAATCAATTTCAATGGACAAAATCAAGTCCCGCCCTATATTTTTTCTTGTTCGAGAAGCCTTTTCACTCAGATATACATCACAATATGGAAAGAAAGGACTATCACAACTTCCATTTCATGCCAACTTTAAGAGCGCTTACCATTAAAGTTGTGATGAAACAAGTAGCGACAGAAAAAAAGTAGGGTGGAAACTTAGATTTATGTATCAGTTGTTGATTGGATTTTGACAGTAGCGGCCTTTGCTATGTTTCACCCATTTCACTTGAAACACGCACACACCAAGGTTGGAAATTAACTGGGTTAGGGAAAAAATCCCATCCAAATTAATCCCATCCAAATTAATAAAAATGCCCCTAAAATTTAAGATGTATAGGGCAAAAAATGTCCCTGTGAGTGCTTGTTTTTAATATTTATAACAGGATATAGAGTGCTGTTTTCCCGAATATCAGCTTGATTGCAAATGTGATAGCCTGTTGATTTTAATATTAGGTGACTTTTATTTTAGACTTGGAGCAAAAACGGATGTTCCATTTCGCCAACGAAAATAGTTCCAAACACTGTAGGGCCACTGCACTTCTCCGACTCCAACTGTTTCTTTGAAAGATCGCCTATGGATTTTAAGATATGGGTGTTCCATTCAAAAATGGAGGCAGATGAATGCGCACTTTGAGGGTGGAGTTTAAACGTCTGAATGATTGGAGAAGTCCTGCATAGGTCATCAGAGAGAAGTCTGTTGTTTCACTGGAAGATCCAGTTATGACATTTTAATTGAAATTTTTATATAGGCTATTTAAAAATGATAGGTTGAATTTTAATTTCATGCCGAATTTAAGACAACGATAACTATATTAGCATCAACCCACGGAGGATAACGTTCTGTTTATAATAAGTGCACACTGAAGTTACGTCGCCTGATGTTCTGAAAAAATGTTCTGAAAGTGATTCCAATGATTTCGTTACTGTATTCTTATAGTTGTGGTGTAGACTTTGCTATCAAAGAATTAGAACGATTATTAAAATTTCATAGTTATAGTTATCGTCCTTGCTTGGAGTAAACAGACCTTTCTATTGGTTGCGCTGCATGTTTTTCACTGCAGTAACCATCCTGACTTATTTTTGCAATTATCCATGTTTTAAGTATTTGACAAGCTGGATGCATCAAAAGTTTATTCCAAAAAACAACTGCGCCACAACTGATAAACATACTCTGTTAAATCTGAAAATAAATCTCGACGTAAAATCCACAATGATGTCAAGTGCTAAAATACTTTTACAAAGACATGCTGAACTCCGTCTTCGCGGAGGGGTTGGACAGGGGGGCAGCTTGTGTGTGCCATCACGAGTGCTGTGTGTGTCTTGTAGCATGTCGCATCAAACTTTTACCCCCCACGGACGTGCTCAGTCTGTCTCCCAAACTTGCGCAGACTTGCATTATGTCAGCTCGCGCTTTGCCACCCCATTTGCTGTAGCTGTACTGCTGTGCGCGCAGACAGACTTATCAATCAAACGCGGCTTGATGGATTCTTCAGAACGATGGAACGATCGCCTCAGAAGAGCTGCGGAGTCTCGGAGCGCTTTTTTCTTTGACATAAGGGTATGCAAAGAGTGTAAATGGATGAACGGTTGATTGATTCTCGCCAGCGATGTTGTTGACAGCAGGAAATGTGTTTTGCATTGACTGTGTTTGCATGGGAATTTGCACGGGGCATGAGTTATCGAGCAGGAGTTTGGACCTTAGGCGATTCTACATAATGATGGCAGGTTGGAGAAGCCGAAATTCACTGTTTAACAGCCGTTACCTGTGGAGGGCCTGCAGAGAGAGAGCGTACAACCACAACAAAACAAAACATTACATATTTAGAAAGGTTATAAGGCAGAATAAAAATATTTTGTTCTTGCAAAAATATGATTTTGTTGGATAATAAAGATCTATCACTAAAATTGTTTTATGGGTGGCCCTCTTGACCCTCAGGCCCAATGTATAGGTGATGCCATAGTGGGCCCCACAGCGCCCTAACATTACCGACTGTCCCCCGACGAAGGCCCTGTGTTTAGGTGTCACCATTACTAGAACTCGCAGAGAGATTCACGTTTACACGAGTGTGTGTGTTTGGAAGAGTGTTAGTAAGAGGGGTATTAAGACTAGATATTGTCAGAGCTCTCATCAGGGTATCTGTAGTGAAAAACGACCCTGTCCTAGAGATGGTAATAATGCAATGGCTGCACACAGTTTTCCTGTCAGATTTACTTTTTCCCCCCTCATTCTCTTCCTCACTCCCTGCCTTCCTAGCAACCTCTCCATTTATCTGTGTCTGTCAGTATTTCCTGTGGAATGACCTACAAGGACATAAAACTAAATAAACAAATAAACTTCTTTCCTCGACATCTCTCAGCAAAGTGTATTGTATGTCTGAAGAAAGATTATAACATATGCACTTTTTTGTGGGTTCTCAGCATGAAATTTGCTATTTTTGAGTGTCATTCACCACGCAATAAACTTTTGCAATGTTTCACAATGCAACTTCAAATGTGTGAACTGTTACAAAAAAAAATTAAAGATATTTAGGTGACAACATCTTTGTCTTTCACATCCCTTCATTACCAGTGAATGCCCATATTTTTTAACTATGCAGTCACCTTTCAAAATTCGCGTTGTGATTAGTTGAGCTTCTGAAGTACTTAAACCCACAAAATATCAAGAAAATCTACCTCTGAAGTGAACAGACTGAAATGATATCACAATAAGCAAGTGTGGTGTGAAAGTAATACTGATTCAATGCTATTAAGACTCTCTGAATATTAAGATAGAAGTTTGTATCCAGTTTTGAAATCATTTAAAATATGAAAATAATAAAAATCTAAACTGATCTCTAAAATCTCTAAATTCTAGATTAAAGACTAAACAACGTTTGTGTTCATTCTGAAATGGGCCTATATGTAAGTGCATTTTTAATAAAGACATTACATAAGCCTTCATTATGATTATGTGAACATAAACAAGATTTGAAATAATGTTACTTTAAGTGCATTTCAAACAAAGTTACTTAAAACTTTGAGGGAATATAGTACATTCGACGATAAACACATAAATAAGAGATTTTAACAATTGCGCTACGCACACACACTCAAAAACAATCAAATTTTGTTTTTGATCATTTCAAGTCATAAAAATGCGATAAACACTGCAGCATTAAAGTTAAAAAAAGCAAACATGACGGCATGTGTGATTAGCCTCTCCTTCAAACACGAAATAATCGTTGTAGACACTTTTTCACTTCTATTCAAAACACACATGGGGGTCCCATTACATTGCTGTAAAGCTTCTTAAAAAAAAGTGTTCAAAAGCAACCATGAAAAGAAAAAAAAAATCCATTCTCCAGAGACAAACAAAACCATTAATTAAAACAAGCTCTCAAACATCAATCTCTCTGCCAGTCACAAAATTATCATAATCTGGGAATGTTAAGAGTCTGTAGAGTAAACAGTTAATTTAGAGGAGTATTAATCAAAAAGTCTGGCTTTCTGTACCCCCTCTGTGCTGTGGCACTTGCACTTTTTCATCTAGCGCACTTTGTACACTTTGCACAGAGTGGGGGCAACTTTTAATGCACTTTTTCCATGTGTGTACTTAAAGGATGCCATGTTGTAATTTTCATGAAACCCTGTTTACCTTCAGTATTTTATTGTAAGGTTTAATACTGAGACAAACGTTCACTATGGTATGACATCCAATACTGTATATTTTAAAAACATAATATTTTCATAAATAGATATTTTTGTAATAGTATTTACTGTAACACCCATGATGTACGATTAATGCAAGGTAAACTTGAGGTATCTGGGCTGTTTTTTCCACAACAGTGTCATTAAAGGAATAGTTCACCCAAAAATGAAAATTGTCCCAAAATATACTCACCCTCAAGCCATCCTAGGTGTATATGACTTTCTTCTTTCAGCCGAACACAATCAAACTTATATTAAATAATATCCTGGTTCTTCCCAGCTTTGTAATGGCATTGGATTTTTGAAGCTCAAAAAAGCACATCCATCCATCATAAAAGTTATCCATATGACTCCAGTGGGTTAATAAATGCCTTCTAAAGCAAAAGATTTTAAATATAAAGTTTTAAATATGGATATTTTATCGCTTCAGAAGGCATTTATTAACACACTGGTGTCGTATGGATTACTTGATGATAGATGGATGTGCTTTTTGGAGCTTCAAAAACTGACCCTATTCAATGCCATTACAAAGCTGGGAAGTGTCACAAAATCAGCCAACACCACAGCACCAGATCCCATCACTCCGCTCACATGATCTCAATCACCGGAATTCTCAATCACACGCACCTGCAATCACTAATCATGGACTTCCATATAAACCAGCACTTCATAAGCACTCACTGTCTGGTCTTGTCAATGTTACCCTGCATTGCCACCCGACTACTCACCTTATTGGACTGTGTTATTGCTCTCTTTGTCTTCTTCTGTGGCCCGCTCCACCTGAAACACATTATCACAAGAATTCTATTTAAGCTAAGTGCCTCACCTGCTGTTGATTCTGAATTCCTGGCAATAAACTTTTTGAACTGCATTATCTGAGTCTCCTCTTCTGTGGTGTGACAGGAAGAGCCAGGATATTATTTAATGTAACTCCGATTGTGTTTGTCTGAAAGAAGAAAGTCATATACACCTAGGATGGGTTAATTATGGGATAATTTTCATTTTTGGGTGAACTATTCATTTAAAGGCATAGTCATGTCAGAAGTGTTGAGCTATGGTGCTTAAATAGGTGACGCAGGTTCGAATCTGGCCTGCAACTTGTTTCAATCCGATTTCTCGCCCCCTTCTCTCTCCATAATATCTGTCTAATGAACGAAGAAAAAGCCCAAAGAAGATAGTAGTCAAAACATTAAACAAATCTACTGAGGACGTTTGCCCTGTCTATTATCAGCACGATCAATTGTCTGTGAGCACGCTGTAGCTGCAGTAAGAGGAGTGCGGGGCAGAGATGAACAGATGGCGAGAGAGTATCATAGCAGTTGAAGGTTTATTCACAGGTGTGTTTGAGGAGTCAGTGTGTGCGTATGAGGGGAAACTAAGAGAGAGCTAGAGAGATGGGGGGCACTGCTGTTGTAATAATGTTGGAGTGGGTGTATAATGTGAGTATACAAGCTGTTAATCTCTCCTGTGTAGCTGTGTTTAAATGCGTTTATGCTTCATTAAGCATGCATTACCTGCTTCATTACTGCTGTGTTGCAACCACAGCTAGTGAGTCTCACACTCTGAATGTGGGTGTATGGAAGTTCATCGCTCTCAGAGACTGACCTGGGCCTGACAGGACTGACTGCCACACCAGCTTCCTCCTTAGAGGTATTTGCTCTTTTTCTGAGCTTTTTCTTGCTTTACTTGTTACTTGCTCACTTTACTTGCTCACTTGTGTAGTGTTGGAGGTAACATGAGGGTGGGTAAATGATGACAGATTTTGCATACATAAATACACATACATTTATACATTGATTCCTATATAAAAAATAAAACATATTTGTTAAACAATGTATTAAACATCACTGTAAAGTCTGTAATGACTAGTGTGATCGCTCCATACTGTGCCTGGGCCTGCTTGGAAGAGGTGGGCCAGAGCACGGTTCAGTTGGGCTCAAGCACAGTATGCATGTAGTATAAGCGCTAACTTCGCCGGAGCACGGAACAAGGAACAACTACTACTCCTCTGCGCGCTACTGTCATCGTTACGTGTTTGCTTTTGTCTTTATTACAACTTGGATAGTACACTTTTCAATTAATTTAATTAATTTTAGTGTATTTGGGTTTATAACGGGTCTGGTTCTCACCTTATTGATGAACAGGAATTGTAGTTTGCGAGTAAAGCTGTAAATTCATCTATTAACGTCAGCTGCCTTAAATTAAAATATCTTCTTTTGTGTTCAGCAGAAGAAACAAATTCATACAGGTTTGAAACCACTTGAGGGTGAGTAAATGATGACAGAATTTTTATTTTTGGGCGAATTATACATATTTAAAACTTTATAAACTATAATAACTAGCTTAACTATCCTCTGATATGTACATTGCAAGTGAAAATCGCTGCGCTGCATAAATGATAAATCTATTAGGCAGTCTATTAGCTAAAGTGCTTTCTTCACATTTTCTTCCATACAAAAAGTTGCATCGTATATGACGTAACCGTGAACGTTAAATGCAATGTGAGTGCAGGCCAGCAGGGGAGTGGGGACAATCACGCTTGGGCTCAGTTCAAGGCATCTATAGCAACATCCACGCTAATGTATGACAACATTCTGTATAGGCCTTATAGGCTAACACAAAGAAGATATTTTGAAGAATGTCGGTAACCAAACTGTTGATGGGCCCCATTGACTTCCATAGTATTTTTTTTTCTTTTTTCTTCATACTATGGAAGTTAATGGGGTGGTTTCGTTATCAGCATTCTTTAAAATATCTTCTTTTGTGTTCAGCAGAAGAAAGAACTACATACAGGTTTGGAACAACTTGAGGGTGAGTAAATGATGACAGACTTTTAATTATGACAGAACTATCCATATTTAAAACTTTATAAACTATAATAACTAGCTTCCGGCAGACGTCCATACGCATTGATTTACAGCGAAAGAGTAACCCTTGACTTGACACACGACGTATTGATGGACGCAGAAATGCAGAGGATAGAACAAAACAAAACAACGGTCATCAGTTAGAAGTCTAAATGGTTTCCGTCAAAAGGTTACTCTTTTGGTGTAAATTGATGCGTACGGCTGTCTGCTGGAAGCTAGTTATTATAATTTATAAATATGGATATTTTTCTTACAAAAACCCATCGCTTCACTTCAGAAGGCCTTTATTAACCCCTTGGAACTGTATGGATTACTTTCATGATGGATAGATGCACTTTTTTGGGCTTCAAAACCATTATCAAGCTTGGAAGAGCCAAGATATATTTTAATATAACTCTTCTTGTGTTCGTATGAAAGAAGATAGTCATATAGCCTACACCTAGGATGGGTTGAGGGTGAGTAAATCATAGGATAAATCATAGGATAAATTTCATTTTTGGGTGATCTATCCCACATGTTTTTAAACGGATTCTGACTGGCAGTCGTATCAGATGGGAAAAAATTGTTCTGAAAGTGATTCCAACATAAAGCAGGATGAATTCTGATTAAATGTTTTTTTATCATTCATGTGGTGGTGTGGACTCTGCTATTCTTTTGTATTCAGAACGATTTTTAGAACCATAACTTTATCGTTATAGTTATAGGCCTAGTTACCATCCTTGGTGTGAACGGGCCTTAAAAGAGCCTTAAGGCTACTTTTTCAAATCAGTAATAAGTGATGCATGTTTCCACAGCAGTATAAAGTCAGTTTTATGCTTTTAGGGGCCCTCAAAAAATAAACACATATAATTTATGGGATAATGTACAGTCAGCCGATTGTTGCAAAACAATAATATAAAACAATATAAATCACAAAATTAATTTACGTTATTATAATCCAGTTAGTTAATTAGCAATTAGTAAAGTTACTCTTTATATTGACTACTGTGCCCATCCTGTAGCTAGCTATATTGTGTCTCTTTCGTCCAGCTCGTGTCTCTTACCAGTTCGCTGTTCTTATGAAGGAGTTTTTCGTTTTCTTGCTTTTCCAGAAGACTTCTAGCCATTTATCAAAATTTGTATTTTTACCATTATAGTCCTTGCGATTTTACCGCAAGATGAGTGAAATTCCTGACAAGATGATGCTAACTTGCGTTTGTGTGAAGAGAGAGACACCGCGGAGTGATAACAGGAACACAAAAAGTTGCACCGTATTTACAAGATCGTTTTCCCGGCAGAGTGGCGTTTTTTAAAGAGTGTTTTGACGACTGTTACATGTTGCTACCAGTCCCTATCAAATTTAATATGTTTTAAGCACGCAGTTTTTATGGCGTTAACCACGTTGTCATAGCCTATACAGCATTATTGTTAAATGTGCATGGTTATTCACAGGATGTAATTGTGAGATTGGAATTGTACGAAAAAATTAAACCTTATTAAACCTTGAAAATTAATAGAGTTATAGGCTATCCTACATAATACAAATTGTATGATTAATCTTTCACGGCAAAGAGATTTGAAAATTACTATTTTTTAGGTTTTAATTTGTTAAATGATAATTTGCACAATAAGAATTTACATATAAATGCGTTACAATATTATAGTTTTGATAAATATTAATTGTATTCATATTTGGATGATTCTTTCCTTAGTCTTTTTTATATAGGCTAGGCTAGGCTATATAAAAAAATTTTCTTCATTATTAATTCTTTTTTACAAAATTTGTCATCAACAGTATTAGTGTTAAAACAGTGGACTGAGGGCTTTCAAACAAGCTAAAAGGAATGCAACTGTATTTTTGTTTGATTGCGAATGTTTTAATTTTAAATTAAATTAATTGATAAATTAATACATTTAATTTAAGATATAGGCTAATGCAAGAAAAAGCTATTATTTAAGAGAGTATGAAAGGAATAGTGTTACAGACGCAAAAGATGGAAGAACGATTGAGAGAAAGTCACAGCGCTCTCATACTCCACACCTACAGATAAATGGCGACACCTTCTGGTCACTGACTTCTCATAGAGAACAATGGACTATGGGTTGGATTAAAACTACCTTCAATGCCTACCCAGGGGTGCCGATGAAACTTGCGACCATATGGCTTTGGGAAACGCACCCCAGGTCGGTTAGTTGCAACTTATTGTTATTTGTAAAAAATTATTTATCAAACAGTATAATAAATATGAATAAATAAACCTTCCCATATAATTAATTCATCATTCAAATGTATACTGAAGCTATTTATACGGTGAGGTAATTAAATATTTTATAGAATTTAACGTGAATACATCTAATCCAAAGGTCTCGAATAATCATATGACATCTGACCTTTTGTAGATTGTGTCACATGATGACACAATCAGTACGAGTTGGGAAGGTCTCTAAGGTTGGTTAGTTTGCTAATGTGTAGCCTACTTATCATGAATGAACAGGCAAAAAAATCTACAAATTATTATTTTTTATTTAGTCACTTAATTAAACTCGTACGAAGTGAATTATTTATTTAATATTATTGGAAAAAGTTCGATTTGTATTTAGTAAAATTGCAGGACTTTTATTTTGAATTAATCCTTAAAGGAAATACGTAGCAAGGTCGTTGTGGAAAAAACTGCTAGTGTGATGAGTGCGAAACTCACCGGTCACATTACTGTAAGGATCAACGTACAGACCTGTTGTATCCCAGAAGATATCGCTCATTTAGTCTCAAAATTCAAAACAGCTGGGATTGAGACTTAAAGGCTCTTCGTTATCAAAACGATATTCCCTGGCTGAAAACGAGCACGTTAGATAAGAGATAAGAGAGAAGAGTCTAGAATCAGCAGGGTCACTGTCCGCACCAGAACTGACAACTGACCGGATCAGTGAATCACTTTAAACGCGTTGACATGAGGAGTTTGCCTTATTTCTGCCGGGGACAGGTTATCCACGGATTCGGACGGGGAAGCAAAGAACTAGGCATCCCAACAGGTGAGAATAACACTTACAGAAAAATGTTGTCTAAAACTAATTTCCTCATCCTTATATTGTTTCACACCCGTCTGACTTTCTTCCGTGAGACACACAAGTGAGTGATACTATCGCCGGCACTTGTGTTGAATGGGAAAAGATGCAATGAAAGTGTACGGTGGTGACCCAGACTGTCAGTGCCTAACATTCGGCTTAAAATGACGATACGAGCAAATGATTTTGGGGTGAAAAAATTTGTAACGTAGTATTTAAACACAAGATGTTATAATCGTTTGATAATGTTTACGCTTTATGAATTAAACCTTAAATTTGATATGTAACGCGGAATTAAACCGCTACAATTTGATAAAACGCTACCAGTAAATTTATACTAGTATTAAAAAAATGTAATCTTTCAACTAAAGTTCTGCCCAAATCATTCTTAGGATTCGGTAATATTTCAGTCCCCCAGACTTTTTAAAGTAGTGGTTCATCATAACGAAATGCTAAAAGCTTTTCACAGTTCTTTGGTATGTCCATTATAATGAATAAAAATAATTATTGCATTTAAATATTTATCATCATAAAATAATGTCATATTTCTATCGTACACAAAGCATTTTGTCATGTGTCTGAGGCACTTTTTGTATATACAAATATTTAACTGCACAGTTTCAATAATTTTTGCCAATATTGTAATTATTTATTTGTGTTATTTTTTGGGGAAAATATTTTTCTAAAAAATGCAAGATATTTTAATAAAAAAAAACTATGTTACGTCCCTCAGTCTGAACTCAACCCCGTCTCGCCAACCATTCTCCGCCTATAATAATTTAGACTCCACCCATATGTGACATAATTTACCAGAAATTACATAATTCAGGTCTCTTTAACATTGGTGCGGAAGATGGCAAGTAGTATCATACTTTTTATTCACATTTTTGATGCGTATTATAGTCAGGGGAGGGTACTTTTTTAAGTTTAACAAGATTTTTCAACCTTTCTTGCTCCTTGTGACAACTAGCCTATGCCACTCCCACACCCTTCTTGTGACTTGCCAGTTACTATAACTAAAAAATTTAATAAAAATATTAAGTTTTTATGTAGTGGTCAGATTAAAAAACAAAATGTTTACAAACATTATAAACATATTTTTGTTCTCCTCATGCCACAAAAAATCCTTTAAATTTAACAGTATTCAGAATAGAACAGGAATAAAAAATATAAGTATAAAACAAAAATAATAGTAGTATTCGTTATAAACATTTATACTAGAAGTTACAGTAAAATCATTATTTCATGTAATTTTATTTGTAAGTAGCAACGTATTTTCCATTTCCATTTATTCATTTGGCAGACGCTTTTATCCAAAGTGACTTACAAGTGAGGAATACAGTCAGCGAGTCATCATGACGAGGCAAATAGGGACAAGAAGTGCTCACAATACAAGTTTTAGGCAGTGCTCAGAGTATCATAAGCTACAATAGAGAGGGATTAAAGGAAGTGAAGGGATAGAAAAATTTTTTTTTTTTTTTTTTTTTAGGATGAGGATAAGTGCTCACGAAAGAGATGAGTTTTCCGATAATGAATGGCTGTATACGATCCCTTACTTCTTATCAGGTTTTTATGAATCTGTAGCTCTATATAAAGATCTTGTTACGAATGTAAATGCACATCCTGATTAAGGGTTCTCTTTCCATTCCGATCCCAGCAAACTTCCCACAGTCGGTTGTGGACAATCTCCCTGCTGACATCACCACCGGCATCTACTACGGATGGGCACGTGTGGATAACGGAGACATTCACAAGATGGTGATGAGCATCGGCTGGAACCCTTACTACAAAAACACAAAGAAGTCTATGGTATTTTCATATCAACCTTTCTAGAGGGTGCAAAGCTGCTTGACATTTTATATCTTTGCATTCATTACATGTTAATAGTGTTTAACATCACGTGTCTGTCTGTCAAATATCGTTACTTTATCGCTCTTTGTGACAGGAAACGCATGTGATCCACACGTTTAAGGAAGATTTCTACGGTCAGATATTGAGCGTGGCCATGGTTGGTTACATTCGCCCTGAGAAAGGATTCACATCGCTTGGTAAGACACACTGAGTGCTCTCTTGCAATCACTCCCACATCACATGATCTCATTGACGCCACAACACCCTGTTCACCCACCCAAACAAACTTGTTCACATGGTTACATTAACTCACGGTTGTGTCTTTCTCACAGATGAGTTGATAGCAGCGATTCATAGTGACATTGAGGAGGCGAAGACAAAGCTGGATCTGCCTGAGCACTTGAAACTGAAGGAGGATAACTTCTTTAAGACGTCAGTATCAACAACAGCCAATCAGATCTTGAACGGTCATCGACTGTAACACTCACTGTCATGATCACCTCTATTTAAAGCCAGTTTATTTCATATGCAATTTGTTGTTATTTATGTAAAAAGATGTCTGTCCCCAAGTGGTGCTTTGGTCAAGTGCAGGCACTGTGTATGTATGTTCATTGAGTAGCACTTTTGTTTCTGTATATAAAGCAAAAAGAAAAGTTACTTTCTAGAATGACTGAGCTATTATCACTGCAGTTCCCAGGTTAAACATCACAGAGCCCTTCCCAGAATTCAATGTTTACCACAGACCTCTCGCAATGATGCTATGTGAAAGTCAAAATCTCCATCTTTCTGTTGAAATTCCTCTTTAGTTTGGTCATTTTGCCTCCACCTTCACTTTAATTCCATTATTGTTCAAGAAAGACTTTCTTTTCATCAATAAAATGCTTTAACAATAGTTAAAATTGGCAGCCCTCCTCTTTGAGATGAAATGAATGCATTTTTTTTTATGGTTCTCAGAGAACCGTGACTAGAGGTGGAAGTCCAAGGTTGAGATAAAGAAAGCCCAGGTTGATGTACTATGAATGTAAAACTGGGCAGAGAAAGAACAAACAGTGACTGGACACACAATCTGGCTGTATATATGTTTTGACTATATACATATGTATTAGTACTAAACCTTCACATAAAATAGCGGCTGCCTTTTTTTCCTTTTACTCTGGTTAAACATTTAATATAGAGTTTTACATTTGTAAAGAAAGTAAGAGTCGAGTTAGATCATGTAGGTTTACAAATGTCATTTTGATTTACCTGTTTCTCCATGTTGTGTTCCTATATAATGCATGCTTGAAATGTGCTGTGGTTTAGTGTCAGACTACAGCAGGGATGGGCAACGTTGGTCCTGGAGAGCCGCTGTCCTGCAGAGTTCAGCTCCAACCTTAATCAAGCACACCTGAACAAACTAATCAATTTGTCTTCAGGATTACTAAGGTTAAAGGCAGGTGAGTTGATCAGAGTTGGAACTAAACTCTACAGGACAGCGGCACTCCAGGACCGACTTTACCCATCCCTGGACTACAGCAATCCTCTGTAAAGGTGTGGTCACATTAGTGAAATTTCATGGGCAAAAAAGGTTCATTGTCAATAGTGTAGAGATGTATGAAGCACAGCTCACACAAATCACTTTCAAACCAATCAGCTCTCTGTTGGTCAAAGCAGCGAATTCACTTGACCAACTTGAACCAGTTGTGAAATCTGCATTGGGGAAATTTTTCATCCTCGCGCGAAATACCCAATCACATGGATTCCTATTGCATTTACTAGATTGTGCCTGTGAAAATTTGCAGAACAGTGGTAAATGTGACCACGTCTTAATGTAGGCACAGAAAAGCCATACTATTTAAAACCTTTGTTAAGGCTGTAATCTTCACAAAGATGTTTAGACGCTCATCTTGACAGGACGTTTATATGTTAAACTACTGCTGCTTTAAATGTTCGGTACTGTGTATATGTGTTTTTTCTTTTCTTTTTTGGTCAGGGCAGTGCCTTAGATATGTGAAATCAAACACTAACACAGTGCACAACCAAGCATTCCTTCAATGTTGACACCTACTTGTAAGCATTAAACAAAAATGCCTTATGTGGTGTTTTATCGTTGTGTGTTATTGTGAAACCACATGTAACTCTTTCTTGATGTCATATAATAGAGATGGGAAATGAGAACCAGAAATGAATCTGTGGTAATAGCTTAATGGATCTATTCTTAAATGATCTTGTCAGTTTTCCTAATCTGGGGTGCATTTCCCAGAAACATAGACAACTATGGTCACAAGTTCCATTGAACTCGATTGGTAGTAACGAAACCTATGCGACCATAGTTGGCTTTGCTTCACTTTCACAAACAGAATCCTTAGATTATACTTTTTGTATCACTTTTAAATCCTTGTGTAGCTAACATTCTTTTAAGTAAAACTATTACATTTTTTTTTTTTTAATTTCATCTAAAGATGAAATAAGATAAAATATTACATTAAAAACTTAAATGGCAACTAACTGAAATAGTTGAAGTACTAAAATGACAAACTAAAAAAATATAAATTAAAATGAAATATAAATATTTCAAAACTAGTAAAATGACAAGCACATAAAATTACTAGAACAAACTAAAATAAAAAAAAAACCGAATGCACACTATTAATACATAATATAATAGTATATAAATAATACTGAAATAACACAGGTAGCTATACACTCAAAAAAATAAATTGTTGAATGAACATGAATGATTGAAATAAATTGTTGAATGATTTAATCGTAGCACCCATTATGCATCTAATTAAATCAAGTCAACTTGGATTGCTTTGAATATTTTATATGAACACAATATACATTTGTAGTTTAAACATGATTTTAATATGTCAATGTAACTTATTTGCAACTAGTTGAATCAAAATGTTTGTATTGTGTTACTGAATATAACACTTTATTTCAACATTTACTCCCTCAGTTCAGCCCCTTTGCAAAGCATGATGAGTAGTAAAAGTCCTGTTTGATTAACTCCTGGTTGGGTTACTTGATTGAAACATGTTATTTCAATATGAAAACATCAAGTTAAGTCAAAGAGTAATCGTTTCAAGTCAATTTAACATGAATCAATCACATTTAAACCAGAAACCTGATACAATGGTGTTGAATCAAAATAAATTGTTTAAATAAAGTGACCAGCATCAAAAATCATTTTTTGAGTGTAGAACCACATTCTACTGTTTTTGAAACATTTGAATCATCCGATTGAAAAATGCCACGGTATTGTTTTTTGTCCTGTCTATGAGGCGATGTCCCAGGATCTTCAAGTCATTTCTCTCACTGTAGCTAAATATTTGATCAGCTTGTTTGGGGTGGCTGTAAAGATAATGTCCTGAAAACAGTTTTAGATACCCTCAAGGCTAAGTTAAACTGGCTCTGACTTCATTTTGTTCGTTGCACACAATGCCAATAAGATCAGCTGACATTTCAGTAAGGGTTTCCCATGCAATCAAAAAGCTTAGCTGGATTTGATCTAATGGATTACTTAACTGTAGTTAATCTTTGGTCACATGTACACTACCCTTAAAAGTTTTTTTTTTAAGTTTCTTATGCTATGCAAAAATAGTGTAATATTATGAAATATTATTACAATAACTTAAATATTCACTTTTACATATTTCATGAATAGTGTTTTGATGAATAGAAGGTTCAAAAGAACAGCATTTATTTGGAATAGAAATCTTTTGTAATGTCTTTAAAAAAAATACTACTGAACCCAACTTTTGAATGGTAGTGTACACTCATTTCAAGGGTTTGAAAGATAAGTTTTTTGGTTTACTATGCTAAATTCATAAAATGAATGTGAAATATAAAAACTTACAAAAACGTTCAAAGTTTTCTACTGTGATAGGGGTTTATGTTACTCTGGCTTGCAACAGCAGTTGCATTATCAGCACTGTGTTAATTTAATCAAAATCAGACTTAACTGAGATAAACCACAACAAAGAGCCATAATGTCCAATTCATAACAGACTGAATAATCAGCTATTGTTTGAAAAGGACTGCCATCAGTACACCATAAATCATTCACAGGCCTCAATTAAAACATAAAGCAATAGGAATGACTTTAGCATATACTGATGACACCACCAAGATATTTAATATTTAGCTAATTACCAAAGAGTTTTATATTTGCATTTGCACCATCCAAGTGGCTCTCTTCCAAAGGAGTGGATGGGAAGCAGGGCCAGTCAAAAAAAAAAAAAAAAGCACTATAAAAGCATACAAAGAGTAGTCCGAATGATTCATGACGTGCTACATTCCAAGCCTTTAGAATTAATTTTTCTTTTAATATTTAAAGGGGTCAATGACATAAGAAATAAAATTTGCCTTGATATTTTGACATATAATAGGTCTTTGTACAATTAAAACATTCTACACGTTTTATGCTTTAAAACTTCCTCCTCATTATAAACAAAATTTAATCAAGCTCCAAAAATGTCTTGTTTGGACATTGTTGGATTTGTGATGTCACACGGGCAAATACATTTGCACGACTTCCTCCAGAGCAAAAAAAAAATAAAAAAAATCAATAAATAGTTTTACATCATCGCATCATAGGCCCTGTCCACTGGCATTCAGTCACTTCAAGGTGCAGTGTGTAAATTTTAGCGGCATCTAGTGGTGAGGTTGCGAATCGCAATAAAGAGAAGCTACGGTGGCCAACACAAGACAAAAATGTTGTCGTCCGAGACAGCAGAGAGTAGCCAGTGCAAGCAAACACCCTCTGTAGAGCAGTTTGTCCATTTAGGGCTACTGTAGAAACATGGCAGCGCAAAATGGCGACTTAACGTGTAAGGGGACCCGCGGTGTATGTAGATAGAAATGGCTCATTCTAAGTTAATAAAAACATAACGCTTCATTATATAAGGTCTTTATACACCACTGAAAACATAGTTATGTATATTATATTGCATTTATGTCAATAGATCCTCCTAAAATTTACACATTGCACCTTTAACAGCTGACAATTGCCTAAATTGGATGCAAGCGTCATGTCAAAAGCAAGTAGAACAAATTATAAACATAGATGTTGTCTATTCTGGATGGATACAGATGCCCATTCATTTTGTGACATGCTCCACGCGCTTGAGTCTGCCGATAAATGGAAACGTAAAGGAATGTTCGCTTTGGCGCGTCCGGTTTAAACATCTCCATAATTTCTGCAGAGACTTCAGAAGGATACCAGTGTCAGGAACAAGTGGAACCCAACAAATCCAGCTAACAAAATATGTTCTAAAATCATTTTGCTAATGTTACCATTAAGTTATTAAAATGATATTTTCTGAATGTTCAAAACATCCTATTTTTTTTTAAAAAAAACCTTTTTCCTGGTTATATAAATGTTAAAGAAACATTCATTTTATTATTCTGCAAACATGGGAATCTTACTTTAGAATGTTCTCTGAAACAAGTAGTAACATTTAAAAAACAGTTACTAAAACGTTTCAAAAACAAATTCCATGAACGATGTATAAACATTTTTATGCTAAAGTTTTGAGAACATTATTAAAGACCAGAACTTTGAACAAACATTCTATTAACATTACTGGAAGAACATTTCTTCTTAAAGTCCCCCTGTGGTGAAAATCAAGTTTTTAATGTTGTTTATATGTCTATGTGGTGTTTTTAATATGCTTTAAGGCAAATCATGTGTAAATTCATAATTCAGCACCATTGCTGAGTATTTTCTCTTTAAAACTGCAGTGATCTGAAAACTGCAAGTGATACAAAAAGTCAAACGGTGTGAAATCACTGGTGTTTTTGACGTCACAAACTACCTTGTAACCAATCACGTCAACGTCAACTGGCGGGCTTTAGCATATCATTAACTTACTGTGCAAGGGAGTCTCAAAAGATCCCGATATTTTTCTGTTGATATGAAAAATCGGGTAGATTGAGCAATTTAGCGGGTGTATTATGATGTTATAATGATCTATATGCCGTTCTAAATTGTTCAGAGTGTCTAAGGATATTGATTTTTAGAAAACAGTTGTCTGACTCACGAACGGGAACATGGTTTGTGTAACGTTAGCAACACATTATTAGCTGTATGATAACATAGTCAAGCAAAAGGCAAATAATATTAATAACCGTTATGTGTCTGACACGGTAAAAAGCGATTCCATTGTGCAGCATTTACCTCAGTAAGTTGACCGAGTGGAGGCGGGGCTAATTTGCATATTCATAGATCCACATATAATAAATGAAACAAGGGTGTAGAGTTACATTCAAAATATTTTAAGGCATGAAGAATTTTTTTCACAGGAAAAAAACGTTTAAATGTGTAATTTTGGTGATCAAAGATGAGTTTTAAGTAAAAAATTGACTACAGAGGACTTAAACTTTGAGATAACCTTGCCTGAACATTAGCCAAAGTTCTGTGGACATTCCCTGTTAGCTAGGAAGAGCTTGGACATTCTGCCAAATATCTTCTTTTGTGTTCCACAGAACAGAAGAAATGGTCACATGGGTTTAGAACAACATCATAGTGAATAAATGATGACAAATGTGATATTTGGGTAAACAATTTCTTTAATGGTTGATTGGAGAAGCTTCTGCATGCTAAAATGTTAATAAATAAGGTACTGTTATCCACATATCAAAGAAAGTAATCACACTTTTTATGTTTTATGTGATTATATGCATCTCATCATCATATTCTAGCTCCACCTCCTCCTCTTCCTCTTCCCCCTCCAACAGACTGTATTTAAACTTCCGATACACTATCCCGTCCCTCCCCATGTAAACAATATCCTCATCCTCCTCCTCGTCATCCTCCTGGCCTTTATCTTTATCGCAATACTCTGCCTGTAAGCGGTCATTGAGGGTTGCAGAGGTGAAAGGGCTGTCTGCGATTTTGGAATAGCCATTTAATTTGACGATGGGCTTTATGGTGATCCCCTTCCGAAAATGCAGGAAGAGAAAAATGACAAGCCACAAACATAACAACACAATTATGAAAGTGAAAGCAACAAGGCCAGGATGACCCAAAGTCGCTGGATCGTTGGTGAAAAGGTTGTAGTTCAGTGCGACAATGCATTCATCTGAGAAAAGAGAAGTTAAAGGTCACATTTAGGACTGCAGGAGTATTCAATGATTCAATGATAACTCAATACAAGTTAAGCATTGATGGCATGCAGTTTGGATGTAATGCATTAATAATGTAATAAATTACTGAAATTTTATTTAAAGTAAAGGATTACTTGTAATGTTTCTGTAAATTAATTACAGTTACTTCTTATGTAGCTGCATTAAATACTGTATAGACTAGAACAATTCTATATAAAACAATAGTGGATTTAGCATTAAAACTTAACATCTAATGTAAAAATGTATGTTTTTAATGTAACCTTCTCCCTTTAATACTTTAGTCAGTTCAAGAAAAATGTATGCAATTTTATATTATTTATTTGAAAAATCAGTTTCATGTCTATCTTGTATTGTTCAACTGGTCGAGGTTGATATAGGATTTAGAAAGTAACTAGTAATTCACTACTTTTTAGAGAAAGTAATTAGTACAGTAATCTAATTGCACTGTTGAAGATGTAATTAGTTGCTAGTAATTAATTACTTTTTAAGAGTAACTTACCCAACACTGATTGCATGTTGTCATTACCACATAAGATACATTTTTAATCTGAGCCTTAGTTTTTAAAGCTGCAGTCTGTAAGTTTTGCTTCTTTGTCGCCATCTCTGTTTGAAACCTGCAATTGCAGTTATTTGAGGCATTATCATCTTTACGTGGGTTGTGTATTGGCACGGCTCCTCAGCGTGGATGAATCTAATGTTTGCTGTCAGTCACCACATGGATACCGTACTTTGGAATCACAGATTCTACGTCTTGGAAGTATGACCAAAATAAAAATTTTCACCGGAAAAAGTAGGTAACATGTCTGCTACTTTTGTTCTGACCAACTGAGAAAAAAAGCAATAAATGCCAAAGGTGATTAAATCTAACGATCGCTTAGCTCGGATCACGTCAAACCGTGCAAATTATTATTACTGTTATGATTTGTTCTCAAATTGTCAGTGTTAACAACATCAGTATTGCGTGACTCTGTATTTAGTGTGTATTAGAGTTACCTGAAGATTTCAATCTCCAGTTGTCACTGATGATTGTCATTTGGACCTTTCTGGATTACAATCCGCCATCAAAATGATGAGTTTAATTATTGCAGCTGCTGTGAGAAACGTCTATGATCCGTTGCCTGTAGCATCCTCCCACATGCCATATAGCCTACTACTCCTTCTTTATGTGACGTAATGACGCAAAGATGAACGGCTGCATCTGGATTTGGAAACATTATTACAAGCTTACCGTTGTGAATCAGGCTGGTTATGTACTTGCTCAAAAATATTTTTTAACCAAAAAAAAAAAAAAATTACAGACTGCAGCTTTAAACTCATATAAAAGTGCACTTACAATAGAAGTCCATGAGTTGATTGTGTCTGGGTTTATAGTCAGAAGTGTCAGTTTGTATTTTTGTTGTCAATTTCATCAGTTATTCAGTAAATATCAATATAAATATAAAATCATTATCTTATTTGTAAAGCAGTTTAAATATCAGTGTTATTATTGTTAACTAAAACTATTAAAATGTTAATTTAATATATATTAAATGAACTTCAATTAGAATGTTGCCTTGTCAACTAAATGAAATAAGCTGAAGTTGAAGTGCCAAATCTAAGTACTAAAACTGACATAAAAATTCAAGCTAAATAGAAATATTTAAAAAAAAAAAAAAAATGATTAAAGCACATAATATCACTAAAACTTAAACTATAATTAAATAAAATATTAAAATTAATTTAAGATAATAAATACTACAATAGTATACAAATAATACTAAAATACTAAAAACTGAAATATATAAATAGTGAAATATATAAATATAAATAATTTATAGCTTGTACCATTCAGCTTGTGGCACTGGCAGCATTCCGAGTGGAATCTTGAGGAATCCACAAATGTGTCATCTCCACAGCAAGGAAGACACCTCCCATCCTCTGAGAGGCGCTGTAGAACAGGGCACCTGGTGCAGTTGTAGGGTCCCGGGCCTTTACATTCAGCGCAGGATGGGTCACATGTCGCACATTTGTTATTCTGTGCAAAACACAAAGGATGTTAGAAAGAAGATTGGTCTAGAATAAGGGATCTGGCCAAATCCATTTGTAAGTCCACACACTTAACTATTAATATGAGATAAACAAATAATGGGGGCTAAAAAGAGAAAATCAAATTTAGAAAGTGTTGATTCCACATTGAAGGTATACACACAGTATAGTAAGATTAGAACATGACTGATTTGTTAAAAATGTATTTAAAAAAAAAAAAAAAAACATTTACCACAAGAATGGGATATTCTCCGCTTAGACACATAGATGAGCAGATTCCTCCAAACATTTTATAACCATCATAACATGATGTACAGAAGATTGGCCCAGAGTCTGCTGATCACACATGACACAACAGACTAGTTAAATCATGTTGAGGTATACAAAATCATATCTTCACTCTGATTGTACTGTATTTTCTAACGGCCAATTCATACAGCACCGACAGACAGCAACAGTGTTACTCCTGTGGGTGTCTGTCGGAGCTTGTTTTCGCCTGCTCGTGGTCAGGTCGTGGAATGTCTGAGAAGTGACGTACTGTAATCTGGTGATTCTTCACATTGGTCGGCGTTTGTGTGTGGTGTGAATTGGTCTTAAGATAGATTTAAAAAGCAGGATAAAAGATGACTTTCAACACAGTCAGTGTATGATGATAAAAGACGACCTTGTTTCATTTCAAAAAGCACTCAAGTTAATGAATGTCATTGTATTAGTATTTAGACCCTTTTTTGTTGTCAAACAATGTTCATATCATGTGATGAACTTCATACATCCACTAAAACTCACTTCAGATATGTATAAGTGTGATTTAAAGGAATAAGTTGAATGTAAGTTGAGCTAAATCAACAGCATTTGTGGCATAATGTTGGTTACCACAAAAAATAATTTTGACTCGTCCCTTGATTTTTTTTTAAAAGCAAAAACCAAGGTTATGGTGAGGGATTTACAATGGAATTGAATGGGGTCAATTTTTGGAGGCTTTTTGTAAGCTTTAAACGTTGAAAGCAGAATGTAAAGCTTGTAATTTTATAGCCATTATGTTGTCATGACAATAAAGTTGTAAAATTAATTAAACTTTACACTTTAGTAAGTGATTGTTTTACACTAAAACATGTTAACATCATATTATGGGTCTTGTGGTTATACTATTGAAACAGTGAGTATTTTAAAGGGGTCATGAATTGAGAAAACAATTTTTTGTCATTGTACTATAAAAGTATTCTCTAAGTTTCAGAGCTCAAAACTTCCTCATTAGTAGCTTTTATTGAAACCAAGCTCCCAAAGCGACTCGCTTCAGATTTTGTCAGATTTGATGAAAGACCGCCTCTGCAGAAGATCACCGCCTACTTCTACATCATTGCCTCTTTAGCCCCGCCCACCACTTCAAGCATGTAGTAGGAGGTGAGTAAATAGAGAGAGACGCAAACACAGGATTACTCCAGCAACAAAACCAAAGAGATGCCTCTGAGTATTACATGATGCTTTGCAAGTTGTGGAAAAATTACCTTTGCATTGCCTTTCTTGTGATCCTAAAATTAAAGGGGTAGTTTACCCAAAAATGAAATTTCTGTCATTAATTACTCACCCTCATGTCGTTCCAAACCCGCAAGACCTTCGTTCATCTTCGGAACACAAATTAAGATTATCTCCCATTGAAAGCAATGAAATTACCACATTCAAGGTCCAGAGAAGTAGTAAAAACATGGTTAAAATAGTCAACATGACTACAGTGGTTCAACCAACGAGAATACTTTTTGTGTGCAAAAACAAAACAAAAATAATGACTTTATTCAACAATTTTTCCTCTTCCCTGTGAGTTGACTCAGTGAACGCAGTGCAGGCCTCTGTGTTCTATGTCAGAACGCCGACTCATTATTGGCCAGCTCCTGTGTCAGCATCACACGTGCTGCTCACGAGAACAGCGTCGGCTAATGCTGAGCCGGCATTCGGACATAAACACGGAAGCGCTGCACTGCGTCAACTGTGTAGGAGACTGACAGGGAAGAGGAAAAATAAAGTTATTTTTGTTCTGTTTTTGCGCACAAAAAGTATTCTCGCATGAAAAAGTATTCTTAAATGTGGTAATTTCGTTGCTTTCTATGGGAGATAAAAAAAATCTCTCGGATTTCATCAAAAATATCTTAAATTGTGTTCCGCAGATGAACGAAGGTCTTGCGGGAACGACATGAGGGAGGGTGAGTACTTAATGACAGAAATTTCATTTTTGGGTGAACTAACCCTTTAAGATAGCATGGATGAACTTTATTTTTTAACAATGTTCCAGATCGCGTCATTAAGAAGTTTATTAATTCTCTTAATTTGAGAATTTGTTTTTAAACAAGACATAATTCGACACAGGCTTTTCAAAAAAACTGAAAATAAAAGAATGCAATAGCAACACAGTAACAGTGTTGAGTAACAGTGTTTTTACCATGTGCCACTATTGCTTTGTCTGCTATAGATAGTTTGATATGTACTCACTTTACTGAAACTGATGATTGATGAATATAAGAATGACACTGTGACAAACAATGGTACATTCATTCATAATTTGTTTACATGAAACACTAAGTTATCCTTTGTAAATAACTGTAGTAACTCCAAGTACTTAAACTTTATGTATGGCTGAATTTCGCTGGTTGTCATTTTTCAACATCAGAAGTCTTTAAAACAATTCCACATGTGTGATGGCGGGGACGTTGAAAATTATTTTAATATGCAAAACTGTTACTCAATCATAGCAGTGCGTGTGTACTTCCAAGAATGTGGCATGCCTACATCCAATGTTTATGGATCATTCATTGCCATTGTGAGTGCCTGCCTCACTGTAACCAAGTTTTTGTTTTTTAAAGGAAAGTTGGGACTAGTAAAAATTAATTTTGTGGTAATCAGTGTCACAAGTGCTGTCGACTGAGCTTAACTTGTATTGAACCCATCAACCCTCTACAACGTGAGTAAATCACTTGCATATGCAACCAAATTTAGCATTAGAAGAACAAAAATTAGCCACTGACTACTAACCATTAACCATTACTAATAATTAGCTACTGACTACTACTTGACGTCAAGAATAAGTTTAGCAAAGATATATTTTCACAGCATGTCTCTTTTGATATCAATAGATTAGCAAAGTTCTGTCACTTGACTAAGAAAAATCTATCTATCTACATACACAGACAGGTTTGACATGGTAGTATATGGTAATACCTGTAAAACACGGTATGAATGATTGATTATACCAGGATAACGTTGATGAAACGTATTTGACAACCGTTCCTATATCAGTTTCCTAAAGAATAGTTTTATTTCAATTCTTTAATTTTAATTTTAATTATTAGTTATATAAAAAAGGAATAAATAAAATTCAAAGTTTAGAATTTAGTTGCTTTATTGTGTAGCGTTATTGTGCACAGTGAAAATTACCCCATACCACCCAAAGTCCAAACAGTGCTAATACCAGTATAATCGGATTGAATGCGGATAAAGCATATATGTACTGTATAAACTTACATCATGCATCAGTAGAGGATTGCCCTGTCTAAGTGTGCAATAAGGGCTAATTTTGTGCACTGTAACTATAACAGTTGTAGGCATGTGATGAGTCTTACCCTTGCATGTTTTACAGGAGGGGTGGCATCTTTTGCACTCTCTGTCCAAAGAGTGAAGGAAGTATTTCGATGGGCATGTATGCAGACACTGTCCGGACTTTTTCAACAAATAGTATCCTTCTTTACAACTGAAACAGAAACTGCTGCTTCCTTGGCATTCCTCACATGTGTGGTCACACACTTGACATGCTTTGCTGGTGGCATTTACAAAGAAACTGCAGGGGAAATACATAAATGGATTATAGAATAATGCTTTGTCATTCGCTCAAGCAGCATCAGTTATTAGTAGAAAAACCTATCTGGCAGTTATGGGACAACTTGCTGCACAAAATGGATGCAGTATGTTGCCATTTAGTTCCAATAAACTGAAATAGTAAAATATTTGCTTCAGTTAGCACAGGATTAAATGCTCTGGTGAGTAGTAATAGTGATAACAGCACCGTTAGTGTGACAGTCTTGTGACACATGGAAAACTCCTCAGAGAATCCAAAATGTCCATTTATGGCCTTTCAAAAATCTATTCTCTATTCTATAGTTTAAGTAGTTGAAAATTGAAATTTATTTCCTCCTGTTGTGAGTTTCTTTATTCATGTGGAAGGTTTTAAAATTCCTCATGATGGTGAGGAATAGACCTTATTCAGAGCAGCGCCATGACAGATATGAAAGCGAGGTTGTGAGGGATAGACTTACCGCGTTTTCAATGGCATCCACTGTTAAAAGCTGTTTAAAGCTCCTAGATCACTTATCATTTTCTACAGCTCATGTTGTCTGGAGTTTTTTTGTCTACTGAAATTTCTTGGAAAGATATTTTTGCAGTGTTTTGTCAGCGGAAGAATTAAAAAACACATTAAATAACATACAACCCAATGAGATGTATGTTTATACCTCACAGCCTCCCTTTCGTTCCAATTAAAAAAAATGGCGCTGCTGCGAATATTTATTGTGGGTGAACCATTTAATGCTAAAACTATTGTCATTTTGTTATTTACATTGCAAAAGTTTGGGGTCTGTAAGTTTATATATATTATTTTTAGTGTTACAATTTACAATAAATGTTTTCTATTTCAATATACTTTAAAACTAATATAACTAATTCTTGTGATGGCAAAGCTGAATTTTCAGCATCATTACTCCAGTCTTCAGTGTCACATGATCCTTCAGAAATCATTCTAATATGCTGATCTGCTGCTCAAGAAACATTTCTTATCATCAATGTTGAAAACAGTTGTGCTGCTTTACACTGAACAGTGATATATATTTTTTAGGATTATTTGATGAATAGAAAGCTCAAAATAACAGCATTTATTCGAAAAAGAAATCATTATAAATGTCTTTACTGTCACTCATTGTCAAGCATTCATTAATATAAACATTTGAACAGTAAAGTATATATTTAAAACATAAAGCAAAAATGAAGATGAAGATTTTGGCCAAATTTCAGGTCAAACCGTCCAATTACACTTCCTAGACTAACCCAATGACCTCTTAAAGTACTTCAACTCCTTAACGGCTCATTTAGGAAGGAAGGAATTAGAAGGAATGTCAGTAACTTGTCATTTAGCTGGAGCTTTTCATCCAAAGTGACATACAGCATACTAATTAGAGACACAGTCCTCCCACAACAGAGACTGCGTTAGGCAAGCGCACAATAGCATGAGTGCAGGATTGTAATGACAGCAGATCCTGGACCACCACAATTTTTGCTTTTGCGTGTCCAATATTCTAAACAACTAGGAAAGTATGCAACTTACGTGACCTGTTTTTGAGGTCTAAATGTTTTAACTGACAAAACTTTACTAGAAAGACCATGATATAGTACAAAAAGATGCTATTGGCAACGCTATTAGCCGGTGTTTGCAGTATTTGGATGCTTAAAGCAACACTGTGTAACTTTTTTGTGTTTGAAATTTACAAAATGATATAATGAGTAAGTACATCATGAATCCATTTTCCAAACTGTGTTTTGTCTTATCCTGAATCACTACGGTACACCTATAATAAGTGTTTATATTCTGACTATTTCAGACTGGTCAGGTCAGCACCGCTGTGGAGTCATAGACATAAACAGAGAGAAGTACAATGTTCTTCCGCAAGACGCATGCAGTTCTGTTTATCAACTGCTAGAGTGCCAAAAGTTCCATGGTGTTGCTTTAAATTACATTTTAAAATGTATGTTAAAAATGATGTTTTTTGTATTATGTATTAGTGCTTTTCTTGTACTATTTCTTAAGATATTTCTTCATAGTAAATGTTATTCAAGCTCAGTAAAAAAAAAAAAAAAAACAGACAAAACAAAAAAACAAGACATGGTATAGAGACCCGCCCGCTCCCGCAGGATTCTGTCCCGCTCCATCCTGCTCCCGCAAAAAAATTTGTTATATTGTCCCGCTCCCGCCCGCAACATTCATGTTTTGTCCCGCTCCCGCCCGCAAAATCCCGCAAAAAAGTAGCTTATATAGACTTTTGTCCGTATGTGTTATGTGTCACCACAACATCCCAACATAAACACAGATAAAATATTTGTTAATAAAGCATCAACATTTACAAACCACAGTTATTTTTAATGAAAAGCAAGCTGCTGCGTGCATGGTTTGGTATGGCAGAATGCGCGCAAAGAGCGCTCCCTTTATAATGACTAAAAAGCTGACATCTCAGTTCATCACGATCTCACAAAGCTCTGTTATAACACAATGAATATATGAACAACGAATCTTTCATAATGTTTACGCTTCGTGTCTTATAATAATAGGATTCGTGAGCGGGATCCCGCGGGAGTGCAGGTCTCTAACATGGTGCCCATGTGCTGCCCCCTAGAGGTGAAGGAGTTAAAGCACACAAATTGCACTGCATGTGATTTAATTTTGAAGGGTTAGTTCACCCAAAAATGAAATTTCTGTCATTAATTACTCACCCTCATGTCATTCCAAAGCCTTAAGACCTTCGTTCATCTTCAGAACACAAATTAAGTATTCTCGTCACTTCATAACATTAAGGATGAACCACTCACATTGATTTTAACTATGTCTTTACTACATTTCTGGACTTTGAATGTGCTAATTACATTGCTTTCTATGGGGGATAAAAAACCTCCCGGATTTCATCAAAAATATCTTAATTTGTGTTCCGAGGATGAACGAAAGACTTATGGGTTTGGAACGACATGAGGGTGAGTAATTAATGACAGAAATTACATTTTTGGGTGAACTATCCTCTTAAAGTGCCCCTATTATGCATTTTCGAATATTACCTTTCATGCAGTGTGTAATATAGCTGTTTGTGAATATAAAAGGTCTGCAAAGTTTTAAAAATCAAAGGGCACGACTAATAAAGTTAGTGTCTCCTGAAATAAAGAATCAATTCTGAACTGCTGAAACGAGCTGTCAGCAATTCCAGTCTCACTTCCAGTTACATACCTACGTAACAATGTAACAAATTTGCATAATTCCAGCCTATGTTCATCCCTGGCTGCCTGTGAACAATGTCTACTTTGACCTGCCCTCAAACACAGTAGTTGTAGCTGAGAAGAGTTTGGTTTGTGTTGTTGAAATGTCGAGAAGACACTGTTTTCAGTGCTGCGAATCCACTTTGCATGCATTTGAAATGATGACGATCCATGCTGGAATTGATGGACCATTTGACCAATCAGAGCAGAGCAGGCTCTCAGAAAGGAGGGGTTTAGAGAGACTGAATCTTCGAATGAACCGTTTTCAGACTCTTTAAGAGATTAGGTGATGTGCAATATATATAATGAGAAAATGTAAGCATTTTTTGACCTTGCATGTAAATCTATTGTATGAGACCTCTGAAACAAAATTGGGAACCTTTAAAATAGCATAATAGCGGCACTTTAAATAAAACCTAGCTTGATTCTTTCTTTCTTTCTGAATGAATATATCATACCTTGGAGGACAGGAGGGGAAGCAGCTGTGTCCGAGCAGAAGCAGGCCTGATTTACAGGTTACACAGTCATTACTGTGATGTCCATGGCATGACGCACAGCTCTCGTGGCACTGAATGCACTCTTGCTTAGCCTCATCTGCATAGTAACCACCCGGACAAATGGACACACACGTTTGATCTGATGAATGACCAAAATAATATGTACAACATATTACATTGAGCATGTATAATGTATAACATTCCATTTCCTTAAGTATTATTCAATGCAGCCCTTCAGACATCTTGTATTTTGAATTTGTAAGTGACAGCATTTGTGAAGCTTATTATTCATTTCAAACTTATTTCACATTTCAGATTAGTTTTTGTTATTTATTTTCTGTTATTTAGATTTTAACATTAATGGTGTAATAATTTTAGAGATGTTTAATTTCATAGTCTGTGTTACCACATTGGAAAATGAAATCTGGTGGGTAAGTCAGTTCTTACTGAGCAGGAAGTGTTTGGAGTTGCAGCTGAGGCACTGCTCTTTGCCTGCGCCTGAACAGCGGAGACAGCTCTTGTGACACGGCTGGCACTGGCCGTCCTCACCCATGAATGTGCTCAGAGAGCAGTCACTGAAGAACTGACAGTGCCCGTTAACATCTATCCTCATGTTAGCTCTGCAGGTGAGGCAAGAGGATGGATGAGGACCTGAGCACGTCAGGCAGGACTTGTCACAGTCTAAAAAACAGACATATCTGGTGTCAGCAAACAGTTATGGTGTGACTATCATGATAGCACGATAGGTTGAAAGTTGTACATGTACAATACATGTACAGGTGACATTTTACACATTCACCCACTCACTCACACACGGACGGACTCACTCATCCACCCAATCACTCACCCACAGACTCACCCACAGACTCACTCACGGACTCACTCACGGACTCACTCACGGACTCACTCACGGACTCACTCACGGACTCACTCACGGACTCACTCACGCACGCACTCACGCACGCACTCACGCACGCACTCAGGGACTCACTCAGGGACTCACTCAGGGACTCACTCACGGACGCACTCACGGACGCACTCACGGACGGACTCACGCACGGACTCACGCACGGACTCACGCACGGACTCACTCACGGACTCACGCACGGACTCACTCACGGACTCACTCACGGACTCACGCACGCACGCACTCACGCACGCACTCACTCACCCACCTACGCACTCACTCACTCACTCACTCAATCACTCACTCACCGACCCACCCACTAACGCACACACGGACTCACGCACCCACTCCCACACACTCCCTCACTCACCCACTCACTCACCTACTCACGCACGGATTCACTTTCCCACTCACCCACCCACTCACTCCCTCACGCATGCACTCACTCACTCACCCAAACTCACGCACACACGGACTCACTCACCCACTCCCTCCCTCACGTGCTTACCCACTCACTCCCTCATGCACTCACTCACTCACCAACCCACCCACTCACGCAAACACAGACTCACTCACCCACTTACTCACGCACGGATTCACTCACCCACTCACTCACTCACTCACCCAAACTCACGCATGCACAAACTCCCTCACCCACTCCCTCCTATATATATATATATATAGCAGATCAATTTCATCTAGTCAAGATGAAATTGTCTTTAGACAAGGTATAAGATCATTTCAAAACTGGTTCCACAGCATCGTGCAGTGGCTCATGCACCTCCTTCCTGTCCAACACTATCTTGTCAATTTCAGGCAGTAAACCCCTAAATAAATATTATACCTCGACACTCTGCTCCATCAAGGTATGTTTCTGATGGGCAGCGGAACACGCACTTTCCATTGTAATGTATAAGTCCAAAAGGCCCACAGGAGGTGCAGTCATCGTCATCAGGTCCGTCACATGTTGCACAATCACTGTGACAAGACATACACTGCCTCTGCTCTACATCTGTAAAGTACCCCTTGGGACAGTCAACAATACATTGATCCTTATGCAGGAAGTAGTACTCTTCACACTCTGAAAAGCAGGAGAAAGATAAAGAATCAAGTCTGAGAGAGGTAGTGCCAAAAAGAGAAGAAAAAGGAACTTCTAGAATATATAGTCTCTTATGCTCACACCAAATGCATTAATTTGATCAATAATACAGTAAAACAGTAATAGTGCGAAATATTACAATTTAAAATAACTGCTTTCTATTTTAATATGTTAAAAAAAAAAAAAATTCATTCCTGTGATGGCAAAGCTGAATTTTCAGCATCATTACACCAGTCTTCAGTCTCACATGATCCTCTGAAAATGAGAAATTATTCTAATATGCTGAGTTGGTGCTCAAGAAACATTTCTTATTATTAGCTTAATATTTTTGTGAAAACCGTAAACTTTTTTTTTTCAGGATACTTCAGGAAAGTTCAAAAGAACAGCATTTATTTGAAACAGAAATCTTTAATCTCACTTTTGATCAATTTAATGCATCCTTGCTGAATATTAATTTCTTAAAAAAAAAAAAAAAAAAAAAAAAATATCTTACTGACCCCAAACTTTTAAACAGTAGTGTACCATTCAAAGGTTTGGGGTCTATTTAAAGCATTAGTTCAGCCAAAAATTTCTGTCATTAAGTACTCACCCTCATGTCGTTCCACCCCCGTAAGACCTTCGTTCATCTTCGGAACACAAATGAAGATATTTTTGATGAAATCTGAGGTTTCTAAACCACACATAGGCAGCAACGTCATTGCACCTTTCAAGGTCCAGAAAAGTAGTAAAGACATTGTTAAAATAGTCAACATGACTACAGTGGTTCAACCTTAATGTTATGAAGCGACAAGAATACTTTCGGTGTGCAAAAACAAAACAAAAAAAATGACCTTATTCAACAATTTCTTCTCTTCCCTGTCATTCTCCTACGCAGTTTATGTTGTAGTGTACACAGTGCAGCACTTCCGGATTCTACATCAGAATGCCAGGGAAGAGAAGAAATTGTTGAATAAAGTTATTTTTGTTTTGTTTTCGAAGCACAAAAAGTATTGTCGTCGCTTCATAACATTAAGGTTACACTGTAGCCACGCGGACTATTTAACAATGTCTTTACTACCTTTCTGGGTCTTGAAAAGTGCAATAACATTGCTACCTATGTGTGGGTCAGATGCTTCTCGGATTTCATCAAAAAGATCTTAATTTGTGTTCCGAAGATTAATGAAGGTCTTGCGTGTTTGTAACGACATGAGGGTGAGTAATTAATGACAGAAATTCCATTTTTGGCTGAACTAACCCTTTAACAAATAATCCTGAAAAAGCAGTCTACATTGTTAAAACGGTTTACACAAAAATATTAAGCAGTACAGCTAATTTTTAACATTAATAATAGTAATAAATGTTTCATGAGCAGAAAATCAGCATATTCGAATGATTCCTGAAAGATCATGTGACACTGAAGCTGGACAACTGTAAACGCTACAGTTTAGTGGTAATTATTATAAAATAAAAAAAATGTCAATCTGTGATGAATAATGTTGAGAACCTCACCACTGCATCTGTCCGTTTGGTCACACTCGGCACAACCGTTTGGACAGAGCTCACATACTCCACCCTTTACAAAGTATCTGGAAGGGCAGTGACGCACACAGGTGTTTTTGAGATGCAGGTAGTCTTTCTCACAGCTCAGACAATTGGCTTCCCCCTCACACAAAGCACATCCCGTGGCACAGCTGTGACAACTATCAGCCTCTGGGTAACCTCTGCAAGAATGCCACAGACATTATATGACCAGTGATTGAAAAAGTATGATAATGTGTGGCTGTGTTCCAGTTCATATACTTCAACATACACTTCGCTGGTCATGGGAACATACTGTATGGTACTGTACATACTTTTGAATATGAAGTAAGATTGCACAGGTATTATAGTACTAGACAACAAAATTGAGTCTTGATTCGCAGAACCATCTGTCATGTACTGTTAGCTAAATGTATTTAAAACTCATTCTTACATAACTTTTAGAAAATGAAACAACACAAAACATGAGAAAGAAAAAGATTAAGTAAAAATAAATAAGAATAAATTTTTTTTACAATTAACAAGGTTGAAATTTTTTAATTAAATAAAAAAATAAAACAGCATTTTTTCTACAACTGAATAAAATATCAAATAAAATAAAACACTTTTTCTTTTTTCTTGACAACTTAAAAAGGTTGAAAAAAAATAAAATGACTATTTTAGGATTACTATGATTTGCAATGTACTTGCATAATATTCACAATGGAAAAGTGCAAACTGGGTGTGCATGAGACCGTGTGTGAATATGAAGCATTTTTTGAGTTTTGAAAGAATTTTTTTTACCTTTTACATTCGGGTACACATTTGCCATCCTGCAGATAGAGTGGACCAAAGGCATTTTTGCATTTCAAACACTGATGGGCATCCAGACATGTCAAACAGCCTGCTGAACAATCTTCACAGCGTCCACTTGTCTGGTTCCCATGAGTCTCAAGTGGACAAACGGACACGCACATCTGGCTGTTGGTAAGAAACATGCCTATAGAGACAGACAAACACCCATGTAGATGACATATAGATTACTAGCATATCCATAATGTTCACTCAAAAATGAAAAAATTGTCATTATTTACTCACACTCATGTCATTCATCTTCAAAACACAAATGATGATATATTTTTAATGAAATCTGAGGGATTTCTGTCCCTCCAATGACAGTCTACGCAACTACCACTTTATTACTTTAAGTTCATAAAGAGATTTCTAAAACTAATCCATATGAATCGAGCGGTTTAGACTAAATATTCTGAAGAGACTGGATTGCTTTATATGATGAACAGATTTAAATTTAGGCTTTTATTCACATATAAACATTGATTAACGAACATAAAAGAAGCTAAACCGTACTTGCTTGATGCGCGAGAACAAACCTCATTGGTTCTTGCAGAAGCTCAAACGTGCTGTGTTACACGAGAACAAACCTCATTGGCTCCCGCACGCATCAAGCAAACATGCTTGAGTTTCTGTTTACCATATCTGACGTCTGCGTTAACAAATGTTTATATGTGAATAAAAGCCTAAATTCAATCTGTTCATCATATAAAGTGATTGTGTCTCTTCAGAAATTAATTGAATAAATTGGATTAGTTTTATGATCTCTTTATGAACTTTTTGAAGCGTCAAAGCTGTAGTTGCGTGGACTGTCAATGGAGGGACAGAAATCTCCCAGATGTTATTAAAGTGCCCCTATTATGTTGTTATGTTATACAACACAAACCAGCTACAGTGTTTGAGGGTGGGTCAAAGTAGACATTCACGGGCAGCCAATGAAGACCACAGGCGGGCATTACGCAAATGTGATACTTTGTGACGTTTGGCCATCACAGAAGTGGGATTCGAATTCCTAACGACTCGTTTGGGCTGTTCAGAGTCAATTCTTTCTTTTGAGAGACAATAACTTTATTAATCGTGCACTTTCGGCTTCACAACTTTGCAGATCATTTACATTCACAGACAGCTACATTACACATTGCATGAAAGGTAATATTCAAAAAAAGCATAATAGGGGGTTTTGAAGATGAACGAAAGTCTTTGGTTGGGAATGACATGAGGGTGAGTAAACAATGACAAAATTTTCATTTTTAAATGGAGAATTTTTTTATTTTTTTTTTTACTTTTTTTGTAATTGACTTGATTGTTACTTTGAATATGTTGTCTATTTTGGTAATACTGTATTGTGTTCTATTTAACTATATTTTGATGTTTAGAAATCAGATGATCATGTCACAAGACACAAATTAGTCACATTATAAAAGAGCTCTTAGTTCCCACACACTGATGAATGCTTGTTAGTCACAATGAATCAATGTGCAGTATTTGTAATTGATTTTAAATCATTCAAGTAAATAAAGGCTTTTTAGATTTATTAACCCCGAATGCCTTGGCTTTAAATGTTTTTTTTTTTTTTTTTCATGGAATAAATTATCTTATCCAAATAGCACAATTTTTTCTCTCACTTTTTCACAGGAATCACACTGCTCTTTGTCACCCCCTGAACACGTCCTACAGGTGGAATGACACTGCTCACACTCACCCTGACCTGCACACAAAAATACACTGTTTATAAAATAAATTAAAATACATAATAAAGACTCATCCTTATTTTAAAAGATTTGTAATAACTTTAAAATTAATATAATATAATATAATATAATACACTCATATGTTTACTTTTAAATGATTTTAAATGATTTTACAGAATATATTACTTTAATACCATTTAGGAATTTTCCATCAGGACACTTGATCTTGCTCTTGCTGATGCATTGGCCCTTCTCCAGAAACATGTCATCTTCACAGGAATCACAGTCGTCAAATTCCGGACCACCACACGTCCGACATATGTGGTGACACGGCTCGCACTCCTGTTTCTCATCACCATAGAAACCCTCCTTACATGATTTAACACACATGCCATCTGCAGGTAGACAGAATTTCAGTAAATAGACAAGTATTTGGGCAGGTGAAGGCTAAGCCCTCTAGTGCTGTTTGGTCATTTTTGACTGAAAAATTTTACTTTTTTATTTTATTTAGAATTTTTTACTTCATTGGAATGGTACAAAACTTGGTAAAAGTTTTGGCACTTCCTACGTGAACACACACACACAAATCATGGACATGATTCAAAAAGGTTAAATGGTCCTGAAAAATATTACCGCACTGGACCCGAATGGGAAGCAAATTTCATCTAGTGGAAATGTTTGGTACTGCGCCCAACAAAATCTTACTGAAAGCTCATTTTTTGAGATATCAACCTCAAATTTAGAACACAACTTGTTTAGATTTATGGCTTTGCTCCAAAGCATTCAGGCCTTATTCCTTATGGGCCATGTACATGCTTTGCAAGATGTTGGTCAGTAAAAAAAATATTGAAAAAAAATATTTAAGACAGTTTAAGGGGGAAATTTCGTTTTCAGGTCTATGCTCAAAAAGTGATTAACAGGTAATAAATGGGCCATTCATAACTATTCCATAAATATAACTTAGTACCATAAAATACAAAATATTAAATAAAAAAACATTATCGATGTTTTTTTGCTTTGGTGCAATTTTCACAAGCAATTGGTAAATTTTCAAAACTCTATCACAACTCGATCATCAAAAGTGCACTTTTTTCAAACATTTTAGCATGTTTTCAATTGTGTTAGTACAATACACAAAAATCACAATGTATCCTTTTCACTATGCAAAATAAGTGTTTCATCTATATATTCATAGTAACTGCCTTTCATAATGCTATTACTATCAAACTTTTGATTTGCATCTCTTTTCGTTCAGTTTAATACATTTGTCTACATTTGTATACATTCATTTGTATACATTTAACCCAACTGATCTTAATGGTTAATCAATGAATCATTTGCTGATTTCTATAGATACAGATTGTATAGATATAGTTTCTACTTTGTTTGCAATTTCCGATACGGATAATCATAAGTACTTAATTTTTATTTTACATTATAAGTGATTTATCTTAGATTCATGTTCAAAGTGTGTGTGTGTGTGTGTGATCATGGTATTCCCTACGTTATGGGGACCAAATGTCCCCACAAGAATAGTAATACCAGTAAATTCTGACGTTGTGGGGACATTTTTTGGGTCCCCATGAGGAAAAAGGCTTATAAATCATACAGAATGATCTTTTTTGAAAATCTAAAATATCAAAGTTTTCTGTGATGGGTAGGTTAGGGGGAGGGGATAAAATATACAGTTTGTACAGTAAAAAAACTAAAAAACATTACGTCTATTTACTGTATTGGCAGCAAACTCTCTCCTCGTACAAAACCTCATGGACATTTCATAACTTCATCACACCTTTTGATAACACACTGAATAGATACTATTACAAACATTCTGGATTTTATGCCAATTATGTAATTTAGGTAATGCAAGTAGATTTTCTAATGTGGCATCTGTAGCCTGTGTAACTAAATATTTCAGCATCAATTTGAAACTTGTATCTTGCATTGTTTGCTATTGAATGAACTGATTGTTAAAAGTACTAAACTGAAAGAAGATCATACTGTTGTGTTTCGGTGGTTAAACCAAATGTTCTCATTACATATCACAATGATCTTGTGTTTTGAAACCGTGATTATGTAGAATGAAAATATGTACAACTAGAATGAAAGCAAGAGATCAGGTTTTGAAACAATGACTAGCTGTGTTACAAGTGTGATCAGTTTGGAGTTTTGTACTAAGAGCTTTGAAAATGTACATCTTAGATGTGAAAATAGTACCAAAGTGAATAAAAAAAAAAACTGTAACAATGAAAACTAAAACTCAATGACAACTAAAACTGACTAAATGAAAACTATTTCATTAACTGAAATAAAAATAAAAACTAACATACCATGACATTTAATGCAGTTAAACATTTATAAATGATACCTGCTTGTTCATTAACTTTGGCAGCCAAAAATTAAACTAAAAAAAAGGAAACTAGAAAAAAACTAAACTAAAACAACTAAAAAATAGAAAGGATACAAAATAAAACAAAATAAACAAAACAATGTTGGTTGTTTTCTACAACTAAAAAGGTCAAAAGACTTTTTTTTTTTTTGCAAAGTGCTATTATCTTTAAACTATTACTTTAAAGGACAGCACAGAAAATAACACGTCTGGTAAGTACATCAAAACGTATACTGCTGCCCCAGAGGCTCTTTCAAACGCACGTCGCACACATACAGTACAAACATGAAACCTGAACACCAATACAGGCTGGCATGTGAAAAACATCTAACCTGACAGGAAGAAGCCTTCCTCACACAGGTAACATTCAGAGGCATCACAGGTCAGACAGCCATCATCACATCGAGCACACTTCATGGACAACTTGTCCTCAAACGTCCTCTCAGGGCAGGTTTTGTGACAGCTCGATCTCAACCTGCAGAAATACACGATCTCTTACCCTTTAAATATTAACACACCGATTAAATAATCATGAAGTCAAAAAGTAAGAGACAAACTTACTCGTAATAGTCCGGTAAACAAGACATGCAATGCTCTGGATTCACTGAGGGAAAAGTCATACTGTTAATGCACTCTTCACGAAAACAGGAATTATTTCATAGACAGCGATAAGTGAAATGACTAAGTTAGGTGATTTAAGAGCTTTGACTGGAAATGCAATTTGAAAACATTTTTTACGTAATACCGTGACATGTTCATTGTCTTTTTAATTTATACAAAACAACTACTTAAGCTTCCTTGGTTTGACTTTGTATCAAAGTGTTAGCCCCGGGTAAACTGAGCAATACAACCGTTTAGGAGGAGTGCCAAAACATTGTTTATCTAACCATGGTTTATCTAAAAATGAAGTGATGGTATGAGCGATTCATTTCCGTTTCAAGCTTCAAACATCTCTTTTTAGTGCTTCTCAGTTCGAAAACACTATTATTTTTGAAATGCTACATTGACCAGCAGAGGGAGACAGATCGTGACTCAACGATGAACGGTATTTTACTAAACATAGCTACTCCCAGTGTGAGGTTTTTGTTTTCCTAGTGTCAGGTGGTATTCCATATCTTTTTATATATATATTTGATTTATTTATTTTATTTTTTTGAAAGAAAGATGTTAAGTATCTCTCCTACCTTATCGTTTCATCCAATTTAAATGAGCCAAAAAGCTGTGGCTGATGTTAGACGCTTATCTATATCTTTACCACTTTGATCTTCTGACACACTGACTTGCTATGTCTCACAACCTGGTGAGCAGACTACCTAGACAGCATTTTTGGACATTTTTGAGCTACGATGCCAAAAAAAAAAAAATGCTGCCTTGAAGTGTAGCCTATGCAGGAGGCACAATGAGACACAGACCAGACAAACTCATAAGTTTGAGAATTACAAAAGATGAAAAGAGATACGGGAAGCTGTGAGACAGACACAACCCCTATCATTTGTGCACTACACACGCATCTAGTAAAAAGTGACTGGTGCAACTACAGCAAAAGAGGTCCAAAAATCTGAGACTCCTTGTGAAAATGCTTCTATTTTGTATTATTTTTTAATTTAGAAAACATATTTTATTAAATAAAAAAAAAGTTTGCATGTGTGTTTTTGTTGAGTATCATATTCGACACATCAGGCTTTTATGGCTCATACAGTATGATTTAGTGAGAATATGTAGATCATACTTGAGGAGGGGGAAAATAAAAAAAATATATATTCAGAGGCTTATTTAGTGCAATTTAGTGCAGTTGCTGATATTTATATGGCCAAGACATAATATGAAAATTCTGATAGCTTGTAATGTAAATTACTGAGATCTGTATAGCAGTATTGCTTGCATAAAATGCATATAAATATCAGTTGTCACTCTATATCTCTCAATATGATACAGTAGGATGTTTTCAAGGCTTAATGCTGACTGAGGAGGTCCTTTTTTGCTGAAGATGTGATGCAATTCATTTTTTAAGAGCAAAGTTTGTACACAAACCATCCAAATAATAATATACTGACCAACAAGACAATGCTGACAGCCCTCCTCACAGGTTACACAGTCTTCATGATCTAGATCGGCTACTTCACCTATACAAGAACAAACATTACACCAGATTCAGAAGTAGTGTTGAGAACATGGAATAAGAAAATGCATGATACAGACATCATGTGTCTGTATTAACATGTATAAAAAGAGAGTGAAAGTGTGTGTGCGAGTTTAAAAAGACAGTAAAAAGCAGACCAAGACTGTGTGTGTGTGTGTGTGCACAGTGTAGTGTGTGGTAGCCCTGGAGGCCATAGCGCAGAACCCGTTTATACATGTCTGCCACTAATGATAAGAATTTCTGTTCCCCCACTCTCTCATTTCTGGTGCTATTTCAGTCTGCCTTCTGCAGAAAAGCTCTTCTCTCATGCTCGGCACATCTTTGACTGTGATAAAAATTTGCGAAGAAGATTAGATAAACAGCAGTGGGTGCCGTGAGAAGCCAAACAACATCAAGTGAGTTAGATTTACAGATATATGTTTGCTAAAGTGATCTAGCACAGCACACAAAATGAGAGATAAAAACTTCTGTCTAGTGGGGTGAATCAAAAAAAACAAAAACAAAAAAAAAAACATTTTCTTAAGAAACTGAAGTCTATTTTTAGAGCCATTAAGATTTTTTGTGCCCTATTTTCATGATAATTAATTACCCCCTTTTCTGTAATTATTATTATGTTCAATTATGACTCTCAATAGATTCTCATTACTGTATATTTTACTCTATTACAATATACAGTGCTCAGCGTAAATGAGTACACCCCTTTGAAAAGTAACATTTTAAACAATATCTCAATGAACACAAAAACAATTTCCGAAATGTTGACAAGACTAAAAAACTTATAACATGAAAGTAAGGTTAATAATATAACTTAGAGAACAAAATTTTCAGTTTTACTCAAATTAGGGTGATGCAAAAATGAGTACACCCCACAACATAAACTACTACATCTAGTACTTTGTATGGCCTCCATGATTTTTAATGACAGTATCAAGTCTTCTAGGCATGGAATGAACAAGTTTGTGTGACATTTTGCAACATTTATCTTTTTTCATTCTTCAAGAATGACCTCTTTTAGAGACTGGATGCTGGATGGTGAGTGATGCTCAACTTGTCTCTTCAGAATTCCCCATAGGTGTTCGATACTTGGCCACTGAATCACTTTCACCCTGTTCATCTTCAGAAATCCAACAGTGGCCTTAGATGTGTGTTTAGGATCATTGTCATGCTGGAACGTGCATGACGACCAAGGGCACGGAGTGATGGTAGCATCTTCTCTTTCAGTATAGAGCAGTACATCTGTGAATTCATGATGCCATCAATGAAATGCAGCTCCCCGACACCAGCAGCACTCATGCAGCCGCACATAAGGACACTGACACCACCATATTTCACTGTAGGCACCATGCATTTTTCTTTGTATTCCTCACCTTTGCGACGCCATACAGTTTCGAAGCCATCAGTTCCAAAAACATTTATCTTGGTCTCATCACTCCAGAGTATAGAGTCCCATTAATCTTCATTCATGCACTCATGCATGCCATTCCTCTGCAGTGTATGCCGTATTGTGTCACGGGAAATAGTCACCCCAGTTTGGCTTTCTACTTCTTTAGATAACTGCAGTGAACTTGCATGCCGATTTTCTTCAACCCTTCTCATCAGAAGACGCTCCTGTTGAGGTGTTAACTTCTGTGAGCAACCTGGACGTCTCTGTGAGATGGTTGCAGTTCCATCTTTTTTTTTTTTGCTACAGTATTCTGACTGATAAGTAAAGTTTTGCTGATCTTCTTGTAGCCTTCAGCTTTCTGGTGTAAAAAAATTATTTTCTTTCTCAGGTCTTGTGACATTTATCTTCCATGTGGTGCCATTGCTGACAGCATGAAATGGGAAGGAGTTTTAACAACCTTTTATAGTCAACTGTCTGCTGGACACCTGTGTAATGAATAATTAGACTCACCTGTGGTTGAATTCTTGTTAAATTATTAGTAGTCTATTGACATTTGTAGTCTAAAATTTAGCTTTGCTCCAGAGACTTTCAGTGGGGTGTACTCATTTTTGCATCACCCTAATTTGAGTAAAACTGAAAAATGTGTAATCTAAGTTATATTATTAACCTTACTTTCATGTTATATGTTAAACAGATGTTATATAAAAGTTAGTCTTGTCAACATTTTGGAAATTGTTTTTGTGTTCATTGAGAAATTGTTTAAAATGTTACTTTTCAAAGGGGGTGTACTCATTTACGCTGAGCACTGTACAATTACTGCAATTTTTTACATTACTGTTTAAAAATACGGTGTCAGTAAAATTTTATTTTTGAAAGAAATCAATACATTTGTAACGTTACAAAAGATTTCTATTTCAAATAAACGCTGCTAGTTTAACTTTCTATTCATCAAAGAATCCTTCTTTCCACAAAAGAAAGAAGCACAACTGTTTTCAACATTGATAATAATAAGAAACGTTTCTTGAGCGGCAATTCAGCATATTAGAATTATTTCTGAAGGATCATGTGACACTGAAGACTGGAGTAATGATGCTGAAAATTCAGCTTCACAGGAATAAAATCCATTTTAAAATGCATTTATATATATATAAACACTATTACTGTTTTTACTGTATTTCTGATCAAATAAATACAGCCTTGGTGAACATAAGAGACTTCTTTTTAAAACATTAAAAATAAAAATCTTACCAACCCCAAACTTTTGAACAATTGTAGCAATTTAGGTTCTATATCATTAATTTTTCACATTACAGTAAGGAGAATGAGATCTTTTTTGCATTAAGGAAATGAAAATTAGACATTTTGACATTACAAATGAAATTCATTTGCATTACGGTAATGAAAATAAGATATTGTTTGCATTACAGTAATGAGGCAATTGTTCACATAGATTCGCAGGAGAATAAGATTCATTACGGTAATGAGAACTTCGGTAATGAGAGGGTAATTATCTTAACTGTCAAAGATAATGGCACAATGCAAAATATTCTAATGGCTTAAGAAGTAGACAACTTTCTTTATCTAAAATAGAATTTTGTTTCCTTTTTGAAAAGAAACGAATATGACGGGTCATTTCTTTACAGCTTTTGCAAGACTGAAGGAACTTTATAGTGAAAAATGCTGGCAAAAAAAGTGAACAAAAACATTTGGTTTTTTACACTGGGCCTACAGTTCATCCAGTAATTAGATTTTCTGAAGAATTGTAATAATATTTTTAAAATAAACACCCTCACATACCAAAATGATGTAACAAGAACCTTAATAACCACAAGAAATGAAACAATGGAAAACGTCAAGCAAGCCATTGGGAATATTCTAGAACAGTTATGATGCAACTGACCCATTCCACACTCCAGTTTGGCACACATCCCGTCTTTGGGGTAGTAGGAGGGGGTGCAGTAGAGACAGTGGCCTGTGGAAGTACACACTGTGCAATTTGGAGGGCAGGGATCACATGTTCCCTTCAGGGAATGGAAATAGCCCCCTGGACAGCTTACAAGACACCCCTCTTCAAAGAGGTACCGCTCTACTCCGAACTTATCTGTGTGGAAACAGAAACAGAATAGCAAAAATGTTAAGAGCCTGTATTTGTCTCTGCTATGCGAGGCGGTCATGACTCAGTTTACCTTTGCTACAGCGGGTACATTTGTCAGGCCCTTCATCTGAACATTCGAGGCATGTGTGGTGGCAAAGATGACACTGTCCATCCCTCTCGTACTTCCCAGGATCACAGCCAAGTACACATTGCCCATTATCAAACAACCTGCCAAAGAATAAAAACTGAAATCTTTTCACCACACACTGTACATTCCGTCTCACTACAGCTGTATTAAATTGTGGTGCTGTAAGAAACAAATGACTTGTTCACGCCTCACCGAGTGGCCGAGCAGCTGATGCAGTCATGACTCTCAGGTCCAGTGCACTTGTAGCAGGTTGAGTCACACAGACTACATTTATCATGTTTGCTTAAGTACTGTCCTGAAAATAAAATACATATAACACGTAAACACAAACTTTTATTTAGCAGCTGCTCCATCATTTGCTGGTGAATAATCCAAATTTAAATGATGTTTGTTATATTATAATATTACTTTATTTATTTATGTAGCATCATAAATAACTTGGTATTTTTCCTGAATGTAAAATTAGATACAGAAAAATAGAAAAATACAAATAAACAAACAAACAAGCAAACAAACAAAAACAAGCAAGCAAGCAAAAACACAAATGACAAATAAAGAAAATAAACAAAACCAAGTGAAAATAAACAAACAAAAAGAAACAAAACCAAATGATTAAATAAAACTGAAAAATACAAATAAAACAAAAACAAGCAAGCAAAAACCCAAATGATAAATAAACAAAACCAAACGAAAAAGAAAACAAAAAGAAACAAAAGAAACAAGCAAACTAAATCAACTGATAAATAAAAAACAGAAAAATACAAAAACAAGCAAGCAAACAAATAAACAAAACCAAAGGAAAATAAATAAAAAACAAGCACAAAACAAAATGATAAATAAAATAAACAACCAAAACCAAATAAACAAAACCAGATGATAAATAAACAAATTAACAAAACCAAATGACAAAAACAACCAACAAAACAAAACAAAATGACAAATAAACACATACATACAAAAAGGGATGAAAAATCTAAGTGCTTACCTGTTCTGAGCTTTACCATTAATGAAAAAGACTTCTGGTTGAAGGATTGACCAGCTGACAATTTTGATTTCAATCCATTCAAAGGCCATGCATAAGCAGGTTTCATAAATCAGAACACTCGCAAAGAAAGCAAAAAAGCTCATGCAGAATGCACACATACAATCAGCAGGCCTTAGAAAAGAAGAAATATTTAGAAAAAGGTGATTTTGTGAGTTGCAATAAATGACCACGTAAAAAGATCTTGCACATACACAGTTGAATCGCTTGAACTAAACCCAATATCTTTGTTAGAATAAACAAAAATCTTTTTCAGAAATCCATCTAATCCAAAAACACTAATTACAAATAAAATTAATAATAAAGACGATAATAATAAAGATGAGAACTCTCAGTCAAGTCATAAAGGCAACAGATCAATCTTACAAAAAAAGTAATGCAACTTTATAACTCTCTAGGTGCCAGAATGGATACAAAACTATCCTAAAGTGATGCCATGGGACTGTGAAGAAAGCCAAAGACACTGAGCTAACCTTTAACCCCAGGCCGAGCAATGTATTTGTGAGATTTCCTTTAGAGAGAGCCGGACATGTATGGCTGACTGACCCTCCTTATGACCTCAGCTTACGCTCTGATACACTCTATTCATTCAATTCTGACAGTCCTGAAGCAAAACTTCATGACCCTACATGACCGTAATTGAGTTGTCAATCACTGGGCTTAAAGAAATATCGGTCCAAAGCCAATGTCATCCCTGAGTTAAACAAGTTCTCTCACTCAAACTGCTTATATTACACTGCAAAAATGCTTCAGAATCACTATGATATTCGACACAGGATTCTAGCATTTGAAACAGCTATAGCGCCAATAGTAATGGCTTTATCATGTTATTTACCACACAAAAGTGACAATGCTTGTGTGGGAGCTGCAAATATTTTAAAAATGTTCCTTCTAAAGGAAACGGCCACAGGTCAAAACAAGGGGCTGTGCATATATTGTCTCTTTTAAAGTCATTGTGACTCATTTTAGTCAGTTTCTCTCGGTCAAATGGCGAATTGTTCTCTTCGAAACAAAAAGAGCCTTTTGTGAGGAAACAAGGAGAAGTCGAATCATTCTCACCAAAACTCTACGTATATGTGGTCTTCTGAGTGGGGCCTGGTGTGTTGCTATGTCGTGTTCTGGGTACTTGTTTATGGATCCAAGTCAAAAGTCTCGATGACATTCTGAACTCTATATATGGCTCGGGTCACTATGAAAGTCTATTGATTTTTTTCGCCCATTTACTGGCAAATGAAAATTTTCAGTCTGATTGTCCCTCTGGTGCTCCTTGCGTGGCGGCCAAAAACAAATTTATTTTAGTGAAATGAATGTACTATATTTTAGTTTATGTTTTTTATTTAATATTTTGTATTTTTAAGAGATTTTATGGTACGAAATTATATTTATGCAGTAGACCTGAGTACACACCCAAAAATTTCCAACTTAAACTGTCACAAATTTTGAATGCTTTGGAGCACAGACTTAAGATTGGTCTCTTTTTAAAGACGATAAAAAAAGTGAACTTAAAGAAGTTTAAGTGTATTGTTAGGAAAATGCACAAAAATCCTTTGCAATTTTTATATGAAATATATATTTTTTCAAAACATGTTTCAAAACATTACTCTAAAACTGAGAAAATCAAAGCCATGAATCTAAACAAGTTGGGTTCCCAGTTTGTGGTTAATAACTCAAAAAATGAGCTTTCAGTAAGATTTTTTTTGGGTGTAGTACCAAACGTTTCCACTAGATGATTTTTTTCCCCCATTCATTTCCAATGCGGTCATTTTTGACTGCAAGGGTTACAAGCGTGACTATTTTTAATTTTTTTTCTGGTCCATTTAACCTTTTTAAATCATGTCCATGATTTTTTTTTTTCCCTTTACCAAGTTTCGTACTATTCCGATGAAGTAAAAAAAATAAAAAAAAGAACATAAAAGTTTTCAGTCAAAAATGATCGAAGAGCACCAGCAGTAATCTGAGCAAGTATGTCATTTAAATGAGCAAACAAAAGTAGTCTCATTTCATCTCTCTGAGTCTTGTTTTTATTTTAAAGTTCATTAATAAAAAGATCAGTAAACCATTCATTTCGTCCAGCCTTCTCTACATAATAAAACATTTTTTTTTTCTTGGCCCTGACTACAAACACATCTTCATCTAGACTAACTGTTCATGGCAGTTGGCTAAAAACAGAAATATAAAATAATTTTAGAAAACTCATCATCCGTTTCCCCCTTATTTCAATTGAACGTGGGTGCAAAATATATTTTAAGGTTAATAGTGATAAAAATACATATATACATTAAGAAAAAAACGTTGCCAGAACAGAGTAAATGCAACACATTTGAACAGACTGATTCTCTATATAACATTAGTTATGTAACGTTGCATGTATTGAGTTCGCAAAAAACGTACAACCATACTACAACTTTTTTTTTTGCATCATGAATACACAATTAGCATGAAGTGGCTGGACAATGCCATCCACAAAACACAACTCATTTGAACTATGACCATTTATAAATCTGTTTCATAAATAAAAGGCTAAGTCTTCTTAAACCACATCATTCATAAATAAAAGACACAGAAATCCCCTTAACATTGCGCAAAAGTGGATTGGTCAAACATGTCCTTAATGAATGTAGAAGTCTAATTTGTGTTGTGTAGTACTATTAGTATAACTAAACATTTCACCTCGTTTCTGACCTTTATTAAAATGTAATACACTCCCCTCAAGTATTTTCTTTTCTTTTCCCACGATACTGCAATATTGACACACAGTAAATATGGCCAGTATGATAAAAATAAAAATCTAAACTAAAAATCTATTTGAATTCACAAATATTTGTTGGACCCAACGAATCCAAGACACAAACGTGAATTCAAAAAGCTTTTTCTAACAACTCCATTATGTCAATAGCACCAGTTATGTGAATAAAATACTTATTACTCTCATAAAGACATGGAATAATGAACTATTTTAGGTGGCCATTTCAAAGTTGATTAAAATTGAGCAATTTAACATTTCATTTACATGATGAACCAATAAAATATAAATATTTTCACGAAGAAACACTTCACTAAACGGATTTAATTCATTTTGTCAGGTTGTTGACCCTGATCTACCCGGACACACACTGTAAAATTCCTTATTCATTTCACATGAATTATTCAGGATTAATATTGTGGAGCCGTTTCATGAAATGGCAAGATACAAAAATGCATGTATAGGGATTTATTTAATTTTATTAAAGGTATGTCAAGAATGGCCTGGTAAGATAAAATTAATTCAAAGTGTTTCAAACCTCATTTCAGCTACCACCACTAAAACCTGTACTTCAGCCCAGTCATTGATTCTTCATGGCTACACTAACACCAGGTGTGGTTTTGTTTAGGTTTCCCGAAACCTATTTTTCCACTTATGAAACGATAATGAAACGCACACACACACACATGCACGCACGCACGCACACAAAAACAGATAAGAAATCTGAGCCTGAGGTGAAGAATTTCTGAACAGTGAGACCACCTGACATTAAGGGATTCATCTCATCTCGACGGTTTTCTTTGACTAAATGGCAGGTCGTTAGTGTTAGTACAATACTCATTGCTTCAGGAAGTACTTATTTTTGTATCTTGTACCTCCAGAGGCAGCTATTGATTTTACTGCAGTCATGAAGGTCAGCAGATGAACCTGTGCTATGGTTTATGTCGTCCCTTTGCTCACAGAGGTCTTGCTGAAACTTGTAGAGGTTCTCTGAGTGCGCTTTATTCAGAATATGCACAAACTGGTTTTGATCACTGTTGTCATAATGCGTGAAACTTGTGGAAAAATAAAGAACCGCCGCTTCAACGCTCAGCATGTCGCTCCAAATTCTTCTCTGGACCCAAAATGAAGAAAAAGGTACAAAAATTTGGCATCCATGCTTTGGTCACAAAATACTGACATGTATGATTTGCTGTTTATTACTGATCCCAGTCGCACCACCCTGACAGCTTCTGTCGACACACACACGCACACACACACATGCACACACACACACACAGACACACAGAGATAAAGGTAGGTTTGTTGTAGTTCTGGCATCGAGAAACCTCACAATGTAGTCCCATATTCGAGGTTCCCGACTGGAATATAAATTAGCGGAACGTGAGCGGCAAGTGGGGCTGGAAAAGTTCCTTCAGCCCTTTAGAGAACATGTTCTACAGCACAGCTGCTGTAGAACCTTCCTCTGGCACAGATTGTTCTTTTTCACTAGCACACAGAAACTTCCCTCGGCCCACGATTCTTCATTTGCTTTCCAGAGAGCAGGAAGAGGAGAGAGGAGCAGAAAGACAGCAGGCGATTGGGCAGCGGAGAGGAAATGATGCAGATCGTAGCAAGGTGATAGATGACAGACAAATGCCGTTTTGTTGGGTTTATTTTTTAGAATCCAGTTGATTGTTCGACGGAGAAGGATATCCAGGTGTGATTGAAATCCAGGATGAAAAGATTTGAAGGAAAAATCATCGGGAAAAAAAGGAGAACACACATTTAGAAAGTGATCAAAAAAGTCATTTTTACAGTGTCACAGGTTGACAGAGTAACTTTATTTTCCTTTGCTAGAAAAAGCCCAAATTATGGTCCACTGTAAAAATGTAGCCCATATTGAACTCAAGGTTCCCAAAATGCACTTGGGTCATCAAGAATACTTTGAGAATAAATTGGCCTGAAATATTGAGCACATCTCATGAAACTGGACATATTTCACCTCAAAATTTAGAATAGAGTATGTTAAAAATGATATTTTTGCATTAAATGTACCTTATAACAATTTTAAATGTATAATTTGGTAATTTATGTGGATTTTTTTTTTAATTTATTAATTTTTATATTGTAAAGTATTTGTGCATAATGATATTTGTTGTACTGCAAATATGCATTAAAATAAATTACAAAACTGAGAATAAATATTGAGAATCATGGGAAATAACTACTTTTCAAAAGTTTGGGGTCAGTAAGATTTTTTTTTAAAGAAATTAATACTTCATGCATTCAGCAAAGATGCATTATATTGTTCAAATATGACAGTAAACACTTTTACATTAAAAATATATATTTCCAAAATTTTCAAAATTCTATTCATAAAAGAATCCTAAAAACAATTTTATATAAAAATATTAGGAATCACAACTATTTTCAAAATTGATAATGATAAGAAATGTTTCTTGAGCAGCAAATCAGTATTTTAGAATGATTTCTGAAGGATCATGTGACTGAAGACTGGAGTGAAAATTCAGCTTTGCCATCACAGGAATAAATTACATTTTCAAATATACTCAAATACAAAAAAGTTATTTTAAATTGTAATATTTCACAATATTACTTTTTTACACAATTTTATTATTGTGTAATAAATATGTTTGCAAAATATAATTTTATTTTTATTTTGGGGTGAAATGTGACCTGGACATGTCTTTCCAAAAAGGCAATATCAGAAAAACAAAATCAACAAACCATGATTTATCCCCATGCAAAAGCAACAAAAATATTTTGTTGTACAAAAGATTCAGATCAAAATCTAGAGGACAGAAAACACAAAATGAAGAGGCTAGCCAAAATCTACAGTACTCACCATCTTTGCAGATGGTGCTGACGATACACACACCATTTTCCAGGTTATAGCCGTTGACGCAGGTGCTGCAGTTCCTCTCCCCCGGCCCTGCGCAGGCGTAGCAGGTAGGATCACACCTGAAGGCACAATCACAACCGCGACGTGTCATTACTGCTTTAAATGTAAATGCTTTCTCAGATGTCACATTCATCAGTGAAATACTGACTTTTGACAGGTCTTTTGGACATCTCCGTTGTCTGTCGTTTGTTCCGCTAAGTAATATCCCACGCTGCAGCTGGAGACGCAACGCCACTCCTCAAAGTAATAGCCCGGAGCGCACTCATTACACGCCTCCATGCCAGTTCCTGTGAACACAGAATACCATCATGTTCCCCAAAAAACAGATCGCGAATAATTTGGAATACACTTTGGAATGTAAAATGCCTGGAAGGCCATTGGCAATAATGTGTTAGTTACAAAAATTCAAATAATTTGTGAGGAAACTAATCAGAAAGAATCAATTCTCTGATTTTGAGGCATTATGTGGCTCATTTCTGCCACATAAGAAAAGCATGCTTTGGGAAACCATAATTATGATATAAAAACTTTATAAGAAACTGAGTCATTATTATGAGATAAAATTAACACTGACATTATGGTTGTCAAACCAAAAAAAAAAAAAGGTGGCCATATTTCTGCATTTCTGCAGTGTTGGTAGTACTAAGTAATAAGCTTTCTCTTATTCATGTTTGTTTGAGCTCTCTCTGAGCGTCAAAGGTTTCTATTTACAGCATGTTTTTACAAGTGTTAAGCATTGTAGCCAAACACAATCGTATCTGTTGAGCGTGTGAACGCAATGGTCTGTCACAACAAGAGCCGCACGCTCACGAATCCTTTCGTTATAGCCAACAAAGCATAAACGTGATGTAAATAAGAGATTCATTGTACAATTAAGACAGCTTTTTTTTTATTATAATGGGAGTGTTTGGGAGAGTGTAGTATTCAGTGAGCTTGCACTTTAGAGATTGACAGCCTTGTTGATTATAAAGAGAGGTTCTTCTCTTGCTTTCCGTTTATTACCCATTCAAAATCATAGGTTTTAATGCTGCTAAGTACACTGCAAAGTTTCTGGATTGACAACCATGTCTAAATGTGCAATTGAAACGGAACCTGTGATGACTGACAGTGATAACCAACGGATGGGACAATATGGGACAACATTTTTTAAAGTATTTAATTCAACAGTTTTTGCTATGGTACCGAAATTGGTACCAAGATTTGTGAAATTTTACTGGTATTAGTATTGAATACTGAAATTTTAGTACTGTGACAACACTAACTGACATAAAATCGAAATTATGACAAAATCTAATAATTATGATATTAGTAAAAATTACATACTAAATAAAAAGCCAAAACTGACATGAAAACTCTTATGAACTTTATGAAATAAGTCAAAATTATTACATGCCAAGTCATTATTAATAAAAAGTAAAAAATTATGATTTTTAAACACATAATTTCAATTTATGTCAATTTTACTTGACAATTCTCATAATCTTGACTCAATTATGACTGTCAATTTTTCATTTATCTCATAAGTATAACTTCGTATCATAATTTTGACTTTTTGTTTCATAATTATGATTTGCCAAAGCATGATTTTTTTTCTTATGTGGGAGATATGGGCTTCCATAAAACTGAGAGTCAACTCTAAAGGTCCATTAAGACTTAAAGATAATTTGAAGCGTGATAAGCATCATAAGTGTACACGTGTATATACACACTGTTGTTAAAATCTGGTGCAGAATCAGAGCTAACAACAGTAATTGTGCTGGATGAACTATATTCAGAAGCTAAGCACTGGTTGTTCTGCAAAGCCTTAGTAATTAGCAGCAATTTCTGGACACTGTAGAGAACAGCACAGACGTAATGGTCTCAGAAGGCACTTCATAGTCTTGTTAAGTCTAGAACTTCAAAATGACCTCATACTGTGCATCATTTTTTGTGCCCATGATGATTATTGCCTCTCGTCATTTTTGGATGCAAAATTGCTAACCAAAAAGGACATATAATATGCATTTCAAAAAAATATAATAGTCAATCAATGTTCTCTCCAACAGTATATGGAAAACAAAGCCTACTGGAAAGTTATATTTTATAAATTGCTTTTAAGTGAAAGGCTATAATCAAATCCTATTGTAAACCTAAATGAAAAAAGTCCTTTAAATAAATGTACAGTGTTTACCTGCACAGGTGGCACAAGTCGAGTGGCACCTTTCACATGCCCGTCGGTGCCCATTATAATAGGTGCCAGGTTCACAGCTCAGCTGGCACTTATTCCCCTGTAGGCTAGCAGGAAAAGACAAACAGAAGCAAAGAAAGAGGGAGAGACAGAAAGAAAGAGAATTACTCAAAGGGATTCAACGCTGAGGCTGAGCCACAAACTTTTCTTACATTTCACATCACTGTATAAAATTTATAGAGGGAGTAAACTAGTGTTTTTAGATGAGGTGCGCCTCCATAGGGGGCGCCAGAGCATATCAGAGGAGAAGGATAGTTAATTTACAAGTAAAAATAATAAAAACTAAAAATAATGTAAACTAAAAATATAAATAATATATAAAATAAATATAATGTTAATGAAAATGAATATTATTATATAATATTGTCTAAATAATAATTAAAACTGATCATATTTTATTTAATTAACTCTCTGTCATTTCTATTTAAGAACCAGGATTTCCAAGGGCCTGGAAAACCTGAATATATGCAGAAATTTTAAAAGTGTGATTTCTAGACCTGGAAAACAAGATCTAAAATATTTTATTTGGTAGAAATTGCTATTTGTGAGTAAAATAAATAAATAAAAACCACTTCACAAATGACTAGAGAAGTCATGTACATATATTTATGTAAATAAACCCTGAAGAACATTCAGCTGGAATTATATAATTTATTTATAAAAATACATTTTATTGAATTATTTAAAAAAAACAAAAAAAAACAAACACTTATGAATTTTCCTGTGGGTAACATTTTTTTTAACCAATCACACCAAATGAACATAATTGACAACCCAAGTTTAATTGTTCATTTAGTGTGATTAATTAAAAGACAGACATATATATATACCAAAAATATACAACATGGTAGAAACATAATAATCACTGAAATAATGTTCCAATCATAGATTCTTAAGCATTTGCCAATTTAAGTGAACAGCTTTGAAGCAGTGTTTTGAAATCTGCTATCACTAGATATTGTTGAAAAGTCATTATTTTGTTCTTTTGGTACACAAAAAGTATTCTCGTCACTTTATAATATTTAAGTTGAACCACTGTACTCACATGAACTGTTTTAAATGTTTTTAGTACCTTTCTGGGCATCTGAAATTGTTAATTATCTTGCTGGCCTCAATGAGCCATCGGATTTCGTCAAAAATATCTTATTTTGTGTTCCGAAGATGAACGAAGGTCTTTACGGGTGTGGAACGACATGAGGGTGAGTAATTAATGACACAATTTTCATTTTTGGGTGAACTAACCCTTTAAGATTTTGTCAAACATTCTTATATATGATTTTTAAGATGTTGTCTTTGTTGGGTCTGACTGAAGGACCCCACAACATCAAATTCCTGATCTTACTATCTTACTATCAATTGGACCCCACAAAGTAGTATAAACAAGGGTGTGTGTATAGTTCTTATAACAATTTTAATCAAATTGTGCTAGTTTTCTTATTCCCCAGAGGGTAGGCTCACTGTCTAAACTTAAACAACTGCAGTAGACTAATAAAGTTTTCCCAAAAAATGAATGACTTGCCATATTAATAATTACAAAGACTGTGATTGCAACCTTAAACTGAGAGAAACTGTGGGCAGAAAAATTCATCACATCTGCACTCTAGCTCTGCAATCCTGTTTCATACCTACTATAGTCTAAACATGTCTGAAAAGATCAACAACGGTGGATTAAAGTCCAAACGAGTGGGTGAAAAACCTTTACGTATATTCAGAGAATATTTCAAAACCATTCACAGAACAGCTGCTGCGTATTACGCCAGTTTTTGTGCCATGACCCGTTTTTCTTTTCTTTCTCTATTTTTCCACCTCTCTCTCTCTCTTTATCTAACGTCAGAGTGGAGTAGGAAAAGCCCAAGTAAAATCGCTCACTAGAGACAGTATTTCAACATACATCTGAACTCAAGAGCCTGACAATGTGTAACAGGATGTTTCCAGTGATAATTTAGCATCTAGCCAGCGCGGCCTTACATTAACAGCTCTCAACGTAGATCTAGGAAAATATCAGTAATAATGGGAGTCCAAGATTCCGACTATATTTCAGTCCAAATCTTGGCCAAGGAAAAAAAATCCTACAAGGTGGAATATTGTATGTGCAACAGGCTGAATGTGGGGAATTACCTGAGACCAGTTCGGCATTCTGTGCAGATGTTCGCCGAGGTGCATTTCTTGCAGTTCTCGCTGCATTTCCGGCACATGGTGGATTCTGCGGGAGAACAGTCACACAAGGTCTCAAATTCAACAATTCATCTTCAGCCAATCAGCATGTACCATAAGGTTTTCTGGAGTGAGATGACGTGTGAATGGACTTGCCAAGGTCCAGGTAGAAGCCGTCAAGACAGGAGCTGACGCAGTTGTTGGCTCCCTCCACCAGGTACAGACCTGGGCGGCAGGTGGAACACTGATCGCTGCGGCTGCCGACACAAGACTCACACAGCGGAGAGCACTTCTTACAACGCTTCTTATCGTCCCGGAAAAACCCAGACGGACACTCGGGTACACACGTCCTAAGAGACAGACAGACGGAGGTGGAAAGAGAAAGGGAGAGAGACAGACACAGACAGGAAGAGCCACATGAGACCAGAAAAATCAACATCTGGCAGTCGTGAGGAAAGACTTTCACCAGGAAACAAAGGCAAAAGTCAGGGTCTGAGAAAGCCATCAGCTCCAGATGTCAGCACGACTTGTGGAACTTGGGATGCCGGGGAAAACAAAATCTATAAATGTAATCAAGACACGTGCACACACATAGATAGATCTGAGATGTTAGCAGGGACACGCAGATGCACAGCTGTTGTCAGCATGTGCTTTGGTGTTTTTATAGGAGTTAATTAATCTTTTGACTCCAAGTTAAAATATTTTCAATAATAAAAGGAATATTTTCAGTAAAACAACCTTTCAGGAAACATGTTAAATACACTCTCAACTCTTTAGCAACTCTAATTATGTTATGCAATGCATATGCTTCACATTGTGGTCTTATATTTCACACCAAAGTTACTTCAGTTTTATATAATAAAAAAGCAGCATTGCTAACAGAAAAATCAATTTGCCAAGTGGGTCAATGACAATCAAGAGTGTACAAGAGAAAAGGACAAATCTAGTTCAAAACACATGTGCCAAGTTCTTAGAAATGTGCTTCATGTCTGAAATAGTGTATAGAAATGTCATGTCTGTTTCATACACTAGCGTTCAAAAGTTTGAGGGGTAGGATTCTCGTATGCTCTGCCAGGCTGCATTTATTTGAAGAAAAATACACCAAAACCAGTAATATTGTAAAATATTACAATTTCAACTGTTTTCTATTTTAATATAGTTTAAAATGTAATTTATTCCAGTGATGCTGAATTTTCAGCAGCTATTACTATCAGCATCACGTGATTCAGAAATCATTCTAATATGCTGATTTGCTGCTCAAGAAACATTATCAACAATGTTTATAACAGTTGTGCTGCTTAATATTTTTGTGGAAGCTATAATACATTTTTCAGAAATGAACAAAAGAATTCAAAAGAGCAGCATTTATTTAAATATATATTCTGTAACATTAAAAAAAGTGACTGACCCTCAACTTTTAAGTAGTAATGATTTAAAAACAAATTATATTTTCACAAAATTTTTAAATTTAATGACTCTAAAAAGGAATTGGAATTCTTGGAATTGCTCTGTTTATTAATATTTGCTTCTATAAATAATGTATCCAGAAAAAAAAAAAAAAAACTATGGTCATCATGTCATTGACCCAGGCAACACTATAAAAAAAAATTAGTTTAAATGACAAAAACAAACAAACAAAAAAACAACATACCAATCAAGTGTAGTTATTAAGGTATACCTGGTGTTGTTCTTAAATTTGAGGAAGTAGTGGAGGCAGGTGATGCACTGCTGGGGGCCTGGTCCTTCACAGCCGTTCTCACCACACTCAGGGTGGCAGGAGCCTTATGTAAGAAAACAGAAACTGATGAGTTGAGCTCTGAGAGCTTCCACAGATACTCAGTGATGCACAACATAATTAGAAAAAAGCACTTACCCACATACTCCTCACTGTACTCGTCCTCAGTCTGAGACTCCACGACTGAGCGAGTCTTGTCACTGCGGAATGAGTACGGATGCACGGAGGTACCATAAAGTACCAGAGACCATTCTTTCAGCTTGCCTGGAACAAATTACAGTCCGTGTGCAATGAAATTAAGCCCTCAATTTATAAAATATTTTCCAGCCTTCCCAATTGGAAATTGTGATTCACTAGTATCAGTATCAATGCTTAATCAAACTAAATGGACAAAGACTGAATCAATATCAGTGATCATATATATATATATATATATATATATATATATATATATATATATATATATATATATATATATATATATATGTGTGTGAGTGTGTAAGAGAGAAAGAGAGCGAGATCCCTGTGATAATATATATAATTTACATTTATAGCTATATTTTATATCTATAGGTAAATGCTTTACAAACATGAATCTCGCACATCAATTAATTAACTTTTATGCCCCACGTCTCACTACTGAAATTTGCATATGTATGTTTACATTCAATCATTTAGCAGATGCTTTTATCCAAAGTTTTTTTTAATAAATAAATAAAATATAAATAGATATACAGAATAGCATAGTAAGGTTAGTATTAATGGGTTAGTATTAATGACGAAAAAGATGCGCCTTTAGCTGTTTCTTGAAAATTGAGTTGAGTTAGGCAGGTCATTCCACCAGCACGGAACAGTCAAGGTAAAGGTCCGTGAAAGAGATTTTTGTGCCTCTTTGGGATGGCACCACAAGGCACACCGTTCACTTAGAGAACATAATCTTCTGGAGGGCACATAAATCAACAACAATCATATATATATATATATATATATATATATATATATATATATATATATATATATATATATATATATATATATATTAGGACTGTCAATATTAATGCGTTAACGCATGCGATTAATTAAAAATCCTTAATGCGTTAAAATAATTTAACGTAGATAAATTACTGAAGCACGTGAAATTGTTTCATTAACATAATTTACATCATGCAGTTACATGGGAGTCGGGAGTTTATCACACTGAGAATCTACAATGGCGCAAGCACCTGGTAGGCGGAAATTTAACCCGATTTCATTTCAAGTCACTTAACTTCCCACCGCTGTATGGTCAGATGATATGCAAACTACATTTCTCGGGTGGATAAAGCAAACCAGCTTCTCGCTAGTAAAGTTTCAATGGATCTGGATTGTAATCAAGGTAAAGACGATGGCAGTGACGTACTGGAGTCGTACAGTAAGCACGCATAATGCATGATGTATTGATGAGCAAACAAACTGTATGTGCGCTCTCAACACACTGATCACACATTGTATTTATGCACAGACACATTTCAGGACATTCATGTTGTTTCCAGACACATTCAGAATAATGTTTTTATCTATCATGTGTATGTTGCTGTGTTTTTTAATTCTGAATGGATCCGTGTACTGTAGTAGGCATATGCATTCAGGTCAAGGCGCTTGGTTTATCTCCATGTGGTCCTGTTCAGTATCACAACTTGACTCACTAAACTCTCGCAACTTGTCTGTCTAAAATGTAAACAAGCTCTAAAAAGCTCTAAACAAGCTCTTTGCTGTTGCACTGTACACATACTGTATGTACACGGAATTCTTAAATTTTGTTTTGTATTTTTTTCTGTGTGCTTTTATGCGCATCAATTTATGAACTATATTGACTCCTTATATCATTTGGTTATATTATAAAGTGTCCTTTTTTGGAAAGACACCTACATTTACCTTGAAAAAAGCTTGCAGAAAATACAGTTTTGTGAGAATTACCCTTCAGTCTGAAAGTTTACTTAGGCTGGATATAGCAAATAAAAAAAATAAATGCGTTAAAGAAGATCACGTATGCGTCATTTCACGTTAAGTATGCAATCAATCACAAAAAGGGTGTGAATAATCGTGATTATTTTTAAAAAATATATATATTTATTGATATCCCTAATATGGACCATACGGACCATAAGGTGGTTTCAAAGGTGAAAGAACAACTCAAGTAACATGTGGTGTGTTTTGTATGGAGAAACTACCTGGTGCTTTCTGGCTCCTGAGTTGGGAAGGAGAGTCATAGATCTCTAGTATCCAGTCTCCAGCAGCTTTCTCGCCCCAGCAGTGAGTAGTCATGAATTCCCAGTTCTTAAAGCCCTCCATTGAGTGATCAAACAGCCTGCAATAACAATAAAAAGATGCTACATCACAGCACAAATGCACTTAATAAAATAATGGACAAAAAATATTAGACCTATTCAGTGGAAACTGGTAATTCTTCACCAGAAAATTACCAGAGTAAATAACCTTCACTAAAATTCACCAGAGAGCAAGAATGAACCACAATATACATTCATTCTTGATCAATGTACCCATGTACTCAAGATAGTCTTTATATTGTACCTGTTGGCTAGCAGCTGTGACTTTGTCCCTGATGGTGAGGTTAGGTTGATTGACAGGTCTCCTCGTCGCGGGTGTGTAATTGTTATACGTACAACCACATGCTCCAGATAAATAACATGATGGTTTGCATTATCCGTGCAGCCTGTTGCCTTGTACACGGAACGAACAACATGCTCTGGACGGATGGTTCTACAGGAAGGAAATTGTTTTATTTGAGCATTTACTATTACTTATATAACATTATCAATGTGGCCTACTGTCTCATGTTGCATTGCTGCTGTTGCATTATGGATACCTGATTTGTTTATCAGCATTTTCCACACAGATGTGCTGTGGGGGAACCTGTTTCCAGCGTTCTGCCTCTTTCACCATGGCCTCTGCATCCATCAGCCCAAAGCCATACAGGTGACTGACTGTAAGAATATGTACAACTTAACTGTTCAACAAAAAAATAACAATATGTACACAGATTTAGAGTTGTTAAGAAGACCAAAATTACCATTTCAATCATGAAGCAGATTACTGTTGTAAAGGGGAAAATGTATTGTTCAGCATAGTCTGGAAAACCCAGAAGACTGGGCGTACTCAGAAGTGTCACTACCTATCTAGTGGTTTAAACAAGGCAGGGCAGCTTAAAGAAATGAAAAAAAACTGTTACCATTATAACCAGCTGCATTGGTTTTCCAGTCAGGAGCGCTGAGATGGCCAGCACGAGATGTCTTCACTATGATGTGTTGTACATCTCGCCACGTCAGGAAAGGACTGCAACAGAGAGTCAAAAATCAGACCATCATAGCTTGTCAAATTGCTTGGTCATAACAAGAGTTCGATTGCTCTCCCCTTTCTTTCCCCCGCTGGTTGCTGTTCACATTTTATTATTTGGGTCCGGACCACGGTACACTTGCGTTATCAAGCTGCAGCCGTGTACCCTACCCATATTGCTAGGTAATGGCTATGAAAGAGAAGACGCCAAAATTGTTTTCCGCATCACTTTTGTTGTTTTTTTTTGAACTTTTGGTTTTGTTTCAAGTATAAATACAGAAAGCTACTTGTGTCTATCTGCTGCAAAAGTACTGAAAATGTAAAAAAAAAAAAAAAAAAAAAAAGTGTGCTCTTCGCTGAAATCAGTTTCTGAGGAGGCAAGCAGAAATTATTTCAGTCCCGCTTGTCTAGGTGAGTAAGCATACACAGACATACACACTAGGGCTGGGGGCTATGACGACATATATTGTTACCACGGTATAAAATGTCTATCATTAGAGATTTTGCTATATCGTATATATATCACAGTATATAAATATATAGCACTACTGACACTTTAGAGTGATGAAATGCATGAATGAGAATATAAAGTGAGACGTGCTTGATGTTAAAAAGAGTAATAAGTGCAATATTCCCTGAAAAGGAATGACTGGCACACTGCCAAAGTACACATACAGAAAGCGGCCTCTCTCAGAAGGCGATTTTGGGACATGCTCGATATTAAAAAGTGTTATTAAGCGCAATAAGCAGTGAAAAACAACTCAATGTGTTACCATGTGTTTAAGTTGTGTGCATGTGCACAGAAAGCCGCACATCTCAGCATACGATTGTGAATTCAGTTCTCCTTCACGTCTTATTGTTCTTGAATGGTCGAATACACATGCAATTATGTCAAAATGGCCATCGTGTGGAGTATTCATGTAAATACAGCCGCATATGTCTGAAGTAAAAGTAAACAGTTGGGTGTAAACGTCTCAGGTTACGTATGTAACCATGGTTCCCTGAGAAAAGGGAACGAGACACTGCGTTTGAAACGCACATGGGGAACGCCTCTGCGTGAACCGGTGTCTGAAAACAATATCAACACACGACAATCCTATTGGCCGGCGACAGCCTATGACGTCATCATAGCGCGACCCGGAAGTATATAAGGAGTGCCTAGAGAACCAGTCAGTACCTTATCGTCTGAAGGGACTGTTCAGCAGGCAGCCCGGATGCATGGCTAGGAAACGCAGTGTCTCGTTCCCCGTTCTCAGGAAACCATGGTTACATACATAACCTGAGACGTTCCCTTTGAAAGGGAACTCTACACTGCATTTGAAACGCATAAGGGGAACGATATACCCACGCCGCCAAGCTAGAGGGGAGTGCATGCCAAAAAATGGCTAGACAAACGTCAGAACTAGCAGCTTCAACTGAAAGAAACAGTAAGAGTGACTGCAAAGAGGCAGTAACCAACTCAGACCAGAGCATAGAGACGGGCATCCCGGAGAGCAGGACTCAGCTTAGCGCTTTTTACCCTTACCAATGAGGGGAGTAACACTCTGCTCAATCCTAGGATCTACTCAGCGCGTGATTATTTGCACTGAGGAGGCTGTGCACTTTTTTCAATTTTTCTAAGGGAGTACATTTACCAGCCTGGGGGCTGATCCTCAATAGGGAGGCCTCAGTGAGGCCTTCAACCACTGACCAGCTTAGGGAGCCAAGTACTATGCAGGACAACCCTCAATGAGGGGAGCACAGAGCTCAACCTAACAGATAAACCGTACTGTAGGCACAGAATCATGGAGGCCCCGGAAGGGGCCTGCAACATGACACAAATTCCACATTGTGTAGAAATACCTCACAGCAGCATTGCGAGAGGCCAACATGTGAAACTACATGCTCAATCTGCTTAAAGAATACCAGAAGTGGGGGGAAAAGCTTAAAGGGCGGCCTGTGAAGGCCACACACCTAGACCAGCTTGCGTGCTGATAACCAAGATCCCACAAACATGGAACTCGCTCAGAATGAACAGAGTTTAGCTAGCAGATAAGACTGTAGAGTGCCCACATATTACAGTCTACCTCAACACATTCCAACAAGCAGTGTACTCAGTAAAAAACACTTTTTACTCTTTAAGCAAGAGGAGCACAACTTACGCCATCGTGCTCTAGAGGAGGTCCAAACAGGACCTGCGACTTCAGAATGACACGGGTGTCAGCTAGTGGCAGTGTCTATGCTCTAAGGGAGCCAAATCTGAGAACCAAACTCTCCAGTGAGGTTGACTAGTTTAGCTCAACCTAAGCACACATTCCAACAGGCAATGTACTCAGTAAAAACACTTTTTACTCTTTAAGCCAGAGGAGTACAAACTTACGCCATCATGCTCTGAAGGAGGTCTAAACAGGACCTGCGACCTCAGAATGACATGGGCGTCAGCCAGTGGCAGTCTAAACTCTAAGGGAGCCAAATCTTAGAACCCAACTATCCAGTGAGGTTAACTAGTTTAACTCAATCTGAGCTAATTCTATCCACACATTCCGACAAGCAGTGTACTCAGTAAAAACACTTTTTACTCTTTAAGCCAGAGGAGTACAAACTTACGCCATCATGCTCTGAAGGAGGTCTAAACAGGACCTGCGACCTCAGAATGACATGGGCGTCAGCCAGTGGCAGTGTCTAAGCTCTAAGGGAGCCAAATCTGAGAACCAAACCATCCAGTGAGGTTAACTAGTTTAGCTCAAATTGAGCTTAATTTTATCCACACATTCCACCAGGCAATGTACTCAGTAAAAACACTTTTTACTCTTTAAGCAAGAGGAGTACAAACTTACGCCATCATGCTCTGAGGGAGGTCCAAACAGGATCTGCGACTTCAGAATGATACGGGCGTCAACCTGTGGCAGTGCTAGATTCCAAGTGAGCAAACTCTAACTGAAACATCTACCAACAAGCCTTGTAATACAACAAGTTATTGTGCTCTGAAGGAGGCCCAAACGGAGCCTTCTACTTCACACAACACGAGTGTCAGCTTGTGGCAGTGTTCAAGCTCTAAGGGAGCCATATTATGAAAACCAAACTATATAGTGAGGTTAGCTTTATTAAACTCAACCTGAGCTTATACATTCCAACAGGCAATGTACTCCTAAAGGAGGCCAAAGTCAGGCCTACTACTTCAGAACACACGGGTGCTAGCCTGTGGCAGTATTAGAGTTACTGAGCTCACAAAGTGTAGGGCAGGAATCAGAACTAACATATTAAAGTACAATAACCTTGAACAAGGGAGTACTATAAATCCAACCCTGAAAAATACAGGGTGGGTACTTCACATCAGAAATTCTCACCAAAAACAGATACAATCTGTACTGAACCCTAGGGAACAGGAGCTTTCATAAAAAGCTACAACTATATCACTCAAGCTTGAACATAGTTCAAGGGGTTCAGGGGAAAAAACTGAAGTCAAAGTACCACTAGATAGTTCTGGGGGAGCGGGGCCACAGCAAAAAAAGTTTCTATTCACATAATGAAAAGGGGCCTACACTGCCTGTGACAACGGCACCAGGGAGACTTAGCAATAGTCTGCTACCTTAGCTGCTATCTATTTTGCACCTACACCGAAGGGACAATCGGCCTTGGCCTGACAACTCTGATAAGAGGAGGCCAGAACGAGGAAAAACTACACTCACATAACAGGGGTAGTATAAAAAGGGCGTAAAATGCTACTAGCAGATCGCCTAAACCCTAGTTCTAGCCTAGGCCAACTATAGCTGCAGGCCTATAAGGCCAACACATAAGCATAGATCTGCCTGGGGCTAAGAAACAACAGCCTCTACCAAGGACTCTCAACTGAGAGGAGGCAAACTCTGAGAATACTAAATTTCTACAGTAAAGCTCAGAGGAGCAAAGCTCAACCCAAGCACGCAATGTCAGGCGGCCTATAAGGCCGACGCTAAACATAGATCTATCTGAAGTTAGTGAAAGCTAATCTCAAAACTCTAGCATTTACCAGAGGAGAAAGCTAATTAACCAAAAGGTGGCCAACAGTGCAGCTTAGTTAAAGCCGATATCTGAATACATTTGAATGGTGGCTTCATTATCTGAAGCCAACACATCCAAAAAAAAGGGACAAACAAAGTACTACCCTTATTTTTATAAAATATCGTTCCAGCCAACCTAATGGAACTTCAGGGCCCTTAGTCCGCATCCTATATCAGGAAACTGATTATAAATAAAAGAGACCTACCAAGCCAATTTCAGCAGGTCTAAATGATATGCTTACAAACAGATATTTTGTGTAAAGCAACACCCGCCTGACCTGCTGCCGCGTATAGAGCGTTGGAGCCTACCTATATCACGAGATAGGTACACCCATCTCGTAAGTAGGAGGCATCGACGCGTACCCATACTCACTCCATCAACACCAGCGAATTAACCTGCTGATGTTGATGATTGGGAGCTGAATACAGGTCCCTCCATGCCTTCTCGATCTCAATATGAAGATCAAGAAGGAATGGAAAGCTTACGGTGGCTGGCGGATTATGGCAAAAAAGGAACCGCTCGACGAACAATCCGCGAGCGGTTTCTTTCTAAACCAGCTGCAGTCTGCCAGAGGCACGTTCCACAATCTCACACAGCTGTACATACGCGGGGGCAGGGTGGCTTTGAGGATTCAGGAGGCTCACCATCTTAATCCTCATCAGCCATCTCCTGCTCTCTTAATTGGCTTAGAACAAAAAGAGCAACTGCTGCTGAATCTAATGATGTCATAGACAACACATCATCATAATCACACAGCTCTCTCCCGTCAGCCGTCGAAGGTCACGGGGAATTTTTACCCCTTCAACTCTTCAACAAGCTCCAGCTGAGAACCCCATGATCTAGTCTCTACTCTGCCTCAGCAAGAGTAAGACCCGAACAATTAGGTGCAGCTGCCGATCCTTCTCCTCTCAAGGAAAAGACCAGAAGAGAGTGCATTTTACAAGTAAAGCACACTCACAATAACAAATAGACAGATCCCACAAGAACTGCCTGTACAAGCTCTTTTGTTCTCATAAAAGACAATGTTATAAGTTATGTGTGTGATCAGATGTCAACACTATGGGACACGGATGCACACACTTCCTGAAACATTTGTCAGACATAAATAGTCTTACCTTAATATCGGTTTGATATCGTTTCAAACAGAACTGTCTCTGAAGACGAAAAGATACTGACTGGTTCTCTAGGCGCTCCTTATATACTTCTGGGTCGCGCTATGATGATGTCATATGCTGTCGCCGGCCAATAGGATTGTTGTGAGTTGATATTGTTTTCAGACACCGGTTCACGCGGAGGCGTTCCCCATATGCGTTTCAAATGCAGTGTAGAGTTCGCTTTCGAAAGGGAACCACGATGTGTATCAGTATAATGGATCCATGCATTTGGTCTTAAAGTGACAGCAGCCTAATATACCTGCTGCTCTGTGTCATTAATGTGAATCAAACAAAAGAGAAAATGACTTACTGCTCTTGACTAATAACTTTTTATTTTAATAACTTTCTAATAACAGTGAAGACTATGCAATATTTTATTTTTACATCTGATTATTACATTTCTGTACTAATTCTAACTATGTTAAATAAACCTATTGTACCTGAAAAACTTAATTTGTTTAATTCATATTTTTGTTATATTGTATTTATCCTTTCCTTTGTAATTTGCTTAATAACAAAAATTAGATAAAATAACTATATTGTCGCAAAATAAAATTTCTCATATCGTGAAATAAGAATTTGAACATATCACCCACCCCTAATAATGTGCGAGCACACACACACACGAACGAGCGAACATTTATCAATAGCAGTTCACTTACGTGATTTAGGACAATTGCTTTTATATCAGAGTTCACATGACCACTTTTTATAGCGGACTCTAGTACGGTTCACCGGTGCGCACCCGAGTTCGGAAAACAGCGTTCACATCATCCAAAAGAACCAAACTCTGATGTCAAACGAACCTGGGTATGCTCCAAAAGTGCTAGTGTGAAAGCACCCTTAAATCTAAAATGCTCAAAACATTTTAATATAATCCAAACAATTGCACTGGCCACAATTTTCAGCTGAAGTTCAAAAAGTCTCATTGGCTGGCTTTAAGGTTGAAGCATTCGCTCAGATAATTCACCATACACAGCGAAATCAAACATCAAACCAAAGACAGATGAATGCCATGTGTTCCCGAATATCCCCCCAAAATATTAAAACAATCTAACTCCATTGCGCTGGGAATATACAGTCACATTGCAGCCATATGTTGAGGTTTTCCTCAATTTCCTATGTGAAATCAGACACGGTTGAAACTTACGGAAAGCATGCCGTTCGCTACATGGCGTTCAGAATCCCACTATTTTAAAGTGGCCAGGATTTCCCTTGTTCTTTTGAAATCAGAAATTGATGTTCTACGGAAACATGCTCTATCACTGACAACACAAAACTCCCTCACCAGTCCACCAGAACAGTTATGGAAATTGAGCAGCAAAAACTGGTGATTTAGCCGTGTGTCACAGCCATGAACACTACTGATGCACCGAAATTAATTTGCAAAACACCAAAACACTGAAACACCAAGGTTATCATTTAGCTGAAAACTGAAATAAAACCAAAAATAATGAGTGAATAGTGAATAACTTTGGATAACTGGGTAACTGAAGTCTTTATTGTAATGGCTGACATGTTTATTTTTTGCAGATTATCCACATTGTGTGTAATGTCCAAGATTGTAGTAAGAAAGATTGTATTTACAAGTTGAAAGCCACCACAATGTCATAATTATGAGTGGGAAACTCTGGATTTCTGAGTTTGGGGCATGTCAATCAGAAAACATAGTGGACGCAATGGATACAGCGTCTGTAATTGATGGTAAATTTGTTGAAATGCATTAAATTATTTGATTGCACTTTACTTTAAGGTGCCCTTGTTGCAGTGTAATTATATAGTTAAGTACTGACTAATATTAATTAACAACATGTACTTACTATAGGGTTAGGAGTAGGGTTTGGTTTAAGGTTAGCTGCTTGCAATTTATCACTGTTATCACTGTACATGTAACAAAGACACCGTAAAACAAAGTGTTAGGCTACCAATAGTTTTTTTTGTAAACTTTACAATGAAACAAGTTGCATGTACAAAATACAATATTTTTGTACAATGACGAATAAAAAATTCAGTTTACTGCACCTTCATAAATTAAATAAAAGTAAAGTAAAAACACACCCAATGCACATTTTTCATCATTTAAGTGAACTAAACGCACTAGACATCATAATTACGATTTACCAACTCATAAACACAAACTTGAATGCACCAACTAACACATTCAAAGCACATGGTGGTAATTAACCATCCCTGTTTCGGTCAATAATAGCAGCCATCTAAACCATTTCACTCCAAACCAAAAATTAATGTATGCCTTTTGGGCACACTTTCTTGGCATTAGACTTTTCGGTTGCCTAAATTTCTATGCATCACTAATGAGAACATTCATTTGACAACCCATGCTGACATATAAGCTGTTCAGCAGCTTCCTTTTATTTCACATGTAAAGTGGTTGGTGGTAACATAGGTCATTTACATACATTTACATTCAAATGTCTGTAGGTAGTACAGTAGCAAAAAACATGTTGTTAAATGGATAGTTTACCCAAAAATGAAAATTATCCCATAATTTACTCACCCTCAAGCCAATCTAGGTGTATATGTATTTCTTCTTTCAGCCAAACACAATCAGAATTATATTGAAAAATATCCTTGCTTTTCCAAGCTTTATAATGGTAGTGAATGGGGAGTTGTATTTTGAAGCCCAAAAAAGCACATCCATCCATCATAAAAGCAATCTGTACGGCTCCAGGGGGTTAATAAAGGCCTTCTGAAGTGAAGCAATGCATTTTTATAAGAAAAATATCCATATTCATAACTTTATAAACTATAATAATGGGCTTCCAGTAACAGCCATAAGCGAGTCTAGTTCCGGTCGAAGAGTGACCTCTGACCTGGCGCATGACGTATTGATGAACGCGGAAGTGCAGATGTTAGAGAAAAACAAAACACCGTTCACAAAGTAGAAGTCTAAAACGAGAATTTTTAAAGAGAAATGTCGGAGGAGCTTGAGTGTGTAGCCCAGCCCTATTTGTTTGAACCACGAGAGGCATCAGTTACCGGAAGATAGTGATAACAGTTTATAAAGTTATAATTATGGATATTTTTCCTACAAAAATGCATCGCTTCACTTCAAATCTAGAGCCGTATGGATTACTTTTATGATGGATGCGCTTTATTGGGTTTCAAAAAAAAAAAAAAAAAAAAAAAAAAAGCCATTATAAAGCTTAGAAGAGCCAGGATATTTTTTAATATAACTCGGATTGTGTTTGGCTGAAAGAAGAAAGTCATATACACCTAGGATGGCTTGAAGGTGAGTAAATTATGGAATAATTTTCAGGTGAACTATCCCTTTAAATTCAGAGGGTCAGTGAAAGGGTGAAACCGGATAACTGGATAAGGTTAACTGGAGAGTATAGTATGACTCCTTTGTGACTAGTGGTTAAGATGCTAATTCCACTGATGTGGCCTGGAGAGAATATCAGACCCTTTCTAACTAAATAGCTGTTAGAGAAATGAGAGCATACAGTAGGGTTTGGAGAAGAGTTAGCAGCTTACTTTGCTTCCAGAGCAAGAGCAATGATCCCTGCTGCCATCGGAGCTGATGCTGATGTTCCAGTGTGACTGTCTGTGCAGCGCTGCCTCAGATCTGTTGTGATCTAACAGGAGAGACAAAAAAATACCAATTATTCTTGTGTATTGTGTTACCATGTGTTTAAGTTGTGAATAAAGTTAACATGTACACTTTATGACACGTGGAATGACAATACTTGACTGCTCCTGCTACAATAAACAACACTGTCTACACTAGTATGCAATAGACAGCTTTGCTTATTACAACAAGTGTGTTCTAGGTTTGTTGCATTTTTTTTTTTTTTTTGCATTTTGTTTTGGTTAACTTAAATGATCCAGTAAATTTTTATAGCACTTGCATTTTCAACAAATCTGCTGTTCCAATGACACAATGCACTTAACTTAAACGAAAAATTCTGTCAAAGTTTAATTTTTATTTGTCAAATGCACTTCAACATACTGCAGCACTTACTGACAATAAAATGTGCTATAAATGTGCCATTGTGCTACAATCAGCAGTAAATTACCATCACTTTCAGGTATTTGTGATTCAGCAGCATGGACTGGATCTACTCAGTGTGTCGGCATCAGTTTGAAGTTTGTGAGATTTGTGTAATAAAATCTTTGAAATATATTTAAGAGTTTAGTTTGAGGCCATTTGGATAAACTAAATGAGATTCAAATTTCAGCTGTGGGACATCTGTGTGATGGATTTCAGATTTTATTCTCTGTTTATGCTCTAAACATCAGGTACACAAAAAAAAAAAAATAGTGTGGCTGGTTGTTTTACAAGTCAACACTGTCTTGGGCAGTTTTTATTTATTTATTTTCTTTAAGATAGATTAAATCATAAGATTTATGATATGAATTGTATTAGGATGGGTTTAAAGGGCCCTTTCTGAAAGCATAATCTAGTAAATGGACAAAGTTGAGAAAACTGAGATTCTGCGAATTAAAATATCAGCCGAATTACCTGAAACCTGCAGAAGACAACAAAGAGAAGTGCTAATATCTGTAACACTGGGCCTCAGAAAGTAAACATTTATTGCGAAAGGAGTTTGAAAGTCAATGTAGAATTTCACACGTCACTCTGAGACAAGCTGAGAGACAAGGAAGAACTGTCGGTCTGTAACTCTCAGAGGAGTGTGTAAAAGTGTGTGTGGGCTGTGTAAACCACAGTGGTTAACACCAGGACGCTCTCATGACACAGTGACCAACAAAGCAGATCAAACACACATGCATGGCCAAAGAAATACATGAAGATGCATTAGATGTACAGTCCTGGTCAGAATTATTGGCAGGCACCTTTAGCAAATTAGAACAAAGAAGCCTGTGAAAATAAATCTGCATTGTTAATTCTTTTGATCAAAAATCTTTGTTGTCTTCACAACACAATTCTCCCTGGTTAGGATGAGGTTCAACTCTATTAAACTAGAAACATGGTGACTTTAAAGCTAAATCCAGCAACAGGCCTGTTTTATAAAATTCAGGTCTACTCTCATTATCTTAGTAACTTACGATTTTGCGGTCGTAATTTTCTCCACTACTGTAGGTGGTGGTGAGGGTTGAGGAACACTCTTCCAGATACCAGGGTTTTCGGCCGCTCTCTGCCGTGCTGCTGATGGATATCGTGTAGATGCTGTTGGTATAGCCGTCACATGAACAGTGATCACGACTCCGACCACCATTTCCTGATGCCCAAACAAAGATTGAGCCCCGTCCCTTCCTGCCCTGTGAAACATAAGTGAACATATTTTGTTAAATGTGTAATAGGTGATATTTTAAAAAGACTATTTACAATACACTTATTACAGGAATATTCCCTAGGAGCAATCTGAGCTTTACGCTTAAAGGGAACAATGGTGATCATGGCTGCGGAGATCAAATTTCACAAAATAAAAATCAGATAATGGGATTTACAAACATCATCAGGGTACATTTCGATAATGAGAATTCATCTCATTTCCAAACAAATAAATAAATCTACAAATAAAGAAAGAAATAACTTTTTTTAATGAACTGATGGCCCTACTGAATACACTTCAAAGCAAGAAGTAATAGCATCAGGACGATATAATCTTCAGTATTACCTGATGTCTATAAGTCTCACATACCTGAAACATGCCTAAACCACTCCAAACACACCTTTGGCACAGGAGACATGCCAATTACTGACTGCGACTCATGACTCAGGGAAGATAAACTAAAATCACGTTCTAAAGTTCACTGCCATAGCAGGTGGTAGGGTGTGAGAAGGAAAGGAAAACACCCTAGGTGGGCCAGACTGCTGAAGAGACGTGACTGATGACCTGAAAATTACACTTCCTGATTTATGAACTCCACATCAAATGGAAAAGGACATTTTAACTTGCAGGAAAAACATAACACACTTTTCACATGAACTTGAAAAATACAAGTGAACATGCAGAGGTTGTTTTTACCAGTCTAATGCCGTTTTCAAATGCCTGTCTGGCGAGGGAAGCTGGCCCATCCACGGTTTTGCCATCATCATCTGGACCCCAGCTGGCACTGTAAATATCTATGTGTTGAGGGTGTAGACTCAGTGATTTGGCCTCTACCATGTCTGTCACATCTCCGTCCAACATGCGGACACCTGCAGGACAAGCCGAAAGTAAACCTCATACAAACTGAAGATCATTAATACTTTTTCTCAGCAATGATGCATTAAATTGCTTAAAAGTGACAGTTTTATTCATTAAAGCAGCATAAAATTAATATAAATCAGCACTGATTATAAGAAGTAATGTTTCTTGAGCACCAAATCAGCATATTAGAATGATTTTTGAAGGATCAAGTGACTGACTGGCATAATGGGTGGTGAAAATTCACAGAAATAAATCATTTTAAATTGTAATATTTCACAATATTACCGTTTTTACTGTAGATCAAGATAGTAATAAATAGTGAGCACACTGAGCATAAGAGACTTCTTAATAAAATAAAAAAAGGAACTAAAATTTAAAAAAAAAATCTTACGACCCCAAACTTTTGAACAGCAGTAAGTTTATAAAAGCTGTAATATTTTTTTAAAGTGACATATCTTAAAAATATTTGAAAAAATATTGATGAAAAATCTGTCAAAGATGTCAGATTAAATGTGCATAATATATTTAAATATATTAATATTATTCCCCAATTTTTATTATTTTACTATTTAACTGAATGATTTGTCTGATAAAAAAATAAATTGGAGAATAAATTCACAAAACTAAAGAACATTATTAATTATTATTATTATTATTATTATTAAATGGATGAGTTGGACCAGAATGCACAGATCAATGGGTGGTGACATTTAATAAATATCAGAGAGTTCATTTAATGTAACATTTTAGTCACTGCATAGTGGTTCAACATATCACAAAACGCAGGGTTCAGATCAGCAAGAAAACAAATAAATAATTAGGGGGAGGGGGGGACAATATAACTTTGCTTTCCATTTATTACTTAAAGCACACTTTATGTACTTCAATACCACAGCAAAAACTACTAGCCTAACTAAAAAAGTTCAAACATTAAACATAATAATTAGGCCTAAATGTAAAATGACAAAAGTGTTCACTATATAAATGAAATCTAGATGAATCTTTGTTAAAGCTGTGTTTTGTTGTTTGATTAACAGTAATACACACTGACCAAAAACTTAGATTTGGATCATTTAAACAGCTATCGACCTCTCTCAAATCTTCCCTTACTCACAAAAATTTTAGAACATGTTGATGCTTTACAGTTGATTAATTACCTTTCTGGTAGTAATTGTTTTGAGCAGTTTTAATCTGGTTTTCGAAAATTTCATAGCACTGAAACGGCCCTGGTTAAACTTCCTTTTGACCTCTGATGCTATATCTCCTACTATTCTTATTCTTTTAGACATTTGACACTACTTAATCACCTTAAAACAGTTTTTGGTATTTCTGGCACCGTTTTAAACTGGTTCAGATCTTTTTTGACTGTTTATATCTTATTTGTTGCTTTAGGGGAATACAGGTCTGATTTTGGACCAGTTTCTACTGGTATCCCTCAGGGCTCAATTTTAGGACCCTTACCTTTTAGTCTTTATTCCCGCTTGGCCAACTCACTAAATGTATTTCTGAGATAAAAATCATGGATGGCTAATAATTTAAACGGTGATCAGCTCCATAAGGCTGGCCAAACACCTCTTATCATTGCTGGATCTGTACTTGAGTTCTTGAGTTTCAGAAGAAATTAAGGAATCTAGGAGTAAACTACTGTATCTTCTGTCACAGGAAGGAAAGACTAAGAACATATATTTTACAGGTGTAAGGGTTATTAGTTAACTAAACCTAAAAAAAAATCTTCATTACTTGAAATAAACGTTAACTGAAATAAAATAAATATATAAAAAATGTAAACTTATTTTATTTCATCTAGCTTCCAACTTTAGCTTAACCTGATGTACTAAAATAACTAAAACAGAAATAAAATACTATATAGACATTTAAAAGCAAAAACTAAAAAGACAAACAAAAAAATTACTAAAACTTTTAACTAAAATTACAATGAAAGCCGAAAAACTTAAAAAAAAAAAAATTTAAAAAAAAAAAATTAAAAACAAAAACTATGTACCTCAAAGATAAGTGTGTCAGTCCCTGACAAGTACTGAATTGAGCTCTCTTTCGTGTGTTTTTGCACTTGAACAGTCAAAAACCGTCCGCTTTGGTGAGTAAAGTTCAGTTGGTTGTCTTTAGTGAACATAAAAAGTTGAGAGAGTATATCAAATGTATATCAGTGTATTGGATCTGTGTATTGTTAGAGAGATGCTTAATGTATTACAATTTAACTAAATCTACTATAGATTTAGACCACTAAAATCTTATGATATTTAGTCGTCTAAAACCAGACTAAAACAATTTCCGATGACTAAAATATGACATTTTAGTCAAAAGACTGACTATAACTAAATCAAAATTTGCTGTCAAAATTAACACTGTTTTTATCTTAGAGATATTGTAAAATTGTGTTCCATGCTATCCCTTTCAGTTGCAGAAAAGTTAACAAATTTATTTGTTTTTATTCTGCAGCTACAATTTTAACTAGGACCAACACAAGATATCATATTACTTGCATATTTCAGTAAAATTCAGAGTTGATTTTAAAGTTAGGGTTACTGCTCACATACAAAGCACTTCACGGACTGGCTCTGGAGTATTTATCTCAGCTTTAAACTCCATTCCTGACCAAAGTCTTCTCTCTTCTCAGCATGGTATTTTGGTTGTCCATCAAACACAGTTATGTTCCATGGGTGACAGAGCTTTTTCTATAGTTGCTGCCAGTTGAAATTCAGGAAGCACAGTCTCTTGGAATTTTTAATATATGGATAATTTATTTTGTATTTTCCCTGTGTATTTTTTTTACCTTGTAAAGCGATTTGAGAAGCTCCTTTAAAGGCGCTATAGAAGATAAAGTTATTATTATTATTATTATTATTACTACAGATAGCAGCAGGTATTTCTAAGCTTCTGTTATTTTAAGACCTAATGGGGGGCCTAGTCCATATGGATCATGGATCAACTATGATCCCTTTAACCTCTAACTATTCACATACTAATTTGTGTTATTTCATAGTTTTGGTGATTTAACTATTCCGTGGTACTGCATGTACACGTTTTTGTGCGAGAACGAACAAAAGGCAGAATTCCCAGGTACAGTAGAGGGTCTAAATCAAACTGGGTCTCCATCAGCTATACTCACCCCCAATTTTGGCGTTGTAAGCAATGCCCACCGTGCAGTGAGAGTTGTTGGCGGATGCTGCTACTTCACCAGCGCACCTCGTGCCATGCCTGAATAGAACACATAAGATGTTAGTGTTAGTACTGACACACTCACACACACACACACACACATTCACTAACTGCATAAACAATGACTGGAGACCCTTACGCAAGCACAGGGACTGTTGCTGACCTATTACACACACTCGCTACAGAAGGAACGCAAAAGTGGGCCGAAAACCGAAGAGAGAGAGTGAAACAGCTGGGCTGAAACTAAACATGTGCTTCCACAGCCAGCAAAGCTAAAACACAGTGGCTAAATATTTGAGATATTGAAGGAAAACATTTGAGCGGTTCCTCTGCTTCAGACGCAACGTGGATACATTCCTGACCCAAACTAAACCCACATAAATCACACATCATCAGCAAAAATGCACTAAAACATCCACTAAAGACAAAGGCAGACAGATGGAAAGAGAGAGATTCGGCTATGGAACCTCCAGCAGTGAACAGCTGCATAGAAAAACTCACGCTACCATGGTAACCACAGTCTCCAATCTAAGCAATTTAAAAAAAGAAAACAAAAAGAAAAAGAAACAAAGATTGTAAAGATCCACAGCAGCACCAGATCCTGGGATGAGACCAGGATTCGGTCACCATCGCAACCATAAACATTTACAAGGTCAAAAGGTCAGAAGGCCAGAGGAATTCCCAGGTGGTCTGTGTGCTCGATCCCAATGCCAATTCAATGACTCCAGACTAAAACTATTCCAATGATTACCTAATTCTGATATAGGCCATATGTGACATTTAATAGGAAATAATCTGTAATAAAATACCCAAAGAATGACCACTTCTCTTCAACCCTACACTACTCAGTTTTGGGTTTGGTAAGATTTCTAATGTTTTTGAAAAGTTGTCTCTTATGCTCATTATGGCTGCATTTATATGATAAAATATTTTTACAATTTAAAATAACTGTTTTCTATTTTAATATACTTTAAAATGTAATTTATTCCTGTGATGGCAAAGCTGAATTTTCAGTATCATTACTCCAGTCTTCAGTGTCACATGATTTTTCAGAAATCATTCTAATATGCTGATTTGGTGCTCAAGAAACATTTTTTTTATTATTATCATCAATATTGAAAACCGTTCTTCTGCTTAATGTTTTGTGGAAACCATGATACATTTATTTTCATGATTCTTTTATGATTAGAAAGATCAAAAGAAATATTTTGTTTCTGCTGTCACTTTTGATCAATTTAATGCTTCCTTGCTGAAGAAAAGAATTAATTTCTTTATTTAAAAAAAATGAATGGTAGTGTATAAAGACATGAAACAACACAATGAAGTAAAAATGGGAGTTTTATGGATTTTAGACCATCTATACACTAGTGTACTCCTAAAACAAAAATTAGCTTAGAGTATCTATAACATACAAAACCAAATGTAGCTTGAATGAGCAATATATGTCCAATAAAAGATCTCTAGAATGAAATTTCCCTCCCCAGTTATAAACGCCACCTGCCTTCGACTTGCAATAGGAAGTAGCAAATCATGGTTTATGACTGTAATGTAAACTAAAGGCTACTGGCAAAAAAAAAAAAAAAAAAAAAAAAACAATTCTATACATTTCAACCCAATTTTCTGTTTCCATAGGAAATATGCCAGGTAGCTAGCTATATGTCAACACAGTTAAACTAACTTTAACTAACTTGCTTAACAAGATTATTCAAAACTACCTATGTTTCAGAGAATTTAATTTTTACAGAAAAAAAAGCGGTGTCATAGTCACTGGCAAAGCCACTGTGACTCTTTTTTTATTATTTGTAATAAAACATTTCAAATTTAGAGCAATTTATTAGAGCATGCAGAGAAAACGCTTTGACGACCTTCACGTTTGCTAGAGATCGGCGGCAAATGCCTTATGTCTGGGAAATCATCTGAGCAAATTATTCAGTCGTATGACTTTTTTTGAAGTATATTAAGGAATTAATTCTGTAGATGTTTCTATTGCTATATGTGTACCTATTAAAAAAAACATTCACCTCAATTAAACACATGCAAGATTATTATGCAGTATTTTTTTAATGCACATTGTATTCAGTATCCCGAAATGTACATAAAAATGTAGATTGTTTGTTTGTTTGTGGTTTTATTTGGCTATTTTCATGGTGAAAACCATGAGTTAAGTTAATACAATTTAAAAAAAAGAAACTAATACACATTTTTCCTTAAAAATAAATTTGGATTAACTTGATTAAAAACCTTTTCAAGAGTATCAAAAGATAAAACCATTTTCTCAGAGGAGTATAAATATTACAATCCAATTAAACATATCGGAGGGTCTTTTCCTGATAGTAAGTATGTAAAATGTAGATGGAACAAGGCCACTGTTGCTCTGCCAAGACAATAGCTGACTTGAAAAAGCTGACAAAAAAAAACAAAAGAAAGTTTCTCTGGGGAATGCAAACATTTTGCATGCGAATGCAAAGTTTCTCGAGGGAAAGCAAAACATTTGCAAGAGAACGCAAATAATTTTTCCTCCCATCTCATACTTTTTCCTTCACCATGTCCCTTTAGAGGCTCCGTATGCTGCCGTGCACATTCTATCAGTTGCAGTTCTGGTGCCCAACATACTGTACAACATGCATTCACATCATATGTTTAGCAGTGCAGCAGTAAGGTTACGCTCACATGACATTGCAGTTCTTCATAATCACAAAAGTTTATTATTTGCATTCATTTTAAAGCCTTGCCATTTTATTTGCACGCTGTTCTGGCAAGCTTTTCTGAGTGTGTACACCTGAAGTGCACACACTAAAAGCCTGTCAAACAGCGCGCGAGTACTGAACTAAGTTTGCTTTTGCATCTTATTGTGTTTAAACTGTCAAATACACACACATTTTACATAAACACAGTCGGTTATGTCTTTAGTGAAAGTAAACAGTTGGGCAAAAACTGGATGCATGTCCGTATGGGCCTGTTTACACTTGGTCACATGTGCTTTTACTGATTGGCTAGCTATCCAATTTGTTAACATTGTTCCATTTACACTTGGCCATATAAATGTGTCTCTGCAAAACCAATATAAATATGATAAGATAAGAACGCAATAGGAGAGAGTGTGCTATCAGCACTGGTAAGATCATTTAGTCTCACTATTTTTAATAAAGATGATTGTATGTTCAGCTTCAGGATGCGACTGCAGCATGGTGATGTGTGCTGCAGTAGCACTGTCATATCTGGCTGCCGGTAGCTTATAACATGCTCTCACACATTTATTTTTTTACCATTTTGGGAGGAGTGAAATGTACATATGTGGCTCCAACAAGATGCATTTACACTTGTCCAGTTTCATTTGGAATGCATCTCAAACCACCTCCCGAAGTGGTTTGAGTGATCCGATTTAAATTTGTCTCGAAAGCATTTCAGAGGGCATTTACACCTGGTCTTTTCACAACCGGATAGCTATCCGATCAGAGAAAACACATGAAGTGACCAGGTGTAAACAGGCCCTTTATTAGATCCGTATATGTAGTCTTAAAGTGAAAGCAGCCTAAAATACCTGCTGCCACTTGTGCCATTAATGTTAATCAAACAACAAAAGACAAAGTCACACTACTCTTGACTGAATAACTTCAGTAGCTTTAATAAGAATCAACATATATTTAATTCATACAAGTGAAGTCTATATATTGTTTTATTATTACATTTGTTTATTCAATTCCTTACTTGAATGCTACTAATAAAATACACCTACTGTATCTGAAAAAAAAAATATATATTATTTGTAATTTGCACCTTTGTTCTTATTTTTAAAGGGGGTCTAATGCTATTTCATGCATTCACGCATGACGGAGTATTTCTGTGCCAAAATAATCTTCAGATTTCGGACAGTTTTTTTCGAGTATGGACCTGTATTATGTAATAAAGGGCGGAATTCCTTGTACGGGCACGTCTCCCGGAAGAGCGCGCACACACATCAACCAGAGCAAGAGCATGCCCATCAACGCGCTTCGTTCGGCTTTACGAAAGTTGTCGGCAGCCCTGCACAGGACTTGCTCGAGAAAGATTTGTCACTTTGTTTTTAGACTATGAAATCACAAATGTCACCAAAGAAGTGTGTTATTGGTTGGGAGGGAAAAATAACCTTGCTTCCCAAAGAACCCAGCGTTAAGTGGAGCTGAGAGATTTGTGTTCACGCATTACATTGATGCGCTCTCGATATTTGTCATTAAAATAACTATAGAAACTGCCTTAAATTAACTATCAAAATAAGGATAAAGTCATGTCTGACAGTCCTCAGGATCGGCGATTATGGTTTTATAAACACTGGATTTACAGATCGTTTGAAACTGAAAGATAGAGCGGTGACAGATGATCCCGGTCGTGAGTCGGAACCGCAGGTGCTGAGTAAAACTGCTTCAAATGTCTGTTTTTTTGGCAATAGGCGCCTAAGTGCATTTAATGTAAACAACACGAACGCAGTGAATTCATAAATTCATTATTCATCATTCACTATACGCTAAATTCATTATAGTGATTCAAAAGTTATGCAGGGATAATGCAATGGTGTATTGTGTGTGTTTAAATACATTTGTTTAGCTTCACTTCGCAAAAGCTGTGTGTGCTTGTAACTCTTTAGCTTCGCCCATGGCACGCCTCCAGGAGCTCGGCTGTTTTCGGAAAGACTCGGTGCAGTGTATCTGTCTTTTATAAACCTGATAAAACTAAAGACTCTTCGGAGATGTGAAGGATGCTATACTACTCTACTCAAGATTAACATAAGATTGGCAGAAACTGTGTGTGTTATGTACCCTTTAATAACAAAGATAAAATAATTAAATAAAATAGAGTGAAATAAGATTTATCTTTGCCCACCCCTACTCTGGCCTAAATGATCTATCTATACTATATGCCGATTATCAAAACCCTTGCTACGTGACATTAAATCACATCTGCTAGCAGAATACAGGTCAATGAGAAAACCAGAAACACACACCACACCTGAACAGAACATTCCAGCATTTCAGCATTTCCAGAACCGCACAAGACACGTTTCCTACAAAACCATAAATGAACAAAACAGCTAACCGTATTATATATAATACATAAAGCCATAAAGCATAAAGAAAATACACTTTCCACAGTCACACACTGAAATACCCACATACACGCAAGGGAAACTCCACTAGTGCTGCACATTTGACATATAGCTTAAAGGTCAGACTGGGTTAATAAACTGCAGTTCCACTGAAAGTCTAGTGCAAAGCCCATGTTCAACTGTCAGATATATGAACTTGCAGTATTTACAATACATCTGCTCAGTTTGGAGCTCAAAAGTCCACCGTCACTCAGAACGACCTCAAGCGGTGAAGCTCACGGTCAAAACCCACCGCAGGGAAATAAAGACTCACATTACACAAACTATCAGCGGAGGAACCAACACAAAACATTCCAGCACATAAAAGATCAACAGCTTGTGTAGGATAGATGCCAAACAACAGGGGAGACTTTACTGAATAACTGAATAAACCAAAAATACAATGTAAACCGTATATTTTTTTTACTTGGGGGGGGGCATAAAGGAAAAATAGTTTTTCCATGCTCTTTTTTGAAAATGGTCACATCCATTATTCAGCAAAATAAACGTGACCCTCATTTTATTTACTCTTTGAGTAAGGAACTCACAAAGTCTCTAACTTATCCTCTATTAACTTATTGTTGTTGTTGTTCATTAAAATATATTCAAAAAAAGCTTTTATAAGATACAAACCCTTTTACCCCTTATTGGGAGATTTGGTGCCACATTACAGGAGTGTAAAAATGACTTTAGAAAGATGGCAGCATCATAATTTTACTTTTACACAGAGATTGGTAGGTCTATTAGGAAAATCTGTTGACTTTAGCAATCTTTGTTGCATTATATATGCCAACGGTGACAGTTCAAAAATGGCAAAAAGCACTTCTTGTGTCATTTGCCTCAAGTTTGCATGCCTGAAAGTTATCCTCATATTGTTTTAGATTCTGGTTCTTAACAAACTTTCCTTTTGGTATCTTCATTTTAAAGGCCTTCGATGGTTCAATCCCTGAAATATGGAGATCTTCATGCGGCTCCATGAGTAAATTGGTAAATTGTACACATTTTCAGTGGTCAAAAACCAAATGTGGGTCACTGCATACAGCTGATATTTTTTTTCTTTTAAAGATGAATATCTAAAGAACAAATAATGTTGAAACAAGAAATGCATCTCATGTTTTTCTATCAACACAATTGCATAGAACATACCTGATTTGAGTGCCATAAAAATTATTTTAATTATTATTATTTTTTTAAGTTTGCATGCCTGTAACTCTAAAAGTATTCAAGATATCTTAATATCCTTCTAGATTCTCATTCTTAATAAACTCTCTTTTTGAAATCTTCATTTTCAAGGCCCTATATAGTTCAGTCCCGTAGATATGGGGATTTCAAAGCAGTTCCATGTTCAAGCTGTTGAATTTTACCCATTTTCAGTGATCGAAAACCAAACGTGGTTCACTTTGCACACAGCTGATACTTATTGCATTTAAAGAGGAATGTCTGATGAATAAATAATGTTGAAAGAAATCTATCTTTTTTCCCTTCATTAAAAGAATTGCATAAAACATAGCCCTCTGAGTACCAAAAAACCACTGAAAATGGTCAAGTTGAGGCACATTAACTTGCTCTCAAACATATATTTATAATAATCTATATTTGAATCAGTTTTCGGGATATTTGGAAGATGGGATTTTGTTTATTTTAACAGCTTATGAAGCTACCAAGAGTTCAAATACACGTTACCGCATTGACATCCCTATATCTATGAGACTGAACCATGTAGGGCCTTAAAAATGAAGATTCCAAAAGAAAGTTTCATAAGAACAAGAATCTAAAATAATATAAAAAAAAAAAAAAAAAAAAAAAAAAAAAGACAAAAACGCACTAGTGTAAACAGGGCCTAAGATATCTTTACCACTTATTGAATTAAAGACATTTAAATTTTGTTTTTGGCACTCAGAGAGATGTGTTGTATTCAATTGTTTTGATACAGGGAAACAAGATGCATTTCTAGTTTCAGTGTTATTTGTTCTTCAGACATTCTTCTTTAAACACAATATCTATCAGCTGTTTAAAGAATTACCTACATTTGGTTCTTGACCATTGAAATGGGTAAAATTCAACAATTTGGACATGGAGTCACATTGGGGTCCCAATATCTATATGACTGAACTAGGGACTATTTAATTCATGTTAAGAGGTCATATAAAACTAAATTTTGTTTACTGCAAATAATTTCGACAAACATTATGAATAGACTTCAAGGAAAAAATTAAATGCTACAAAAGTAGAATATGCCTCATTTAAAGGAGTTAATTGCCATATAGCTATGTAGTCTATACTTCCTGTCTGGGTGAGAACTTTTGAACTTTCTGTGCTCGAATCCTCACGGAGACAGAAGAAACTCCTACAGGAGGTGGATGGTATTCTATACAGCGTGTCTATACATGCAGACCTAAACCTCCCTTCTCTGGTCTCCACCACACACTTCCTCCTGAAAGCAGTGATAGCGTCAAACACTCCCCTCTTCCTCGGGCCATGGAAATACTTCTAATGGGGGCTTCTGAAAGTGTAAATTAAGAGGAGGTATAGTTGTGCTCACGACAGCAAAATGCTCATGCATACGTGCACTCACAAGCAAAGACCTCCAGATGGGGGATTGTGGAGCATTTCTGTAATACAGCATTTAGTGATATAGTCAAGAATCACTACTATGGCACATTCTTAGGGATAAGTATTACATTTCAGCACATAACTCGTCCCGCACCATTTGAGCTACAGACATGAATTATACCTCAGGTGTAATATCACTTTCTTGAAACTATAATAAAATGGGAAAAATCCTATAGACTTACACTGAAGGAGGGACATAGAGACTTGGGGGTGGACTCGGGGATAAATATTTAACCATTAACAACCTGTTTTTGTATTACAGTAATAACAATGTGATTTTTCCATTATGGTAATGAGAATTGGTGAATGGGACTGAAACTCAAAAGCTGAAATAAAATAAAAATATTAGATGAAAAATATTGACAACTAAATAAAAAAAGAAGTATTTCTGCGCAAAACATAATTTCTTTCTTTTGATATAATGGTGAAACCTGACCCAGACACGTTCTTAGAAATTCACCTTGAAATACAGTGTGCACGTCATAAATATTAATTATAGAACTTTTATTATGGTGCTTTTTTGTATCATTATATAGAAAAGAGCTTTGTGAACATTCTTCAAAATGTATTCTTTGTGTTCCACATCATAAAAACAGCATAGAAATTTGGAATGAGTGAGTAAATTATTGCCATTTAGGATTGAAATATACCCAGGGGTGCGTTTCCCAAAAGCATCAAACTTCATTTACGTCTTTTCGTTTTTCAAAAATTAAAGCGCCATTTTAGAAGAGTGTGCATGTGTGTACATGCTCTAGTCTAGTACATAAGAAAGAGGCTAAGATTGAATCTGGAAATAAAGCAAAATAACTGAGAAAAAAGGAGAATGATGCCATGTCCGCAATTTTAGCAAAAACATTGCATTAATTCGATCTCAAATGGATTAATTAAAAGAACTTATTGCTGCACCACCTTCGTGACATCATTTACCAAATGCGGTTGAACGACAAATTTGCGACAGTACAGTTTTCGGGAAACAGTCGTGACTAGCCATTTGATTTCTTCAACGTGTTCTAGTTACGATGAGTTACGTCGCTGCTACTACCCCAGAACAGTTTTCTATCATCAGCTGCAGAATTGCAGTGCTCTGGAGCTCCAAGAAGAAACAGCAACGGCACAGAGGACTAGAACCCAGGCCAAGCTTTCTGTCTGAACGGTCCAAAAAAGCTGCAGAGCCATCTGGCACAGGCTCACACACACTGGTAGAGTGGCAGCCACAAAAACACATGGGGGCCTCCACCCACTCACCAAACACACCCATATATACACGCAACAAACCAAATATCAACATTCACCAAACACTTCAAAATACACACTGATCTTGTGCCAACATTTCCACACACACACATAATCTCTCACAGAGAGCCAATTCTAAAAATCCTTTTTCACCAAACAAACATGTCAAATACACTTACTTGTACACACAAGCCAAGCGCCATATTTACTCATTCACCTATGAAACCCTTAGACACACAAAAAGCAAACTCCAAAAACCTACATTCACCAAACAAACTTGCCAAACACTCTTACTAGCGCACAGATCAGAAGCCAAATACCCACATTCACACACACCACAGAGAGGACTGTACAAACAGTCTTTCCAGGGATTTAATGACCTGATATGCTCAAAGCATTGAGCGTGTGCATGTGTAATGAACTTCACTCTTACTTGTTCTCATTACTGGCATCATATCGGGGCATGGGATCCATGTCATTACCATTCACATCATAACTGGCCTCGTTATCCTACAAACAGATCAAAAGCAACAAAAAAACACATGAGAAAATATTCAAACATGGATTTGTCCACCCATTACGTTCATGTGCCAGTTAGGACACTTAAAACATACTAAAATTGAACAACAAAGTACATGATTTTTGGACTTTTACATGTGAATGGCCTTTTTGGAGTAAAGGGGACATGTACTTCCAGGACAGAGCTTATATAAACACAAAAACAACAGTCAATATACAAACAGACTCAGCTTGCGTGCTTTCGTTTTGTTCACTTGCTCTGATCCAAAACTTACTTTGCATCCGAAATTGCATACTGTGTTGTAGGCACTACATTTAGTTTGAAACTTATTTTGTGACCGCTGAACAGTACGTTCTACATAGTATGAATGAAATTCGGACGTACTACATCCGCCATGTTGTTACTGTCATGTGACCTACAGCATCACTTGCATCGCTCCACCACCATTCACAAATCCTCTCCCGTGGCCTCATGGGATGGTAAAGCGCTCACTGAATGCGCACTTCAGAATCTCGGCGGAAGTAGTAGGTCATCCGGGTACTTTTTGCCTACTGTTTTTTGAATACTATTTTTTTTAGACATAACTACTCTGTTGGCGTACGATTTTGTGCATACTATATAGTAGGGAAGTGCTCGATTTTGCCTTGTACTCGAAGCTATTAATGCTATTAATCATAGGTGTGCTAAAAAAATGCTACAAAAGGTATACATCTCAGTAATATTAATACCTCATTTTAGCTAAATTCTAAAGGCAGCATCACATGTATCCCAGAATGCATTGCAATAAACTCAATGGGGGCAAAATCCAAGAGATCAGATGAGCCGAGAGTAACATTACAAATAAACGTACATTCCATTCAATAGTTATAAGTATCAATAAAAATAGCTCTGTGAAATGAGAATGGATTGTTTTATCCAATCTTTCAGTATGCAGTGTGTTTTTATTAGTGCTGTCAAACAATTAATCGTAATTAATCACATCCAAAATAAAAAAAAATTCAGTACACACACATATACTATTATGTAAACACAAACTTTTATTTATGTATAAATACACAAACATGCATGTAAATATATTTATATAAAATATTTATATGTAATATAAATTATATATAAATATACATGTAAATATTTCTTAAATAAATACATGCGTGTGTGTATTTATATATACATAATAAATATACACAGCACACACACATATATTATGTAAACACAAACTTTTATTTTGGATGCGATTAATCACGATTAATTGTTTGACAGCACTAGTTTTTATGCTCTAGAGTATTGTGACATTAGTTTAGCAAACTCCATGGACCACTTTCACATTTATGGGGTTCTCAGAAGTGGAAGCCGTCATAGTTGGGTTCACTATAGAGGTGAACGGAAACAATAAATCTAATTTTTGCAGTGATGCAGTCCCATTTGCTCCAATAGCAAAAGAAGAAATCTGTGATAGCATTTCTCTGACTGAATATTGAAAGATTGATTACGTTGGTCAGAAAAGAGAAAGATTCTTCTTTGCTGTTACTCCCTCAGCCTTTGTATTAAAAACACTCAAGCAGCAGCGGTAACTGATTTTCTGAAATTCATGGCCAAGGTAATAAAAAATAAATCAATAAATAAAAACCTTTGCTAGATTTACAATGTTAATAACTGCCATAACAGTCTATGCAAAGGACCCATTAGAATCAGTTGCAGGTTAAGCCTCCTGTCCAGAACCGATTTATGTGGATAAGTAGAGTGTTCCAAATTGTTTACTTAAGGTTCCATGACAGTTAGGATGCAGGACACTTTTGTTGTGATGCATTTTTTCATTCAAACACGCAAGACGCAGGGCAGTGGAACGGAAAAAAACTTAAAAAAGGTCTAGAAGTTGAACTTCTTTTAACTTCAGCTACACGCTGCAAAGGATGAAAGATGCGAGTGTCCTGTCAAACATGTCCGTCTAGCAAATGTTTACATAAAAAAAAAAAAAACAAGCAGCACAGTGTATTACAAAATTGTGTTCTGTGTGAACGACCCTTACAAGGCAGCTGCCTATGTAGTCAGCGAGTTGGCTCGCTAGGTTTTAGAACAAAGCAAGAATAGCATACTGACATTATGCTCTTACTATTTTCGTTATATCTCAATATATTATTTCTTATATGTCTGTATTCAAGGAATGTATGCAAGAATTCCAGTTTAAAGAACAGCCATACATACAAAGAGTTACACTTACATAGTTCTGTATGAGATCTGGGTGGTTCCTCTCGATACCGTCATCCAGAATGGTAACCACCACATCCTTCCCAGTGTAGCCTCTCTTCCAAGCGCCCACGATATTCATGTCAGACTGACAGTTATGGATGTTATCATTACAGTGCTGCACAGACAGAGAGACAATGAAGGATGTGAAAAATCTAATTAGGTAGAGGGTTACATACACTTAGGCTAACGTTCAAAAGTTTGGGGTTAGGAAGATTTTTAAAGAAATTAATACTTTTATTCAGCAAGGATGCATTAAATTGATCAAAGGGGCAGTAAATACATTTATAATGTTACAAAAGATTTCCATTTCAAATAAATGCTGGTTGTTGTTTTTTTTTTACTTTCTATTCATGAACGCATCCTGAAAAAAAAAAAAAAAAAAAAAAGGCAGCACAGCACAACTTTTCAATATTGATAACAATAAGAAATGTTTGTTGAGCACCAGATCAGCATATTAGAATGATTTCTGAAGGATCATGTGACACTGAAGTAACAGCTGCTGAAAATTCAGCTTTGCCATCACAGGAATAAATGACATTTTAAAATATATTCAAATTATATATATAAAAAAAAGTATCTTTGATTAAATAATTTCAGCCTTCTTTAAAAAAAAAAATATTAAAAACTTCTTTTTTTTTAAACTTGAGTATAGAAAGTATTTTTGAAGAATTGCCATAAATAAAATTAGTGCTAAGATTTGCAAATATAAATTAAATTTGAGGCTTCTGAATATTATTATAGATTAAACAAAAAGTACAGGGTGGATTCAAACCCACGTCTCCCACAGCTCAATGGTGTCTGAAACAGTAAAACAGTAAAATCCTGGCTATTTTTGAAAAAGATCCCAAGCACGTGGTAAAAAGCAAACGTTATTTTTGAAACCTATCTCTGTAAATTACTGCATCTTTTCCTTTTGTATCTCAGACACTGTTATTACATGCGTCACATGGAACTAAATGTACAGTTTCATTGGGCCTAGAGTTGGAATTAGACCCCATCCTGGAAAGTCAAGTTTATTTGCTCCCAAAGTACAACTCACAGGTCAACAAGAGAAACCCGAGCCAAATGGATGCATTCAGGTCAAAGTATTAATGTTATCTGAGCCATATTAACCATTGACAGAGCTGTAACAAATCCATTAGAGAACAAACGCTTAGTTCACTCTCGCCGTTTCGGTCCAAGCTATAAATACGGTCGTATACAGCAAGTGATGACAACTGATGCTATGTGTGCTACGCCTCAAGATTTCAGTAGCAGCCAAAGTGCAACCTTTTGTACATTCTGGTAAATCTGAATGCCTTTTTACCATGCGAAAAGCAAGGATGGCTTCACATTCCTTACGTGCTGATGTACCAAACCACAGACTCTCGTGAGCTGAAGAACATGACAGCTATGAAAACAAGAGCCTGTTTGTACAATTACCTCACTGAAAATGTCTCCGCTAGACGTTATGTTAGAGCTTCCACTGAAAAGTTCGAGGTATCTCTCTGGGTGGTTTTCACTTGTAGAAACTCGGCTAATCTGGCGTGACAGGCATCGTTTCCTTTGAGCGTTCAAACTGACAAATTAATTTTAGTTAAAAACACCAAAGTTTTACTACCTGCCATTACGATTTAGTGAAAAGAGGTCTTAAAAAGCAGAAGATTGGCTTGGTTTGGCACTTAACTAAACACAACACGCGAACAATATTGTACTTAATTGTTTCTCTCCTCCACATTCGCAACACATTTCAATTCTGTAATGGGCAGTATAGCTGACTTCAACAGAATATTAAGCAGCAAATAACATATCTGTCAGGATTTGAAGATAATCTATGAATTGACTGGATAATAATGTCATAATATAATAGTTTTTACCCCAAAGTTTCTTCCTCATCAGAGAGTTTTACCTTGCTAACATTAGAAGGAATAATATGTATTGTGAAAAAAGCTTCACAAATAAATTGCACAGAATAATTTCCCCTGTCCCTGTGCCTTTTCTTACATCAGCAGAAAAGAAAAGCGGTTTCTAAGGCAAAGAACGTAAATACATTTTAATGAATACATGATTTTTCCCTTTCAGAATAAGATGTGCTTGATGAATCATTCACTGTAAGACCTTGGTTAGGGACTCAAGATTTGAACTATAATGCCACAATTTTTTTGCAGTAGACTGGGAAATGATATAAACCATGATAATGATCAAGACTTCACCAGTGTTTTCTCAAGAATTCACAAGAACGATTTACAACATGTTGAGAATACTCACTATATACCACATACTGCTCCATTTAGCATCATTGAAGTAAATGGAGTTGGACTGGACCATACTGGATTGTACAGGACCAGGATATGAGGGTTTATAATCTCGCTTTATTCTCCTCTTCACGACCTGCTGTTGCACCCATTCCACCTGAGAAAGAATGAGAAGAAATCCTTTAGAAACGGACAAACACAAACATCTTTTCATAACATCCATTCTCTGTAAACAGTCTTCTAATTAAACCAAAGATGGTTACTGGAAAACCGTAATGAGAAACATCCTACCCAGTTTTTAAGTATTAAAATCAACATAAAATAAAGGCACACACACTACCATGATGTATACACACTGCACATTTTTAAAAATATTTCACTACAGCAATACAATAATGAAAAAATAAGCTTCTTGGCATTAAAGTAATGAGAATTTGAGGAAAATGTGATTAATTATGAAGAAAAAAAACCTCAAAATAAAAATTCTTAATATAAAGTACCAACATTCTTCATCTTAATTTTTCCTTTCAATATTGGGGTGAAATATGACCATCTTTTGAAATATGACCATTCTTTTGATTTTCTCTCCTCCACAGAATAAAAAAGACATTTATTGCACTATATACAGTTTTGGTTTGTCTGTATATTTGTGGCCGAGACACCAATGGTTTTTGAAAACAATGATGTCAAACCTGAAGAGACATGTCTTGACACAACATATTTCAATGAATACACAAATGTGAATGAGATTTGAGAGCTACGGAGGAAAAATTTGTGCAATTTTTTGAGCCCTTTTTGGTCACCATTCACTTTGACTGTATGGAAAAGAGCAGCATGAACAAACTGCTAATTATCTCCTTTTGTGCTCCACAGAAGAAAGACAGTCAAATGTGTTTTGAACAACACGGCAAGTAAAATATTACAGAACTTTAATTTTTGGATAAAACAACACAAAACAATGTGTTAACTTAACCCTCCTTTTCAGGATTATTGACGAATACACAAAACGTTGTTTATAAGCGGAACCATTTACTCGCTTTGCATTGTTGTGCAACAGTTGTTTTGGATACACTGTGAGTTCTATTCATTGATGAGCAAGATCAGGAGTCCATATAGACCATAGAACACACAGGTGTGGGGTTGTCATAGTGACAGCCTGACCTTTGGCTCCATGGAGATGAAGCTGTGTGTGCCTCTGCTGAAAAGCGTCGACCTTTTTATCGTCCGGCTGTGGAAGAAATGGTAGTAGTCCTTCAGATCACCAATCTACAGGAACAACACACAAAACTGTCATTTACTGCATTGCAAACAAAGATATATCACATAATAACTACATTATACCACCACATCACAAAATATCAGGTTGTGAAATGAGAATCCAAACACAGTGCCATACTAAGTAACTAAAAAGAGCAAATCGGGGCAGGTACATCTAATATGTAACAATATCGGTATGAATAAAAAAGCAAGAGCTACAGCAATATTCACCAGAGACACGTTGAAACTGGCTCATATCATTAATTATTTAGAATGTCATTGACTGAAGATTGGTTACTCAAGAGGCTGTATCACTTTCCACTAAACAGATTCATTTGACAAGTGCAAAAACACTAGGCAGCCATGACACATTCTCCACAGACTACTGTACTCCATAGGGATACATAAGTCTGCCATAAAAAACAATGACTCTTGAAGCCTACGATAAGCCTTGCCAGATTACAGTCAGTGAAATAGGCTTATAAAGCAACTGCTTCAAAATTAAATTGATGTAGGGGAAACTTCTGGCTTTATAAATAGCATCTTATACTTTCTTGTAGTTCACAAACACATAATCTACAACTGGCTCCAAATGCAATCTCACATTCCAGGATCCTATAGCAGACTCCCACAGGAGGACATGATGAGTCTGATGAGTTGCAAAGTTGAGGAGTGTTTAAACTTTCATAAATTGTTACTTTGGATGCGACAACCTCGCAGTTGAGGAAGGAACTCTTAGCTGGCACAATAAGCACAGATTAACGATAAGATAGCACATTGTGAAATCAGAGATTGAACACAGTTGCGGCGAAATCTCTAACCACATGGCAGATCTGAGATCTGACATACAGGCTTGTTGCAGTAAAGAGCAAAGTTTAAGACCATAAACTTACATTAACCTGTTATTTATTTAAATGCACCAGCATTTTTTTTTTACGATCAAAGTACTAACTGTATAACCAAACATATTATTAAACTAAATTATTATGAAGACTCTTTCTTGCTCCTGGGAAGAAGATGAAACTGAATTGAGGCCAAGGCATTTTATGCCACATAATGCAGTTCTTGACTTCTAAAAAACTTGGCTTGACAAATTAAAAACCAGACTTGGCTGTAAAAGGCTGCATTATGTATAAATTTGACTATCACATATTTCATTTTCTTAAAACATACAGTATGAAACGAACTTTTTAGCCTTTGTAACATGTTACAGTGAATGTTACATGTCATGAATCCTGCTGAAGCTGCATGTCACGCGTGACTTGAGTTCGTAACTTATCGTTTTCAAATACAGAAGTACACCTTTGCTAGCATTCATAACTGACAGAAAATAGTAGACTGATACAAGGTAGCAGATCCAAGCAGTTAAGTTTCAAAAACACCTGTTGTTGTTGGGAGTCAGTAGAGACCTATTTGTTCACTGGATTTTACTCTGAGAACTGGATATTCTTGGGCTAAAAAACGAGTCTTCAGACACATTCATGAAGATTAAAATCTTCAAAACATAAATTCAGCATTCTCAACTATCACAACACAACATGTAAAACTTTGTGAAACTTGCGTAAAGCTTCCAGCCTTGACGTTTGAACTTCAATCAAAGTGATAACACACTTGAACTGATGGGAAAGAGCACTGGACCGCAAATACTATGAAATAACACGTGAGATTCTTCCAAACATCTTTGTGCAGGACACACTTACCTGGCCCAGGTTTCTATACCCATATTTATTGGCGATATGCTCTGCTTGCTCAGGTCCGCCGGCTATCCGAACAGCCCAGTGGTTGGTGTAAATCCGAGCTTTGCACGGAGAAGACGAGAAAAAAACCAAGCACAGCGAAACCAGGACGCACGGGAGGCTGTTCAAAACCATCTTTCGCCCTCTCTTCTCTCTCCTCGACTCTCCCCAGCACCCCCGGTTTAGGAAAACAACCAAACTTCGTCTCGCCGTTCAGTGGGGATTCTCATAGAAGTGTCGCTTGAGCTCCACATATACTCAACAGAGGGTGAGCGCAGGATTTAAACTGGATACGAGCCTCCGAACGCTTCAGCCTGCAGCGCATCGGCCGCACACACTCCGACGCCACAGAGAGAGAGACGCAAGAGTCTGTTTGCACAGCTTTGGCTTGATTTGTTCTCTCAAGACAGTGCCGTTACTTCTGCCTTTATTTTGTAAAGTGGAGATATGGCTCTAGCGCCTCCCTCAAATAACTACAGAGAGAGTCGGGAGAGTACGGACAACGAGCCGTGTGGGGTTACCGGGGATCCGCAGGGTCTTAAAGACACACCGCGTTCCATCAACACAGATCCGGCTGCGTTGTGACATTTATCACAAAGATGAGATTCCCAGATCCCTCTGTGAAGATAGTGACAAATTATATAGTTTTGGTTTGTCTGTATATTTGTGGCCAGTAATGTAGTTTTATAACAAGTATTAAATTTGTTTGTTCCAGTCTTCAAATTTGATTAGCCATAGGGGTGCTTAAATTTAATATAACAGCACTGGGTTGTTTTCATACGGTGGCGCATTGCTGCCACATACATAATATTTTTTCCACTCAATTATGTCGGAATAACGAGATGTTTATGTAGTTAAAACGACATCTTTTTCTCGTTAAAACGACATCTTTTTCTCGTAATAACGAGAAGTTTTGTCGTTAAAACAACATATTTTGTACATGACGTGTACGAAATATAGTTCCTTTATCTGATCTATAGATCAGTTTATCAGTTAAATAGGCTATTCAGTTCACATTTATTTGTATTGGCCTAGCGCTTTTCACAATACATATAGTTTCAAAGCAGCTTTACAGGAACTGCATGTCAACATTACAGTTTGGTGTAATCTGTTATTAAAGGTGACTCTGTGCAAGTTGTGTAATTTCAGAAATTTAGGCTACACATGCAGTTAACGAACAATGTATTAAATTTAAACAATGTATTAGGCCTAAGGTAGAAACAACGAGCTAATTTAAGTATGTTACAAAAAGATTACAATGTCTAGAAAAACGTGTAGGCTAGTAAACACCATACTAATAAAACATACTATACAGAAAAATTGGTTTGTGCAGAATTTTATCTTTTAATATCACTTTGTAGGCTATATTAAGCGACGTTAAGCTTTTTCTTTATAACGGTTTTCTATGAGAGGAAAACACTTAACGTGTGTAGCCTAATTAAACGAATTGCGTTCATATTCTGGGCTCATCTGCTTTGCTCTACATAATATGGTTTATTAGTATGATCTTTACGGAGTTCGGTCTTTTAATATCACTGTCTTAGTACATTAAGCCATGTTAAGCGCTTTAGGAAAACGCTTAACGTGCAGTTAAACTCGCTGCAATTCTACACTACCTATCAAGTCAATCCCTGAATATTAAATTAAATTCTAATCTTTCTAAATAACCAGCTAATATTCATGAATTCATTAAGAATATGGACAAACTTTATTTTAGGCTACTGTATTTTAGCAATTTTAGGCTATTGCGCTGAAGTATGAGACTACCGCTCTACCGTTGTGTCGTTATTCCAAAACTCGTTTTTGTGCATGTGAAGGATGCTATTTTACGTGGATACTGGGACACGAGTAAAGTGTAAAGCATTGTTAACATAATAAATAATAGTTTAGCGTCCAAGTGCGAAAATAGAAATATTTGGATTCGTGCCGAATGAGAGAGGAACCCAAGTTTCAGTTTCAGCTTCGCTTTAAATAAATTAGTTTAGGCTTTAAAATAAATATTGTTTGTAGCTAATGAATGCCATTATAATTTGTTTATTTTATACTTATATTTTTCATTCTTGGTTTGTATTGAATACCGTTACATTTTATTAAAATTTTAAGGATTTGTTGTGGAAATAGCCTAAAATACAGGTTTATAGCCTAATTTTTGTAAAATTTTCGTTTTTACCGGCATTTTAGCTACATTATTTTTGAATGTAGCCTATAATAAAATACTACTGATACACCAACGGGATTTATCTGGGGTTTATTTTTTCTCCTCTCAAAAACTTAAGTCTGACCCGATGCATGTGACATCAGGTGCAACTTATTTTCCAGAAAATAAGGAATGCTAAATGATAAAAATATCTCGTTTTTACTAGAAAAGATGTCGTTTTAACGACATATCTCGTTATTACGACATAATTGAGTGGAAAAAATATTATGTATGTGGCAGCAATGCGCCACCGTAGTTTCCCAGTGTTTGGTTGGAAGGCGATTTCTCTCGCCAGTGTGCAGAAAACCCGGAGTAAAGTAGAAAAACACAGAATGATGCTTTTTCCCCACTCAATTTTAAAGGCCCCTTCACACCAAGGATGATAATAACTATAAAGTTTTGACAATCAGAGCTCAAGCATTTAAAATGGCAAAAGGCATAACTGCAGTGCGTGCTTAAAATAAACAGAATGTTTTCATCTGTTGGTGTGGATGCTAATATAGTTATCGTTATAGTTATCATTCTTAGTACTAAAGACGATAACTAGCCTAACTATAAAGTTTTAACAATCTGTGTGAATAGGGAAGTCCACGCCACAGATAACGATAACGACAGAGAAAAACGATATAGTTGGAATCATATTAAGGATACATTTTTCCAACTGGTGAATGATAAAAACACTGACAGCTAATCAGAATCCATCCTGCTTTAATAAGCTTGAGCATTTAAAATGGCAAAAGACATAACTGCAGTGCGCACTTAAAATAAACCAAATGTTTATCATCCAGAATGATAAAATAGTAATCGTTAGTTATCTTTATAGTTATTCTTTGTGATACCAAAGATGTTAACCAACTTATAAAGTTTTAAAAATTGTTATAATTCTGTAAGAATAGTGAAGTCCATAACAATAACGATAATGACACAATGGAACGATACTGTTGGAGTCACTTTCAGGACATTTTTTTTTCCAGCTGATGAACAATAAAATCATCAGAATTCACCCGACTTTAACAAACTTGTGCATTTACAGCTGCAGACACATAGCCAAAGTGCGATTATAATAAACAGAACATTGTCAGTCAGTGTTCTTGGTGTGAATGGGCCTGTTCCAGTTCATGTATTGCTAAGTAACATATGCAACGCTTGATGCTTTGGCTTATTTTGGGACTATTTTCCTTTGCGGAGAGACAATTAATAGGCCTAGTATACAAACTGGCCAAGATTTTGGTCTGAAATATTAAATATTGCCAATTAACTTTTTATTATTTTAGAGCAACATAACATTCACAGAATTTCAGCATGACTGCTTACAGCTGAATCACAGCCCAGTCATATTGTGAGTATGATATTGTTTATTGTTGACATTCATCATCCATCAGTCAAGTTGTTTTTCTGTACATTTGTATACCAACTACAAAAAAATTGTTTGCCTTGTTGTTTACTTCGAGTCCATAACATTCTGTCCATAAACTTGTGACTTACAGATCTAAGGTGGAGGGCTGCTTATAATTATTCCTCTCACAGTCGCATCCGCTCGTCACCAGACATACTTTTGATGGCATCATTATGTGGCGAGCGTTACGCGTCGCTCTCATTCACGTCATGATTGATTGATCTTTGTTTTGGTTATCCCTCCGCGCTCTGTTCCGTTTGCAGTACAAGTGCGAATCAGCATAATTGCACTAATTACGGCCAATTTCTCCGTGAATGGAGCCGCTGTCAAATCCGACAACAGACGAGGGACAAGAATATCTCACGGTCCTTATAAACGAGATGAAAGGGGGACGAAAACACCCCGTGAACACGCCATTGAGCGCGAGAGCAGGATTGCAATTTAAAGCACCGAGGGAGGAGGAGAAAAGGGGGAACATGCGGAGATTTTAGAGAGAAATCAAGTACCCAGCTCACGGAGGTAGCGGGCAACCCCATTCAGCGCGTCGCTTCTCTACCGGGGGGCGCAAATTCCGCTTGACAGCCATTACCCTGCGAGCCCGAGTCGCCCCCCTTCAAGTGTCTTTCTCTGAGAACAGTTACCAGCGTGCATTCCTTCTGCTGCAATTAAGCCTTTATTTATCACCTCTTCAGAGCTGAGTAAACAAACGTAATGTGCGGAAATCACTGGATAATTATGATCCCAGGGTGCGAATTATGGGGGTTTGGGGGGTCTGACCCTCCTAATTAAGGCTCGAACCCTTGAAGTATGTATTATTATTTTTTTTTATTTAGGCCTGTTTATTTTTTTTTATTTTTTTTTCAAAGAAGTATTCATAGTTTCAGTTCACAGAAAGTTAGATTACAAGGAAAGGCTGGAATACACTGTAAAAATTATTTTCATGATTTGCTATCACAACATTTTTTTTTTTTTGCCAAATCAACCTAGATAATTAACTTGGTTCAGATAACCTAATATTTTGAGTTTCTGTTGATTAAATCAATCGCCTTCATTGTATTAACTCAAATTTTTAATTTCAATGAACTCAACATTTTAAGGCAACCAGGTAACTTACAATTAAGTTAAACCAACATTTTTTTAATATTTTTTTACAGCATAGGCTACGACTTTTGCCCTGATGTATAATCTGGTCGAGTCAACGTCAGTTGCCGAAAATCAGAGACAGTCACTTTGGCCATTTGGAGTTGACAGATTTCACAGAAAATCAGGTAGGCTAGTGTATGATGATGGGCACAGACTCCAATCCTTTTTTTTTTTTTTTTTTTTTTTTTAGCTTATTTAGCTCAGTTTTTCTCTGTAACCATGTAAATTCAGGCAAGTAAACGATGTGTTTTAAAATCTGTTCCGATTTTAAAAGTTGTGCGCCACTGAAGTCACTTTCGCGTGTCAACAGTTCGCTGTTTTGTTTAGAGTAGGCTACATCCACAAAAATACTGTCATTATTTATCACTGTATTATAGATTGACAAATTACAAATATATTGCAAAACCCTTTTGTTTTTATTTAAGATGCTTTTAAACCTATAGTCCACCCCCTTAAGATGTTTGAATGGATGTCATCATTTACTCACCATTTTGTCACTCCAAATTAGATCTATCTATCCATCTATCTAATGTCCATGTTTTGGACCCCATTGACTTTAATTATAAGGACAAAACCATTTAAATGTTGTTCAAAATATATTCTGCAGAAGAAAGAAAGTCATACAGTTTTGAACAACAAGAAGGTGAGTAAACAAGGACAGAATTTTAATTTTGGGTGAATATCCTTTAATGATGAGTGAGATAAACCTAAACCGAAATTTACTGACAAAAATGATTGTTTAATTATATAAGCCTCCTTTAATGTCATTGAATAAGTTTTACACTGCCAGTGTAACTCCTCAGACCACCTGACAAGGAGTTCTGTGGCTAATGCATAAAATCCATTTATTCATTTGTGCACTTGCTCACCAAATGCAATAAGAGAAGTGGGTCAGCAGCATGTTAAATGAGTTGCCTGGTTGATGCAGTCAAGACTATATTACTTGATAGCTTCACTAAATTGAATTTATGCAGAGAGGATTTTATGTGCTAAATGCTGATGAGACAGTAGTCAAACATCACACAGGCTGGGCCCATTGACCTGCATATGTGAAAGGGACAGGCAGCCAGAAAACACACAGCAGCAACACAAAAAGGGCTCTGTGGCCCTGATGGCAATGTGGGAGCCCCTCACTGGTCTCACTGGCAGGAGATCATTGTTATTCTCAGCAAATCAGAGCATGGATGACACACAACTTCATTCTTAGAAACATTTTCCCTCTATATGCACACACACACAGAGACTACATTATTCTGAGCCAGCCAGCTATTCAGCTGACAGACACTCTTATGCTATAGCAAAGTAAATGAATGCAAACACTGCATCAATTAATGCAAAGCCTCACTGCATCAGAGTAATTAACACTGCAGGCCAGCCCTGTATATGTTGAAGTGGATGAAAATACACAATAGTGAGTGCCATGAAGACTGCATCATCATCTGAAGGTCACAGGAGCAGTGATACAATGAAGGACGACAATTCATTGCTGTGTGACATAACACATAATACAAAATTTAAAAGGATTATAATCCTGTCTTCACACACACACAAAAAAGAAAGTCAATGTTGTTTGGATCCCAATGACTTTCAACATCTTTTCACAGTAGAAAGATATTAAATATATTTTAAAAAAATATTACAAAATAAAACTGTATTTGTTTATTTATTTATTCCTCCTTTATTTTTATAATATATATATATATATATATATATATGGCCTTGAAAAATAATGACCTAATTTCAATAATAATGCAAAAAGAAACGGAGGATGTTATAGAACAGTTCCAATCTTGGTTTCTCATTGGTCAATACTTTCCAGTCATGATATATTCCACAATAAAGTAACAGCTATGACATCACTGTGAATCATTATTTTTATTCCTTAGCAACATTCTGTTACGGTAGGGACTGTTGAAAAGATGCCAAATAAAAATTTGCTTTAAAATTTTTTTATTTAAATGAACATTTGTCTCCCTGATATTTTTATTATGCAGTAAATGCTTTTTTTTTTTTTTTTTTAAAGCAATATGGCTGCTGCACATTGTGCCTAACAGCCTTAGCAATTTCTATACTCTGAATATAGCACAACCCATAGCATATTGTTAAATTATATATCCTTACAGAAGTTTTAAAAAAAATTATAGTGTTTACATAGGCTACTTGTATCGTAGTATCATGTTAGTTGAATTGTTTCATAGTGCACCAATGATACAACTGAACCATACTGTGTTACTTTCCCCCACTCTGACAGCACACTTAATAACACTGATGCTGGCGCCCTCTAGTGTTCATAATCACACGCGAAACGCTGAAAGACAAAACAACTGATAAATAAATAAATAATACCCAGATTATGTCAAATACAGAATTAAAACAGTCATTTAAATATACTCAATTGTTATATGTGGTTGTCAGTAGACATTGCAGAAAAAAGAATCCAGCGCTGAAAGGATTCATGAGAAAACTGAAATTTTGATCTGTACACCAGTGGTTGTATTTGATTTTTAACCCTTAATAATTATTTTTATTGAAAAACATACCAAATTAGAATCTTGAATCTTAGGATCACAATTTTTATTTTTTTATTTAATACATAAAGAAGCAGTGTTGTCATAATTACAGCAGAAACACCAGAGGAAATCCAATGTAGTGGTCTATGAATATTGTGTTGGACAATGGAGGGACGTCCAGTCAAAAAGGTTCACTGAATGATTTTGGTCTTCATGTCATTGCAAATGGTCTCCAGGGCAGAAGCAATGCAGCATCAGAGTGTTGTTTGTCATATGAGAGCGATTGAAAACGCGCCACAACAGCACTTCAACCTCCTTGAACAGAACTGGCTTAGACGAGATAAAGCACCTAAGCTAATTCCAGTTTGTAGCCTTTGCCCTGCAAATCTATTAAGGAGATGTTGGTGAGATGTACTAATTCACTTTAACCTTCATGGGTATTTTATCGCTTCACAAAACGGGTACCATATGCATATGCATGTGTAAAATTACAATGAATAGTTCTACATTAGACACTTGTCTAAATACATTAATAGAAGTCTTGTTTTATATATATATATATATATAAATATGTATTAGATATAGATAGATAGATAGATAGATAGATATACACTACCGGTCAAAAGTTTGGAATCGGTAAGATTTTTAATGTTTTTAAAAGAAGTTTCGTCTGCTCACCAAGGCTGCATTTATTTAATTAAAAATACAGTAAAAACAGTAATATTGTAAAATATTATTACAATTTAAAATAACTGTTTTCTGTTTGAATATATTTTATAAAGTAATTTATTCCTGTGATCAAAGCTGAATTTTCAGCATCATTACTCCAGTCTTCAGTGTCACATGATCCTTCAGAAATCATTCTAAAATGCTGATTTGCTGCTCAAGAAACATTTATTGTGTACAATTGTACAAAATATTTGTGTACAATATTTTTTTTTCAGGATTCTTTGATGAATAGAAAGTTCAAAAGAACAGCATTTATTTGAAATATTACCTTTTGTAACATTATAAATGTCTTTACTGTCACTTTTGATCGATTTAATGCATCCTTGCTGAATAAAAGTATTCATTTCTTTTCAAAAAAATAAAAATAAAAATTCTTACTGACCCCAAACTTTTGAACGGTAGTGTATAATGTTACCAAAGCTTTGTATTTCAGATAAATGCTGTTCTTTTGAACTTTCTATTCATCAAGGAATCCTGAAAAAAAGTACACAACTGTTTTCAACATTGATAATAATCATAAATGTTTCTTGAGCAGCAAATCAGCATATTAGAATGATTTCTGAAGGATCATGTGACACTGAAGACTGGAGTAATGATGCTGAAAATTCAGCTTTGATCACAGGAATAAATTACTTTATAAAATATATTCAAACAGAAAACAGTTATTTTAAATTGTAATAATATTTCACAATATTACTGTTTTTACTATATTTTTAATTAAATAAATGCAGCCTTGGTGAGCAGACGAAACTTCTTTTAAAAACGTTAAAAATCTTACAGTTTCCAAACTTTTGACTGGTAGTGTATATATACAGTGCACAGCATAAATGAGTACACACCCTCTGAAACTTCTGAAAGTCAGCAATTACTCAATTACTTAGAAGACATGTTAGGGTTCTTTAGAGATATAATGTTCCAGCAAGTCTGCTTAATCAATTACCAAAGAAGCATGTCAAAATTATTTTCTTATCAAGGTGATAAAATGTTGTGTAGCAAAAATGAGTACACCCTCCTAAAAGTTACTAAATAAAATGAAAAAAAAAATTCTGGTGTAAGTTTAAGGCAATGTTTGATCAACAGGTAAGTATGTTCAACCAAAACATTTAAAGAGAAGTAATTTCTTGACAATTAAAAGTGTTATATAGCCCACTGAATCATTCTCAGACTTAATGCTGACAACAATGGAACCACTTGGGAGAGAACTGTCAGGAGACTTATTTCTTAGCACAAAAGAGGACAGTGGTACAAGTGGATTCCCAAATCATTGTTTTAAGTGTGAAAATATAGCAAAAGTAACAGAAAATCAAAAACAATGGACTTGTGACAAGGACCCTGAAATAATCAGGCCTTCATTTTAAGCTTTAAGTTAGTGATGAGGGATTTTTTTGCTAGACAAAGAGCAGGAGAAATACCAATCGAGTGTCTCAGAGCCAGCAAAAGCTATGAAAAGAGTGACTGTTTATCTCACAGAGTAAGATGCAACCTGCAGAAATGACATGGCTGTTGTTCTAACTGGAAATACCTACTGTAGCCAAAGCACAATAAAGTCAGTTAGCCATTTACAAAGCCCATATTTACAAAAAATAGATTCTGGGAATCAATACTCTGGTCTCATGAGACCAAATCAATCATTTTGGATCTAACAGCATCCAAAATGTTATGGTGTTGCTAGAGGAGGAGTACAGTGAGAAGTGCCTGGTTCCCACAGTAAAGTTCAGTGGTAGTAAAGCTCTTATATAGGGGTGTATGAGTGCTGAGGGTGTGAGGGAGTTGTGCTTTATCAGTGCTGTCATGAATTCCCACAGCACTGTGTAATTTAATACACAAACTTGAAACAGAAGATGTTACTCTTTTCTCATTCTCTGCATTGTTGGGCATTTTTTCAACATGACAATGAGGATATGCATTCTCCCAAGGTGAAAAACCTTCTGTGGACATGTATTGCACTCAATCTTAACACTCTTGAGCACCTGTGGGGGATTCTGTAGAGACAAGTTGAGCAACACTCCCCATTAAACATCAGAGCATTTAAGGAGCTCATTATCCAGGAGTTAAACAGGACAATTTGTCATGAACTTGTACACTCCGTGCCAAGAAGGGTCAGAGCAGTATATTCAAAATTATGGAGGGCATACTATGTGCTAGAATATTATACATTTGTTGAATTAAATCTAGGGTGTACTCATTTCTGCAATCCTTAATTTAAACAAAATTAGCTAATTTACTTATTTTATGGCTATTAATTACATATACATTCAAAAAAATGAACTTTCACTGTTGTTAGTTTCACTCAAACCACCCTTGTTCACATTACTTAAAAAACTAATGGAACTACATGAATGTAATTTAACTACATTGTTTCTACTAAAAATGAGTATTGTCAGCTTAAGTGTTTGTTCGGTCAACTTAACATTGCTGAGTGAAACACACAAATTAATGTTGACAACTAACTGGGCAGTGGATCCGTAGTTCCCAACATGCTTTGCAAGGGACTGCATTAGGAGAGTAAATTTAGGGATTAAAGTGTTATTTTATATTTTATGTTTTTCAGTAAAGGGAAAGATGTCAGTTTATGATAGTGTTTCATGTTCAGTTATGTTGGATATTTAGAGGAGTTTCTGTAATGTTTTTGAATTTTGTGGTTACCATTATGCAGAAGAGTGGCGCCTGTGTTTAGGCTGTGAGCCTCATATACGCATGTTTATAGGATAGAATTCCTGCTCTCAATTCAACTGAGTTTGTTCAATGAGTTATTTTTTTGAGTGCATTTTGTAAAGAAAATAGTTCATTTAATAAGGTAAATTAAGTCAATAAATGTGTTCACCTTACGTAATAAACATAACATTATTAAGTAAACTGCACATATAAATATTATGTAACAGTGACATTCAAATGATTTGTATTTACTCAAAGAAATTTTGTCAGCTTTACTTGAATTTCTTTTGTTCATACAACTAAATTGTTATTTGTACAAATTACTCAATATAGTTGCGTGGAACCACTTGACACTTCTTTTTTAAGTAAATCCAACAATTAATTTTTTTTGAGTGTATTTCTCAGTTTTTATTATGTATATGTTTAATACATTGTAGTTTTGCCATTTTTCCATGAATTGTATGAGTTATCATAAAGAAAATACATCTTTTGTATTTGTTCAGAGGGGGTGTACTCATTTATGCTGTGCACTGTATATATATAGAGAGAGAAATTTTGTCCTTTTTGTGTGTGTGGAGTGTGGATATAAAAAAAGGAACTGACTCTTCTGCTGTAATTAATCACAGTCTTCAAGCAGAAGTTATTGAATGGAACTGAATCAACACTGAACTGACTTCAGCTGAATAATGACTGTTTAGATTGTCTTTTAAGAGCTGCTTTACAGCAGAATTGAACTGTTTGCATAATTGAGTCATTTTCCTGTTTATCACTGTAAAGTTGCTTTGAAACAGTCTCTATTGGATAAAGCTTTGCATAAATAAAGGTTACTTGATTTTACTGGTCTTTTACCCTCAGAAAATACCAGATTCTGTAGAGTCAGAAAAATCATAGTCTGAATTACAGAAATAAAATTTATACCCTTTTTAAAAAAAATATATCTGAATATATCTGAATCAAAGATATTTAAAATTACATTCAAAACAAGTGAAATAATTTTCAAAGTGTCTAGTGATTGACCAGTTATTACACTAAAAACAAACAAAGTGATTCTTCAGGAAGTTAAAAAAAAAAAAAAAAAAAAAGTGTAACATTTGCTACTGAAGAATTGGCTAAAATTATTTGGCTACACATTATTTTAAGGTGTCTTTGTTACACTGTAATTATACATTTAATTACTGAGTAATATTAAGTAACTACATGTACTTACTATAGTTTTAGGGTTAATTGCATGTAATTATGCATAATTTATAGTTTATTTTAACTACAAAATCAGCATAAAGCAGATAGAGAAAATCAGCCAAAGTAAATAGAGATGCACCAATATATCAACCAATAATCGGTATTGGCCGATAGTGTGAAAATTTGCTTTTATCGGCCGATACAGATTATTGGCGATATAATCGATGCATCTCTATTTACATTTTTTTTTAAACAAACTACTAAAATTGGTTGATTTTAAACAAAATTAAACAGCCGATTAGTCAGGGCCGATATATCCTGTCAATCAAAAAAGGGCAGGAAAATGCACTGAATTTGTACTTTGTGTAAAGAAAATGCTAAGAAACCATTTTAATGTTCAATATTAATAGTAATTATATGAATTAATAACATTCAGAAAGAAATATTAATTTAATCTTCAGAATTTAGTTAGTGTTAATATTAATTTGAGTATTGCGTTTGTTTATAACCGATACCAGGTACTCTGAAACAAGTTGATGAAATGGAAAGAAAGTTATTTGCATTTCTTTCAAAATATATTTAAAAATATAATGATTAATTATAATGAAATTATTAATTTAAAAGGTATAAAAGGCAGAACCCCCAAATTATCAGTATTGGCAGATATCACACTGAATAATCGGCTATCTGTATCGGTGCATCTCTAAATGTAAATAATTTAGATGCATCCCAGATGCATACAAAAGACTAACAACACAGGTGAATAGCTCAGAACCTTTATTCAGAGGGCAACAAGAGTAAAATATAAAATGTATGGGCTGTTTTTCCTTTCTGTCAGGTGACAGAAATCAATCTCAGAACCATTGTATAGGAGAACAATCCCTAGAGGAAAGGACTCGAGTGGTGCGCTCTTGATGTTTGCGAAGCCCCTCAAGATGTCTGAATGGATGAAACCCCCACAGTTCACCCTCCTCCGCCATCAGTGCTCTAGTTCTCATTGCAATGTCTCTCTGAAGTTTTCCTCAATGCTTTTCCTTTTAATTTTTTGCTACATCTCTGCAGTTTTTAAAAGTAAACAAAACAAATGTCCTTCAAAAAAATAAAATGGAGCGACCACATCTCATGTTCAGCTTCTTAACATTTACAGTATATATAAATACTTACATAAATATCTTACATGGAAAAACCTAATTCAGAGAAGGAAAAAACAAATGGAAAAAAAAGCAGAGGAGAACTTCGGAGGAGGGGGATGGGGGAGAACTGATACAGCGTGTGTGTTTTGTGCGAGTGTGCATTTCATGTTAGAGTCAGGACAGTGCGGACACACAGATTTGGGCGTTTCAGATCAGTAACGGTATAAACGGAGCATTCAGTTGGCCCAGTAAGGAGAGCTGCTGTAGTTGGACTTGCCCTGACTCTTCTGCATGCTGTTGGACTGACTGCGTTGCCCCTGCAGAAGACATCAACATTAACAGTTAGTCATATATCATATTTGATATGCACAATTCTAAGGCCTCTAAATGATCAACATGATCAAAACTTTACTGAAAATTTACACACAATCTTCTAAACATGTCTTCTGTCATCTGATTGATAGCTTATCTCCCGGTTTCACAGACAAGGCTTAAGATAGTCCTGGACTAAAATGTATGTTTGAGCTGTTTTAACTGAATGCCACTTACACATATTAAAATATGTCAGAGTCATTGTTTAGTCTCAAGATGTACACCAGTAATGTTTTTTCTAAGGCATGTTTATAAAAGCTACTTAAATGTCCTAATTGAACTAAGGTCTAATCCTGGCTTAATCTAAGCCCTGTCTGTGAAACTAGGCCTATATTTTTTTTAGGTCATTAAATTGTAAAAACGTCCCCCTTCAGGAAGTGGTACATGTGTCTTTTTGCTGTGAAATCTTTACAGATTTTTATAAAGTTAAATATAAGAATAACATTAATAGTAATTTCAAGATGAACATTTACTACACTGAAGCAACTTGGGTTTACTTGATTATGTCAACCGATTATATAAAAAAAAAAAAAAAAAAACAAACTAATTTCTGTAATTAATCACGATCAATCGCGATAAACATTGGTGTTTAATGTTTTTATATTCTAATAATTTCAGTGACTCTCCAAATTAATGTAGAAACAACTTAAAAGATGCCATTAAACAAATATTTAAAATATACTGTCTTTATGAATGAAGGCCAGTATCACTGATACAAATACTGCTACTGATGTCTCTAGGAAATATATATTTTTTTTTTAACTGAAAGCTATCAATTTCAACATTAGACTTAAAAATTCTCATACAACTCGAACTTAAGATGTTTTTTAACTTAAGACTGCTCTTATGAGAATACTCATTTTGGCATAATTTTTTGGCATAATTTGCATTATTGTTTAAGCACGAAAGAGAGCTTGATACTGTTGTGCGTCTATCTGTACAGGAATCGTGTGTGTCACACAGACATGACATGCTTTGTTAATTGCATTAAATATTTTAAAAATTAAATGAATCTAAATCAAATTAATTTTGACAGCACTACTGATTATCCATTCATCATAAAAAATAAATAAATAAATAAATAAACATTAAAAATCAGAGTATTAAAATATAATGCATCAGGCTTTTTGAGGAAGGTTTACTTGTACATCTCTCAATGTCATAGTATTACATTGCATTATATATTTTGCCCCCCACAATAAAAACTACAGTGCTTTGATCATAAAACTAAGCATTTGAATATCATCTTACTAAAGACATTATGGGGAGATATAGAGTGAAAACTGCATTATAAACAAATAGTCTGCTAAACTTGTTTAAAGATCTCACCGATTTATATTACAAAATATAAGAATTTCATCTTTTTGGTCATGTAAGTATCAGCAACTGCACCAAATGGCATATTTTTGCTCAGTTTGGTCTTCTGAATAAAATTGAGGAGCTTTTTCCTCTCAGTATGAGCCACATATTCTCACTATATCATACTATATGAGCCATAATAGACTGATGTTTCAAGTGACAAAAAAAAAAAAAAAAAAAAAAAAATCTTGTCTAATGGTTCAATAAACAATTCCATTTAAAAAAAAAAAAAAAAAAAAAAAAAAAGATTTTTTTGGACTATTGTTTCATATCTTAGGCTTTTCAGGGTTAAGACACATACTTCTTTATAAGACTAAACCTTAAACATTAAAAACATTTTATTTACAAAAACAGTGTTTTTTTTGGAATACATTTACATGTGATGTACCTGTGTGTCTTGAGCCATGTGGTGGTGCAGTAACTGTGAGGGGGGCTGCTGATGGGGCAGTATATGAAGGAAGGGTGCAGGGGCATATCCGGGGGCACCTGCGGGGTTCAGCGGGCCGGTTCCTCCCAGAGCTGAGGGCAGGCTGAATGCAGGACCGGCCGCTGTAGGGAAACCCTGCTTGTCAAATGTCTAGGGGGGTCAGAGAAAAGAGATTAATGGCCTTGAAAGGACTCATTAGGTTTTATATATAATAAATATTAAGATATTTAATTTATTTTAAAATGTTAATTAAAATTAACCTTAAATGTTATTCATGTCAAATATTAAAATTAATTATTATTAATGATTAATATAAGATACTTTGATATCTTTTCTTTAAAAATGAGGGCTGCCAAACACAATGACACATTTGACAGTGTCAGTTCTGCCTGGTTTTCAATAGTAAGATAAATGATAGGTTCCATTTTTTTTTTTTTTTTTTTTTAAAGGCAGGGGACTGAAAGCAAAATATGTGTGTGGGAAAAAACCCCACACATTTAAAAAACAAATCTCAAATATTTAGAGGTCAATTGCCAAAATAATAATTTGATTCTATTGGCATCTAAATAATAATCAATGTGAAAGTTCAAAAGCAGGAATCAAAGTTAAGAGGGAACAAAGTCCATCTGTTTTTTTTCCCTAAAGTTTGTAAACCAGTGAGTTAGTCATAAGCTGCAGTTTCACTGTCAGTGACGTCGGGAAATGGCTGTCACAATGCATGTCTCAGTGGCAGCTGTGATGAACTTTCAATGTGATTGTAATTCCACCACAAGTATGAGTCTCTAATTATTTAAAAAGTATTAACCCTCAACTTACTGACCATGATAACCCAATCAGAAATCCAATATAATCAATCATTTGTGCTTCATTTGTTCTTTGCCTGCTGGTTATGCTTTATATGCATTCTTCCTGTTAAAAAGTGCAGTAAGCAATTTCTAAAAAAAAACCAAAAAAAAAAAAACCCTGCCTTCATTGCTCCACCCCCAATATAATGAACATGCCATGCAACACAGGCAACCACTAACAGCTGACGTATCAGACATCTTGCGCAAGTATGGATGAATCCGCTGTGATTCAACAGCAGCATATCTTAGTCATGCGAAACACCAAAACTAAGGTTACTCATGTATCAAGCAGAAACAAAGCAACCTTAGCATCTGTTTAAGCCTTCCCACTCTCTAACGTCTCTCCAGCGCTGGAAAGCTTCTCCAATATTAAGGCGGATCGTAACCCTTCTTTTTCCAAACTATATTCCTTTGACTTTTTTCTCTTTGGTAATATCTCTGCCATCTCTCTTTCTAGAAATGTCCCACTTGCTCACTTTCTCCTCCCCGATCATGAGCGGGTGTTTTAGTGCTCCGTGGATCGGTCCTATTTTCTCTTATTTACATAACCAGGACTATATAGAAAACATTTTTTCAGCATACACAGAACAGACATGGTAACAAATATGCACAAAATTATCAGCTTTTCTCAGAAATGACTTACTGCAACTTTAATTGGCTTTGGCTGATATTACAACTATGAACTATGAAATGTGAACCTCACCTGAGTCTTGCTGTACACTGATCCAGTGAGCTCTGAACTCGCAGATCCAGACAGTCCTGGTGCTAAGAAAAGGTTTGAAATATGTGAATGATCATTACTATTTATATATATATATATATATATATATATATATATATATATATATATATATATATATATATATATATATATATATAAAAAAATATAAACCTTTTATTCAACACATCTGCAAGATCTGTATAGTTGTGACAGTCTGTTCAGTAAGATTTATAGTGAGCTGCAGTGATTTTTTTTCTAGGCCAACCCAGAAGATTGATTACATCGACAAAAAGCCTATACAGTATGACTACTGTATAGTAGGGCTGTGAATCTTTGGGTAGACAGCGAATCGATTCGATTCATAGGTGTTCGATTCAAGAGCGATTTTTGCAAATTCAGAACGATTCGATTTGAGACGATTCACATTAAAATTTGATGTGATTCAATTAATTCGATTCTGCATTTTAATATGCATTCATAGGGTTATTGAAATGCTTCCCCCGATGTGTCTTAGTCAGGGTGAGAATTACACAGCAGCCTTCAGGAGGTCAGAGAGTAAGGGCAAAAAAACAAAAAAAAAAACAAAACAAAACACTTTTGTCCATTGTTAATGTTAGTTCATGTTAGTTCTTAATGATGCTACATTATTTTAATAGCCTAGAAATTGGCATTTGTAGAAATGAACATAAGCCAAAATTTTAAAAGGCTTTGTTAGCTCATGTTAACTATAGTGCAGGACAGTGTTAATGGCTACACAACCTTCCAGTTACATTAAACATAATGCTTACATGGATGGACAACCCTAAAATATCATGCACTTTTCCAACTAATCCTAAACTAACTTTTAACGGAATAGTTTTAAAAAGCCCTCTTTGTTCTCTTTATACGGAGCATATTCCTGTTTTACAATGATTCAGAAAGAAAACGCGCTGGGTGACTACTGTTGCTATAGTAACGAACGCAACTTTATTGTGTATCCGATAGATAAACCGGGCGCTCTTATTTCAGTGTTGTTAATGTTGTAGTTATTTCAGCAGTTAACTTCGCACATTCAGTTTAACAACGTAAAGTTAAATTTAATTTATCATTCATTGGAACTGTGCGTATGCATTTAGACACTTACATTATGTGTTTGCTCCGTCCATGCAATAAATGTGCGCCTTTGAATAAGCGGGGATTTACTTCAGCTGCTCAGGTAACGTCAATGGTATGACCCATTTCTGTAAAATTCCAGTATTTTATCTTACAGAAAATAACGGTGACTTTCCACGCAATGAAAGCGTTTTATTTCAACAGTAGTGACCACGCAACTTGGCAGCTTTATCATTGGCTTGAGCATCTTGACCCAGGACTGTTGCTGTCTCGATAGAGAGCTGTCATCTGCTCATGTGAATAGCAGTGGCCATCCTGAGGAGAGCTCAAACGTGGGCTGCTCAAAAATGTGTTGACGAAAGCTACGGACGGAGCACGAGCACAATCCAGTGAGAGGCGGTAAAGAGGAGAGCTGTGAGAGCAGTCTATGGTCTCCATCAATTCACGCATGTAGTAATTTAATGTTTATGTATTTTAAAAATCACTGAATCGCTATAGAATCGCGATTAATCCGATTCTTAGCATTTTACATCGATTATCGGGCGAAATTAACGATTCAAAAAAACGTTTCAAGATCGATGCATATGCAGGGAATAAGCTCCTGACCAACAAAGTTTATGATTCTTTCACGTTTTGTTGATAATCTTCACAAATTAACACAATATTTATGTATTTTGAAGCTTAAATACAATCACCAGAAGTAAAAAGCTAAAGTTAGTCAATTAAAAACTACACAATCACTTCACTTCAGTGTCACCACCACTACACTACATTAATCTTTAATAAACCACTATATTAAACTTTTTTTTTTTCCTTCTTCAGATTAATCTATTGGTATATTTTTTTCTCCCATTTTATTAGGTGTCTAACTATTTATGTACTAACATTTAAATTAATCATTTAATACAATTAAATGTCCATAACACCGGGAAGTTTAATCATAATTCACAGCGAGTTAAATAAATGAGTCAAATTGAGGCACGAGTTTATCCATCATGTATTTTAAAGAACCAACAATGACCTCAGATGCTTTTTAACTAAGTGCAGAGAGTTCGTTTGAGCCAAGCGTCTCGCAGCTTGAACCCACAGTAGATGTTCGGATAAACACGAATCATTTTTTCTGTCTCTGTGAGTAAACTAAACACCTCGTGATGATTATCAGTTCAATGTGGCTCTCACGTTATGCACAACTAGTTGTCCATCATTCAGCGCAGGTTTGTTGAGAACGCAAGTCCTGAAAACGTGAATGAAACTGTTTGAGCCACCATATTAAGCTACTAGCCATTAGCATCACCTCTAGTAAATCTTGTTTTGTGTGAAACATGACAGGGATGAATGTAAACAATGCGACGCATCGAACCTTACCAAACAAATCGACTTATAATCGATGTAATCGATTACGTCGACGCGTCGCTTCAGCCCTCATCATAAGTGAAATACGAAGTCGACTTATAAGGGTATTTCACCATCTTAAGGGAGATTACAATCCAAAGAATGCGTGTTCTTACACGGCTGTTCGCAGGTGTAAAGTGCTTGAGATGCAACAGTTGACAAGTCAACCATCATGATTAAGGGTTAAATAGATAAAAAGACATTGCCAAATTACGTTTATTTTCATATTAAACATCGGAACAAACATTTATCATTCAGTTTAGGTCTTCTGAATTTGACAGATTAGAGTGAAAATTATAATTAATATTTATATGGATGTATTATACACATGTATATTAAATGAAAGTATGATCATTTGTATTACATTCATTTATTTAGATAAGATACATACAAACAAACTGCACAGAGCGGGGAGGCGTGAGGACCGGAATTGGAAACCCCTGACCAACATAGATAACATTTATTTATCCGTCATGCTTTGTAATTAATTATTTTTTAATAATAATTTTTGGATTTTCTCATCCAATTAAAAGAAATAATTAACAATTTATTATCAAAATAACTGTTAGTTGCAGCCATAGAACAAACTACATCTGTGCATATATTGTGAGAGCAAGATCTACCTTTTCCCGCGCTGTTGCCGACACCTTTGGCCTGGGAGCTTCCTCCATATCCTCCTTTCCCATAATCTCCTCCAGCATGAGCCTGGGACAACTCATCAAAAGCTTAGGAGAAAATAAGAGATTTTCAAAACAAGTAGTGCATTTTCCAGCCAAAGATTAACATTTGGACTCTCAAAAGCACTACTTTTTGTTTTTTGTGTTTTTTAGCAAGTAAAAGGCCTTTTAGTGTATACATTTTATTGCAAAAATGTCCACCTTCAGGTCGTGGTACATGTGTCTTTTTGTTCTGAAATTGAGCCCCTGCCCCTTTAATCACGAAAGTGAATGTGCCCTTTGCGGTCGCATCGCAGTGCCCCCGCGTTCCCATTTCTCCTCCCCCGGAATGCGATTTCACCAAATTAAATTGCGTATTTATGCTCAGTTTGGGGCCTCTGAATAAATATGTTTTTCCCTCCTCCAGTATAAACTCCATATCCTTATATTGGGCTGTCACTAACGATTATTTTGCTGATTATCAGCCGATTATTTTGAGGATTAATCGAGTAACCTGATCATTTTTTGGGTGGTAATAAACCTAAATGAACAACAGCCTTTAAAAATGACTTTAAATACATATATAACAATGAGGCAATAATAATCTGGTAAAATATTGTATCAAAAGCAAGTAATCACATGGTTTTATTGAACAACACTAATAAAATACATAATGTAATACATAATTATAAACAATGAACTTGTGAACATTATGTTACAACAAATGCCTGCAGAGCATCAACGGCCTGGTGATTGTTTACGACACTTTACGGCATGATCAAATCCTTGTTCAATATTTGTCAAACAACATTAAATTCAAATGTCCACTTAATCTATACTATCTTGCCAATAGAAATGCTACAGTCACTGCAATTTCTTGAACAAGAACATGTGGACATCAAAACATGCAAACTTAGGGTTAAAACTTATTTTGAAATCACGATTAACAGCAATTTACATATTTAGAAACATATTGATTTATTCTCCTGGGTTGGCGTAGGTTTATAAATGACTTTCGTTATAAATCTAGTGAAATGGCGCACGTTGCATTCTCAGATGAAAGTTATAAGCCAACCAATTTCACACCATATGCAGAGATGGAGTTTGTTAACTGAGCTGCTGAGACGCGCTCCACGCATGTAAATCATAACAGTGTCATGCATTTCCCAAATGCACTTTACTAGAAACCCAAACAAACAGCACATGCAGAGACCGAGTTAACTTTGAAACCCGCAGCGCATACATTTATTTAATTGAATCACAGCCTTTAATATAATCGCACAGCCTTAAACGCTCTAATAATGCGTTTTATGGATTCTTCTCCATGGAATGCGCCACTTCCAGTATTTTGCTGGTTAATTGACACAGGTAAATAGCAATTTAGGATTTTTTTTTTTTAAATAGTGTATTCGAATTTGAGAAATCGTGACAGCCCTACTTCTATATCATACTACATGAGCCATAAAAGCCTGATTTGTATCAAATATGATACTCAGGAGAAAAAAAAAAAAAAAAAAAAAACATACATGCTAACTAAGATTTTATTTTACATTTTGTCATGAGAAGTTCAATAAACTTATTTCAAAAATGAGATTTTTCTTATTTCAAGTGCCAGGCTTTACAGGGTTAAAATGACAATTCAGTAGCCTGTAACAGTTACCTGGACCATATGTGTGCTGGCTGTATCCAGCCTGGTGCTGGTACTGGCTGGAGGGGCCCATACTGTGTTGCTTTGTGGATGCTGGGGGCATGAAGACAGTGGGGCCGTACTGGAAGGCACTGGGCACTCCCGGCATCCCGGGGTAGTAGGGCAGGCTGGTGTAGCCATAACCTGGAGGCAGAGGGGGGTTGAGGAAGGCCTGGGTCTGACCCTGCTGGGCTTGACCTGGGTTCTGCGGTCCTTGATTTTGAGGGGGAACAGCACTCTGTTGAGACTGTGAGGGTGGCACAGATGAGAGACTGGTGGCAGGGGCTGGGGAGTTTGAGTCGCTGCGGCCAAATTTGGTAGGTTCACCTGTATGAGCAAGACAAGACAGAAAAGTCTTTTAGACTGACCAAGTACTGGAATGCAACAATTCGTTGTCCTATCCGTAAAAGAGTAAAACAAAGACGATGGCTGCTTACCCGAGTAGGGATTGCTTGCTAATCCTCCATCTCTGCCAGCTAGCGCTGTACCAGGGAAAGTCATGCCATAATAATCCTACATCGAGAAGAGCGACCAAAAAATAATCTATGAGATATAAATCTTAAAGGACAGGTCATCCAAAAATAAAAATGGCCAGCATTTAGTCATTTTATCATTTTACTTAAAAGAGTCATGAGTAGGTTTGCTGTGGTAGTCTGTGTTGCACAATGTTAGGCTGTACACACATTACATTACTTGGCCACCGTGGCACCGCCCCCACTGTTGTTTTGCTTTTTCTTTTTTTTTTTCTTTTTTTTTTTTTTTTTTTTTTACAGAAATTAAAACCATTTAGTTAGGGCAACAGACGCTACAATTAAAAACCAATCCTGAGCGTCATTGACAAATATCTTGTAAAATGTCAGTACCGCTGCTCCTGTACACAGTATACGCGTCATTACAAATTCAAAAGCAAAAGTAAAAAGCGAGTACACATTCAAAAGCGATTTCAAAACCCCACATATAATTTTCGGGTATCAGGGAGCCTCTATCTATAAGCCTAAACAGAGTATGTGCAATTGCTAATTCAAAAGTGAAAGTGAAAAGCGAGCACACATTCAAAATAATTTATTAATTGACCTTGATTTAATATTTTTTACTCAGTAATACTCAAACAAGCACAGCAAACCTGGAGCGTTAAAAATCTTCCACAAATTGTGCAGCCCTACTGAGTAGTTCATTTTTGGGTGAACTACTTTTAATAGACGAAAAAGGAGCATTGACAAGAGTTAAGTGTTGTGACAAACAGTTGACTATGAAATTGTTACCATGGGCAGGCGGGACTGCATCATCTGTAGATCTTCATATCCATAGATTGGCTTTAGGGATGAGAAAGTACAGAAAGATAAGACAGATCAATACCATCAATGTGATGCAGACAAGAACACTTGAACACTTCACTTCAACAAAGATAAACATATCTATTTTTGCTTCCTCCATCTGAGAGCAGATCAGCCATACACTAACCGGGTAAGCAGGAAGGAGGCCACCAGGACCCATGATGTACTGACTGGCCAGCAGCGGCGGTACTCCTTGAGCCAGGTTAGGAGGCGCCTTTCCTGAAGATATTGAAAAAAAAAAAACAAATGTGGAAACAAGATTTTCAATTAAAAATAATTTCATACATTTACTTTATAAAATAATAAAAAAGGAGTTGGTCAACAGCAGTAAATCATAAAAATACTGCCAATTTTGCTGCAACACTATAATCATATGCAGTAAATGTTTTTGTGTGACTGACCAGAGGTGTTGGAGGGTGTGATGGTGGTCTGCAGCGGAGCAGAACGGACAGCAGAGGGAGCGGATGGGCCGTTAGCGGTTAGGTTCTGGGTCCCTGCGCTCAGGCCGTTCGAGTTGACCGCCGAGCTGGACGCGCTCGACACAGAGCCAGAGTACGTGGACAGGCTCACATTCACGTCAGCGCCCATCTGGGTCTGAAGGAAACATTTCAATTAATTTAACATTGATCCAGGCACACCAACCACACATCCATAATATAAAGCCCATCAAATATCATAAGAGAAGCTCATTGTTGAAATCAGGACAAATAGAAGCTCAGGTAAAGAGGGAAATAAAGTGAGGAAACTGAAAAGGAAAAAAAAGTGGAAATGGGAGGAGCCTCAAAAGACACTTACGCTCAGAGAAGAGCTGGTGGGCGCAGAAGATCCAGGAGAGTTAACGCTGCTCACGTGACTGAGAGAACAAGCAACCATAAGATCATAAGGAGACTGATTTCCTCTCATGAATATTTAATAACACTGAAATTCTAATGGTGCGGTAGTACCTGCTAAGTGATGAAAGAGCCGTGCTGAGGGCAGGTGGTGCTGTTGAAGAGGAGGAAGATGAGAGCGATGAAGATAACAAGCCGTTCTCAGTGGGCAGGGCTGTGGATACGGGCTGAGGGGTGCTGGATGGAACAGCTGCAGATATCAGGACAAAAGTGTAAATTGTGGTCTATGCAACAAATTCACTTAGCAAAGAAAGTACAGGTGAAAATGGAAAATCTTCTAATACAGAACTCAATTACCTTCCTGTGCACTAGTTGTTCTTATTTCACAGAATCCATTCTGTGGGAAAACCAATAAACAGACTCAGCTATTAGCTAAACAAACATTTCACAGCTTGACACCATCATACAAGAGAAAAACAAAAGAATTAGCATTAATAAATTACAAATAAAGAGGTAAATCATACAATAAGTGAAGTGTGGCGGAAAGTATTGAAAGGGATAGTTCACCCAAAAACGAAGTGTCATTCATCATTTACTCATCCTCATGTTGCTACAAACCTGTATGACTTCGTTTAGCAGAACATAAATGATATTTTGATAAATACTGGTAACCAAACATCACTGGATGCCATTGACTTCCATTGTGTGAAAATTAAAACAAAACATCTTTTATTAAAAAAAAAAAAAAAAAAAAAAAAAAAAAGCCACAGGGTTGGAATTTCAATTTTTGGGTGAACTATTTCTTTAAGTGCATTTCATAGATTTTTTTAATATATCGGTTTTGGTGAATTTATTTGATATCAAAGTTTGGTTTGTTTATTTTGTATAATGCAATTTTCTAAACTTTAATTCCATTCTGCATGAAAACAGGGACTCAACAATTGGTTTGACCAATGAAATTCCATGACTAAGATGTTTTTGATGACTAGATAAAGACGAGCACTCAGCATGATTTCAAAAGCAACACATTTCAGCACCAAATCCTTTTATTTAACACAAACGAAAGAAATTAATACTCTGCTAGTCATCTAGATACGTTTCATTTGTTATATATCTGTACCACGAAATGTTTCAAAAAAGTCACTTTTTCAATGACGTATGACTCGCATTCAGAGGGAAATATACCATCTGTCCGCTTACACGGCAGGCGCAAATGCGTGTATCCGATTCATATCAGATTTATTTCCAATTCATATCAGATTTTATTTCATTCGGAATTGGGTCACTTGAACCATGCAGTGTAAATGCAGCCTTAGAGGACCAGTAAACGTGTGACGGCACCTAAAATGTGAAAAGATTAAAAGAGTTTTGGTCATACACTGAGAGGGGTGGCGGCAGATGACTCCACTCTGTTGGCTGAGGAGGGAGCCAAAACAGAAGGAGCAGTAGTGCTCGGTAAACCCAGAGAGGCAGATGGGTAACTGGACTCCATTACTGCTGGAGGCAAGCCACCTAGAGACTCACTAAAAGGAAAAAGAACACAAAAAGATGACTTGATTAGAATTGCATTAAAGTCGCTTATTTATGGGCTATATATTCTGGGCTTTAACTGCCACTTTGTGGCAATGCTGATTTCCAGTCAAACATTTTCCAAATGTGGCAGAATTGCTTACAGATAATGTTAAAGGTCTAGTTCACCAAAAAAATTAAAATTCTGTCATTTATTCACCCTCACGTCATTCCAAACCTATTACTTCTGTTTATCTTCATTACACTTCAAAACAAAGATATTTTTAATGAAACCTGAGAGATCACTCCACTAGAAGTCCATTCCACCAAAACATTGAATCCAAATCTCCTGAAAAGCTGCATATTAACACTGATCAACGCACATACATAGAGCATGTCAAATATGGTTAACGGAAGCTCAACATACTTGCTTGATATGCGAGAACAAACCCTTATTGGTTCTCACACGTCAAGCAAACATATTGAAACCTTATTTACCATATTTGATGAGCTCCATGTAGGGGAGTTGAAGTTTATATGGGAATAAAAGCCTAAATTAAATCGGTTCATCATAAAAAGAAATTGAGTCTCTTCAGAAGACTGATTAAATAGCTTGATTAATATGGATTTATAAACTTTTTGAACCGTCTTGAACAGTACTGGTCGAATGGGACAAATCTCTCAGGTTTCATTAAAATTTCTTCATTTGTTTCAAAGATGAACGTTTGGGGCTACGTCTACACTAACCCAGATACATTTGGAAACATCTTTTTCTCTACATTTTGGCCTTCCGTCCACACTGAGACACCATTTTTGTCCTATGAAAACTTCGGTTTTTGAAGATGCTCTTGGATATATTTGAAAAAGCCATTTTCGAGTTGTATTGTGGAATGTGAAAACAAGGGATGCACTGACATGAAAATTTTGTACGATACAATAGGGTAAGCCGATAACCAGTGTTAGGGAAAATTAGTTACTTTTAAAAGTAACTCCTTTGTGGATGCGCTTATCCCGTAACAACATGCTATCCCATTAAGATCTTGCAAACGTTAAAAAGGAAGCGTCACAGGTGGTAAGACAGACCTGATGGTAGAGGGCTTGGAGTACAGGCTGCACTGGGTTTGAGGAGCGGCCGCAGGTTCCTGACAGCTACTTTCTGATTGGTCGAGATTCTCCACAGTGGATTCGGATCCAAAGTCCAGCGCACCAAACTGCACGTTCAGCCCAGACACGTCAGCAGAGCCTGGCATCTCTACTGCTGAAGAGGGGATCTGGCAATCAAACGCAAAAATGAATTGCTGATGAAAGATGAAAAGCCATTAGACTATATGAATGAGGTAACTTCTTTAAATACTTCCAATGGCTGCCAAATTGTTACAAGGCGCACACACAATGGGGGCTTTTAGCACCTTTTCATAGTTCCTACAACTATTGGCGGTAGTACCCAGATTTTGTTTTGTTCACACCGCAGGAACTAGGAATGATTTTAGTTCTAGAACTCCTTTTCAAGGAACTAAATTAGCTCCTACTTCAGAGTAGGGTCTAAACCAGCACTATAGGAACTACCAGTGATGTAAGTGTACGCTGATTGGCCAAACCCACGCAAAACACCATTTTAAAAAAAGCCGTGTACACGCCCAGTTTATAGCCTATAAATTTACTCCACAAATTAACTCTACGAACATGGAAAACAATGATAGATGGACCTCTTGAGTTAAGGAGAAAATCCAACGCAACTTTGAGGGGACCAAGCGAAACATGATTATGTATTTCTGCTCAGCTAGTGACACTGGACATCAACCACACGCAAATACTAACACTTTTCATATACTGTCTTCTTTCTTTGTATAACAGTTCTATCTATCTTTGTATAACAGTTCTGTCTACCATATTAGACAGGACTGTTAACAGATCATAATCTAATGACAGAATGTGACAGAATGTGAGCGCTGTGTGCTCAGGCTCTGGCGGTCTCAGCACCATCAAAATAAAAGTCACAAGTGCAGCTTACGTCACTTCATAGTTTCTTCTGGCAGTGCAACTGCAACTAGGAAAACAGCCCTAAGGGAACTATTAGTTCTCGGGGAGCCACCCTTGTGGCTAGTTCCTAGAACTACCTGGTGCGAAAGCCCCTAATAAAAGGGGCTGCAGGTGTACTTTTGTTACCTTAGATGGAGGGGGCACTCTCCGTCTCTGTGGCCTGATGTTTCTAGGTTGTGACGGCTCTGCCGTGATGACGACAGGTTCACAGATGGGTTTCAGTGTTGGAGAGGGCGCATCATATGGGGGAAGTGGGACGGTGTCTCGGGCCTGAGCCGGCAGGTCCGACTGGAGTGCTGCATTTTGATGCTGGGTAAGATGACTGAGGATGGGGGATGGGTCGGGTTGGGCCTTTAGGTCCACTAAAGACAAAAGGTGTATTCCATCATGTCAGTCTTTGTTTCTTCAATCTTTCATAGAGAATTTTTCATAAATATTAGAGTGTGTTAAGGATGAGTAAAACTACAAAACTATATTGACTGCAACGGCAATAGTCAATGGCATTCATTTGCATGTGTAATCAGCGATTACATTGTATAGACAGTAAATGCATAATACTCACGGTGAGCTGTTGTAACAGGGGGCTCCTTGGGTTCATTCAGGGTCATAGGTGTGGATTCAATTAGTATCGGAGCAGTGGATTCAACAGACGCAGTGCCATTGCTCAGGGCCCCTGAAAACTGATTGGATAGAGGGGTGATTCGGGGTGTGCTGATTGGCTCTGTTTTCTGTACATCATTGTGGGGAAGCCTGGATCCCGGCATGGTCTAGAAGGAAATAAAGTATTGTCATTAAAATTTCACAATTGTCAATACCAATTTTGATACCAAAGCAAAAACTATGCCATTCAATATACTGTTTTACTAAGAATGAGACTTTTAATTGTCGTCATTCTACCAAAGCACTGGTCCTTTAAAACATTTCTTATTACTTCTTACAAAAATCGTAAAGAAAATGCTATGTAATAGTGTACACTATATACTGGCACCATATCAGTTATGAGAAATTTTTGTGATTTATCTGCCAACATTGTATATTAATTGTTTGAAATAACATTTAATAATTTCCACCTATTTTTGCAACTTGCATCATCATATAGAACTAATGATTAAAATGTTTTTGAAAGAATTCACTTATGCTCACCAAGTCTACATTTATTTGATCAAAAATACAGTAATATTTATTTTAAAATGTCATTTATTGCTGTGATGGCACTGTTCAGCAGCCATTACTCCTGTCTTCAGCATCACATGATCCTTTATAAAATCATTCTAATAAGCTAATTTGGTACTCAAGAAACATTTCTATCAATGTTGAAAACAGTTGTGCTACATAAGATTTTTGTGGAAACTGATGCATTTTTCTTCAGGATTCTTTGAATAAAAATGTCAAGCAAACATTTTTGTAACAAGTTTCTTTACTGTCACTTTTAATTCATTCAATGCATTTTAATTTAAAACCTTAAAACTAAAAGTATCATTTCTTTTTCTTTTTAAAATCTGACCGAGCCCACACTTTTGAATGGTTGTGTGAATAATTATGAAAATAGCCAGAGTGCCCTCATAAATCTGGGGTGTCTCAGTGCTTGTATGTGTGTCTGTGTTCTCACCGATGCAGCATGTGCATAAGTGCCAGCAGCAGCAGAAGCGTAGCTGTGTGTGTGCGCTCGGGTGGAGTGCTGCTGGGAGTTGGTGAACACCAGGCTCTGGGTGAGAGTATCAGGGGATGACGGCTCCAATCCAACCAGCTCAGAGTCGCCCTCAGCCACCTTAGGCAACAGAGAGCTGAGATCCATCCTGAGGAGCAGAGACAAACATTCAGACAACTACAAAGAAGGCCATTGCTCTGTGATGCAAAACATTACAGATTCATTTTTCTGTGGATCTGCCCTATTGCACCTGATGCTACCACAACACAGGAAAAGAGGATATTGGTGGGGACAGCACTTACATATGCTCATCTGTGTCGCTGCTTGCACAGTTGTAAGGCTGTGCGCTTTTTTTTAACTTCAATTGTCAAATATAAAAGTCGTAAATTCACGAGACTGGGAGGGGAATCATACCTGAATGCTTGCCAAATATTTTAAAGCACACAGGTAGACAGATATGTCTAAACTTGCTCTTCTTAACTGCTTGAATACTTAATACAGAGATGTTTAAGCACTAGCCAAACCAGATTTAGTGCTCAAGGCAAATCAAATAGTCAGCATCTTTGGTCAGGAGTTGTTTAATCTGTTACTTACAACTCTTCAAATGAAATTTATATAAAAAGGTACCGAGCCAACAAGAGTGCAAACAAGTTGTATCGGTAATGACTAATGTAACTGACAGTAAGTAATTCTAATGTAATCTTAGGAAAATTTTAATTTCTTAAAAATAAATAAAATTACTCTAAATATATTTCAAAAAAAAAAAAAAAACCTTTTCAAACTGACAAATAGATGCATTCTGTTTAATTAAAAGTGCAGTTAAATACAGTAGTCAACATTTGAAGTGGATCAAAACCTTTCAAAGTTGTCCTAAGTTGAACTTCAAATGTTGACTACTGTATGATAAGCTGATTTGCTTCCTTGATTTGATTTTTACATGCACTTCTCACATACTGCTTTTCTTTATCAATTTGCCAATAGTTTAAAAATGCCACTGTACACATAATTGGCTGCTCCCATGTGTGAACTGCCCAGTGGCAACTTAATTGACAATTGGATAAAAGTATTTGGTAAATGACAAAAGAAAGCAATTTAATTAAATGAAAAATTTTTTTTTTTAAATTGTGATTTAAATGTTTATGTATTGAGTTAATATAATTTGTTGTTACATTTAACTCATGTTTTAAAAGTATACCATGTAACTATTGTTCAAAATTAAAAAAAAGAATGAATGAGTCAATACATCAATCCTTCTTTCAAAACTTTTTGTCTTACCCCGATTCTCTATGGAAATCCTATTATAAGCGTTTATATTTCAGATCTAGCGGGATGGTTTTCATGGGAAATTGTGTAATAGAGAAAAGTTGCTCCGGCTACTTCGGCGCAGGTATGGCTTGGGAGTGGCATAGGTTAGTGGTCACGAGCGAGAAAGGTTGACATGAAGCATGCTAAATCTTAAACCTCTGGAGAATCACCCTTTTAAAAACAAAACAAAAGCCAAACAAAGTCTTCTGGCAAAAACAGAATGCGACAGATCTCGTAATAAAACGAGAATCAACATTGGTTTGGATTTTTGGAGATGGCGAGAACTGAGGGATTTGATATGTGAGACGGAGATAGTCTTTTTATTACTCAACAGGTAAGAATGTATTTTATTGAACATATGTAGCTCTCTAACAGAGTTCATTATAAAGCATTATCTACTGTGAAAGGTCATTTCATTATAGGTTGTTGTAGTGCTGTGCTGGAATTTATTTTCAAGGAAGTACATGTCTATTAATGGGTATAGCTATAGTAACATCTTCAGCTAGTCTTGAGATTCTTTCCATCTAAACTGGTTATATCTCTTAAGCCAAATAGTTAATGTTTTATGAGTAGCAGGATAATCTCTCTCTCTTTTTTAGTTATAAGAAGGAACCACATTCATCCGCACTGTCATGCAGAGTCGACGCACAACTAAAACATCTATTTGTCAATTTGAAAAGGGATTATTAAAACTAAAATTTTAAATTAAATTATTTTTAAATTTATTTTAACTAAGTAACTTTATTATTTATTTTTTAATTTTATTTTTAAGTGACACTCCTAGGCCTCCATACATCTGAGCTCTGTGCTGGAAAGTGCTGAAGCACAGGAAGCACTCACCCCTGTCCAGGCTGCATGTGGTTCTTGGAGCCAAGAGCATAGGAAGCAGTGAACACTTTGGTCTCAGATAGCTGATAAATGGAGAAGCAAGCATTACACATTGACATCTCTTGATCAAGTTTTTCCAGTTTTATTTTAACATGAGATCACTCACATCTTCATTCCAGTCTTCGGCTGCCCAATCTTCCAGACTGTCCTTCCAGGCTCCTGAAAGGAAACATGAGTTAGAGAATGATTAACTAAAAACTCAGAAACCCTGTTTATTGCTTGTTCATTTAAAAAAAATAAATTGCTTTTTGGTTTGAGGATGAATCGCACTAAATAAATCGGATATGAGATCAGCATTCCGATTTTCCATCCAAGAGCATGCGGTATGAAATCAATACCGCTAAAAACTGTCTCAACTGACATCAATGCTACTCTGAAAATGGCTTCAGATATGATTAAGTGAAAAGCTTTAGAGAACCAACTTCCGCTCTATTAAAGAAACCCCAGGTCGATAAACTGCACTCACCTGCTCCTTCAGTAGTCTCACTTCCAGGATCCCCTGCTTCAGCAGAGCCGGTGTAGTCAGCAGGGTTAAACGTCCTACTAGTCAAAGACAAGCAAACGGAAGGGGAGAAGTGAGAATGACCAAGAAACAGTTGTGATTTTTTTTGTGTTGTTTTTGAATGGGCACAGTGATTTTTTTGGTTTTGAAAAACAAGTGTGAATGCTCACCCCATTCCCTGAGAGAACCTGCTCATTCCAGCTCCTCTGCCTCTTCCTCGGCCTCCTACACCTGAGATGACACATCAGTATAAATACCAATTAGAACAAGTGAAAATATAGTACAAATTTTTATAAAAGAAAAAATAAAAACACAAGATTGACAATGTTGTCATTTACTTGCCCTTGTGTCTTTCCAAACAAGTATGACACAATGTCTTTGGTTCTTGTATACATTAATCTTTTTTCCCCTCCTGTATCTTTAAGACTTCTACATTCAAACATTCAGATATGATTGACTAACCACCTTGCAAAAGAAATGAAATCATGACAGAAATGAAATCATGACAGCCCCTTCTGATGACTCTTTCCTGTCTTTTTCTTGCTCCCTTTCTCATCTTCTCCATCTCGAGTTGCAGCTGATTTAAACAACGCATCCATCACATAAAGTGCTCTACAAACATTGCTCAGAGTGACACAAATAGCAACACAGGAACAGGCCCCATCCTGCCCAGTCTGTGATACCAGAAGGCATTACTCACCCTCATCCTAGGTGCATATGACTAACTTCTTTCAGACTAACACAAGCGGAGTTAATAAAATATATCCTGGCTCTTGCAAGCTTTATAAATGTTAGTAAAGGGGGTGTGAGATTTTGAAGCCCAAAAAGTGCACTACCATTATAAAGCTGGGAAGAGCGGGATTATTTAATATAACTCTGATTGAAAAAGATTTCTGATTGAAAGAAGAGAGTCATATACACCTAGGATGGCTTGAGGGTGAGTAAATCATGGGGTAATTTTCATTTTTGGGTGAACTATCCCTTTAATATCTGTGTCAACCTTGTCCTGTTTTTGTTTAGTCTAGTTTTAGTCAACCAAATGTCCGGCCATTTTAGTCTAGTTTTAGTTAATGAAAACTATGATTTTCATCATGCTGCATAATGGTTAAACTGAAAAAGATTTCACTCAATTATAATCGCAATGATTGTTTTGATTTGAGAATTTTTTTTTTTTTAACATCACAATTATTGCACTTTTCATAAGCACGAATCAAAAGAATGTCAACTCATACGCATGGCTTATTTTACCTAATCTAGGTGTAACGATTTATAGGCTATTTATTATTTATTATATAAAAATCAACACTCTGTCTACATTATGAAAACTGGTAAAACAAACTTCTCTCAAATTTAAACTGAAATTCCTAATAGTAATTCCAAATTACATTAATGTTTTTCTATTAAAACAACAGCAAAAAAGACTTGTTTTGCCACACAGGGGTTGCATAAGTGCATTTCTTCAGCAACCACAATCGCAAACAATATAGTCGAGATCCACGTTTGGATTCATTACAGTTCATCACTGAGAAGGTTTGATCGCAGATTTACAGACTTATTTGCAGCAAACACCCCAAGCAGCAAGGAACACAGACTGGCTGAATGACTTTCATTTAAGCAAAATACCTCAAATTGAGATCGCTAAACTTTGGCGTCCTGACACAGAACCTGGAAGCGCTGAATGTAAACAGCGCAAGAGAATTACAAGGAAGAGAAGATATTGTTCTATAAAGTCATTATTTTTGTTTTGTTTTTGTGCACAAAAAGTATTCTCATCACTTCATAAAATTAAGGTTGAACCACTGCAGTCACGTAGACTATTTTAATGATGTCTTTAGTAGCTTTCTGGACCTTGAAAGTGGTGGTTAAATTGCTGTCTATGGAGGAGTCAGATACCTCTCGGATTTCATCAAAAATATCTTAATTTGTGTTTCGAAGATGAACGAAGGTCTTACAGGTGTGGAATGACATGAGGGTGAGTAATAAATGACAAATTTCATTTTTTGGGTGAACTAACCCAAACAAGGGACTCAAACAACTACCACAAAACATAACTGTCGTTAATCATCCAGGTAACACGCAGTATTAAGATTCAAGGGTATGTAAACCTTTGAACTGGTTCATTTATGTAAATTCAGTTTTGTCATCTTGTGGACAAAATGTTAACATCTGTTAAGTGAAACCACTTATTCAGGACAGTACTAAATTAAATATTAATATGTATATTAATATTATATTATATTATGTATATTAATATTCCTCTTATTTTGTTAATATTATTAATGTCTTGCATATTCTGCAAGGGGTATGTAAACTTATGAGCAGAACTGTACTGTCTTACTGACCCCAAACTTTTGAAGAGTAGTATACGTTATGCTTCTAGTTTTCAACTTGTATTTGAAAGAGAATTTTATGCAGCTGATCAACTTAAAAACCACTTCAGGAGGCAGCAGTGTGTTCATGAGCAGTAATGACTTAGAGTGAGTATAATGCTCTGACCTCTCCCTCTTCCTCGGCGCCCACGGTCTCCTCCTCTCTCTCCTGGAGCTGAATCAAACCCGTTCTCTTCCAACCGCCCTTAAAACAACGACCGACAACAAGAAATGCTCATACACCTGATATCTAAATCACCACGACAACATTATTATGCAAGCCATTAGACAACACAGGCAAAAACACAGTCCTATACATGCATGTCAGAACATGTACACACTAATCGCACAGAAAGACATACCTTCCTGGTTGCGGCTGGCCCCTCGGCCACGTCTGTTTGGACCCCCGCGGCCTCTGCTTTCCCTTTCCCCTCTCTTCTCTTTGCTCTCTGGTGCCGTCCCTTCTTTTCCAACACTTTTCTTCTTGCCAACTGTCTCCCATGAGTCCTGTGCAAAGTAGCACAGTGTAAGAATATTTCAAAACAGAATCAGTACATGAATTTATTAATCTCATAACTGCTTATTAAAGATCTGTTGCAGCTTAACTAGTATGGCAGGCTAGTAAAGTTGGAAGAAATCCATTGCATTATTTCAACTCAATCTAGTTTTTTTTGGTACAATTAATACCATTACAAAAGACACTAAATTAGAAACAAGTAAAACAGGATGAATTTTATCAAGCATGCACCTTGACAGTGACCTCCTCCAGGAGGAAGTTGATAGCCCTGTTGACGTCCCCATTGCAGTCGTGAAGGGCCACCATACACTCATCCTGATTTTTGCCTGTAACCTCCATGAGCTAGGACACAAACACAAGGCAATCAAACTCTTGTAGGTACAACAAAACACACAAACCATTAAGGGAACTAAGGATGGAAATCAGGATCATCAAACATAAGGAATTTATTTTTATTCAAGTAGCCTATCATTCATTACAACAAAACTCTGAATACGTATTTCTGGGCCAAGAATTATACTTATTAGGGCTGGATATTGGTAAAGATGTCCCGATTCAATTCTATTTGATTCCGATTCACAACATCTTCAATTCTCGATTTGATCCAATGAGTGCTTTTTCACTGGCCCCACCACAAAAACGTGATAAAATAGTTATTGTTTTTGACCCATGTAACACTGTATTGTAATAAATAAGATAATGACACAAATTTTAGATACCAGTGAAATTCCACAATTCTCTCTTACAATTTTGATACCACAGCTAGTAATAAAATTCACGTCAATCAGATATTACTTTCAATATTTGCGGAAATGAACACGGAAAAAAGATCCATTCATGGCTTTTGAGAATCGATACCGAATCGACCACGTTTTAAAAAAAGGATTAATTGAAAAATCTATTTTTTTGCCCAGCCCTAATACGGATTTGTTTGAACCTAGTATCTTGATTGATTAAGTTGGACATGTAAAAGTAACAGCAATTCAGTGAATCAAAAAACATGAACCAATTAATTGAGAGAATGATTCTTTGGACTGATTAAAAACGATCAAGCATAAGTTCCAGACTGATTCTTCATCATTTTTACTGATTCATTAAAAAGGAACTGACTCAAGAGCTTTTTGATCACTCATTGAATTACACTGATCAAAGTTGTGCACAATCAGTGAGGGAATTGCAACAAAAGATGAGTTTAATTTAATTTGCAACACCCAGTCTTATGACATTCGATTCATAATGCAGGGCCCTATGAAATCAGTCTTATTTTTCCCAAATGCTGTGTTCTCCATTTCAATTTTTCTGGATTCCATTTTAATGGTTTAATTAAATATTAATAATCAAAAAGTATGTCTATTCAATTGAAATAAGGGTGGGCAATATACTGGTAGACACGATAAACCAGCAGAAACTTGTCAACCGGTAGAGTTTATCATCTCGATCACGGTTACTCTCACATGACGTTGCCGTGCTACACCGTCATGAAATTTTTTAATTTAAAAGCATTTAAGCCTTGCGGTTTTAAAACAAGTGATTTTAAACCTTTTAAGCACAATATACGTGCATGCTGTCTGAGAGAGTTTCTAATTGCACACACCCGAAACCCACACATAAAGCCGCTGCTCATACAGCACGAGAGTTCTTTTTGCCATTTTATTGGGCTTGAACTGTCAAATACACACGTGTCAACATGCCTTTCTTTGCGAGTATCCTCGTAAACACAGTTGTTTATGTCATAAGTGAATGTTAACAGTTGAGAAAGAAAATGCATGTGTATCAGTACATTAGATCTGTGCATTTGGTCTTAAAGTGACAGCAGCCTAATAAACCTGCTGCCATCTGTATCAATGTTAATCAACAATCTCTCACTGCTCTTGACTAAATCACTTTTATAACTAATAAGAATAAATGTATATTTAATTTGCACAGTGAAGACTATGCAGAGTTTTTGTACATTTGATTACTTTATACAATTCAAGTAATATTTCTCAAAGTATTTCTAGTGCTTGAATGTCTATTTCATTTGTGTCTTTGTTCTATTGTAGTTTTTTGTACTATTGCATGTAATTAGTTTATTTGTTCTCATTGTATCATTGACTTTTTACTTGTCTTTAGTAAACTTGAGGGTTTTTTTTTTTAAACTTGTTAGTTAGGGTAGTATTACGGATTTGTGAGATAGTGAAATTGGTGAGGTGAATTATGAAATTTCAATGGTATCAAATTTTAAAAAACTTAAGGCAACTATATTGTAATGCATCTCATTATTATGAAATAAAATTACTCATGTTGTGAAATAAGATTTTGATCATAACACCAACGCCTAAACTGAATTTAAAAAAAAACTTCAAAAATCAAATAATTTTAACAATATTAGTGCCCTGTTAAAAGGGTTATATTTAAGGAAAATGTGTTTTTTTTTTTTTTCTGGATTCTGTACTTTATTATTTAATACAAATTTATTATCAAAAACAGTGGTAATCAAATGAATGGATAAAACTTAATTTAACTAATATTTTAATATAAAAAATTCAATTTTAACAAATTCCTTTCACTTTTGGCAAACAAAAGTTATTTTAAATTAAAACATGGACAAAAAAAATTGTGCAATTTAAGTAATGTCACAGTTTTAATAAACATTAATTTGAGAAGTACATTCTACTGAACATTAGTAATATGTTTAATTTAAGTCAGGTTTTGGTGGGTTGTAGTAAAGACTGAGTTTCTGTGTGTATTTGAAGATTGCTCAAATCTAAAGGTGAAATGTTTGAAGTGAAATCTCAGAGCGGCTCTGGAGATGAAGTTCACGTGGACTCTCTTTCATATCACTATAAAATCATATGGTCCTAATAATGTGATGAGATTTTTACCATAGGGCCTCAGATTCCAACTGTGTAGAAAATATATGTCTATTTTAGTCAGTGGCGTAACTGTGTTTTAAAAAGTGGGTGGGACAAGAATGTGTGTGTGTGGGGGGGGTTTGTACATTTATTATTACAATAATAAAATGTACAAAATTTATTGACATAGACCACATGTTTAATATGATAGTTTTGTCCTTACATCTACTATAATACAATATATTGTTAGTCTCGAGATTATTTACATTAGCCAATAAATACTGTGATCCGCATTCACTATTAAATTGTCCTGATGGACTAGGGGCAGAATTTTTGTTCAGCGTGCCAGAGGTTCTGGGTTCTAATCCGCCCACGAGTTATTTTTTTCTTATTAAAACCAAATATGTTCATCAGTGATTGTATATCAAGAGCAAGGACACTTATGTTCATTTTGTTTGGTGATTTCACCTGAACGAATAGAGTCTCCGGCCGCAACAGCGTTAAGCGATGGGTTGAAGCGCTTGTTCGTGTGAAGACTGCGTAGTGTGCATGAGCGCAAAGAGAACACTATTGCGCCACTGATAACAGTGGCAACGAGCACTCAACATGATTTCAAAAACAACACATCCTAGCGCCAGATTGCCTATTATTTAACACAAATGAATGACTTGCTAATCAACTAGAGATGTTTCTTTTGTATTAGTATACATCCGTGCCACGAGATGTTTCAAAAAGTGGTGGGGACATGTCCCACCTGCAAATTACGCCTATGATTTTAGTAGTGTTAGAAGAATACAGACAACAACCGTTAACAAAACACAAACTTTTGGCCACAATGTTCCTTTTGATGTTGCTCACCTGCTGGACTTTGCCCTCAAAATCTGCATCGTTTTTGTCGTAAATCATCTGGGCTAGTCGGATCTGTTCCGCTGTGGCCTGTAGACAGATGACATCCGTAATCAGAACACAGTCATATGTTGGTACATCCGGCCTGTTCATGTCACATCTCACTGACGAAGTGTGTGTTGCTCACCTGTATCTGTTTCTGTGGCTGTGAGGTGTGTGTGGCTTGTTGTAGGGCTCTGTCCCGATTGCCCCTGGCAGCATCAGTGACCACTGAAGTCATCATAAACAGTATATACAAAATAATGTATGTACAAAATAGAAAAGTCTGGAAGAGAAGACGAAACAGAGACAAATTATTACATGCACAAGACTATAAAAAACTATTCCCAAGATGTTTGTGTAAGAAAAGGTTAGTGACAGGTGCAGCGGGGCTGTGGCTAGTTTAACTCTCAGCACTGTGCCTCCCATGTAAGACTATCACCCCCCTATCTGTCCAGCACCTTAATATAGCCATGCAAACATAGTCTGGACTGGTGTCCACTTACACGCCCACCTAAACCCCACTCCTGAAAAAATAAAACACGCCTGCAACAACATATAAACAGCATATCAATCTTAAAGAGACAGTTCACCTAAAACTAAAAGTCAGTCATTAGCGTTTGAAACAACATAACGATAATAAATAACATTTTAGTGGGTATATCTCTTTAAGGGCGGAGTTTCAAACCCAACCGAGTCGCCTACTTAGATCGCGTATTTCGGCCAAAAACGCTGTCTAGGTAGGGATATTGATGAGCTGAGCAACGAAAACGTCTCAGCTAATGGCTAATGGTCGACTACTATTAATCGCAGTAACGGTTTGAAATCCGACCATCACGTATATCAACCTTCACGACAGACTAAAACCAAACAGATCGCACCAGCAACCGTGAAATGGCCCTTAGCAACAGACACACATACTCGTGCGAGTGATCAAATTATTTAAGTGCTGCTATAGCTCAATTAAAACACACACTTGCGTCATATTTACAGTCATTTTGGCTAAGGATAGAATAGATAGGGTTGTAAAAACAAGCTGAAGCTAACAGGCTCGGCTAACTGTTTGGGCTGCACCACGCCGCGCCACTGCTAATGCTACGAACAACAGACTTCAGCTCATCTGCCACTAATAATGAGGCGAAATCAAGTAATGTAAACACTTAGTCACTGGCCAGATAAAAACATACGCTCTTTTTACAAGTCGACGGTAATGGGTTTGCTTTCACTTTTTCGGCATCACAAACATACCCTCTCCGCTCCCTCAACGTTGTGTTTTTACCTGCCCACCGACCGCACGCGCTTCCCTACAAACAGCAGCGTGAAGCTCGCAATGAGGAACAGGCTGTTTTTCAATATAAGAGCCCAGGCGACATTACTAAAATAAAAGTCCCGAGCCGTGCCGCATAGAATGACGAATATAATATTTTACTACAAATTATATGGTCAGAATAACAATTTGAGTTTTTAAGTTTAGTTGAAAAAAATAAATTTTTACCCCATAACGTTTTCTTGTATTAAAATGTCAAAACTGTTTATTTCCAGGTGAAGAAGATTTTTTTTTTTTTAACTGTTTTACTTTAAGCCTCATAACTCCCTCGTTTTATTAACACTCATTGGCAAAGACACAGTTTATAGCATTTTAACATTTTTACAAACACCTTTCCAGCCACAAGATATAATGGGTTTTTATTAATGTAAATGCAAATTATATTTAGATTCTAAATGATGTTATGTTTCTATCTGAATCATTGCTACAAAAATTGAACTGTGACATCGCAGGGAACTGGGATTAGGAAATTACAAATTCAAACACTCTACTCATATATGGAAAACATCAATACATCAATATGTGTATACATTTGGCTTTATTGGCGACATTACGGCGTAATGGAATCACTGAATCATTTTTGAATCACTTCATTAAACTGTTCGGAGTAATCGATTCGCAGAAATGAATCGGCCCTCCCATAATAACAGATTTTCAATGTGGTCTCATACTTTTGGACTCATCAAATATCATAAATAAATCATTATCAAATTTGCTGAGCATTAAGAGTTAAGAAGCTGCATCAAATCAGACATATTATTAAATTATTTATTTTAATAATGTAATTATATTCATTACTAATTATGTCTCAAAGTAAGGCTAGATTTGACAACACTGAAAATCATTGTCTCAGAAGGTGTAAACGGGTCTTCTTTATTAAATAATTTCATAAATTGACTATTGTTTTTTCCTAAACTATTTATTTAATGCAGTGTCCCCTCCTTGACTAGTTTAACATCATGTTCTGTGATTTGGAATTAGAATTCTCTTCCAGTTTTGTAGCAATGTCACAAATCAATAAAACAGTTATCCACAGAGAGCCAATCACATCACAGCTTGTTACCTTCTACACAGTTCATGGTGTGTCAACAAATATTGTCTGTCATTCATCAACTCAGTAGGGCTTCTCCATGCTGATCAATAACTTTTTTTGTTTAACCTTTCTAAACAAGCAGAGTGTGAGACATTGGTCTATGTACAGGACAATTTCAACCAACTTCAAACGTTTGTCAGTCAGGATTGCAGTGGTACGGTAGACTGGTCACTATTAGTCCTGGCTGGTTCAGCTGAATTTGATTAGTCCTGTGCTTCAGATGCTGTCAAACATGGGAACTCTGATCTGGCTCTTTCTAGTTCCCTGCTTGTTAAAAACAACAGCTCTACTTATTTCACAATGCACTTTGCAGAAGGTAAGTGCTTGGAAAAAGGCAAATTTATGACCTACTTTAGGATGTTTACCAATTTTAGAAATGTTTTAAGTCTACATGTACAAGGAATTTCACTTGCTGTCGACATCAAAATAGTAATAAAACAATAAAAATATATAAGTAATAAAGTAACATGAAGAAGATGACGTGAACTTCGATTCAAAAGTTTAGGATCAGTATTTTTAATGTTTTTGAAAAAAGTCTCTTATTGTCAAGGCTGCATTTATTTGAACAAATATACAATTAAAACAGTAATATTATAAAGAAATAGTATAACAATTGAAAATGATTCTTCAGAAATTCTAATAGCTGATTTGCTGCTCGAGAATCGGTTCTTATCAATGTTGAAAACAGTTATGCTGCTTAATATTTTTTGTTGAAACAGCGATAAGTTTTTTCAGGATTCTTTAAAAATAGAAATCTTTTAACATTAACATTATTAATGTCTTTACTGTCACTATTGATCAATTTAAGGCATCCTTGCCGAATGTAAGTATTAATTTATTTATTTTTAAATAAAATCTTACTGACCCCAAACTTTTAAAAAGTAGTGTATATCTTTTTTAAATTGTATAATTTATGAAATGATCTGACCTTTGCCTGTTGCCTTTTACAGTCTTTCTGTGCAACATAATTTGCTTTTTTAATTGTATTGTGCATTCAAAATTGAATTGTGTTTTGTTTTGTTTTTTTCCCAGGATTTTTTAGAGTCACTGAAACCTCAAGATTTATTTTATTATTTTGATACTATTTCCACTAAATCAGGTGAGTCTGATTCAGATATTGAGAAATAGTTGTCACAAATAAGGAGTCAAAAGGTTTACAGATAGGTCAGTAGGTTCATGCATACACAAGGTTTTAAAAGTACACATATTACATTTAAAGTAAACATGTAAACACCCTGACATTAGTAGTTTTTCTTCTCTTCAGTGCCTCAGTTTGAGCTGGTGTGGGTGAATTGCTTGAGGAATGAGTCTTTCAGAGGGCTGTGGAGGTGCTCGTTTCAGACCGAAGGAGAGAGATTTGAGCTAGGCCAGCACAGAGATGAACAACCAGCGTCCTGTCCCACAAGTCTGGAGATGGTGATCAACTCAACGGTCAGTGTGGTGAAGAAAAGGGAGGATATGTGCTGTGAGCAGCTGAAGTTACTGAGACCAGCACATACAAGAACTCTTCTCCCCATCTGCCATGGAAAATTAGTAAGAAGTTTTTTTTACTGTGCTCTATGTTTGTCCCATATACATTATTTGTGGCTAGATATACTGTAGGAGACCTGTTTCTAATTTTAGTCTATATTTGTCCTCAGCAAGGTCTGATTCAGTCAGGGGAGAAAAGGCTGTATATTCGCCCAGTGCTTCAAAAACACATAGACCATCTGAAGGATCTTACTACGGATTTACCTTCTGGTGTACCTCACCTCCTGTTAACCCATACATTACCAGTGAGGACACGTCTTAAACAGCCCAAGAGTAAGTGAACAGTGTACTGGTTATATATACATGGTATATAGTACTATATCACTGAACATAAACCTATCACTGGCCTGCAGTCCACAGCAATACATTTTGCAAGTGAGCTTGTCCATATGTTCAAGGGGTCATTCACATGTAGGCTACTACTTCATATCTTTTTCAGTGTCATACACCATGAGTGCCATGTTTTTTTTTTTAATACAGTTTTAAAAATAAGCTTTAACCCTTTAAAAGATTAGTTCAGTTTAAAATCAAAATTAGTTATGCTTTTTTCTTAAGTTGAATACTGTCTGGCGGAAGCTAGATATTTTACTTTATAACTTGTTAAATATGGATATTTTTCTTACACAAATACATCTCTTCACTTCAGAAGGCCTTTATTAACCCCCCGGAGCCGTGTGGAGTATGTTTATAATGGATAGATGCACTTTCTTGAGCTTCATACTCATAGGTCCGTACACTGACATTATAAAGCTTGGATGCATCAGGATATATATTAATATAACTTAATATAAAGCTTGGGGAAATTTTCATTTTGAAGTGAACTAATACAGAGATATAGTATATACTGTATAATAAATTTATTAAACATACAGTGCATCATTAGGCCAGTACGTGGTGACAAGTGACTGTCTTCATTCAAACGATTTGTTTGAAACATTGATTGTTTGAAACATACTTTTTGTCGCCTACTTGTATGGAACTATGCAATTTCGGATGCAGCCAAGGGCTGCATTTAAGTCCACTTTTTTATGCCCTTCCCTTGCTTCCCTCAGTCTCTGTCACTCATATGTTCATCATTCCTTACGTTGCACGAGTGCCCACTATATTATATAAATTTATTGCTGCTTTTATTCAGTTGTGTGATCTGTCTTAGGTCAGTTCAGGTTACGGAGGACACCTCTGGGGTCAGAGGTCACACACCTGGAACTAGCAGTGGTGGTGGGTCCAGATGTTTATGATGTTCATAGACAAGACACTGAGAGATACATCCTAACCAACCTCAACATCGTATGTGTGTGTTTAATCTACGTTTTCAAGACATTGTATGACATTGTATTGTGAATATATGTACAATAAATTTGACATATACAATATGTGGAATAGGATTAGTGCATATTAAATATACTTTCTGTTGTTTAAATATCTTTTCTACACTTGCAGGCCTCTGAGCTTCTGAGAGATGCTAGTCTCGGTGCCAATATAAGAGTTCACCTTGTCCGTATGGTCATTCTCACAGAGCCAAAGGTAACAATGTCTGTTTGACCTAATGCTGTACAGAACAGCCAATATATTAATCCACAAAGGAAAATACAGTTCCCTTTCGATACTACACTCGTACTGTGTCATTTGCCGTTAGGCAGGATGCAACGGGGAAAACTCCTTTTCTCCGATTTCTGAAGCCTTTTTCAATCACGGCCATTGGTTCATGTAGTGTATGTGAGCCAATGGTGAGCGAGCCCGCTCGAGCCCGCCAAAAGGGGCGGGGTATAAGCGGCCGTCTCACCGTGGGAGACTGTTCATTCTCCTTCAGCGACGCAGATCACATCTCTTCGCTTGATCCCGAGGCTTGAAGCCGCCTTCATCTGCAAGCAGCTGGAATCAGCTTGCCGCTCTGCAGCAGCAAGATCAGCTCGCCTCTCTTCTGCTCGCAGCTCTCAAAACAGCTCGCCGCTCCCAAGCAGCTTGCTACTCTCTAGCAGCCCGCCGCTCTCGAGCAGCCTGCCGCTCTGTCAAGCTCGCTGCTCTACCAGCTCGCTGCTCTCGAGCAGCTCTGATCAGCGCGCCGCCTCGTCAGCAGCCAGATCAGTTCGCCACTCTCAAGCAGCTCTGTTCTCCATGCTGCTCTCAAGCAGCCTGGTCAGCGCCGAGCGTGCACATCCCGGTGTTTCCTTCTGCGGCTGCAGTTGGAATCTAGAAAGAGCTTATTTCTAAGAGCAAATTTCTGCGACGGCGTGGCACGTGCAGAGCCCCTCTGCACGCTGATGACGGGCACAGTGAGTGCGTGTGATGTCTGGGGAAATCCCATGCAAAAACCGCGCTCAATGAAATGACCTGTTCTCACTGCGAGATCATGAGTCTGGCCTCCTTGTGCTCGGGGATAGCTTTCTTTTCAGAGAGTGACTCTGCCCCTCGCGCCCTCCAGTTTGTTTCCTCCCAGGAGCCTGTGAGGAAAAAACAGCGGGGCAGAGGATCTCAGTGCTCAGATGAGAGTGAGCTCACGTCAGCACAGGTCCTGCGTGCCTCACTCTCTCCACAAAGGGAGGTTTCCCCCGTCTGCTTCTCCCATCCGGACCAGTGCCCCTCTGCCATCACGAACTTCCTGGTCTCAATCGGTGGATCTGATGAAGAGCTGCTGGATGATAGCATGTCCCTAGCGGCCTCGTACGCCGAGGACTGGATGGGCTCACCTCACGACCCCGCCCCCTTGCCGTCTCTTGAGCCTATTGATGCCAGGGCTTCTATAGACATGGAGCTCATCCGTGTGCTCTCAAGGGCCGTTGAGCAGCTCGGCTTAGAGTGGTCTGCACCTAAGGAACCCACACGCAGCCGCTTGGATGAGTGGTTCCTGCCGGGACACCACCAGGCCCCTCCCCAGCGGGCAGCGCCCTTCTTTCCCGAGGTCTATGAAGAACTCACAGAGTCATGGCGCACCTCATATTCTGCCCGCCTGCTCTCTTCTGCCTCTCACGCTCTCACTTCCGTTGACGGCGGGGAGCAGAAAAGATATGAAAAGCTGCCTCCTTTGGACGAAGCTGTGGCCGCACACCTGTGCCCGCCTGCCGCCATTGGATGGAAGACGAAGGTCGCCCATCCTTCGAAGCCCTGTCGTACAACGTCGGCCCTTACTGGACGAGCGTACACCTCAGCCACCCTGGACAAGGAGGGGCACGACTCTGCCACATTTAAAGAGCTGCGCAGCACTACAGACCTGGCCCTGCGCGCCACCAAGACCACGCCACAAGCTATCGGCCATTCTATGCCTGGTGGTGCTGGAGTGCCACCTTTGGTTAAACTTGATGGAAATTAAGGATGCGAACAAGACCGTCTTCCTAGATTCTCCTGTCTCCCCCTGCTGTTTTTTTTGGCCCTGCCGAACGCTTCACCGCCGCACAGAAGTCAAGCTGGACGTGCACGTCCTGCGCTCCGAGGTGAATACCATGCTGGCAAAAAGAGCCATAGAAGTGGTTCCCCCAGCACAGAGCAAGTCAAGCTTCTACAGCCGGTACTTCATCGTTCTCAAAAAGGATGGCGGTCTCAGGCCCATCCTCGATCTCAGACATCTGAACCAGTCCCTAATAAAGCACTCATTCAGAATGATCACTTTGAAGCAAATCTTCTCGCAAATTCGTCCAGGAGACTGGTTCTTTTCCCCGGATCTGAAAGATGCTTACTTTCACATCCAGATAGCCCCCATCACAGACGATTCTTGAGATTTGTCTTCAAAGGGGTGGCATATCAATACACGGTCCTTCCGTTCTGGCTCCCCGCAACTTTACGAAGTGCATGGATGCAGCTCTCTCCCCTCTGAGACAGATGGGTGTACGCATACTGAACTACCTCAACGACTGGCTCGTTCTGGCCCAGTCGGAGACGGAGCTAGTATCACACAGATCCCTCCTTCCTCAGCCACTTAGAGTGCTTTGGGCTCAGGGTCAACTTTCCCAAGAGCTCATTATCTCCCAGCCTACGTACTGCGTTTCTGGGAGTAATCTTGACTCAACCTGTATGAGGGCTGTAGTCTCGCCAGAGAGATTTCTGGCCATTCAGCAGCTCGTGGGAACTATTACGCCTGGAAATTCTCTCCCACTCAAAACGCTTCAGAAGATGCTGTGTCTCATGAGCTCAGCATCGCCAGCTCTACAGCTGGGCCTGCTCCACATGTGCCCACTGCAGTTCTGGCTGAAACCTCGAGTCCCGTCCCAAGCCTGGCAGCATGGTCGCTGCTTGCTCAAAGTGAACCAGGCGTGTGTCACAACCCTGGCCCCTTGGGGGAACCCATGCTGGTACGAGCAGGGCATTGCGGTAGGGACGATGGGCAGTCATCTTCACAGATGCTTCCAAGATGGGCTGGGGAGCTCTGTGCAACAGCCAACTGGCTTTCAGCACTTGGCAATATATATAAATCTCTCCAAGCTTTCCTATCTCTCCTGGCAGGACACCATGTCTTAGTCCGATCAGACAGCATGACGGTAGTGTCCTTCATAAATCGCCAGGGCGGGCTCTCCTCAAAACCCCTCTTCACTCTAGTGAAAACCATCCTAGAGTGGGCCCAACACAACCTGCTCTCACTGAGAGCAGCACATGTACAGGGCGTACTGAACAAAGGGGCGGACATGTTGTCTCAAAGCAACCTTCCCTCGGAGGAATGGTCGCTCCACCCCCGCATAGTTCAGAAAATCTGGGACATCTTTGGGAGGGCAGAGGTCGGCCTCAGAAGACAATTATCATTGCCCAATTTAATGATAACTCCGTTTAGTGCGCAGATGGTCATTCTCTCCACACTTCCTCCTTCCCAGGATGATCAGGAGTTGAACCTACTCTGCCCCATCAGGGCCCTAAGGACCTACATTGACCATTCCGCCTCGTTTCAGCAGTCGGAACAGCTCTTTGTCTGCTTCGGTGGCCGCACGAAAGGTCTCCCGGACACGAAGCCCAGATTATCCAGATGGATATCCAGATGGATCAATGCGATAGTGCTCGCTTACTCCTCTTTAGGACTACAATGTCGTATAGAGCGCATTCCACAAGAGGCATGGCCTCTTCTTGGGCATGGTCCAGTCATGTGTCCATCGCAGAAATCAGTGCGGCGGCCGGTTGGGCCTCGCCGTCCACTTTGTCAGGTTTTATATCCTAGACATCCCTGCGTTGCAGACGCAGGTCCTTTCTGCATAAGCCTCACTATTGTGACCAGCTTGTGAATTCCTGTCTATGACCCCGACCAAGTAATGGCTATATCTTTGTGTTCCCTTTATGCGCTCTAGGCCCCACTGGTGTCTAGGCTGTATGGGGTTAGTGGGATGACTACAATATCTTTCCGTTCCCATTTCATCCGGGTCATCTTGTCCTATGCGTATCCGCTGCAAGCCCTTTTAGTGCTCTGCACGAATACTCTGTCGTCCTCCCTTCATAGCAAGGCTATGAATTGATTGTATTGTCTCCATTGCATCTTGCCTAATGGCATACGACGCAGTACGAGTGTAGTATCAAAAAAGAACGTACTCAGTTACTAACGTAACCTCGGTTCCCTTAGATACGGAACGAGTATTACGTACTTTGCCGTGCTATTCGCAGGACGTCTCATGCCGTCGCTTTAGTCAAATTAAATCAGTCTGCCACGGTGAGACGGCCACTTATATAGCCCAATACCCCGCCCCTTTTGGCGGGCTCAAGCGGGCTCACTCACCATTGGCTTGGTTTACCTAATGACCTAATGGTTCACCATTGGTTTACATACACTGCACAAACCAGTGGCCGTGCAGTTTCACTGTGTGATTGAAAAAAGCTTCAGAAATCAGAGAAAAGGAGTTTTCCCCATTGCGTCTTGCCTAATGGCATACAACGCAGTACTCGTTCCATATCTAAGGGAACAGAGGTTACGTTAGTAACTGAGTACATTTGTTTTAATCCACAGCCAGACATCCAGATCTCTGAAAACATCACCTCTTCTCTGAAAAGTGTATGCAAGTGGGGTCAGAAGATTAACCCTGATGCTGACACTGATCCTTTACATGCAGATCTGCTGTTGTACATTACCAGGTGTGGCCAAAAACCATAGAGAGCACTCTTAACTAAAGGACCATCATTCCAATACTGTGTAGACAGTAAACTCTTTGTTTATTTATGTAACTTTCCTTGTGTATGTTATAAAATAATGCCTAAAACTCTTAAATTCAATTCATTTTTGGAGCAAGCTGTTAGATATCTTGCAAAAGTACAGATCTCAAGAATATCAAGTGTTTCTGCATACTTGCATTTTAGTAACTCGCTTTGACATCATTAAGGTTTGATCTGGTGTTACCCAGTGGGAATAAGCTTGTGAGAGGTGTAACTCAGCTGGGTGGAGTTTGTTCCTCTCAGTGGAACTGTGTGATTACAGAGGACACAGGCTTTGATCTTGGCATCACCATCGCTCATGAGATTGGCCACAGGTAAGCTTGAGAAAGTTTACTTTCAATAAAACTTAAATGAGTCATACTGCTGTGCTGAAGTTGAAACGGTCTGAATGATTGTAAACCAAGTCTTATTGCATTATTGTCTTTTCAGTTTTGGCATAAATCATGATGGAATAGACAACACATGCAGCTCTAGTGGCTTTATGATGGCATCTGACGGAGGTTATAACAGTGTCGATCTGACCTGGTCTCAGTGCAGCAGGGCTCAGCTCCACAACTTCTTCAGGTGTGACTCACTTACTGCATCACAAACATGTACAGTGACCTCCAAAAGTCTGAGATTAAAAATGCTACTATTGAGCATTTAATGCAATCTAATTTAATGTAATTGATTTCTCAAATTATATCATCAACCTAACCATTTATTTAAAAAAGTAATAAATTTGACATTAATTTCCAAATGTTGCTTTGTTGTTAAAAAAACAAATTCCAAAATCTTTATTTACTGATTTAAATGTAAAAAAAAAAAAATTTATAATGATTTTTACAATGTCAATATGGAACACACAGGGAAACGTAGGAGAAAAAACAAACCACTAGGTACATACGAGAACCGACAACCAAACATAATGACTGACAGGTGATAATTATACGTAACCATAGAAACAAATGAGGAGATAATAAGTAACCAAGGAAACCAAAACTAAATGGAGCAGAGAAACAGGAACTAAGGGAAACAGGGAATATAAAAGTCCATAACCGTGACAATGATATATTTGTGGTTTTGTGAGAATCACTAATCTGGACATTACTCAATAAAATGTCCAGATATTTTGTTTGGGTTCATTTTTTGAGTTCAGTTTTTTAGTTATTTTAGTTTATTTATTAAGTTTATTTTTGTTTAATTATTGTATTTTATATTAATCCATTTGTCGCAAAACTACCAGTCAAAACTACCAAAGTTTCAGGTCAGTAAGATATTTTTGTAAAGAAATTAATACTTTTATTCAGCAAGGACACACTGAATTGATCAAAAGTGACAGTACAACATTTACAATGTATCAAAAATTCACTTTCAAATGAATTCTGTTCTTTTGAACTTTATATTCATCAAAAACATCCTGAAAATCAAAATGACAATTTTTTTTTGATAATAATAATAATAAAAAGTTTCTTGGTTACCAAATCAGCATATTTGAATGATTTTTGAAGGACTGGAGAAATGGCTGCTGAAAATTCAGCTTTGCCATCACAGAAATAGACTACATTTCAATATATATTAATTTATTAACATTTGAAACCAGTTATTTTAAATTGTAATAATCTTTCAAAGTATCAATGTTTTTACTGTATTTATCAAATAAATGCATGTTTTGTGAGCATAAAAGATTTATTTAATAAAACATTAAACCCCCTAGTATCATTAAAGTGTTATTTTAAGCCATCTGCAATATTCTTCATCATGAGGATGCTCTTTATAACATGAGTGTGTGTTCATTTTCTGCTGTGTAGTGCTGGTAAGGCAGAGTGTGTTAAGGATGTGCCAGTTCTGGGTGGTTCAGTGCAGGACTGGAGGCCTGGTCTGTTCTATGGTGTGGATGATCAGTGCCGTATAGCGTTTGGAAACTCAGCGACTGCTTGTTCTTTCACTAATGATGATATGGTGAGTAAGAATGACCATCCTAAGACATTTATCAGTGTAAATTATCAAAGAACTGACTGCCATGCTAGCGCTTTAAAGACCTAAAATTGCTTGATCAGTGCTGTTCTCTGTTTTGTTTTGATGTGTTTCCTATACAGGAAGTTTGGGTTTAATATAAGAGCTTAGTTATTTTTAAAATACCCAGTAGGTTTTGGTTACATCGCACCCATGAACATAATTTTCCACTTGCTAATCAGAGGCAGATGGTATTAGGGGGCAGGACTTTATCATTTTTACTGGACACAAATCTGTATAATGCACCATGAGTCATTAATATTTCTAGTCTATTTTCACAGAGCACTGCACAATTTAAATGCATATACACTTTTCAAAAGTTTAAGGTCAGTAAGATTTTTTTTTTTTTTTTGGATGGAAATAAATTTTATTCAACAAGGCTGCATTAAAAATTGATCAAAAGTGACATAAAATAACATTAACATTAAAAATATTAAGCAGCACAACTGTTTTCAGCATTAATAATAATAAGAAGAAATGTTTCTTGAGCAGCAAATCAGCATATTAGAATGATTTCTGAAGGATCATGTGATACTGAAGCTGAAAATTCAGCTTTGCCATTACAGGAATACACTGCATTGCAAAATATAATAAAATAGAAAACATTTATTTTAAATTGTAATAATACTTCACAATATTACTGTTTTTACTGTATTTTTGATCACATACTTGTTGAGCATAAGAGACTTCTTTCAAAAACATTTCAAAAAATTATAAGAGGTTTAGTATCACATTCTGATTGTAATTTTTACTTTGTCAATAAATATCTCAACTGGACATTCCACTGAGGTTAAATGTGGTGATGTTTTGTCTCCGCTGTCATCAAGGCAAGCTGCCGTGTTCTGTCCTGCCATATCAACCCTCGTGACCATAGCTCATGCACTCGTCTCCTTGTTCCGCTCCTGGATGGGACGGAGTGCGGGCCCAGTCAGGTGACACACTGCTATGACCAACTCCTATTTACATTGAATTAATATGCATATACATCTTCATATATCCTTGCATTTTTTCATATTTTATGGAATATGTTTGAGATTACTAAAAAATTGACCATTGTTTCCATACTGTATTAAATATATTACATACAGATAACATTCTTAGAACACCTATATTCACTTTTTTAAACATTTTATAGAACACAGAACATGAAAAATACAGATTTGTGTGACTGTTCTCTTTCTGTGTTGCTTTAGTGGTGTTTTAAGGGTCGGTGTGTGTCTCCTTCTACTTTGGGTTCCTCCATGATGGTTCACGGCTCATGGTCTTCATGGTCTGAATTCTCTCCCTGCTCACGAACATGCGGAGGAGGAATCACTTACCGCAAGAGACAGTGCAACAACCCTAGGTGCGAGAGTGTTAGAGATAGGAGCATATAGTACAATAACAACTACCACACCAATACAAACACCAACTAAATTTGGTATGTAGCAGTATGCAGTATCCAGCATGACTGTATTGTGAATGTGCACACATTTATGCATGAGTTTTTGCTAAGAGTCTAGTGGTTATATACAGTTGTGGTCAGAATTACTGGCACCCTTGGTAAATATGATCAAAGGTGACCATAAAAATACATCTGCATTGTTTATCCTTTTGATCTTTAATTCATAAAATTAGCAAAACTCTTCACATTATGAAATAAATGTTTTTCTCCAAAACACGTTGGCCAAAATTATTGGCACCCCTAGAATTTTTTATGAGTAAAATATCTCTGAAGTATATTCCCATTCATATTTACATTTTTTAGCACACCAGGGTGATCATGAACATGAAATTGTCCAGCCATGAATTCCTGTTCAAAACACAAAGGCCAAATTCCCTTAATCATTCATCACAATGAGTGAAACAAAAGAATATAGTTCTGATGTGCAGCAAAAGATTGTTGAGCTTCACAAAATAGAAAGTGGCTGTAAGAAAATAGCTAAAGCATTGAAAATCCCCATTTCCACTATCAGGGCAATAATTATGAAGTTCCAATCCACTAAAGATGTTACAAATCTGCCTGGAAGAGGATGTGTGTCTAAATTGTCCGAATGCACGGTGATGAGGAGAGTTTGAGTGGCCAAAGACTCTCCAAGGATCACAGCTGGAGAATTGCAGAGATTAGTTGAGTCTCGAGTCTCAGAAAGTCTAAAAAAATTATCAAACAGCACCTACATCCCCACAAGTTGTTCAGGAGGGTTTTAAGAAAAATCCTCTGCTCTCATCCAGAAACAATCTCCAGCATATTCAGTTGTCAGACAAGACTGGAACTTCAAACGGGACCGGCTTCTATGGTCAGATGAAACTAAAAAAAGAGCTTTTTGGCAGCAAACCCACCAGATGGGTTTGGTGCACACATGGATAAAAAGTACCCCATGCCCACGGTTAAATATACTGCTGGATCTTTAATGTTGTGGGCCTATTTTTCTGCTGGAGGTCCTGGACATCTTGTTCAGATACATGGTATCATGGATTCTATCAAATACCAACAGATAAAAAATCAAAACCTGACCGCTTCTGCTAGAAATCCAATAATGGGCCGTGGTTGGATCTTTCATCAGGACAATGATCCAAAACAAACATCAAAACCAACACAAAAATGTGTCACTGAGCACAAAATGAAGCTTCTGCCATGGCCATCCCAGTCCCCTGATCTGAACCCTAAAGAAAATGAGTGGTGTGAACTGAAGAGAAGAAGCACCAACATGGAGCTCTGAAGGATCTGTAGAGATTCTGCATGAAGGAATGGTCTCTGATCTCTTGTCAGGTGCTCTCCAAACTCATCAGGCATTATAGGTGAAGACTCAGAGCTGTTATCTTGGCAAAAGGAGGCTGCAAAAAGTATTGAATAAAAGGGTACCAATAACTGTGGCCTACGTGTTTTGGAGAAAAACATTTATTTCATAATGTGATTTCCCACCACTTTCAATTCTTTTCCTTCAATGAAAGGTTAGATTTTTGCTAATTTTATTAATTAAAGATCAAAAGGATAAACAATGCAGATTTATTTTTACAGTCGTCTTCGATCATATTTATCAAGTGTGCCAATAATTCTGACCACAATTCACAATTCTGTATTAGATCCCACACTGATATGTATTTAGAGTGATGTTTCTGTGTTTCAGGGCAGCCTTTGGTGGTTCTGTCTGTAAAGGACAGGACATAGAAGCTGAACTTTGTAATCGGAAGGTAATAGCATGTTTACTTTGGGCCTCTGTAGGTCATGCTAGTCAAATTAAGGGTTGCATCTATGCATTGCCACGAGGCTGCAGTGATATCTGTATGCTGGCCTGCTTTTTTTCTTTCTTTTTGTTTTATTTGTTGCTAAATAGCATTTACTCTTTCTGTGTAGATGTGTGAGCATAGTTAAACAGGCTTCCTCTGTTATATTACTTCATTTTCAATAATTTTGTAACACTTTACATTAATGTTTAAGTCGTTAACATTAGTTAATGCAATAGAGCGCTGAAAGCATAACATCATTTTGTATTCCCACCTGGAAGTCATCACCCTGGCTCCCCCAACAAAAACCAAATACGATTTTTCCATTGGCTTTTGGATTGTTGTGACCAACAAAAGTTATTAATCTTTGCACATTTTGTTCATCGAGATAATCTTCACAAATGAACTTTTATGATTATTTGATTACTATGCAGATTATTTTGAAACCTAAATACAATCAGCAGAACTAAAGTTAGCCTATAAACAAACTATGCCACTGTCACATGACTTCAATGTCACATCACTAATCTTCCAACAACTCTTTCAGTCTTGCAAGAGTGTGATTATAAACACAATGAGGGTGTAAACCTGGACTAATGAGTAGATTAACAAACCCCAGTTTGGTAAACCCTGACCTAGAATAAAGTAGCGGAAGTCAATGGAACAAAGTGTAGTGTGACTGCGCTTTAAAAACAGAGGCCATTTGCAAGTGTTAAAGGTACAGTAGCAAAAACAGCTTGTTTAATGGTCTGAGAGAGGGTGAAAATTTTTAATGTAAAACTGTAAAATATAAGTTACTACAGTTTTAGTGCAAGAAAGCTTGAAGGCGTAACTTTAAATTATGTTACCAAACAAAAAAAAACAAGTAAATTCATGGTGACATACCTGGCTTGCCGTTGTTTGTTACAGTCCTGTGAGTCGACCCAGCTGAAGTTCATGTCTCAGCAGTGCTCAGCCACAGACCAGCAGCCTCTGTCAGTGTCTACAGACTCCAGATCAGTCTACACCTGGATCCCTGCCGTCAGCTACACCTCAGGTGAACCTAATAAAGGTCTTCCAGTTGAATTTGTCTTTCATTGTTTTCTCTGTTCTAATGTCCTTCTCTCCCTTCCAGGTGATGCTCAGTGTAAACTGATGTGTCGCTCACGTGAGCAGGACTTCATGGTGAGTCGTGGGTCCCAGTTCATTGATGGGACGCGATGTGAAGCTGGTAATACTGTGCCACGTGGTTCCATTTCTGCCTGTCTGGGTGGAAAGTGCCAGGTAATGCCACACACATAACGTAAACACACATTAACTGAAGTATTGTTTTGTCCACTTTGACTTTTAAATTGAACACTGTATGAATATTTAACAAGTTTAATTTCTCCATCCGGGTTAGCTGTTTGGCTGTGATGGAGTAATGCATTCTGGGAAGTTGGAGGATGTGTGTGGGGTGTGTGGGGGCAATGGCTCCGCCTGCCAGTTCATCTCAAACACCTATTCAGGTGGAGAGGCTGGAGGTAGGTAGGGGTAATTCTTAGACATATCCATCATTTGTCTAGTTATTTACTTTACTTTATGCATAATAACCTCTTTTTGTTTGTTGTATTTTCAAGAGTATGTCACTTTCCTCACCCTTCCTTTGAACGCCTCTCAGGTTTATGTGATTAACACAAAGCCAGTTTTTACACACCTTGGTAAGTATAGCTACATTCACACAGCAGAATACAGTTGTGAGCCCTGTTAGAAGGGCTCAATACTGTTGTTTACACAGTTTAGTTTTGAAACTGTATTGAATGATGGAATCTGAGTATCTGGGAGAATTAAATTTAGCAGAATATTTAATTATTAAATAGTTTAGAATAACAACTAAATCCTTGAACACTCTTGTTACAAGCATTAGTCAAGGTTATTCCAAGAAGGGAACTGACTTCATATGCACTCCCATTCAAAGGGTTTTTTTTGTTTTACATTTTTAAAATAAGTAGGCCTATATATCTCATGTTCACCGAAGCTGCATTTATGTGTTTAAAAAACAGTAAAAAAAAGTAATATTTTAAAATATTGTGACAATTTAAAATAACTGTTTTCTGTTTTAATACATTTTAAAATGTCATTTATTCCTGTGATGACAAAGCTGAATTTTTACCAGCCATTACTCCAGGCTTCAGAGTCACATGATGCTTCAGAAATCATTCTTATATGCTAATTTGGTGCTCAAGAAACATTTCTTATCAATGTTGTTCTGCTTAATATATATTTAATTTATATATATAGTTCAAAAGAATAGCATTTATTTGAAACCAAAATCTTTTCTAATATTATACCTAATATTATACATTATCTTTTCTAATATATATATATATATATATATATAATGTCCAACCAAATAATAAATACAGTTCAAAGACTATATGAAAGAAATGCTCTTTCCCGCAGCTGTGTTATTAAATGATAAATATGTGGTGTCTGGAGATGGAAACCCAGGGCTAAGCATCACATACCCCTCACCTCTAGAGAAAAGCCCCATAATCTATAACCTCTACCTCACACCTGACCAGCAACCTCAAACTGAAGAGCTCACTATTTCTGGACCAATCACAGACAAGATCCACATACAGGTGTGCAGCATCTGAATTATCCCCTTTTTATGTTTCTGGAATGACATTCATCGTTTATGTAATCATTGTTACTTTATTTGCACATTTTTAGGTGTTTCGGAAATATGGGCAAGAGTATGGAGATCTCACCAGTCCAAACATTTCATACCAGTACTACTCATTTGGTGCTGTTTCAGTGGAGAGAGCTGTTCAGGGCAGATGGTCCAATGTTATTTCTGCCTGCTCAGTAACCTGCGGCACAGGTAACATCTTGGTTACTGTTGTAAACTCTGTTCCCTAATGGAGCGAACAAGTTGTGGCAAGAGGGACGCAAACATTAAGAGGGACACAACGTCTCGTTCCCTCTGTCACTTAACTTTATTGTCCTTGAAGGCAATTCTTTATGTAGAAAGCAGTATACATACACATACACACATATAGCAACACAACACACATGAAATAATACACAATTTATAATAAGTCATTTAAAAACATAACTGCAGCAGGTATAAAGGAATTCTTATATCTAGGGAACGAAGGTTACAACACTAAACAAGACATTCCCTATCTGTCAGTCACGATGTACTGACACTAGGGGTCCCTAAGGAAAACTGCACAACCATCTGAACCATGTTACAAGGTTTTGGCAGTGCAGATGTCGGCAAGCTACTGTGTAACAAGTGTACTCACAACGTCGTATCCTTCCCAACGCCCCACATAAGCAACGTTGTCCCACGTACCACAAGGGAACGGTAAGGACCGTACTTACCTTTTCTCCATGAAAAATACATCATATGGGATTGCTGTCAGGGAATATGGAGCACCTAGCCTCAAGTACATGGGTTGACCTGAAAGGGCATACTTCACAAGTACTGGGCCTGGCGGCTGTCGCAAGGTGCTGAAGGTTAGAAGGACTTCCAGGGTTCGCTGACCCAGGGAACTCTCATTGACCAAAAACCACACGTTATTACTTCAAGGAGGGAAAGGCGCTGTGTGCAAGAGGTATACCCGGCCAGTTACCCGCAGTTTACCTGTTCATACTCAGTACACGGGATGAAACTAGCTCAACCCAAAGATTGTAAAATCTCGCAAAGGTACTGAGTGTCACCCAGCCCACTGCTCTGTAGATGTCTGTTAGAAAGGCACCATTAGCTAAAGCCCAGAAGGATGCAACACTCCTCATGGAGTGTGCTCGCACTCCTAGGAGGCACGGCATGCCCTGGCCCTGGTATGCCAAGGAAATTACATCCACAATCCAGTGGGCCATCCTCTGTTTGAAGACAGCCTTCCCCTTTTGCTGTCCCCCAAATCAGACAAAAAGCTGCTCAGAGCATCTAAAGATATCTATGCGGTCCAAGTAAACACGCAACGAAAAGGCTGGGTCTGCCTTGTCACAAGGCAGTACTTGCAAGTTCACCACTTGATCCCTAAATGGGGTTGTGGGAACTTTGGGCACGCAGCCCAACCGGGGTCTCAGGATCACATGAGAGTATGTCGGCCCAAACTCTAGACACGTTTCTCTGACAGAGAATGCCTGCAGGTCCCCTGCCCTCTTGATGGAAGTGAGCGTGGCCATCTTCAAAGAGAGGGCACTCAACTCAACTGACTACAGGAGCTCAAAAGGAGTTCTCTGTAGGCCCAGCAAGACTACAGAGAGGTACCAAGAGGGAATAAGGCACAGCCTTGGAGGTTTAACCTCCTGGCGCCTCTGAGGAACCTGATGATCAGGTTGTGTTTTGATGAAGATTTACCATCCACATACACTTTTAATGACAGCCACCCCTCCAACCTCTCCTGCAGAAAGGAAAGCACTGACCTGACTGCGCATCTCTGTGGGTCTTCACCTCGAAAGTACGCCAGTTCGTGAACAGAACCCACTTCAAGGCATAGAGGCATAGAGCCATAGAGGGAGCTCTGGTCTGAGTGATAGTGTGCTAGCGCGTCCATGCTGAGAGGGGCCTCAGTGAACAGGTCTACCTGTGTCGCCAGATCAGCTGGACCACCTGGAATTCATTCTCTACTCTCCCAGGAGTATCACTCATCACGACAGCGTGTCCGCTGCGTCATTGAGTTTGCCTGGGATGTGAGTGGTCTGCAGTGACTTCAGTCCCTGCTGACTCCAAAGGAGGAGATGGTGGGCGAGTTGCGACATGAGATTAAATTGCCTTGGCTAACTTATGCTACTGTCGCTGTGTTGTCTGTCCGGATCAACACGTGCTTGCCCTGGATTAATGGTTGAAACCTCTCCAGGTCCAGCAATACTGCTAGCAACTCGAGGCAGTTGAAATGCCAATGCAGTCGTGGTCTTGTTCAGAAGCCCAAAGCTGCATGCCCATTGCATACGGCGCCCCTGCCTGACTTGGACACATCTGCTGTGACAACAACACACCTGGACACTTCTTCTAAGGGAAACCCTGCCCATAGAAATGCAAGGTCTGTCCAAGGGCTGAATGTGTGGCGAAAGATCGGTGTGATATCCATGCAATGCATACCACTGCACCATGCTCATGTCAGGACTCAAGTCTGAAGCTAGTATGATGCAGTCTCACATGCATCAACCCGAGTGGCGTAATCGCCACTGAGGATGCAATATGCCCCAGGTGTCTGTAAAAATTGTTTCATTGAGACCGCTGTCTTTCCCCTGAATGACTTCATGCTAGTGGTTCAATGGATCACAAAACTCACGGTTAGGATCATTTCATGGTTATTAAGTCATGGATTGGATCATTTTTCGGATCAAAAAAAATTGGGGGTGAGGGGTAACTTTGCATTTATTACTTAGCCCACTTTAACTACTCCGATACCACAGCAGAAACTACTAGCCTAACTAATACATTATTGAAGTCAAGTGACCAGACTGTAAAAAGAACAAATACTGTATACCAGTTACAAGCATAGATAAATACATCATAAAGCTGCAAATAAAGTATAAGGTCTAACTGTAGTATTAATTTTTGTGTACAGAAATGTAATAATTAAATGTAAAATGACACTGTTCACTGTATAAATTTAATATAGATTAATCTTTGTTAAAGCTGTGTTTTGTTGTTTGATTTACATGACAGACAACAGCAGGTATTTATAGGTTGCTGTCACTTTAAGAGTAAGACCCCTTGCACGCACAGATCCGATAGACACACATCCAAATTCTCACCTCGTTCACTTTTGACTGACATAATGCGTGTATGTGTCCATCCAAGTGCATTGAGGATGTGAAAGAGAAATCAATTTGGAGTTCGCGAGCTATCTGAAACCCACCTCTCTCTCTGTGTGTGCGCGCGAGCCTTGTATGTATGTGCGTCTGTGCGCGCTGATAATAGCGTGGCGTGTGATAGCCTACCGAATTAAATCCTCTTTTGCCTCTTCTAGCGCTGGAATGGTTTTATATCTATTTAATGTGCCAACTAGCAAGACAAAACACGTGCAAATGATAACCTTTCACTCTATTGCAGTTAAACTTGCAATTGATCCGCAAATCACATGCATGCCGAACCGTGGGGCTTGGTCCGTATGGATCACGGATCAACAGCAATCCGTTTAACCACTACTTCACGCAGTTCAACACTGACTGAGCATGCTCGTTCATTAGATACGCCATCATAGTGACTACCAGTCGTCAAGATAATTGAGAATGCAAATGCCCACTTCCCTAAGTGAGGCAAGGGGCAGCCTCTGCAACTTTCATGAAGACACCAGATTACAGGGACAGCCCATAAGGGAGGACTTTGTACTGGTATGCCTAACCCTCGAAAGCAAACAAATAAACGGTCTGTGTCGTGACAGAATTGAGACATGAAAGTACACATGCTTCAGGTCTATCCGTGTGAACAAATCTTGATGCTGAATGCATGTCAAAACAACATGATTCAAAACAAGCAGATCTAAGATTGGTCATAAACCACTGCCTTTCACTGCCCTTCTTACGATGAAGTAAGCACTATAAAACCCTTTCTTCATCTTGGCTGGAAGAACAGGCTCTATTGCATCCTATTGACTGCAATCTCTGCATGCAGGACAGGAACCTCTTTGCCTCCCACCAAAGTAAAAAGGATGCCGCTGGAACTTGGGCAGGTGCCTGGCAAACTGAATCGCATAGCTGTGTCTGACTGTCCTGATGAGCCAGTGTGACAGGTTGTGGAGCTCTAACCACACATCCAAGCTGTGTATGAGTGGCACCAGAAGGACAAACATTTTTGCCCAAAAGGCAGCAGTACCCACATTTTTGAAAAAAAAGCAGCTTCCTCACTCGGAATGCCTCGGAAGGCATCACATCCCGACCCTGTGGTTGCACCTGTTCATGTTCAAGCTGCGAACTGTGTGACCCAGAGAATGAGAAAGCTGCTCTTTTTTCGAAAATGTGGTTACTGTGTCTTTTGGGTGAGCTGCAGAATAAAAGGAATTGGAAACAGAAGATTCTCCACCCGGCCCTCCACTGGGGGAAGGGGCAGTTCGATCACTGTCTCCTGTGAAAGAGCAGCCTCCACCATCTCTGGTTCGCATCTCTGGGTTTCTTGTCCTGTTGGACAGGCGGTGTCGCTTTCCTGCGGGAGGCTTGAATCTGCAGCCGGGCTGTGGTGGAGTTGGTGTAGCTGCCGCAGGCGAACACCCTTGGCGATGGGCCATTGTGAGTTGTGCTCCGAGCCCAGATACCAATCATCCAGCCATGAATGCTCAGGACAGGGTGGAGGACTCCACTCTAGCCTGATGTTTACAGTGGCCGGGGCAAGTATGGCTGCCAATTCCACGTCGAACTCACCATACTCAAAGGTGGGAGTCTAGCCAAGTCCTCAGCGTTAGAAGGCATAAGCCCTGACGAATTGACAGTTGTCCAGTGCCCGGAATGAGAAATTAGGATGACCCACCTGACTCATCCAGGAACTCGAACGGACACAACAAATGTGACGAGGAATGGGAGGCCCATGCGGATTGACCCAGCGGAAAATGCTCCCATTGTTCCCCTAATCTCACCCTTGTGCATAATAGAATGGGATGGGGAGCAACTGAAGTGACTCTCTCTCTGACCAGAAAAGAGAGTCGCGACCACAACATTGCCATGGTCATGGTTATGTTCTCACAGAGAGAACATAAACCATCTACAAATGCTGTCTCAGCGTGGGTATGACCCAAACACTCGAGGTAGAGGTCATGGCCGAGCCCAGATACCAATCATCTAGCTATGAATGCTCAGGACAGGATGGAGGACTCCACTCTAGCCCGATGTTCATGGCGGCGGGGGCAAGCATTGCTGCCAATTTCAAGTCGAACTCAGACTGTGCTGCCACACTCAAAGGTGGGAGTCCAGCCAAGTCCTCAGTGTCGAAAGGCATAAGCCCTGACGAATCGACAGTTCATCCTCATCCGGTGCCCCGAATGAGAAATTAAGATCACCCACCTAACTCATCCAGGAACTTGACCGGACACAACAAGCGTGATGAGGAATGGGTGGCCCGTGGGGTTTGACCCAGCAGAAAATGCTCCCATTGTTGTCCTCATGTTGCCCTTGTGCATAGCAGAATGTGATGGGAGCAACTGAAGTGACTCTCTCTCTGACCAGAAAAGAGAGTCATGACTGCAACATTGCCATGGTCATGTTCTCACAGAGAGAACATGAACCATCCACAAATTCTGTCTCAGATCGTGGCCGTCCAAGGATGAGAGATATCGACCGCACCCAGAAACACACAGGTGGAAAGGCATCTTTAAAAAGACGCTCTCCGCCAGTGCTTTGCTCTTTTAATTGCTTTAATTTAAGCAGCCACAGGAGCTCTCACTACACTTATCTCTGCATGGTGTGGAGAGACCAGCAAGTTGAGGTGAATGTAATGAGCGTCTGTCTTTGTTGACATCCACTCGGCTCCGAAGAACAAATCTGAATGAGTGGATGCACACCATCTCCTTTTATACCCGTATGTCTGGGGGAGTGGCATATGCAATTTCCACTTGCCAATTTTTATTGGCCTTTTCTTAAGGTGCCCCTAGTGTCAGTACATCGACACTACATCAAAGTGACTGACAGGGAACACATAAGCAGTTAAATTCTGGGCACATAAACACGTTACATGTAATAATTTTTTTAAATCAAATTTTGTTAACTTCATTCATCTCAACGTAACAAATTCTAACTAGGGCTATGGGATATCCTTGATAAAACTTTGTTTAGATTCTATATTAATGATTTGTGCTCAGAGTAGATGCAGAAACAACAGTAAAAATACTTTTATACAACTATAAAGTTTTTGGCATCTTTTCCCCAAAATAACTATATATATGTTACATAAAATGCATAAAAGGAAAAATTTTGACAATAAATATGGATAATTTAGATATTTACATGTATATACACTACCAGTCAAAAGTTTGGAACCGGTAAGATTTTTAATGTTTTTAAAAGAAGTTTTGTCTGCTCACCAAGGCTGCATTTATTTAATTAAAAATACAGTAAAAACAGTAATATTGTGAAATATTATTACAATTTAAAATAACTGTTTTCTGTTTGAATATATTTTATAAAGTAATTTGTTCCTGTGATGGCACAGCTGAATTTTCAGCATCATTACTCCAGTCTTCAGTGTCACATGATCCTTCAGAAATCATTCTAATATGCTGATTTGCTGCTCAAGCTGCCCGCCCCCTTGTGCATGCCACTGATCAAAAGTGACAGTAAAGACATTTATAATGTTACAAAAGATTATATTTCAAATAAATGCTGTTCTTATAAAAATATTGTACACAAATATTTTGTACAATTGTACACAATAAATGTTTCTATTACTGTTTTTACTGTATTTTTAATTAAATAAATGCAGCCTTGGTGAGCAGACGAAACTTCTTTTAAAAACATTAAAAATCTTACCGATTCCAAACTTTTGACTGGTAGTGTATATATTTATATAATAATATATTAATATATAAACCATTTATAAATTTAATTTCTGTTTTAACTCATTGATCTCTCTGTTGTAGGCATCCAGAAAATCAGTCAGCACTGTGTAGATGTGTTTACACTCGAGCACCTGGAAGATGAGCTCTGTAGTTCATCCCCTCAAACACCAGATATGCTACAGCCCTGCTTTCTGCCAAACTGCCCACCCAGGTGCCTTACAGTGATTCAGGTTCATGATTTTGCCTCAGAGGAACAAGTGGCCATTCAAACATACCAGGAAATTTCACAAAAGTTTTAAAAAATTGGTGTCATTTATCTTGAAGAAAACCAAAAAGAAAACTACTCTGGCCCAGTCTAACATGACCCACTTGATGTAGACTTCAGCTGTGTTCCAGTTCAGAGGCTGCATCCTTCGAATGCCAGACTGAGCATTGTTAAATGGGACGTTCTAGCCTACCGAGGATTGTTCTTTTCGTCTAACAACTGTGACTGCTGCCGTTGACGAGCCGCAGTAACATTTGTACTGGACTTTACTGAAAGTTATATTCAAATGTCTGAAAACAAAACAGGGTTCACACCCTAAATATGTTCAACTTGGTCCATTTCTGTACATAATAAAAAGTATAAAATATATAAAATTGCATCTTAGTAAGATAAGTCAACATTTGAACCGCTTTAAAGTTTTCTTTTATTTTTACATTTGTATCATTAGATATTCAGTTAAGTTGAAACTCAATATGGACAGCCTTCGTCGCGCCGCTGTTATGCAACCAGCCTTCGAATGTGGCCTTTGAAGGATGCAGCCTCTGAATTGGGATGCAGCTTTTGTTTTTTTATGTCCCACATTTATGTTTCAAAATGGTACTTAGGATTGTTGTGTTACTGCCCACAGCAGTTTATGAGAAGGCTGCAATGGTGCAGAAATTACAGTGTTCCCAACAATCAACATTTCATGATAAATAACATTTATAACACTAAAGAGTGGACTTGAAAGATGAGCGCAAGTGATGAAAGTGTAATTTTGGGCAGGGCCTTTGAATACAGGAGTTTAATTTGTGTATCTGTTGTAGCTGGGAGTTAGGTGAGTTTGGACCCTGCAGCGCCCCCTGTGGTGTGGGAGAGCGAGTGCGCTCTGTGACGTGCTTTCAAAAGCAGGGTACAGTGAAAGTAAAGCTGCCTGACTCTGACTGTACGCTTGACTCTAAACCACCAACAACTGAAACCTGCAACTCCCAAATCTGTCCTGCCAGGTAATGTGCCAAAGTGTATGAGACAAATGAATTAGCAAGTTAGATAGTCTTAAGGTGAAGTCCAGTACCCTAGAATTTTTTTAATGCACAGAGAAATCCTCCAACCTGATACAAAAAAATCGAGTCATTCTGGCAGTTGTGTGTATATATTCATATACTGTATATGTGTGTGCGTGAGTGTTGTAGATGGCAGGTGTCTGAGCCTGGTGAGTGTTCAGCTGTGTGTGGACCCGGGGAGGCCCAGAGAACGGTGTTGTGTGTCCGCTCCCATCATGGATCTGATTCTGAGGTTGACCAAAATTTGTGTTCTGAACCCAAACCCCCAGAACACGTTCCCTGTGTGGTGGACGTATGTCCTGTCGGCTGGGATAGCCAAAGAGAGGTATTGTGTTACAAAATAAATTCAGCGTATATTGTATTGACATCAAGTTATAATTAAGCAGTACTGCACAAGCAAGTATTGCTGTACTGAATATCAGCATGATTGCAAGTGTGATACTGTAGTTATTTACAAGTTAATATTATAAATATCTTAAGCAATTTAACAAGTCAATATCAAGCACCTAATGTTTAAAACAAATGGTCAGTTAGTTTGACCAAAGCAAAAGAAAGCCAAAGCATCAAACAGAAGCCAAAAGAAGCCAAAGCATCAAGCTTTGCATGTCACTAAACTACACAGAGTTGTGAGTGGAATGGAGCGGCAGCAGTTTACCCTCCATCCCCATGTGTTCTCTAATCACTCTGCTACATTTTGGGTTTTCTACATCCTGCTCTCCACTATCCGGTGAGAGAAATGCTGCTCAAAATACAATGTTGGGATGTTTTTTAAATTGGAATAAAATAATAACTAAAAGACTTTCAAATCACATGAGCCAATATTTTATTCACAATAGAACATAGATAACATAACAAATGTTTAAACTGAGAAATGTTACAATTTTATGCACAAAATGATTTCATTTCAAATTTGATGCCTGCTACAGGTCTCAAAATAGTTGGGACAGGGGTATGTTTACCATGGTGTAGCATCTCCTCTTCTTTTCAAAACAGTTTGAAGACGTCTGGGCATCAAGGTTATGAGTTTATGGAGTTTTGGTGTTGGAATTTGGTCCCATTCTTGCCTGATATAGGTTTCCAGCTGCTGAAGAGTTTGTGGTCATCTTTGACGTATTTTTCGTTTAATGATGCGCCAGATGTTCTCTATAGGTGAAGATCTGGACTGCAGGCAGGCCAATTCAGCACCCGGACTCTTCTACGACAAAGCCATGCTGTTGTAATAGCTGCAGTATGTGGTTTTGCATTGTCCTGCTGAAATACACAAGGTCTTCCAACTCTTCCCTATAGATGTCATCTGGAGGGGAACTTTTATATACATTTCAGCTTCCAAAACATGCAAGCTGCCCATACCGTATCCACTTATGCACCCCCATACCATCAGAGATGCTGGCTTTTGAACTGAATGCTGATAACATGCTGGAAGGTCTCCCTCCTCTTTAGTCCGGAGGACACGGCCTCTGTGATTTTCAAAAGGAATGTCAAATTTGGACTCGTCTGACCATAGAACACTTTTCCACTTTGAAACAGTCCATTTTAAATAAACCTTGGCCCACAGGACACAACGGCACTTCTGGACCATGTTCACATATGGCTTCCTTTTTGCATGATAGAGCTTTAGTTGGCATCTGCAGATGGCACGGCAGATTGTGTTTACCGACAGTGGTTTCTATAAGTTTTCCTGGGCCCATTTAGTAATGTCATTGACACAATCATGCCAATTAGTGATGCAGTGTCGCTTGAGGGCCCGAAGACCACAGGCATCCAATAAAGGTCTTCGGCCTTGTCCCTTACAAACAGAGATTTCTCCAGTTTCTCTGATTCATTTGATGATGTTACACACTGTAGATGATGAGATTTGCAATTTGACGTTGAGGAACATTGTTTTTAAAGTATTCCACAATCTTACTCTTTCACAGATTGGAGAGCCTCCGCCCATCTTTACTTCTGAGAGACTCTGCCTCTCTAATGGTGCGTTCACACCAGACGCGAATGAAGCTTTAAGCGTGAGTGTTACATGTTAAGTCAATGCAAAGATGCGAATAGACATCCTGCGGCGCGAATTGAGCGTTTCAGGCGTTTGACGCACATACCGCGTGATTCGCGCAAATCGCGCGAGTTGAAAAATCTGAACTTTGGCGGATATTCATGCCGCGTTAACCAATCAGGAGCTTGCTCTAGTAGTGACGTGTTTACGACATAGCGAGCGGAGGCAGAAATCCGAAACAACAATGGAGGACAAAATCATCGTCGCTGTACGATACATCTTTGTACTTTTATAGAAACAAGAATAAAAAGGATCTTGCTTGGAAGAAAGTGAGTAAGGAGGTCGGACAATCTGGTAAGTTTTAAAAAAGGCTCTTTACTCAATTTGAGCTATATATATACATATTGAGACTACAAGCTAGCTAAAGCCGGCAAATTGAGCTTATTTGCCGTATTTTACAACTACTTTCCCGCTAACGAGTTGATGTGATTTATTCAGAGGAAGTGTGCAGAAACGAGACTGGAGCCGCCTGGCAGAAGGCCCTCTCATGGCACGAATTCGCATCTGTTGTGAAGTGAATTTCACGCGCGAATGAAGCGAGTAAACTCAAAATGTTCAAGCGTCTAACTACGCTCGAATAGCTCGATTTATTCGCGCAAGTCGCGTCTGGTGTGAACGCCCCATAAGACATCCCTTTTATAGCTAATCATGTTACAGACCTGATATCAATTAACTTAGTTGCTAGATGTTCTCCCAGCTGAATCTTTTCAAAATTTCTTGCTTTTTCAGCCATTTCAGCCGTGCCAACTTTTTTGAGACCTGTGGCAGGCATCAAATTTGAAATGTGCTCATTTAGTGGATAAAAGTGTAAAATTTCTCAGTTTAAACATTTATGTTTATCTATGTTCTATTGTGAATAAAATATTGGCTCATGTGATTTGAAAGTCTTTTAGTTGTCATTTTATTCAAATTTAAAAAATGTCCCAACATTTTCGGAATTCGGGTTTCAAAAAACCCATGCAGTCTTTGCTCCTGGCAAAATTACACAAATCTGTTCCGCAACCATTCCACACTACTATTCCACTACTGCTCCGTGTTACATTCCAAACAATGATAAGTTTTGTATAACAATCTATATCTATTAAAGACGTATATTCCTAATTTTCTATTAATTAAAGAATCTTGAAAAAAAAATATCTCAGTTTCCACAAAAATATTAAGCAGCACAACTGATTTTAATATTGATAATAATAAAAAATGTTTCTTGAGCACCAAGTCAGCATATTAGAATGATTTCTGAAGGATCATGTAACACTGAAGACTGGAGTTATGATGCTGAAAATTCAGCTGTGCTATCACTGAAATGAATTACATTTTAAAATATATTAAAATAGAAAACAGTTATTTTAAATTGTAATAATATTTCACAATATTACTGTTTTTACTGTATTTTTTGATTAAATAAATTCAACTGTAGGGAGCATAAAATATTTATTTTAAAAAACATTTAAAAACATTTTGAACTGTGTATATTGAACAGTGACATGTAATCTGTTCTGAAATTTCTTTTTAAGACTGAGCTGACCCGTACAGATTCCCATGTAATGCCCCGTTCCAGAATGGTTCCAGTTTATGTTTGGAGTCCTGTGATTGGCCAGTGCTCCAAGACCTGTGGCAACGGTAAACAACACAAATGAATACACATGCTGAAATTAGGACAAAACTAATTTCTGATTGTGTGTGCATAATTGTGCATGCTTACTTATTTATGCAGGATCTCAGCAGGTTTGGTTCTCCTGTGTTGATCACCAATCACGTCTAGAAGTTCCAGAGTTCCTTTGTGATCGTACCAATAAACCAGAGTTGTACACCCAGCCCTGTAGCCCATCAATATGTCCTGCTGCGTAAGCATTGCTTAAACTCTTCTTTTAAACTCTACTTCTATACATTCACACATGATGAGCACAGTGTCTTTCTTTATCAGGTGGCACTACATACAGGGACCCTGCAGTGTTTCTTGTGGAGGTGGTTTAGCGAATAGAGTTCTGTACTGTTCCCAGAGGGTGGAGGGAGGAGTTGGATACAAGGATTTGGTGGTGGGAGAATCTGCTTGTCAGTCTGTGCCCAGACCTTCAGAGGTAGTGGAGTGTAATACTGAAATCTGTCCAGCCAGGTAAACCACCACAGACTGTACACACCTCATTTCTACTCTCTTAAGCAGATCTGCTTTAGTCTCATGAAGAATGGTGGCAGTTACTATAGCTAATCTTGCCTCATGTCAAGGACAGCAAACTGTTGACCTGCCATTTTTAAACATTAGACCTAAAATTATAACAAAATGTTAATCCAATTACTTACCGTTCCTGGAAGAATCTTTTAACGCATGTTTTAATAAGCTGATAAATGGTGAAAATGGCCTGCCGTCTGTCCTGATTGGTTCACAAACAACAGGTTAATAATCAGTGCTAAATGCAAATAATAAAGTGCAACTAACCATAATCTATGCAATGCATACATTAGTAGGATATCAAAGTAAATAGGTTTATCAACTTCTAAAAGGGAGAATACTTTCCATATCTTTTGTTGTTGATGTCGAAGGTTGTGTCAAATCATACTGTACAGTATTTTTACAGAATTTCATCTGTCACATGGTAATATGGTAAGGTTTGTTCCATTTAATAGGCTGGTAAATCACACTTATTCTGTTTATGCATTTAGAAAATTTTACATTTTTCTATTCAGACTGTCATGTTTTTGAATATTGTTGTGCCGCACAAACTAGATATTAAAATAATTAAATAATAGTAGATTAAAAATGTTCAAACTCTTTATAAGCAATGAATTTACATGACTTTTCAGCCTTGTTTATTTAGTTTTACTTATTTTGGACAACTTATTTTATTTCAGCTAGTTAACAAAGCAAAATTTTTCATTTAATTTAGTTGAAGTCTTTTTAAATTTTATTTTATTTCAGTTAATGTGTATTATATTTCAAGTAATGAAAAAGTTTTTCATGGTTTTAGTTTTAGTTAACAATAATAACCCTGGTTGGGTCACCACTTAATGCTCAATGCCTATTGTCTTGAAGCAAAACCAACTGATTTTTTTTTTTTTATTACTGTATATTAGGGTGTCTTAATTCATGAAATTATTCTGTAGGTGGCAGGTGGGACAGCAGGGCGACTGTTCAGTGTCTTGTGGGATGGGCGTAGCTGTGAGGAGTGTGCAGTGTGTTCAGTATGAGGGGGGTTTAGAGAAGATCGTGGAGGAGGAGCGGTGTGAGTCAGGAAACAAACCTCCCGTCACTGCACCATGCTTCACTCAAGTCTGTTCTTTCCACTGGGATGTGCGCGAGTGGAGTGAGGTAATGTGCCAACACATCCATCATCCAAACTACATTTGCTGTTATCCCAAATTCCCATTTTATGGATGTAGAGTTTGGGTATTATAGAATAATCAAAGTCAATGCTTCTCCATCCCTCATTTTTTTCTGCTCTGTAATGTAGTGCTCTGTCTCATGTGGTTATGGGATCCAGTCTCGGACCGTGTCTTGTATGGGCCCATCGAGTCCTCTTCCTGTTAGTCCCTTTCTTTGCCTCCACTTGCCAAAACCCATCACCATCCAGGCCTGCTATAGCCCTGACTGTTCCTCAGGCCATACCTCTACACCAGAGCCCAATGGCACTCACATCCAATCAGAGCACCAGAGGGGAGAGGGGACATGGAGAACCCCAAAAGTGCTTATGAGAGCCACACTGGGTCCAACTGTCAGACTCATGATGAAGAAGAGTTTTTCAGCCATTGTACCTACAGAGGAATTGACGAAAAGCACCATGAGCACGCCAACAGAACCACCACAGACCAGTTAGGTGGCAAGTGTCTGCTAGCTCTATATAAAACTGCCAGCCTTGATAACAATTTCAGTGTCTAAAGGGGCATATTCCTCAATTCTTTGTTATACGTTTTCTTGAAATTGAGTATTTGTGGAGTATTTGTATTGGTTACATTTCATTTGTCACAATGTAATAACACAAATAAGTACTGAATAATATTGATTTACTACATGTAATTACTATACAGTTAAGGTTAGGGTTTGGTTTAGGGTTAATTGTAATTACATTTATATATACTCAGACCTATAACTGTATATCTTCAGACAAATAGTACATATACCAGATTTACATTTATATATGCAAAATTATAATTTTATATTCAGGATTTTTGAATATATATTAAGATTATTTATATTTATATATTTCCTGTTTGGCTCTTTAATTTTGTAGATTGTTATATGAATAGACAGAGAGAAAGATGGAAAAAAGCTGAGGAATAAATCATCTATTCTGGTTTCAGGTTTCTGTGGGCAACTCCTCCTTCAAGATTCAGGAACTATCGATCTACGCAATGTCACTCAGACAAGGTGTATATTTGCTATTGGCCGACCTCTTGATGAGGTTATACAAATCAAAATTGTATCCAGCACTCTTAACTGCCGGCAGAGTAAGTACTGAGCTTAAATTGCGTACAGACATGGGGATCTGATGCAGTAGTAGTATGGTGAATTGTGTGTATTTTTGTGTATATTTTCAGAGGAGAATATCGCCCTGTATGACAGACTCATCCTGATGCGTCTCTGCGAGAGGACGACTGGTAAAACGCTGAAATCACGATCAAATGTTCTTTTGGTGCGTCAGAGCCGCCTAACCCCTGGCAATGGAGTGGTACTATTTTATCAGAGTGTAAAGAACAAAAAAAGCCACCATGGAGGTGAGTTGTTACAAACACAGCATAAAACTTGATAATTTTTAAATTCATATCCTCCTGGGACCCAGGAATAGACTTTTGTCCTTTGTAGTGGACATTATATTTTAGTGATTTTCTCTGACATCATACATGTCACAGTTTTAAGTTTTAAGTCTTGTAAAGAGCACATTCAGGGCTTTGCAGAGACACCAAATTTTTAGAGGTTTCATCATGACAACAACTTCTCCTTGGTCTTTAAATATGACTGAAAATCAAAATTAGCACTCTTATGAAAATATGATAATATTTTGTAATTATCATTTAAATCGGATTAATTTTCAAATTGTTTGTCATAAATCAACATCTCAGGAAAATGTTATGGGGTTTCTAATCAAAATATGACTTTCTGTTACGAAACAGGACATCAATTTTACACATGTCCACTGTAGAGGACACCAGGACTTAAATTATGTTTATCAGGCATTTTAGACACAACAAGTGAATGGGGAAAGAAATTATATATCAATATTCCTATTAATTATTAGATATTATTATGAAAATGTTACCAATTATTACTCCCCTTATTACACTTTTTTTTTTAATTACATGTTGCTCCAAGAACACATTAATATGCAAATTAGATACAGTGTATAGATGCATTGTATTGAATGGAAAAACCCATGTATGGCCTTTTTACCCACATATTGCATAAAGTAAAATGGTATATCAATTCATTCCGTTCTATCTCTCATAACATAGTTGAGATTCATCTTTATACAAAGTTTGGTTAAAAAAAAATCCTGAAGCCTAAAAATTGATTGGTGATTAAAAAAAAAAATCCCATTGTTTTTGCCTATACATGTCATTTCATGTCATTTTATTTTTTAAACAACTTAGTCCTGGTGTCCACCACAGAGGACATAGCATAACATATGAATAAAATATAATTTTTCAAAAATGTTATTTTTTCATTTGTTTCTTATGCTCTAAACAATATAATGACGTGAAAAAATACTAAATTCAAAAAACTTTTTGTTCCTGGGTCTCAGGAGGACATTTGAGTAAATATATACGTATATTCATCAAATGTAAAATAGATTTTATTGTAAAGAGATAGTACATGCAAAAATTCTGTCATCAATTACTCACCCTCATGTCATACCAAATCTGACTTTCTTGTCTGGCACTTGTAAGGAGTTGCAAATAAATGCTGTTCATGTGAACTTTCTATTCAACTGTAAAGGGGGTCCACTGAAGGCAAGTTGAGATGCCACCCCATGTACAGTTTTATTGAAAAATGATAAACGTGATACAAAAATCAGTTCATAAATCCTAAAAATTTAGTTCAAAACAGAACTAAAACATGACAAAAATCGGGGACTTAAACTTGACATGAACAGAACTTGACAAAACAAGGCACAATGGAAACATGAGGGCTATATATACACAAGGACTAATGACACAACACAACTGAAAGCAATTAAACAATGAACCAATCAGAGCAAAACACATGAAGCAAAGGCAGCACATGACAAGATGACATGAGGGGCAAAGGAATCACATGACATGACAGGAAACATCACTATGAGAACTTTAAAATAAAAGACTTGAAAACGTGAACATAAACAAAGGTTAAGGTTACGTTTAGGGGTAGGTTCAGAGTTAGTACCTAGTTATTATCCAGTTATTGTAATTACTATAATAAATATGTATATGTACATAGGAAACAGGACTGTAAAATAAAGTGCTACCCAAAACCTAGAACAGGCGTGACATATTCCCCCCTCTATGGGCGGCTCCAGACACCCAAACAAAGCACCAAATCAAAACTAACAAAAAATCCAGGAGGGTGGTGGAGCAGAGGCGGAAAAGGGGATGGAGGTCACATGCCATCACATGGCATGATGGGCCTGGACCATGGAGCAATGGCAGGCCGGGACCATGGAGCAGTGGCGTGCCTGGACTGTGGAGCAGTAGACAAGACCATGGGATGTGGAGTTGTGGACGAGACGGGGGATCAAGTATCCATGGTGGAGCCTGGGTAGATGGGAACCACCAGGGCAGAACCAGTAGAAGAGATGACCACCAAGGCGGAGCTGACGGAAAATGGCACCAGAGAAGAGCAGAAGACCCTTGGAAGTCAGGAGGCCATGGTGGAGCAGAGACCTGAATGGCCTTCATGGCCATGACAGAGTGAGCAGGGATGGCCTCTGACACATATGAAGTTCATGGATGGCCTCTGTGGCCATGACACCGCCACCTCAGGAGGAGCTGTAGTGGATGTCGCCGCCTGTGGGGAAGTGTGTGCGGCCCACATGCTCACCGCTCGCACTGACCTCAGAGGTGGATCCATCACATTGGTCAGTCTTGAGACAGATCCAGTGGTCGAGGAGATCCATGGTGGACCAAGCTCCACAGACAATACTTTTGATCGGTAGTATATCTAGCAGAATGTCCAAGCTGCTCTTTTACATACAATAAAAGTTGTTCTACAGAATAATAAAGTCTTATGGGTTTGACAAGATGGTAACTCTTCAGTTTAGTGTCCAATTCTCACTATTAACTAGTTGCTTATTAGCATGCATTTTTACTAGGCTATTGGCTGTTTATTAGTACTTATAAAGAACATATTAATGCCTTATTCTGCATGACCATATTCTACATCCCTTAATCCTGCCCAACACTTAAACTTAACAACTACCTTACTAACTATTAATAAGCAGTAATTAGGAGTTTATTGAGGCAAAAGTCATAGCTAATAGTTAGTTAATAATGAGAATTGGACCCTAAGCTAAAGTTTGACTGACAAAACATAGGGTGAGTAAATGATGACAGAATTTTCATTACTGGCTGAACTATAAAAAAAATTGTTGTAGATTTAGCCAAAATGAAATAACCTGAAAGAATGTGACACAGCACATATCCTTCTCCAAAGTATGTGACGTTCAGCTGTTCTCTCCGTCTGGGCTCATTGAGAATCCGATCAAGAGTCCAGCCACCTCCCTTTCTAACACTCAGAGCTGTCGCGTGTTCATTGATGCTCCTCCATCTCTGAGGATTCAGATCAGAGCACTTTCTGTGTTCAACAATACTGATACAAACTCAACATACATACTGGTAAGTCACTGTGTATATATCCTTTTACACTATTCTTCAAAAGTTTGGGGTCAGTAAGATTTTTTTTTAAAGAAATTAATACTTTTATCATCAAGGACGCATTAAATTAATCAAAAGTGACAGTAAAGACATTTATAATGTTACAACAGATTTATATTTCAAAGAAATGCAATTCTTTTGAACTTTATATTCATCAAAGAATCCAGAATTTTTTTTTTATCATGCTTTCCCCAAAAATATTAAACACAACTGTTTTCAACATTGATAATAATAAAAGAAATATGATAATAGATAAGATACTAAGATAATTAAGATAATAGCACCAAATCAGCATATTAGAATGATTTCATGTGATACTGAAGACTGGAGTTATGATGCTGAAAAATTCAGGTTTGCCATCACAGGAATAAATTACATTTAAAAAATATATTAAAATAGAGCACTTTAAATTGTAATAATATTTCATAATATTACTGTTTTCACTGTATTTTTGATCAAATAAATGCAGCCTTGGTGAACAAAATAATTCTTTCAAAAACATTAAAAAAAAATCTTTCAGACCCCAAACTTTTGAACAGTAACGTATAAGAATAATCATCTGGCTGACAAATAAAGAGATCTAATCATGCTATCTGTAATCTCTGTCTATAAGGGTTGGAATAAAGTGAAATTCAAGCAGTTCATGTTCAAAAAGCACATAATAAGGAAACGTTTAAGATTAAACAGTAAAGACAGCTAATGATGCACTGTGTTTTGTGGGTCATTTACATAAGATAGACACTGAACCGGCATTTAGTAAAAATAAGTAGTCATGCAAGCACTAAGATTGTTAGACATTGTAGATGTGATGTCCTGTGGACATTTGTGATTCTCTGATGTTCTGTGTTATTGTTTTCTTTTGCTCATCCAGATTCGTGATGTGGATGCCTTAAAGACAACCATATTCAAAGGGACACGGCTCTTCCTGTGGAGCTCCTCAGGAAGTAGGGCTGAAGTGGAATTCCATGGGGAGTATCAGCAAATCAAGGGAATGTTCAGGGCAGAGTATTCGTATATTAACTCTTCTGAAGAACAACCAGTGTAGTTTGTAAGAGTGTTTCTAGTCCATATAGAGCCTTGGAGCATTTAAAAATCATAATTTAGCCAGTTTAGCACACCAGAATCAGAACAGGAGGATTTATTAACTTTATATCAAAGATATATAATCTGAAGTATTGTCTTGTTTTGTCATATCATTTAAAAACAAACATAATACAATTTACTGTTTATATATGAGTGCTTCTGTATATTTATTGTAATGAACATGAGTTAATCTGCTGACAATAATGTGTGCCAAGTCTAATCTGCTAATCTAACAGCACAAAGAAATAAATAAAAATCATAAAATTTATTTTCTGATATTTTAGTGAGCGATTTAGAATAGGTCAATGTGGCTGTGAGAGTTTTGGTTTAGAATAACAGTCCTACTTACCGTTTATAAAACTACCATGAACCTCCTTAAAGCCCAAAGTACACTTTTTATGCATACACTTAGCGTATGTATAGAGGCAAACACATAGTCATTCAAAGTATAGACCATTTCAGGGGTTCCTAAACTTTTTGACAGCCGAACCCCTTGGACCTAAAATATTTACTTGAAATATGAAGATTTGAAGTACAACATCTCAGTAATTTAACAAAACCTTTGTATGTTCACGGTTCTCTGATATTGATTAATGGTCACATGGCATCCAAGTAAACATAAAATATTTGTATATAATCTCTATATAACCTTTTTTTAGTAATTGTTTTGATTGTAATGTGATGATGAAACTTAATGCGCACTGTCCACATATACTAGAGTACGCCAAAAAAATATAAAATAATAAAAATAAAAACTTGAGTATACTTTGGGCTTAACATGATATGGACTGGACATCAACAGCATTCTCATTCAGTTTTTACAACTGAAACTGTAAAACCAGAATGAACGTGTTTTTGTCCCCGTTTGTGTTTGAAGCAGCCTCTTCGTCCATAGTCACTTCCCTGAATAGTAAAAGTTTGTCATTTCTGTGCCACTAGCATCATTAAAATACACTGCAAAACAATGACTGTTTTGAAACAGGTTTCCTGACTTCCAGCAGCCATTGAGTCAATGTTGCTGTGCTCAGACAGATCAAAGATTTAAATGCACCACATAGTTACATTGTTTATACTTTTTCGATGGAATTAACCTAAGAATGGTTTTCTTAGTTACTTATAGTCTCTGCATAATGAAAAAAAATCTCACACATCACCGTTAAAGATATGGAATACCAATATGAGCCAACAATACATGTCAGTATGTCAGACACTGAAAGAGAGAAAAGCCTCCAGTCTGAAAAGGTTTCAGGGCTTCCGTGAGAGTTTCTTTTGCCATTAAAGAAGTGTTGTCACTCACTGGGCCTTAGACACCTGCTCCAGAAGGGTCTTCATGTCCAGAAGTGCGTCCTCTAGAAACTTGGACAGTTTAGTGGCGTTGGTTTCTTCACAGCTATTGAAGGCCGTCACAGCAAAGTTGATATGGTCATCCATAGGGTTGTAGCAGACACCGTAACCATCAGGAACCATGGGTCCAAAACACATATGGCAGTCTGTCTTTGATCCAACCTGAAAAGAATACAACCACAGCTTACGTGAAAATGCTATATTTCACAATAAGATAGATTTACAAAACAATCAAGCTCTTAAAAGGACAGTACACCCAAAGAGATATTTTGAATAATGTTCTTTTGTTTTGAAACAACATTGGTTCCCATTTTTATTGTACTGACAAATAAAAAAACTGAAACAATTTTCCAAATATCTGTTCCGCAGATGAAAGTAAGTCATACAGGTGAGTAAATGACAGAATTTTTATTTTAGGTGAACTATCCCTTTAAGAGATGAGAACAATTAAGTAAATTTCAGATATAGTTCCCATAACACCACAAATTTACCACAAATGAAAAGCAAGTACTAATAAAGGATGTTACGACTAACTTTTTTTGTCTGTGGGTAGTTTTTCTTGCTTTCGTCTGTCATCTCCAGTATGATTTCTTTTTTTTTTTTATGGCAGTAGTAGCTACACACTGGCTGCATCCGAAATTGCATACTCTCTGAGTACTTTGCTTTTTTAAAAAAGTATGTTCTATATACAGTAGTCAACATTTGAAGTGGATCAAAAAAGTGAATCAAAGTTGTCCTAAGAACTACGTTGTCCTAAGAAGAAGGCTTTAGGACAACTTTGATGAAAGGTTTTGATCCACTTCAAATGTTGACTACTATAGTATGAATGTGTGTAGCATGAATGTAATCCAGATCTACTACATTCGTCATGTTGTCATTGTTATGTGAACTACGGTGTTAGTTGCGTCACTTCATTCACAACTCCTCTCCCATGGCTTCATGGTATAGTAAAGTGTCCACTGGATACACACTTAACAATCTCACTGGAAGTAGTAAGTCATCCAGGTATTTTTGCCTACATTTTTATAAATACTATGCATTCAGACATACTACTCATTTTACATCTTGTTATTTGCCTACTACATAGTAGGGAAGTAAGCATATTTGGATTCAGCCACTTCCATTTTATGACGGGTGCCAACTAGCCTTAAGGTGCAATACCGCCACCTACTATGTTGGAGTGCCAACCAGCTACTGCCGCTGGATTATTTATGGTAATATAATTTGTGTAGTATTACATTATATCAGTATTTCATTTTTGAAATATCACAGTTATCATCATTACCAGTATATTGCAACACCTTTAGTGCCAATACAGTTGTAAACACAGTTCCAAAACAATCCTTTCTTTGACTGAAGATAAAAGATATTGCTGCATAGCACAGAAGTGTCCTCGGGGAAGCATTACTGCAAACCTGTCAGATTTATGTATCTGTTAAGTGTAAACTATATCAAAGGGCACCAACAAGGCAGAATGATTTGTGAGGTATTACATGACAGTGAGACACTGTTACTTAGAGTCTCCAGAGGGGTTTTAAATAGGACACAAGATCTTCCAGCTCTTTCAAACAAAAAAAGTTTGTCCATGTAGATTCTAACAAAACCATAACCACCATGACCACCCTTATTATCAATGAATATTCAATATTTAGCAAGAAAATATGATAGATACACCAGAAGAAGATACTATAATTTCTTTGTATCTAGATTTGGGAACTCTACCAAACATTGTGCTGGTCCTGGCTTAGGGTTCGCATTTATGCTAGTGCATTACAACCTTTCTAAAGGTTCCCAATGTTACTGGCAGCTAAAGATTATTTGTTGCAAGGTCCCTTATCTCATTTCAGCCTTATCTTTTCCATGTTTACGGGGGTGGGGGTCCTCCTCGGATGAAATCACCGCTCTAGAATCGTACCTTTCGCCCCGCTATCGACAGCCCTGGCGACGTGTCTGGTTAGGACATGGTGTTAACTGTTTGTGAGGCACATTTAGGATTGTTTTGTGAACCAGACACAATGTAAAGCAGGCCAGCTATGCAAACTCACAAGACATAAGAAAGCATTGCTACTCATTTCACATGCAAAGAGGTTAACTAATAATAACAGAGGTCATTTACATATAGAAGTCTTAAAGGTGCAGTAGAAAGAATAAACAAAAAACAAGCCTGGTAAAATATAAGGTGAGAGGATGGAGTTGGTCATGTAAACTGAATTACGAAAAAAAAATTGGAGAAAGAAACCCTGACCATCATTGTAAGTGGACTTTGTGGATTTATGGTTCATTTATGATGTTTTTTTTTTTTTTTGTCGTTTTTGAACTTGACATCTCATTTTCATTTTATTTAAAAAGGTGGACAAGATATTATTTAAAAAATAGAAGAAAGTCCAAGTCTAGTTCCAGTCTAATTCCCATAAATAGCAAATCTCTGTGCGCACAGATTGTTATTAAGCACCCAGAAGAGAAGTGACAACCATATTTAGCTGCAGTGTGTAAATGGCCTGGAGCAGCCACAAACCTGACTTGTGTAGAGATTAAAATGTGAAGACACAGCATATGATGTATCCATGAAGATCTCAGGTAAAGACGTCAGATCCTCAATGGCCACCATCTTTAGACCTAGCATGTGCCTCTCTATACCCTGCCCATGGATGGCCTGATTACAAAGGAAACAAAAACTGAGATCAGGAGGAGGCAAAAAGAGAGGCAAAATTGTAACACAACATCAATAAAAAATTAAAATAAAATTTTAGATCATATTTATTGAGAATTCATGATAACATGACAAACAAATGTTTAAACATCATATGACACTCACCATGTGTGTGTGCTCTCTGTGGACTTTGATCGCCTTTTCGAGCAGTGCTGCTTTCTCACCATTCTGCAAATGTGAAAATGAAACAATATGGACATAAATAATAACATGGAAAATTAGCTTAATCGAGAGTGACAAATGAGAATGATACTAAAATGTAAACTTTTACATTTTTTGATGGATCATCCATGGCTTGTGTGAACTGGAGCGATTCTGTGGTGGTGGATCGAATGGCTTCCGTTCTGCCCAGTTTAAACATGCGTAAGGAGGCGCTCTCGTAGGTCGGACAGCACATCTGATACATCCTAACACAGGAACGAGATCTATCATCAGTGGATTGGCGTGGTTATGGGTTCATAAAAAATTATTTTCAAGAAAACCTAGCATTACTTGTCAGTTATCTTTGAGTACTGAAGTGCATAAACACACAAAAAGACCCCACACTTTAATTTAATACATACACAAGTTTGCTAATAACATACTTTTTTATCCACATGCAATTAAATATTATGTGAAAGTATGCAAATGCTCGGAGGAAACCAGTTTCCAATTGGAAACTGCATGTCGTTTCTCCACTTCCAGAATTCATTGCATGTTTTAAAGCAATTCTGCAATTCTCCACATCCAGAATGCATTGCATGTTTTAAAGGCAAAGTATGTAATTTATATGCCACTAGTGGCACTAAACTAAGTAAAGCTTGGGGTACCAACGAGGACCAACGAGTATAAGGCTGAAGAAAGTGCATCCATCCAAAGCAAAACGTACTCCACACGTTTTGCTTTGGATGGATGCACTTTCTTCAGCTCATACTCGTTGGTCCTGTTCACTGCCATTATAAAGCTTAGATGCGTCTGGATATTTATTAATATAACTCCGATTGTGTTCATCAGAAAGAAGAAAGTCATATACACCTAGCATGGCTTGAGGGTAAGAAAAGCTTGTGGTAATTTTCATTTTAAAGTGAACTAATCCTTTAATCACACAGCCCTAGCTTGCAATTATTTTATCCACAAGTGATCAAGGGATTAGGGCTTTCCATTTAAACCCATTGCAAGGGTTACGCCAGTAATGGGCATTTGTGCAATGTAAGCAATGACGTACATCCGAGTGAAGGAGACGGATGGAAGTTAGCAAGGAAAGGACATAAAAAAGTGGACTTAAATGCAGCCCTACAAATGACTGACTTATATCGCTCTGCACAATAAACTAAGTCAGAAGAAAGGATTTTAACATAAAAATTACATACTTGACCTTTAAAGATGCTGACAAGAAGAAATGTAGCATAAATGGCATGCATGCAACCTAGGAAATGAAGTGAGATAAGCCATTGGGATCTAAAAACAAATTTTTAGGGATTTTTAGAGACGATTTGATCAGAGATGAGTTTCTAGTGAATTTTTCAGCACTAGGGTGTCAAACTTACCTGTAGTATGCCAACTGCAGAGCCATTTGGATGAATGCGTCTGGACTCATTTTATGAGACCTCGGGAATTTTCTTCCATAGTGTGAGAAGTTGAGCACTCGAACATCCAGTTCATGCACCATTCTATACATAAGAGGATCAAGGAAGTACAAAATTTAATATTCATTTATTACAGGTGAATATTGATTCAAACCCCACTATAACAGTTTGAAATGTTCTCACATGTTCATGTTCTGTTTGGCTTTCTCAATGTCCTTCTTGATTTCTGGTGTGATGTTAAATCGAAGCTTTAGTGGCATAGGTAGTGGAATCATGGGAGTTCGTACCATCTCATTTCTCCTCCTGTTACATACATGTTGCATAACATATCTACAAACTTTTTGAACAACAATAAAGTTTCACAAAAAAGCAACAACTCAACCTGATCAAACCTATTCGTGCCACAATACTATATTTGTTAAAGGCCAATATTAGAGATTTTTTGATTTATTGGTACTGGCCGATATTTGATGCTCATTTCCTTGTTTTTAGATTACCATTGCCATCATATAAGGCTCACTTAAAATTAATCTTTAATAACAATAATAACTTAATAACACTGTTGAATGTAATCTTCAGCAAATCTCTAAAGGAACGTCAATTTTAATACTGTTATAATGTTGTGATGCAGAACAGAGTAAAATTTTAATATTAGTCATTTATCTGTTATCTATGAAAATAATTATCGGCTGATCAGTGCGTATCTGTTGGTTATACAATTTACATACCATTCAAATGTTTGGGGTTATTGAGAAAATAAATTAAAGGGTTAGTTCACCCCAAAATGAAAATTCTGTCAATAATTACTCACCCTCATGTCGTTCCACAACCTTAAGATCTTTGTTCATCTTCGGAACACAAATTAAGATATTTTTGATAAATATATCTTTAGTACCTCTCTGGGCATTGAAAGTGTTAATTATCTTGCTGTCAATGCAGGCCTCACTGAGCCATCGGATTTTATCAAAAATATCTTAATTTGTGTCCCGAAGATGAATGAAGGTCTTACGGGTGTGGAACGACATGAGGGTGAGTAATTAATGACAGAATTTTCATTTTTGGGTGAATTAACCCTTTAATACTTTTATTTAGCATGGATGCATTAAATTGATCAAAATTGACAGTACAGACGTTATAAAATTACAAAAGATTTCAATTTGAAATAAATGCTGTTCTTTTGAACTTTCTAAGTATTCTGATAAAAATGTATCAGCTTCCACAAAAAAATTAAGCAGCACAACTGTTTTCAACATTGATAATAATAAGAAATGTTTCTTGAGCATCAAATCATCCCATTAGAATGATTTCTGAAGGATCATGTGACAATGTAGACTGGAGTAATGATGCTGAAAATTCAGATTTGCCATCACATGAATAAATTACATGTTATAAAACAGTTATTTTAAATTGTAATAATATTTCACAATATTACAGTTTTAACATATTTTTGATCAAATAAATGGAGTCTTGGTGAGCAAAAGAGACTTATTTCATTAAAAAAATCGTATCGACCCTAAACTTTTCTTGCCGAAAATTCCTTTTAAAAATCTAATGGACAATTATATGATGTCATATCCTTACATATAGTCAACAACATGGTCAACCAGGAAAACAATGGGAGGTCCCTCAGCTGGAGCATGTTCATAGGTCAGTCCACATGATCCGTCCTCCCCAATTATGAACTGTGGGAAACAGAAAAGAGTGCAGGTAAAAAATAATTATCTCTAAATATCTGGATTCATATCTACTCTGTGAGCATAGACTGGATTCAATGATCATGTATGCACAGATATAAATGCATGATAGTAACCTGCAGCGTTTTGTCAAACCAGCGGTTTCCACTGTTCCAGCGACTGCCTCCACCATGGAGCATTTGAGCAGCCACCTTGTTATGGTACATCTCATCTGAAACGCGTGGCTTTGGAGCATCAAGACACACTGTGAAGATGCTCTTCTGGATTGCCCGCACTGACTCCTTATTTGTCTTGTCTGGAACAGTGTAAAGATGAGTGGCACAGGCATGCACAGGAAAAATGAACACCATGTTCACCAACTAACACAATGCCCCGTACTGAATAATTCATGTGAGCTCTAGAGTGGAAAAATGAAGCAGGGTTCACAGGCTATTCAGAATGGCACATTCCTATTTGGAATTTATGTAAATTATGCAAATCTGAGAAAAAAAATTACTTTAAAATTTATTTTGAATAAATAGCGAATTAAGATTATTATAAGATATTAATAAATAAGATTATTTGGTATTTTAAATAATTAAATAAATTAAAAATTAAATCAATTTTTGATTACTAAAGAAGTCTTTGTATAAAAAGACCTAGCCTGTTCCTGTTAACATACAAAGGCTCTATCAAATGCACAGCATGAAACTTTCCACTCAACTCACCCTTGATAAGGTTGTTGTAGGCCTTGCCCCAGGTGTTACGGTGGTTGGAGGTCAGGATGCCAACCGGCTCTTTATTGGTCTGAAGAGAAGTGTTCCAGATCTTTTCCAGCTGAACATAGATCTGATCTACAGTCAGTGGTGAACCATCACTGTTGTACACATCCAGAACAAAGAACTGAGGAACACAGAAAGAAGGACAGTATGTGAGATAAAGAGAAAAATGGAAAGAAATATTTATCTTTATTAATTTACAAACAAAACTGACTTTAATCAGTCACTGGCAAATACCAAAGCTTCTAACCTCCAGCTCAAATATGTAGAAACCATTTGAAAACTGATTAATTTGTCCAAACTGAAAACTCATTTAAAAAAAAAAATACTAAACACTACCATTTAAATGTTTGGGGTTTGTAAGATGTATGCCCTTTTACAAAGTCTTGGATTTGTTTTGAGGTCTACTAGAACTGATTTTAATCCTTGAATGTTCAAAATACAACTAATTTGTCACGTTTTACATGGTTGCAGTACCAGTCTTCCCAGTAACGCTCTGTTGTAACATTTGTTGTTGAATAATTATTTAATTTTCCCTGAATAGAAGCATATGTGATGCTAAGTGTAAATAATAATAAAGACACGTTATTACTTTTATTATGTTTTGTGTTTATTTTGAAAGATTGCAACGATATCCATCTTATCCTGGTATACTTCAAGTACATACTAAGTGAGTTGATATATTATTGATTCAGCTTTGTCAAGTACTCCGGTCATTGTTTTTCCTTTTAATCTGAAGTAAACAAACTAGAAATATGGCATTCGTGTAAGTGTCTTCATTTACTAGAACTTTCATTAAAGGTATAGCTCACCCAAAAATGAAAATGAAAAGTTCACCCTCAAGTTGTTCTAAACCTGTATGAAGTTCTTTCTTCTGCTGAACATAAAGGAAGATATTTTTTAAGAATGTTTGTAACCAAACAGTTTCTAGTCCCCATTGACTTCAATAGTATTTTTTTCCATACTATGGATGTCAATGGTGCCCCACAATTGTTTGGTTACAGGTATTCTTAAAAATATCTTGTGCACAGCAAAACAAAGAAACACATAGAGGTTTGGAACAAATTGAGGGTGAGTAAATGATGACAGATTTTTCATTTTTGGGTGAACTATCCCTTTAACATGCTCTCTTTAGTTCCTGTCTCTATGAAGGCATGGACGCATTGATACTGCAGTATCAATATATCGATACTCACAAGCTGTTTATTTGGTGTTGACTGCTTTAAAAATATCAGTATTAAAATTATATTAATACAAAACACTGGTTTCTCCATCACTCTCAAATGTTTTCAGTACTTTTTCTAATGTTTGTGCCAAAACACCCCTGGCATATTTAGCTGGCTCGTGTCAAATGCCTATGAGTGAGCGTGCAGTGAAAAAATTATGGCTTGTTTAAGAAGTGTCATGTAGATTTGATCATGTAGATTTGATGAAAGTGCAATGATCTTTTGGAAAAAAAAACAAAAAAAAAACAAACATATCCATTTATAAAATAATCTGTATTGGTATCAATATTGGTATCGTTATAATTGTAACAAAACGTATCGGTATCGTAAAGAATTAAAAAAAAGTTTGGTATCGCCCATCCCTACTATGAAGCTACTCCTTCCGAAAAGTACAATGTGCTCTGAGTAGTCAGTGTGTTTTGATTGGTCAACCGCTTTGAGTGTGTTTTGGAAATGTCACACCCCTTACCTTAACTGTATTAGATCCAGGGTGGAAAAAAACAGTGTCTCTTGGACATGGCAATAAGACACTACTAACGCAACTCAACCAGGCCTCGCCCCCTTTATTTTGCATATGCCTTGGGCGGGAATTATTTAAATGAGAAATACTGTGACATATATGTTTCCGGAAGAAAACTCAAGACTACAATTAAGGCGTTTCAGGGAATTTAGGCAGTTCTCCCTGAGTGCTTACTGATATAAAGAATAACTCCGTTTGGAATGGACTTTTTGCTTTGTAACTTTGCAGACCTTTTTCATGATCAAACAGCAACATTACACATTAAAGAAAGTTGAAAATGTAAAAAAGCATAATAGGTCCTCAAAGCACCTGAAAGTTGTGGACCACTGTGATGTGCGTAGGAGGGTTCTTTCCAATTGCGTGGTTCACCACAGTGTCCCTCTTGGGTCCAGGGATCCGACATGAAGACAGCACCTGGTAATACTGGTCCATGCACAAAGGCTTGCCACCCAGATATTCCACAGGCAATGTTTCACTATGCCACAGTAAAGAATGTTGAATAAACCAAACTGATAAATTTGGACATTTTCCAATTGCTTCAGAAAAAATATAAAATAACTCACCTATCAATCATATTTTTGAAATCCAAAACACCAGCAATGAGTTTAGCAGCAAATCTATAAAAGAGAATGCTTGAACTGCTAAATCTGAACAGCCTAAGAAAATATATTATGACGCTTTTTGGCAAAACAAGCACACAGGTCAAAAAGATTGATTTCTCAATGAGACATTTGATATATCAATTGTTGTCATTCACACTGAAGACAGTCAGTTTTAAAAATGTTACTAAGCTGTGCCAAAAAAAGAGCAGACTATAGATATCATGTAGCAGAGGACAACATAGTTACTGTATGTAAACATACAAACACCACTGTACAACACATGTAATGTTTATATTTCTCATGGTGGTTTAATATAACCTGATACTATCCCATGTAGTAAACAAGTATCTGCCTTTATTTGAAAATGTCACTAGGTGTTGACTGCACAGATATAAGGGCAAATCTAAAAGTGGAACACGGCTGAATCTGAAGTGCACATCCCTTTGAAAAAACAGTCCAGGCAGTGCCATGAGTAGCACATATGCCAAAAATAGCCAAGCAAAGCTAGAACTCTGTGTAAAGGTCGATGTGAAACTTAAAACTCCAAATCTGAAGACCTCTCCAAAATCAATTCAATGCTCTTTGCTTTTCAAGAATATATCCAAATATGTGTAGGCATGCTCTGGGCTGATGACTATCAAGGGGTTTGAACCTGGAAGTATCATGAACTCTCACCATTGTGCTCTTGAGCAATGACACTTAATCCCATGTTGAAGAAGAAGTCAGAATGTCCTTGTGAAGGTTACTACTGTATTAGCCACTTTAGATTCAAATATCAGCTAATAAATAATAAATAGACTACGCTACAGTTCAGAAGTTTGGGGTCGGTACAATTTTGAATGACTCTGAAGACGAAGACAAAGTCTCTCACACTCACCAAGGCTGCTTTTATTTGACAAAAATACAGTAAAAACAGTAATATTGTGAATTGTTATTAAAATTTAAAATAACTATCGTTTTCTATTTGAATATATTTTTAAATGTAATTTATTCCTGTGATGGCACAGCTGAATTTTCAGCAGCCATTACTCCAGTCAGAGTATTCAGAGTCCCATGATCCTTCAGAAATCATTCTAAAATGCTGATTTGTTGCTCAAGAAATTGTTTTTTATTATTATCAATGTTGAAAACTGTTGTGCTGCTTAATATTTCTGTGGACACGGTGATGTAAAATTCTTTACTATCACTTTTGATGCTTTAATCAGTTTAATTCATACTTGCTGAATAAAAGTATTAAATTATTTTTAAAAAATCTTACTTACCCCAAACTTTTGAATAGTAGTGTATTTAAAATGTGTTATAAATAAATAGATATATATTTCAAACACACTTTAGTTTTCAACACTTAAATTTGCTCAATTGTTTCTCATTGGCCACGTAAATGTAACCGTCGCCACCAACCTTATTTGTCCCTGGCGGTCTTGGAAGTGCATTTTGGGTAAAACGACCCCTGGGCTTGTGTACATCGCAACAGGCATTCGAGAGTCCAGGTAGGCTGACTGCATCCACCAGTCAGAGAGCTGGATCATACAATAACAGGAGGAATAATATGAAAATTTGGAGTATTTAAAAGTTTACTACACATGCAAAATAAAAGTACTGTGTACTTAAAACTAAACTTTGTCAGTGGTTATTGTACTTTTTTGGCATAGTATCCTGTTTTTACCAAGTTGTCATTCCAAAACCCCGCCTCCACAGACATGCCAACAAACATAATAGGCAGAGAGCTGCCTCCACATTTTCTGACTGGCGAACATGCAGGCACAGTCATTTTTTCTTTTGCTGTTTACAGATAATACAGATTTTTATTAGTGTGTGATTTCTCAACACACTTGTTTCAATAATATCTATCAGGAAGTAAGGATATTTTATGCGTGGTATTAAAATAAAGTATTTTGTAAAATGTAAATTATTATAACTAGTAAATTATTTTAAAAAGTATGTGATTATACAGTTAAAATGATTTATGGCACACCAGCGCACCCAGTTTTCAGTTTTGCGTGCCCGGCGCTCGAGGCTCTTCTGCAGTCTCTCTCCCACGCCACCAGGCTGGAGGAACTCCTCCATGAGCTTGCGTGTGTGCGCCATCTCTTCTTCGCAGACGAGCGGCTCGAGTGATGCCAAATACCTCGCGCATGTCTGCTTCAGTGGTGGAACGGGCAGCTTTGGCAGACTCTCCTGATGGACCAGCGTCCGGTCAGAAATCTGAACAACCGGCACTGGAGTTGGTAGTCGACAGGGCTTCACCAGGCCCGCCCTTGTCTAAAAATACAGATGATTATGAACACTGAATTTTTTAATAAGACACGCAATATAATAACTGACTCTGTAGAAGTGAGACTAAAAAATGAATACACTTTTTTTTCTTTTTTTTTTACAAAAAGATATTATATTTTTAACTTTATAAAATTATATTTTTTAACCAAAATAGTCAGGTATGCGCCCTTTTGGTCTCTGACAAGATAAGTGACTTTTTGCAAAACATAATATATATTACTTAAATCATATATATATATATATATATTTATATATAAAATCATATTGTCACGCTCAGTACTGTTTAGTTTCAGTTTGATTGGACTTTCAGTTTGTTTGTATCTATCACATGTTCCTTTGTTCTGTTTCCACTCGTCTGTCTCCCTGGTTACCATCGTTATTAGTTCATAGGTGTCAGCTGTGTGTTAGTCATTATCCTCATTATGTCCACTACTTAAGTTGTACCTTCACCTTCAGTCTCTGTCTGATCCATGTTGCATTAAGTTGTGTTTACCATGTCTGGTGTAATTAAACTTGGATTATTTTGGATCGATTCGTCTGTCTTCATCCTCCTCCCTGAGCACAGTGTTACAGAAGATCGGACTGCCCAAGATGGATGACTGGGCCAAAACTGTCATCACTGCTCAAGAGAGCACTAATTTTTTTAACTTTTCAATTAATATTTGTCTTGCCATCTCCAGCCCCCCGACGAGGAGACCCTGAAGACCTTGTTCTGGATCGGGGCTACTTTCCACCATCATATCGACCTCCTAGACACCACAGGAGTGAACTGGAGAGAGACTGTCATCAGGTGTCTAGAGCGTCGCGCTCCGATTCAGAACACAGCCAGACCCAGAGCCGGTTTTACCACCATGGAGAAGTCACTTGAGCTGCACCACCCACTGTGACGAGTGAGCCAGAGCCCATGCAATTCCCCAGAGTGGTCTGACCAGGGGTGTAAGCCCGTGACACCAGTGGAAGAGGAAATGGAAGCAGAGGACTGGCTGATTGACTTCGACAGGGACTTGTCAACTCCCACCCTATCCCACTCGATGTCTGAATCTTCATCATTGTTTAAGGACACCATCATGTCTAGTCTCCTGTCACTTCCACCACCACAGAGCTCAGCCAGTCCTCCAGCCCCATCTCTTCTGTATGATTGCAGCCCTGCGCCGTCTCTGGGGACGCCCCGCCAGGACGTCAAGCCGCAGGTCGAGCAACCTCAAGCAGCACCTGTCAAGGAGGATCCAGCGGCTCCGCCTCCGGCCTCAGACCCCTTCGTTCCATCTCGGTCCATCGACCTGACAGCTCCACTCTGGCTCCTCCCACCTTCGGCTCCTCCAGAGACCCTCGTCCCGCCGGCTCCCCCTTGGTCTGTCGTCGCTCTGCCTACACCACGGACATCCGGGCCCTATGCTGTGATCTGTCCCTCCTCCCCTACGGCTACAGTGGGCTCCTTCCTCCCTCCGGGGTCACCTCTGACCTCTGTCTCACCAGCGTCGTCCCTGCCCTCGGGTACTCTGGCTACGACGCTTGTCGCCATGACATCGCCTGGTCTCCTGCACCAGCAACGTTGCTCAGCTCCCTTGACTCTCGGTCTGTGCCTGCGGATCCTCCAGCTCTGTCTCCGTCGGCCGTCCCGCAGCTGTCGTCAGCCTCATCACCACCTGGACTCCTCCCTCCCTCGTCTCTGCCGTGGGCTGTCGGCACTGGGGAGCTCTGGGTCTGTGCCATCGCCAATCACCATCGCCGCCAGGGGACTGTCGTCTCACCATCACCATCCTTTCACCAAATCCTGCCATCATCCCTCCTTGTCTGCCTCTCACCACCCCTTCTCCATCACCTCATCCTCCTCCAAATCCCGGGCGAACTGTCGCGTTCAGTATTGTTTAGTTTCAGTTTGACTGGACTTTCAGTTTGTTTGTATGTCACGTTCCTTTTTGTTCTCTTTCCCGCCACTCGTCTGTCTCCCCGGTTACCATCGTTATTAGTTCATTGGTGTCAGCTGTGTTAGTCATTTATCCTCATTATGTTCACTACTTAAGTTGTACCTTCACCTTCAGTCTCTGTCCGATCTACGTTGTGTTAAGTTGTGTTCACCCTGCCTGTCTGTTGTAATTAAACTTGAATTATTCTGGATCAATTCGTCTGACTTCATCTTCCTGCCTTAGCACAGAGTTACATATATACACATATTTAAATTTGGGCCATGAATTCTCAATTCTAATTCTATGAAACCGCACAAGCCCCTACCCGGCTGCCCCTCATCTTCTTCTAGATCCCTCGTCACTGGCACGCAAAATGAGCGGAGCAGCATTCCTGTCTTACTAACCTTTTGCCTGCATCAGCCAGGTAATGATAGTGTGTTTACCCTAAGCTTAGGCATTTTGTCACCATTGTCACATTAGACTACTATTAAAATATCTACATAGAGACAGCCTAACTAGGAAATATCCCTACATTAAGCTTAACAACAAGCGAGTCTGGTGTTGAGGTAAAAAGTGTTGTGCAGGGTTAAAAATGCCACCAAAATGAATAAAAAATACCTGCAAAATTCAAGATATTTTTTTTTTTGTCTTATGGTTTTTAAAATGATATAATTAAGCAATATCACACAAACAAAAGTGCTGTTTTCCCGAATATCAGCACGATTGCAAATTTTAATACACCAGTTCAATAAACAAAATGGTCATATTCATTTAAATTAATTTTAAACACGGTATTGTCCATTCTGACTTTTTTTTTCCACAAACGAAAATAGTTCCAAACAGAACAGTTACATCTCCCTAAAACATACAAAATGGTGTTTTGCCGGTTTGAATGATTCAGTGAATGAATGATTCTTTGACTCACTTTTTAAGATGTCCTGCCACCTACTCCCAGTTTCAGTCTCATAAAAGTATCATATATAGAAATATATCTTTTCATTTTTTCATTTCATATCTCTAGGCCTATATTCAAAATGTTACATTTTAAACACTAATTTTATAACATCATGCAACTGTAATTGCTGAGTAAATGGATATAAATAATAATAATAATAATAAATAGTATTTTCTGTCAGTAATCCACCACGTTGATTTTGCTCATACTATTTAGCATAATGCCAACAAATTACATATTTATTTATTCATTTATTTAAATATAAATTAAAGAAGTTCTACAGTATGTAGTGTAATTGCTATGGAAGCCTAATTATGAGAGGGTGCCCTTTATTTTTCCCTTGAGCAGCTTGCCCAAATGTCTGTGCATGGCCATGAAAATAGTAATAAACTAGTTATTATTTTAATATTCTGCAGCTTAGGCGTCATATGCTCAAACGAGTTATTGTGCAATTAATTAATTCAGTTTAAGTATCTTATAAATTCACAGTTTTTTATTTATTTATTTATTTATTTAATGTAAAATCCCTCTAAAAGGTAAAATAAAATCCCTTGAAAATTCAAAGGCAAATTCTGTCACTTAATAAAAATCGCTTTATTCTAGCAATGGTATGAAGGGAGACTTGTGGTATTGAAAACCGCTCTTTCACGACGACCTTTCAGTGCACTGTTTACAAACATGTAGCCTAACTAACCTTGTTTGGACAGACTATTGCATGGCGACGTGTCCTGTTGTCGAAGTGCATGCGGCATCCGTGTTTCTTGACAATACAATCCCTTGACATTTTTGTTGCTGATGTCCTCTAATTATGCGGGTCATCTCAGCGTGTAATGATTCATTTGTCATGTTTTTAGATAGGCTACTCGTAACAAAAATGATGCACAACAAATGCATACAATGTTTCAGATCAATAAAATATAAGCGATGGATAAAAACAAACGCGCAGCCCACATGAAAAGTATTATGGGGCGTTACGGCTACTATTGGTGCATAAAACTTTGGCAGGCGTTCAATTAACTGTTAAAGTCATTGCGTTTGTTGGTTATGATTAACCATCACTTACCACAGTTCTGGTCAAGACGCACAGCATGATGTCACGCAAATGATCTTGGAGAATTCAACTGACAGCTGAAGAACAGGACCTCCCCGACATTATGCGCTACAAGGGCGACCAAAACTTTCTTGACAAGTTGCAACACGGGTCGCACACCTTCGCCCTCGCTCGGATAAGATTGACAACTACAGCTACCAGTTTATTTTGCCCCTGTATTACTTGCACTGATGTGGCGAGGTACTGAATAAAGAAAATTTAAATGATAGCTATACGGTATTTATATAAAAACATTTGTAACGATAACGTCTATATCGAAGTCCTTTATTTATTCATCAGTTAAAATGTAGACATATGGGTGAAACAAATAAACATTGCCATCTGTCGGCCTATTTGGACGTTCACAACGTCATCGCTAAGCGACGGTCCGTGCATGCACTCTAAAATCTTTTTAGACATTCAGCTGGATACAACAAAGAAGACCTGCAAGAATACCTGCGATTATTGTTTGAGATTAATTTTTAATATATTTGGAGACATTGAGAGGGATGAAAAGTCCCAAAGCAAAGTATTTGTATTCTTTATTGAGGGATTTTGGTTTTATAGCCTAATATAAAAACCTCCTACTCCCCTTTTTCTTTTCTTTTTATTCATTTACGTTTTCTTTCTTTTTTGTCTTTAATTTATTGTTCGGTATGTTGTGTAGAATGTGTTGAAAATTGAGTGTAATCCCAGTTTTTGTAATTCTTTTAGTTATTGCTGCTTTTCTGTTAATGTTAAACAAATATAGCCTATATGAATTTAAAAAATAAATAAATAAATAAATAAAATCCTTAGACTTCAGCTTATAAGGAATCTGTAAATTTATTAATTGACCATTTAATGTAGGCTACCTATTTTGATTGGCCAGGAACATTAAGGACATCCGCAATGGCATATTATTTATCCAATTGACAGTGTCAGACTCGAGTCCTTGTAATAAATACTTTTAGTGGACAAATGTGTCCAGTAGGCTAAAACAAAACTTCAGGGGGCTCATGTATAAACATTTACGTAGATTTTATCCTTAGTATGCGTACGCACAAAGTTTTCAGATTTATAAAACAATGCGTAACCTACGCTAGAATCTAAAATTTTATAAAACCGTCAGCGGATAATGACTTTATGTAATCTGAGTGCTTAACTCCATTAATAAGAGTGACATATTTCATCTGTGAAATAAAATTTATTTATTTGTGTATGGATGGATGGATGGATGGATGTTTCTTTTTTTTATAAATCCCGCTATGTGCGTGGAAAATTGCGTACGCACATTTCAATGCCTTTTTTGTGCGTAGGCTACGCAACTTTTATATATCAGGCCCAGGCCCCAGTTCATTGGTTCTGAACTTTCTGTCACAGAATAATTGCGTAACCGCTCTGACGTCAGCTGTTTATCATGGAGGAATATGCCCGTGAACCCTGGTAAAGTACATCCTGACTTCACTTCTGACGAGTCCGCAATTCAGATCATGACAGGAAATAGCTGTTATTTAAAGCAGTTTATATTTTAATTTGTTTTTGTGTTGTGCATCGGTTTGTTTCTCAGCTGTCATTATATAGTAGCCTGCTGTAACAGTTACACACACTGTTGACACATTACACCGAGTGTTTGATAAACATGTTATCATATGGGATCTCATCTCAGCACTGAGGAGACACAATAAACTCGCTGTTTTCCTTCACTGGCAGCTTTAACACTTTATTTAGTATTAAGTTCGTTGTCATAATAAAAAAGTCATTGTAAAGCCATATGACATAATAGTAGACATTAACTCTTTGTTTAGAGACATAATAAATAAATAAAAAATATCCCTGTAAAGACAAATGAAATAATAGTAAGAAAAATCTATTTTTCAATGGATCAGTTTATTGAACTTTTAGATAAACCTAAAATAATATCTTGCATGTGTTTTTATGTTTTGTATCATATTTGATACATCAGGCTTTTATAGCTCTATAGTATGTTATGTGAGAACATGGAGCTCATAGTCAAGGAGGAAATATTAACATTCAGAGGCCTAAACAGAGCACAAATATGCACATTTTGTAATGTGAATCAATGAGATCTTTATAACAATATAACAGGCTACTTACATAATTTATCAGTACATATAAATATCAGTTATCACTCTATCTTTCAATAATATGTCTTAGGAAGATGATATTTAAATGCTTAGTTTGTAGTTTTTAATTGTGGTGGGCAAAACATATAGTGCAATTCAAAGCAATGATGTTTGAGAGCCTGTTGTATCATATTTGATAGCCACATTATGACTTTTGTATGGATGGATAATCAAATAAACCTAAGTTGCTTCAGGCCAGCAAATGTTTATCTTGAAATATCAATAACAATATAAAGGTTATTCTTATGTTTACCTTCTAAAAATCTGTAGAGATTTTACAGCAAAAAGACCTGAAGGGGGACATACAATATATGTAATACAAAAGGGCTTTTACTTGCAAAAAAAAGTACTGACTATCAATTAGAGAGCAGAAGGCATGTAGAAGATTCTGTACAACAGGTTTTTCAGGAAAGTTTTGATCATCTTTTTTTTTTAGTCCATGGAGGATAGTTGATGACTGTGGAGGTGCATTTACCATGGGGGCCATTGGAGGGGGGGTGTTCCAGTCTGTTAAAGGCTTTCGGAACGCACCTGTGGTATGCTTTACTGACACCAACAAAACAACTGAGCTCAGCAATCACAATCACTAATACACAAAACATTTACTACTAATAAACTCCCTCTGTTACTATAGGGTGTACGACACAGGCTAAGAGGGAGTGCAAATGCTGTGAGAGTAAGAGCACCACAAATTGGAGGTGATGTTGCAAAATCTTTTTTTGTGTTATTGCTTTTTAGTCTGGTGTAAAACTATTGTGTATGACCAGTTTCAGCATTTTGTATATCAGTGATTCACTATAAACTGTGTCATGGGTTCTGTTTCTCTTGCAGGTAGTTTTGCTGTGTGGGGTGGACTCTTTTCCACCATAGACTGTGGTCTTGTGCGTTTACGGGGTAAGGAAGACCCTTGGAACTCCATCACCAGTGGAGCCATGACTGGAGCTATACTGGCTGCACGCAGTAAGTTTAGCATGGTGGTCATTATTCTATTACCAGTATCTTTCCATAATATTGGACATTAAAGTTGCGGTTATATCTACTGTTGTTCAGCAAATTTTTGTGAGCAAAATCCAGTCATTTCAATAGGAATCCACACGATCAGGAATTTCACGTGAGGGTGAAATATTTTGCATCATGTTCAAGTTGGTCACGTGACTTCACCATGTTGAGCAACAGAAAGCTGCATGGTTTGAAAGTGACTTCTGTGTGAGCATTGCTTCATACAGTGTGTGCGTAATTATTATGCAAGTTGATTTTCTGATCATATTTTTTTCCAAGCAAAATTTACAAATTCCAAACCACATCAATCTTAATAACTACTAGTAATTTTGTATTTAATCATTCATAAGTGACATGTAATTGTTCATGAAGGCTGAAAGTGAAAAACGCCTTCAGGTGTGCATAATTATTAAGCAGGTTTTCTTTTACAGATAAAATAATCCAAAAAAGAGATTAAACTCAGACTGAAAAGTCAAAAATGATTAAATGCCCATGAGAAGAATGAAATATCAACTGCAAAAGAATTAAGAATTAAGGTGAAGAATTAAGTGTGAAACCATCAGGAACCCTTTAGTCTCCAGCGCCACCATCCAGAAGTGCGAGGTGTCAGTTTCTCAGAGACTTAGGTTAGGCAAAGAATCCTAAAAAATGGCCCCCACTTAATAAGAATCACATACTGGTCCATATCTGCAATACGGACTTTTCAGGATAGGACATGGACTAAAAATGAACTCCCAAAACTGCCAGATTCTGGAAGATAAATTCTGGATGTGGTGGATGTGGATGAGGATGAGGTGCTGGTCCTTCAAGAGTCACTCTCAATCTATTTGTCTATAAAGCCTATAAAAATCAGTATTTATGTATTTTAGTACACTTCAGTATGTGATTCTTATTAAGTGGGGGTCATTTTTTTTTTAGGATTCTTTGCCTAACCTAAGTCTCTGAGAACTTGACACCCTGCACTTCTGGAGACTCCAGGTAGGTTGCAGTTCTGGAAAACGGTGGCACTGCTGGAGACTAAAGGGTTCCTGATGGTCTCACACTTAATTCTTCATCTTAATTCTTAATTATTTTGCAGTTGTCTTTTCTTTTCCACCTTTGTTTTTGCTACACTAATAATAGACAATGGACCTTTTTCCCCCAGAAAATTTAGCAGAAATTGTTTCGTGACCGCACAATACAATAATAATGTGACCACTGGAATACACTACACGACTTTTAAAATCTGAACAGATTTTAAAACATCAGGCATCATATACTTGTCAAATGGTTACAAAGGAAAGCCTGGCAATCACATACTACCAGACTTTCAAGTCATTCTGTAAACAACAAACTCGCACAGAAACATGCGCCTCATTGCTAGGGCATGCATTACAGCTGAAAACAATATGTGTTTTAAAATCAGCTCAAAATATCAAATATGTTTGATTATCCTCAGACTGAAAGGGAATCAGAGTCTGAAGCTAAAAAATCTGTGCCAATCAAGCACTGCATGTTTTCTACACAAAGTCAACTCCGACTGCAAAAAAACAGCAGGCATGGCTCTGACTTTAGGCAACTAGTGTTGACTCATCCATACAGTAAATCAGACCAAAAATCTGGGCAAAAGTTGTGTAGTGTATTCCAGTCTTTGGCATTTGAGGTATAACGACCTAATGGAAATAATCTGATGGTCTGGACTGTTCTGTAATAGCATACATGCTGCATAAATCTTTAGTCTCGCAATTAACTCTGGATCATGAGTTTGCACATAGAAAATGTATTTGCAATGTTTGTATTTCAGGTGGTCCCCTTGCCATGGTGGGCTCTGCAATGATGGGGGGAATTCTGCTTGCACTAATCGAGGGCTTTGGGATACTTCTTACTAGATACACAGCACAGCAGTTTCAGAATCGTGAGTTACATGTGTCTGAATACACTCTTAAAATTAAAGTCTCCTTATTGGCATTGATGGCTCCATGAAGAACCTTTAACTTCCATGGAACATTTCCATTGTACAAAAGGGGTCTTTATAGTAGTATCCTCAGATTATTGAAATATTCTTCTCACTCTTTTAAGAACTGTTAAAGTGCCCCTATTATGCATTTTCAAATATTACCTTTCATATTACCTGTCTGTGAATGTAAAAGGTCAGAGTTTTAAAGATCAAAGTTCATGACAAATAAAGTTATCTCCTAAAAGAAAGAATCGATTCTGAACTGCTGAAATGAGTCGTCAGCAAGTCTCACTTCCTTTTACATACCTACATAACAATGTAACAAATTTGCATAATGCCAGCCTATGGTCTTCATTGGCTGCCCATGAACAACATCTACTTTGACCCACCCTCAAACACTGTAGTTGTAGCTGAGGCCTGGAAGAGTTTGGTTTCTGTTGTCAAAATGTTGAGAAGACACTGTTTTCAGCACTGTGAATCTACATTGCATGCAAAAGTATTGGGACACCCCTCCAAATCATTGAATTCAGGTGTTCCAATGACTTCCATGGCCACAGGTGTATAAAATCCAGCACCTAGGAATGCAGACTGCTTCTACAAACATTTGTGAAAGAATGGGTCGCTCTCAGGAGCTCAGTGAATTCAAGCGTGGTACCGTGATAGGTTGCCACCTGTGCAATAAGTCAATTCGTGAAATTTCCTCACTACTAAATATTCCACGGTCAACTGTTAGTGGTATCATAACAAAATGGAAGCAATTGGGAACAACAGCAAATCAGCCACGTAGTGGTAGGCCACTTAAAATCACAGAGCGGGGTCAGCGCATGCTGAGGCACACAGTGCGCAGAAGACTTCAACTTTCTGCAGAGTCAATAGCTACAGACCTCCAAACTTTGTGTGGCCTTCAGATTAGCAACAGTGCGTAGAGAGCTTCATTGAAAGGGGTTTCCATGGCCGAGCAGCTGCATACAAGCCTTACATCACCAAGTGCAATGCAAAGCGTCGGATGCAGTGGTGTAAAGCACGCCGCCACTGGACTCTAGAGCAGTGGAGACGTGTTCTCTGGAGTGACAAATCACACTTCTCTGTCTGGCAATTAGATGGACAAGTCTGGGATTGGCGGTTGCCAGGAGAACGGTACTTGCCTGACTGCATTGTGCCAAGTGTAAAGTTTGGTGGAGGGGGGATTATGGTGTGGGGTTGTTTTTCAGGGGGTGGGCTTGGCCCCTTAGTTCCAGTGAAAGGAACTCTTAATGCTTCAGGATACCAAGACATTTTGGACAATTTCATGCTCCCAACTTTGTGGGAACAGTTTGGGGATGGCCCCTTCCTGTTCCAACATGACTGCGCACCAGTGCACAAAGCAAGGTCCATAAAGACATGGATGAGCGAGTTTGGTGTGGAGGAACTTGACTGGCCTGCATAGAGTCCTGACCTCAACCCGATAGAATACCTTTGAGATGAATTAGAGCGGAGACTGTGAGCCAGGCCTTCTTGCCAACATCACTGCCTGACCTCACAAATGCATTTCTAGAAGAATGGTCAAAAATTCCCATAAACACACTCCTAAACTCTGTGGAAAGCCTTCCCAGAAGAGTTGAAGCTGCGGATTAAGAATGGGATGTCATTAAAGTTCATGTGCACGTAAAGACAGGCGTCCCAAAATTTTTGGCAATATAGTGTATATTATGAGAAAGTTTTTGGATGCATGTAAACCTATTGTATAGGAGACATTCAAAACAAAATGAGGAAACTTTAAAATAGCATAATAGGGGCACTTTAAAAGAAACATTCTTTGGGCAACCCAAAATGGTTCTTCTGTTGCATCACTTTAAAATTCATCAGGTTTTAAACAACAAAAATATTTTTATTTATGGACGAACTATTCCTTTAATACTGAGCCCTGCGCTGGAAGAAAAAATAGATATTGTGGCCATTAATTATGAATTCGTTCCGACAAATTTGTTGCCATGTTTTATTCATTTGTGTAAATCATGGCAAGATTGTACAAATTCAATTTATAAATTTGTGGGAATGAATTCATGGCCACAGTGTTTTTTACCTGCATGTCAGGTGTGGTGCTACATACTTTTAAACACTGTGATTTAACATTTGTATTAGATTATGAGAATTGTATTACCTTTAGTTTTATTTTGCACATAGTTTTGTTGAAGCTGCTTCAGAGGTGTTCACTATCTGCTTCTTCTCTTCATCTATAGCGAGTCCTTTTGTTGAGGATCCGAGTCAGCTTCCCCCAAAAGAAGGCCAAGAGACACGTGGTTATGGACAGTATCAGTAAAACCACTGTGTTACAGTGGAGACTGTAATATTATAGACTGTGAAAAAGAGGATTGTTAGAAGTTTAGGACCCTCTTCATAGTTTACAGTACCCTCCAGAGACAGGGGATACTCCTGAACCTTTTATCCTCTATGGAGCGGTGCAGGGATGACGTATTTTTGTAGGCCAAACCTGGAAACAAGTTAGCATTTTTGCACTTTTGGTTCAATTGTCTTAAAGTCAATGGGTTTTTTGAATGGGTTTTTGGTTAAATGCTTGAAATAAGGTCTGTGGTGAACACAAACTCGAGATATTTTCCCATTTTATTCTACAATATAAAATATATCAGTAACATCCTCCTGTGTTTTTTTTTTTTTTTTTCTTTAACTTTTATTTGTGTAGTAGTTGCTAAATGGGACTACAGAGGTTTTGGGGACATTAAATGTCATCAGCCAAACAGGTAAACTCATCTATGCAACTGTCTGCTTCCACAGCCTTGTTGTGTTTATAAGCATGCTCTTACAAACTATTATAACTCTAACTTTCAGGTATAATGATTTAAACAAAGAGTTGTCGGAAGCTTAGCGATGGTGATGTCGAAGTCATGCGACTGTGGTGTAGTTCGATTATAGCCTACGTTTAGCTTTTGACTTCTGCTGATTGTATACGCTATAGTCACAGACCTTATTTTCTGCAATAATCCAAAAGCCAAAGGAAAAATACTTTTAAAGATAATGCCAACTTCCGGGTTGGCCTACAAAAATATGTCAACCCTGCACCACTCTATTAGATGGCCACTCAGGGGAAAGCAGTAAGTAATTTATATTATGTATGAATTGTAATATACACTTGTATTTTCTCCTGTTGCAAAGGGAAAATTGTCACCCAAAGATTTTCGTCAAGTTCAACACTTCTTACTAAGACAAATATAGGCCTACTGTATAAATGTGTGCTAGAAAAGACTCTCCATTACAGCACTTTTCATTTAGCCGTATTTGTTTATGTAATTAATTGCAATGTTGCAAGAAGACTTGAATAATGATTCCTATGAAAGTTAATTTTGAAATCGTTCATATTTTGATTTTTATATCACCGATGCAGTGTTAATGCAAACAAGGCTATGCAAAGTTGCAGTACATTTTTATATTACATTTATCTTAATGTAATACATGATCTGGACTCTTGATACACCAGCAGTCTCTTTTAGATTTTGCTTTAGATCTTCTGAAGTTATTAAAATTGAGATCTTTCAGAGACTTTGGATCTTTTCCATTCAAATTACATAGCATCTCCTGCATCCTTTACCAATAAACTGAAATGAATTCATCTCAAATACATAATGTGCAGTCAAAAGAGACACTGTTGTTGAAGTTGATATTCAACTTTAATGTTCCTCTACCAAATTAAATTTATGTCATTTAATCTCTCCAGTTTGGTACCGGTAATTTTCCTACTCTCTGTAACAATCTTTGTGTAATGTCTTGTAGATTTTTTTTTTTTTTTTTTTGATGGATTATTTATTTTTTGGAGCAATACAAAAATAAGAGAATATGTATGTATAAGTAACCTGTCTCAATAAAGTATTTTATGGTTGATGCAAAGGCCTGTATTGTTTTAGAGATGTTATTATTAGTAGGTATTAGTAATGGTGATGGAACCCTGTTGTATTTGTACTATTTTGCCAATTATACTTTTTCTGCCTTAAAAGTGTCTGGACGTCAGAGACCATAATTTGTAGAAACTTTAAACATGGTGGAATGGCTTCAAATCCCCGCACCCCCACACACATTTGTCAGACACTAGATGGCGCTATAATAATTTGCAATTTCGTTCACAACTCTGAACTTTTAAGGGCTATAATCAGTTCCATCTTCTCTGAATTCTTGAGTCAAGCCCTGAAAGAATTGGTACATCTGACTAAAATAATTAAAGCACTGCAAAGATATTAAAGTGACATGTGGCTGAGTATGTGTCCCATTTGTGCTCTGAATTTCATCCATTCAAGAGCACACACACAGTAGTGAACACACACACAAACACCATGAGCACAGACGCAGAGCAGTGGGCAGCCATTTTTGCTGCAGCACCCAGGGAGCGATTGGGGGTAAGGTGTCTTGCTCGAGGGCACCTCAGTTGTGGGTAATGGCAGTGGAAGAGAGTGCTGTTCATTCACTCCCTCATCTACTTTTCCTGCCAGTACCCGTGACTTTCAGGTTACAAGTCCAACTCTCTAACCATTAGGCCACAGCTGCCCACCTTTAAACAGTCTTGCATCACCCATTTTGACTAATAGAGTGCTGCAGTGATGACTTATTTTTATAGGCAAACCCGGAAGTAAGCATCACCCAGGTTCCTCAAAATCCCTCTACAAAATCCAAATCGGATTTTTCTATTTGCTTTAGAATTTTTGATGAAATAAGGTCTGTGACCAACATAAGTTTATGATTCATGTTACAAAAACAGCCTTCTTCCACCTCAGAAACATTGCTAAGCTACAGAACATGTTATCTGTTTCTGATGCAGAAAAGTTAGTTCATGCATTCATGACCTCTAGACTAGATTACCGTAATGCATTACTAGCAGGTTGTCCTGCTTCCTCAATAAACAAGCTACAATTAGTCCAAAATGCAGCTGCTAGAGTTCTTACCAGGTCAAGAAAATATGATCATGTAACACCAATTTTATCATCTCTACACTGGTTACCTATTAAGTTCCGTATCGACTATAAAGTATTGCTATTGACTTATAAGGCTCTAAAAGGTTTAGCTCCTGTGTACTTAACCGGTCTTCTATCGCCCTACAATCCTTGACGCTCTTTCATCACAAAACTTTGGGCTTCTGGTTGTACCTAGGATATCTAAGTCCACTAAAGGAGGGAGAGCATTTTCACATTTCACAGTTTGTAGTAGTAAACGAAGAGAGGTCATATCGATCACAAGTTCAATATGGAGTACCGCAAGGCTCAGTACTAGGACCGTTGCTTTTCACTCTGTACATGCTACCCTTGGGAGATATCATTAGGAAGCATGGCGTTAGTTTTCACTGTTACACTGATGATACTCAGCTCTATATTTCTTCGCGCCCTGACGAAACTTACCAATTCACAAAATTAACAGAATGCATAGCTGATATAAAAAATTGGATGACCAGTAATTTCCTACTTCTAAATTCAGAAAAAACAGAGATTCTAATTTTTGGACCAAAAACTTCTTCATGTAATAACCTAGAATACTGTCTAACACTTGATGGCTGCTCTGTTAAGTCTTCGTCGTCAGTTAGGAACCTGGGTGTGCTCTTTGATACCAATCTTTCATTTGAAGCCCATGTTACTAGCATCTGTAAAACCGCATTCTTCCATCTTAAAAATATATCTAAACTATGACATATGCTCTCAATGAAAAATGCAGAACAGTTAGTTCATGCGTTCAAGACCTCAAGGCTAGATTACTGTAATGCTCTACTGGGTGGTTGTTCCGCTCGCCTGATAAATAAACTACAGCTCGTACAAAATGCAGCAGCTAGAGTTCTTACTAGAACTAGGAAGTATGACCATATTAGCCCAGTTCTGTCAACACTGCATTGGCTTCCTGTTAAACATCGTATAGATTTTAAAATCTTGCTAATTACTTACAAAGCACTAAATGGTTTAGCTCCCCAGTACCTGAGCGAGCTCTTAAAGCATTATAGTCCTTCACGTCTATTGCGATCTCAGAACTCAGGCCAGCTGATAATACCTAGAATATCAAAATTAACCGCAGGCGGTAGATCCTTCTCCTATCTGGCACCTAAACTCTGGAACAATCTTCCTAGCATTGTTCGGGAAGCAGACACACTCTGTCAGTTTAAATCTAGACTAAAAACGCATCTCTTTAACCTGGCATACACATAACACATTATCAATTTATATTTTCAAATCCGTTAAAGGATTATTAGGCTGCATAAACTAGGTCAGCCGGAACCGGGAACACTTCCTATAACACCAGATGTACTCGTTACATCAGAAGAAGAATGGCATCTACGCTAATATTAGTCTTTCTGTTTATCCCGAGGTTTACCGTAGTCAACAAGATCCGGGCCGTATCCAGGTGAGACCGAGGACCGGCGCCTTGACACGACCACAACGCAGCCCTGAAGTATCAGGAGAGATTGAGTCAACTAGATCATCCATTGTGAAGGCCTCATCGACATGACAGCCAGTGGCACAGCTCCTCAAAAAAAAACCTTCTATACCGGTCTGATGAATACGATCCTCAACTGGACTGAACTGGAATAAATACTTTGAATGTTGCAATCCTAACGGACATAAGAAAAATTAATCGTACCAAAGCACTGTTCGCCAGAGGAGAACTGGCCCCCCGACTAAGCCTGGTTTCTCCCAAGGTTTTTTTCTCCATTTTTAACACAGCAGTCTATTTGCCACCTGTTTGCCATCTGATGTCACCTGTTGGAGTTTGGGTTCCTTGCCGCTGTCGCCTTTGGCTTGCTTAGTTGGGGACACTTGACATTTGATATTCAACAGTGCTTTGATCTGCCTGCATTGACACTATTCTTTAAGAGCTGCTGTGCAGCCAAAATTATATACCAGTTATCAATCTAAAGCTGCTTTGACACAATCTGCATTGTAAAAAGCACTATATAAATAAAGGTGACTTGACATTTGGCTCCTAAACTCTGGAATAGCCTTCCTGATAATGTTCGGGGCTCAGACTCAATCTCCTAGTTTAAATCTAGATTAAAGACACATCTCTTTAGCCAAGTATTCACATAATGCATCTCATATCAGATAATATGCCCATGACTATCTTTGCTTAATGTTATGAACAGCAGCTACGCTAATTATTCTCCATTTGCTTTTCCTTTTATCTCGGGACACCCGTCCAGAGGTGACTAGAGAGTACATCAGCTTCAGTTTGGATCCAGCCTCTTATGAAGACTTCAGATGACCATCACCTGTGAAGAGACGGCACCAGCTCCTGCGAGGACTTCAGATGATGCAAAATTTGGATCAACTTGCACATTCCCAAATTTCTATATCTTAATTATTGTTAACATGTAATCATTAATCTGCTAACAGTGATTGTAAAATAAATTGCCTAAATTATTACATTGTTAGCTAACTGCGTGATTATATATGTACATTTCTGAAATTACATACATTGGACAGTCACCTCCGATAACAGATTACTCTAAATTGTAATGTTGACATGCATTCTCTGTAAAGCTGCTTTGAAAGGATATCTATTGTGAAAAGCGCTATACAAATAAATGTGAAAAATTGAATTGAATTCATACATGTTTTTCATCATGATATTCTTCACAAATTAACAGAAATTGTATGAATTTTTAAGCCTGAATAAGCCTAAATAAATAAGCCTAAAGGAAAAAGCTAAGAGTAGATGAGTTAACCTGTTCGGCTGATGATGTTTAATGTCACTGACAACCTCTGTAGCATTTAGCGTTAGCAACAATAAACTTTAAAAATCACAAGGGGGTATGTATTTTATGTCATAGAGCTTGGATTAACCTCAAACCTTATTTCAGGCATTTAACAAACAAACAAAATACTAAAATGCCAACTCAACTTTTTGGCCCAAAAATATGTAATCCCTGCAGCACTCTATTGATATATATTTGCTCATAACAATGTCCAAAGTTAACAGGACATTCTGCACAGGATGCACTCTAATTTGCATTCAAATCTGCAACAAGGGTGTGTTACAACTAAACAGCTGTTTGATCAAGGAAAATTAAATTTCATGTGTATCTTCTTCAGGACAAGTGCTAACAAAACCATGAAAACTCAATCTTACAAAATGAAAAAAGGCCACCATCAGCCAAACATCAGCAGTTAATAACAAAATCTGAATGGCCTATCATGATGAAAATACATATTCATAAACCATGTGAAAACGAGTGGTGCTATAATTAGCAAACTTACTTTTTTGCTAACAACTTCGCAACTGTACATGATAGTATTAAAATTATTGTTTCTTCTGAAACTTTGCTTTAAGTCTTAAAGGGATAGTTCACCCCAAAATGAAAATTTTGTCATCATTTACTCACCCTCATGTTGTATATATATATATATTTCCTACTATGGAAGTCAATGGGTACCATCAATTGTAGTTAGCAACATTCTTCAAAATATCTTTTTTTGTGTTCAACAGAAGAAAGAAACTCATACAGGTTTGGAACAACATGAGGGAGAGTAAATGATGAAAAAAATCAATTTTTTGGGTGAACTATCACTTTAACATGTGTATAGGCTATCTCATTTTTATGTTTATGTCAGATCTTCACCAAATTTTGCACAGGTCAGCTTTAGACCATGGTGACAAAAGTGATTAAAAGAATACTGATCCATTACATCATTTAGTGGTTACGATCTGACATATTTGTTGGCTGTGATATATATATATATATATATATATATATGTATGTATATCACACAAATACACAGTTATAAAGGTTGGAAGACCACATATAGCCTATTTAGTACAAAAATAAATAAAAAGTTCCTTACGATAAATATTTCTGGACTTTGAGTTTGAAATTTTGAGCTGCAAATGATACACACTCGTTTGAAATTGACGTATGACATTCTATGACATGCAATTCATCTTAATTGTTTAACATGAGTCCACCTGCACCGCATATCTTATGAGCAAATATATTTAAGCGTTTTTATTTGTTTGTTTGTTTGTTTGTATTTGTATTTGACAGCTTTTTTGCGCTGCTAGAATTTTCAGTCCCGTGAGTATGCAATGCATGCTGGTAAATGTAGTCACTGAAAGCGTCAAAAATGGTGGATGTTCAGCCTCCGCCTTTCAGAACTCTGGACGATTTTCTGCTGGGTTCGGCCCGATTCTCAGTGCCTGATGTTCGTAACTTGGAACGATGGAATAACCGAATCATTAACAACCTGCTGTATTACCAGTCAAACTATTTTGCCTTCGCCGTGGCATTTTTGGTTGTAGTCGGGTAAGGAAACACCAGTGACGTGTACGTTCATTCAGACCTATTCACTGTTCTTTTAAAATCCTTTTCCAGGTAACCACATTTGTGTTATGTTCTGTATTGAATGCGTTTTTCTTAATGCTCACAATGAATTAATTTGTAGTGTGAACTAAATAAAAACAGGGTTAGGCCATTGTTGCGTTACAAACATTCACTTCTCTGTTTGGAGTAAAAACGATCATGTGTTTCAGTGGCTTTGTTTATTAAGATGTTGTTTTGTTGACATCACCTAGACAGTTACAAAGCAGTGTGTTACAAATTTATTAAAATTAAACAAGTTTTTTTCAAATAGTTCTCATCCTACTCATCTCAGGTTAAGATACAATTATCCCTTTACTTTCAGTTTCATCACTTTCTTCACTTCACCAACATTTCCCTTTTAGTTTAACTTAATGTACTAATACTGACATAAAAATTAATAAAAAACTATGTAGACATAGGTCTATTAACTTTTTTTTTCTTTTTTTTTTTTTTTTTTTACAAAACATCTAACTAAAATTAATTTCTTTTTAGAATGAAGATTGCTTGGTGGAAGAATAACCGTTTTATAAAAGCAATAATCCCTGTGAAGCCATAATTTACAGTGAATTTAGAAAGGCTAAGGGGGTTTTAGGCATTCTGATCATTCGAACTTCACTGTAAACCACTGTTTCACAAGGCCAAATGATTTATTGAAAAGTGAAGTAACCTCAAAATTAGATCCATGGCAGTTTGCTTATAGACAGGGCAGGAGTGCAGATGATGCAGTAGAGCATCACCAGTTTAGTATCTAAACATCTGGAGGACTCAGAGGCATATGCACGCCTTCTTTTTATTGATTTTAGTTCAGCTTTTAACACTTTGCAACCATATTTATTATTGGAGAAACTGAAACAGATGGATGTAAATCCTTATATTATAAAATGGTACTTTTCTTTTTTAACAGATAGAATTCAACAGGTTAAGGTTAACAAGATGATCTCTGACTCTCAATATATCAGTACAGATATATTCCCTCAAGGGTGTGTGAGCTCCCCAGTTCTCTTTACACTGTACACAGACAGTTGTGTGAGCAAAAACGATAACAACTACATTGTGAAATTCAGTGATGACACTGCTATTCTTAGCTTACTATATAAAGACCAAGACATCCTGCCTTACCACTCTGAAATTAACCAGTTTATAGAGTGGTGTGATGCTCACTACCTGATTGTGAATGTGAAGAAAACTGAGGAGATGATATTCGATCCAAAGTCAATTGGAGACCTTAGCCCTGTACATATCCATAACGTTCCAATTACACAGGTTTTCTCATATAAATATCTTGGTGTTTATATTGACTGTTCTCTTACATGGCATGTTGTGTACTCGGTTACAACAAAGATTGTATTTTCTGAGAAGGCTCAGACTATATGGTGTCAGTAGTAAGATTATGATGCTGTTTTATCGAGCTGTACTGGAAAATGTGATTAGATATGGAATACACCTTTGGTATGGTAATTTGACAGTACAGTTGAAATCCAGGCTTGGACGTCTTATTCATACAGCTATGAAGATCATGGGTAGAACAGACCCTTTTATCTCCAGACCCTGTACGAAAAGTCTACACTGAGGGAGGCATGTAAGATTCTGCATGATTCAACATTTTTTGTGTGTTATTGTTGCTGTTGTTATTTTGCTATTTTTATTATGTTTTATGTGAAGTAGTGGCTGTATTGTTGAGCCCAAGACAAATTTCCCTCAGGGACAATAAAGTATACCTTAACCTTAACCTTATTGCTTTAAAGGAGACCTATTATGCAAAACCCATAATAAAAAACTCATTCAAAATATTAGCAATAAAAGCTGTAATAGTATCTTAATTATACTACAATAACAATTTCTTTTGTGTTTGTGCATGTAATTGTGCCATAGGTATTTCCAACCACTCCAGCTGATCCTTGGGGCAACAGTTGTGATCCTTCTGTTTTTGGGGTTTGTCTGGGCAGCTGAAAACAAGGCGGTAATCCGACGATTCCGGAGAAATCATCCATCGCTCTCCGTAACTGCAATTTTGGGCTCCAGCTACCTTCTTCTGTCCGTTTTAGGAGGGGTAGCTGTTTTCCTCTTTGGCATTGCCTTCCCCATATTAAGTTAGTATTCTTTGTTGCCTAAGTCTTTTTTTCCTAACACTAAAAAGTACTAGTATCTCATTAGATAATTGAAATATTTTCAGTTATTTTTGTTCTGTTAATACCTTGTATGTACCCATGACTTAATTGATAGCTTGAGCAATGTGTATTGAAAGGCTTACATGTATTATTTTGCAGTGTCACACTTTGACAATCCTCTCTGATACTTTCTCCTTGCAGTGATCCTAATCCATGCTTCAGTAAGACTCAGAAGCCTTAAGAATAAACTAGAGAATAAGTTGGAAAGTATAGGATTGAAGAGGACTCCCATGGGCCTGATACTGGAAGCGCTGGGACAGGAACAAGAGGCTGGATCATAGCTGTGCTGACTATTACCTAATTGTGCTATCGCTTACCCCTTCTTTCCTATGAGCTTCTTACATGTCCTTAAAATGTATATGAAAACAGATATTGGCAAAACATGTATGGCATTTTGCTAAAGTCTCTCAGATATGCAAGAAGGGTCCAGTGGACAGGATTAGATTTTATGATGCAGTTTATGAAAAATATAGCAAAAAGTAAGATTACAGGATCAGGTGTTAATAACTACATATTAGGTGTCCATATAAAAAAAAAAAAAAAAACAGCAATATAATGCCTTGTAAATAGGTTGTTGGTTGAGTTATTAAATTCACATTTACTATTTGAGTAACAGTCTGTTATTGCTAAATTCTATGGATTTAATTGTGCCTACACATGTATTCCATCCCTAAATATGTTTATGTGAATTGTGATGAAGGATATTTGAAGAGATTGTCTTTTATGCCAGTGCATTACATGACCAAATATTATTTTTGAAGTTTGTTTTTAGTTTTATTGTATTTTGTTTTAAACAAAGTAGTGCCATATGTGGCCTGCCATGAGTTGTGTTTGCATTCTTACAAAGTGCCATGGGTTAATGCTTCTCTGTTATAGCAACCCAAATTTGTGACCAAGAATATTCATTCTTTATGTTTCCATTTATGTGAATTTTGCATCACAAACTGACGTTGGTGAAAATGTCTGATCTCATTTGAAGGAGAGATACAAACTGTAGTCAAAAATAAATTACCTAATAAACTGGGATGAATCTTGATACAGATTTGGTTGACTAAATGTTCTGAGAAATGTAACACTACAGATGTTTAATCTTTCTTTTAGTTTTTCAATATGTGTAAGAACAAAAAAAATAAGTCATTTGTATAATGTTTACAGCATCAGTTGCCTTGTATTTTCAGGAAATGCTCATCCATCACAGTGCATAAATAAACTTTCATATATCTGCAGCTTTTGTCTTTTTGTCTGACACCGACTAGGGGAGCTGTGGCCGTTAAAATTAACGTATAGATATGTGAATCGTAAGGTAGCCTATGTCGAATTTTGTTCTTTCTTTTTTTTTTTCCTTGTATTTTAGTGGTGTATTTCTTTCATTTGCTTTTACTGTCCTTGGCGACTGCTGTCAAATTATGTTAATATCAGATTTCAACAAAACTGACAGAAATAAAAATAAATGTAATGCAATAATAGCAAAAAAACAGTGTTTTCAGAAGCCTACCTACTCTTAAGAAAAGGTTATAAACAGTACCAAAGTACAGTACTTGTAATAATAGCAGAACCCTTTTTATAAGGTTCCATAAAGAACCTTGAGTTCTTTTGAAAGTGCTAAATAGGACCTCAATGGTGCTATAAATAACCTTGTTAATAATAGTTAAAAAAACTAAACTAAAAAAAAAAACGTCTGCATCTGTGCATTGAAATTCCAAAATGCCCCCATTTAGAACTGCTTCTGCAAACTGTAAGGAGCATTGACAAAGTCAAGTCAAGTCACCTTTATTTATATAGCGCTTTTTACAATGCAGATTGTGTCAAAGCAGCTTTACAGTGATAACTGGTATATAATTTTGGCTGCACAGCAGTTCTCAAAGAAAATGGTGTCAATGCAGGCAGATGGAAAGCACTGTTGAATATCAAATGTCAAGTGTCCCCAACTAAGCAAGCCAAAGGCGACAGCGGCAAGGAACCCAAACTCCAACAGGTGACATCAGGTGGCAAACAGGTGGCAAATAGGTGTTAAAATGGAGAAAAAAAAAACCTTGTGAGAAACCAGGCTTAGTTGGGAGGCCAGTTCTCCTCTGGCGAACAGTGCTTAGTTACGATTCAGGTAGCTATCATAAGTCTGATGGGTTCGCAACATTCAAAGTATTTATTCCAGTTCCATCCAGTTGAGGATCGTATTCATCACGCCGGTATGGACGGTGTGTTGAGGAACTGTGCCACTGGCTTTCATGTTGATGAGGCCTTCACAATGGATGATCTAGTTGACTCAGTCTCTGCAGATACTTCAGGGCTGTGTTGTGGTCATGTCAAGGCGCAGGTCTTCGATCTCACCTGGATACAGCCCGGATCCGGTTGACTACGGTAAACCTGGGGATAAACAGAAAGACTAATATTAGCGTAGATGCCATAAATCCACATTTTAATTAGTAGAAAATAGTAGGGAAAAAAAACATGCAGACAAAACCCCACATGAAGTCCCATCTCTTTGACAGCTGTGTGGCAATAAAATCACTATTTTATAGAAGAAAAAAAAAAAACATTTTGAGTGTCTTCATATATTTTTCCTCGCCTTTCTGCAGTGAAGCAGTTTGGTTCTGCTTTCACCAAGGGAGTTTAAAAATTAAAGGGAAACATTTGCTAGTTTAGTTGTTATTGTACAAAATTGAGAATTGCTGGTTGCCATTTGCAGAATATGTAAAATACATCTGAGACATTTTTTTTTAATGAATGATTTATTTATTTATTGGAAAATAAACAAAGTGGTATCATTAAAGTAATACTAATTATAAAATGGATAGTTCCAGATTCTGATTGGTTGAGCCGTGTTAAAAGCCGTTGAACATACACCTGTGACCGCATTACATCAGAACTATATTGCTTGGTGCAAGAATAACTGTTTTAAAAGCAATAATCCCATTGAAGCCGTGATTTACAGTAGATTTAGAAAGGGGGTTTTTAGGCACTCCGATCCTTTGAAATTGACTGTAAACCACTGTTTCACAAGGCTTATCCCAGATAGCATGGTGACATTGATGATGATGTTGAGTTTTGATCCAAACCATCATTTTGGTTGAGATTGAAATTCCAATGTTTAAAGTGTGTTGTATCAGCATTGAAATTTTGATGAAAGTTGACAGCACACATGGGTGGAGACAGTGACAGTGAACTAACAGTGATTTGTAGTTGATGACCACAAGATCATGGAGGAATGTATCTGTGCAAAACACTAGTGGGCGTTTCTCAATCAGTGGGGCGTTTTCAAACCACGAAGGGCATTTTCAACTGCTTTACCCGATTCGCTCTAATCCACTAAGGGGCTTGGTTTCTGTAGTTAAAATGAAATTGGCCACTGATTGATAAACACCCATTTTGGTTTTGCATGTGCACTTTTCAGTAGTCTAACTGATGCTTCCTCAGAGAGAAAACACAGGAGCATCCTATACAGAAGTCTTATGTTGAACCACCTGACATACATGACTTCTCAAGCACAGTTTCAAACAATGGTGCATTTACCTTATTATTTCTCTGTTCCTTTGTTTTGCATGCTTGTTATACGTGCTTGCGTGCTTGACTGTAATTAGATAAATTAAAAAGTTATTAAAGTGCTTGAATAAAGCATCCATTTTTCTACATTCTTAAAAAATGCATCTTGCTTTAGTAATGTTTATTAAGAATTTCCTGAATAAAGTTCTAACATCATTTAACAGATTTCTTGAAGTGCAAGTCATAACCGTGAGCAAGAATGTCACACTTCACACATAGCCTGTGTCTTGCATTCATCAGTGCTTGCAGAGCACATTGCTCCTTTAGTAGGAGTGAAGGAGATGAAGATGGACAGTTAAAAAAAAACGAGAAGCACCCTCCTGATAATGCTGATATTGATTATACATTGAGTTGTTGTTGACAGCATAATCACCTGACCTGGGACTTGATGCTATCTTGTGCCTTACCCCCTGTTCCCTGATTATTGCTTAATCAGGTAATCATTCATATTCCTGAATCACTATTAAAACTGAGGAATTTAACTGTTTGATGAATTTGAGGAATTTCTGTTCTGTTCAAGTGTTCTGATAGTTCAGCCAAAAATGAAAATTCTGTCATCTTTTATTCACCCTCAAGTTGTTCTAAATCTATATGAGTTTCTTACTTTCTTCTGTTGAACACAAAAGAAGATATTTTAAAGAATGTTGGTTACCAATGGTGTGTGTGTGTGTGTGATTGTGTTTCAGTGGAAACAGGCTAAACTAAACAGAAATTCCTCAAATTCCTCAAACAGTTACATTTGGTGTCTGGCGTCTGGCACTTTGGAGAGGTGTTCTCTTCACGGATGAATCACGGTTTTCACTGTACAGGGCAGATGGCAGACAGCGTGTTTGGTGTAGTGTGGGTGAGCGGTTTGCTGATGTTAACGTTGTGGTGGCGGTGAGGTTATGGTATGGGCAGGCGTATGTTATGGACAACGAACACAGGTGCATTTTATTGATGGCATTTTGAATGCACAGAGATACCGTGACGAGATCCTGAGGCCCACTGTTGTGCTAAACAATCTGCATTGTTGATCCTTTTGATCTTTCATTCAAAAAATTCACAAAATTCTAACCTATCATTGAAGTAAAACAAAATGGGGGGAAAAGCTCATTATGAAATAAATGTTTTTCTCTAGTTCACGTTGGCCACAATTATTGGCACCCAATTATTGCAACGTCCTTTTCCCAAGATAACAGCTCTGAGTGTTCTTCTAAAATGCCTGATGGGTTTGGAGAACACCTGACAAGATATCAGAGACCATAATTATTGCCCTGATAGTAGAAATGGGGTTTTTCAATGCGTTAGCTTTTTTCTTATAGACATTTTCTATTTTGTGAAACAATCTTTTGCTGCACATCAGAACTATATTCTTTGGTTTTTCTCATTGTGATGAATGATTAAAGGAATTTGGCCTTTGTGTTTACACATATTTGTATACACACTTTCAATTGTTTTACTTCGATGAAAGGTTAGAATTTTGTGAATTTTTTTGAATGAAAGATCAAAAGGATAAACAATGCAGATTTATTTTCACAGCCGCCTTTGCTCATATTTACTAAGGGTGCCAATAATTGTGGAGGGCACTGTATATGGTGTCTTTAACACTGCTGCATTACTTTGAATAATGTTTTTTTTTTTTTCTTTAAAGGACACATTTCAAGTTACTGTTTTATTTATATGTTATATGTTTATTTATATGTTTATATTTATATGCACTTCCTTTAATCCCTCTCTATTGTAGCTTATGATACTCTGAGCACTGCCTAAAACTTGTATTGTGAGCACTTCTTGTCCCTATTTGCCTCGTCATGACGACTCACTTATTGTATTCCTCACTTGTAAGTCGCTTTGGATAAAAGCGTCTGCCAAATGAATAAATGTAAATGCAAATGTAAATATGTATTTACAGCATAATTATTTGCAAAAAGCACATAAAATAAAATATCTTTCTAAATGCCTCTTTTTGCAATTTCATTTCTTTTACTGACTGGACTGACAGGTACTCTTATTTGTTACTTTTGTAACATATTAATTACTGACTCACTTATTCTTGCATGCAATGCCACATGCTATATGCATAGCCTACCACACCACGTATGAATACTTTATATGAATAATTTACACACCTATAAAAATAAAAAGATAAAAATTTTCAAATAAGAAGAAAAAACTAGTGGTCAGTTTTTATAGGAGACGTCACATACAATGTGCACACCTCATATGAAACCATTTTAATGCAGCATTTTGGAGATATGTCACATTAATCGACTTCAGAGGCATAAGACCTAATTTCAAATAAATAGAAAAAACTAATGGTCAGTTTTTATAAGGGACGTCCCATGTATGCACACCTCATATGAATCCATTTTACTGCAGGACTTTGGAGATATGTCATATTATTCGACTTCAGATGCATATAAATACCACATTTCAACACTCTAAAAAATGCTGGGTTGAAAATGGACAAACCCAGCAGTTGGGTTAAATGTTTGCAGTTTTATTTAACCCAACTATTGTTTAAAAATTACTATATGGCCAGGTGGTATAAATAGGGAAGCAGATGCAATCGCACACTGTTTTGCGCTGAGGAGACAACCTTGAGTCTGCACTGCAGCGAGGGCACAGGAACTGTTGCGACGGGATGTACGTCTCCATTCTCTCCTTCAGGGAACGAGGGTTACATACATAACTGAGACGTTCCCTTTCAGTCGGTCACATTCGACGTACGTCAGTAGTGACCGACGAATTGGGATCCCAAATAAAACGTCATAGTTACTGACCCCTTCCAGCATCCAGCGCAAGCTCCAGCCACTTGCCGCACCTGGGGGATGGAGAAGGGGGCAAGCTTACACTGAGAGAGTCTACTGCTGTTCCGCAAGACCCACTACAGTAAGACTTAGACAACAATGGGGAAGTGAACCCGTAGGGGATGCTGCGGAGGCCACAACCTACCCTGCACGGGAGGAATTTACGTGGGAATACACATATGGACTGGCCGTGGGCAGTACGCATATGGAGTCCCTGGGATGGCTCCAGCCTAGAGATAGGGGGAGACTCATCTGACAGGTGACAGCAGAGGTGGCTCTGCTAAGGGAAAGACACAGGGCCGCTGTCCTGCACTTGAGCGTACTCAGGCAGTTCAACACTGACTGGACACGCTCCTCGGTGAGGCGCGCTGTCTGGGCGACCGAGTCCATTTCCATACCGAGATAAGAGATCCTCTGCCAGGGGGCGAGTTTGCTCTTGTCCCAGTTGACCCGAAGACCCAACCGGCTGAGGTGAGCTAACACCATGTCCCTGTCGCACAACTGCTCCCACGAGCTGGCCAGAATGAGCCAGTCATCGAGGTAGTTGAGAATGCGAACGCCCTGTTCCTTGAACGGAACAATGGCCGCCTTCGCAACCTTCGTGAAGACGCAGGGCGACAGGGCCAGCCCGAAGGGTAGGACTTTGTACTGATATACCCGACCCTCGAACGCAAACTGTAGGAAGGGTCTGTGTCAAGGCAGAATCGAGACATGAAAGTATGCGTTCTTCAGGTCGATCGCTGCAAACCAATCCTGGGGACGGATGCATTCGAAAATGCGTTTCTGCATAAGCATCTTGAATGGCAGCCTGTGAAGGGACCGATTCAGGACACGCAGATCCAGGATTGACCGTAGCCCACCGCCCTTCTTGGGTATGAAGTAAGGGCTGTAGAACCCTGACTACATATTGGCTGGAGGGACCGGCTTGATTGCATCCTTCACCACGAGGACAGCAATCTCCGCCCGGAGATTGCATTGTCCAGGGACACGCGAGTGTAATGGACACCCCTGAAGATTGGGGGAGGCCGGGCCAACTGAATCGCATAGCCGAGTATGATGGTACGAATGAGCCAGCAGGACGGGCTGGAGAGCGCTAACCAGGCTTCCAGACACCGAGCCAGCGGGACCAAAGGCACCACAGATGTACCGGGGCATGGGGCAGCGAGGCAGAGTGCTGGGACCCGACTCGGACGGCATAGCGGCCCGAAGTGGGGTCTGACTCTGCGAGGTGGCAGTGTGTATGGGAGACGGCACATGGGAGGCAGCCTCGACATACACACTGGGACCTGCTGGCGAAGTGAGAGGGGGCTGAGAGTGGCGAGGCGGGGCCTCGCGCACTGACAGCCGCGCCCTCTTGGGACCTGGAGGATTGGGAAACAGCTCTCTTTGTGATAAAGTAGGTACCGCTGGACTCCGGAGAGCCAGCGGTGGGACAAGACAACACACAAATTCCCCCTGGCCCTCCTCCGGGGGTGGGAGAAATGCGGGCATTATCTCCCGAAGAGCTGAATCCCTCTCCTCCAGGTCTCCTGTCTCAGGACCGCTTCCTCGTTCTCTTGCCACCTGGCTTGGCTGGGTTCTGAGCAGGCTGGGCGCCTCGTCTGCGACCGGCTCCCTGCTGTCTGGTGGGTGTAGCCTGCTGCTTGGCCGACTTAGCAGGAGCGGAGGACGACGCAGGCGGGCGCTCTCGGCGACGAGCAGACTGGGGCTGTGCGGCCGGCGGCGGGGTAAAACAGCAGTTGAGAGCTGTAATAAGCTCAGGCTCCTCAGGAAGCTTGCGACCTCGCTGCAACGTGCCGTCACACCAACACAGGAACAGAAGCTCTTCAAGGCTTGTAGAGTTTCACCCTCAGTCAGTAGCTCTTACAGGAACACGGTTGGCTCCGAAGCGAAAGACAGAGTGCGATTGCATCTGCTTCCCTATTTCCCCACCACCTGGCAGGGGGCGGTGCGCATTATGCAAATATCGCACGCCAATTCCATTGGCTTGTTTTAGTTTACTCGAAGCTGATAGGGCTCTCTGGCGATATCCCAATTTGTTGGTCACTACTGATGTACGTCGAACATGACCGACTGAAAGGGAACTAATGGTCAGTTTTTATAGGGGATGTCTCATACAGTATGCACTCCTCATATGAATCCACTGCAGCGTTTTACCAAGTAAGACATGTTCCTGGATCAACATATTTTGTTGATCCTGGAACAACATTCCAGTCTGAAAATTTTGTCTTAACCCTATTCCTACCCCTAAACCTAATCCTACCCGTTAACTCATCCCTAAAATCAGAGGGGAAAGATAGGTGAATAACATTGATGTAGAAACACCTAACCCTGGTTGCAAGCCTAAACTTGACATAAACGGTAAACTTGTCCCTCAAATCTGATTGGTTGATTGGAATGTTCTTCCAGGATCAACAAAGATGTTGATCCAGGAACATGTCTTACTTGGCAAAATCACGGTGACCCGTTTTGGAGATATGTCAAATTAATCGACTTCAGAGGCCTATAAAGACCTAATTTCAAATGAGTCGAAAAAAGTAATGGACATTTCTTATAGGGGACGTCCCATATGCACACCTCATATGAAATTGAGCCCTTTTATTGCAGCATTGTGGAAATATGTCACATTTTACTACTTCAGAGGCCTATAAACACCTCATTTCTAATAAATAGAAAAAATAAATGCCTGTTCTTGTAGGGGGACATCCATACTATATGTACACCTCATGAAACCATTTTACTGCATTTCACCATCGCTAGTGGGGTGAAAGGAGGTGACAATTATAGGGCCCCCACTGCCCAGGGGGCCCACCAAATAGTAGCACATTATCTTCATCAAAAATGAAGACAATGAGAATTTTAAGTGGTTTTATTTTACATTTGACTGCATTCTTTTTAATTTCTGAATATTTATCTCATCTGATAGACATCAGACTACCTGGAATGACATTTTATATGCCTATTATATTGCTGGTAGGACTACTTTAAAAAGTTGATTTTATCATTAATTTATTATTATTCTTTTGTCTTTTGTTGTTGTTTTATTATTTTGTCTTGCATAATTGCTTGATGACTTTAAAAAATAAGTTATTAATTGCGTAATACTATTGCTTTGATATAATATTTATATACAACTTTGTATATAAATTTATATAAAATAAGCAAAAGCAATAACCTTTATTTGCATTTATTTATTTGTCTGTTTTGTTATTTTGTAAGAAATCCTGCTTCGATACATTGCTTCGACGAGCACTTCCGGTAATCAATTCCGCTGTGTTAAAGGTCTGTTCTATTCCATTCGCCTGTAGTTTAGCTACTTTAGCCGCCCACGCCCACACTATGGATACTCATGAATATTCATATAAGCGCCACCCATGTTTTAGGAACCGAATAGGTTGTATTGTAACGCTGGCTCTCTTGTAACTCTACTCTCAAGTAAGGGAATTTCCCACTTTAATAGCAGACTATTTTTATGATTGAGTTCTCTGATTTTCTTTTAATCGATTAAACAACTTTAGACATATTTGTTTAACATGATTCAAGGTATCCAGAATTTTCCTCGTGCCTCCACCTCCCTTTTGAAAGGTTTCAGCACAGTTATCCCCGTTAACCGGCTCACATGAGTTAATCCAGCATTCACGGCTTAGACTACTACACCCAAGACCTGCGGTCACACGAGGATAGATTTATACATTTGTTTTCCTTTATGAGTGGCACATATCGAACTATCCAAGTGTTTTAATTAATGTAAACATATTTAAGAGAATGCTTTGGTCTTTGGACCCGTCTTTTAAATGGGATCTTTGGAGTTCCTTTTTTCCAGTGCAGCGCACGTGAGCCATTTCACCTGCGCGCGACACCTGTTCCGTTAGCTGCTCGCGACGCGGTTCAGCCCGATAAATATTATCAATAGATATGAAAGGTGTAGGGAGGTATTATTTCATGTAAGTTCGTAGGAATAAGCAGCAGACGGTGCTGAAGTCGTTGACATGGACGCGGCATCGAAAGGTGAGTGATATGCCACAAACACCTGCACTGAAACATTTATGGTAACACTTTAGTTAACATTAGTTAACTACATTAGTTTACATGAAATAATAATGAACTGCACTTACACAGCATTTATTAATCTTTGTTAATGTTAATTTCAACATTTACTAATACATTATTAAAATCTTGTTAATATTAGTTAATGCACTGTGAACTAACATGAGCAAACAATGAACTGTATTTTCATTAACTAACGTTAACTAACGTTAATACTAAGATTAGTAAATACAGTAACAAATGTATTGCTCATGGTTAGTTCATGTTAGTTAATACATTAATGTTTAACTAATGAACCTTATTGTAAAGTGTTACCGGCATTATGCATAGGCTAACTGACATTTGTCATTATTCCGTTAAATTAATAAACGAGTTATTGACCAATTACATTTTTCCAACAAAGATTTTAAGATAAAAAAGAGCCTATATATAGGCTAGGCTATTTTAGGTGCAGTAACCATTTCATAAAATAAAACATTTTTAATTAGGCTACATGTTTGCTTTTTGCAGTTCACATCCTTGCAGATAGATAGATAGATAGATAGACAGACAGATAGATAGATAGATAGATGCTTTAATAAACCCTTTATTGCAAATGTAATGTAATGTGTTCTTAATGGGCACTGAGTTCTTGGAGATATACTAGCTATACTAGTCAAACACTAGCTGTTCTTTTCTCTTAGAACTAGGTCACTTCTGCCCAATCCCTTATAAGACTTCTTAAGTGTACTTCAATATCTGTTAGCCACATCTGGCCTCTTTCTTTACTTTAAACAGTTTTATAAGGTTCTGTTGAATAGGATATGTCAAATCTAACACTCATATGAGTAGCTCAGCAAGCAAGATGCAGGTCAAACGCAACTTATATGCAAGTCATTGATTTTGAAGAGACTATTTTCAATGCATATGTTTATAAAACATTTAAAAACATTATTCAGATCATAGACATTAGAAACTGATCCCTGGACACTAATTTATCTTTGCTCTTAATGTCTTTATAGACCATTCCTTTTGTAGTCTTGAGCTTTTCCAGTCTTCCAAAACTGAAAATTCTGTCAACATTAACTCTCATATTGTTCCAAACCTGCATGAACACAAAAGGAGAATTTTTGAATAATGTGCTGGTTTGTTGCTTGTAGCTGTAGCTGCAGCTGTAGACCTCACTTTCATTATGATCATAAAGTGGCATGGATATATTTCGTTGTTCATAAGAAAGAAAGAAAGATTTGGAGTGACTTTTTTATTTGAATTTTGATTCTCTCAATTTTTATTCTCTCAAAGTGAATTATATATACATTATATATACATATACATATTACATTATATACTTATAATGTAATGTTTATATTAAATGCAGATAATTTGTCACAGGCATAGATTTAATAGGAAAACCCTTTATTTCAGATGGGGCCGGCTTGGCCGGGTCTGACCCCAGCAAGACAGACACACTCAACTCAACAGGTTCTGCAGGGCAAAGGAGAGCTGGAGGAGCCAAGAAGCACACACAAGCTAACAAATCGGCCCTGCGTGCTCCAAGAGCTCTGTGCTGCCTCACTCTCAGCAATCCTATACGCATGGCAGCACTGGCCCTTGTGGAGTGGAAATATCCTTTTACCAAATGTTTGTGTGCAGACCTTGTGCAGTCTTTTGTATGTTTTCAAGACGATTGCTTCCTTGACCTTAGACCTTTAAGCCCTTTGATATATTCATTTTACTGGCCATCTTTGCAAACTGTGTTGCCCTTGGTGTGTCCAAACCATTTCCTGAAGATGATTCCAATGCCACCAATCACAATCTGGTGAGTCTACTTATGCTGACATTACCATGATCTGCCCGATTCCACCACCCAAAATAAATCAAACTAAGTAATATAACTTTGTGATCACCCGGTTTGCATCTTAAGTCATAATTAATAAGCAAGTCTGCTAGTATTTTATATACAGTATATATATTGTATATCAGTGCTGTCAATTGATTAAAAAAAATTATTAATTGCACATTTTTGTGTAATTAATCGTGATTAATCACACCTAATATTAAAGTTTTTAATATATTTTTTGTAATAATTTCACATTTAATCTCCAAATTAATGTAGAAACAACATAAAGACAGTATATTTTAAATATTTGTATTGAATTAAGGCCAGTATCACCAATGCCAATACTGCTACTGATGTCTCTATGAATTCGTTTTTTTTTTTCTAAAGTTTAGACATTAATTATAGCCATTCAACATTACTGTATAATTGAAAGGTATCAACTTTAACATTTATTATAGTTTAAAAAATAAAACAAATTTTAATTTAAGTGAACTTCTTCACATAAACCCATAAATGTCACATTTACCTGTGCCCTTAAAGCTAAGGTTTTTTTCTATTGGCCCAGTCAGACCGGTTCAGATTTTTACTTGCCCTGCCAGAATGCACAGAAAAAGTTGTTTTTGTTGTTTTTGACCCATGTTACCTTGTAAACAATGCTTTAAGATTTTCAGGTAGGTCTAACAGGTAAGAAATATACAGAAATTGAATAAAGTTATCAAACACTTAACAGGCTTCACTGCATAAATTATAAATTAAATATAAATTAATCCTTATTAAAGCAACAAAAAATATTCAGTCAAGAGCAGTAAGTGATTTTTTCTTTTTCTTTTGTTCTTTGATTAAAATTAATGGCAGACAGCAGCAGATTTATTGGGCTGCTGTCACTTTAAGACCTGCCGCACATGACGCGGATCTGACACGCAACCACTTTTTTCTCTTTACGTTCATTTAAGACTTTATTTAACTCATTTAAAACTGTGCTTATGAGGGTACTTGACAAAACGGGCATTTTGGCGTAACGTGTGTTTTTGTCCGTTAAAGCATGATAGAGAACCCAATGCCATGCTGGCGCGCTGTCTGAAGCAACTTTCTGTGCACATGTGTGTGTCACAGGAGATTCGCAGACAGCGCGCCAGGACGACACTGAGTTCTCTTTTGTGTCTTGTCATGCTTGAATGGTTTAAAAGCATTTGTACAAAGAAGAGCATGATCATATAATGTAACGCTAGCCAAAAGATGACAAATAGTATATCTGGATAATATATCAAAAATAATGCGTTAATTTTGACAGCCCTAATATATATATAGCTATAATGTTTTAATGCCTAAAATCAAAATTTAAAACAAGAGATTTCAGCTTATAGACCTTATGTAGCCCCGCCCCTTTTCAGCGCTGCGCTCGTTGTCTTTTGTCTTCTGGTTTGTATTTCCACAGGGATCTTACGTATTTATGAATTAACTGCTCGTTTTAAAATCTTCCCGGTCTACTGACATTTGTTAAGACATCTGCTTTAAACATTACAATGCTCAGGATAACTTTCATGAACTCTACAACAAGTAAATCCACGTCACCAGCTAAATATTCTTTGACAGCGATACCATATATGCAGAGCTACAGCAAAAACGGAAGTTCAAAGACAATATTATAAAGATGGCGGCGCGCTTGTTTCTCTGGCACATAAGGTCTATATGGTTAATATCTATTTTTCTATATTTAGATCTATAAGGTCTATATATAGATAAGTCTTCTCTTATTCTCTTAATGAGAATCACATGGAAAACACAGTTTTATAAATACTGTATGTAATATGTTGTGTGTATGTAGATTCTGCCATTTGTGTATATGCTAACTTTTATACCAAAGCGTAAACTGTGATAGTGACAGGACATTTTGTCAAACACTTAGATTCTACTACTGCAACTTCATGCTGGTTAGCCCCATCCATTATGAAATCTTATTGGTAAAAAATTTTGCGCTACATAACTACACGTTGTCCAGGGGTTTCGCGTTAATTCAGACTTTTTTTGCATTGCACCAGGTTAGGCCACAGTGTTATAATGGATAGTACTTAAAGGCTTGTGCATTCGGCCCCTGGCTGAACAACTTGCCTTTCATCTGAATGTTAAACTGAATGTATTTACAAAATTTACAAAGTTCTTTACAGCTCCTACTGTTCGGTGCAGCACTATAATTGCATTAGGCTTGAAGTTTGACTGACAGCTCTGAATACCAAACAGGATAAGAGTATTGACCATCTGTTCTCTATCTATGGCAGCTTGCTCACTGCCCTTACAGAAGACACGTGATATACTCTCTGACTGATATTAACGACTCCAACAAACCATTTTTAAAAAATAGATTCACCTCCATGCTTTTCTGTTTCTCTTTTGTCTGTTTTCTCTCCCCTTTTTCTTACACAACACCATCCGTCTGGATATATGTTAATATACTTGTACTATAACCCCTATATAGAACTCTTACAGTTTGCTCCTACTGTCATTTTCAAGTTAGCTAAGGCTTTGTACTTATTGTCTGTTGAATCAGTATAATGAATTCAGCGTACGGATGACTAGCTGGTATTAATGTGTGGGATACACAAAGCACCTTCAGCATTTAGCTTCAGCTTCTTACTGAGTGGGTCAAGAGGCCAGAAAGCTAATGAGCTCGGCAATGTGTGTTATAGGGGAAAGCAGGTGAAAGGGAGAGTGTATTGTGTGTGTGTGTGTGTGTGTGTGTGCGTTTTTGTGACATATCAGGACACAAATTTGTATAATGACATGGGTATGACAGGTATTATAAGGAGAGGGTGACTTATTACCCGATGTCTCCATTTTTCAAAAGGCTTATAAATCATACAGAATGAGTTTTTGTGAGAAAGTAAAAATGTGCACATTTGTGTGTTTCCTGTGATGGGTAGGTTTAGGGGTAGGGGTAGTGTAGGGGGATAGAAAATACGGTTTGCACAGTATAAAAACCATTACGCCTATGGAATGTCCCCACAATTCACAAAAACAAACGTGTGTGTGAGAGAGAGAGAAAGAGAGACCAAATTACTTCTCAAGCATAAAGCTTTTATATTGAAAATTGTTATAGTGCCATTCAAAGTTCACTTGGACATATAAGCATATATCTAAATATATTTGCTATAGACCATTCATCCATCCATCCATCATCTATCCATTTTTCAAAAAGGTTCCAGGTTCTATTATGCCCACCAAGACAGCATAATATTTTTATTTCATCAAAAATATACTAAAAACAAAAATACTGTGAAATATTTTTACAATTTAAAATTATTTAAATTTAAAATTTACTTTATTTCTGTGATGTCTCATGAATCCTTTGAAAAATCTTTCAAAAAAAGCTTATTTGCTGCTCAATTTTTAATTGTTATTGGTGCTCAATCATGGTTCTTCTTATTATTAAGGCTGAAAACAGTTTTCGCTGCTTAATATATTTGTGAAAGCAAAATAGCAATGAACAGCATTTACTTGACAGATATTTTGTGACATTATAAATGTCTTTACTATCACTTCTAATCAATTTAATACGTCCTTGCTGAACACAATTTTTTAAATCTTACTTACAATTTTTTGAATGTTGAGTGTGTGTGTGTAGATATTCTATCCCTTCTACTTACTTCCTTAATTCTTCCTAGGAACAAGTGGAGTATGTGTTTCTGGTTATTTTCACCATTGAAACATTCACAAAGATTCTCGCATACGGTCTGGTCATGCATCCCAGCGCCTACATCCGCAGCGGGTGGAACTTACTGGATTTTGTCATTGTCATTGTAGGGTATGTGTGTGGTTTTCAAGTTAAATATGTTTTCTTTCTTTCTTTCTTTCTTTCTTTTAATTGGTTTAATGAAGAGCAAGTTTAAGGCTACATAAACCTACATAATTGACAGTATAGTCAACAGCAGAAGAGGTTACCAGGTTTGTGTGTTCTATTTGCAGCCTTTTCAGTGTAATAGCTGAAATGGGAGAGCACAAACCAGGAGAGGCCCATCACGCAGCAGGCAAACCAGGTGGTCTGGATGTCAAAGCCCTGAGAGCTTTCAGAGTACTGCGACCCCTGCGTCTGGTTTCCGGTGTGCCGAGTAAGTGTGTGCTTTCTTCTGTACTTTTGAGTAGACATTTGTACACAGAGTTCTGACTTAGTCTAATTCCGATGTGTACGTATATGATATCCAACGTATATGATGTGTACAGGTCTGCAGATTGTGTTGAACTCCATCATGAAGGCCATGGTGCCTCTGCTCCACATCGGTCTGCTGGTCATGTTTGTCATCATTATTTATGCCATCATTGGGCTGGAGCTTTTCATAGGCAGAATGCACAAGACCTGCTACTATGTAGGGACAGGTGAGAAATGCAAGCACGTAAGCAATGCTTCTATCAGTTGTTTTTGCTTTTTCTTTGCTTGTTTTGGATCTAGAGATTCTGTACTATTTAAGAAGGTGTGTAATAGCGCCCCTATCGTATAGAAACAATCACAAAAGACTATAATAAATCATTCAGTGTGCCTGGCTTAACAGTGAAAACATGGATTGACGGAAAATTCTGTCAGTGTGGGGGAAATGTTGTGTCATAAATGATGGAAAATTCCGTCAATGGCGGGAAAATAGTTAAATTGGTTGTTTGTTGATTATAAATAATTTTAAACCCTATGAAACTGTGTTTATTTTCATCTGAAAAGAGCTAATGGTGGACGATGATCCAACACCATGTGCTTTTGCTGGTAATGGTCGCTTCTGCGTGGGGAATAACACAGTGTGTCGGGGAGGATGGGAGGGACCCAATGGAGGCATCACCAACTTTGACAATATCTTCTTCGCCATGCTCACTGTGTTCCAGTGTATTACTATGGAGGGCTGGACTGATGTGCTCTACTGGGTAAGACCTTTACCCCATCTTTTTCACTCTTGATTTTTTTATCTTTTTATTTAGATTAAGTTACTAATGTTACACGAACAGCATACTTTATTGGAATGTTAATGAAAATAGAAGATTATTTGAGCTATTTGAGTTTAAGGGACGTTAATTTATACAATATAAAAATCAGCTAAAAAATACAAAAATCTGTAAATGTAACTCCTCTCTCAATTTTTTAATTAAAATCAAACTGTTTATAGCCACTTAAGACTTAAATACATGCATGTTAACAGTCAAATGTCTATGCCACTAAAAAACTCTTGACAGTTTATGAGCAACTGTATAACCTCTCGTTTTTTTCTCTCTCGTTTACAATGTTTCACTCAGATGAATGATTCCATTGGGTTTGAGCTGCCTTGGGTTTATTTTGTGTCTCTGGTCATTTTTGGGTCTTTCTTTGTCCTCAATCTTGTGTTGGGTGTATTGAGCGGGTGAGTGACTCAAGCCCTGATCCCTTATTAGCCTTTTAATCATATACTGTATGTGTGTGTTTTTTTTTTTTCTTTTTTAACAATAGTCTAGTAAAGTAGTAGTATGGTAAATAGTTTTTAATTAAGATTAATGGTTAAAAAAAAAAAGATTTTGTGTGCTCTGCCCCCCCTGCATATGAAATTATATGGGCAGATGCATACTGTAAGGATATGAAGGTCTTGTGATGACATTTGTTGGGCATCTTGTGAAGGTTTTACATTGTAATGCATGTGTCTCTTGCACATCACAGTGAGTTCTCTAAAGAGAGAGAGAAGGCTGTGTGTCGTGGTGAGCTGCAGAAGGCCCAGGAGAAACAACAGATGGAGGAGGACATGATCGGCTACATGGACTGGCTTATTGAAGCAGAGGACATGGATGAGGATGGAAATAAACGTAATATAAGCTTTATTTAGCATTCCATTCACATTATGATCACACTGTTAAAATATACTGTAAGCAGTGCAGGGCATAAATTATTATAAATAAAATACACAGTTTTGTCCAGTTAAGATGACAGAATGTCACATGATTTATGATAAAATTCCCACCCTTATAAGTATAAGTACACTTTAGCATACATTTAAAAACAGTAGTCTACTTATAAATGGAAAATATATATATATTAAAAGAAGTGTGAACTGAATTGAATATTTTCAGACACTTATTTGCATGCAAATTACAATTAAATGAAAATGATTTATTGTTTATATTTACATCCAGTGTAAATATTAGAGTGAATTTAGAGTGCTTTTTTGGACCCATTTAAGTAGGACATAAATTAACTATGTCTTTATATGTAATTTCATAATTACTTCTATTGAAATATAGTTATAATATGTACTGACAAGCATTTTGGTAAACTAAAATTTACTTTAATTTAAATTTTTATTGAAATTTTTTAAACATGTACTTTAAAAAAGTACTAAAAAGTGTTAAGAAACATAGTCATGAATGTGTACTGTTTTTAAGCACGCAGTCAAGTGAGTTTTTTTTTTCAGTCAATGAAGAACATTTCTGTTTTGTTTTTTGTTTTTTTTGTGGTGTAAATGGCAGGTGCTGTGGTGGCCAAGAAAAAGATGATGAAGAAATATGGCTGGTACAAACACAGTGAAGATGGAGGTACTGAATTTTCACTTAGATTTTTGTGTATTTGTCACGTTATTGGTGGCTGCAGTGATCGCACAGCAATGGGGAATTCAATAACAAAGTCTTTAATTGGAAACATACTGGAATCAAACTAAAGGCTTATATACACAAGGGAGTAATCAAGGGAAAACAGAACAGTTATTTTCACAGATCCATGTAAACAGGGATAGTTTTGATAACATTGTCATAAAAAACTTTTCCATTTTAGTACATTGTTGTCGTGTAAATGTACCTTAAAACACAAACAGACTGAACATACACATGATTTCCGTCTGCCGGAAGCTAGTTATTATACTTAATAAAGTTTTAAATATGGATATTTTTTTTTTTTTTTTTACAAAAACCCATTGCTTTGCTTCAGAAGGGCTTTATTAACCCCCTGAAGCTGTATGGATTATATTTATGATGGATGGATGCATTTTTTGGGGGGCTTCAAAACAGGCCCCCTCGTTCACTACCATTATAAAGCTTGGTAGAGCCAGTATATTTTTAAATATATCTCTGATTGTGGCTTGAGGCTGAGTAATTCATAATTTTCATTTTTGGGTGAACTGTCACTTTAAGCTTCAGACCTACATAACAGACATTTGTCTAATTTTTTGAAGTACATATTGAGTCCTTTTTCTTTTATACAGAATCAGATTCAGACTCTGAGTTTGAAGCATTCCTGGATGATGACAGTGGCTGCTGTTCATCTATAATGTAAGTATAACATTAATATTGCTGTTTCATATATTATAAATTATTAAACACCAGAAATTTTATTAACCCAAACTCTCTCATTTTCCTTAGGGCACGGCTGATGGCTATAAGTTTCTGGTAAGTGTTTATTTGTTGAGTAATGTTTACCAGAACCCCAACATTTTTCTCTACTTTTCTGAGGAATCATTTTAAAGTTTCAAATTTGACCTCAGTTATATTTGCTACTGACTCTTCTCTTTCTAAGTGAGCAGCTGTACCACTTGAATCTGGTCATTAGAAAAAACTGCCGTGTGGCCGTCAAATCCACCAATTTCTATTGGCTGGTGCTACTGCTGGTGTTCCTCAACACTGCTGCCAGCGCCTCTGAACACTACGGCCAGCCCAAGTGGCTCACTGATATACAGGGTTTGTGTGAAGTGTTGCCAAAGTTTGCCTGTAATGTGGTGAATTGACCCTGTTTTAAATATGGTCTCTTTAATGTCCCAGAACGAGCAAATAAGATCCTTCTGGCTCTGTTTACACTGGAGATGCTGATGAAGATCTACAGCTTTGGCTTTCAGATTTACTTCATGGCACTTTTTAATCGTTTTGATTGTTTCGTGGTGTGTGGTGGGATTCTGGAGACGGTGCTGGTGGAGATGGACATAATCCCACCGATCGGAATCTCTGTGCTGCGCTGCGTCCGTCTGCTCCGTATCTTCAAAGTCACAAGGTGATTTAGCTCATAAGTGTTTCCAGCTCTTTGAGATTTTTTTAGATCTCCAGCTCCAGCTTGAGATTTTTAAGCAAAGTCCCTTTTAAGGATAGTCTGTTCACTTGGCAGCCCTATTCAGCCCTATTTAGAAGGCGTTTCTCCCATTTTTAAGTAATAGGAGTGCACCATCTTTGTATATCTATAGTTTTTTCAAGATTCATTAAACTTGCTGAATTTGCTGAAATGTCTCTTTAGACACTGGGCTGCCCTTTCAGACCTGGTGGGCTCTTTGCTGAATTCAATGAAGGCCATTTGCTCCCTGCTGCTGCTGCTCTTCCTCTTCCTCATCATCTTCGCTCTCCTGGGCATGCAGCTCTTTGGCGGAAAGTTCAACTTTGATGAAACTCAAATGAAAAGAAGCACCTTCGACACTTTTCCATCTGCCCTGCTCACCTGTTTCCAGGTTACTAAGCTAAAAGCATTTGTGTTTTTTTTTTTGCAATATTTTTTACAGTGTTTGCAAATGTCGTATTATGCAGCCTGTGAGGTCAAATACATACACTAATCATCACCTAAACTCCTAAAATCTGTGCAAAACAAAAGTATCCTCATTGAGTATGACTCATTAAGAGACTAGGTACAACCCTTCTGGACCATGCGCCTGGCGTGCCGACCATTTTTTCTGTCGTTAAACTAGCAAAAGTGGATTCGGACGCGCCCTTAGTGCACCTCCGCCATGCTATAGTCTTTTCTTCCCTATTGTGACGGCTTCTCAAGCAAGAAAAAATGTTGGGCGGGACTTGATTTTGTCCATTGGGAATTGATTGGATCGTTGTAGAAGAAGATATTTTGAAGAATATGTGTAAACAGGCCCAGGGCACCACTGACTTCTATAGTATGGAAAAAAAAAATACTATGGAAGTCAGTGGGGCCCATCTACTGTTTGGTTAATACCGACATTCTTCAAAATATCTTCTTTTGTGTTCAACAAAAGAAAGAAAGAAATTCATACAGGTTAGGAACAACTTTAAGGCGAGTAAATGATGACAGAATTTTCATTTTGGGTGAATTATTCCTTTAACTGTCTACTATACAAATTATAGTAAGTTTCTGAATACAGTCGTTTCACATACAAGTGTGTACAGAACTAGGAGGTGTAGACTGAAACTCTTTCTTGTATAGATCCTAACAGGAGAGGACTGGAATTCTGTCATGTATGATGGCATCATGGCGTATGGTGGACCAGTGTTTCCTAATATGATTGTCTGTATTTACTTTGTCATTCTTTTCGTCTGTGGTAACTGTATCTTTTCAATATGAGATATATATCAAAGTACATTCTATTTATAAGCTCCATATTTAAATATCCATTAACCTCTCCATATTGTATCTGGAGTCTTGTTTCTGGTCCTTGACTTACTTTGTCAACTAGACATCTTGCTGAATGTCTTCTTGGCTATCGCTGTGGACAACTTAGCCGGAGACGGTGGCAAAAAGAAAAAAGAGTAGGCAACACCCACATTTTGTTATTGTTGTGCATTCATATAGGCATAGAGCTCAATTCGGTTGTTCTGTTTTAAAGAGAGAAAAAAGAAGACGAGGAGGAATGGGAAGATGATGAAGAAAGAGAGGAAGACGAAGCTGGTGTAAGAACCCTGCTCTCTAAAGGCATTTAAGACACATTTAACTTATCAAGTATGATTTAGTATTTCAGAGTATAACTGAAAATCAGCAGGCAATAATTTGGGGTGGAATTTGATTTTATCCATCATTATTTGATTGGGTTGTGAAAAACTGGCTATTTTTGGTTCATATTAATGGGGTCTTTTTCAGTGGAAAAAGTCGAAGTTATCAAATTTTGATGAATAAAAAAAATACGATTTTATATAGCGTGCAGTGATTGTGCATTATATGATCAAAGCATTTATTAAGCAAGTTTCTATGATTATTCGCTTGTTATTTTTGTCTTCAATTTTTTTCTTTGTTCAGAATGATATGGACGATTGGGAAGAGCATGAAGAGTTGAGAGCAATTGAAGGACTTGAGGGTAAATTCTTTCAAGTCTAAATCTTTATATTCAGACTGATTATGAATGTATCTAAAATCATTTCATGACAATTTTTTTTTTTTTTTTAAATCTTAATTTTCTCAAAAGGTATAGGCACTCCCATGAAAGTAGAAAGTTTTCAACCCAAGGAGAAAATTGTACCTATTCCTGATGGAAGTTCCTTTTTCATACTTGGAAAGAAAAACTGGTATGTTAAAAAAAAAATTGTACAAATGATGGTTGCTATTAATTATCATTTTTCTTATCTCCAACCTGAAATTGACCTTGCTAATGTTCACATAGTCTCAGAGTTGCCTGCCACAACCTTATTCATCATCACTACTTCACCAACATCATCCTCGTCTTCATCATACTGAGTAGTTTTTCATTGGCAGCTGAAGACCCAATCAAAACTCATTCTGTCAGGAACGTTGTAAGTTCATGCACCTCTAGAATGTTTGAGGGCCAGTCTGTGTGCAGATCATTCACTGTTCCCATTGTTCACATTCCCAAAGTCAGCCAAATTATTAATGTACCATTTTAAAATTCTGAAATAATCAGGCACACTAACTGGCCCTGCAAATTAGAATTTGATAGTCTTAGAATAGTGATAGATCTCATGTCTGTGCTGGATGGCATTTCTCAAGAGCACTGTGGTACCCATGATTCCCAAACACCATCCCTTGTGCCCTATAGAGATTACTAAAATGGGTAAATCCCATGAAGACTTTCATATTTCACCCACAGTCAATTATGTTTTACATAAAAAATAGATTTTTATTTACATTGTGACAATATTTTTGTCAAATTTATTTTTCACATGTATTACTTTTTAAAAAAAATCATTTTTATAACTGTTAATTAGTTATGAAATTAGTTCATCTATAAAGCAGCTCTGGAGAAAACAGTGATTACATCATCCAGCTCAGTTCAATTCTCATCCAATATTAAGTGTCCCCAACTACGCAAGCCAAAAGGCAGTATATATGAGTACATATATGAGTATGTATATAAATTCTGAAATAGGCATATATATATATATATATATATATATATACACACACACACACTTTTTATAATTTTGAGGTGAAATATGACCCGAACTCATGAGATTGACCATGGTACCAAAGACAATGACTGTACTCTTGATTGCTGTTTTCATGTCCTGTGATAGATGCTGGGCTACGCTGATTACGTCTTTACCACCGTCTTCACTATTGAGATCATGTTGAAGGTAAACCATTGATCATCCCATGCACAGTTAAAATCTTTCTCCCAACCGATTTTTATCTTTTCTACATGTCTAGTAGTGGGATACATCTGTTGCCAGTGCTGGGTAGATTACTTACAAATTGTAGTCTGTTACAGATTGGAAATTACATTATGAAAATTATAGTTAGTAACGTAATTTGTTACATTACACATTGTATTCAATGTATTCAATACCATATTGCAATACACAATACAAAGAGAAAGAGAAAATATATTCTGCAATATGAAGGGCAATAACCATTGACAGAGTTTTCCAAACTGTGGTTTGTGAGTTCATGATAAGCTAATTAACTAAATCATAAAAATGTCAAATGAAAATAAATAAAAACAAATCAACACATACTAAAAAAGATTCAAAATTTTTACCTTGTGTCCATTAATTGACATAAAAAAAAAAAAAAAACATGAATATGTGAATGTGTTGTTAAATTATTGACCTAATTATTTAATATATTAGGTCAAAAGAGGTTCAGCTGAAAGTTTTGGAATAACTATATTACATGAAAATATGAAATTACATGAATCTGTGCATTTTAATGTGTTTGAAAGACAAAGCCTTCCAAAGACAGTAATAAATGGTGAAGTGATAATTCAAATAATTATAATTATAATGTGTTAATGTAATAATGTGTTCATCAGCAGTTGATTATATATGCAATATTGAGAAAACACTCCTTAAAAGTGAAATGATTTCTGTAAGTTTAGTGGTCAAGTGCTTTTGCCTCTCAATTTTACATGTTATTATATTCACTTGACTAGTGGTGTGTGCAATTCCACAAATCGAGTTAAGTTTAAACATTCTGGTTAACCTTCATTGTAAGTGTGTACATTAATGACATTGTGTGACTGTTTGTTGTTTAGATGACTGTGTATGGAGCTTTCCTTCATCAAGGTTCCTTCTGCAGAAACGCCTTTAACCTTCTGGACCTTCTGGTCGTCAGCGTGTCCCTCACCTCTTTCTTCTTGCAGTAAGTTTCCATCCATCACTCAGTTCATTCATTCATTCATTCATTCATTCATGCATTCATTCATTCATTCATTCATTGTCATTTCTGCACTTAGTTCGAGTGCCATTTCTGTGGTAAAGATTCTTAGAGTTTTGCGAGTGCTCAGGCCTCTTCGAGCCATCAACAGGGCAAAGGGACTCAAGGTACAGTCTCACAATGCATTTATCTAGGTTAACATCCAAATTATCTGGCAGACTGTGCTGAAACAGCATCCAAAACCAATAGGCCTGCAAAATAGGGTTAGGGTGAAATATGATAAATTTGAAATAAAATTAATATTGCAACATATTTTAGTGCAATTTAATTAAAAACATTTATAAAGCGGGTTCTGTGAATTGACCTGCTCTGAGATGCATGAACACTTCATCATGAGCTGCAAACATGAACACAGTGTCGTGCATCTCTCTGAAACACCGCGCATTTTTTGAAAATAAAAGCTTGATGGTTTAACATTTGAAAATGAAGAAATTAAGATGTAAATATCACTATTGCAATTTTACAGTTGTACTATAAAATATAGTATAATAGCAGTATTACAATATATTTTTCCTATTTTGTTTAATATTTTTATTAAATAATCACAGTAAATGTCATAATAATAATTTAAAAAGTGAAAAGTGTTTTGTTTTTTAAACTCTGTTTACTTCATTGTTACTAAAAGAGGTTTGAGGTCTTATAAACTGTATAACCACGTTTTTTCAAATCTTTCAGGATGGTTCACAAAAAAGTCGGTTACACTTTAATTTACAGTGCCGTAGTTACATTGTAAGTACTCAAATAAGTACTGAGTGCTATTAATTAACTACATGTACTTACTATAGAGTTACAGTTAGGGTTTGGTTTAGGGTTAGTTACTTGTAATTATGCATATCTTACTGTTATTACTATAGTAAATACATGTAGTAATGTGTAACTACGGCACTGTAAAATAAAGTGTTACCAAAAAGTCTTTAGGCTAAAAAGTAATTTTCAGCTTTTTCATCTTCTATTAGAAGATGTATTTTTTTCTTGTATTTTTAATTTTGCATTCTTGTATCATATTGCAGTATATTGCACAAAAAAATATATCACAATGTCAGTTTTTCAATATCATGCAGCCCTAAATACCATGATATTCATTATTTCCAGTTATGTTGATTTATAACTTTGAATGTGTGTTGTCCGCTTGTCTTCAGAGCGTGATTCAGTGTGTGTTCGTGGCCATCCGCACAATTGGCAACATCCTCATCGTCACCACTCTCCTCCAGTTCATGTTTGCCTGTATTGGTGTGCAGCTTTTCAAGGTACATAAAATCTACATAAAATTAAAATGGACATTTATTACCTTCTTAATGCATGATCCTGGTCTTATTTTGCATGATTTATCAGTTCTTAAGAAAAGAGTTTTAATCAGTCCGTCTTTCTTTAAAATGTAATAACTTGGTTCACTCCTGAAACAATTTTCCTTTTAAGTTGACATCACCTAGGCTCTGCAGGCTACTAGTTAATGTTAATCAATAGTTAAATCAGTATTTTCATGCTGGTTAACATTAATGTAATACCTCTTGCAGGGCCGGTTCTACAGATGCACTGATGAGGCGAAACATACACCTGAAGAGTGCAAGTGTGTTGTTTGGCCATGAATAGTCATTTAATTTTCATGTACAATGACTCAGTTGGTTGTTTTCTGAGACTTGTGTGTGTGACTTTTTTCAGAGGCACTTTTGTGGTGTTCAAAGATGGTGATATGAACCATCCAATGGTGAGAGAGAGAGTTTGGGAGAACAGCGACTTTAACTTTGACAATGTGCTGATGGGCATGCTTGCGCTATTCACCGTCTCTACATTTGAGGGCTGGCCACAGTGAGTGAGGGAAACATTCAACAAAACAGCAATGATTTTGAATCCTCCAAACTTTAATTGTCTTTTTTTATTTTGTATTTCACAGGCTCTTGTACAAAGCCATTGATGCTAATGCAGAGAACAGAGGACCCATCTATAACTACCGTGTAGAGATTTCCATCTTCTTCATTATCTACATCATCATCATCGCCTTCTTCATGATGAACATCTTTGTGGGTTTTGTCATCATCACCTTCCGTGAACAAGGAGAGGCTGAGTTTAAAAACTGTGAACTAAACAAAAATCAGGTTAGTCTGAATTCAAGACAATCTCATTGGATATTAAATAGGTGATGCTAAGTTATATTTCTTTTGATCGTTTAGTCTACCCGTTTATGTCTCATGGTATGTCTCTTTTTCTCACAGCGACAATGTGTGTATTACGCATTGAAAGCTCAGCCAATAAAGATTTACATACCCAAAAACCCCTCTCAACTCAAATTTTGGAGGATCATCAATTCCTCTCAGTTTGAGTACATCATGTTTGTGCTCATTCTGCTCAACACGCTTACACTGGCTGTACAGGTATGTTTAATATAAAATTAAACTAATACATTTTATAATACATTTATTTACATATTTATGGTGACCTTAGTAACACTGACATTTTTCAATCTGAAATGCTGTATATATGTATTATTAGAAATGGAAAAACTAATTGATCCTACAATATATCTTATTTCAGTGTAAAGTTCCTTTGGAAAGGTTCTACATAAAAAATGCAGCCAATCACATGTAGTCTAGTCTACTAATGAGATTACATCACTGTGACCCCACAGCACTATGAGCAGTCCAAACTCTTCAACTTTGTTATGGACATTCTGAACATGATCTTCACTACGCTCTTTACTGTTGAGATGATCGTCAAACTTCTGGCTCTGAGACCTTACGTGAGACTTGCTGCACTTTTTTTTTTTCTTCTGTCACTTCACTTTTCATTTTACTCCAATGGTTTGATAGCACGTCTATATGTGTTAGTGCCTTTACGTTTGTGCTTTTTCCTCTCTTTCTTTGCTCTCTCTCTTTGTTTTGGATTATACAGCACTATTTTATAGATGCCTGGAACTCCTTTGATGCGCTTATTGTGGTGGGCAGTTTGGTGGACATCATGATTGCAGAGTTCAGTGTATGTAACTATTATTTTAAAACTATATCTAATCTGAGGGATTCCCATGCATGAGAACTTTTGGTGTGACAATGATTTAAGTACTATACCATTTGTTATCTTAGAGACACACACTCACTTATCAATTTCTATCATGTCACATCTTCTGTTTCCTGCTCCCCTGTGTGCGTTTGGATCGTCCTGTTACTGGTTCAGGGTGGAGGAGGCCATGGTGAGGTAAGAATATGCCATAGTCACTTTAAGTCTCTTTGGATAAAATTCGCTTGGATAAAAGCGTCTGCCAAATGAATAAATGTAAATGTAAATCTTGCAAGCTTTATATCTATTGTTCATCAACACACAAAATATACTATAAATTGTACATTTAAAAATCACAATAAAATCTTAATTGTGAACAATGAGAATTTGCTGCCAACTTGCTTCCGTTATTTTTATTTAACAAACTCCCAACTCAGAAAATAAGAAAAAAAATTGTGACTTTCCCTCTGTTAATTAGGAGACTGTGGTGTTGCTTATGCACACTTATCTTGTAAATATGATCTTTCCGACATAACTAACACAAGTTTATGGTGCTGTTATGGTGACATTGTATAGAAATTTGCACCACAGGTTCATGTGGTGACACATAGAAGGTTCTAGAACAATTTAATTTATTTTAACCATTTGATTGTCTTTGGAGTTAAATTTTTCTTGACCATTTCCCAGTTTTCCACATTTTTAATATTATACGTTAATGTTTTGTATGTCCTTCTCTTTCATCACTTCAAAAGGGGAAAGATGGGGAGAGCGCTAAAGTGTCCATCACTTTTTTCCGTCTTTTCCGAGTTATGCGACTAGTCAAGCTGCTCAGTAAGGGTGAAGGCATTCGAACCCTCCTTTGGACCTTCATTAAATCTCTACAGGTGACAAATTTAGGAAACAAACAAGCTTACTAGACTCTCTCATTCTCAATTCCTTTATTTGTATCATGTCTCTCTGCTTACCTTCAGGCACTGCCATATGTCGGCCTACTCATTGCGATGATCTTTTTCATCTATGGTGTGATTGGAATGCAGGTGGGTTCATAATACGATTGCGCATGTTCATTTTCTCTGTCCTCTTCCTCTACTCACTTGAGAAACGTTCCAGATTGGGAAGTTTAAACTCTCTTTGTTGTGCTTCCAGACATTTGGGAAGATAGCTATAGACGACAACACTGAGCTCAGTCGGAACAACAATTTTCAAACCTTTTTCATGGCTGTACTGCTGCTTTTCAGGTAAAAGTACAGCAGCCTTAGACATCTGTTTGATTTTTAACTTTCTGATTGGATAATGATCTGCTTTTTTTCTCTGGTTAGTAAATGGTTTGAAGTAAAGGTTTGTTGCATGTCTTCAAACCCAGATGTGCAACAGGTGAACAGTGGCAGCAGATCATGCTTGCGGCACTGCCAGGGCGTCGTTGTGACCCAGAGTCTGACATTGAGCCAGGAGAGGAGTACAGTTGTGGAAGCAACCTGGCGTACCTCTATTTCATCAGTTTCTTTGCACTCTGTGCCTTCCTGGTAAGGGATAAAACATCAGCAACATTGTCTCCCAAAAGTTTTGCATTCTCCCCTGAAACTTTGCGTTCTGGTCCCAAAACTTTTCCATTTGCATGCAAAAGTTTGGCATTTTCTTGCAGATGTTTTGTGTTAACTCACAAAAGTTTTGCCTTGAAGGTGCAGTAAGCGATTTCTGGGAATCGCTGCTGAAGTGGATCAGTCTGAGCACCACAACACACTTGTAGCCAATCAGCAGTAGGGAGAGAGAGTGAACAAGAGGGAGATTTGAAGAAAGTAGAGACTGTAGAAAGAGAGATGGCTGAGAGACATTACAAAATAGAAAAGGTCAGAGGAATATCACTGGAAAAGATGGGTTATAATCAGGCAAGAACTTTAGGAGCCATGTTAATATCGGAAAAGCTTTCCAGCACTGGAGAGACCTAACCGGGTTGGTTTTGCTATGTTTCACAGAACCAAGATATGCTGTTGTTTTAATGTTAGCTATAGTAACAGGACAGTTTGGAGTGCCATTGTTTGTCTGGAGCTGGTGTGCTGCTGGCGACTAACAATGAAATCTTTCTTGTATACTTGTGTATTGTATCTTAATATTTTGTTCTTCCTTGTTGTTCGTTCATCATCTTTGCTTTATTTTTTCTGAAGCATTATTTTGCTTAAATTCAGCTATGATAAAGAGACATCCACTCTTGCATTGCGTGTTCGTGCATTTTGGGGGCGGAGCAATGAAGGGATGTTTGTTTGGGTTGATTTCAAATATCAACAGTGTTTCTCAGAAATCGATTACTGCACCTTTAACTTGCAAAAGTGTTGCACTGTCTTGCAAAAGTTGTGTTGATAGAAAATGTAAAAACTAGTGATTGAAATAATATGAAGTGGGAGGAAAAACTTCAATGCTTTTTGTAGCAAATGCAACATTTTTACGGGGAAATACTTTTTTGAGCAAACATAAATTTTCCCGGGGAACTATATAAATTTCAAAAATCCAAATTTGTTTAGTGATTAATCTGCATTTTCTCAGATCATTAACTTGTTCATCGCTGTCATCATGGATAACTTTGAGTATCTGACCAGAGACTGGACTGTGCTAGGCACTCATCACCTCGATGAGTTTAAACGAGTCTGGTCAGATTACGACCCAGAAGCCACGTAAGTGATTTCACACATCCACAAACATTAAGCTTTGTGTCTGTTTTTATGAGAGCATAACTAAATCCTACAGTCTTAACTGAGTATGTAAATTCAATTTATAAACACTATTGCATCTCTTTGCATCAGGGGAAGGATTAAACATCTAGATGTAGTCACCATGTTGCGCAGAATTCAGCCTCCGCTGGGCTTTGGAAAACTCTGTCCACATCGAGTAGCATGTAGGGTAAGGACATTTGATTTTGTACAGTTACTGGTGGACAATGAAATGGGTGAAAAAAGTCCTGTATACTTATATTTTAGCAGGAACCCAAGCCTCGAGTCTTTAGTGTCACATGATCCTTCAGAAATCATTCTAATATGCTGATTTGGTGCTCAAGAAACATTTATTATTATTATCAGTGTTGAAAACAGTTGTGCTGTTTAATATTTTTGTGAAAAGCGTGATAAATTTTGCTTTCCGGGTTCTTTAATGAATAGAAACCAGCATTTATTTGAAACAGAAATCTTTTGTAACAATATAAAAGTCTGTACTGCCCCTTTTGATTAATTTAATGCATCCTTGCTAAATAAAACAATTAATTTATTTAAAAACCCCAAACATATGCAGAGACCAAATTATCATAGAGACTTACAGGCCCAGTAAACAACCACCAAGCAACCACCCAGAACACACTAACAGCCCCATTTCAACATGCTCCACTTAGCAGTGTCCTGGCAACCATTTATATCTACACTTTTCTGTTTCTCTCTGACCATCTCTCTCTTTCTATTTGGCAGAGACTGGTTGCTATGAATGTCCCTCTCCATCCTGACGGCACTGTGTCCTTCAACGCCACCCTGTTTGCTCTCGTCAGAACTTCACTCAAGATTAAAACAGATGGTGAACTTCTGCACAAACACATAAACTCACTAACATACAATATAATACACTTACTTCTGTCAATTCTGACATGTACAAGTGAGGGTGTTAGTAATTGCTTCGATAAATTAAACTTTTCTATGGAAAAGTATGATACTTGTAGATTTAAAGACTCTGTTGTGTGATTTTTAACAAAACTACAGCAAAAATGAAGCCTTTATCCATCCTAAATACAGTAATACAGTACCTTTCCGTTCAACACAGGCCCCATTGACCAGCAGAATGAGGAGCTGAGAGCTATCATTAAAAAGATCTGGAAACGCACAAAACCCAAACTCCTGGATGAAGTTATACCTCCCCCTGCAGGTATAGTATGTTACAATAATATCTTCTTGTGGGCTTTACGTGCTTAATGTGGACAACCAACACCATGTATACAACTTTTCTCTCCCCCTCTCTTTTTAAAAAAAAAAAAAAAAAAAAAAAAATCCATCTCCCTGCATTTCAGGGAATGAGGTGACTGCAGGAAAGTTCTATGCCAGCTTTCTGATTCAGGACTACTTTAAAAAGTTTCGTAAGCGAAAGGAGAAAGAGAGGAAGAAGAAAGGCAAAGACAAGTCAGCCTCTCTCCAGGTAATGAATTATGACAGTTGTTTGAGTATGTGTGCGTGTGCATGTGCGTGTGCGTGTGGTCTTTTCTTGACTTTTCATTTTTCAGAGACATCATGTCTAGCCCACAAAGGACAAAAGGCGGTTTATGTGCAGGAAATAGGGAGTCATAGAATTAGAGAACTATTTCCGAGCATAAACATAACATATTTGACCAAGAAAATATCAATTAACTTAATTTGCTCAAATGGACACGTTCAAATAAATTAAAGCTGAATTGGGAAGCATGACCCTTCTTATTTCTTATTTAAAGTGAATCTTTTTTCTTCACTGTAACTCATGCTCATGTTATGCTGATGTGCGTGTCATTTCATACAACCTCTGTAATACATTGGGTATTTTCAGTCAATTTTTTTTTTCTGTAAAATTTTTACTGAATTTTATAAAGTAAACTTAAAAATACCTTTTATATTGTTAGCAATATTTCAAAATGAACACTTACTGGACTGAAGCAGCTTAGGTTTACTTGATTATCCATACATCATTTTTAGAAAAATTATGTTAAAATGTAAGCATCAAATATAATACAACAGGCTATTGAGAAAGTTTATTTGAATATCAATTTGAAATACAGAGTTTTGATCATAAAACTAAGAATTTAAACATAATCTTACTAAGTCATATTATGGGTGATATAGAGTGACAACTAATATTTCTATGCATTTTATACAAGTAGTCTGCTATAATCTTATAAAGATCTCATTGATCTAATGGATCTAATGGAATTTCATCTTACTTTTTGCCATATAAATATATGCTCCATATTCTAATTTTTGCACTGTTATTCTGTGCAACCCTAGTGCAGGTAGATAATTTTTTTAGCATCACTGGATTACAGCTGTCTTTGAAATGACTCTAATCTTGTGTGGTCCAGGCTGGGTTACGAACACTACAGGATTTGGCCCCAGAGATGCGTCTGGCTATGGCGATGGAGGATGAAGAAGGGCTGGAGGGGGACATGATAGAAGAAGACGAGTTCTTCAGGGTAAGAACACTCAGCATCCAGCATGAAAAAATCCAGTGGGAATAGTTCATTGAGTGTGCTTTAAACTAACCGACAGCATGCCAAATCAATAAACCTGTCAATAAACCTTAACCTAAAGTGACCCAGTTAAGATATTTTAAAGGTTCCTAATTTTGTTTTGGAGGTCTCCTACAATTGGTTTACATGCATCCAAGTTCAAACAACACATATATTTTCTCATAATATACATTGCAATGACAATGGCGTCAGTTTTTACTGCATCTATTCGAGCCCTCATATTTTGATAATGCATGCAAAGTGGATTTGCTTTCGAGAAGCACAGAAAACAGCGTCTTCTTGACATTTCGACAACACAAAACCAAATTCTTCCAGGCCTCAGCTACAACTAGTGTTTTAAGGCGGGTCATAGTAGATGTTTTTCGTGGGTAGCCAAGAGCCTTATGCAAATGTGTTACAATCCTACGTAGGTTCATGCAGGAAGTAAGACTTGAATTACTGATGACTCGTTTCAGGCAGTTCAGAATTGGTTCCTTCTTTTGAAGGACAATAACTCCATTTTGATCTTTGAACCTTTGCAGACCTTTTACATTAACAAACAGCTATGTGAAAGGTAATGTTCCAAAAAGCATTTTAGGGGCACTTTAAATTGTAAATATAAAATAAAAAAGGGTAACACTTTATTTTACAGTGTCCTTGTCACACATTAGATGTACTTACCAGGAGGGGTTCATATAACCTGCGAATGCTAGTATTTTATTTTCTCCATAGGGAAATTATTTTAAGAAAACTTATAAACTGTTAAGACAGACCTACTGTAAGTAGACCTCCTGTAAATATCTGATGTAGCGAATTTACATGTATTTAATCAATTAGCTCATATTATGGGTGAAATATATATATATAATTAAGTCATAACGTGTTATGATTAATTATAATATAGATCGACCAAAGAGGGAATCATGCACATATATTGTGAATTAATTACAATGGATTATAATTAATTACATATATGATTAGGTCTAATTCAATAGTGATTTGAGAAAGACTATCCTAGTTTGTCCAGCAAACCATCAGTTTTCTCATAAACTATTTATAAAAGGAAGTTGGTCTCTGGCCACGAGAATAACTTCCTATTATAGCATTAAAGCGTAAAGCGGTTTTGCAGAATCAAACGTAGAAGGGACCTGGTTCGTGAATGAGCAACAAAGGCAATCAAGCATGAATATAATGTATTTAATATACGAAACTACAACTACATGGGCTACGTTATATGACTAGATATACACAAAGAAATACACATATATACAAAAGCGAAAGTAAAGGCAGGAAAACAGAGGTGATCAAAGAAAGTGGCAAATTACAAACAGTTAAACCTTTGAGAGCCAGCAAGGAAACTCAGCTTATGCATGGAGCTTTAAACGCTTCGAAAAGAATAGTTCTATACTTGCATAGGTTTAGGTGCTGTGTTGCTTGTCTTTCTGGAGGAGTTTCAATGCGTGCGGCTGGAGCGATTGGTCCTTTTCCGATGTTGCTTGATTCAATGATGGGTAGGTTCAGGAGAAAGGCCACCTCACTCTGTTCGGGGTCGACGTGTAGTAGGATGGCACTACCCAGAGAGTAGGCGAGGTGGGTTTGAAGAGGGTCCGTAGGTCTGGCGGTAGCAGATGCCAGCACAGTTTGTATGAGGCTCAGGGGCACAAGGTACGGGGGAATCCTATCCATAGCCAAGCTGTCCATGGAGGAGCTAACCTCCCGCAGCATGTCTGTCAGAGTTGTGACCAGCTGAGTTTGGGCAAAGTCATTTTGGGAGACGGTAAACAGTTGCTTCATTGAGTTCACCGTTTGGTTCAGAAGGAAACTGTGAGTACTGAGAACCACCACAATACCTTTAACGGATTTGCAGATGGTTTGCAGGGTTTTACTCTGTGTTGCAAGTTGTTTTCTCATCTGTGGAATCTCAGTCTGAATTTTAGCCACATGCTGTCTTATGGTGGCTAGGCTCACTGTGTTGACAGTAGACATGCCGAGGTTAAACAGGGTCCCGATGGCAGCGACGGCTCCGAGCAAAGCTCCCAAGAACCGTTTGGTGCATCGGTTGTGTCCACTTAATTCAGCTTGTGTGACAGTCATTTTCTCCAGTTGAGTGAACATGTGCTTGACATTGGTCGTGAGGTGAGTGCCTCTGTCAGAGTTGACTCTAAGTGGCAGTCTGGACCTGGTGAAGATGTGGTTCATCAGGAGGTAGGCCAGGGTCTGGGCAGTGTCATTAGGTGCTGGAAGACACTCTACCCCCTTGGTAAATTGGCACCTGACCGTGAGGAGATACTTGTTACCTCTTGTTGATCTGGGCAGGAGACCCACCCAGTCTATCTGGAGGTCCGACCATGGAAATGTGATTCCTCTGTGTTGCAGTGGAGCTCTGTGAATTGGGTTTGCCGGTTGGAATTGACAGCAAACCAGACATCCTCTGACATACTCTGCCCCATCATGCTGCATGCTGGGCCAATATGCCACTTGTTTTAATGTCTCATAAGTGGCTCTGGTACCATGGTGTCTGGCACATGGTGCGTTGTGGGCGTATATTAGCATGCCCCCCTTTTGGCACTGTGGCATTACAAGCTTTGGCGCTGTGAGGTCATCAGGGGCATACCAGAGAATGTTTACCTCCACATGCAGCATGTGTTTGCTCTCATGCAGTCGTTTGAGGCTAGTGTCCGCAGTGGGATCAGATGCCGTGATCGGGTGGTTGGAGGGGTCTGAGAGGTGGTTTAATATAGCTTGTATGGAGGTGTTGGAGACTTGGAGGTCAGCTATATCATTGTTGGAAATTTGTGGAGCCAGTGAAAGCGGCTGTGAGGTGGGGGCTGTTGCAGGAACAGTTCGTTGGCTGCGGGTTATTGCTGCCACACTAAGGGTGGGCGACTGGGGTGGGGATGACCGTAGATTGCCATGTAGTGTGCCAGTCTTGGCAAGGGCATCAGTTTGGTCATTTGAGTCTTTGTCACACTCTGGTTGCTTTGAGTGTCCTTTCACCTTTTCCCAGTAAACAATCATGTCGTTTGTTTGAGTGATGTCATCACATGCTTGGAACAGGTGTTGCTGTTTGACCGGCTTGTTGCTTTCAGTCTTGAAACTATTTTGTTTCCAGCCCGGAAGGTGGCATGTGAAACTGAGTCTGGCATAGTTTGAGTCTGTGCAACTGAGGAGTTCTCTGATGTTATGGGCTGAGATGACTTGAAGGGTTATGAGAGTAGCTGCTACTTCAGCATACTGCAATGACTGGGGACCCAACCTGAAGTGTTGTGGTGGGCAGGGTTGGTTGTTTAACCATAACACCCCTGCACCTGCCTTTAGGATGCCCTCATGGTTGTAGGAACATCCGTCGACGTAGGCGGTGGGCATACCTTGGCACGCATTCTCTTCGAAGTATCGGTGACAGGTTGGTTGTTGTTGTTGGGGTACCTCTATCTCCAGTGTCGAAGCTGCTGTGTCATCAGAGCAGTTTTGGCAGGCAGCCAAGCCGTCACCCAGTGCAGATTTGTGATTTTGGGCATATCGTGCCTCAACGTTGCGCCCCTGGAGGGCCATCAGCCGCATAGTTATGCGTGAGTTGGTGACCACGCCATCTTGGATGCATTGGGTGTTGAGGAAAGTGATAGGCTGGTGACAGGTTTCTATGATAACCTTTTGCGCTCCGATGTAGTTGGAGAATCTTTGGATGGCCCATACCGTGCCTGCTTTGTTCAGGAAGATGTTGAAGCTGGCGAGTTGGCATAGCCGAATGGGCACCGCGTGAACGTGTACGGTCGGTTGCCAAAGGTGAAGGCCAGCTTGTGTTGATCCTCTGGATGCACGGGTATGGTCCAGAATCCTGATGCCACATCAAGCGTAGAGAAGATGGTGGCTCCTCTGATTCTGGGTAGTTCCTGCTCCAGCTGTGTCATGGGCCCTCGTGACAGTGGCACTTGTTGGTTGAAGTTTCTGTAATCAATGGTGGGTCGCCACTTGCCATTTGGTTTGAGAACGGGCCAGATGGGGGCGGAGTAGGTGCTGTTGCATGGGCGAATGACACCTTTTTCTTCCATGGAGCGAATAATCTCCTGCACTGGTTCGTGTGAGGCGATGGGAATTTTGTACTGCCTGACGAAGGTGGGAGGAGCATTTGGGTGTGTTGGAATACGCACCGTATGAAGGTTAGGGAGGCTGCAGTCTAAAGAGTTTTTTACAAATGACGCTTTGAAATTGTACAGGACCTGTCTGAGTTTCTGACGGTCTGTATCATTCTTTAGGGCATCTGCATCTTTCAGAATTTGTTGGATTCGAGTCTCAAATCCTGGAAATGGCTCCCCCCTTGTTGTGTCACTTGTCAAGTGGGCAGTCAGAGGTGCAGCAATTTCATGAGTTTTGCAGACAGGCTGGTTAGAGACTGTGTATACTGCGAGGTGTTGGTCCTCCCTCAGCTCCATTCTGCACACTTGTTCTGTGGCTACCGGCATGATGGAAGTGATGGAGATGATCTTGAAGGGTGCTGTGAACACTGTGTTGTCTGAGCTTCCTTCTGGGATCATTGCAGGTGGTATTGAGCCAATGACTGGTAATATGAGTTCAAAGTCATGGAAGTCGTGACTCACTATGCATCCCAGACGGTAGGCCTTGGGAATTCTGATGTCTGTGGCCATGCAGTTGTTGAACAACATGTAGACTACACGGGGTGACGCGTCAGTGAGGGGTGTGGCTTCCAGAGTGAGTCCAAGTTCCATGCCTTCGGGTGAAAGTTGGAAGAAACCCAGCGTGTTGTTTAGGGTTTGACCATGTCGCATGTTGAGCCGAACAGCGACCCCTTTGGTGTAAGCTGGTATTACAGCTTCCTGTTCGTTGACCAGGATGCAGACCTCGGGAATGGTCTGGCCTGACAGGAAGTTTTCAGTGTTGACAAAAACAACAGGGGGCTGTAAAGTCATTGAGGCCCACACCACCTCATTAATAAAGTTCACTTGAGCTTTAGGGTGCATCAGGAGGTCCGGAAGGACCAGGAAGTGATGGGTTAGACGCCAGTCGTTCCATTTCAAGTTCAAAGCGCGGATGTCCTTGGCAGCCGTCATGGTTGACAGACGAGAGTTCCATGGGAAGCGTGTGTGCTTGTTGGCAAATGGGAGGTCCGGTGTTCCCTCAATGAGAGCACTGACCAGGGTGTGGCTGAAGGCTGAGTGGTCTGCCCACAGTGTGAGAATAATGTCTGTTGTTGTTACATCATTCAGCTGTAAATCTGTCATGACCTTGAGGCAGGAGGAGTCAGAGTCTATGGTAAGTTGAAGAGTGCAGAGTGGCGAACTTGAACTTTGCTCTGGGGCTGAAACGGGGTTCCCGCGGCTAGCTGCAAGATTTCCCATGACCTGCGTGACCTGACAGTCTGGCTCAGGTGGTCTGGGTGACTGGAAAGGCAGAGGTTCTCGCACTTGAGTCCAGATTTTCAGCTGTTTGTAGTCCAATAAGGGCTCAAAGCGTTCTAGCAGGTCTTTGCCGATGAAAAGGGAAACCGCGTCCCTTTGTGATATGTACACAGGAGGTACCGAGCTCATGGGACCAATTGTGCGGTGGATGGGAGCTATTTGTTCAAGTTGTACCTCATTTTGGCTGTACGACTGCACATTCAGCTCACATCTTTGCGATTTAGGAGTCTGATTTTGTCTCTTAGCTTCGGCTCTAGGTCTTTCAAAAAGGTCAGATGACGTCAGAGTGAGATCTGCTCTGGTGTCTACCAGGGCTTCAATTCTCACATCATTTTCCACAGGAATGGCTAGGGTCAGTTCTGGGCAGTGATCAGAGACTGGATAAATGGTTGGATTTTCTACTGTCTTTTCAGACGCAGCTTTTCGCTTAGAATAAGCCTTGTGGGCTAAGTCTCGCAGCTGCTGAGTAGACATACTGCGTGGGCAGGCCAAGGCTCCCAGATGATGACTCACTGCAGGGTGCAGATTTCGGAGAAACAGAATTTTGAAGTTGAAATCTTCCTCCATTCCTGGCTCGTTACGTGCTCCGAAGTAGGCCCTTCGCAGTCGGTTGTAGTAAGCTTGTGGGTTTTCCAGTCGGCCCTGTTCAAGGTCCATGGCAGCAGGGAGCCCTTGGTCCGATTCAGGGTCAGAAAACTCTTTGATCAAAGCCTGTCGCAGCTGCTGGTAGTTGGATTTGACAACTGCTGGCAAAAGTTCTTCGGCGCTGGACGTCTTGGGCAGTGGACTTTCAACCCCCTTTTGGACTAGGGATTCTTGACTGGCCAGGGGAAACTCTGTGATGGATGTTTCCCCTCCCAGGCCACTTTGCAGTTCTCTGAAACGAGTATCGAGTTCATCTTTTGAGTAGTTTCTTTGTTGTTTCAGAGCAATGACTTCTTTCCGGGCCTGTTTAAGATGGTTTTCACAGGCCCTGGCTTTAGCGTCTCTTTCTTTCAGCTCAGTCTCTGCTCTGGCTAGGAGAACTTCACCTTGTTGGAGTTTTCCAGTTCGTTCCTCTCTGCATTTCTTTTCCAACTGCTCTCTACGCCCCATCTCCGGGTGGAGCTCTGCAAGGGCTTTTTGAAGTTTCTCCCCCTCGACTTGTAGCTCGGAGTCGGATTCATCTGCTGTCCCACGCTGGTCTTGGGTCTCGAGGAGTAGCTGATCGAGGTGACGTTGAGTCTGGGCCTGATTCCTCTGGGCCTCCTCGGCCTGAAGCTTGAGCGCTGCTACTTCCTGTTCCAGGAGGGCGTTGTTTCTCTCCCTAGGCCTCACTTGGGCAATGAGGTTGTGGACAAGGCCGCCGATGATTTTTGCCCATTCTTTGTGGCTGTAGCTCTGGGTCGGATCGTGGGCCATCAGTTGATTCAGGTCCTCATCCAGCTGCTCGCTGCTCAGGTGCTGGAGGTCGCTGGCGGCATTGGGCAGGAACGTGTTGGTCATGACGCCCAGCCAGGTCTCAAGATGATCCCAGTGGGTGTCAGGTCTAGATGCTCGCGACATAGTGGCTTACTGTCGACGAGAGAAAGACAGCACAAAAAGAACCAATGCAAGCTTGCGCAGGATTGGCGGGTTACGATCTCACGTAATTAGATAAACTTTGTGTGTGATTCCAACTAACTGGTGCAGACAGTTAGTGGAATGTAGGCCGTCAATGGACGGGAATGACCACGTGGGCCAATTTGTGTGGGTGAGTGCCAAATCTGAATAAGGATTTTGACAGGCGGTAGCTCAGTTGGTCCTCTAATGGCTGCTCGGTTCGTTTATCTATTATTCAGCTTCCGTGATGGCTCTCACAAGTACTGCTTTTACGTGAATTGAAAGAAACTAAACACAACAGAGAAGCAAATAGACCAAGACAAAATAGAGACAATTACGAGTAAATAAAACGAAAGTGAGTTACAATCAGAGAGAGAGAGAGAGAGAGGAGTTAAGGAGCTTAAACTTATTACCACAGTTAGGGTTTAAGGCAGGCCTGATGAGGGCGCTGTTGAGTTATCAAACCTAAGGAAATGGTATGGTTCAAGAATAGAAGGGGTTGGCCAAACACTTAAATGATCGGAGAATATCTACTATTCTGTGGCTTTTAATAAGTGAGTGGACTGTATGTCATTGCTCTAGGCCTGGGGTGAATTGTGATTGCTCAGATAAGGACTCAATGGCAGAGGCAGCCTTTCCTTGACGTTCCACCACTCGACTGCGGTGTCCGTGGGCACCCTGTCCCCTTCGTACCACGATGCAACCACACAAACAGTGACTTTTAGCACAATTGGTAGATTTGCAAATGTACTTAGGCGAGGTGTTTTGCCAACGGCCAGACTGACAGATCAAAATTGAGTTTTCCCTGAGCCAAGAGTCTGACCCCGCAGGCAGTTACTCTCAACGGGCGGTTCTGTCGTGCAGAAGCCTAAACAGGGAAATTAAACAAAATTGCCCTTGTTGTCAGCCTGGACTCGTTGCCTCCCTGCACCTGATGTACCCAATTGCTGATGTCCCGCATGTTGCCGGTGGTACAAAGTCAGAAATGTCCACGATTCACGCACAGCCAGTGCCGGGTCCGCCAGGCCAGGTGACTCCACTCACTGGAACTCACTGAAACAACCGCCAACTCACCACCGAGCACTAGAGGGGGCACTATCTGCAAGTACACCAATGGTCAAGTAAACACAATTTAATTGTAAATTTAAATCTAAATTTAAGTCTTGCTTAAACCAAATTTAAATAATTAAATGTGTAGGGCAAGAGAATTGGGGTCTAAAATGACAATCAGAATGAATTAGCTAAGAAGCAGAACAGAAACAAACAATAAAGCAAAGAAGAAGAAAAAAAAAAAAAAAAAAAAACAGTTCAGTGGCGCTTGATTCAAACTTAAATTAAACTTGGTTTAATTAAATTTTAAATAAGTGCACAGAATAAGAGAGTGGGAGAAGTAGAGAGGAGAAAGCCTTCCCTATTTGAGAGTGCCCCCTTTTTGGCGGGGGGGTTGCTCCTTGATGAGCAAATTTCAATCGATGACACCAAACTTGAATTTAAATTTCAATTAAACGTTGTTTAATTAAATTTAAATAAGTGTATAAAATAAGGGAGGCTTGGGTATAAGGATGCTATCAACAGAAAAAGAAGTAGCGTCAAGAAATAAATATGAGAAAAGAACAAACAAAAACAAAAAGAGAAACAATAAGGAATCGAAAGGAAGAAATTTCCAAAGTAAAAATAGTTCAAGAGAGAAAGAGGGACAAAATTAAAATAGAATAAAGTAGAAATGTACACACAGGAAAAAGGAAAAGAAAAACTCCAAGGAAGGGAATTGACTTATCTGGGGAGTGTCCACAAGGGGGAGCACTTCCAGAAAGTGAATTCTCTTGTTGGAAGGGGAACTTAATTCAAATTAAAATTTAAAACGTGTTTAAACTAAATTTAAATCAGTAAACCGCATTCCAAATACAAATAGACAGGATAACCTTAAAACAATAAAACAAAAGAATTATAACAGCCAGCAAATTAAAACAGCCAAAGGGAAGTTGGAAATAATTCAGATCAAACGCGAGGAAAGCAGACCTAACCCAGAACACCCACAAGATGGCGTTAATGGGTCCACACAACAATGACGTAGGGAGGTGTGCCACACACCTGAACAGACTGCCCTCTGGCGTTTAGTCAGAGGTACTGCGTCCACCTACTTTAAAAATCGTGACTTTTAAATCTAGCGCACGGCCGATTTAACTGCAACTTATCACTTATAATATTTAGAATCTCGGCGGATTCTCTTGTGCCAGTTCACTGGACACGAATATGCAACTTTAGCAGGATTTCTTCGCTGCGTTACAAATTAACACTGGATCAGGGTGTTAATAACTCCCAATTTCACACATCAATCGGATAAGTCAGATAAACTGCTTTCCAGATTAGATTTGCACTAGGTAACGTTGGTTAGCTATGCCAATGGTTTACCAAGAGTGAGGGAGTGAGGCGCTATTTGTATTATCGGACAACATAATAATTCAAATTTTATAGCGCTACGATTTATGAGGCCTTCTAGACGGAGAGGGAGAGACTCGTCCCAAACGGTCTTTAATCACGCTGAAAAACGATTTCTTCGTTTCATTCAAGCGGAAATTAATATTAAAGCTGTCCTGCAAAAAGATTGTCTCCCTTTTGCAGGAACGAGTTTAATATTAATGAAACTGCAGTTTTATTTTAACGGTTAACAATTGGCTAAAATGTTTAGACACAAATAGCAGTTTGTTAACGTTTCCATGTGAGGAACGCGTTGCGTCTTGTCTCACTGTATAAAGCGCGCATAAACATTAATAATCACACAGATTTATTCTGAGTTGCTCAAGCACAGAACCAAGTTTAAAACGTTGCCCGCATTCTCCACCAAAAAAATAATGTATATATATGTAGCGAATTTACATGTATTTAATCAATTAGCTCAAATTATGGGTGAAATATATATATATAATTAAGTCATAACGCGTTATGATTAATTATAATATAGATCGACCAAAGAGGGAATCATGCACATATATTGTGAATTAATTACAACGGATTATAATTAATTACATATATGATTAGGTCTAGTTCAATAGTGATTTGAGAAAGACTATCCTAGTTTGTCCAGCAAACCATCAGTTTTCTCATAAACTATTTATAAAAGGAAGTTGGTCTCTGGCCACGAGAATAACTTCCTATTATAGCATTAAAGCGTAAAGCAGTTTTGCAGAATCAAACGTAGAAGGGACCTGGTTCGTGAATGAGCAACAAAGGCAATCAAGCATGAATATAATGTATTTAATATACGAAACTACAACTACATGGGCTACGTTATATGACTAGATATACACAAAGAAATACACATATATACAAAAGCGAAAGTAAAGGCAGGAAAACAGAGGTGATCAAAGAAAGTGGCAAATTACAAACAGTTAAACCTTTGAGAGCCAGCAAGGAAACTCAGCTTATGCATGGAGCTTTAAACGCTTCGAAAAGAATAGTTCTATACTTGCATAGGTTTAGGTGCTGTGTTGCTTGTCTTTCTGGAGGAGTTTCAATGCGTGCGGCTGGAGCGATTGGTCCTTTTCCGAGGCTGGGTTCTCGGCGGGGTTTTCAAACAAGGTTTTAACTTAAGAGTAAGATGACCGGAAAATAAAGAAGAGAGAGTCCGTCTCCAAGGTGATGGAGGATGACGGAGGCTTGACAGAAGCGAACTTGTGCCAAACAGATGGTCGTCCCGAAGATGCAAAGGAGCGCGTGATGGAAGCGCGGTCGCCGAGACGTCCGGGAGAGACGTGCGTGAGGTGGCGACGGGCAATCGAAAGACGATCGAGAGACCATCGAGAGACAATCGAGAGACGCGTGTGAATGTCTTTTAAGGACAAACAAGTCAAACGTTAAAAGCTTTCTTTAATTTATAGTTGTATTGATGATTTTGATCCACCACAGACGCTACACTGAGGTTGTTAATCTGTTGTCTATTTGCTAATATTATCAATTTGCATTATTTCAACTTATTTTTTAAAGAATACTAAAGATTAAAAAATAATAAAGATTTTATTTGTTATATTTGTTATAATTAAATTTTACTTAGATTTTAAGCCTATTTATATTTGGCTGCTAATATTTATTATATTATACTTATTTTTAATTCTTAATTTAAAAAAGACTTCTGGCATACATTTAAACTAACCCTAAACCGAACGCTAATATAAACCCTATAGTAAGTACAATTTGTTAGTTATTATGGTTACACTTTATTTTAAGGTGTCTGTGTTACAGTGTAATTATATATTTAAGTACTGAGTAATAACAATTAACTACATGTACTTACTATAGGGTTAGGGTTAGGATTAGGGTTTGGTTTAGGCTTAGCTGCATGTAATTATGCATAATTTATAGTTATTACTACTGTAACTACATGTAATATGTATAACAAGGACACTGTAAAATAAAGTGTTACTGTTATTATTGCTCAGTGCTTCATTGTATAATTATACTGTAACAAGGACACTTAAAATAAAATGTATTACAACTGTATTAGTTACAACTGTAATTTTAAGGTGTCCTTATGCATTATAAAACTATATACAGACAAGTCTCACTGCTACTACAGTTAATTTTGTTTCCCTTGACATCTGCAGAGTGACAGTGTCTTCAGTGATGCTCCTCCCACACCGGTTATGTCCACCCCCAGAAGCACCCCTATGCCCCCCCATCTGGACGAGACCACAGTGAGCATTGAGCTTCCTCCTAGAATACGCAATGGGAGCTTAATGCTCGAGGAGGCCCTGGTGGACTCCCGTCCGGTCTCCGCCCTGTCCGAAAACGAAGTGATAGTTGATCAGCCTCAGAGGTTGTCTCCCCTGCCCAACAGGTGGGCCTCCAGTCACAGCAAACTCACCCCATTGTGGATGCTGAATACCAACCCAAGGCAAGCAGCACACTAAGATAAGAGACAAAAGAATAGAATTATATGTATAATTAGAAGTTACTGTACTGAATTTAGAGAACTCTAATTGATTTGGAGTCTCAGGACCTTAAAGCTGTTTTGAGCGATTTTGACTGAAGGATGGGGTATTTGGTTTTAGTCCAAGACAATTTTTTTTTGTTGTTGTTGTTGTTGTTGTAAAGGGCCTGTAATTTGATAACTGTCAGTTCACAAATCGCTTTACAGCTTTGAGATGCTGCAAAAACATGATTTTCTTTGCAATTTAACATGATGGAAGCTGAAAATACGCTAAGTAGTCTGAATGTTGGGGAGTTGCAATGTTTGCCAAGCTTGACAGACATGCTGTGAAGATCTCATGCTCTCTAGTGTATTCTAAAATTGGAGTATGGCTGGGGTTTTCAACCTTTACATACCCAGTGACCTCTCAGTCAAACCCAGGATATCCAGTATAACTGTCAAAATTTTCTCTGTAACAAATTACAGTATCTTTTATCAAGACCTTTAACCACCATTACTACATTTTATAATACTTATTATCATTACTTTTAGTTATTACAATTAACAAATTAGGTAATAGTTTAAAACATCACGACCCACCTGGTTAAAAACTCTGGCACTATGAAGTAACAGGTTACAATTTAATGGGATAGTTCACACAAAAATGAAAATTCTATCTCACCCTTATAATTTACTCACCCTCATGTTGATTCAAACCAGTATAAAACAGTATAAAAAAAAAATTGTCTTAACAAAAGAAGATATGGTAACACATTATTTCGATGGTCTACTTTAGACATTCAACTAACTATAAGTAACTTTTACAACTACATTTCTAGTAACTCTCAGTACAGTATTAGTAGACTGTCTACTAACACTTTATTTTGATGCTCCCCCAACAGACATTCTACTTACTAACTGAGTAACTTTGCAACTACGTCAATTTATTCTACTTACCTGAAACCTAACACCTTAACCCTAATCTAACGGTCTTCTAACAGTCTACTAATACACATGAAAGTTAGTTGACATGTAGTTTCAAAGTTTGTTTTTTTCTGTTGTTGTTGATCAAATAAATTGTGAGTATGATAGACTTCTATCAAAAACATTGAAAAATCTTATCAGCCCCAAAACTTATGAACGGTAGTGTTAGTGATACAGATTTGGAACATCAGGAGGGTGAGTAAATGATGACAGAATTTTCATTTTTGGGTGAACTATCACTTTAAGGCACATTCACACCAAGAAGCAAAGTGACAATAAAACTATGTGGCCAGTCTCATGGGATGGCATAATGTAAGTAAAACACATTCCTAGTTTGTCATTAACTGCTTTGTTTAGCTGCTTGTTGCTGCTGTGGCTTTTTAATGTTTCCTTTAACTCAGACTTAAAGACAAAGCTCTGAGTATATCTAGAGTGCCAGTACTGGACACATGGCTCAGTAGTCTTTTTCATATCAATATATGTGGTGAAAATTCACACTCTGTGTTAATAGGCTTTTAGGCAGTACATTGTAACATTTACTGTCAAAGTATTTTGCATCTTCTTGTCTTAAGGCTGGAATACACTACACAACTTTTGCTAGGATTTTTGCCCGGATTTGCAGTCTGCATGAGTCGATGCAAGGTGCTGAAAGTCAGTCAGTCTGCAGATTTTGGCCAGTCGGCGTTAACAGATTTTGCAGAAAATTACATAGTGTATGATAGGCACAGACTCTGATGTATAGTCTTTTGAAGTATGTTCAGATTTTCTCTCAGATTGAGTTGTGTAGTGTATTCCAACTTTGACTTTTCACTCTAACATCTTGAAAGAACATCATTGTGGAGCATTATTAGCCATTGTAGCATTGGCTTATTGCAGTTAAGAAATGCAGGTGACAGGAATGTTTTTCATACTTTCAAAAGGTATTTGAAGAAATTCTGGAGTTAACAGGACAAACTTAAAATTTCATCATTTTTTTCAAATCATTTTTTTATTAAACTCTCATATTCAGGAATGATACAACTAGAGTTTGTGACTATATTCCTTCCCCATCTCCGGATGGAGGAATGCAAAATGGAGGAGTCACAGAAGGGGTCGTCGTTCCACAAGGAGATGGAGGACCAGTCACAGGAGGAGCCATGGAAGGAGTCACAGGTGGAGGTGAAGGAGTCACAGGAGGAGCAGTCATAGGAGGAGGAGTTACAGAGATGGCATACCCTGCAGAGCAAGCTGCTGTTAGCAAGGAGGACCCTCAGAATGCTGTCTCACATGATATGTGAGTAGGAAATGTTTTACTTCCCATAATGCATCAAAATAATTCAAGGCCCCAATATACTTCAAGTGAAATCAAAGAACGAACTGGTGTTCGTTCATTTCATCATTTCAAACAAAATCAGGCCAAAACGAAGTAAGTTTTTTTTCGGGAGTTTCCAGTAAGGTTTGCATGGGTGGCATTGGGTTGTTCATTGACAGTACACCACTGCAAAGGTTTTTCAAACTTCTGTGATTATATCGGGGCTTTCACATGACTCAAACAACAGTCTGTCTGATATCTTACAAGATTTTCTCACAAATTAATATATATATGCTTTTGTGATAATGTTTGAACAGACAGTGGTTTCCTGAGGTTCCTCCAGCACAAACTGCAGCACCTACTGGGAGCAGTGAATGTGTGGCCCCAGTTCAGCCCATTGACAATAACAGCAATAGTTACCAAAGCAACAGCCAAGATGCTGGTGGCTACAATGGCAATGGATACCCTGGAAATGGCTACAATGGGAATGGTACCAATGGGACTGGTTATCCAGGCAATCGTTACCCCAGCAATGGCTATAGCAGCAATGGCTACACTGGTAATGGTTATCACAGTAATGGATACAATGGTAATGGATACAACAGCAATGAATACAGTGCAAATGGTTTTGCTGCACGGCGACGCATGCTTCCCCCAACTCCCATAGGTAAAACCAACTGTTATCTTTCTGCACTGCAAAAGAAATAATGTGTTAAACTCTTCAGTGAACCTAACATTGTTTACTTTTTCCTGTATCTGTCAGGCCGAAAGCCAAACTTTAACATCCAGTGTTTGAGAAGGCAGGGCAGCAATGAGGATCTCCCGATCCCAGGCACATACCACCAAAATTCCCCACCCTGTAGGGCACGAATGCAGGTAACTTTTCTCCAGATTTGGAATTGTATCTCTACAGGCGGCACCAACAGACACTGACCAACACTGACAATCACCAGAATACAGTACGTCACTTCTCAGACATTCCATGACCTAACAGTCACAGATTCAAGATGTTCAACTGGCAAAAACAAGTGCTGGCCTACACCAACAGACAGCAACAGGGCTAAGCCACTGATCTGACAAAACCAGATGAAGTGTCTGTTGCCGTTTGTCGGTGCAGTGTGAATTGGCCTTATAAAGTTGTATCACATATGATAGGCCTCGACAACATTTTGTAAACAATCTACTACATGTCTTCTGGTGGATTATCCAAGAAGAAGAATAACTTCGTTATTGTTATTCATATTTCAAAATGAATATTTAGTGCATTTAAGCAACTGATACCTAATATTTATTGAAAAATTGTTGAAATTGTATCAAACATGATACAGCAGACATTTTAAATATATTTATTTCAGTCATCATTGTAATGCATTTCGTGACATTATTTCTACTATAATAAAAGTGTTAAAGAAATCATTTAATCATTAAATTAAATGAATTGTTGCTGCTGTGGCTTTTTAATGTTTCCTTCAGCTCAGACTTAGAGACTCAGCTCTGAATATATCAAGTACTGGACACATGGCTCAGTAGTCTTTTTCATATCAAAATATGTGGTGAAAATTCACACTCTGTGAATATGCTTTTAGGCAGCACATTGTAACATTTACTGTCAAAGTATTTTGCTGCATCTTGATCAATATTAGAGTGAGAGCTAATAGTTATATCTATTCTTTTTAATAAATGCAACCTGCTCTACCTAGTTGATTTTCACTATAACAATATTCTTGCTACAAATGTTTTAATCTATATTAAATTATTATGATTATTAAACATATTTATATAAATAATCTATATATAAAGTATAAAGTATATATATATATAATATATACATTTTTACATATATATTTAAAATATATTTATCTTGTTACTGCTGAAATTATTTTTGACTACCAAAGAGCAAAATAGATTTCTTTGTGATTATAAAAGCAAATACATTTCCATCAATAAATTATAATAAAAGCCTAATGAATGAAATGATACAAAAAACAAGTTTGCATATTTTAATTAATATAATTATTTAATTAAATTATATTTTAATAAAAAAAAAAAATCATTTTAAAAATGGTATAAATTAGATAAATGTTCTGACATATTTCTACATACAGTTGCAAAAAAAAGTATGTGAACCACTTGCAGAATCTGAAAATTTAAATAATTTTATCAAAAATAAGAGAGATCATACAAAATGCATGTTATTTTTTATTTAGTACTGTCCTCAGTAAGATATTTTGCATAAAAGATGTTTATATATAGTCCACAAGACAAAAAAAAAAAGAATTTATTAAAATGACCTCATTCAAAAGTATGTGAACCATTGATTCTTAATACTGTGTGTGGTTACCTGGATGATCTACGACTGTTTTTTTGTTTTGTGATGGTTGTTCTTGAGTCCCTTGTTTGTCCTGAGCAGTTAAACTGAGCTCTGTTCTTCAGAAAAATCCTCCAGGTCTTGCAGATTCTTCAGTTTTCAAGGATTTTTTGCATATTTGAACCCTTTCCAGCAGTGATTGTATGATTTTGAGATCCATCTTTTTACACTGAGGACAACTGAGGGACTCAAACACAACTATTTAAAAAGGTTCAAACATTCACTGATGCTCCAGAAGGAAACACGATGCATTAAAGGGTTAGTTCACCCAAAAATGAAAAAAAAATGTAACTTATTACTCACCCTCATGTCGTTCTGCACCCCTAAGACCTTCATTCATCTTTGGAACACAAATTAAGATATGATGATGAAATCCGATGGCTCAGTGAGGCCTCCATTGCCAGCAATATTACTGCACCTCTCAAGATCCATAAAAGGTACTAAAAACATATTTGAAACAGTTCATGTGACTTCATTGGTTCTATCTTAATATTTTAAAGCGATAAGAATACTTTTTGTGCACCAAAAAAACAAAATAACTAATTTTGAACAATATCTATATGAGCCGATTTCAAAACACTCCAGCTCAGTTCAGTTCGTATACAATGGTGTCAATGCAGGCAGATCAAAACACTGTTGAATATAAAATGTCAAGTGTCCCCAACTAAGCAAGCCAAAGGTGGCAGCGGCAAGGAACCCAAACTCCAACAGGTGACTTGAGGTGACAAACAGGTATTAAAAATGGAGAAAAAAAAACCTTGGGAGAAACCAGGCTCAGTCGGGGAGCCAGTTCTCTGGCCAACAGCGAACAGTGCTTTATTATGATTCAGCAACCATAAGTCCGATTTGGGATCACAAAAGTCAGAGTATTTATTCCAGTTCCATCTAGTTGAGGATCGTATTCATCATGCTGGTATGGGACGGTTTGTTGAGGATCTGTGCCACTGGCTGTCATGTCGGTGGGGCCTTCACAGGGGATGATCTAGTTGACAATCTCTGCTGATACTTCAGGGCTGCGTTGGCGTCATGCTAGGTGCAGGTCCTCAATCTCACCTGGATACGACCCGGATCCGGCTGACTACGGTAAACCTCGGGATAAACAGAGAGACTAATATTAGCGTAGATGCCATTCTTGTTCTGATGTAACGAGTACATCTGGTGTTATAGGAAGTGTTCCTGGTTCCAGCTGACCTAATCTATGCAGCCTAATAATCCTTTAACGGATTTGAAAACATAAATTGATAATGTGTTATGTGTATGGCAGGTTAAAGAGATGCGTTTTAAGTCTAGATTTAAACTGATAGAGTGTGTCTGCTTCCCAAACAATGCTAGGAAGGTCGTTCCAGAGTTTAGGTGCCAAATAGGAGAAGAATCTACCGCCTGCGGTTGATTTTGATATTCTAGGTATTATCAACTGGCCTGAATTCTGAGATCGCAATAGATGTGAAGGACTATAATGCATTAAGAGCTCGCTCAGATACTGGGGAGCTAAACCATTTAGTGCTTTGTAAGTTATTAGCAAGATTTTAAAATCTATACGATGTTTGATAGGGAGCCAATGCAGTGTTGACAGAACCGGGCTAATATGGTCATACTTCCTGGTTCTAGTAAAAACTCTAGCTGCTGTGTTTTGGACCAGCTGTAGTTTATGTGATAAAATGGATCTCAAAATCATATAGTCATTGCTGGAAAGGGTTCAAATAAGCAAAAAATGCTTGAAAACTGAAGAATCCGCAGGACCTGGAAGATTTTTCTGAAGAATATTGGGCAGTTGAACTGCTCAGAACAAACAAGGGACTCATGAACAACCATCACAAAACAAAAAAAACTGTTGTAGATACAGGTAACCACACACAGTATTAAGAATCAGTGGTTCACAAACTTTTGAACGGGGCCATTTTAATTAATTCAGCTATTTTTTTTTCTTGTGGACTGTATGTAAACATCTTCTATGTAAAATATCTTACCCAGGATAGTACTAAACAAAAAATAACATGCATTTTGTATGATCTCTCTTATTTTGTTAAAATTATTAATATTTTCACAGATTCTGCAAGTGGTTGACATACTTTTTCTTGCAACTGTATCTCAAGCTTTACAGAGTTGAAAAGTTATAGCATAATTTAGATATATCATAATGGATATATAGAATAAAAGATATCACAAGATATATCATAATTAGTATCATAATTTTGAGAATACGCCAGCAATTTACCATTAACGCAAAATCAACATTTCACACCCAGAATAAAATGATTTTCTCACCTGCTTCCACAGACGCACAACAGCTACGACTCACGGCGGAGCAGCATTTCATCTGGGGTTTCTTCTGCCTCCTGGGTGAACAACCAGGCCAGACGGGGTCGTCTCCTCTACGCCCCCCTCATTCTAGTGAACGAGGTGGGGGGCACTCAGGCAATGTGGGGTGACACCAATGGCAGCGCCAGCCTGCCAGCGTCGGCCCGTCCCGGGTGGATTGGCAGTGGAATGGCAGGTGTAGCCCAGCAGCCTCGGGCGTACACCACTCTCAGAGTACCCTCCCAACACAGCCCCGGATACATAGAGAAGGGAAGCGCTGACAGCCTCGTGGAGTCGGTAAATAAGCTTCCTGTATGGTGTTTCAAATAACCCTAAGTAATAAGGATAGTTGTTATTTATACAGGTTCAGTGGCTATAAAAATTATTCAAGCTGGACTTTTTGGTTTTACAGCAGTGAATCATAAAATTAAATCTTTGGCTGTGATCAACAGAAGAAGAAACTTTAGAGAGGTCATGAAATGGAAAATCAAAATGTTCTTGATATTTACACATATAAGAGGTTGCTCTAAAATAAAAACATACTACAAGTTTCATCTCAAAGCCAACTCCCCAGTCCCACTGAAATGATAGGCTTTGAAATTCACATTTGAAGTCGTGCTACGCCCCTTTACATGCATTTGTAAATCAAGAAGTCGTAGCACTGTCGAGAAAGACCGTCAGACATTGTTCTGTCCCTGGATGTTGACAAACCTCACCTCCCTTCCAAAATATCAAACTATTAGAAATACATGGAGGGTTTATTTATAATATAGTTTATTTTTAACAATGTGTCTGAGCAATTGAATAAGAAAGTTTTTATTGTCCGTATCATTTCACAATGGACAATTTTTTTCAAATTATTTTCAACATGCTTACGGTTTTTCCTCAATATCTTTTATTGAAAGTTACAACAGTACCAAGTATTTTGTCCTCAGAGGCAGTGGTTGTGGTTGCACTGGTTCATTTTAATATGACCCGGGCTCAAACATATACAGCTAAGAGCTGACAATCTCGAGCATCTCGATGAAGTTCGCCAATCACAGCAGTGGGCGTTTACTTACATTTCTGAAAGAGTTAATGCCCCTGAAATGAAGCGTTTGTGACAGAGAGTGAAACTGATGATGGAAAATGTTTTACATTTTAATGCGAAGCAAGTTCATAAGCTAAAAAAAAAAAGTGAAATGTATTTCATGACCCTTTTAAAGTGAAGAAAAATTATCTTCAATAATTCTGAATATAAACTTTAAACCCCATTTAATATGACACACCTAAATTACCATTGCAGCTAACTGCTTTTAGTAGACACATCAATAGTTAAATGGAGATCCACTTGTGTGTAAGCAAGTGGATTTCAGCTGGTTGTAGTGTAAATAAATAAATATGATCCAACTTCTGTTATGTTTTTTTTTTTTGTATCTTTTAGATCCTGATCTCTGAAGGCTTGGGTCTATATGCAAAAGACCCCAAATTTGTTGACTTTGCAAAACGTGAAATTGCAGATGCCTGTCACATGACTATTGACGAAATGGAGAGCGCTGCAACTGACCTTCTAAGTCAAGGAAGAGCAGGGCAACCAATCGGGCGCTTCGAGGAGGATCTGTCTGATGAGATGAACTGTGTTATATCATACTAAATGGGTTTCAGTTTGTTGGGGAAAGCTGAACATAAATTGTGAGTGTAACTGATGTTCTCTGCTCACAAACGCAAATACATTCACCGCTTCATATTCAACTCAGTTGAGCAGAGTTAATTATATTCAATTCCTTCAGTAGATATAAGGAACTTGTGGTGACCACAATGACCTGTATATCCCAATTGCTTTGCACATAAGTTTAAGAGCCTAACCAGACCACAAGATGAGCTATATTAGTCTATGATTACAAGTCCTGAAGCAATTTCAGAAGAGACAGACTTTGTGAGATCATAAAGTCAACATCTAAATTTGGTAAAACAGAGATTTGGTAAAACTTGCCCATTTCTGATGAAAGTATTTGTGCTAGTGGAAGTTTTCCATTTTCATAAGATTAATTAGCCTAATAAAAGACACAATACAGAGCCAATATCTTTTCATATGACTGGATCACAAACCTACAGGGAAATGTTACTATTTTTAATGATAATAACTAATGTTACTATTATAAATTTATGGGCTCATGTACTTCTCTCATTCAGCACAAATCCAAATGTTTCCATGGTTGCGATGTAACATTTAATTTTTAACCTATTATTTATTTTGTAAACAAAGCTTTGTTCTTCATTTGTGTGGTAATGTTCACTTAAACAGCATTCACATACAAAAAGATGTTTTGGCGTATAACCACCAGTTGTACTGTTCCACCGCAGTGGTTATGTTGACAGGCACAGCCTAATTTAAGTTTATTGCAAAATACACATAATATTTAAGTATTTTGAGAACAGAGAGACCGACTCGATTACGCCATTTGCAGTGCTTTATGGTAGTGGGTGTTCCCTAGAGCTCTTTTGCCACGATTTGCTCAGTTTGTTCAGACAAACGCTTCCTGTTTAATTTCCCACTCGCAGTGGTTCAAACAGCTGCGTATGTAAAAAATGGAGCAGTTCCGAGTTGGTTTTTGGACTTACTGTAAGTATATATATATAAAAAAAAAAGTAAAAAAAAAAAAAAAACCATGGTCAGTGCTTAGTTCAAGGCAAGTGAAATTATGAAAAAGAGAACTGTCTCAAGGGAAAGTTACTCGGGCTTAGTGGATCTGGTTGTACGGAGCCCCGAAAGGGACATAGTGAAGAAAAAAAAATATGAGATGAGAGGAAAAATTATTTGGCAATGTTTTTCCGTTCCCCTGAGAAACTTTGCGTTCACTCATAAAGAACGCAAAGGTTTTGCGAGCGAATGCAAAGTTTCTCGGGTGAGCGCAAAACATTTGCGAGAGAATGCAAAAGCATTGACTTATTTTTCCTCCCATTTGTTTTCCACCATGTCCCCTTAGGGGCTCTGTAGTTTTCTGCACAAAGTGGTTAAGCTAAAACAGGTTAACATGTCAGCAGTATGGACCCACTTCATCATGAACAAAAATTATGCTATTGCTAGAGAGGAAATGTAAAATTTGTTTTGCTGAAATATTGAGTTGGCTCATTACCAAAAAAAAAAAATAATAATAATTACAACAGGTTTAATTTATCACCTAATTGAAATGACATTGAACTGCATAGTTAAATTACTTTATTTTTGGTTCTTAGCTACAGTAAATTAAAAAAAAACTTGGTTTCAGTGTTTCATTTAGTAAAAATTAGCTTTAGAAATAAGCGTGCTGAACTTCCTTCTCCTGTATTTTATTCTTTAATCCAGAATGGCAACAGTGGAAAGGTTGGTCTGAGCCGCGCCCTCTACTGTACAGGCGTGAATATGAATTTCCTTCAGCTTGAGGCTTATTTCACTTTTGTTGTGAAAGGGCCTCAACATTTGCCCAAAACAGAACTTTTGTTATTAAAACCCAGCCTAGGTGAGAAAGTAATGTAACATTGTAAAGTAATGTAACATTACTTTTCATAAAAGTAACACAATTAGTTATGTTTTTAGGGAGTAACGCAATATTGTAATGCATTACTTTTAAAAGTAACTTTACCCAACGCTGCTTATTAGTATGGTTGAATTAGATCATTGAAGGTCAGGAAAGACACTGGTTAATAATAAATACATAAAATAACTATATTCAATTACATAAATATAGTTTGTTACAGGTTTGCATAAAATTCTCAGATTGCATTACACTTTTATTCATTTTGAGGAATACTGAATGTTTTTGTGCAAGTGAGATGAGTAAATGCAAGTTCATATTTTGTCTAGAACTATAACCATCATGTTTAAACATTTCATTTCTCTAAACCTGGGGACAGGAGAGCCGTCAGTGAATAAATGTGAAAAAGGAACTTGTGTTACTTAATTGAAAAAGTAACTGATATTTTGTTGTGAATTGAAAAAGTAATGCGTTACTTTACTAGTTACTTGAAAAAGTAATCTGATTACTTAACTAGTAGTTACTTGTAATGAGTTACCCCCCACACTGCATATACACATGTTTTATGCATCACACTGGAAATAGAAAGTCAAATTGAGTGCAAAGCATTGTGGGATACAGTATTACACTCAGTGGGTAAATTCTAATTGGCCTAATCCCTATGCCCTACTGAGGGCAGAGACTTTGGAGGGAACTGGGCACTTACGCTTTCCCTTTGGCAAGGGCAAAAAAAAAAAAAAAACCCCCATACACCATTTGGAATTCACCCAGTGTCCCCGTTTACAACGGGTGTTAACTTTTGTGATCAGCACTAAATACAGGTGTAAATAGGATCAAATATTTTGTAATTGGATCACTGAAACCACACATGGTAGTCAGAAATACATGCAACTACATTGCATGTTCAGTGTAAATGTTATTCTGTCCTGAAAGCGTCCTGGACTGCAGTGAAGCACCACCTACTCATCTGACCATAGAATACTGCAATGATGTACTTCTGCAGGAAAACCCAGAAATTAGCATTAACCTGGTTTCCTCAACAGAAGCCCATTAGGATTTTTCCACTGGCTTTTGGATTGCAGAAAATATGCTCTGTGACCAGCCTATAAGGGAGATTCTTATGGGTTGTTCAGGATTCTTCACAATTGAAGGGGGAACAATGTCATCACTAAACCAGAAGCTTCTGGTAACTTGCAATCTTTACTTTTAAAAAAAAAAAAAAAAAAAAAAAAAAAAAAAGTGTAACCAGCTAATCTTTTTGATTCTTGCACATTTTGTTCATCAGGACAATCTTACAAACCAAGTGAATTTTGAATCCTAAATACAATCTCTTTAAGTACAGCACTAATCATAGGCTATAAGCAAACTACACCATTAAGCTCCTGAAAACTGTAAGTCTTTAAAATACATTTTCCTTAAAAGTTTGAAGTAATTGTTTGCAAGAGCAATTATAAACATGAGGCTGTTAAAACAAACCGAGTTTACCGGTTCTGTTTGATATTAAAATATATAACAACTTCTCCAGGCCTGTTAGCAACTGCCTCTTCTGAAGCAAGTAAAAGCTAACACAGGAGGGTAATGATGTATTTTGCGCCATAAATTAAAACATGAAAAATCTTGTGATTGTTCAGCACTGACCTCATTTTGGACATTTAACCAAAAATCTCATTCATACAACCCACTGACTTCAGAACAATGGAACTGCAAAAAAAAAAAAAAAAAAAAAAAAAAAAACTCATTTCTGGGTTTTGTCCTACAAAAACAATGCTTGCAGATTTTGCTTTTACAGTGCAAGAGTAGGAGGTAATAACTGAATGGGATTACAGTTTTCTACAGAGCTGCTTTATAGTTGAATTCAACATTTCATACTTTAGTTATTGAACTGACCTCAGCTGAACAATGACACCATTTTCTTTTTAGAGCAGTGCTACAGCAGATTTGAGCTCTGCATCATTAAGTCACTTCCCTGTTTAAGTGCTACATTTAAAAAAAAAAAAAAAGCCAATCAGTTGAAAAATCAATGATCCAGTGGCACAATGTGAAAAGGGAATAATATCCCAAAAGTCCCAACCACTTCCTAGTTCTCACACACTATAATCAGTTAGTTTGACTTTACCTGATGTGCCCAGTTGATCACTTCACAAACTTGACACCAGTTATACTGCAAATTACTAGAAAGCACTACTACAAGAACAAATGTCTTCAAGGCGTTTATTGCAAGGACGAATTTGATTTGAAGAAGCCAAAATCCACAAGTCCAGATGCTGTATTCTGCAAGGAAGCAAAGAAAGCCACCATGAACGGAGCTATCAATCTAGCCTGATGCAGGAGTGTCTTGAATAACCCTATAATCAAAGTTATATTTAAAAACAAAAAAAAAAAAAAAAAAAAAAAAAAAAACAAAGTGACTACACAGTAACACTTACAGTTAGCTACACAGTTGTAAGAGACATAGAGATACTTGAATGTGCCAGCACATGGATCTGAGAAGACACCATTGGAGGCTACTAGGACACAGCTATTGGTTCCTTCACACCTATTTTAAAAAAAGGAGAAAAGAAAAAGTCAGTCAAGGTGTTTCTATGACAACATTAAAACTGCATTTTTAAAAAAAAAAAAAAAAAAAAAAAAAAAAACCACGACTCACCCATTAGTAACTATTGCCAGGGAGTTTGAAGAGTAGCAGTCGGTTTTGGCAGTCTGAGAAGCAGGTCGTCTGACAGAACATGTGCTGCGATCAGTTCGGCCATAGTTAGCAGTGTGAATGTGAATGACAGTCCCTTGCTCTAAAAACACAATTCAACTTCAATCAACTTGCTCTTTATAAAAAAAAAAAAAAACCCCCAACTCAACTTCAAGCAATGCTCATGTAGCATACATGATACACACCACATATCAGAGTATTATTTGCTTGTTCACAGATCACACTTGAACCTACAGAAGAGATGTTAGTTCATTTTAGTGAAGTGAATTAGTCATTTCAATAAGAGGCTTGAGCTTGTGTAAAGTGATCAAGCTCAACTCACGGAGCACAGATGGGAGGCAAAAATAGGAGACCGCAAGGTACTTGTACGTGCCAACGCAAGGATCAGTAAAGACTGTTTGTGTCGCAAACAACTCACAACTTTCCAAGCCATTGCAGCTTAAGAAAAAAAAAAAAAAAAATTCCATTAGTTATTAGTAAACACAATGAGGTACAGCAGAAGTTGCATACAGTCTCCAGCTACCTTTTCGACACAGGAGCCAGTGCATTGGGAGAATAGCAGTTGGAGTTTTGGAGCTCATTGGATGGGCGTCCTTCAGAGCAGGTGACTTTATCTGTACGTCCATAGTTTGCAGTATTTATCTGAATCTTACCATTCTCTACATGGAGATTTAACAGAGAAATTCTTACATGAACAAGGGGAAAAGGTCAAGATAATGTAAATTTTCCCAAATAAAATGTGGAAAAATAGCTCACCACAACTCAAGTAAGCATATCCACCATGACAAGTCACACTTGTTTCTGGAAGAGGAAGACCATTACAGACTTGCACAGAAAGTTAATGGAGGAAATGGAGGAACAAAATTCCAAACCTGCTTGGATGCAAATGTAGTTGGTAGTGAGGTACTTGTAGGTGCCATCACACGGATCTTGTGCTGCAAGTCCTTGAGTGTTTAACTCGCACTCGCTCAGTCCATCACACCTGTTTAAAAGGACAAAGATGCAGGCCTGACTGGACTCTTGGGAAAAAGTCCACATAACTAACCCTTTCAAAAACCAAAGTATGGTCAAGTGCCTTGCATATCACTATTAAGATGCTAAGGGCACCTGTAGGTACACTACTGTTGTTCAATACAAAAAGATGCAAATCAATTTAAGCTTTTGTAAACCCAGAGAGTCTAAATCTAAAGCATCCAAATGGCAGTTTTAAACATACTGGATGCTTTGCAGTCATTACACATGTAAACAACATTCCATTAAATGCCGCAGAAACTCATGCACAATCAGATTTTCAAATGCTCATGACAAACATCTCTACTTGCACCTGACAGTGATTAGCTGCCATCTTGCCTCTTTCTGGCTCTTGCAGGATTGAATTAAACATCTGCTCATCTGTGTAAATGCACCGTTAATAGTGACAAAGTGACTGTTTCAACTTGTTCTCACTCCGAAGTTGTCAAACTGCAGCATTCAGACTCAATTCTACACAATTCTTGTCTGAAGTCACAAAGAAAGCGATCTTTACCGTTTAGAGACTTCAGGAACACCCATTGAACACCGAGTATTAGATGTCTGTCCTTGTGGTCGTCCAACGCTGCAAATGTTGCTGTTTGTGCGACCAAAGGATGCCGACTGCACACGGATCACACCAGAGTCTGAATAGAGAAAAAAAAAAAAAAAAAAAAAAAAAAAAAAAAAACCACACAACATCAGGACATCATATTACTCTGAAGATAACCGTAATAAAATAACTTTAGTTGAGTGTGACACTACAACATCTTACCACAACTGAGACGCTGCACAAACCCTTCACATGTAACAACGGTCTCTGAGAAAAGATAAGATACCAGCTTCAAGGTTTCATTCATCATCACTAGCAAGGTGAGACTGACACTATGAGGGAAGAGAAACTCCAGATCCTACATCAGCAAAATACTAAATACTGTATGGGGTTTTCTGTCTCACAGTAATGTTGGTTTTGGAGTGAATGATACATGTAACAAGGTGTGTTACTGATTACCACAACGCAACATTTATCTTTGGTTCGGGGAAAGTCACACTTAATTTTGCGGTTAAGTGTGAGCAAAATGACTTCAGAACTGAGGGCGTGTTCATCCCATCGGCACAGTATGTATTGACAGTTATTTAAGCTTCATGACTTCACATACCATTACAGCAGAGCATTGTAGTGTGAGGAGCTTAATTCCTTAATGTGAGGAATGAAAACTAGGCTGTGAGGGACAGAAGCAAGTGTTCAACAGATTGTACGGTTGTTTAACATACCGATTTTCCAGCCAATATCTCTCCAGAAAAAAAAAAAAAAAAAAAAAAAAAAAAAAAATTCTATAGACAGACAACTCCATTAAATAGTTTGGGAAGTGTTGTGTTAGTGTTACATTCAATATGGCATCTACCCTGACTAAGGCCCATTAACATAGTCACAACATCAGTGAACACAGCATAAGTAATGGTTGTGAGACTGCTGATTGGTAATGTGGTTAATGGACTCAAGTACCAGCAGATATCAGCAACCTGGAGTTTAGAAGCACTGTAAAAGAAAAACAAAGACAAGTTACTAAATTAACGTTAGATTTCATTACCCATACATGTTCGAGTTACAAGAAGCTTCCAGAATAGATGCAAATTAAGGTTGTTGTTTTTTTTTCCTGTAATATGTTTTTTGCATATTTTAATGTCATCCGAGTCATCCTGATGGTGTGTTTGTGTGGGATACAAAGTTAGTACATATTAATATGCAGTATTCAAGCGTTGCTCCAATTAGCTGATGTGTCACTAGCAAGGAGTAACAATAAAACCGCATTAAATTGTTCGTTTAGCCAAAAATTTAAATTCTGTAGTTACCCACCCTCGTGTTGCTCCACATCCGTAAAACCTTAGTTCGTCTTTGGAACACAAATTAAGAAGTCTAAGCGCTTTCTGTTCCTCCATAGAGAGCAAACGCAACTACTTTCAAGGTCCTGAAAGGGAGGAAAGACAAAGTACTCCATGTGACCAGTAGTTTAACCAATTTTATGAAGTGACGCTAAAACCAACTTACCACTTTATTTACAAAAATACTGATCTGCAACACCTTCATGAGAGCATCATGACACAGGTGTTGTGTTCACGCAATAGCTGACATTGTTGCGTGAACACGCTTTGGATAATATTTTGTAAATGAAGAGGTTAATTACATATTTTTTGTGCAAAAAAAAAAAAAAAAAAATAATAAAATTGAGGATAAACCACTGGAGTCACATGGAGTACTTTAACTATGTCTTTCCTACCTTGGACCTTGAAAGTGGTAGTTGTGTTGGATCTCTATGGAGGGACAGAAACCTCTCGGATTTCGTTAAAAATCTCTTTATTTGTGTTCCGAAGATGAACGAAGCTCTTACTGACGTGGAACACCACGAGAGTGAGTAATTAATGACAGATTTTTTATTTTTGGGTGACTAATCCTTTGTGACGAACTCCAGAGATAGCATTGTGCTACTAATGAACTGAATTAGGTGCGGTTTTTAAAGGGAGACGTGCAAAATGTAGGGCACCGGGAGCAGGACTGAGAACCGCCGCTTATCATGAACATTTACACTCGTTTACGACATTGTGAAAATCGTGCATAAACGGCTCTAAAACACTAACTTCATCTAACGCACACTGTGTGCTTCGCTCGCGGATGTAAATCATTCGTATTCGTTTGTATAATAATTTGTTAGTCTGCAGTAATACTAACAATTATTGCTCTTTACCGTTAGTGAAGTAGGCTACAAGTTAGGATCAAAGATAAACTGAAACTACGGCGCATTAGTTCTGAGCACGGATTGAGGCCGTTATTGGAAAACAGAAAGAAATTATTATGCGACTAAAACTTTAAAGAAAGCTTACGACCTACTACCTATGAACTATCCGAACACATGCATATGTAAAACATGAAAGTGAATTAAAAAAAAAACAAAAAACCTTACCAGTAAATAGGATAGCACTCAAAGAAAACATGTTGATGATAAGAGAGAAACTTTACCACTGCTCAAGTTGGTATCAGTTGAATGGATCTATTTGTATCAAGTTCGGTCCGACGTCACGACCAATTTTGTCCGTTCCCAGGTGATGCTTTTTGTAATTTAATTAGCTCAAGAACTACGTAGGGCGAATTCATCCGAATGCCCCTTCAAAATTGCAGAGGCGATTCCTCCGAGGAGTATACTACAATATTACAAATGATATATATAAATATATATATATATATATATATATATATATATATATATATATATAGGATGGCACTCAAAGAAAACATGTTGATGATAAGAGAGAAATCTCATCTGTTAGCTATATTATTGTATACTACAATATTACAAATGATATATATATAATCATTCTTAAAAAAGTAAAAATGGGACAAAATGGAAAAAAGCACTACAATCTTTAAAAATATTAGTTTCAGAAGTGTTATGTCAAGTGGTCCAACGGTTTAGGTTTTAAAAATCTAGCTTACATCAAACTATACTGTCTCTTTTCATTTGAGTTCTCTGAAATCTGAAAAAGAAAGCATGATGTCACTTAAGAGCAAGTCAATTCAGTTGTCACATCACATTTAGGAATGTGTTAATATGTTAAATACAATATGATTCACTTCTTTAAATCTAAAATCTATTAACTCTTCAATATCAATACTGTTTTTGGAATTAAAGTTTATCTCCAGCTCTAATCAAACACCTGAATGAGCTAATTAAGCTGATCACTGAAAACTTCCAAGCAGTTGTGTTGGAGCTGAACTCTTCATGAAGAAGAATAAACATGTCTGAGCTATGGCCATTACACACAGGACTTAACCCTTGTGTGTCCTTAAGGATATTTTTGTCTTTGGTGTGTATTTTTTTATATATATATATATATATAGAATTATATTTTTTCACCCTCAATTCCTTTTAATAAAGTTATTTTACACCAGTAACACAAAATAGTTACACTCAGGATGTCAAGGACAAAAATGTCCCTATTGAAAACCCATTAAAACTGCAATTTTTAATCCCAGGGCCATTTAACTACAAAATGATGCAGCCTTTGTTAATAGGCTTTCATTCTGTTGGCAAGGCTTCAGAATTAAAATTTTGACTTTTATTTATTTATTTATTTATTTTACCAGATTGCGCCATTTTTCAGGCTAGGCCTATAAACCAAATACTCACTTTTTTCATGTTTTTTTCTTTCTTTTTTTTCATGCTTCTGTGTATTATACAGCCAACTGAATAAATTATGCAGATGCGATAATTGTGTGGGTATGTTGCTATGGATGTCAGAGTGTGGTTTGTATGCATGTACTAAAAAATTGTCAGTGTGTGTGTAATATTTGAGAGAGAAAAATACTACTGTCCTGCAAATCACAAATTCCACTGCTGTCTATACCACTGGAGTTTTGCTGGCATCTAATGGGAAAAATGTGGAAATTAGCTTACTGAAAGCTAATATTTTGAGACATCAACCACAAAAAAATTGGAACACAACTTATTTAGATTTATGGCTTTGATTTTCTAGCAGTTTTTGAGTTCAACATGTTTTATAGAATTTATTTTATATAAAATAAAGTTCACAAATCATTTCCATACGCTTAATCCTCTATAACTTTTTTTTTTTTTACTTCAACAATAATCTGCCAAGGGTTTTCTTTAAAATGAGACCAAACTTGAGTATGTGCTCCCAAGCTTCACATTTTTATGACAATTTTTGACAGACATTTTTGTCCTCTAAAAACCTCAGAGTAACATTTTTAAATTGACCCGCAAGGTATGGGATGGGAAAATTAGTCTAAAAACTACATCTCAGTTAATTTTCCATAGCATTCAAGTGACAAGTGTTCCAAGTTTATCTTGTAGAATTAAAGAGCTTAGGTTTTTTCAATGACAATTTCTTTAAAGTTGCAGCTTCGACCTTAAATATCACAAAATAGCCATGTCACTTCCTCATAAACACAAGATGTAGTTTTTTGATATGGTTCACTCGCATTGTGTCAGTTAGCTGATGCTTATGGGGAAAACTCTGTTTTCTCTGAATCCTGAAGGCTGATTGGCAACTGCACAGATAAATGGCATTTCAGCCTGCCAAAATAGGCAGTGTTGACTGCCTATTCATGCAGAAATGCATAAGTGATGCAGAAATGCCATTACATCAGAATCTTTCTCCTAAAGCGCTTCTACCCACTCTTCTTGCCTCTTCACGCCATTGAAACGAGCCTTGCAGGGGAACAACGCTGATGAGCGGAGCAAGGAAGCTGATTCAGCGATCTCCCCTGCGGCCATCCGACGACTGCTAAAAGAGCAGATTTCAGAGCATATTTCCAGCAATGTATTTTTCAAAAAGCTGTGAATGCGGCTTGTGCAGGGCTAACCTGCCCGCTTCTCCTGCATCTCCTGCCTGGGCCGCTACTTCCTCATCCCCAAGAAGGATGGCAGCCTCAGGCCCATCCTCGATCTGAGATGTCTGAATTGCATCCTCATCAGATGGCCTTTCAGAATGTTAACTATGAAACAAATCCTCGTGCAAATTCGCCCCGGGGATTGGTTTATGTCAGTGGATCTGAAAGACGCCTACTTTCATATCCAGATAGCCCCCCATCACAGACCTTTCTTGAGATTCGTGTTCGAGGGGGTGGCATACCAATATACAGTCTTTCCGTTCGGACTGTCTCTAGCTCAGTGTACTTTTATGAAGTGTGTAGATGCAGCTCTCTCCCCTCTCAACTACCTTGATGATTGGCTGCTTATAGCCCAATTGGAACGGGAGCTATGCGCCCACAAATCCCTGTTCCTCAGCAATCTGGGTCAACTTTGGCAAAAGCTCACTGTTCCCCAGACAATGAATTTTGTTCTTGGGGGCCAAAATGGATTCTCTTCACCCCCTCAAGAGATTTCAAAAGCTGCTAGGCCTCATGGCGGCAGCTTCCTCTGTCATTCCGCTGGGCCTGCTCCACATGCGACCACTCCAGCTTTGGTTAAAAGGCTTGTGCGTGGTGCACAGGCCAACACACTCTCAGGGTGACCCACAGCTGTGTCAAGTTATGGGACCTGTATTTATGGCTCCTTGACAGGAGCCGTCAGGCTTCCCCCAAGGGGTCATGTGAACGATCTCAGAGGCGAGGGCCCCTTCCATGAGGCGTCTTTACAGCCAGAAATGGTCTAATGTCTCAAGCTGATGCTTAGCTTGAAAAAAAGACCCTACTACATGTGAGATCGTGTCAGTTCTCACGTTTCTGCAGGAGCTGCTGGATGGCGGTCGCGCCCCCTCCACGCTCAAAGTGTATGTGGCAGCTATCGTGGCGAGTCTTCCCCCGATGTCTGGCCAGTCATTTGGGAAACACAACCTGGTCGTTAACTGCTCAGTGGGGCTAGAAGGTTGAATCTTCCCCTCTCTTGTCCGGTCCCATCATGGAACCTCTCCACAGTCCTTAGGGCACTTTGGGGCCCTCCCTTTGAGCCGCTCGAGTCACTCTTGCTTAAGACTGCCCTCTTGCTGGCTGTAGCGTCAGTCAAGCGAGTTGGAGATCTGCAGGCTCTATGTGTGGAAACTTCCTGCCTTGAGTTTGAGCCAGCTTCGGAGGCCGCACTAAAGGGCAAAAGATTTTTCAGATGGATTGTGGATGTGATAGTGCCGGCTTACAAGTCATCCAATTTTTTATATCAACTATGCATTTATTTAATTTTGTGAATTGGTATGTTTTGTCAGGGTGCGAAGAAATATAGAGCTGAGTATCATCAGTGTAACAGTGAAAACTAATGCCATGTTTCCTAATGATCTCTCAAGGGTAGCATGTACAGGGTGAAAAGCAATGGTCCTTGTACTGAGCCTTGCGGTACTTCATACTGAACTTGTGATTGATATGACACATCTTCATTTATTGCTACAAATTGGGAACGGTCCGATAAGTATGATTTGCACCATGCTAATGCTATTCCACTAATGCCAACATAATTTTCGAGTCTATTCAAAAGGATGTTGTGGTCTATAGTATCAAATGCAGCACTAAGATCCAGTGACACTAATAGAGAGATATAACCACAATTGGATGATAAGAGCAAATCATTTTAACTCTAATGAGAGTCTCGGTACTATGATATGTTTCAATCCTGATTGAAAATCCTTGCAGATACTATTTCTCTCCAGTTGTGAGGATACTGCCCTTTCTAGTATTTTTGACAGAAAAGGTAGATTCGAGATCAGTCTGTAATTAACTAATTCTCTAGGATCAAGTTGCATTTTTTAAATTAAGAGGTTTAATAACAGCCAGCTTAAAAGTTTTTGGTATGTATCCTAATGACAATGATGAATTAATAATGTTCATGAGAGGATCTTTGACTTCTGGAAGCATCTCTTTCAGTAGTTTAGTCAGTATAGGCTTTACATGTTGTTGATTCTGATGATTTAAAAAGTTTAGACAATTCTTCCTCTTCTATAGCAAAAAGGGAATTGATCCTCAGGGGGTCCATAGCATGATGTCTGATGCAATACTGTAGTAGACAGTTGCATGGTTTTAATTTTCTCTCTAATAATTTGCAAGAAAATAAATTCAATTAGTCATTATTGCTGTGCTGTTTAGAAACGTCGGAAATTGAAGCTTTATTTCTTGTTAATTTGGCCACTGTATTAAATAAATACCTAGGGTTGTGTTTGTTCTCTTCTAAGAGAGTCAAAAAGTATACAGATTTAGCAGTTTTAAGGCCTTACTGTACGCAATAACACAACTCTAAAAGTCAACTCTAAATTTTGTAAAAGCTTTTAACTTCTTGAACTTTTCATGTAAATCTCACCTTTGACTCCGGCTTGGCTGACGTTAACACCCCACTTGACACATTTTGTTGCAATGTCAATGGACAACAGGCAACCACGGATCTACCCCTTTTTTTGACTTCAAAAGATCTTTATCAACTCAGATTGAATTACCCTAAACCAGGCCTGAATTACAGATGACCCAATACACACACACAGAAACATAGAAGGACTCTCTTTAACTCATAAGTAAAATTCCAGAAATGTATTCAGTGTACTCCAGAAGTGTATCCATGTAACCCTGTATGCATGTATTTCTCCCTATTATATAAGCATAAGTTACGACTGTAGTTGTGTTAGTTTTACCTTAAAACATTTATCTTCAAGTGGATAAAAATGTATCGCGGCTTTAATGTTTTCCAAACATATACTTCTTGGATTCAAAATGTTCCTCACCAATTGTCTGACCCAACTTTGTATATTAATCACTATAAAATGTGTTATTCCAGTTTTGAAGTCTTTAGGAGGAAAACTTACCAATTCGGACACCTCCATAAACTATGCAAATTAGGCCATAAAACTAGACAAAGAAGCTTTTTCCGCTTCAGAATTCACGCTGGCTACTGGCCAGTCCAAACCCGGAGGGGTGTAGTTGTGTTTTTCTATATAAAACCAACTCTTCAGTCTTCACGCTCAGTCTTCACTCTTCATTACCAACGAGATGGACCCTTTTCTTTCTTATTTTCCAGCCATCTTACTCTTAAGTTAAATGTTGTTTGAAAATCCCGCCGAAGACCCTTCCTCGGAAAAGGACCAATCGCTCCAGCTCGAACGCACTGAAACTCCTGCAGAATGGCGTATGAACAACAGCACCCAAAATTACCTATGCATGTATACCTATACCTATACAAGTAACCATTCCTTCTGCTGCATTTTAAGCCTACATTTTCTGAAGTGATTCCTTGCTGGCTTTTCAAAGGTTTTAACTGTCTGTAATTTGCCATTCTTTGATCATCTCTGTTTTTCCTGACTTTACTTTCATTTATTCTATGTATGTATTCTTTGTTATATTTAGCAATATATATATATTCGTAGTTTAATATCTAATAAATCCATTATAGTTATACTTTATTGTCTCTGTTGATGCTCATTAATGAATCCAAGTCACTTCAACGTTTGATTTCGCTCGTTATATGCTTTTGTAAGTACTTAGATTGGAGATTCCTTCTTGGCCAGAAGAAAACTCCCTTTTAAGAGTTGATAAGAAAAATCAGACTGATAATTTTGCTGGACAAAAAATAGATCAGTTTTTCTAAAGTAATTCTAAAACTAGAAGTAATTCTAGGCCATATATATTTATAATTGGTTATAATCCATTGTAATTGATTATCTATATATATACCTAATTCCCTTTTGGTCGATTTATATTATAATTGATCATAACGCGTTATGATCTAATTATAAATATATTTCACCCATAGTTTGAGCTAAGTCGTTAAGTTCATTACAAAGGAGCAACCATGTCTAAAGTGCTGAAAAAGAGAGAGTCAGTAGTTTCTGTTGCAACATCAAGTTCTTCTAAATTATCTGGTATGCTGAGGAGTAGAAACTGATCAGGAAAATTATTTATAAAACAATCTTTAGTGGTAGAAGTGATGGTTCTACCATATTTGTAACAGGGAGTTGGTTTTGCAGCCTTGGCAAAATGGAGTATACACAAGACTAGATAATGATCTGAGATGTCATCGCTCTGCTGCAGAATTTCAACAGCATCAACAAATATGTGTTGTCTAACTCCAGTATGTTTAGAATGTCTGTAAATGCCAATCTCAATGAGTCTGTTTTCATTATCTACATGTATATTAATATCACCAACAATTAACACTTTGTCTGAAGCCAGTACTAATTCGGTTACTCACGCAACTCATGGTTACTCACGCAACCTTGGTTCCCTGAGAGAAGGGAACAAGACATTGCACATACTGATGTTTTACAAACTTCAGAGTCTCATAAATTCTGCTTTGCACTCCAAAGATTCTGAGGTAATGGTGTTGAGTGCTGAGTAACATAGAGGACGGGGTGGCGCTGTCACAAAAAAAAAAAAAACAGGGTCCTAGAAATGCGGTCCTAGAACTGAGGTCCTGCTGCAGCCTCCGTTAATTAATGTGGCTCTCTCCATCCATATTGTAAGACTGATGCTGGATTGTCTGGACCAAGAGAGGGCTACTCTCTGAGAAAACAAAGAAACTTAACATTTGAACTCTCTTGCAAAATTAGCATCCCCATCTGAGATGCAGTATTGTCTTTATCTACATTTCCTTTCCTTCACCCCCTCAGTTTGACTGGTACAATGGTCCCATCCCCACAGAAGTAAACCAAAAGGTAATAAAGGTTTTAAGAGTTTAGAGATATTTTGCTTGCTGTAGTGGATGTGCCCCTTTCACAGGGGTCTTTCATGCAAAATGTCTTCTGTCCTCAGTAAGGTGTAAACTACACAGATCTGGGGTCTTAATTAATGCAAATTCCCATTGTTGGCTCATGTTTCCATTTGAAATAGGTTTCTGTTGTGGTCTGAGTATTTAAATAAATGTTGCAAATGGCTCAGCGTAATTCTGTAGCCAGATCGGCCCGTAATGTGTTGTCCTTCAGAACTCAGCATTATATATCTTTCTGATTTCAGGTATGCATCTTTTACTCTTTATTTCTGAGCATTTGATGATTTGTATCAATTATCTTTGAATTGATTATGTAATTGGCATGATACATTTACCGGAGTAATAAATTGTTACATTTGATTTTATTCTGACTTGCTCTGAAATTATTGACTTGAATTATTGACAAATCTGCGACCAGGACTAAGTACATACTAGATCTCGGATTGTATGGAGCATGGAGCGCATCTAGTGAGATTCTAGATTTCTGACTAACTGCTTGACTTTAAGTTGTTATGCAGTCGCATTCACTATATGGGGCTAGACAAACGTAAGTACTATCCATAACCTCTGGTCATTGCCTCTGCTTTAATTAAGTTGTTATATAGTTATATTATTAACTATATGGGGCCAGATTAAATACTGTCGAGGTTCTAGTAAGCAAATTATTTTTGACAAAATTCAAATGCATTTTCACTATCTGAAAAGTATAGTGAAAAGGTCTTAGTGTTTCAAAAACATTAAAAAGCTTTAATAACATTTCAGCTTGTGCTACTACATTTCATTTGGAACTCACATGTGAAAATGTCTAAAACACAAATTCAGATGCAACTTCACTGCCTGGAAAATAGTGAAACCATGTCTCAGTGTAAAAAAACAACAACATTAAAACAATATTTAACATTGTTTCGTTCTTGGAATTCCAAATCAATGATTGTAGCACATTTGAAAATCAACAAGACTTTTCTTTTTCAGTGTAGCCCACACTTTCCACACATAACTCGATCTTGACCTGTTTTGTAATCATTTTTGGAGCATCCCTGATAGTCATTGAAGTGACTCCAATAGGCAGTGGCATCTTTCCTGACCTCTGGTTGAAGTATGGATCACATCATGCATAGGATAATGTATCCAAATACCTGACTTTCACAATCTATGACTTATATTCTTCCTCTCTGCCATCACTACCACTGCTTCCAGGGCCATCCCAAGCATGGGGCGAGGCCCAGTGCGAGGTAGCGGAAGCAGAAGGGGGATCCACCCACAGTCCGTTTAACGCAGGGCCCAGGTGTGATCGTACCGGTTGCACTGCCCTGAGGATGGCCCTGACTGCATCTATTCTATTTTATCTTCAGCTTCTTCCTTTCTTACTACGAACTTATTTTTCTGATGCACTGCCGTCACTATCATTAATACTTTCTGGATAAGATACAACTTTCCCTCTCTGTCTTCTATGAAACTTACTAACATAAACCTAAAACACAGGCAAAAAGAAAAAAATCTATCCCCTAATAGGACTTTGTCATTTATGCATAACACAAAGATTTTTTGGTATTTGAGTCACTGTAATTATTAAATGTGCATTAAAAATGGCCAAAAACTTTAGAAAACATATTTGGATGTACAATAAATTTTTAGAGGGCTAAATTCAAGGTCATAACAAAATGGAGTCAGATAACAGTTTAATTTGAATTAAACTACTTTGCCACACTGAAAAGACTGAAAGCGCAGGAAACCTTCACCCGTTCTATTGGAAACCGTCGTTGGGCCATTTGGATGAGCCTTACAACATGATCCAGATATTTATCTGTTCACTCTCACTTTTCATTCATTTTATCCACCGTTTGCTTTGATCCTTTATTTGTTGATGCATGCTATAATATAGTAAACATCTCCTAGGTTAGTTCATTCTGATTTATTCAAATGTTTATATAGTTTATATGACATATTATTTAGAATATTACACATAATTAGTGCATTGGTTATCATGAAATAATAACAATATAATGGCATGTAACTTGTTTAATGTTCATTTCTACATATATATTCTTAATATGTACTTGCATTTCTTAAAATTGTTGTTTGTTAATTCATGATACCTGATGCACTAATGTCAATGAATTAAACCTTATTGTAAAGTGTTACCATTTTCAAGTATTTTAATCAATTCCTTATTAGTCTTTCTGTATTCATAAAAAAAAAATCAACAAATATTTAACACCAATAATCCTAAATTTGGAGATCTTTTCTTGTGATTTCCATTCAGCTCTTGTTACCCATTAGAGAGATCTTAAAAGACCCATGTGTACTTTAGTCAATGTGCACTACCAACCAATAAATACACATCACAGGTAAATAAAAGTGTGTTTAGTACTTCAATCAATCTTGAATATATACTGTCACACTTGATGTGTAAAAGTGAGTTTAGTACTTCAATCAATCTTGAATATATACAGTCACCCTTGATGTGTACTGTTAGGCCTGACATTCAGCAACAGACAAGGTTCGAAGGTGGTGACTTGGGGCCTCTTTTCTAAAATGTTGCATAGAAACCTTTTCCACATCAAAGACTGTTTTTATAAATCCGAACATAGTGGATTTTAGCACATGCACACTCTAAAATCCAATCTGTGCATAGGCACGTTTTATAAAAGAGCCCCTTGATGTGCAGATGACATGAATGCAGATGAAACAAAAACAGTGTGAATATGAAAACAAGACTTTATTTACTGAAAAGAAACTGTCCTTTAGAGCAGGCCATTGAACCTAGTGGAACTTTAAGGGAAAATCTCCCCTGTACACTTGCCCTGTACAAACAAAGACTGAATGTTTATGTGAGAGAAAGAAATGGTAATAGCCCCTTCTCTTGCATTAAAACATTCTCATTTCCCCTCAGTGGGCATGATGGTCATATGAGAAGTTTTCATGTTATGTTTTGGTAGTATACTGTAGTATACAGTAGATGTGTACCCAGGAATACACAACAGAATTATTCTTACTACTTTAAGGCTTTGCAAGCCATTGGGTGCTGCTTTCAACCTATTTGTGACCAGAAAATTGAGTGTTATTAACTATCAAGGTCAACTTTCATATTCCGGAATAAAAATCTTTTGTGTAATTACTTCAAATCAAAATTGTGTTGCCAGAATTCTCTAGTTCTAGATGTAACACCTCTTTACTCTGATCTCTTCATAGTCACTGAGTCCAATAAAAGCAAGGTGTAAAAGCATGGCAACAATGACCTATACAATGACAAAAACTTTGATCTGTAGTTTGCTCTTAATAATCTTCTATCTTGTAATTATAGTTGTAGTCCAGTGCATCTGTCAACTCAATTTCTTCTGGTGGGGTTGTGCTCTCTTCAAAGGTTTCCCCATGGGTCCAGGGGTCATACCAGGGGGTTGTATTCTCTGTGGTAGCTGGAAGTGAAGTTGTGGTAGTCATGGTTGTGGTAGTCATGGTTGTGGTAGGGGGTGTCGTTTTGCTGGCCAGAAGCCTCTGCTGCCGTAGGCGGCGGATTCTCATTAGCCGTAATTGACGGAGACGGGCCCTGTCCATGTCCCCACCGTTACCGACAGGAATTTGGTTACTGAATTTAGAATTTGGGATTTGGTTACTGCTGTGTGAAAAGTGCCGCCCACCGCCCCTGTTGCCGCTGCTCAGCAACCGGATGGGCCTATTGCCATGGAGAGCCATGATCTGTTTGATGCGGTCCCAGTTAGACTTGTTGAGGTCAAAGTTGCACAGGGTAGCACCTGGGTCAAACCCCACCACACATAGACGGGTGAAGGAAGAGTAGCCGTCTGCTCGGGCAGTTACATGGTACTCACCAGGGTTTAGAAGTCGCCAATAATCTCCAGATTCACCTAAGAGTAGAAGTCTTTTTATTGAAACTCTTTAATACACTAAAACAGTAAAATTTCCATAACTACAGAAAATATCTTACCTGTCCTTACATCATGGTTGACTCCCTCCACAGACACAGTGGCATTAGGAATAGGGTTTCCCTCTTTATCCCTCACAACTCCCTTAATGCCCCGATGCACCTGGGAAAACGACCATGGTTAATGTTAGGTTGTGTAGGGCAGTGTTGTAGTACTCGAGTTCGGTAAAGACCGGACTCAGGCTAAAGTCAGTCTCAAGTCCAATACCATATTTTAAGGGGGCTTTCACACTGGGCATGTGGTCTGGATCACACTCAGCTTGATTCTGTTGAATCTTGGTGCACTTGCATTCATCTTACGTCATCACAAACGTGCACGCCACATGATAGAAAACAGAACGCGATCAATATATTGTGTTTTTTATTAATTTGATTCTATTATGCGCAGCAGAGTAAATTACACTTTTTTCCCTTTCGAATGGGAACTCGCACTGCATCCTAGGATGCTTTGGGGAACGCCTCCTACATGACCAGTGTCTGGAGCACGTGTCTAAACATGACAATAACATTGGCCGGTGACAGCCTATGATGTCACTACCGGTGCGACCAGAGTATAAAAGGGCACCTGTAGTACACGTCAACAATTTCTGTTGTCTTTAGGATCTGTTTGTTTATGTATGTGTGAAGACTGAGCCAAGCATTTCAGGAAGTTTGTGCCTCTGTATCAGAGACGATACTTGAGGACACATGACTTGTGCAAACGTGTAAGGAGCATGCGCGTTCAGTTCTCCAGGGAACTGTGATGCATTCGCGAGACTGACTGCAAGAGACAGGTTTTACTTCTTTGTTCTCACCTGAGGGATAGTAGTCAGTGTTTGCACAAGCGAGTTCAGCTCTCGAGGGAGTTGGAGGCACTCACAGTGATATGTTTGTTACTGTTCTACGCGTGGTTCTTGACAGAGTTGGGTAGTAACGGATTACATGTAATCTGGATTACATAATCAAATTCCAAAAATCAAGCACTTGTAATTAGAGTAAACTACTTTTTAAAATACTTGTAATCAGACTACAGTTACTTTTTTATGGATTACATGATTACATTTTATTTACACAATGGCAGTAAGTTGTTCACAATTCATTGATTCACCTAATTTTTCATTTTTTTAACGTTTATATTTTTTTCATAATAAACCTGCCGCTTATATACGTTTGTGATTCTTCGAGTTTTTCCTGCGGTGAGGGAGAGGGGTGTGGAATCATGCACAGCAATCAGTAACAACAAGAATATTTGTTTTTGTAATGTTGCTGTTTTTTAAATTTACTTAATTTTAAGTAAATATGTTTTAAAATCATACAGTAAGATGTGATTTTGTTTTATTCAGTGTTACTATCAGCAAACACTAACAGGTACATTAGTGTTAGTATTTTGAAGTATTTAACTGTCTATACATTGCACTTTAAAAAGAATCTGTTGAGGCTCTTGTTGGTGAATAGAATATATTTTTTGGAATATATTTTTTCTTTGTATTACAAAATAGGGTGAGCCTCCTTGGTTGAACACTTTAAGGTGGAGTGTTGTTAGGTCTCCTCTCGCTTTAGAGAGACATCCTGCAGAGGACTCAACCCCCAGAGCTCCACCTGGATAGCAGTATTGAGTTGTCAGGCTTGTGAGTCTCCTTGGTAATCAGTCCTTGGTGTAGAACGTAGTTAGGCCTCCTCTCGCTTTAGAGAATCATCTTGCAGAGGCCTCTGTTCTTAGAGCTCACTCTGGGTGGTCACGTCGGGTTGAATGGCTCTCTGTGAGCCTCCTTGGCGGAACCACCCTTAGGAAAGCATTGTTAGGTTTCCTCTCGATTTAGAGAGTCATCATGCTAAGACCTCCGCTCCCAGAGCTCTGCTTGGATAGCAATACCAAGAACGTAGTTAGGCCTTCTTAGTTAGTCTTGCTGAGGCCTCCGTTCATAGAGCTCCCCTCGGATACTATATCAGGTTGTTGGCTCACCCCGAGTCTCCTTGATGATATTTTAGTGCTGCTAGGTCTCCTCTTGTTTTGAGAGTGATTTTCCTGAGACCTCCACTCATCAGCGGTATAGTGTCCCCTGAAGTGACAGGATATTCCTTATCCTTGGCCGTATTACCTTGAAGGTATTCAAAGGAATACCAGGCCCTGAGCTCTGGCCATGGGATATGTAGCTGGGTTTCTGGCTCTAGGGAATAGTCACAATAGCCGCTGATGCGTAACATCTAGGATGGGGAATTGTGACTCCGTACCTAGCTCTGTGAAGTCATTGATTTTATTTCAGCTGTTATGCATTCATTCCTTCAGCATGGCGGAGTGGGTATTTGTTCCCCAAAACATAGTACGAGTTCATATTCGAAAGGGAACATCTCAGGTTACGAATGTTAACCATGGTTCCTTGAGAAGGGGAACGAGACACTGAGTCTTGTTGCCAAGACATGGGCAGGTATGCCTGAAGTCAGTTGTGTCATGGTTACATTCGTAACCTTAGATTCGTATGTGCGTCGCATGAAGGCAGCTTCCTGCTGCTTGCAAATGGAATCTTTAGAGGAGACAGTGGATTGCCATTCATTTGCCTCCCTGATTGCACTTGCTATGTGCGATCACATTGCAGGCTCTCTCTCGCTTGTACACAAGGAAAATCATCAACACTATCATCCCTTACATGTGTTTTACTGAACTAAGTACATCATCATCAGCTAAAACCCATGTGCAGGTTACTTTTCTAACCTGCATGTGCACACCTGAGTCCATGTTGCTTTCACATTCACTTGAATTGCACCACAGTTTGAGTGCAACCGAACTCAGACCACCTCCTTCAGGTAGTCTGGGGTTCGGTATCCCAGTGCACACCCTACAGCTTTCACATTAGCAATTTTTCATGCAAACCTTGCCCCATTTCAAACTAAACTGCCAGTGTGAAAGCACCCTAAGGAGCATTTGGACTCGGCCTGGACTCAAATGAGATTGTCTTCACTAGTGATAGAAAAATGGGCATGGATTCAGACTTAAGACTGACTTGAGTATTACAACACTGGTGCTGGATTTTTTACCTACAAGGTTCAATTCGAGGGAACTTAATGCTGCATCATGGCATTGACGCTAGGGGAACGCCTTCAGTGTGCAATGGTGTTTGAACCATGTCTGAAATCACTGCAATCCTTTTGAGCGACGAAGGTCAGGTGACAAAGAGTAACATGTCATCAAGAGCATAAAAGGGCACCTTTGTCATGTTACGTCACTTTGTCTTCAGAAGCATTTCTGTTTCAGTATGGTTGTCAAAATTTTACGTCCTGTTCAGGAGTACTAAAAGAATGGAGATGTGTGCCGCCATGCCCACTTTCATATGGGTGACGATTCACACGATCTTTGTTTGTTTGGGAGTGGAGCACACTCAGTCAGTTTCCAAGGGGGGACTGTTCGCCATTGGTTCCAGTCCTGCAGCATGGTGGCCTTTGTTTATGAGGATTGCAGGTTGATTTTAAAGTGGTCAATGCCATGATACAGCATCTCGTTTCCTTCTCAGGGAACCGTGTTACATATGTAACCCAGAGACAAGGTTTTTTTAAAATACTTGTTATGGTCCCATTCACATGATGTGAATGTGAACAGTTTACCTGAGCCATGAAAGTCAGCAGTGCCTCTCTGTTATGCTCCCACTCTCTTAAAAGTTCACTCTGATGGGGGAACTTATCACAGCCCAAAAAAATTGACAGCTCAAAACAGTTAGTGTGAAGGTAGCTGAAGTCATTCATACCTACAAGAGAAGAAGGCACAAGAACAGGTATCAAAAAGAAAGTCAGTAAAGGCCCCAATATACTCACATGAAGTTCTTTTTCGTTTCGTTGCTCATGTTTGCACAAGCTCTGCAATTCGGCTTTCCATTCAAGTCACATCATGTTTGTTTATATACCACTTTATACAATAGATTGCTTTAAATCAAACAGCTTTACAGTTTTAAACATGAAAAACAGTGAATGTATCACTTCAATTAGATTTACAAATTCATTTTCTTCTATAAAGCTGCTCTCCAGAGTGTTCATGTTTTTACTCGCGGACGTCGACCTTGACAAACTGAACAGAAGAAATGAATCAGAGAAGATTTCGACGTCAAAGAAGGTGAAGCCTCAACGCACACCAACATATTATGTAATTGCCATGAAACAATAGTAGAGCGAAGGTGTTTACCAGCCGGGGTAAACTTTTCTGGAAAGATCTTTCTAGATCAGGGGTGTCCAATCCTGCACCTGGAGGGGCACCTTCTAGGATGGTTTAGCTTCAATACTAATTAAACAAGCTAATCAAGTTCTTCCGGATTTTTAGAAACTTCCAGGTGTGGGCAGGCTACAGCAAACCTTAGCAGGAATATGGTTCTCCAGGAGCAGGATTGGACACTCCTGTTTTAAATTACCATTACAAACAAATTCATAATGCTCACTTCCTGGGATGGGCTTCCACTTGGCACGGTTGACAATTCCCAGCCCACCTGTTGGGTCATCACTATGGCATCCACCCTGATAGGTCTGAGTCATGGTGCGGTGAGTAGAGGCATAAGATATGGCCAACCAGCGGAACAAAGACTGGTCCTCAACCACTCTGATCTCTTCCTCTGGTTCACCCTCTCCATATCCCTCTGGGTATCTTTCTTGATACCCTTCATGGTACCCTTCAGAGTGACCCTCATGATGGTACCTTTGGTTCTCATCATGGTACCCTTGGGTCTCATCATGGTACCCTTGGGTCTCATCATGGTACCCTTGGGTCTCATCGTGATATCCTTGGTTCTCCTCATGGTACCCTTGGTTCTGATGGTGGTACCCATAACTTTCTTGATGGTATCCATAGTTCTCTTGATGATATGCATGGTTTTCTTGGGGGCCACTGTAGGTCTCCTGATGGTATCCAATGTGAAGGTAAGGGTTGGGTTCTTCGTCCTCTTCCTCATACTGTCGCTTCCGTCTGTTTGCTCTGGAGTTGAGTTTTTTCTCCATCTCCTCAGACTCCTTGGTGAGGCGGCGCATGTCGAAGGGGTATGTCACCAGTCTCTCACCACCCTGCAGGTTGGCACCAAGCACAAATGGATGACTCTCCATCCAGGAGAGAAGGGCAAGAGTCTCCACTGCAACCTGAAAGGGAGAACATAAAGAATATTATACAACATTTAGTTCTGGTCCTCTAATCTAATTGGTCAATTTTAAGACACGTTCAAGACCAAAGTAGGTGAGTGGTGCTTTGATTCATTAAATGAACATATATAGCACAGCATTGTTTCCTTACTGAGCCATTGCTTGAAAGAATACCCTCAGGGATGGGTACATGGTGATTTGGTGTCAATTTGGGCACCATGCCCTTATCCTCTGCATCCCAAAGAATGTTATTTATGTCTGGAAAGTTCTGGAAAATGTCATGGCCATCTTCAGTCCAGTGCCCTAATGTCCAGCTGCCCAACTCTGAGCCCTGTGAAACAAAAGTTATGTTACTTACATACTTTAGTGAGATTAAAGTGTCACAACACCATTTATATTTTATATGTTTTATCCGCATTGATCTGTCTATTATTATTCAGTTTGCATGTTCCCTAGGAATTTAACCTCTCTGGTTGATAAGGTTGATGTTTCTGGCTCATATCCCCAAAGCAAACAACAAATGGTGCTAATACACACTCGCAGTGTGCTGTAGTGCTACTGAAAAATTATAATCCTAAACTATCTCCACAGCAAAATCTCAGATGGCTAGATTGTAGTGATTCATCTTTTCTGAATCTGTTTGAAAGCAGTAAATATTTTAACAATCCCTGCCTAATGATACAAAAATTACATATTTCACTTTTAACTTTTTTATACATTTTTAAACGCACCTTCTCAAATGCTCTCACGTGGCCATCAGGATTGACTGATGGCACCAGATGAATTCGTGTCTCATCCACAAGGTGGCGCACTCGAGGGTTGCCATCTTTATACTCTCTACACAGGTACTGCATGAGCATTAGAAGGAGCTCTCGTCCCAAAGCCTCATTACCATGATAACCTGCTGTATACCTGAACTCTGGCTCTCCTGAGGAAAGATGATGGTATGTTCATCAGTTGGATAATGAACACACATTGTTTGTTTCTCCTCCTCGTTTAAGTTAAAATTTCAAAACTGATAAATCATTTAATGATTAGTACCTGTAATATAACCAAAATGGAATAATAATACTGTGTCCTCCATATCTACTCTAATGTTCCTCACCTGTTTCGTGCATACCAGGGTTATCAGTAATTTCCATGGCATAAATTTCCAGACCTTTAAAGCTCTTGCCCAAACTATAGAACCTGGTGATGTTGGGACACTCCTCAGAAATGGATTTCATGAGCTATGACAACAAGAAAAGTCAAATTTTTATGTTTATGTAATTACCACACATTTAATCATTTGTTGAAATCCATAAGCCTACTGAACTTCTGTGTAAATCAAATATGTGCTACACCTTGAATCTTATGGCTTAGAAACACAGAAATTCTCTGGCAGCCACCCACAACATCCTAGCATGATAGTGAGATTTACATTTTCTTAAACATAAGCTCTAATTTATTCTTATTTCTTTTTTGCCATTCGTGAACTTTTAAGACTCCAGGCTCTCCCATCACCTTCTCCATGTCTAAGTAGTTGTGATGGGTGTAGTCCAGGTCATCTCGATGTGTCACTTCATTCTGACTTTGGTACTGGCTGAGAGGATCTGAGTAAAGAACAAATGCACAATGTTGATTAATATAATTAATATACATATATAATAAATTGTTGATGCTTAAAAAACTAAATAAATAAAAATAAAATAAACTTTTTCAGCATGCAATGCACAAAAAAAAAAAACCAAACCCCCCCCCCACAGGCTTCCCAGCAACGCCTGTGTTGAGTCTAATTAAAGGTTCTGAGTCTCACCTGGTATTGGACAGCCCAAAACCTCCATTCTCATACACATGGTACCATTCCAGCTCTGTGGTAAGACACGGATGTAACGTGCCACTACCGGCTCCATAAACTGAGACAACACTGGGGTGTTTTTATCTGAGTTGCCAAAGAATAACTGAGAGCAGAGAGAAGGAAGACAAAAAGTGACTCATTGACTAAACAGTTTTAGTTGTATAATATCAGTGCTGCACTTTAGGCATGGCCTATAATAACATGGGTATAGAACCATATTAATGTATTTGCATACTTTAGTATGATGCTTTATTGTAAAACCATTCAAATAATCATAATTGATGTAAAAAGTCATATACTCGTACATTAATTCTACTTAGTACATTTTAATTTTAGAGCAACTATGTAACATTTACCTGAACTTTAGTTTTGGCTGAAGTTAAATGAATATTTATTGTTTAACTACAAAAAGTAGTTTGAGATCAAATAATAACTGGGTCTCCTTGCAATATCAGGGTCACGGACCCCCAGCTGAAAATCCCTGTCAAGTTAATGAGTTATGACCTTTAAGCATCACAGAAAGAACCAAAAGTTTGGTTTGGAAACCAAAAGAAGAGAAAATGATGCCAATCGGGCAACTTACCCATTCAGCATATCCATCATCAAGGACAGTCCATTCTCTGCTGTCGTTACTAAATGCCACATAATAGGTAGACACATAGTCGCTCCTGAAACAACAAAACAATAACAAGGACTGTAGACGTAGACTGTTTAGATAGTTCGGTAGTTCTTAAACACAATTAACCACAGTGCTAATTTTTTAATGTTGTCTTACTCTAAGGGGTCATCTCGACCTTGGGTGATAACGCCAGTGAACTCTGTTAGTGTACGTGTGTCCAGTTCAATCCAGTGGATCTTCTCTTCAGGGTTACCACACCATGCCCCACCATTCATATCATCTTCATCACCAGACGCCTGTTACATGAACCAATATGCTCACATTGACAACATATCACATTTCTTATACATTTCAGTGTTCAGTCTATACATTTGAGTATCTGTGCATATGTTTATACCTGAATATTAAGACGAGCTCTGTGTGAGCCATAGCGATGTTGATAAACAGAGGAAGTCAGCAGTTGGTCATTGTCTATGCGATGAGATTCCATACCCAGAGGAGGACAAACTAATACAGCAAGACACAGCAAATCACAGAAAGAAAATAATATGGATGAATTTGTCTTTCGTCCTAACACAATTTGATAAATGCATAAATGTGAATGTAAATGTCATTGACACAATATGTTCTAGTCCAGACTGAAATCAGTTTATCTGTGCTTTCACACTAAGCACTGTGCAACACTTTTCTGATTCTGACTTTTCTGATTATTTCAATTTATGTAATTTTATTTATACTTGTCCTTTCCTTTGTGTTCTAAAATGTGTTCCAAGTAATTGTAATTTTATTTTTTATCATTATTATTTTGTGTATTACTTTATTCATTTTTATTTCTTTTATAATGTAAAATGTAAAATTGAAAGTATGTATAAATATGTACATATATACTTAATATTAAGTTTTAACTATCAAGGTAAATGGAAACTATATAGACAAGACTTTGCAGAAACACAAACTCATCAAGATATAATTAAACAAAAATAACTGTAATAGAGACTAATAACTTATATTTAACATATTTTTTATTCAAAACAATTTGCTCTGCCAATTATTTTCTTCATTCAGAGTAGAGCACATTAAGATGAAGGACTACATCCATGCATCTGTTTCATGAGCAGGGAGGACATTTGGAATTTTCTTTGAAAAGAACCAGCTGTTGAATTAAAGCAGGATTTGGCAGGATTCAGCATCTGTAATAACTTTAAAACAGCTGAAGTCTTTCACAGTGTTTTAAGGTATCATATTCACTTGAACTTAATGAATGCTTCATCAAGATCACTATTTAAATTACATTTATGTTACCATTATATCTAAGACGCTACAAACACAAGACACTGAACTGAATGCCAAGGTTTTGCTTGAAGGAACATATTTGTTTGGTAAGATCTGTGGCCAGAACTGAGAGCTGGGGGTGCTCTTATACAAGTTTGTTGCATGTCAGTATTTTATTTATTTATTCACAGTTCCTCAGTGTATTTATTGTCCTATGTTATCTATTAAGTGATGGAGCTAATGGCAAGCATCCCATATGGCTACATGCCCAAACCGAGTCCCACCACTTACTTTTAGGCTCTCTGTACACGCGTGGTGGAGGTTTCTGAATCCTGCGTTCTCTCTCCTCCTCTTCTTCATGCCTCTTCTCTTCTCTTTCTGAGGAGACAAATTATTGGGAGAAACACAAAGTTCACCATTAATACTATGGATTCATGAGCAAAACATGAAGATAAAGCTGGCAGTTAACTGCTGGTAGTCAGTGTTGTTAATGTTATTTAAGACTATTAAAAAAAAAATCCGTAATTAAACTTAAACTTAAATGAAAATTAGAAATGTTGCCTTGACAACTAATTAAAATAAATAAGTGCAAGTTGTCTACTACTAAAAATAAAAATAAATTAAATCTAAACAGAAAAAAAATAGTAAGAAATGCCAAAAGCACATAACAAAGTTACTAAAACCTAAACTAAAATTACAATGAAAAAAAACAAAACAAAAAAGATAATTAAAATTATTAATAAATACAATAATAGCATACAAATAATACTAAAATAACACTGCTGAAAGTGAAATTACTCCACCTGCATGTAAAGAGCATCCTTCTACAGTGATGTCCAATCAAAAGTAGCTGTATATTTTAACTAAAAAACATTTAAATCTTTTGCTAATTTTTTATTCAATTATAGGAAGTGTTTTACCAGTGCACATTTCTTGAAAATGAATTCTTAGCCTACTCAAAAACATCTTAGCCTACTAGCTTATCTCTAACTGGTTAAGCAACATTTTGATCAGCTAGAACAGACATTGTTTTCGATCAGCCATTGAGGAAGGAGGTAAAATTCTATTAGTATATTTACATTTTGATGAATGTGAATGCTAATAGATGGCTTTCTCCAGTTATTAAAATTCCAGTTATTAAATTTCTCTGAAATTCCAGTTATTAATATATTTTGGCACATACAAACAGAGCAATGTTTGAAGAGCACCACAGAGCAACACTTCATATTAGGGATACACTGAAATTTACACTAAATGTTTTGGCCGAAACAGCTATTTTCGATTTCAGTCCGAAATGGTTTTGAAGGGCCGAAATCAGTGACCAAAACAGACATTTAATTAGCTTCACCAATGCCACATTTTGACTGTGTTCAGTGTCTATTACTATTATTATTATCTATCTATCTACACAATTTGGATAAGCTACAACAGTTAAACATGTGTGGACTAGCTCTGGATTGACGATATTAATTTCTTGATTTTAATCGGTAATGATATAGTTTCTATCTAAAATCATTTAGTCTGTGCTGTTTTTGTTGATGCGTGAACAAACTACTAAACTAAACATTTGTTGCATGTCTGCTGTTGTGTATTTTGTTAACGCTGTTTAACTACATTTCCCATAATGCACATTGTTACATGTGTTTTCCGGAAATGTTCCGGTGTTACCTCTCTGACGCATGTGAGTAAACAGAGCAGTCACGTTAAGTGTGCGTATGTGTGTCATGCTTGCCTGCATGCGCCGTTATAATCTCCTAAAAAGATACAATATCTGCCATCCGACAAGCGGCCTGGCCAGTTCCCCAACTGCCAGTTTCCTCCACGTGCCCCTCCAGTGGGTATTCCCGGGCGATTCTGCCTGACCCAAATCCCAAGCCGCCCAAGAAGAAGTCCACCGCGAGGCCCAGACGGCCTAAGAGAGTGGCCGCTGCCTCACCAGAGCCTCCAGCAAAGCCTGCCTCCACGCCTGAACAGCCGCTCCTAGCGGCGCCCACTCCAGTGCCCTTGGGGCTTTTAATTGAATATGAGGGGATGTCCTAGACTCCTTCTCCAGAGCCCGCTCCAGCAGCCGACGAGCCCTTCCTGCCCCCCCTAAAACCCCTGAAGATTTTTTTTGGGGGGGGAGGGGCCATGTACCCGTGGGTGGGGAACATGTGAGTGGGACACATGTGGGTGGGGCTCAGAACCCGCCGTGGCCGCCCACGGCCCCTGACCCGCCGTGGGCACCCAGGGCAACCACCCCCCCTCCCCCGTTGTTACATCTTGCCTTCCTGGACTCTGTTTCCCAGAATCCTCCCTGTTCATCACCTGCTTGCACTTCCTCATCAGCCTTCCCGCTTCTCCCTGGATTCCCTGCACCTGTTCATTGTCATTAGCACTCCCTTTATGTTGGACTCACTCCTAGCACTCCCTGTCCATTCTATTGTTTGCTTAGTGTTGTGTAGTAGCTCTGTATTTACACAAGAAAATAATACACTAGCTTTTACAAAAGAAACACGCACATGAACCTGAAACCAAATATCTTGATAAACTTTTGACAAACAGTTCACAATCATCTGGAATGCTCTGGATCCCCATTTCCAAGAAACAATCTAGAGATGGGAGGATGTACAGTAATATAGATTTGTGCCCCGTAAATCTGAAGATTATAGTTCTTAACAAGCTCAAAGACCTGCAACAATAACATAATTTGAAGCAAAACCAGTTGAGAAGCCATGATCTCTAGAACATTAGTACAAAAAATTAGTTCATGGGAACAGGGTCAGAGTTCACAATTGTTAATGAATGCTTGTCATTCAGTAATTTCCTGCAACTCTCAAAGTCTATAATCATGTGTAAGCAGGATGTAGGGCAGCTGGAAGATAAAACAGAGGTGATTGTCATGCTAACTGTGTTATTAATTTGTAGTGCAGATTTTCAAGTTCAAGACAAACCAAATGGAATGATTTAGCAAAAGAAAATATGTGATATTACTTGTGCAAATATCTGATTGAAACCAATGATAGTCTAATACTACACTGGAATAAACAACACAATTAATACACTATTATTGTGGTAAACTGAATAACACACTAGGTAGTTATGGTCCTCTAAATTGTATTGTTGTTCAGAATATCAGGCTGCTGCATTCTAGTGCCTACGGCTGAATCATGTTCAGTACAACATAAAGTTTTAGTTGAGAACAAAGCAAAAAAACTATAAACTTTATTTATATGAGGATAAAACACTGTACCTCTTTCCTCTTTTTCTTTTCTCTCCCTTTCCCTCTCCTCTTCCAGTTTCTTTTCTAATCACAATACAAAAAAGTAAGGGTGTAAGTGAGAGCATAAAATAACAGAGTCAGTATCACACATTAAGCAAGTACAGCAGGATTCAAAAGTGTAAGACCACTGACCACTGAAAAAAAAAAAATTAAAACAAAGAAATTATATAATGAATTTGTAATGAATAAGAAATATTCAAAATTCTGAGCTTTTAGGTTACAAATCAGATCAGAACTTATAAATAGGTTATAAATCTGTGACATGGATCATGTGAACACATTAGTACTGTAGGTCGGATTGAAGCAGAAGATGCTCTTTGGATCATTCTTAAATCATGCTCGAAAACATGATTGTCACGTTTCAGTTCGTGTTTGGACTTTGTTTGTATTTTGATCATCTCCTTTGTTCAGTTTCCCGCCACTCCTTTGTTTCTATGGTTACCCTCATTGAGTTCATTTGTCCCAGCTGTGTCTGATTTATTAACCTCATTAGCTCCCTTGTTTCCTTTGTATTTAAGCCCTTAGTTTCAGTCTTGTCTTTGTCTAACTTTGTTTATGTTACTTGTGTATGTAGTTAGTTTTCCTGGTGATTTTCCCTGTTCCTTGTTCAGTTTACTCCATTAAAAGTTCTTGAAGATATCTCCTTCGTTGTGCGTTTAAATACTACACCACGTTGTTGCAGCTAGTGCTGCTGTCATTAAAGCAACAGAGGGCAAACCAAATACTAAAGTCAAAATATTTAAGAAAATGCTGGCGGAAAGTCATATTTCCACATGAAGTGAATTACTGTAGATATAGACTGAATCAGATAATCAAATCAAAATTGTTCCTGACACATTTGTCCTCAAGGCTACAATCTTTTCCTGGAATTCTGTTTTTATGCCCTAATAAAAACAGACACCGTCTGCTTTGTTTTAGTCCTGGACAGAGTTTTGTTACTTAATAAAATTCTCTTTATCTAAGATAAGTGCTCCATGCACCCCATATCATCTTGCCTCTTAAAACCTGATAACAAGGTAAACCATACAGTGCATTAGGGTTTTTATGCACATAAGGTTTTTTGTTTTCGTTTCTTGAGTAAGATTTAATTGGGGAGGAGACGCAAGACATTATAGAATTCTGGTTGGAAAAAAAAACAAACATTTCCACTGACATTTTAATGTAACGGCAACATGATTTTAAATGATCGGCTTCACCTTAAGCAGCACCTCTGTGTCTCTGAAAGTACTTATTTAAGGGCAGAAATGACAGGTCACACTGTCTGAACTCTCATTAAAACAAGAGGGAGGCCAACACCTCTCACTGTATGTTTGTTTTCTTTTCAAAATGGAGTATCAAAGAAGTATGTACTGTACCATGTCCATATTCATATTCTTCATACCAGTTGTTTTCAAATGGAGGGACAGTGGGCTCCTCTGTGACAAAAGAAAAGAAATGTAGGTTAAATTTGTGAGATTTACTGAGAGTACAGTAGAGAAACTTTAATGACTCATAAAATGTTTGTTAAATGTCTGTTGCTGTTGGTTCACTGTCTTTTGTAAGAACCACGCAAGACATTGTGGATTTTTAATGGTGTAAAAACAAAATCTTTCATGAGATGGGCGTATATTGTGGTAAAAGTTTAATTTGATTCACACACAAATTCATTGGGTGCTTAAATTCACTCCTTTGTAATAATAGAATAAACAGATATATTTAAAAAGAAAAAATGCAGAAAGCCATTAACCCAACTGCCCATTAAACCTACTTTTTTGTCAGTTTTTATTATGTTTTGGAGCTATAGTTACAATTACAAAATGTGTACTTAATGTAATTTTTAGACAGTAAGTTGTACCATTCTGCAATAATAGTAAAACAGAGTAGCAGCACAAGAATATTTCATAAATCATAGTTTATAATGTTACGTTATTTTGAGAAAGACACAGCATTTAGAAGGAATGATCGCTTTACCTGTGGTAGTGAAAAGCCAGTCATTGTCAGTAGAGCTGATCTCTTTGCCATCAGGGAAAGGCAGGTTTTCTGCCACCTCGTCTGTTGCCAAAGAAAAGACATTTTTGAAACTTTATTAAAGTGTCCTAACTGAAAATCGGTCATTTGTGCCTACCCAGGTGAAAAAAAAGTATACTTGAATGCACTAATGTACAAGCAAGTACGTTGGTAGTACATTTTATTTTTTGTGCTAAATAAAATCATAAATAAAATGTAATTATACACTATAAATACACTAATTAAAAGTATATTTCTACTTCAGTATTACTTCAGTGCACTTGAAAAAGTATACTAAATACCACTAATACTTAAATTGATTTTAGTGCATTGAAACAAAATATACTACGAGTTTTATTAGTGTATTTCTTAAAGGGGACCTATAATGCCCCTTTTACAAGATGTAATATAAGTCTCTGGTGTCCCCAGAATGTGTCTGTGAAGTTTCAGCTCAAAATACCACACAGATCATTAATTATAGCTTGTCAAATTTGCCCCAATTTGGGTGTGAGCAAAAACATGCTGTTTTTTTGTGTGTCCCTTTAAATACAAATGAGCTGCTGCTCCCGGCCCCCTTTCCAGAAGAGGGCGGAGCTTTACAGCTCACGCTTTGGTTGCTCAACAACAACAAAGCTGGAGAATCTCACACAGCCAAAATGACAATTGTCAGTAATGGTGTTCAGCCTAACATTGTTCAAACCAGAGTCGGACACTGATGGAGAGACTCAGGAAGAAGTTACAACTTTTAGAATGCAACTGGACGTTTCTGAATGGTTAGTGGATAAATTTATGTAGTTGCTGTGGAGTTGATTCAACTCATCATCTAGCATGTGCCGTCATGTTAATCTTTTGTGCAAATCCAGTGTTGTATTGACCCTCGTTTGTGAAGCAGTCCGGCATAAAATGACAGCATGGCAACAACACTCTACTACAACAACTCTTCCTCTTCTCTAAAGCAGCCCAACATGGCCTCACCCCCTTTGTTGCGTGTTCTCGGGGGAAGGGTTTATGTAAATTTTAGGGAAGAAGCTCATTGTAGTCTCTACCAGTTGTTTGTTGTAGTCCTTAAACAGTGAATTTTGTAAAAGAAAATATCTCCCTTTGCATTGAACTTTGAGCATCGTAACTTTGCAGATGTGGTTTATGCTCAAACAGCAACATTACACACTAACTAAAGTTAAAGAAGTGAAATCATAATCAACCACCCCTTTAAAAGTGTGCTTTGAATGCTTTAAAAATTAGTTCAATCTTAGTAGACTTTTATATAATCCTAGTTTAAATTAAATAGATTTTATTAAAAATATATTACTAATGTACTAGTTATAAGCACATTTTCCTAACTGTGGTACTTAACTTAATATAAATTCACTAATTAGCACTAACACTTCAATTGATTTTAAGTGTGGTCAGATAAAGCAAACCAAATATACAGAAGTGTATTACTTAAAAGTGTGTTATGAGTGCTTTACATAAACTTTTAGTGGATTTTTAAATATACAGGTGCTGGTCATATAATTAGAATATCATCAAAAGTTGATTTATTTCACTAATTCCATTCAAAAAGTGAAACTTGTATATTATATTCATTCATTACACACAGACTGATATATTTCAAATGTTTATTTATTTTAATTTCAGTGATTATAACTGACAACTAAGGAAAATCCCAAATTCAGTATCTCAGAAAATTAGAATATTGTGAAAAGGTTCAATATTGAAGACACCTGGTGCCACACTCTAATCAGCTAATTAACTCAAAACACCTGCAAAGGCCTTTAAATGGTCTCTCAGTCTAGTTCTGTAGGCTACACAATCATGGGGAAGACTGCTGACTTGACAGTTGTCCAAAAGACGGCCATTGACACCTTGCACAAGGAGGGCAAGACACAAAAGGTCATTGCAAAAGAGGCTGGCTGTTCACAGAGCTCTGTGTCCAAGCACATTAATAGAGAGGCGAAGGGAAGGAAAAGATGTGGTAGAAAAAAAAAGTGTACAAGCAATAGGGATAACCGCACCCTGGAGAGGATTGTGAAACAAAACCCATTCAAAAATGTGGGGGGAGATTCACAAAGAGTGGACTGCAGCTGGAGTCAGTGCTTCAAGAACCACCACGCACAGACGTATGCAAGAAATAGGTTTCAGCTGTCGCATTCCTTGTGTCAAGCCACTCTTGAACAACAGACAGCGTCAGAAGCGTTAAAGATAAAAAAGGACTGGACTGCTGCTGAGTGGTCCAAAGTTATGTTCTCTGATGAAAGTAGATTTTGCATTTCCTTTGGAAATCAGGGTCCCAGAGTCTGGAGGAAGAGAGGAGAGGCACACAATCCACGTTGCTTGAGGTCCAGTGTAAAGTTTCCACAGTCAGTGATGGTTTGGGGTGCCATGTCATCTGCTGTTGTTGGTCCACTGTGTTTTCTGAGGTCCAAGGTCAACGCAGCCGTATACCAGGAAGTTTTAGAGCACTTCATGCTTCCTGCTGCTGACCAACTTTATGGAGATGAAGATTTCATTTTCCAACAGGACTTGGCACCTGCACACAGTGCCAAAGCTACCAGTACCTGGTTTAAGGACCATGGTATCCTGATCTTAATTGGCCAGCAAACTCGCCTGACCTTAACCCCATAGAAAATCTATGGGGTATTGTGAAGAGGAAGATGCGATATGCCAGACCCAACACTGCAGAAGAGCTGAAGGCCACTATCAGAGCAACCTGGGCTCTTATAACACCTGAGCAGTGCCACAGACTGATCGACTCCATGCCACGCCGCATTGCTGCAGTAATTCAGGCAAAAGGAGCCCCAACTAAGTATTGAGTGCTGTACATGCTCATACTTTTCATGTTCATACTTTTCAGTTGGCCAAGATTTCTAAAAATCCTTTCTTTGTATTGGTCTTAAGTAATATTCTAATTTTCTGAGATACTGAATTTGGGATTTTCCTTAGTTGTCAGTTATAATCATCAAAATTAAAAGAAATAAACGTTTGAAATATATCAGTCTGTGTGTAATGAATGTATATAATATACAAGTTTCACTTTTGAATGGAATTAGTGAAATAAATCAACTTTTTGATGATATTCTAATTATATGACCAGCACCTGTACTGTCACCAAGTTCTATTTTAATGGATTTTCATGAAAAATTAAACATGCAGGTTAAATGTGTACTAAAATTCATAAAGTATATTCATAAGTATATAGTATATAACTAGCTTCAGGTCTTAATTAATTTAAAAACATTTTTGAAAGACTTACATCTGGCATCCCAATAATCATCATCATCAGCTGGACGGCCAGCAATCACAGAGGTTGTAGGTGTGGGCTCATCCACCTTCCAATAGTCATCGTCTTCAAATAAGTTAAAGGAAATGTTGATTATAATGAACAAAGTGGTGTTTATTTACACAGACATGAGTGATATTATGCTCACATGAGTCAGGATAAGGTTGGGAATACTCATCCGTGTCAGGAGGAAAATCTGTTGGGAAATCCATGGTCTTTTCTGTCGGAGGGTTTGTAGGTTTTGCCGCTGTTGTTGTCTCTGCAGGAAATTCTATGGATACCAAACAGTCTTTGTGAGTGCAATTTAATTCCAGCCGTATTCCAGATCAAGGAATAAAATCATTCAGCGTGATCTTATTCCAGACACAGCATGTTCTCCAAGGATGTAAATTTAGGTAAGGCAGATTCTGGGTCTTAGCGCTACTTTATGATAAATATTTTGTAAGCTTTACATTTTAATCACTGAACACATGCAGACACTTTTGGCAAAGGTCTAACATCCTTGCATTATTCAGCCTGAGGGTAGTCTAATGTTGATTGACAGGATTTAAGTACACACGACACACACATAGAATGCTATCTTAGTCTTGCCTTAATTATATAAATGCTAAATAATTATATAAATGCTATGCACATTAGCTTGTTTAAACTTTCATTATTTTGATACGAAAACAGACATGCCAACTAGTTACTGACCTGATGCAGACTAATATACACATAACTGAAGCAGACTGATATCAACTTGGTCTGGAGTAAGGTTTAAGTAAGGCAATATGAAAATCAGCAGGACAGTCTCAAATCTGCCCCTATGGCTCTCAATTAGAGTGTGCTGCAATTCCATTTTTCACCATAGATTTACATTGGAAAATTGTGAGGCGCTGTAGAGCTGGGGAGGGCTCAGGCACCCGCTGCCCCACTTAGTATCATAATACAAGCCTACACTACCCATAATTCCTAAAGAGAGATCCACCAATCAGAGAAATCCACCAACCAATCAAACATAAATTGTGACAAAAGAGCTCATCAGCAACCAACCACTCCTGTGAATCATTGCAAATGAGTCACACAATAAACTTATTGAATAGTTTTATATTGCATAGTTAATTTGTTTATTTGATTACATCATACGCAATGCTTCATGGGATGAGTAGTTAATTCATTTGTAAAAGAATTTAAATACTCAGTCTTATACTTTTGTCTTTAACTCTGATTCTCATTTACCATTTTGCTTCAGATCAAATGTGTAATGTAGTAATTCATCTCCGAGCTGGTTGGTTTGGTTGAAGAATCTTCATAAAGAATGTTTTGAAATTTCCAAAGAGAAAATTAGTGGGGAAAATACTTCTACAAAACCAAGGCAGTCAATGTTCTGCTCCAGTCACACCAAATTTCACAGAATCGAATTGAGTAAGTTATTTAATAAGAAGCGCTTTTCTAACCTTCATCCCAGTACTGGTCAGGTTCAGGGTCATAAAACTCCTCATCATAATCAATGGGCACAGTGGTTGTGGGTGCCACAGTGGTTGTAGGTGCAACAGTGGTAGTGGGTGCCACAGTAGTGGTGGTGGTGGTGGTCTCCTCCCTGTTTTTCTTGCCTTTCTTCTTCCCACCCTTCTCTCCTTTGGCTTTCTTCTCGCCCTTGGGTTTCTTGGTGGGTTTAGGAACTTTGGGCTTCTTGGTGGGCTTGGGCTCTTTCTGTCGTTTTCCTCTTCCCTCCCTCTCAGTTTCTCTACGCATTCTCTTTACTGAAAGAACACAGAGAGAATGAAAGAGAAGGAACCAACTTGGCAAATGTAACCTTCTTGAATTTTGGAGCAAGTGAGAAAAACTAGTTTATAGCTCAATCATAGACTATAGCCACACATGTAAAAGCTAGTTGAAGGTTACTTTGTGGTTAGTCTCAGACTGTCGGATGCATATTGGACACAAAACTGTAATTTTCTGAAAACAGCAAGCTAATCTGATTGGCTACATTTATGCAATTTCCATTCCAGGGTTTACAGTTCATGTTTACAAAGTACTGTTTTGCTTCAATAGGCTCTCTTGGTTGTCACATGCAGGTCATTTGGTCTGTCTGTGTAGCCTGCTCTTGTCTAGAATAAGTTGCGAAGTGGATCATACTTTATACCAATAGTCAAAAGTTTCTGCAAGACTAAAAAAAACGGTTCATTTCCATTAGTCAATTCACTTGTATTACTTCATCATAATTTGCTTAAAAGTAAAAAAAAAAAAAAGTCACAAATATATTATAGTCTTATTTGGAAGCAATAATTTACATGTCTTTAAGACCATGGAATGAGGTTTTATCTGAAGTGTACCATCATTCATTTGGGTTTTCACAGCAAAGCCAGAGAAGAACCATTTTAGGAACCCCAAAGAACTTTTCAGTGAACAACTCTTAAAAGAACCAGTTTTTCTTAATTTTAAGAATGTCAAAAAAATGTAATAATATGAAACACAACTTTTGGAACATTTTGCGCAATTGAAATGTTCCATGCAAGTAAAGGTTCTTTATGGAAGAAGAACCTTTATTTTTATGAATGTATACATATTTCCCCACTAAGACAAAAAAGTAACATTATCATCCGTGAAAACAGAATCTGTCATGATCAATAAGCTGCATGATCAAATGAAAAAGCACACTTTAAGAAGTTTGGGGAAAACAATCAGCCAATTCTGGCTTTTCTAAAAGTCTAGTTTTCTACACTGCAACACTGACTCCTTCAGTCAACCTACGCTTCTTGGACACTTGTAACAGGAACATACAAAGAGAAAGGAATGCATCTGTCTAACAGGATGTCTGGCTACACTACTGATAATTCCCTCCAAATTTCCAACACATTGTTCTGTGTGACTGACTAATTCAAGCATGATTCAAACAGCCCTTTTAGTAACTTCTGCCCCAGATCTGGAAACAGGAAAAAGATTCTCTAAAAATACTATAAATATTAAAGTGACTTAATAACATACACAATAAAAATCTTTGATTAAGGTCTGTTTGACTATACTGAATATTGATTATTCTGCTTTAAAAATGTTTATAAACAATGCATAAATGCCCCTAATACTTGAACATCCATCAGAAAATGAATCTGTCAGAAACATTCTCTGTGTGTGAATCATTTTGCATGTTCAGGTTTGCTCACATTGGGTTAAGCTGACATTGAAGGGTGGGTTTTGAGAAAGGGTGTGTTTAAAGATAGCAAAATGGTGGAAGTGAACAAAATGCTAATACCTTAACAAAACATTTAAGAAAAAACACATTTTAACCATTCGAAATACTAAATATACATTCAAACAGTCACAACCTCGAGTGTTTCAGTATTTTATCAGGTACTGACAAAACACTAAACCCAGAATGTTAAATAAATCAAAAATGCACAGGCTGGACTTCACTTTCTGTCACAATATTTGTGATGATATTGACTGATAATATTAAGATAAATACTTACAAAGGATGTCCAGCTTGACCGTGGCTTGTGATTCTGTGTCTCCGTTTCTGGCCACACATTTGTATATCCCAGCATTGTTCAAATTGGCATTGAGAACAATGAGAGAGGACAAGGAATTGCCATGATTGCGCACCTCGAGATTGTCATGTTTTGTTAGAATCTTCTCACCATTAGGAGAAAACCAGTGAATCTCCTCTGCTTTCCCATCAACTAGGAAAAAAACCAGAGAAAAATTACTGAACTGATACAGTAACTTTAGCATCTGAATTAGTTCAATAACAAATGCATATCCAGCTACTGCCTTAAGTTTTTATTATTTATTAAATACTCTTGCACTATATTCCAAGCCATATGATATGCTTTGTGTGAAGAATACACATAAAGCTATCACATAAAGCTATCATAGGACTCCAAAAGACTTGTTGCTCGTATAGACCACTTTCATGATACTTTTTTTGTCATTTTGTAATTTGACAGATCCGCTCCCCTTTCAATTTCATTGTCATGAAAAGAGTAGCCACAATATTCTGCAAAAATTCATCTTGTGTTATCCACAGAAATAAATTCATACGAGTTTGGAATGACACGAGGGTGAGTAAATGATGACAAAACTATTGTTTTATGGTTAAACTGGCCTCTCACCTTTGCACAGCAATCGTTTGTACTGTCCAACTTCAATCTTTGCACTGAATGGGATTATCTTCACTTGTGGAACATCTACAGAAACATAACAAATTATTCTTGGCTCTTCATTTCTACATTGTCAACACATCTTTAATTGAAATTACACTCTAACACACACACACACACACACACACGTTTGTTTTTGTGAATTGTGGGGACATTCCACAGGCATAATGGTTTTTATACTGTGCAAACCGTATTTTCTATCGCCCTACACTACCTCTACCCCTAAACCTACCCATCACAGAAAACTGTGCACATTTTTACTTACTCAAAAAAAATTATTCTGTATGATTTATAAGCCTTTTAAAAAAATGGGGACATGGGGACTTGTCCTCATAAGTCACTCTCTCCTTGTAATACCTATGTCATACCCATGTTTTTATACAAATTTGTGTCCTGATTTGTCACAAAAACATGCACACACACATACACAGACTGTCCAATTTTAGAGTTCATAGCCTCATATGTTGACACAGACGCTTTGGCCCTTGAAATATATCCTGTACTGTCTCCCAAGGGCAGTTTCACCCCTGCTGGGAAAGTTTTAAGCAACATTCTTGCCTGTTGCTGTGAAGTCATTACCCACACAGAGCTAGTCCACAACGCCAGTCCTCGGGAGTCTCTGAGTAATCTGGCAAAGGTTTACTTAGCTGTCGATAACCACTAGCTTCAAAATGTTTTGGGGTTTTTTTTGCCATTTTTATTGCCAGAGAGAACACAAAAATTATTAGGAGAAAAACAAGAACAGGATTGTTCAGTTGGAGTCAACGTGAACACTGTGGCAACAGAGCATATGCACTAACCAGTACGCCACAGTTTAGGCCGAAACAGGATAAAATGACAGCTGTTGATTTCTTCCCATATGTTTAATTGTAAAATTCTTTTTAAACTTCCATAAATTCCAAAAAGAAATTTCCAAAAATATTACTTGTGCTTTTCCAAGTGTTTCGTGAAGAACAGTTTGCCCTTACAAAAAAGAACTGCAGTATATTGAAGAACAACTGCAGTAAAACTGCAGTACAAAGTAGTATAACTTCAGTATAATTAAGCACAACCATAGATTTGCAGTATAATGAAGTATAATCACAGTACATTGAAGTTCAACAGCAGTAAAACTGCAGTTGTATTGCAGCTATACTGCAATATTGCAGTTTTTTCTTGTCCAAAAAACTGCAGTTTTCTGTATGTAAACACTGCATAATCTTGCTCATACAACTTCAGATTGGTTCCAAAAGATCAAATTTTACAGATTGTATCAAGCATTATTTTACCCTTTTCAGTCTGACAGAGTAAGAGTGCTAAATCATCTAACAGACAGAAGCACCAGGGTAAAGCCTGGGCTGGTGTGCAGGTGTGTTTATCAGAGCATCTTCAGAATGAAGAACCACAGCTGGGCCAAAGCTGAGCCAAAAAGCCAAAAGTCTTAGAATCGATGTGAAACCCTGTTTGAAACTCATTTTACTTAATGTGACATATATACAAATAAACAGGATTCAACAAATAAAAATGGAGGGCAGCACTTGATTTTGTTCACTTGCAATTGATTGGTTTGTGAAAAGTTGCCATTACAAACCAAGCCTGCTCTAATAATGCCTAAAATAGCTATTGTTTGTAAGTAAATGCAGTCAATATGGATTTGTTGGCCTAAAAAGCAACCAAAAGGCTCTTACACTCCCACCAAGGCAGCAACCTTTATACAGTTGCAAGAATAAGTATGTGAACCACTTGCAGAATCTGTGAAAATGTGCAAAATTTTAACAAAATAAGAGATCATACAAAATGCATTTATTTTTTATTTAGTACTGTCCTGAGTAAGATATTTTACATAAAAGATGCTTACATATAATCCTGTTTTTTTTTTTTTGTGTGTGTGATGGTTGTTCATGAGTCCCTTGTTTATTCTGAGCATTTAAACTGAGCTCTGTTCTTTAGAAAAAATCTCCAGGTCCCAAAATTTCTTCAGTTTTCCACCATCTTTTGCATATTTGAACCCTTTACAACAGTGACTGAATGATTTTGAGATCCATCTTTTCACATGGAGGACAACTGATGGACTCAAACACAGCTATTAAAAAAGGTTCAAACATTCACTGATGCTTTAGAAGGAAACACGATGCATTAAGAGTTGGGGGGTGAAAACTTTTGAACAGGATGAAGAGGTCCAAATTTTTCTTATTTCGCTTGAATATAATTTTTTTTCATTTAGTACTGCCCTTCGGAAGCAACAGAAGATACTTGCATGTTTCCCGGAAGACAAATTAAATACAATTTACCTTGATCTTCAAATTCCAAATGTTTTCACCCCCCATCTATTAATGCATCATGTTTTTTTCTGGAGCATCAGTGAATGTTTGAACCTTTTTTAAAAGTTGTGTTTGAGTCCCTCAGTTGTCCTCAGTGTGAAAAGACGGATCTCAAAATCATTCAGTCACTGCTGTAAAGGGTTCTAAAAAATGCTGGAAAACTGAAGAATCTGCAGGACCTGGAGATTTTTTCTGAAGAACAGAGCTCAGTTTAACTGCTCAGAATAAACAAGGGACTCATGAACAACCATCACAAAACAAAAAAACAGTCGTAGATCATCCAGGTAACCACACACAGTATTAAGAATCAATGGTTCACATACTTATGAATGGGGTAATTTTAATAAATTCAGCTATTTTTTTGTCTTGTGGATTATATGTAAACATCTTTTATGTAAAATATCTTACACAGGACAGTACTAAATAAAAAATAACATGCATTTTTTATTATCTCCCTTATTTTGTTAAAATTATTAACATTTTCACAGATTCTGCAAGTGGTTCACATACTTTTTCTTGCAACTGTAAATATCTTGTGAGAGGCTACATAAAGAGTGACCAATAACACTATAGATATTTCTGCCTAAGACATGTATAGTAAATATATACATTCCTATTGGGTTCCACAGGGTAATTCAACCATGTTGGGATGGTTCCTCTGTTTTTCTCATTACTCTTTGTAATTTCACTGATCAGTCCAGTTTGTAAAAGTGAGTCTGCATCCCTGCATTTAATGGAAACGATGTGTTATTGAATACCAGAAGCCTGCCAGTAACCATATTTTCCAAACCTCAGCAACAGTGCTGCTATTAACTCTTAAATTAACTCCTTAATCCGAGTTGCAAGAATAATGAAGCCATTACATTCTTTTGAAACATAAGGATGAAAGTCTGTCTTCAATGAGTACAGCACTAGTTTTTCATCTTCTCCATTAATCACAGCATGTCAGGTAAATATTCATTTATACTGGCGTTCAGCAGCGTTTTTCTTCCTCAGTGAATTCTCTTCTTAGACAAGGCTTCTCCAAGTGCAGGTGCAAGTATTGCTGTTGTCACCAAGAGCTTTGCTCACATAAATGCAAAAACTCCTTCAAGAAGAATCCTTGTCTTTTGTAAAGTATCACTCAAAAATGTGCTGTAAACTATGTGCAAAATACAACCTGTCAAAGTAAATGCAGTGTGCTGTTGGAAAACTGAATACTAATTTGCAAGTGCTTTTTTTCCAAATCACAGAAAATATGTACTTGGTTAAAGGTGACATGACATTTAACCCTTATGTTCTGTTGAGACCCCGGAGATCAACCTGATAGCTTTTATAGAACATAAAGGTTAAAAAGAAGTATTTTGTCATTTGTACCTGCTCCAGATGTTGCCTTTCCGTCCTCCACATGCTCTGGAGCTGTGTGGCTGATCTCTGATTTGCTGTGTTCTGTCAATCCGTTTACAGTCCAGAAGTAAACCAGCAGGGATAGATAGAGAACTGATAGTCCCGCCTGGTCCCTCAGTCCCGGCATGGTGCCTTATTCACTGCTGCAAACAGAAGAAGTGATCCACAGACAGTTTTTAGCAGGAGATAAGTGAGTGTGGGAGAGGGAGAAAGAGAATGTGCGAGAGTGAGACAGGGGGGTGGAAGGCGAAGGGGAGGGTGGTAGAGACACATGAGGAGCTACAGAGGAGTGTAATAACAGACTTAAAGAGAGGGGGTAGGAAAGAAAGAAAGAAAGAAAGAAAGAAAGAAAGAAAGAAAAAAGAAAGGAAAGAAAAGAAAGAAAGAAAGAAAAGAAAAGGAAAGAAAAGAAAAGAAAGTTTTAATGTATAGATCACTGAAGCTTTATCCCTCAAGAACCATATATGGAGAAAAATGGTTGGTGATATATAAAGGGCTTTTTGTTAAATTTAAGTTTAAACTTTTTTTCTGAGGGTGTATTTCTGTAGTTTTACTAGGTGAAGAGAAATTTATGCAGTCATCTGTATAGAGTAGAGTCGATGAGGACAAATTAAGAGATCCAATAAGTGTGGCAAGATCCAAATGCCATATATAGACATTTAAAGCCAAGTAGTAGTCAGAGTCTGGAATTACACAGGATTATGGCATGCTATATTTATATTCAGTGTTGGGTTTTCAATGTTGTTAAAGAATTAAAGTGTTCAATTGATTAGACATTTAAATTGAATGATTTGTCAGAGCTGTAGCCATGTTGGAAATGCTTTGACAAAATGGAACAGCTGCGCTTTAGTTCAAGTACCATCAAGGTCCTGTCCTGACACTGTTCACCTCACTTCTTTCCAATGCTTCTCTCTTTATATATATATATATATATATATATATATATATATAAATCATCAGCAAAGTTAAAAATGCCAAAGAGTCACAGTACTTTTACACTTACCTTACTAATAGTTTACTTCTAGTTGTATCTGCATTCTAAGTAGGGACAGAAGAAAGTATTTTAACATAAAAAAATACACACAGCAGCTTTTAAAACACAGTTTTGAGTAGGTGTCATTCAACACACTTTCAAAATCATAATAAAGTGGTAAATTGTTTCAGGTTTGGGTCCACTTTCTTTATATTAACCTTCAGCTGGAAGTCCAATGAAAGCTCAGAAGAGAGAGGAAAGAGGGACCTAGAGTATCTGATAGTATAGGCTGGGGGAGGGGAAGGATGAGGAGGAATGAGAGAGAATGAGAAAAAAGTCTGAATTAAATGGAAGTGGATTCAGAAAAACTGGACATCAACACCAGTGTGTCCAGAGAATTATTGTAATATCATGATCTGGAGATCGGGAAGAAGAGCAGTTTTTAAGAATTGATTTCTTATGGATTTATGTCAAAGGCATAGACTTACACTTGGCATCAAATAACAGAGGAATGAGATTTTTTTGTTTTTGTTTTTAAATATTATTTAAAATTTGTTAACCCGTTTTTCCAGTTTGGCTGTTGTCACTTCACCAAATGCTCCAACAAAACATCATAAAAATGCTCTAGCTATAATGAATCCTTTATCTTCATCTTCAGCTTATTTAGGAGAAGACTTGTAAAGTAAAGTAAAGTAATGCATTACTTTTAAATGTACAAGAAAATATCTGAGCTACTTTTTTCAAATAAGTAACACAAGTTACTTTGCTTTCCCACGTATTGACTGACAGCTCTCTTGTCCCCATGATGAGAGCCATCGGAAGTAAGTGCCGAGGCATTGTGTGCGCTGTGTGAACATGATGGTTATATAGTTTTAGACTAAATGTGAGCATGCATTTAGTCATCTCACTTACACATAAACAGATTCAGTATTCCTCAAACTGAATAAAACAGTGAAATGCAAACTCAGAATATTACGCAAACCTGCAATAAATACGATAAATTCACAAATATACTTTATGTATTTAATCTCACTTTATTAACCAATGTCTTTGATCCAATTCAACCACTAATAAGCAAAAATGACTTTACATTTACATTGCATTTGTTTCTTTCTTTTTTTTTTTTTTTTATATTGCTAAAGGAAGAGTCTCAAACTTTCTTCTCCTGCAATCTAGAATGGCAGCACAGCTGAACGATTTGTTTGAGCTGCGCCGTACTGTAAAGGCATGAATTTGCACTTCACTCAGCCTAAGGCTTATTCATTTCACTTTTTGGTTTGAAAGGGCCTTTACATTTGCCAAAAATATAACATTTTTTCCAAAAAAGTAATGCAAAAGTAACAAAGCATTACTTTCCATAAAAAGTAATTATGCAATTAGTTACTTTTTTAAGGGAATAAAGCAATATTGAATGCATTACTTTTAAAAGTAACTTTCCCCAACACTGTTTATGTTATTCTTGTTATTTAGACATTTTTAATGAAGTTGACCTCAATTGTGATACAATTTGTCTCTCTGCTGGTAGGTTGGAATATGGATAGACAAATGAGATTTAAGCAGTATGGCCAAAACTTAATGCGTTATGGGGACTTAATTTTCATCATAATGTGGAAAAAATTGTGTGCGTTCCATAGAATAAAGAAAGTCATTCCATTTTCAAATGACACGTGCATGAGTACATTTTTTTTCCCTTTTCTTTTTTGGTTGAACTAACCCTTTAAGCAATTTGCTACCAGCTCCACCATATAGTATTGTTAGGTTATTTCTCAGCACCCCAAATATTCTCAGCCCCTTCAGTCAGGAATACACAGCCACAGGAAGAAACAGACACGGAAGCTACTTCAAAGGTTTACTGTTCGGCTAAGGTATATATACTCAATGGCAAGGATACATTGCCATATATAAGTCATGAGCTAGGATGTAAGGAATGTCCAAGGATGTAAGGTACTAAGGACAGGGACAGATACAAGGGACATCACCAGGCACTGATGTCTTCAGCACAGATAAGGAGCAAGGAGATATGCGCAATGGCATGCACAATACACACAGCCAGTACTTCTCCTCTTAACTGAGAACTGAGAGCAGGTCTCTATTCTTACAGTTATGCTAAAGGTGGGTAATTTATGCAGTAGTCTAATTTTTAAACTAAAGAACTTACATTAAACTAGTTAAAAAAAAATAATATGGAAAAAAGTGTCACAAATCTCAATGTACAATAATTACGAACAGAGAATAGCATAACAATAAGCAAAACATTTATTTGATAGAAAACTAATCAATAAAGTAATTTTTGAAAAATCATTATGACACATAGAATGACTCCCGTTAGAAAATTCCTTCCACCTCCTCGAATGGAATTACTGTTGGCCTTTAGTGTCACAGACTAATGTAATAAACCAGTGGTGGCAAGAAAATCTGAGCAATATGGAAAAGACACCTCATATCATCCACCAACACACACATATGCAGTCTTGCTGGACCTGATCTCTTGACCCAAAAAGTAAATCTTCACTATGTCCCTTGTTTAAACTTTCACAATACATCAGTTGGTTTTCTAACTTAAAAAGAGGTTTGCTCAGATAGATGACAGCATTATTTAAAGGAACAGTTCACCAAAAAAAATTTAATTCTGTCCTTTACTCTTGTCATTGCATACACGTAAAACTTTGTATCTAAAATGGAGTACAAAAGGAGATGTTTAGCAGAATGTCTTGGCAGCTCTTTTCAATATAGCAAAAGTGAATATTAAAGGTGGGGTAAGCAAATTTTCTAAGATGATAGCAATAGAGAGCTAGCTTTCAAAGCATAAGATCCCACCCCCCTTCAGAAAGTCTCCAAAGCCACGCCTCCTCCAAAACACAGCATGTAAATTACAGTAGTTTTGGTGTGAGTGCAGCATAAGCTCATTGTTTTGGTTCAGGAAGTACTGTAAAAGGTGGTTGCTGTTTCGGTTGCGGTGCTTGGTGACTGTCTAAATGCATACCATTAAACGCGCTCATGACATATGATGTCTGCGGGAACAAGGTGCACGGAGGTATGGAAATACATACGCTGACAGGCGGATAGAACATTGTATCATTGCATTCGGACCGATTGGATGAACATTTTATGGTCCTATGCCTTCCACAGACAATATATATATATATATATACACATATAAATACATTTAGACCACTTAACTTTTTGATTGCTATCAGGAGGTGAAGAGACTTTCAACTAGCATAACAAAAAATGTTTCTGGAACAAATTGCCTACCCTGCCTTTAAGCTCACAAAATGAAGAGACAGATAAATATAATGAGCAATAGATAATTATTGAATGAGAGGTATACACAACACATTACAAATTGTTTGTTGAATGACAGACAGACACTAAAAATGACAGAGAGACAATGCAGTATTTCAACTGAAATGCACCTCTTGTGTATTTTGTGAGCAGTCCAGACCACAAACAGTCCATAGTCAAAGGAGAGCTGTATATTTGTGTTTGTGTGTACACTTATGCCTTTGAATTGTGCTGAATGAAAACACACATTAACATTGGTCTGACCGACCACAAAATGATCTGGGACGTACCAGGTCTGCAGAACCTAGAGAAGATTGACAAGAGTGAAGAGGAAAAAAGACTTTGAGGGCTTTGTAAGGCAAGGAAGGGGAGTCTGGTATAAAAGTACTGAAAGTAGAAAAATCATGCATTAAGGAGAGAGGGGGAGGGAAAGAACCAGAAAATACAGCTGAGAGAGCAGAGTGAGATGCAGAGAGAGAGAGAGAGAGAGGTTATGAAACACAGTGAGACGGAGGAGGGGGATATCAGCCAGAAGGCTCCCAAGATTCAAATGGAGTGCAGGTTGAAATAATGTCTCATCACACACAGTCTACATTATTTATTCAACTAGCACAAAGCTTTTGTTAAATATGCACACTATAAAAAGCTAGATTTTTCTAGAAGAAACACTTTCATCTCAGTCATGGAAAGACCAGTGTGCTTCTCTGACTCACAACACTAAAATGTTGACAGAGGTTTAGCACAAACCACTGAGACTGTGATGAAGGGGTAAGAGGGTCTGCCCCAGCTTGCGACAATGTTTGAAGCAGTAGGAAGGGGTGAGGGGAACTGTGGCCAACATGCTTATGTGCAAAAGATGTAGCCATCAGTCTTAAAACAGTGGGCACTGCTCAGCAATACTAAAACTAACATGCAAAAGATCTGGGACAGAGAGCAGTCTGATTACATACAGATGGGCAGGGCTTGACATTAACTTTTTTGCTCACCAGCCACTGTGGCTAGTGGTTTTCCAAGGTTACTAGCCACTCAGCATTTTCAGTGGCCACAATTTTGCTGTTAGGAAATTACATTTTATATGATTAAAGTTAACTTTGACATGTTACAATTACTTGATTTTGAGTCATTTTACTTGATTAGCTAGATTTAAAACCCTTTCAAACTTTCAAATGCAGATTGACCACCAAAATCAAGACTAGGCCTACATGGTATATCAGCTGGTATGTACGGGTGGGTAATATGACCATAATATGATACATTTTATAATTGTATAAGTTATTTTTGTTAGGCTATATAAATAGAACAAAGAGGCAAATTAGCAAATTACAAATACAATAGTAAATAGCCTAAACTCTTTTTTTCAGATACAGTAGGTTTATTTAACATTTAACATCTTTTGTTGTTTAACATTAATGACAGACAGGTATTTAATTGGGCTGCTGAATGCAGAATAATATACTGACACATATCCAGTTTTTACCAACCTGTTTACGTACACTTAAGCCATAACCGACTGTATTCACGCGAGATACTCCACACGATGGACATTTTGACATCTGTGTGTGCGTGTAGTATTTGACTATTCAGGCCCAAGGAGATCTGATCGCGCACGCGAGAGAGCACTTCTGTTGTGTGTCATTCAACGCGATCCCGCCTTCACTAACTGCAAAGTTAATCGATAATGAATTGTGATCGGATTGTAATTTTGTGCTACGACGAGCTTGGCTACCTTTGATTAGGCTGTAGGCTGAAATTATATTCAACTTGCCAAAGTGGCTAGTGGGAGTGGCTGTGTTACCCGCCACAGCTGAAATCTACCCGCATTTGGCGGGTGTTGATGTCAAGCCCTGCAGATATCTCTCCCTTTCTGTTGCTTTTTGTATCCTAACCCTTGGTACAGTCAATATCTAGTTGAACAACTTAAGAACAGAACTATCACACAAAATGACAGCATTATTTAAAGGGACAGGTCACCCAAAAATTCTAATTCTATCATTTACTCACCCTCATGTCATTGCAAACCTGTACAGCTTTGTTTCTTCAGTGGAGCATGAAGGGCGATGTTTAGCAGAATGTCCTGGCAGCTACCTTTGTGTGAGAAAAAAATATTCACTTTTTTCCTTTACCGTATATCTCAAATCTCACAGGTTCAATGCTAATACAGGTGAAACTATGTCAAATCTGGCATCATGCACTGTGACATGCCTTATTTAAATGTACACCATCCCCAATCACCTTTATTGTATGAAAAAAGAACAGCTAGGACATTCTGTGAAACACCAAATTCGACTATCGAAATTAGTATCTGTGTGCATACTGTATATTAATGTCAATATTTACCGTTTAAGAACACCAAGTTGTGTCTCCTCCATTAATTTTCCTTCTTTTACTGTTCACGTCGATGTGGTGCTGACTCCCAATCGAACCTGCTGACTTTCTCCTTTTTTTTCTCTTTGATTACTAGTTAAAATGGTGATTTATGCTTTTAAAAATTATGATGTAAACCTTTTATTACAGAGAAGTGAAAGCTTTCCTTCTAAGTACTAGAATGGAGACAAATATAACTCTGCTGTTCTCTGTTTCAAGCATGCGACTATAAGCACACACTCCTTGGCCATCATTTGTGTCCTTCATCCAGACAGGATGTCATCTGGCATAAGCATTTCCAGCAGAGAGCGTCTCTTCAGCCTAGCCAGATTCAGATATCAGCCAGGTCTGTTCTGGAACTAAAGGAGATCTAATAAATCAATAAATACATGAATAAATGTTGAGGGTAAAACAACTATTTATTGGATTTGTTTTTGTCCTTGCCTCTTAGGATGCAATCCTGCCTCTTTCTTTGGCTCTCAACAAAGCAGACCAGATGTTTGTCCTCCTTGATTCAGAAATTCCTGGAAGAATCACCGGCCTCTCTAAATTGAGTCCTGTGAGAGCAGTCTGGATATGTTACCCTGACTCAGGGACAGAGGGACAGCATCAGATCCACAGCAGGTTTACATTTGATGTTCTGATGTGTCAGCCAGGGAAATGCAGGCCAAACTCCTCAGACGAGCTGTGTATATAGGTCATTATATGCAGGAAAAACAGTCCTGATGAATACAAATGAATTTCTGGATTACCATACTAAGGAGAAAAGCACTTCGAAAAGGTGTATTTAAAGAAAAAGAAAAATAATATACAAGTTCCAAAGTATTAAAGGCATGAGAAAATTTAAAACACTTTACAAGGTTCACTTTGTTAATTATTAGTTAATGAATTAGATATAATGATCAATTCTTTTTATAAAACTTAATCTACGAGAACTGTAATTTTTCAATGTTGTTCAATGTTCATTATAATTAATAAATATTCATTATAAATATAAAAAGAATAATTCATGTTCATTTAACAAATGTTAATGTATACAACTTGCAATTAAATAAAAAAATAAAATGTAAAACTAAAAAAAAATTCCTGTAGAGTTCTGCAGCACAGATTTCATGTGGGCCTTTATAAAGCAACAAAGATAAAAGTAATTCCTGATGGATACCACAGATGTTATTCATTAACAGATGAGAAAACATTCAATGCAGAAAAGCACATGCTATTCAGACTGCATCAGCCATTACTGTCGACTGACCCCTAATGGTCAATCCACACTATTACAATGCAAGAACGATCTATGATGATAAGGACATTTTCCATTTGGTTCAAACAAAAGCACATGTAAGAATTGCAATATAACACAATTTAACATTGTTTTTAAAGTTGCATTTATTTATTACTCTTCATACGATACATCACTGTACCACCGCATATATTCTGAAATATATTTTCATTATAAAATAGGGATTCTACAATCAAGGTTCAGATATAATAAAATGCTCTGAAGGATCATAACAGACAATAATGATGCATCTTTAAATGAAGTGCAGGATATTTTGGACTTGGACTTTGGAATGTAATTTGATTCAGGGCAACTCAATGAATCAAATTTGACATATGGGTTTGTATCTTCTCAAGAAATAAATGTCATCTCTGTAGGCCAAATAGATGGAGCATTGTGGAATGCATTCTTTTTTTTCTAAAACACACAAAATCAAAACGGAGAGATTCTAACATTTAGGACAGCAAGGTTTCTCAGTAAAAGAGCTTGACCCCCAAACCAGCTTCAAACCCACAAATGTTCCTTTTGGTCCAAACAAATATTGTTATATTGTGCCATAGTAGAGTGAATCGTTTTTGACATATTGTAACGCTGCAAAAAACCATTCACAAAAGCACAGTAAATACCAAAGGCCACAAAATCTTCTGATTTGTTTCGACGTCAAACCATTAAGATTGTTAAAAACATCCTCCAGAGAAGGTTCGGTTGCGCTTCAGCGTGTAAGACTACAGTTTTCACAAACATGGGCTATAGAAATATATACTGTATAAGTCAATATTTTGCAGTGCTGCATTAGTGTACATACATATACATACAGTACATTCCCAAGCTAGGTAGATTACTGCAAGAGACACCACACCATTTTGTGCTACGACATGGGATCATGGCTGTCCTCGATAAAATGTCTGCCCAGAAGAGATTTGTCTGAAGCCTGAGGTATGCATAATATGCCCCGGTAACAATCATAATGTTACAATCATATAATTTTGTTTTATATATATATATATATATATATATATATATATATATATATCTCACATACAGACCACCCTCTCCTTAAAAAAAAAAAAAAAGACAGCAAAACAACCACTAAACAACTAATTGTGCGCACATATACAAGAAAAGGTGCCAAACCAGGCTCATATCATGATCAGGATGATTGCTTGATTTGTAGGTTTGATTGTTCATAAGGAGTTTTACTGTATTGTTTTTACTGTATGCAAGGTAGAAACACACTTTTGATGAGCTGCACCAGTTAGTAACTGCACATGACAGCTTGAAATATCCTACAACAGAAGGAAATGCACATGTGCTTTCCAGCGTTTTTTAGGCAGTACTCTCACTTGACAACATTTGTGTCTCCTCTCAACAGTTTGACACTGAAATTAGCCAACATACTATCACGCAACATCATAAAATTCACTCTTGCTTTTAGCAGGTCAGTGTGGAAAACAGATCACAGTGGGTATGAAACACATTAATGCTTGCCATGGAGTTCACAACTGCACTGAATTCACTCAGATATATAGGATTATGAAAGTGTTGAACCTGCTTATCTAAACTAATACAAACCAGCCAAACTATTAAATAACCCAGGAAAGGGTGATTTGCCTCTGTATATAAACATTCTTTTTCCCATCATGCTTTGCTCTTATTCAAGTTTATAAAATACTACTCTGCTTTATATAAAATTAAACTGGCTAAAGTGACAGGACTTCTAATATACATCCACTGAGTATTTATATTCATGTGTCGTTTAAGAAAAAACTACAAAAGAATAAAACAAAAGCGTAAAATTAAACCTGAAACATACAGAACGCACTGTACTCATATCGTACAACAACACTTTGGACTAGGTAACTTAGACAAACATATGCAACCATACTGAGTTAGATTTAACAAGCTTTTTTAACAAGGAATTTAAAACAACGATTCCTGGATGCTACATCTCTAGCGCTACCTGACATGCTAACAAGACGAGAGTGCAGGATAGGGTTGCAAAGGGAGGAAAGACTTTCCCCATCAAGTTTTTTTCCAAAATGTACAGTACATCACTGTCAATTTACATGACTGTTGCAACCCTCACATCTTAAATGGACCTGGACTAAGGAGAACAAGACGCAAATGACAAAAATACATCAAATTCTCAACTATTTTCTGCACTAACCTGATGTAGCTCAACAGTAAATAAGGTATTCTACTTTTTTTTGTGTTTAAATCAACAAGTCTCACGGTGTACTTGACTACACTATCAACAGGTCTCACATGTCTATTTGAATGCTGTATGTTAGGTGCAAGAAGTTCACTAGAGTGATTCACTTTTTGATATTGAAGTTTTCAACGCGTCTCATGCAACTCTGAAGGAAATAATCTATAGGTTACTTATAACATACAGCTTAAATGACCTGCAGCTTCCTGGCTAACGTTTTTTTTTTAACCAGACACAATTATGCCTAATAAGCCTTGTTTACACACTTTCATTGCTAAAAGTGCTTCCTGGAGCTGTAACGATCTAATCACTGTCCAACAGTTTAAAAATAAACCATCTATTCTCTCAGGACAAGCCAGTAGACAGCTGGAGAAAGCTGTACCGCATAAGAAATGTCATAACAAGTAACCGATAACAATTTTTTTAGGATTATTTCTGGCATAACAAGGATCAACAACATATTTGGGGCTCGTCTGGGATACTGGAAATGACCCAGCACAAGTTTTTCGCCATGGGATCATCCTCACTCTCGTCCACAACACGTCCAAAGTCACGTTATGACTTCTTAAAATTGGAATGTACCAGCTGTAATTAGAGAAAACGTAGGCTTTTGCTTCATGCAGACAAGCACAACACCTCCAAACATCACATTTAACTTTGATTACTGCCCTAATTTAAGCTCAAAGCTCAAACAGAATTTAGCTGATAAGGAAAATTCTGTTAATAGTGATCAGTCTGCAAGTATCAACGTTAGCTTTGTAACAGAACTGTGAAATAGATACTCACACATTCATACATTTTGGTCTATAGGTCACTAAAATGCACTTTCCCATCAAAAAGATGCCCTGACTTTACAATTTCAGGCTCTTGTTGAAGAGTTCCTGCCAACAGAAACATGTCAGAAAATTTCTGAATCATATTGTGACATTTATCTCTCTAAAGGGACAAAAAAAAAAAAAAAAACTTTGGCCTATTGAGGCTATTTCCATCCAATGTTTTGATACCTCATTCCATTTTTCAACAGTGAAGAGTAAAGAGCCAACATCAATATAAACTCTGCCAACTTTCTTGAGCATTGACTCGGTCACAGTGAACATGTTCAAATGACCATGCGGACCACAAGGCTTTCACTAGACAAGTCTCAATCACATACACGCCTGATTAGTCAGGCCTTCACACAGGAAGTCATCCTCACTCAATACCACAGTCGTGGGTAAGGTGCTGGCTTGCTTCTGCAACTGCACACCCATGAGGCCTATAAACAAAGTCTCTTTCTTCCTGACAGGTTCAAGACAACCTGCTGCCACTGAGGCAGTTAATTCTGAGATTCTCCTTTCAAACTGATAGTTGGCAACTAAATCTCCTGTTCTTTTTCAGAGAAAGCATTAAAGAGCCAATAGGTACTATAAGAGAACAGAAGACAGTAAAGAGTTTTATAGCAACTACAGTTACAACATAGACTTGTCTCTGAGAGTACTTGAGCAAGAAAGGACAGAAAGGAAACAAAGAAACAGAGAAAGACCAAGTTAGAGCATGAGAGATAGTCAAGACTGTACAAATCAAATGCCTCTATGTCTCTCAGATGAGTCTCGCCTCGCCCTCCATTTCAGGAGGCAGCTCACACACTCCAGTGAAATGTATCTCTTTCCCTTCCTTCCCGCCTTGACTCCCTGCTTGAGACCCACTGTCACCAGGTGAAGCGTTGCTATGTGATAGTGTGTCAGGTGATGTTCGGTGTCCTGTCCCAGCACGTCGTTCCTTCAGGTAGCCCTCGAGACGTTTGAGAATCTGCTTGGGGTTCTTCTTAGCAAAAAGCTCCACTTCTGTGCATCACAGAACAGACAGAGACAAGGTCAGGCATTTTCTTTTTTTTAGTAGATAGACTCAAATGTTCAACATCCAGGCTACCTTGACCAATGGTGTTCAATCCTGCTCCCGGAGAGCCACTTTTCATCAGAATTTAGTCCTAGCCCTAATTAAACACACCTAAACCAGCTAATTATGGATCAGGATCACTAAAAACTTCCAGGCAGGTGTTTTGTAGCAAAACCCAGAAGGAAAGAGGCTCTACAGAAACAGGATTGGACACCCCTGACCTAGACAATTTAAGGTAAACTTTATAAAAAAATAAATAAATTAAAAAATCATTGGGACACTTGGCATTCGAATATGACCACCCATCCTTGCATCTCAGCACTATATAGTATTAGGGCTAGGACAATAAATCAATGAATCACTTGATTCTGAGATTTTCTGAATGCATCGTGATTCTCTCTTGAATCTATTCTGAGCTAGTTTTTAACCACACGCTCAAATGTTCACAAAGAAGAGCGCTCGTGCGTTCAGCTGTGTCTGCGAATGTACTTGCACCTCAGAATGCTTTTATGTAAAGAATGTAAACAGCCCACTGCAAACACCCTTGTAATTCACTTCAACCTTTTCGAACTTTATGAATGATTATTTTAAAGAAGGTTTAAGTGGTGTGCGTAAGGAATTGGAAGCAAACAGAGTACGGGTGTTTCTAAAGCACGCAGTGCCATCTGCTGTTAAAAACTAGGCTCAGAATTGATTCGAGAGAGAATCGCGATGCATTCGGAAAATCTCAGAATCATTTCTTGATTCGCAATGCATTGATTTATTGTCCCAGACCTATTGAGTATGCAGCAACTTTTACCCTAATGAATGACAGTGTGAACTAGCCAATCAGAATAGAGGGCATTTACATGTAAAACTTTAAAAGGTACAGTAATAAAAACAGCTTGTTTCATCTGTGAAAGTGAAATGTGTTTTTGGTGCAAACCTTTACAATCATAAGTAAGAAAAATAAATTACGGCCCCTTTAAATGATACTGACCAAATGATACAGTGTTAATTTTAATCTCTGCTAAATGTCAGTAAAACAATACCATTAACAAATACAACACTGTTAATTTTTAACTGAAAAGTCACCTTTGAGTACATGGCCAGAATCAGAGATAGTTTTCTGCTGGTTCTTCCACAGCTGGTAGAGGTGCAGGAATGTTGCAACATAAAAATCATTCAGCACAGCTACAACCTGTTGCCTTCGGTTACACTCCCTAGGTGACATCACAAAGCAACAAAATGTTTTATTGCCATGGAAACAACCGAAGAGGTTATGGTAGGCTACAGCACAAACAGCCAAATGATTTTAAAGCTTGAAAACATGTAATTAATATTGCACAAAATAATCTTCAGATAATATTGTGACAAATGATGACTTACTTGGACAGCACTTCCTCTCTAAGAGCATGCAAGGCGATTCGGGTCATGTTGATTGACATCACACTGAACGGAAAATTCTGCAGGTGTTAAAAATAAAAATAATAAGTATTTTTTATTGTAATTGAATGATAATGATAAGTTCGTAGTTTTTAAGGCATGATACGTGAGCAAGTGTATGTTTGTGTTTTGCATCACCTGGACTGGATGCTGAGAGAGTTTGTAGATGTCTCTAGCAAGTGGTAGTATCTCTGGGTCCATGACGAAGTAAAGAGTGTGCATCAGACCCAGAAAACCAGTTCCCCTTAGATCTGTAGCAGGGTCTGAACCTAAGAGTATGAAAGACACACAAAAACAAATATTGCAAACAGGTGACTTCTATTTCATGGCATCATGAATAAGTTGATTAGTATGGTTAAACAGTTTATCTGGATTTTTTATGAACACATTTTTAGCAGATGTGCTTTCAATCTTTGACATACCTTGAAAGCCCACATTCTCCCAGTGTGGTCCAAAGCGAGGGCAGTCTGCTCGAGTGCAAGTCAATTTCCTGTAGATGGTCTGGAGTACACGCATGTGCACTGGCTGTCCATTATCCAGAGAACCTACAAAAATCACAAACATTTGATATAACAAATTAATAGTTTATTAATTAACTGCGTGAAGGCACTGAGTTGTATGGATTTTTTCTGCCTCATTGCCATGTGAACTCTGTTTAATCTATGGCATGTTTGTGACGCCAATGATTTTGATGACCAAGGTCGGAAGCACTACTCGAGAGAGTAGTGGGAGTTTGATGCACGTGGTGGACTTTCTTTTGAGACAACCCGATGAAAAACTGGGAAATGCGGGGAAAACAAGGGGAAGGAGAAGGAAACGGGGAAAGTGAAGTGGTGTCAAGTTACGCCTAAGGAAGCAGCGTCTGGCCCGGACTCCTCTGCCCTTGGTGATCCTGGGGAATGTTCAGTCCCTAAGAAATAAACTGGATGAGCTTCAAGGGTATGTTCGATTGCAGAAGGATTATGAAAACTGCGGCGTCCTGGCTTTTACGGAGACATGGCTCAACGAGCAGGACCTAGACATGGACCTGTGCATTGATGATTTTGGAAGACCGTTTCATCTGGATCGAAATGCAGAGGTGACGGGGAAAAAACAAGGTGGTGGGGGATATGTTTGTATGTCAATGAACAATATTACAGTGCTGTGACGGTGCGACAACGAACTTGCACGTCGGATGTTGAACTTTTGACCATTTCACTGTCTCCTTTTTATTTGCCTTGAGAGTTCCCACAAATTTTCATGACTGTAGTGTATATCCATCGAAAGGCAGATGCTGTTTCTGCTGCTAGCACCATTTTTGAGGTGGTACAAAAACTACAGTCAATTTCACCCAAAGCACCTTGTTTTATATTGGGCGATTTTAATCATGTCGCTAAAAAAAGTATTGACACACTATTATCAATAGAGATGCATCGATACCATTTTTTAAGGACCGAGTACGAGTACCGATTTTTTGGTACTCGCCGATACCAATGCCTATACATTTATTAATTTCTCTCTCTCTCTCTCTTTTTTTTTTTTTTTTGGTGATCTTTTCCAAGCACAACACAGTGAGACTAATGAATATAGGACAGCTTCTTTATTATTACTCTAATGAAAAAAGTAATAATTTTTATGTGCTTGTCACAAACTTAAAGAACAAAAATTTCACAGTGTCCAATAACCTTCAAAGGGCATAATTACCAATATATATAATTGTTGTTATATAAAAAGAAATTTACAAATTACTAACAATACAACAAATACTATGAAGATACAAATTAAATAAACTTGTTTTTCAGATACAGTAGGTTTGCATACCATGTATACATTTATTTACTGTGACAAATATAGGCTACGGTCCCTTTATGACTGAATCCATGGATACTGACACATATCCTGTTTTCACCCAAATGTTTACGTCGACTTAAGCCATAACCGACTGTATTTACATGAGATACTCCACACGATGGACATTTTGACAACTATGTGTGCATTTGACCATTCAGGCGCGAGGAGAACTGATCGCACGCTGTCTGAGAGAACTGGGATCGCGCACACGCGAGAGAGCGCTTCTGGTCTGTGTCATTCAGCACAATTCCGCCTATCACGCCTTCACTAATCGATAACGAATTGTGATTGAAAGCATGCAGTTCGCAATGTGTGTGTTGTCATCATTAATTTTGAAGTATTTCCACACCCCTGAGACTGACATTGTTTCTGCTGCTGCCGCCGGTGTGCACGGGAAATTCTGTCAGTTACGTCACGTGAGGTATCGGTCTTTGGTATCGGGGGTATTTTTACGTACATGAGCTTGGTATCGGGCCCCGGTGCATCCCTAATTATCAATATGTTACCTGCCCAACCAGACGGAATAAAACGCTAGATTTGTGTTATGGGTCAGTGAAGGATGCCTACAAATCACTCCCATTACCTCCATTGGGCTCGGCCGATCACAACTGTGTGTTTTGATTGCCAACATAGAAGACTGTTTTAAGGAGAGAAAAAATACAAACAAAGACGTAAAGGTTTGGACTGAAGACGCAGTGCTCTGTTTACAAGAGTGTTACGATTGCACAGACTGGAATATGTTTAAAGAAAGCTGCGGTGATGATCTTGATGAACTTACTTGTGTGACTTGTTTTTATGTTGCCTTCTGCAGAGACATGATAATTCCTATTAAGAGGGTCACAGTGTATCCAAATAACAAACCATGGGTGACCAAATCTGTTAAATTCAGTATAGAACATAAGAGAATTGTATTTAAACAAAGTGAATCTACTGATTTGCATAAACAAACAGTCACTAGGGAGCTGAAAGCAGAAATTTTAAAGGCAAAAAAGAATTATAAGGTGAGATTAGAGAGTCAAATGGCTGCTAATAAGTTAGGTTCAGCCTGGTCCAGTATAAAAAGTATACTAGGGTATGGTAGTTCAAAGCATAATAACCGTTTTGGACAAGTATAATTCAGATTTGGAATTTGCGAATACATTGAATGGTTTTTATAATGGTTTTGATATAATTGATTTTAGTAAGGAAATACAGGACTTTCGTTACAAGCTTGAGGATAGCCAGCATTTTTGTATAGATCAAAGGGAGGTGGAGAGGGCATTTTCTTCAGTTAGAATGAATAAGAGTTATGGGCCCAATAACATTTGTGGGCGGGTACTCAAGTTCTGTGCTAGAGAATTGAGTCCTGTATTTCACTACATTTTTAACATGTCATTGAGGGTACAGCATGTACCAAAAGTGTAGAAGGATGCAATGATTGTCCCTAATCCGAAATTTAGTAGCCCAAGGACGCTAAATGATTTTAGACCGGTGGTGAAAATTCTTGAAAGATTTGTGAAATCTGAGATATTAACGACGACTGAGTGTTTGTTAGATCTGATGCAGTTCGCTTACAGATCTAAAAGAGGCGTAGAGGATGCTACGATCACCTTGATACATTTACTTTTGAAACATTTGGAGGGGATGGGGTCTCATGCAAGACTTCTATTTGTAGATTTTTCCTCTGCTTTTAACACAATTCAACCTCACATTTTAATAAGTAGGCTTTTAGAACAACTTAAATTGAGTAATAACTTAGTGGGATGGATTCTAGACTTTTTAACTAATAGAACACAGAGAGTGAAAATAAATACTTTCTCTGCACAGGTTTCTTCCTCCACTGGTTCGCCACAAGGATGTGTACTCTCTACCTTACTGTTTATTCTCTACACAAACATGTCAAAGTAGTCATGAAAATCGTTTTTTGTTTTGAAGTATGCAGATGATACTGTAATTGTCAGTCTACTTCAGAAAAATGAGATTAGTCATGGACCAGTCATTAATGACTTTGTAGAGTGGTGTGAGGAGTCTCACCTTCATTTGAATTTAGTGAAGACCAAGGAAATGTTAACTGATTTTAGGAAGAATGTTTTTATGCATGAAGTCACATCCATTAAGGGTCAAAAGGTGGAGTGTGTGCAATCTTACAAGTACTTGGGGACAATCATTTATTTGAATTTGAGTTTTAAAGTCAACTGCGAAGCGGTGTGTAAAAAGGGACACCACCGTTTGTTTGTTTTTAAGGAAACTGTGCAAATTTCAAATTGATAAAACACTGTTGATTTTGTTTTATCGTGCTTTTATTGAATCTATTCTGTCTTTCTCTATGGTGTCCTGGTACGGGAATTTATCTTTAAAGAGCAGGAACTCTATTAACCAAATTGTGAATTGGTCCAAAAGGTTGATTGGGGAGCCGCAACTTAACCCTGCTTCACTGTATACTAGGCAGGTACAGCGAATGGGTGTTTCAATTTTAAGTGATAGGCAGCATCCCCTGTATTATGAGTTCCAGCTCCTACCTTCTAACCGACGGTTTAGAATACCGCAGTGTACAACAAAGCGGTACAAGAACAGCTTTGTACCAGTAGTGATTAATCTTTTGAATAGTAACAAGATGAAGTAATGTGTTTATTTATTACAATGTTTTAGTGTTTAGTGTTTGGTGTTGTTTTTAGTGTTTTGTTGTATAGTTTGTCTATGGTATTGTTTATATGTACAGGAAATAGCCTGAACTTGTTTACTGAAACCTAATTTACCTACGGGTATAAAATTAAGGAACCTGAACCTTTATAACTTAAATATATATTTAATTTACAAAGTGAATATGCAGTGCCGTTTTACATTTGATTACTTTATTCAATTTCTGTACCTGAAAACTACTGTTAGACCTACCTGAAAGCACTGTTTATTAGGGCCCAAGCACCGATGGTTTGAGTACCCTATTGTAATTGTTCTGTCAATTATTCTTCTTCTCCAAAATGAATCACATTTTTGAGGGCTTAAACATGCTCGAAAACTCATTAAACTTTGCACACACATCAGAAGTGGAGAAAATGTATGGGTTTCAGAATTAGGTGTGGCAAAATGGCTCGATAGCATCACCTACAAAATTTCAACGAAGCGCCCCTCACACTATGTTTCACGTACAAATATGAAATTCGGTAGACACATTTAACAGCCCAATACCAACAAAAAAGTCCCTGGGAGCAAAATCTGAAAACCCAACAGAAAGTAAGATATTTTTTCTCTGCAAAATTTTTGCAGTTTTTGCCATTTCCAGACGTTGTACTTTAACAAACTCCTCCTAAAGCTTTAGGAGTGGCGGCCTGACAAAATTCGATGCTTCGCCATGAAATAGGAAGCTGTTGTAACTCAGGCATACAGTGGAAATTACACGTTTTACACTGTGATACACGGCTCAGTTGTTTCCGGTTATATCTATTTTCAATGCGCTGTTATCACATAGCTAACTAAACGCCTCTTAAAATGAGTCCTCAGGATGATTTTAAATTCCAGACGTATTCAGAGACAGAAGAAGAGATATTCTGATGATTACCGTGTACCGTGTACCGGTTACCGTGACTTTTCCAAACTCAACGGAACTTTAAGTTTTAATCCAACGTAAGCCATGATTCTTTCACCACAGGGTGTCAGCACTCTACTAGTGATCGCGATGCTGCAGTGTGAGACGTGATGAATAAGATCAGAATGAACACAATATTATAATTTAATTTTAATTTAATTTTTTTCACTGACAAAATGCCAAAAATCCTAATATTCAAAGTAGTTGTGCTGTCATTGCATATTCTTTAAGATTAATTAAATATTTATCACCGTTAAAACAGTTATCACATTCATTCAACTATTTCAAACACTGGAATAAAAGAGCACCAACGCAAGCAATACTGCTCGTACGAAAATTAACCATAGTTACTACACACTATAGTAAAACCATGGTTCGCCTTCATAAGTATTTGATTAATTATAACTATATGAAAGGTAAGTTATACTGCTCGTCAGCTTGGTTTGTTTGTACATGTCTTGTATGCTCTTCTTCTCGTTACAGTCAGAAAGCAGCTAGTGCGCGATGCTAATGGTGCTAACGGACTTACAGTGACTGTCATTCTGTTAACAGATTGTCAAGCGGGAATCAGCGATGCTTGACAGTTTTAACTTTTTTTTGTTTGCAGTGCAATTGTAACCATAACGTAAAATAGTCTACCCATCGTGATAATGCGTTGTCACCCATAGTACTACACTTACCATAGTAAAACCATGCACTTTCTTAAGGGTGTTTATCAGTCAAATTCATTTTAATGTAAATTAAATGAACAGGTATGAAATATGATGACTAAGAGAAAACCACTGCTAATGAGAAGACAAGCACTTGACGGCGGCAGGTTAGTGGGGAAATTTATTATTCAGAATGCGCATTTGGAAGCGAATTATATTAATGAACATTTCAGCAGGTTGAAGATAATTAATGTTAATGCAGAGAATATGATTCATTGTTTAAAGAACATTTGGCAGCCCTAAAACGTAGTAAAAATCTGCATTTTCACATGAAGCTTTCTGTATATAAGTGCGCTGAATGCTGACCGGAAACGTTCGAGCCGTAATAATTAGAATGCGGAAGTAGTTGTGCAAGTAGTCCATTGCAAAGATCTTGAGTTTTCGCTGAAGGGCGTGTCTGTGGCGGCCTGACAAAGTCTGATGTTTCACCATGAAACAGGAAGCTGTTGTAACTCAGGCATACAGTGTCTGATCTGCCCCCAACTTCACATGTGTGATAAGAGTCATGGCCTGAAGACATCTACATGCAAATATTCAGTTAGTCATAGTGCCACCTGTTGGCAACAGTAAATGGCATGCTTTACACTGTAATTCACTCCCTGAAACACATTTAAATATGCCACGAAGTACCAAACATGCTAGAAACATGTTAAATCATGCAACACTTGGCTAAGTGCTAATGTATGCGATTAAAACCAGGGAACAAGAAGTCGTTGTAACTCAGGCATACAATGTCCAATCTGCCCCAAACTTCACGTTTGATAAGAGTCCTGCCCTGAACACATCTACATGACAATATTTAGTTATAGTAATAGCGCCACCCACTGGCAACAGGAAGTAACGTGTTTAATACTGTGATGCACTACTAGCAACATACTAAAATATGCATTTGAGTGCTAAACATGTTAGAAACATTGTAAAACATGCTAGCAACACTTAGCTGAGTGCTAAAGCATGCTATTATCGTCATGAAACAGGAAGTTGTTGTAACTCAAGCGTACAATGTCCAATCTGCATCAAACTTCACGTTTGATAAGTGCCCTGGCTTGAAGACATCTACATGCCAAAATTTAGTTATAGTCATATCTCCACCAGCTGGTACCAGGTGTGGCAAATACAAATGATGACATTGTCCTCCTATATTTATATACTTAAATGCATATTGCCCACTGTGCTCTGTTTTTTGTGAGGTGCGAGGGCCCTTTCATCGCTGCTTGCAGCTTTAATTCCATATGTATCTTTGTTCTATTGTATTTATGTAGGCCTGTCAAATGTTAAATGGATCCAATCAATGTTCAATTAAAATAATTTGATGATGCAGCAATTATCTAGCTAGTATACTTTAATGCATGTGTTTTTGAAATTTGCTGATTTAAAACATTATCAAAACAGTATTATATTTTAATAACAATAGCTCAAATCGGTATCGGCCAAAAAATGCCATCGGTGCATCCCTAAATTAAACAGTTACTCTGGTAGCCATCTAAACAACTTAAAGAGGTCATGAAATAGAAAATAAAAATTAATTTTATATTTACATTTATAAAAACACTCCAAGTTTTTTTTCTACCTTTCTGAAATGGCACGATTTGAAATCGCCCTGGTCGTGATATCATGATTTTCCTCAACACGGCTCTTGACATATGTATGTTAATCAATGAAGTGAGTTCTTTGCAAACTTCATAAGCTAACCTCTAGAAACATATATAAGAATAAAGATAGTATAAAGATAAAATGCATTTCACCACCCCTTCAACTGATTCATCAACACTGAAAAAAACATTAGTCAAAAGATGTATGTAGTCATTAAAACACATCATGCTACCTGACTTGTCGAGTCATATGTTCTACTCACATTGTGCGATTGCAAACACTAAGTCTCTCTCCTCTACAAGGTCTTTGTGTAGGCGTGGAGGCCCGAACAGGAAATGGGTGATGGCAGCCAATCCAGTCCTGCGAATGGTGGGCTGAATGTTCTTCTGATAGAGGAGAAGATGAAGTATAAAATAAAGAACAAAGAAAGAGAATGGCTTCAATAGTCATGACAACCATTGTGTCATAATGTGTATTCACTTGAAACAAACTCACAAGCAGGTCTCCAAGATCAGTGGTCTGAAAATGCTGCAGAGCCTCATTGAAGGAGATCAGTGGTGATGGAGTGAGATCCTCAGCAAGAACTATAAAAGATACAATCCCTGCATTATAAACATTGTGTCTTGAAAATCAGAATATATAAAACATATTCTATCAGTAAAAAAGAATTCCAATATGGAGGGCGAAGCAAGAGAAATGTGGATTATAAAAAGTATTCAGTTTTGCTTATTACAGAGTTCCTATACATTTCTCATTTCAAAATTCCATACTTTTCCACACTCAAATTTCCAGACTTCTCTGTAGATTTTTCAGAGCATATTTAACATCTGATGGTTTTAAAATTCTAATGTTAACATGTATGTTACATTCTGACTACACTATTAAGTTACCAAATAATTGCCAGAATATTGTTACTAAGTACTGCAGCTCATTCAAATCAATTAAAACCAAGTTCAATGTGCAGCATTTTATTAAAACTGTAATGCTAAACTACAGGATTGCATACATTTAAAATAATTTAATTCATATTATAAGTTTAACATAGTAAACATAGATTTTAAACTTAAAAGTTTTAAAATGTGTAAAATAAATTGTATTGTCACTGATTACATTTATTTTGAAAATATAAACGCTATCCAGTATAATAATGTAATAATACTAATATAATATAATAATAATACCAAAATCTATTTTAAAAACATTTATTTCATACTAAGTATACTTCAGATCTATTAACATATTTATTGACATAATTTAAAACTTGCTGATATAAAATTAGAATTAAACTTTACTTGGAGTATTTCTTCATTGCACAATGCACATTTCTTAATATTATGCCTAAAAGTGTTTTAATATATCACTATTAATAAGGATTGTATGATCTTTTTTATCAGTCTTTAAATGCAAGATATTTAATGTGTACCTAAAGTATACTATATTAGTATATTAATTGGACCTCAGCACTACTTCTGCACAATTAAAGTGCATTAAGTACAAAATTAGTTGTTCCAATTTAGCAGACTTTAAGTTTATCAGTTTAGTATACCAAAAGTAAAATTGCAAGGTTTTTTTATTTAGCACATAAATATGTAAATGTATTTGTTTACGGATACGGATTTTTTACTTAACACAAAATAAATGTATTTCAAATTTTCACTAGGGTTATCAGGAATTATTACTTTACCCATTAAATATTCACCCATTATTTTACATTATTTTCAGCATTATATTCAGTAAATAATACAGTCATCTGTAAAAATTAATCAAAAATTCATTTACGCACAGTGTAGATCCACTCTCACATGTTCACCACATGCTTTAGTCTTCTCGAAGCGATAACATGTGCTTACATGATGAGAAAAAACCTAAAACGGTTTGATAGTATTGTTTTGATACTATAAACATGGTTTGATATTGCACGATCACCAAACAGCAAAGTACAGTTTGATTTAAATAGCATGCTCCCTTTATCAGTTGCTGGTTTGTGTGACAGGGAGTCTCACGCTCATTCATTTAGTGAAGATCAAAAGAGACTTATAATAAAGATGAACAGTTTTGTGTAATGAAAACATGCACCTTAAATTCATTTTAAACGATCTCTAAACTTTTGGCTGCACTGGCTACCTGCTTCAAACGTCATGAAAAAACACTGGCTATATTCTACATTTATTTTAAGAAATTCTAATTTTATATTTTCATACCTGCAAACTCCAAAGTGGTGAAAAAAATGACATGATTAAAAAGTAAATAGTAGAAGGGGGGTCTGGGGGCCCAGGAGAACATTTTCGTGATTTTAACATATAAACTAAGCATTCTGGTGCACTCCCACAAGAAAACAACATTTGCTTCAAGTAAAAAAAAAAAAAAAAAAATTGACAAATTTTACAATTGGATTCGATTTTGATTCAGAAGCTTGCGATTTGATTTCGATTTGATTACCTTCAATTCAATAATGATTAATTTGGGGCCTATCAGGTACAGTACATGGCAAATTTCCTCAAAGAAAAAATATCTCTCAACTAATGCTGTAAACAGAGAATCACAGCTGTGTCACAGTTCCCGTCTGTCCCAGACTCCATCTCCCATGATCCTCCCCGTTCCACACCTGCACTAACTTCCTCGTCATCTTCCCATCATCACGGATTACCTGCACCTGGACTTCATCATTAGCACTCCCTTTATTATGGACTCACTTCCCTGCACTCATTGTCTGTTCTATTGTTTGCCTAGTGTTTAGTTGTTCTGTTTCCCTGTTGAATAAACCTGTTATCTGCTGACGTCCGATTCTGCATCCTCTCTGCCGCAACTAAACCCGTAACAAGCTGGTACATCATTATAATATAAAAGGTTAAAATTAATTGATTTGTAAGCTACTTGCATATAAATTACACATAAAGAAGTTTTTATAATAACGTTATAATACATTTTTAATGAAATAATTATGTTTCTACTAATTTTTAATACTGTTTCTACTCGTTTTTAATATCGGCCTAAACATTTAAATGGTGGCCGTCATAAAACGGTTTTATACATTCAGTATTGAAGCACATGTTAAGTACATGAATATGCAATGGCCTATAGTCACAGTGGATATATATCAAAATGCTCCTCTCTAAGTTCATTTTTGTAGCTGACTAACAAGTTTTTTGACATTGAACGGCTTTTCTGAGGTAAATGTTACGGTAAATGTGACATTTTTACAAGCTATTTTATTGGCGCTTTTCCGCGGTTGAAACAATCAATGATCGATTAACGTTACATATGACATGATACGGATTTCAGTAAGTTGTACTGGATCTTTCAACATACCTTCGGTATTCATTCATCCTACATCCATTCATGTTTATTTTGTGTTGTAAAGCGGAAGAGATGATTGGTTCACGTGCGCTCTGCCTCTGTTTGAACTGAAGCATTACAGCGATGTGTCAGTCACACCACAGAGCGCCAAAAAAGATCACGACAGCTTGAGAGACATTTATGGTCTCACTCCAGTCTATGGGAAAGTAGCCCATTTTCGATTTATTGTGCTTGCAAACTCACCCTGACACCCCCACCCCCGAAAAAAAAAAACACTTCGGATCTACACGATTCACATAAATGACATATTTTGATTCAAAACGGCGAATTTCGCCCAAAAAGCGACTAGTTTGCAGGTATGTATTTTAGAAAGCAGAATAGGGGCAATAGTCTGGAAACACAAATCTTTATTTTCTTTTTTCCATACTTATCCAGACTTGGGGCCAGTTGCATAAACATAGCCTCTATGTAAAGACTGTGTCTTAAGAACAACTGTCTGAACAACTAGCAGTTAGCCAAGGCGTAAGCAGTCTTACTTTTCTGATTCAAATGAGACTAAGCTACATTTTTATGTAACCTTAGCCATAGTTTTCCATTCTGCATAGGAGCCATGTTACTAGTGCATCACATGTGTGCAGGTTGTGGGTTGAGTCTCCTGTGATAACCACTATTTGTTGCTAGATTACTGTTCAAAAGTTTAGGGAATTTTTATGTTTTTGAAAGAAGTCTCTTATTCTCACCAAGGCTGCATTTATTTGATCAGAAATACAGCAAATTATTACAATTTAGAATAAGAGTTTTCTATTTTAATATATTTTAAAATGCAGTTTATTTCTGTGATAGCAAAGCTGAATTTTCAGCAGCCATTACTCCAGTCTACAGTGTCACATGATCCTTCAGAAATCTTTCTAATATGCTGATTTGATGCTCAAAACTATTTCTTATTATTATCAATGTTGAAAATAGTTGTGCTCCTTATTTTTGTGGACACCATGATAAACAGAAGTGAATAGAAAGTCAAAAGAACAGCATTTATTTAAATACACATTTTAATTCATTATAAATGTCTTTACTGTCACTTTTAAACAATTTAATGCATCTTTGCAGAATAAAAGTTTTAATCTCTTTAAAATATTTTGCTGATCCCAAAATTGTGAACAGTAGTATATGATGAATGCTCCCAATTAGTCACTTATAAGGATCCATCTTGTAAAGATGCCTATGTCTGGATTAGACATTGAGGCAGCCCACTGGATTTGGGAACAGACCCATTATTTTTACTCAAGCCTGATCTACATGCTTCTGCCTGAATTTACTGTAAAGTGTTTTTGGTTTTCCTTCCTGTAAATTATCCTTTAATTACAGAGTTTGAAAGGTTTGTTCTAAACCTTTAACTCTAAGTATCAAACTTTTTAATTATTAATTCATTCTGAACCACCTAACATACATACTCCACTTAAACTTAGCTAAAAGTCTTTAGATTGGCTTAACAAAGAATCTCGGTCACATTTTTTTCAGTTTCAGAGCAGTTTATAGTTCAGTTTACAGAGCCTACACAAGTCTGATATTTCATGACACCTTATTTACCGAGATCTGTCAGGGGACAGATCATTTGTTAAATATTTTTTAAATTTCTCATATAATGAAATAAGATTTTGGTTATATCGCCCACCCCTATGTCTATCAATGCCCATTTGTCGCCTGCATATCTCACCAAGAGATGCTAATTCTCCAGATTGTATCTGACAGCGATCAGGTTTCGTAATGTATCTATTTTAGCCAAGGAGGCGATGCCATCTCTCCAGGGTAGGGGCGTATGCTTAGTCATGATGACGTAATGTGCTCAGTATCCAGGACGTTGTTTCCATGGTGACAAGGTAATTGGTCTCACCTGGTTGGATGCTCTCCAGGGCATCCCACTCCTCTTGTGCTCGCTCCACCTCCAAGCTCACCTCTGGGCAAAATCACACACACATATAGAGTAAAGGTTGTTGTTGAACTACTGACATCATTCTGTGTGTAACAATGTTTCTGAGTGATGTAGTCTTTACCTTCCGTTTTAGTCTGATTGCCTCCTGCTGCCAGAGACTGCAAGAGTCCATTCTGTTTTAGTGCTGAGATCTACGCAACCACAAGTTCACACCATTACCATCGCTATTCACGCCAGTAACAAAGAACATCGTGTGACTAAGTGAAATACTCACTGGGACAGTTTTGAGATAAGGATTGCCATTCACGTTGCCATTCTCTTTTATGCCATTACCTGGAGTCAATCCATTCAGGATCTAAAAAAAAAAAATCCAAAACACAGCAACAGAAAGCAATCGTGATCCAAGCAGATAGTGACAAGACCTGATTTCACTGAACAAATTTTAGCAGTGTGTTCTCACAGTTGTGCATTTGGAGTGCCCATTGGTTAGATCCTCTGTCTGTTTACATTCTTGTGGAAAACCATTCAAGCCCTAAAAGAAGAAATTAAAATACATATTAAAAAAAAACTATATTCCTAATATTATTCCTTACCCCATATGTTTCTGAAAAGCTACCACAAATGTTTGAAATGAAACTACATTTAAGATGTAAAAATGTCTGAAATGAATTCTATTAAAGCATATTCAAATGAAACTGCAATCTGACAATAATATCAATTTAAATTTCTATCACCCTATCATTTTCAAATACAACAATGCACCACGTCTGCCAAATATCAAAAAGAATCGCAATGTCCATTTGATGCTGCGCTGATAAAATCTAAATTATGAGCACTGTACAAATGTAATTACGATTCTCCCTGGTCAGTGTAGTTTCCATGTTGTGAAATTCCTTCGGTGTTGTCTTCTCATAGAGTAAAACAAAGAGAGGAGGTGTAAATGACGGCATGTCACCTGTTAAGAAATTTAAAATGCAGCATCAACTGGACATCTGTATTCTATATGCATGCCCCAATATTACAAAATCAGTCCTGAGCTAGTATAGAATAGTACAGTATAGTTCAGCTTTTTCATGGATTAGCAGACTCGATGGACTTCTATGTTTTATTTCAGTTCTCAGTTTCATTTAATGATCTTTGACTCGGATGTTCCTCCAAAAATTCCTTTGTAGCAATAAACTGTATAAAATGAGCAGTTTAGATTAGGGATGTCACAATATACCGGTATTGACAATATAACCATATAATTTCTCAATCTCATGTGAATACTACATATACGATAATATCGTAAATAATCCAGAGCCAGTATTTATCTGGTTGTCACCTATCAAAAAAAAAAAAAAATGTGGGAGTTTTTTTGGATTTCATAAAAATGACCAATGTTTCCCAACCCTGTTTCTGAAGGCACACCAACAGTACACATTTTGGAGTTCTCTCTTATCAGACCAATCCATTTCAAGTCTTGGAGTCTCTACTAAAGTGTGTTAGGAAGATTTCAAAAATGTGTACTGTTGGTGTGCCTCCAAGAACAGGGTAGGGAAACAATGTGTTAGACAGCCCAGTCTGGATGACGCACCAATAAACATTTAGTTTCTGTGCGCTTTTATACAGTTATGGTTACAAACTCTCTCTCCACCTCACTACACTTTTTTTTTTTTAAGTGTGACTTAAAATTAAGTGCGACTTGGCCAAAAAAAGAGAAAACACAAAATAAAGTTAAAGATGAATTTGACTGACAGCATTATTTATTTTTCGATTTTTTTTAATAGATATTGTGATAAGATGGTTATTGTGAATTATTTTGGCCCCGTGTAGTGATAATCTAATATTGTGACAGCCCTAGTACAGATAATTTAGGCTTGAACTGAAATCTAAAAATCTTTTGTATTGCAGACTAAGGTATCTGCAAATCTGAGCACATTTGAGATGTCCTGAACTACCAGGGGTTTGAGCTGATGAAGAGCTAATAATTCATTAAATCGAATGTAACATTAAAATAAACAAATGAGGCAGCACAATTAATTGACATAAACTGATATCGCAATATATATTATCACATCGTGATTATCAAATACTGCAATTTAATTAAAGAAGTATATTGTCAGCTGTTTAAGTATTAGTTGGTCCTTGTAAAGAGTGAACCTAAGTGTGAACAATTTCGTTGAAGCACACACATCACTCACACACAGAGATTGGAGATTGCACTGTGCACACACACAGAAACACTCAGGAACACATAAATCTGTTATCAATGCTGTCCCACGAATTTTATTAATAAAGTAGATTCGCTACATTATATTACTCAGCAAGGAGATGGTAATGTCAATGTTTTTTTTAAGTAATTAAACTGAGAACTTCATTGTTAGAACTAGTGTTAATTTCATTAACGAAATTGACTAAAAATGTTTGTCTGACTTTTTGCCATTACTGAGATGAGATGACACCAACATCATTAAACAATAACTGTGACTATATTAACATCCAAACTTTACAAAAACCTCTCTTTGTTTCTGTTGACTGAAAGAGGAGGGAAAAAAAATATTACAGACTGTTTTTAACAAGCCTCTATGAGCATTCATGCTTGAGGTTGCCAGATGTCAAGATTTAAGTGGAAGCAACTTGCACTGACATATCTCAAAATGTCAGTGCCATTGTTTTTTCTTAAGATGCACACCAGTAATGTTTTCTTCTAAGGCACGTTTATGAAAGCTACTTAAATGTCCTAATTCCCTAGTCCTGGCTTAATCTAAGCCCTGTCTGTGAAACCAGGCTTACAAGTTATTCAGTCAAGAGCAGTGAGGGATTTTGTCTTTTGTTCGTTGATTAACATTTCAGTACAGACAGCAGCAGGTTTATTAGGCTGCTGTCACTTTAAGATCTGACGCACATGACACGGATCTGACACGCATCCCATTTTCTCAACTCATTACGTTCATTTAAGACTTTATTTAACTAATTCAGACAGTGCTTATGAGGATCCTCGTCAAAATGGACACTTTGGCATAATTTTGTGGGTATTTGTCCATTCAAGCGTGAAAGGGACATCAATGCGCCAGTACTGTTCTCTTTTGTGTCTTATTGAGCTTGCATGGTTTAAAAGCACTTGTAAGAATGATAGCGTGATCATATAATGTAACGCCAGCTAATAGATGACGGAAAAAACAGATGCTGTGTTAACTGCCCAGTAGCTGTTTGGATTTAAATAGTCTATCATTGGATCATCATTATTGCAGTGATCATTATAATGTTTGGCAACAGTTCTTCTAACCCTAATTGACCCTTCGTAAAAATCTGCCCTCCTTAGTTACTGTTGCTTTGTCCTACAAACCATGGCGCTCTCACGCCACACATCATATTCTCACAGAGAAGAAAAAAACATTGCGGGGCAAAGATTACACTGACAACACGCTGACAGACAAGTTATTTTTGGTATGAAACAAAGTCAAGTCTCAGCTTTCCAATTTTATCATTTTTTAAGAAATTCAAATGATAAATACCATTTTGTGGCTCTTTAATTTGTCGTGCCAGATCGCTGTAGTGTCTCAGTTCAAGTGGCTTGTGAACTGATCATCTATTCCAACTAGTAATAAACATGAATTAACATTAGAAGGTATGTTGTTTTAAATGCAGAAAGACATCAACACACACCATTTTTTAAGATCAAGTCCACCAATGTTAATTTAGTAACTCTCCTGTCTGGTTTGTTTGTCGGACAAAATGGGGGATTCAGCATCATGACTGGTCAGATCGCCTGTCAATCAAACTGGCAAAGGTGAATTGATGGAGTGTGTAGCTTTTCATTTCTTAAACAACCATGTAGGAAGACACATCATGGCCATATTCCAGGATGACAATGTCAAGATTCATCAGGCTCAAACTGTGAAAGAATGGTTGGGAGGAAGCATGGGCGGCGCTGGGGAGGGGCTAGCAGGTGCTTCAGCACCCCCAAGAAAGACCAAAGCACCCCCATAGCACCCCCACAAATGTTTTCAGCAATTATATACAGGTTGTGTGTTTTAATAAATAAGTTGATAATAAAAGCAACAAATGAAATAAAATAAAAACAGCGGTTCCTTGTACCAAGAGCTGCCCCCGACTAAAGATTTTTCTAGTAGTAGTCGTTCATTTAGGCCATTAATTGTTTAGTCGCACGTTTATATTAAATGAATTAGTAGCCTTTAATAATAGCCTACTAAACCATCCTTAAATAACCTATCTATATAGCTATAGGCATGATATAGCACATTCCGCGCTCAAACTCGCGCATAAATCTTGCTGCAAAGCACCTGCAAAAGTAATGATTATGAATGTGTTGTGGGAAAAGAACACATTTTAAACTATTTAAAACATATTTAAACTATACTGCTTTCTGAGTCAGTGTCGGCTGCAAAGATGAAGGAAGTTGCCGACGCAGACCGAAAAAAAAAAAAACGTGCATGCACCTCCTACCTAAGTGTGCTAATACTTTAGATTCCACACTCCTCTGCATTAACACTAATTTACTTTTTGGACCATATAAAGATGCGTTTATTGACTTGTACAAACTCCTCTCTATATTTGAGAGATCTTTGTCTTGTCTCCGACATTTGAAGACATATAAGCAACTGTGGGGATGTCCGAAACAGCAGCTTGGCACATTTGGCCATCGTTCACAGAGAGATTATCGTCCCCTGTCAATGATCTAGCGCTCCCTCAACACCTACGTTCAAAATTATCTGGTGCCGCCCCTGAGAAGAATCATTTTCACACATTCACTTCTTAAAAATACAGCTTTAAGTTTTCAACAACAAATTCGAAACACCAAATTCAAAATTCTAAAATTCAAAACGCAGAAATTCAGATCGTACTGGAAGTAGGTCAGAGGTCCAACTTCCGGGTTCCACAGGAAAGAGTAGAGGATCTCGGAAAAGTCGAAAGTTGCATTTTGGCCAATTACAGAGCAGCAATAATTCTCAGCATGTGAGACATTTATCTCTGGGGGTCTCTGTTACGCCTTTTTGTTTTAGTAAAAAGTAAATTTAGAATGGAAGTGATTGGCATGTTTAACAGTCACACATAACTCTATAATTACTATATATCTGCTGCATTCTGTTATCGAAGTTGGATGTTAGGCTATTTCACTCGCTGGTGTTTTCAGCTCAAGATCACAAATGATCATTCAGATATGTGTAACATAGCAGGTGCAATTACATGATTTATTTCCACTCAATATCATGCAAATTGTAGGCTTTTTAAGGCATTTAAAGGCTAATTCACACTCCAAACTCCAACAAACACCACAAACACAATTGGTTGACTGTCGTGTTCACCCAGGCAGTGCCATGCCCCGCTAAATAAATAAATCAATTAATTAAAATAACTTAAAAAGCAGTGAGCCATTGAACCAACAATGACCCATTTTAAGACTGCACAAGGTAAAATTATTTGCTTCACTTGTGGAGTTGTCAGATCAGCCAGGCTCTACTGGTTATCTCTGCTCACTTCAGACAGTGCAGCTAGTCCCATCAGGATAATGTCAGGTTTTTATGTAGCCTATATTTTTTTAGGATAACTTAACATCATTTGTATTGTGGGATAACCACAGGCCCAGACTAGCCATTGGAAACTCCGGGAGAAATCCCGCTGGTCGGGAGACTGATTTGGTTCACTGCCTAGCTCACTTTCATTTATTTAGCCTTTTTAGAATCTTTGTTATTAATTTTATTATTACTATGATTATTACCTGCCCGATGTGAACAAGTGATTTCTGAATTTGGCATTCAATTTAGCCTACGCTATCATCTCTGGAGAATGACTTCTGCACGCAAAAGAAAAACTGTACATGAAGACGCAGTGAATGGGTGGTGTTTCTTGATGGATCTTTGCTCTAAAGATGTGTGTCTCTGTGTCAGATAAATTACATTTTAGACAATTATGTTCCTTCTCCGTCCATGCGATATATGCACATACTGAATGAGTAACGTTTTTCTAGCATATTTACTTGAACTTCGCTAGTAGGCTATATGATTTAACCTATTTCAGAGGCAGCAAAAATTAGAACTGGACTGAGTAAAGCTCTCTTGATTGCAACAATAGCACAGCCTATACTACGCAGTTTTTTCTGTTGTTAATCTGTTAATTAATTGGAGTAACATAGCCTATGTTTCGTTTAGACCTATTCCTTTTACAGGCTATAATTTAGTCTGTTTTTCTCCGTTTACAGAAGCGCAGCAGGTGCGATGTGACCATGAACAGGCTACCATGGTATTTTTAATAGGTCACAGACACATCCCTTCAGATTTAATTTAATAAGCCTACAATGATATTGAGCGGAAATAAATCATGTAATCACGCCTGCTATGTTACACATATCTGAATGATCATTTGTGATGTTCTTGAGCTGAAAACACCCGCGAGTGAAATAGCCTAACATCCAACTTCGATAACAGAATGCAGCAGAAATATAGTAATTATAGAGTTATGTGTGACTGTTACGCATGCTCCATACTAAATATACTTTATACTAAAACAAATAGGCATAGCAGAGACCCCCAGAGATAAATGTCTCGCATGCTGAGAATTATTGCTGCTCTGTAATTGGCCAAAATGCAACATTCGACTTTTCCGAGATCCTCTACTCTTCCCTGTGGAACCCGGAAGTTGGACCTCTGACCTACTTTCAGTACGATCTGAATTTCTTTATTTTGAATTTTAGAATATTGAATTTGGTGTTTTGAATTTGTTATTCATGTTGAAAACTGAATATTTGCAGTCTAAGAATTCAGAACAAAAAAATACGCTGTTTAAAAAGTACATATGTAGAAAAATTTGTCAATTTCAAATGTCCAGGATTCAAGTTTAAAAAATTCAAAATCAGATCTATATAAAATGGCACTTAATATTCAATTCTGTTAAAGGGGACCTATTATGCAAAATTCACTTTTGGTTATAAATGTGTGTTGGCAGTGTGTGTACACAACCACCCTATAATGGTAAAAATCCAACAACTCCTTTTTTTTTTAATCCCAATAAATTATAAGCTGTGTCTCAGAACAAGCCGTTTTCAGATCCCTGGTAATGTGACGTCACTTTAGCCACAGGCCCCGCCCACGAATATTGACAGACACTGCCGTTTTAACATAGAACTGCCCTGAGCGAGTTCACAGCGAGTTGTACAGTCCACCATTGCTGCACTGACAAGAATGTCTCCCAAGCGTTTTAGGTGTTCTGTAGCTGAATGGATTAATCCACATAACTCTCTCCATTTACTCCCGAAATCTGAGCCACTGAAGACGAGGTGGATTAATTTTGTTTTCGAAGAAAATGCTCCCCCAACTCTACCAAAATTAATTTATGTCTGCGCGAATCATTTCACACCGGACTGCTTCGTGAATGAAGGTGAGAGCACTTTATTACATTTCATCGGAGTTGATTTACAGATATAAAGATTACCAGTTTATTAAGCACCACCCGAAAAGGCATAAGGTCTTTATATATTTGTTTACTGTTAGTTGTAATGAGTGTTTCTGTGTACTTCGCTGTGTATGTTGATGATAATGCAAGGGAGAGAGAGAGTTTATAGATAATATTTTAATGCACACATGCATTATTAAGCTATTAATTATTTTATTAAGCTCTTACAGTGATTTTCTAGAGTGAAAACAGACGCTTCATATTTTGTGTGAAGTACAATAAACGTTATAAAGCTCATCGATAAACAGGCTTGTACTAATATAGTGGATAAAAACAAGTAGACAATACAAGTTATAACTGTAATTAAAATAAACTATACCTGTTCTATCTCCATGCAGCATATATTCGCAGTTTGACATTATAGTGCGTCCTGACTGACTCCTGACACTGGAGAACGAGCTCTTAGCGGAGGAGAGCCTAGTAAACACTAAATCGGTGAAGAGAAGACCAAATAATTTCACACAACGCGATGTTTATTAGAAACATCATGATCGACTATTTTATTTATGATCTTGTCAATGACAGCAGCCCAAATTCCAGGGAATTACAGTCTTTTTTTGTGTTTTGCTGTAGCTATCTGTTGCTGAGGAGTTATTTTCACTTAGACACCATGCTAACGTTAGCCAGCAGCTCTATTAAACGGATAGGTCTGGGTTTTGTAGTCTATTTGCTTATTTCCAGTCACGTCATTGTCATACGAGGGAAAGTTATGTATATATTAGGTTATGTTTTAATCTTGATCCATCCTGTGTACTTGAATTGAGCTGTATAGCTATAAAGCTCTGTCCTATGGCATACTGGATTAAAGTGTATACTAGATTAAGTGAGATGAAATGTTAAATTTTGGTAAATGGTGAAATGTTGGTAAAAACTGAGTTGTTGCATAGTTTAAATAATTTAAATATTTTAAATGTGAAATATTTTTAATTATATATAGTCAGTGAAACATTTTTCAATGTTTATTAACTTTTGTTAAACACCTTTGCTGAAGCATTGTCTGTTTTCTTGCAGTTTTTTTAGTCTTAATGTCCTAAATTTTACAATATTAAGGCTTAAAGGTCAAATACTCAATAATTTAGTTGATGGGGTCTTAATTACAGTAATAAACGTTCAGCCATACTGATGTCTATAGAGAAAGCCATTTTACATGTCCCACTTTCTGTGGAATAAAGTCCTGCTCAGATGTGTTACAGTAGCTGCTTTCTGTCTAAACAAAAGGAAACTTAAACTTAAATGGTTCCTGCAATGTGTTAAATTACCCATCATATTCCTATACCTAAATTTAACATCTGCACTGGACAAAATATTTAGCACTGCCTTTTATGCTTAACTTGAACAAGAAAAAAATATTCATTTAAAATATTAAATAAATGTCATAAAAACCATTAAATTTAACTTTCTCATGCATATCAACAAATTGTTACAACATTAATTAATTTTTGGCAGATAGAACCTTATAATTCCAAGCGAAAAGTGTTTTTTTAGAATTAGAAGGTTCTATCTGCGTTTGACCCGTTCCAAAAATCCCCATTTACAAATCTGAGAGGATTTTGATATTGTACATTTAGAATACATTTAGGGTCCCTGTCATTTTCATTGTCATTTTAAGCTGACTGTTGTAGCTTATTGCATTGTTATCATTTTCGTTTGTTTAATGTTGTATATTTTCTCCAACAGCCCAAGCATACATAAAAGCCTATAGAATAGTGAGTAAAACAAATTAATAAGGAAAATAACTAAATAATAAAATCAGCTCCATTGCAGATTCTAATTGTTCAAGGGCTTAGGGCGTTCCATTTAAATACATTTCAAGGGTTTCACCAGTAACGGGCACTCGTGCAACATAAGCAATGATATACATCCGAGTGAAGGAGACAGAGGGAAGTTAGCGAGGGAATGGCATAAAAAATTGGACTTAAACGCAGCCCATGTGTGATCTGCTAGAACAGAGGTCATTGGTTCTCACGCATCACACACACATTTGAGCTTCTTCTTTTGCTTTTTATGGATTCTATGGATTCAAAAAAGGTAATTATTGTGATTCGTCTAGATCTGATGAATTTTTTAAAATGGGGGGTCCTGAGAGGACAGTCTTTGGATAGGGTCATGGTGAGAATCACGCCTTCTGAGCTGTCCAATGAAAAAAAAAAAATCCTGGGAAGAGTGAACACGACTGAAGGGAGCCATCTCCACTATACATCTTTTAAAGTAACATTATGATTATCTTAACTGGCATAAATAACAATATGTCAAGCTTGGTACCGTTAATTAGCCAGACATGGCTGACTTGTTTTGATTTAATGTTGTTAGCATTATTTCCACCAAATCTAACGTAAGCTAGCATACTTTTTATTCCAAATACAACTTATAATACTACTGACATTACCATTTTGCCAATGAATACAACTTTAGTTGAGCTCTATTATATTATACTGTCATCATAACCAAAATTAATTAAACCGTTTGCTTTTACAGACACAAGATGTTCTATACAATTTCATAATGACAAGGTTTGAAATTAACAGCCGCCAAATGCGTGTAAAAATCAACTGTGACTGGGTAACAATGTCAAATCACTAGGCAATTTGATGGGTTGTGTTTGACAAATTATGTTCTCTCAATTTGCTGGTGAAGTTTATGTAATCAGTGCAGGTTTAGAGCACATACTAAATTGTAAATAATACTAAATAATAGTGTCAATATGAATATTAAACATAGCTGAATTGCGCTGAATGCACCTGTGCATTTCTGGCTTACTTCAACACAACCCTAACTAAGCAACAAATAAAGGCGCACTGTTTTTTTTTGTTTTTTTTTGCTTTGAAGGGAATAGTGCAGACCTAAGAAACATAATAATGTGGGGTAACTAACCCCAGTTTAAAAAGTAAAGAACCACCTAGCAATGATGAAGCACATCTACCAATTTTTAGCAGACCCTGGCCAGAAATAAATCTCAGATACAATCTTTAATACATAAAGATTGTATCCATTACATTGTAATACCAGTGACTGTTAAAATGTATTTGATAGATTTGTTCAAAAACTCTGGACGAAACAAGTCTTTATTCACTAATTTCAACAATTTTTTACATAATGGATTAAATTAAAATATTTTTTTAATAGACTCATTTATAACTTATAACACATATAACATTATTAATTATAACAACTTTTCGCATCCAGTGCACAAAGTCCTGCAAATCACTTTAGGTATGCCCCTCTTGAGCCACCATGCTTGAGCCAGCATGACAAAAATGTGAAGATTTCATTAACAAAAACTAGACTAAAATACCTAAAATACTTCACAGACAAGGCTTACATCTAGTCTCAGACTAAAATGCATTATTGAGCTGTAATCAATAATTTATCAACTATCAAAAAATGTATGATATTGCATAAAAAAAAATGCTGGATAGAAATGCCAAGATGCGCGGAGATTCTCAAAAAAGCACATTTAAAACGTATGCGCTCAAATGAGTCGGATACATTTTTTATGCGATACAAAAACATGCACATAAACGACGATGGAAACACTTGTACAGAATAAGTTCCTTGATGCGCATCAAAAAAGACATTTGACTTCGCGATGGGACGATATAACTGGACCAACCAGTGAAACGATCTCGTTGCACAGCATCTGAAATGCTGTTTTGGTCATTCTATAATGCCTAAGTAAAGACTATCATTAAAGTGGTTTGGGATAATTCCCTCCCAGAAGCGCCTCACACGATTGCGTTCACAAACACCAGGCATCTGAATGCAAGACAACATAGTGTTTTTTGCGGTTGGTCTGTGCCCTCAGAGGGGAAAGTAATTTATTATACAAAAATTATTATATACAGTGGCTTCTACTGCAGCAACTTCCATTTTTCTTAGTGATATTTAGCGCCAGTTTATCAGGAAGTGACCTTTTTTTTTTTCGCTTCAACTCACTGGATATTCCAAATTTGCATACAAGTTAAATTCGATTCAACTTTGGATGGAAACATAGCTATTGTTTTGACTCAAGATGCACACCAGTAATGTATTTTTCTAAGGCACTTTTATAAAAGCTACTTAAATGTCCTAATTAAACTAAGAACTAATCCTGGCTTAATGTAAGCCCTGTCTGAGAAATCGGGCCTTAGTCGACAAAAACTTAACTAAATAAAAAAAGGACAAGGTTGACTAAATATGATAAAAACTAAAAAGTATATTTGACAAAGGACTAAAATTTAAGGACTAGAATAAATTTAAAAATAGCTGACAAAATTAACACTAGTTAATACAGAGATGCTGCACAGACACAGGTAATTCACACACACCTCTTTCTTTCTTTCTCTCTCTCTCGATATGCTAATTCATTCAAATAAATCAAATAAACCATAGCTGACGAAAATAACCGTAATTTTTAACCCTTGCAGTCAAATTTAGTGATACAAACATCAATGACAGCTTGAACTTGTCAATGCTAGTAAATGACTATGGTATAAGCAGGATAATCCATGGCTAGCTGTGCTTGAAATGATTTTAATGCACAACGTGGATGAAAAGAACCACCCGACAGATAGCAGAGTTTTAAAATAAAGAGTTAAAAACAATCAAAATAAAACACTTACTAAAAAGGATATTTTAAACATGCATTTGTGTCATTAAATTGTTGAAATATTAACTTCAAATCTATATCAAGTAAATATCTTACATGTAAGAATTTCTGCTGACAAAAAAAAAAAAAAACTCTAGAGGATACAAATGGGCCTTTTTCCTCATGAGAAATACCTATTTTGCTGTCTAATACAAACAGCTGATATAATAAACAGATCTGATTTGATTTTTTTTTATCTGTGGAAGTAGTGTAGTATCGTGGCTTAGTGTACTCTGGGTAGGGATGTCATACATACCTCTGTATGTACTGCGACTGCAAGAACCCCTTCCATGACATGAGTCCACTGTCTCGCTGTCTCCCTACTGTCCACCCATCCTGTGGACTAGGCCAATTGTAAACACTGCCCAATGGACACACATTGTTCTAGAGCACTTTTAACGCTTTCAGAAGCACCTGCTCCTTGTCCTACAAAGGTGGATTAAGACTGAAACAGCAGAAGAGCTTTCAGTAGTGCATTGTTTAACCGTGCCGCTTCTTGAGATTCAAAGAGGGGCTGGTAGAAGAAACAGAGCTGGGCCAAGGAGCAGAAGCATAATTTCAATAGTAACAGGCCTATGGTTTGTTTCTAGTGTAATTGTGCAGCGAGTTGTGAATTGTGATGGCCTTGTTGGAGATGGATTTCTCAAGTTCGTCAAGTGCTAATTGTACCAGGTCTGTGACACATCAATAGGTGAGCACTAGGCTTGCTATAGGTCCACTTATGAGAGACTGGAGTGTTGCAAAAGGAGCAGAAATTAGAAATAGATTGACAGCAGTGATGAATCTGTATTTGACAGTGCCTCTGTTAAGATGAAATCTCTGATGAAATTTTAGAGAAAGCAGAATAAAATTCTACTTGGAAGATTGAAGGCTTATTATAGGGGTGTGTCACTAAAAAGGGAGTTTATCGATGGATTGGAGGGTTACAATGGGTCTCTTCAGAAACCTCCCTGTGGCCTTCTGCTGACAGCTACAGCAACATCCAAATAAGTCTCTGTAGGATACAATAATAAATATTAGAATATGCAAATTGTATAATATATAACATACTTGAAAAGGTATATGCAATGCAAACATCAATGCGTGCACAATACATAGGCATGCACTCTCCAGTTTTCATTATAGTACAATGTAAAGAAGCGCTGCACAGAAAATAGGCATCCGAAAGAGATGACGTCATCTGATCAAGACTGCATCCCTATGAAACAGAAATAGATGGAGGCCGGCAATACGATCATCAATTACCACAGGTGAAATTTCAAACAGTTCCTTTCGTTTTTAAATGTCTTTAATGTGCAGACAGGCTTTATATGGCGGATAACTGTATCTATTGCATTCAAAACATAGAAAGGCTGAGGGGTGACGTCATCTATATCCTGACTCACAAAACCTGAACTAACTAAACATTATAATAAACATGAACGAGAGACAACCCAAAAGCCAAAGTATTAATCGATAATTAACGCTAATTTGGATATCAGCGACATCAGATATGATGCATCAGCTCCATATGCGGCAACAGCATGAATGTATGACAGCATCCAGTGAACTGTCAAACACCTTTACAAAAGATACATTAACCATTATATAGAGACATGACGGTATTCACGTATTTCACTTCAGCAGTCACGAATTTAGAAACATATAATGAACATAAAAGATTTATCTGACGGCTAATAATGATAAAGACCAACAAAAAACTGACCAACTTACTCACTTAACAGTTGTTTCTGCAACAAATAACGGTACATTTCAGCCCCCCTCGTCATTCTCTTCAAGTTAAATGAGTAACACGAAAGCTCACATTTACCTCCAGCACTCAAGACCTGCCGTTACTTATTTCAGTTTAAAAATGTGTTATTTACTGTCACATTTCAGTCAGTGACTGGTAAAGCGTCTGTCTCGCGACCTGCTTGAGCTAAACTGCCTCAATCTTTTTGTACTCTCGCTTCTAGCTTAACGTTAGCTAACTTGCCTATAATTAACGCAGTCTTTTACAAGACAATGTACACCAAAACGTGCGAATAATATAGCGTTATTTTTCTTAGCTGCTAATTACGCATTTATACCTCTGCTAGAATGATAGGTATTAAATATTAGTTTTATTTTTACCTCAGTTTCTCTCCCTCCAATCTCAGCTTCCCTTCCCCCTTTCCACAGTAACTGAAAACCCAGACGCCTTGTGGGAATTGTGGTTCTTCTACTGTAAATAGACTTCCGGTACTGTAGGAGCGCTTAAGTCACGCTGTAAAGTTCGTTTTGTTTTGTTTTTGTTTTTTTACAGTTAATTTCAAACAGTGACAGCAGTACTTAATCTAAAATTATATTAAATCATATTTTTAATTATTGTATATATGCCATTTTATGACTTTTTTCAATTCTACATGGAATATACTTGTATTTTTACAACAGCAATTATTGTAAATAATGGCATAGTTTATGCTTTCTAATGCCTTTGGCTCAACAGTCCTTCAAGTAACCGAGTTCCTAAAAGTTCCTAAAACATTATGTGAAAACACCTCCTTGCTTTAGCAAACTCAGGCTAACCCACACTTTTGTTTGTTTTTTTCTTTGTTTGTTTTGTTTTGTTTCAAAGTGACAGCAGTAGGCTACTTAATCTGAAATTATTTTAAATTATTGTATAATTATGCAATTTTATGACATATTTTAATTAACTTAAATATAAACATGTCCTTATTTGTTGTATGTTTATATTAGTATGATGTCCTAGAATTTAAATGGATGCACAGGTGAATGCTTGGAACTGTATGGTACTGTTTTTGTTGTTGTTGTTGTTGTTGTTGTTTTTGGTGGCCTCGATGAAATAAAATGTATAGCTTTTGTCTACATTTTTGTGTCTGAATCCTTTTTTCTGCCTTCATTACATCTGGTTTGCATCTACTCACCTGGATGGGTTTTTTTTTTTACACTTTTGTATCGATTGGTTGAATCTTAGATTGTTGAATCTTAAGACCTCTGGCAAACACAAAAATATTTTACAGAAAACAAATCATTGACAATTGCTCATTCACAACTATAAATACTTCAAGTGAAAATCCATTTGCATTCCCTCTGTAAAAATCTATGTTCAGTATTTCCTCCTCTTCAATAACATAGGCCTACTATTTATTCATTCAGAAATGAAGTGAGACATCTCACCAAAATGCCGCACAACAGGAGATTTATGGTTCTTTCCTTTTTATTGCACTTGTGTTCAATAATACGTGTTTTAATCTGTCTGTCTTTTGCTCATCGCATGGAAATGAAAGTAAATAAATCATATTTTCAGAAGCGCATATAACAAACTCTTTAATGTTATATATACACAAGCAACTTTTAAAGGAAAATGTTCTTCTACATACATTCTTACATGCAATACATTTAAGGCAAGGGGGGAAATGACAATTAAAAAAGAAATTGTTGAATAAAGTAGTTATTTTTGTTTTGTTTTGCACACAAAAAGTATTCTCGTCACTTCATAACATGTTATATTAAGGTTATATTAAGGCTGAACCACTGTAGTCATTTATACTTTTTTTTTTTTTTTTTAGTCATTACTTTTAAGTGGGAATAGCCTACACTTTGCATAAATCATTTTTGGTTTTGGATCCTGTCAGTCTTTCTGTTCCTACTGCTCATTCTTCTGAATCCTATTTGCATACACATCTTTTCTTGATTACTGTACTGTTACATAAGAATGGCAAAGGAGATAAAATGGAATTGAGCATAGAACAAACTGAGCTTGTATGTACAATGTCTAGGATCATGAGGCTGTTAGTGGGACTAGAAGTGTTCTGATCGTGTCTGGATGACTAATAATACTAATAATAACTTACTAATTTAAATGCTTCAGTTGGACCATCACCTGCTGTTTAACAACAAATATTCAACATGTCTTTTTCAGAAATCTCCCTAAACTGTGGATGCAGAGAGGTCATTTACACAACTTTTGCTTTGAAATTTATTTAATATAATCAGAAATGGCCAACTGCATTGGAAAAAATGAAAAACATTAGAGAGGGAACTGCGGCCCGCCTTTGGCCGGGACATCAGTGTTTACCTCATTTCCTGCTTTGTGCAATGTTGGCTCAAACAGACCTTCAAGGAGCCGAGAAGTTCCTAAAACACATGCGAATGACCAAACACCTCCTTGCTTTGGCAAGCTCATGCTAATCCAGTCCAGACGACAAGACATTTTTATGGACTGAATTTCTGGCTGTAATACGAGTCACATTCCCTTTCCGGGGGCAGCTTGCTTGAACATCGGTGAGACGCTAATGGGCATAACTGACTCAAAATGTTGTTTATGTAACTGGCTGAGTGGCCTGCCAAAGTATGTTGATGAAGCTATTTCCTGTATTTCCTTACGCAGTCTGCAAATTGAGGCTTCGGTCATAATTTGTGCTCCTCTTGTGTTTTGACCCTTTTGAACAAAAAAAGACTGATACTGTAGTTTGTCGTTTTAATTGTTTTAATGAACATTCATTTAGCAGACATCCTTTTCCAGGGTGATGCAATAATTATATTAACTTAAAATAAATACTTTTTTTTACACAAAAAATGATAAAACAGGAAATAATTAAAAATAGTAAGTGGTGTTCTGCAGAAGAATTTGAGTGAATAAAAGGAAGTTAAAACCACAAAATGGAGATGACATAGGAAGTCAACTGAGTTTACCATCGAAATCAAAACTTACTAAACCTCCATTACAATGATCCAGTAACCTACAGCATAAAGTTTTAGTTATTATAGTTTTGTGCATGTGAAAACATTTAAAATGGTGTGGCTTGAACAAAGAGCAGCATATTGCTTCGATGGACAATTTAACTTCTGTATCTGTGTGAAATGTTTACAAGTGTAGGCTGGAGTGGGTGTGACAGCTTTGGGTGGGATGAGCTTGACCCTGAAAAGAGTCTGCTTTTGTTATGACATCTGTGTTTTTATAGGGTATAAATGTGAACGTCAGCAGGCAATGGCTGCTTCCACACTACCAGTGGATGCCATTCTGTGTCTGAGGTGATTTGCGAAATCCACCTGGGTTTGCGAAAGTACCCGGTTGATGACAGTTTTTGGGATCCAACCCTGGAGAACAGGGACAAACCAGACATTAGGTTTCACTTATTTGGAAGTATAATGTGATACTATATTGAGAGTGAGTTTACTTATATATTTCTTCCTTATTAAAGATCATTTAAGGCATTAACTGTCAATTATCATTTAAATTCACATCTGCTTTAAAGGTAATCTGGGTCATTTTTTAAGCCACCGGAAACACCAAATAAAACTGAAAAAATAACAGTTTTCTAAATTGTTTCCTGAAAACTCCCCCTATTGGTTGGTAAAAAGAGATAGTCCCACCTCAAACTCATGCTATTGGTTGAATTAATGTTGCTGTGTTGGGCTCAAATGAACACAAGCAATGTTTTGATGGCAACAACAGTGCAACTTTTCAGGGGAATCAGCCTAGTAACGGCTTGCTTATAAATATTAAACTGGAATATGAGAAAGTATTTAACATCCAAAAAATTGCACTTCACCTTTTAACTGAGAGGGCAATTGACTTACCTTAAGGTCTAAACTGAGCAACCAGGTAAACTTTGTCTTATTGGGATCATCTGCACTTGGTCGCATAACAATACAGGTGGGTCCATTCTCAGCCCTCAGAAAATAAGAAATATTGTTAATTGAATACATTGCAAGAGGTTTGAATTTTTTTGTTTGTTTGTTATTTGGTAGGGTTTGGGGGAGTGATTCAAATTTTCACTTACCTTACAAATCCTTTCTTCTCAGGCATTCCAGGGTGCTGAGTGGACATCCCAGCCAGGAAGCATGTAGATCCCCTGCGCTTGGCACAGCGGACACTCACAAAATCTCGTGGACCCACTACATTTCCAGGTGTTTCACCTGAAATCTCATGTGTGATCATAGTATCCTGACCGATCTTCTGAAGAATCTGAGAGGGACCAAAACTGTATTGAATACCAAATATCTCTAGGCAACAATAGCTGTATGTTTTGTTACACTGTGATGAGAAGATAGGCAGTCCTTCAAAAGTGCAGTGACTAAAAATGCACACAAGCCTGCAGCATAGGAAGCTGGAAGTCAGTAGATCTATTTCTACCCACCTTGACTTGTTTGACATTGGGATTCCACTCCCCCATTTGTTCCATGTTATCCACCAGCTCCTCATAAAGATCATCTGTTTGTTGTTCCAGCATCACTTCCAACTTAAAAACCTTCCCAATGTCTGGTAATACTTTACTCATCACCTTATCCCCACTGACCTGAGAAAGAAAAAACCACATTAAAAAAAAATTATTATTATTATTATTGCAGTATATATGAACAAAAAAGTGAACCAAGTGCTACTGCTATAAAACTGTATAATAAAATATGCATGTATACATGGCCTCATCAGAATGAATGATGAAATCTGATTATTATTATTATTATTATTATTATTACAGTCTCAATCTCAGTTTGCCAGCCATCCTGGTCACTGAGGATGCTGATAGACTTCTGCAGAGCTTCTTGTCCCTGCTGCACATAGCACTGCTCAGCTTCACTGTACGTCTCCTCTGCAATCCGACTGCCTGTGCAAAGAAACACACACATAAATGTTATCATCTCCATAAATAAAAAACAAATACATACTAGATTTCTGTAGAAAATGTAAAATGAAAATGGTGGAGAATTTTCATTGACCCTTACTGCAAATTACATTGTTATGCCAGTAAGTGGCAATAAGTGTCTTTATATATTACTGAATCATTCATTCAAAAATACTGAATCATTCAGGAAATAAACAAGTAAGTGTCCATCACATGTGCACTTCAGAATCTCATTGGAAGTAGTAGGTCTAATTTGAACATATGACTCTTTTCACATACTGTTTTTCGCACTATATAGGGAAGTCGGAATATTTGGATTCAGAGACTCACTATCATTATCATGTCATTATGAGTGAGTCATTGAATCATTCACTCAACCAATTCGTTAAAAACACTGAATCATTCGGGAACAAAACAAGTAACTGCATCCAAAATCACATTCAGATGTCCCATTAGCGTGACATTTTCAAGTGTCCCAATTTACTTGAATTTACCTGAGTAGGTACATTTGATGAAGAACTTACTTTACGATTAAAGAAGTACATTCTATATAGTATGAATGTGTGTAGTATGAATGAAATCCAGACATACTATTGTACATCGGCAATGTTGTCGTTGTCATGTGACCTATGACATCCATTGCATTGCTTCACTGCCATTCACATCTCCTCTGCCGTGGCAATATGGGACAGTAAAGTGTCCATCAGATACACACTTCATAATCGCGCCAGATGTAGTAGGTCATCTGGGTACTTTTCACCTACTATGAATACTATGGATTTGGACATACAACTTATTTTTCACCTACTGTACTATATAGGGAAGTATGTGAATTCGGATGCAGTGACTGTCTTGAGTCATCGAATCTTTCATTCAACCGATTCGTTAAAAACACAGATTCATTCAAGAACAAAACAAGTGATTGTTTTTATGAGTAATTGGATCATTCACACAACCAAAATGCTGATTCATTTAGGAACTAAACCATTGCTCACAGATGCACAATTCTGCTGTGGCTTTGTCTATAACTATTTTAGTTGGTGAAGTAAAATAAATAAATAGTTGCCAATGTTATGTCTAAATTGGAAGTTACTCATCATTAACTTATTGTTTATATATCTTTTATACGAAAGCAATATCACAATTCATATTCAAAACAACAATTGCTTAAATGATATATACAGTATATTGAACAGACAGTTAAACAAGACAATAAATGAATGAATCATTTCAAGAATTTAGTTGGCTATTATTATTATTATCTATTACATGTACAGTTGATGTCAACAGCATCCATATTTCTTTAATTAAGTTTTTCTCTTACTGAGCAGGGAGCTTCTTCTTCGGATGTGGTTAATCCAAGCACTAGGTCCAGGTCCAGAAAGCTTGTTCAGCTCATGATGGATTGCAATCATTGCATTCTTCCTCAGACCTGATTGTGATTTAAAAAAAAAAAAATAAAATAAAAAAATGTTTTTTAGTTATGTATATGGTCACAGTGATTTTGCCAAAGTAAGACATGTACCTGGATCAACATATTTTGTTGAAAAGCCAAAACTTGACATAAATTGTAAAGTTTGCCCCTTAATAACTTGAATTATTATTTGTTATTAAAAAAATTTTCAGAAAGCATATATGAAACAGCCTCTTACCTGTCATGTTTCTCATGTGCCTGTAGGAAATGCCAGCACAGAGTTTGAACGTTGCAGGCAACATTATAAAATTTTCTTAACCGATAAATGAAACGTGGGCACAGTGAGTTAGAAGTGGAATCTGAAGAACAGCTGGATGCTTTGGCCCCTTTATAGCCCCATCAGACAAGGCCGCATTCTCGTCACCTCGCAGATAAAACAGCACCATCACTCAACGCACGGGGGCGACCCTGTGTGTCAAGGATGTGCAGTGAACACGACGGCCTATCTGTTACCACTATAAACATGTTGTTACAGATAACAGCTAGTGCCTGCAGACTACCCACACAGAACGCTGGTTAGTACTGTTTTCACTTATGCCTCTTTCTTTTTCGAGTCAAAACAAACAGTACAGTACAACTAAACTTATCTACAGATATATTTTCACATTTGATAAGCCGGAAACTCTCAAAATGTCACATGACTTGCTCGCCTGGTTCCATTACAGCTTTAGTTCAAGAGGTCAAGTTTATAATGTGACAAATCATCATCATCATCATAAGTCCAAGGGGTCAAATAAAATGACATCATTACTTGGTGGCATCCCAAAAAAAGAGGTAATTAGTGGCTTCTCCAAAAATAAAGTTGAGTGGCCACTTGTGTGTACTTTTAATGTGACCAATTACAGCTTTAAACAATACCATATTCTGCAAATCCAGGTTACATCTTATTACATGCTGTGCTATACAAACTCACATCTAAGCTGCAACAAATCAATTCTCCATCAATGACAACATTAAGAGGCCGTTCTGACAGCCTTGGACACAACGGCAATGGAAACTTTCCTAGTTCTATGAAAATATTGGTTTAATGACTTGTGGTTTTTAGCTTGACGTAAAATCAACTTGTTCAAGAACATTTAAGCAATATCTTGTGGGGGAAAGTGGCTTTATGAGTGAAACTACCTTAACCCACAACCCTGTGTCCTTCAAAGTAATTTATACTTCAGGCCTTAACCTTTATCAGACAAACTTCTAATCAGGAGGTGTGGAACAGCCTCAGACTGTTGAAATGAAGCTGGAACAGGTGCAAACCATAGCTGTCAATGGATTTCAAACTTATGTACTCGTGAAATAGCTTCAAGTTATCATTTTAATACACTTGATTTGTCTTGAGATTCGCTAACATAAAAAACCCTTGGAATGGTATTGTAAATGCAAGATTATGAGGTCGAGATTCATATTCTGTTCCTTCTTGAGTCACTCCGTTTGGTTACTGATAAACTATCCATTTATTTAAAGAAACATTTGAACACTAAAAAACTATCATGAATTCTCTATGCATGGGATATAAATGTATTTTTAGGCCAGTGTGTTCTGGATTCCCATGTCTATACAACTGAAATCCTGGATACTTTTTTTTTTAAATTAGTACATTTACAGTTGGGGAAGATGAATGAAATGTCTTTCTACCAATTGGCATCTGATTGGAAACTGCATAAATATGAGAAAACATCTGCTGAGGTATGAAACTTCATGAGTCTGGTGCATTGTGGGTGTGTGCATAAAGGCTAAAGTGAGGTGGTGCCAGTTTCAGTCTATTAGTGGTAGAAATCTGATTAAATTAAGGCATATTTACATACTGAATCTGGAAGAAAACTATTTTGTTGTCCTAAAAAGTTAAAATGCTTGACTGTGTACTGTAGATGTATTATTAGATGGTCAATTCTGTGTCCTCTTGGAGCTGAATTGAATCATTCACTCAACATTGAACTTGAACATTGAACTTGAACATTCATATTAAAGAAATATGGATGCTGTAGACTTCAACTGTATGTACTGTACTGTAGCATTGGCAACTATTTATCTATTTTTACTTCACCAACTAAAATAGTTATAAACAAAGCCGCAGTTTTTTATGAAATGTACCTACCTACTCAGGTGAATTCAAGTAAATTGGGACACTTGAAAATGTCACGCTAATGGGACACCTGAATTCACCCTATGCGATTTTGGATGCAGTTGTTTGTTTTGTTCCTGAATGACTCAGCGTTTTTAACGAATTTGTTGAGTGAATGATTCAATGGTTGTCAATGGATTACAAACATAAATTGAATTAATTACATGATATGACTTTTTTTTTTTAATCAAATTACTTATATTTTATCAATATTTCCTGAGAAAAGACATTATTGTAGCATATGAGTAAAGCATTGAATTGACACAACAAAAAGTGTTTTTTTATACTAAAAAAACTTTTTTTCTTTTTTAAATAAATTACAATAATACTTTTATTTATCTGGGTTTCCACAAAAAAAAAATGTTTTCAACACTAATAAAAATAAGTAATGTTTCTTGGACACCAAATCAGCATATTAGAATGATTTTTGAAGGATCATGTGACACATTTTAAAATTTTAAAACTGTTATTTTAAATTGTAATACTATTTCACAATATTGCTATTTTTAGAGTATTCAAAATATATAAATTAATTTCTTATTTAGATTTTTTTTACAATTATAAAATATTTTTATATAATCACATTTAAATTGACAGTCCTAATATTAAGTAAAACCATTTAAACCAAAATAATTCAGTTTTCCTTTCCATTTATTATTCAAAGTGTTACGTTTATTTATCGTTCATGATAATCACGTACGTTATCATAATACAAACACATTCACATTTCTAAAAGAACTACACAGTTATGTTCAGGCCAGCACAGGTTTTATTCAGAAGGACTGTCAGGTTTGGCTTCACATGCAGTCAGCGTAGTACAACACCTCTCTTTAAAACGTGTGTGTGTGTGTTTGTGCATGTGCATGTTTACATTGTGTGAATGACTGAAGTGACACACAAAGTGCAAACCGTATCATGGGCACTAACCTGGACTAGACTACTAAAAAGGAGGCACTTCATTGGGTTTTTTTTTTCTCCAGAATGTAATTAAAACTCACTTCATGACTTATACAAAAAATGAATCCAAAAGGAGCCATGTCCTCAAAATCTCATCTTCTCTAATTTCTCTAGTTTTACTCACTAAATAAACATCACTTCAGTTCCCTTTTAGTTTGGTCATTGTTTTAAAGGCAAAGTTCCCTTTTATGCAGCAATTACACGTCACCACCAGTTCATTCATCACATTGTTGTATGGAGGACAAACAGGAAGTATACATAAGCAAAGCATTAACTCCTAGTCTGAGGAAAGGTTCATTTTTCTAAACTTCACAGTTGTTAAATTACTTCAGAGGATACTGTAGAAATATAAACCATCAGGCCTTCAATTTACAATCCTTTTGTTTAAATTACAGAAATAATGCTAATTTACTGTGACTCAAAGCTTTCCTGTCTATTTAGAAAACTCTAAAATAAAAAAAAGTGGCAAACCTTTCCCTCATGTTTCCATAGACCAAATCAACATCTACTTGCTGATATAACAATATTAGTTTACATCAGTCCCTCTTCATGATATAGAGTGCTAGACACTATTACAAAAATAATATGCACTTTATCTATGCATACTTAGGGAAAAGTCTGATTCAAAATCACTGTAAAATCAGTTACACGACTCTCAGTTGCTGTGATAGTGATAAATATTTCCTGTAATGGTAAATAAAGTACTTCCAAATCAACACTGGCCACAATTTTTAAAAGTAGGAGAAATGCATTAACATGAATCTTTTCTGAATTTCACATGAAAGTGACCATGACTCATCACAACTATGTGGCGTATAAAGTGTCACACCACAGTGAACAACAGCATGGCACTAGTATACACAGAGATCAGACCCCTAAAGCGTTAACAGACACATTGGTCCCGCTCGATGAATAGTTGATTGACCATGCAGTGTGCAGTGCAATTTATGTAACATGTCATAATACAGTGCAATAACCAGTTATTACACACATTTCAGATGAAAAGAAGTATACACTTTTTTCATTTTAAACCCTTCAGATGAAATTTCTAGCATGGTAAATTAATGGCATAACTGATACATAATTTGGTAAACACACATCAGTTTAATGATTGGAAATGACATGGCACTTAGCATACGTACTCGTGAAATAGCTTCAAGTCATCATTTTAATACACTTGATTTGTCTTGAGATTCGCTATTGAACTTTGAGGCATAAAAAACCCTTGGAATGGTATTGTAAATGCAAGATTATGAGGTCGAGATTCATATTCAGTTCCTTCTTGAGTCGCTCCGTTTGGTTACTGATAAACTATCCATTTATTTAAAGAAACATTTGAACACTACAAAACTATCATGTATTCTCTATACATGGGATATAAATGTATTTTTAGGCCAGTGTGTTCTGGATTCCCATGATGTCTATACAACTGAAATCCTGGACACTTTTTAAATTAGTACATTTACAGTTGGGGAAGATGAATGAAATGTCTTTCTACCAATTGGCATCTGATTGGAAACTGCATAAATATGAGAAAACATCTGCTGAGGTATAAAACTTCATGAGTCTGGTGCATTGTGTGTGTGTGTGTTTGTGTGTGTGTGTGCATGTGTGTGTGTGTGTGTGCATAAAGGCTGAAGTGAAGTGGTGCCAGTTTCAGTCTATTAGTGGTTGAAATCTGATTAAATGAAGGCATATTTACATAACGAGTCTGGAAGAAAACTGTTTTGTTGTCCTAAAAGTGAAAACACTTGACTGTGTACTGTAGATGTATTATTAGATGGTCAATTCTGTCTCCTCTTGGAGCTGCCGTGATACAAATTTAGCACATTTTTAAATTGTTTTCCACATCAGCAAAATCTCACAGTAGCTCAGATTGAAGAGTCCAGCAACATCCTCTGATTCAATGCCAAATTGCCTATGACAGCTGAATTAATCAACCGTTCATCATATATTTTATATAAATCGGGTAAATGAGCTACTTATGAATAATGTGATGAGATGAGAAGTACTCCCTGACTGATTTATTGTGCTGTGATTGGCTATGTGTCTGCTGGTAGGCGGCCTACCAACCCAAAGACCACGCCCACTGAGATGGCTCCGCCTTTCACTACGGTCAACGGCCTTTATGCACAAACGAACTGATCATACAGAGATACTTTTAGCTTATGTTTGTAGACCATGTAGTGTCCGACAAATGGAGCAGATGAGATTTTAGAAAACGGACGCTGGTCTTAAGTGGACTGGAAGAGGCTGAAGCTGCCAAATTGAGTTTGTTTTTCAGTGATATCACATAATTTGCAGATGACACGGGAAGGAAACGATATACAGCTCAAATTAGCTCCTATTTCCTTGTGCTTTTAGGCCTTATGTCACTCTCTGCAGCGAAATATGGCAACAGTTACTCAAATACGTGTCTTCCTGTAATAAGCTCTATCTTTGGCCTGAGAGAATGCAAGGCAATGCACATTTTGGGTTGAGGTTGGAGGTGTTACATGTAGACAGAAAAAAAGGGTAGATAGGTAGGTATAGCGAGAGGGATGGAGGAGGAAACGAGAGTGTGCGTGTGTTTGTGAGTGAGTGAGTGTGTAGTCTCTTAAGTTCACTATATTAGCTTTCCTTTGCAAAAGAAAATTTAAAAAGCCCCCTTCCCATTCCCTGTGGAGGCCTCTCTTTGTCGATAAAATCCCCTGAATAATATGAGTTAATATTCTGTCATTGTCAGTGGCTCTTTACTGTTCCAGCAATCCTGAGGGAGCGTGAGGTGAAGGAATAAATGTTCTCCTTTCTGTCACAAAACGGATAAATAAAGGTCTTTAAACAGGAGTTTGTTTTGTCTCCTGTCCTCTCAGCGGGCCGTGGATGGATAGTGAGGGCCAAGGCAAGGAAAACAGACTCTTCCACGCTCTGTCGACTGGTCTTTAAAGGGCAGGAGGAGTTCTTCACTCTTATTCTTTCCTCTCTTTATCGCTCACTCGCTTTTGTTCCCTGCAGTCCCACAGCTATCTGTCCACTAGGGGGCAGAGTTTGACATGGAGTCAACAGAGTTGACACTGGAAGACGAGACCCGGCTTTGAGCGATGGTCACCTCTGGATGCTGAAGGATGAGACACAGTGACAGATAGAAATAATTCATGTTAGTTATGATTTATAAATTCTCTCTCACATATAGACATGTACAATCAGGGTCC